>OX235263.1:81838039-83228664 GCA_944472135.2 Trichobilharzia regenti
CAGCAAGAGGGGCAACAAGCGACAACGACAATAAAAATATCACAGTTAGCCTCAGTTAACCAAAATGATATCAAAACTTTAGACTCACTGACTTGAGCCGACTTGAACATGCAAATGCGACAAGATATGCAGTTATAGATATTAGGTAGTGACTAACAGTCACAACACATCAAACAGATAATTATAGTTATTATCTGTCAACAAGATTATATCCACAGATTTAGTGTTCGAAAGACAAATAATTACGATATGTTCCGCAGTTTTTTGGCAAGAAACTCCAATGAAATAAGAATTTTATATAACTACGTTAATGTAACGTAGTAATCAAAAAGCGCGTCAAGGTCTGTCTGTAATGACATCCCCTAAATGGTAAATACAATGCTTGTGGTAACAATTCGTCATTATCTTTTCATTCCGTAGATAGGTCCGTATATATTAGAAAAAAAGATAGCCTTGTCGTATTGGTGTTCGAAAATACTTTCACTAAGTGCCCATACCCCTACTGCATACCAAGTGCTACTCCTGGCCCATGAAATACGTTTCAGTGCAATCGTAAATAAGTATCAAACTTTTATTATATGGAGTGGTGAGACAGAAGGCGTATAGAATTTAGGTATTTATGTGCATCTGAAGTTACTGACACAATGTATGTGTACATTTACGGGTACAAGTAGTATTCATCGACTGAGCATTTGTTAAATATGGAGGCATCCCATTGAGTCATTTAGACGAAGGCTGGCGAAATGAGATACCCTAAACACGCACTTTCAGATGCAGGCGTGTGTTTCTTCCCGTAAACACTGGTCAATATCGAGCAGGTATTCCTTTAAATGGATACTCCATTGTACGCTCAATTAGTTTTCGATTATATATAATGACTTGGTACGTTTCCTAGTTTGCCTATAATTACGGAATGTACATTATATTAAGAAACACAAATGGATTTTCTGAAAACCAATGGTTTTCATTCTCCGGTTTTAATTGATGTCACATTGATTGACAAGATTACAGGAATAGATTGTAACGTAGTACTTTCTATTGCTGCGAATCGTAATTACTTAGTTTCGAATTGATATCATGCGTCTAATCCTATAAACCTATGGATGTATTTGTTCCTCCACGATATTTGGAAGTCAGGAGCACACTGTCATTGGCCGACGTAGTTTTACTCCGTGACTAATAGGTGAGTCACCTGGTGTTGTGGTAGTGAAAAAAACAACTTCAAACCTAGGAATTTTCTAGATAAGAACATGTTAACTTACTTTGGCGACAATTTAATCTTATTATCAAGAAACCCTTAGGGATATAAGACTTTATAAATAACTAAATCAATTTATTCTCATAGTACAGTTCTTGAGGGACGCCAGTTTACCAGCATCATCAAATTGTTACAGAAATAGAGCCATATTATTCAGTCACAATTTACAGTCGATTGGAAAATATGTTTTACACGTACGCTGGAGATTATACATACACTTGATAAATGTTAATCCCAATAGTATAAAATGGCCTTTTCACTTATGTGCAATCATTTCTGTGCATAGTTCGAAAAATCTGCTAGATTGTCAGTGAGTGCAACACATCGGGAAATACAGGAGTATTGTCTTCGCATTAACAAAAAAAACCAGGTCTTTGGTGGATGGGTTATAAGTGCCTGGGAAAAAAATAAAGCTTGAAGTCAATTTTCATACATAACCTTGTTGTGTGCGGAATTCTTGAATTTTAGTTCGTTGTTGAGTTATTTTGAAATCAATGACATGTTTATCTCATCCGATCTGCAATGTCATTGTTGGGAGCAAAATACATAAGCTTTAGACGCATTAATTAATGGATTTCTACTGCTTGTGAGTATTTTCTTCGCGTGAGGAAGGTTTATGAATTTCAGCTGTCCCGACAGGAGTTGAGAATGTTAGCTGCTTAACAACATTACGGATATAAGTTCATCACATTATTTTAGGAATGTTGGGTTGTAGATGGTGAGGCATATATGATGCCCGACAAGCGTACATCTGTCCACGTGATGTTGTGGTGAGTTATATCTTTTTCAAGTTGTCGGTTTATGTCCATTATATTCCACTTATTGTGTTTGGTAGAAGTTTTACAAACGAAATTTTTTGTGTGTTTGAGGGTAAGTATCTTAATCGTTAATGTTTTATCTAAAATTATAAAAATAGGCAAAAAACAACAGGTGTAGTATTTAGGCTTATACATTAATTGGACCTATAATTTCGGAGGCTCTTTGATAGGAACTAGGACTACTATAGTTTGCAAACTCTTGTAGTTTGTCGCTAAGCACCTTTTGAAGGAGCCCAATGCACCTGCTTGACGCATTTCCATTGGTAGTTTATTCCATATGTGCGCATACCTAATCAAGTAATACTTTTGCCTGGTGGCTGTTTTACATTGTTCGATAGCTACTATACCCCTAGTGTGTCTTAGTTTGTAGCAATTGTCATCTGAAAGTCGAGTGCCATTAGTAAAGATAAAAACTAAGTGGCTTAGAAGCTTATAGTAAAGCGTTAAGTTTATGTAGTAATTTATTGTAATCGAAGTATTAGTATTTCGAGATGACCGAATTACAAGAATCCAAACAAAACACAGAGAGGGTTGTGTAGCGGTAAATAATTCGCCAAAATTATTGACCAAAGCAATCACTCATTGGATGCTGACCACCACTGTTTAAGTCGACTTGTTTAGCTGAAGGCTTCCGGTCAAGCATCCCCGCCATTTAGTACCTCGTCGTGTAACGTGCACGATCACTAGCTAGCTAAGCGTTTGTCTGAAGGCTGTTTTGGTCCCTAAATAAATCTCTTGGTTTGGACGATCAAATATTGGCTTTTGCTTTGTCTTTGGTACGCGAGAATAAATTAATTAGAAGTTGCTGAACGAGATATCCGTCAACCTCTAAACTGGTGAGCCCAACCGCGAACTTCATCCACGATAAATCCGCAGATAACCCCGGTGAGTTCGTTCCATTTTGTATTTGTTCTTGTACCATATATTATTCGACATAATTTTCGTCATGAGTGATCTTAGTCCCAAGGTCATCCGTATCCGCTCAACTCCTAAAACCATTCAGCTCGTACCATACTGGCCAGATAATGCTGAAACGTGGTTTCTGCTAGCTGAAGCAGATTTTTGTGAGCATGGGATAACCGATCAACGTTCACAGTTACTTGCAGTTATTCACGCCCTACCGCGGGAATTCAGCAAGTACGTAACATCACAGATGTTGAGTCCCGAGGTAAGTAACTCGTACGAGTTGCTCAAAGCATCCCTCCTCAGGAGAAACGTTCTCACGGACCGACAACGTCTAGATGAATTATTTCGTAACATCGAGTTAGGAGATCAGTCAGCCGTGAGCATGCTGACAAGAATGAAGAAGTCGTCGGCCAAAGTCAGTTCGACGAAGGACTGTTTAGAGAACTCTTCTTAACCAAGCTGCCACAGTCTGTACAGACCGTACTTGTGACACTTCAGGGTACTGTAATAGAGGACTTAGCTATTACTGCAGATAGGATTCTAGAGATACCAAACGGTCTGTTCCCGAAATATGCTCGATGACTAAGCAGACTTCGAGTAAGGATCCTGCAATGATAGAGTTATGCAACTCCCTTCAGCAGATGTTTAGGTCAAACATGCATTCTAACTCCTCCGACCGTCGTCCTAAATCTCCTCAACGCAGGAACTCACGTGGTCGATCTAAGTCCAAACCACGTTCACTGAAAAACCCTGACTGGTGCTGGTACCACAACACCTATGGCCAAGAAGCGAAGTGTTGCCGTAAGCCTTGTAACTTCGGAAATGTCTCAAAGTCTGTGGGAAACTATCCCGCCGGCACGCGTTAGCGGCAACCGTCGCCGGTGGCACTAGCCGCCTACTTTACATCCATGATGTGATAAGCCAGACTCGATACTTAGTCGACACAGGCGCCGAAGTCAGCGTCCTTCCTGCTACAGCAGCAGATCGACAGAAGGAACCTACCTTCAACTTACAGGCTGCAAATGGAAAACCAATCGCAACCTTTGGTAGGAAATACGTCTATCTGAACGTAGGTTTACGCAAACCTATTCGATGGATTTTCCTTCTCGCTGACGTTACAATGCCCATCATTGGCACGGACCTACTTAATCATCATGATTTACTCGTAGACGTCCGCCGAAAACGACTGATTGACAATACTACTAGTCTGTCTATCAAAGGCATCAGCTACATAGGCCCTAGTCTGTCACCCGTTAAGATAAAGGCAATTCTTGATCCAACTTTTCAACCTATCGTTGACAAGTATCCGGAACTTAACTGCCCGTCGAACGACCTACCGTGCATAACCAGCAATGTTATGCACCACATCATTACCACAGGACAACCTGTGACATCTAAAGCACGACGATTAGCTCCTGACAAACTGAGAATCGCCAGGAATGAATTTGACCATATGCTTACCCTTGGCATCATTCGACCTTCGAATAGCCCATGGGCATCCCCACTTCATATGGTTCCGAAAAAGGATAGCAATGATTGGCGACCCACCGGTGATTACCGGCGAGTGAATGCCAAAACAACCCCTGATTGCTACCCGTTGCCTCATATACACGACTTGACGGCAACCTTATCCGGCGCGACTATATTCTCCAAAATCGACTTGGTTAAAGCGTATAACCAAATCCCGATGGCAACAGAAGATATCCCGAAAACGGCTATCATTACGCCTTTCGGACTTTTTGAATTTCTACGTATGCCATTCGGTCTCCGGAATGCAGCCCAAACATTCCAACGCTTCATTGACGAAGTATTTCGCGGTCTCGACTTTGTATACGCATACTTAGACGACTGCCTCATTGCCAGTCCAGACAAGGAAACTCACCTTAGGCACTTGGACTTGGCATTTGACAGGTTACGCCAACATGGTGTTACCATTAATATTCAAAAGTGTCAAATCGGTGTTGACTCACTCGACTTTCTGGGTCACACTATTGACTGCAAGGGCATTCGCCCACTGGCTACTAAGGTCGAGGCTATACTGAACTTTCCAGAGCCACAGACGGTGAAAAGTCTCCGCACTTTTAACGGCTTAGTAAGTTATTATCGACGCTTTATTCCCAACTGTGCCTCTTTGATTCAGCCATTGACAGACCTCCTTCGAGGGAATAACAAGTCCATAGAACTTGACGCGTCTGCTCGAAATGCTTTTACCCAGATTAAAAAAGCTATTGCGAATGCCACACTTCTGATGTATCAGGATCCAACGGCACCGTTAAGTATCTCGGTTGATGCATCAAACACTGCAATCGGCGCAGTTCTACAACAGCTAGTTGACAAAGAGTGGCAACCACTTGCCTTTTTCTCCCGGCGCCTTCAATTAGCTGAAACGAAGTACAGCACATTCGGCAGAGAACTTCTGGCTATGTACTGTGCTATACGACATTTTAGACATTCGGTAGAGGGTCGTGAATTTATAATTTTTACTGATCACAAACCTCTGACGTACTCTCTGAACTCACCTTCAGATAAGTATTCACCCAGGGAATCACGACAACTGGATTACGTCTCACAGTTTACATCAGATATTCGCCATGTATCCGGAGTAAACAACACTGTGGCAGATGCCTTGTCGCGCGTTTGTTCCCTCACCCAAATCGACGGCATAGACCTGTAAAACTGGCTCGTCTTCAAAAAGAAGATGCCGAACTTCAACATGAGTTGTCGAAAACAACTCTACAATTAGCTGAGAAACCCTTAGGTATGGGAAGAGATACTATTCTATGCGACATTTCCACGAGTACTCCTCGCCCCATCGTGCCTAAAAGTTATCGCCGTAACGTCTTCAATACGTTGCATGGCTTATCTCACCCAGGTATTCGAACTACTGTCAAGCTCGTAACTAGTCGGTTTTGTTGGCCTGGCATTAATAAAGAAGTAAGGGAATGGGCACACACGTGCTTAGCTTGTCAAAAGTGCAAGGTGATAAGACACACCAAAAGCCCACTTGGCACCTTTCTTCTCCCTGACGCTCGTTTCGAACACGTCCATATAGATTTGGTTGGACCCCTTCCTGAATCACATGGATATGCCTATATTTTAACTTGCATCGATCGATTCACACGATGGCCGGAAGCAGTACCCATCAAGGATGTATCTGCTGAAACAGTCGCACGCGTCTTCGTAGAAAGATGGATTGCTAACTTTGGATGCCCATCTTCCATAACAACTGATCGCGGGCGGCAATTCGAAAGTGGCTTATTCTTCGCCCTGACTAAAATATTAGGTTGCATGCGATTTCGAACAACAGCCTACCATCCTCAAGCTAATGGTATGGTAGAACGTCTACACAGACAGCTGAAAGCTGGTCTGTCAGCTGCAAACACCACCCATTGGACTGAATCCCTTCCGTTAGTTCTCCTAGGGATACGAAACGCCTTGAAAACCGATGCTGGTTGTACTAGCGCCGAGCTAGTATATGGCACGACACTGCGACTGCCTGGTGAATTTGTTTCTCCCTCGAGCTTCCCACCAGTGGTAGATCACGCTTCATACGTCAGCAGGCTTACAAACGCAATGCGTTCAGTTAAACCTGCTCCCCTTCGTCCACAGTCCATTGATGTTTTCGTTCATCCGTGTTTGAAAACTTCTTCACATGTATTTGTTCGTCGCGACTCTGTGCGCAGACCCCTGGAACCCCCATACGACGGACCTTATAAGGTAATTAAACGTTCTGATAAATTCTTTGTCTTGGACAAAAACGGCCGCGAGGACACCGTCAGCATTGACCGTCTGAAACCGGCTTACTTGGAGGGTAATCCTATTAGCATAGAGCTGAACGTACCCCAAAATCCACAAGTAACAGAAGATCGTTTGGACATCGATGAAGTCACTAGCACAGCGACAGCTACCGAACCTTCTATCGAGCCTCCCAAGAAAACCCGTTCTGGACGCACCGTAAGGTTCCCAGAATATCTGCACACTTATTTGACTTAACGAATTCGTGTGATTCACGCAACTCATTCGTTTGTGGTACTGACTATTTTTTTGACGTATCAATTTTTTTTATATACAGTACCACCGAACACAAAATTTTTTTTCCAACAGTTCATGTAACATACACAAAAAATTAATTAGATGTATTTTTTTTCGATGTTCTGAACTTAGCATTATTTTACTGTATAGTAAATGCACACAATTTTTTTAACCAAAAAGCTCATTTCGTACATTTTCCTCGACATGGTTCTTAGCGTTCTTGTTTTCTTTTCCAGGTGCGACGGGCACTGGACAGGAAACAAACGAAGCACGGAATCCAACGAACAACAACCAGGAAGCTATGTACAAACACCCTATTAGCATAGGCAGACAAACCAGTAGGCATACGACCAAGCCGCTCGGAAGATTTTTTTCACCCGAAAGGGAACCATCGAGTTTTTTTACTTCCGGCTGGTTCTGTCTTAGGGTCCTCACGACCCCACTAGGGGGGAGTGAGCTGTAGCGGTAAATAATTCCCCAAAATTATTGACCACAGCAATCACTCATTGGATGCTGACCACCACTGTTTAAGTCGACTTGTTTAGCTGAAGGCTTCCGGTCAAGCATCCCCGCCATTTGGTACCTCGTCGTGTAACGTGCACGATCACTAGCTAGCTAAGCGTTTGTCTGAAGGCCTGTTTTGGTCCCTAAATAAATCTCTTGGTTTGGACGATCAAATATTGGCTTTTGCTTTGTCTTTGGTACGCGAGAATAAATTAGTTAGAAGTTGCTGAACGAGATATCCGTCAACCTCTAAAGTTGAATTCAGGAATTTGTATTAAGCGGAATTATTATCCAATTCATATAAGAAACATATCAACAGTCAACAGTAAGTATTTAAACAATACAGAGATAGAAATTGTCAATCACCACATCCGCCACACCTCGAATATCTCCTTGCGTATTTATAACTATGTCTCGGTTTGCTTGCAAGTAGCTTCGACCTAACTGATTCTGTGATATTATTTTCATCAGTATTATCTGAACCTATTTCTGAATTATCTACAAAACCAGGATTATTAGCGGAATCAATAATATTATAATTGGAACGACCTACTTCATTTATTGTCACTTTGTCCAGGTGTCCGTTATGAACTGAGTGATCTTTGATGTCTAATATCTTCACCACTCGATTTCCCATTTTTTGTAGTATAATTCCAACAGGTCTATAGTTATTATCTTTGTAATAATGTACATTAGAAGTCGTGGACATCAGATGCTTTTTGAGAATTCGAGATTTGAATAGTTTTGCAGGACTTTCACGGGTACTTGTATGCTCTGCATTCGACAGACGTAGTCTGTGCATATGCAGTAATTCCTCAATTTTATTCAGTTGCTCTCTCATCTCATTCAGGTCTTTTCGTGTTTTCGACAGTTCACATTGTAACTCAGCTACCTCATTTTTGAAAACAGTTGATACTTGCGTTGCTGAACTTGTAGTGAAGGTTTTCGTTGGATTAGCTTGAGTACTGGGAAAGTTGAAAGACACATTGACTCCATTTTACTAGACAGCTTGGGAGAATTATAAGAATGTTGAGCAACATAAGTACTCGAACTTCTGCAAACAGTCTTGTTGTGTCTAACTTCACCACATTTGTGACACTTAGCACTCCGAAAACGGCAAGTGCTTCATAGATGTAACTTTCCACAGGATAAACACGGTTTAATGTTTTTGATCTCTGGCTGCATTCTATTACCTGTGGACGGCAGTTTGGATTGCTCTCCATGACCACTTGTATTTTCGACTTTAGAAAGCATAACATCAGATACTGACGTAGTGGGAACAGAGTATTCATTATTGACATCTTCATATGTAATACATAAATCTTTAGCAGTTTGAAAAGTACAAGAAGGAATCTGAATTAACTCTTCCTCTAACTTAGGAATATTGATTCCAGCAATTAGACGATCACGTAGTTGAGTATGCAGCTGATCTCCAAAATTACACTTTGAGGCTTGAATTTGGAGTTGTAGTATAAAGTCTCTAATCTTCTGATTGGGAGAACGTACCAGTTTGTTGAACTGAGCCCTCTCTCTGGTCTCAAAAGTAGTTACATGGAAGTGATCTATAAGAAGTTCACGGAGCTTAGTATATGGCAGAGAAATTGGTTTTTCTGGAAATGACAGAGTTTTTACTATGCTATACGCATCTAGCCCAATAACAGTGATGAAGTGTGCTGGTATTTTGTCATCCCGAACACTCTTGGAAATGCACCACGCATCGAAGCATTCCAAATAATCAGCAATCTCCCGCGGAGACCTATTAATGGGAAATTTTCCCAGGTTATTTAGTTCCATCGTGACGCCAATTTGTAGTAATTTATTGTAATCGAAGTATTAGTATTTCGAGATGACCGAATTACGCGAATCCACGCAAAACACAGAGAGGGCAGCAATCAGGAATTTGTATTTAGCGGGATTATTATGCAATTCATATAAGAAACATATTAACAATCAACAGTAAGTATTTAAACAATACAGAGATAGAAATTGTCAATCACCACAGTTTAGTCTCAGGCTTCCTAGCCATAGTGTCTCTAGTCCTAGTGCATCATATCTAGTGGAGTATTTCGCACAATTTTCGGTTCCAATTAATTTTGACTTGAAGCACATCTGCACTCCCTCGACTTTCAATGTGTCCTCTGTGCGTATACTACTACACATGAATGAACAGTAATCAAATAAAGGACGCACACAAACCTTGTACAACAGAATTATGGACTCATTTCTTTGGAAGTTCCTCAGTGGAATGGTGATAAATCTGCGTGACTTTGACACTTATTTGGAGATATGTTCTGAAAATGATAAGTCGTGTGAGTATTTCGGTCCTAGGTCCAATACAGATTCCAGTCAGAAGAGTGCATGGCCTTGAACTGTCAGGTCAAGTTCTAAATTGTTGCAACCTATGCAGAGCCAGCCACATTTTTCGACATTAAACTGGAGTTGCCAGGTGTCACACCATCTATCCATTTTTTCTAATTCTTGCTGTATGGCGTTTACAGTTATTCCGAGATCTGTGTTCTTGCATTTATAGGTCACTTTTAGGTCATCTGCATATAGTATTGGTTTACCAACACTAAAGCATTCACAGATACTGTTTATATATATTATGAATAGGAGTGGGCCTAATACACTTCCCTGGATTACACCACTACTTACTGGTTTAGGTCTTCAGATTATCGAGCCAACTTTCGTTATCTGACTTCGGCCACAGAGAAACGATTTTATCCAGCCCAGGAGAGGGTCACATATCCTCAGTGAGCATAACCTGCTGACTAGCAGATTATGGGGACTCTATCGAAGGCTTTTGTTATATCGAAATATAGCAATTACTAGTTCTCTGTTGTCCCTGCTTCGTGTAACTTCGTTGAAAAAGTTTATGTGACAGGTCGCACATGATCTCTTTTTGAGGAATCCGTGTTGTGATGGGTTGATAAGTTCATGTTCTAGTAAGTTGTCTGACACTTGGTCTTTAACCACTTTCTCCATTATTCGTGACATTACCGGTGTTATATTAATAGGTCTCTAGTTGCATGCACTGGTTTTGGCCCCTGCTTTGTGCTTAGGTAGTATGTATGTGGTTTTCCACACTTCAGGATAAGTTCCAGTTTCCAGTGAGAGAGTAAATATTCTAAGTAACAAGACTACCATTTCCGTGCTACCATTTTTGTATATGACAGATGGTATGTCGTCTGTTCCAGTACTGCCATTTGACTTCAATGTCTTAATCGCTGAGTCAATATTTTGTATATTAAAATCTATTTCTCCTAATTTGTGGTTACTTTTGCAGGTCATTTGGATATTTGGGGTCGGGTGCACTCTGGTGTCATTGCAAAACCACTCACTGAGGAGTTCACTTATAACCTGGGGATCGTTGTATATTACACCCCTATGTTCCAACATGCTCACATTATTGTCTTTACTGCTTTTTAGACGGTTTTGCAATATCCTACAAAGTTCCTGAGTTTTGGTGTTACCCATAAGCGCTTTATTTTCTTTAAGTTGTGACATAATTTTGTGTTTCTCTTCAAGCAGTTTTAAAGTTTCATGTATTTGGTTTAACGCATTAAATTCCTTAAATTAATGTTATTTTTCTGAGGGACGCGCGCTCTCCTTGAATACGACGTGCTTTTTCCTTTCCAACTGGAAATATCCAATTTTATGTATTCTTCGTTTGGGAAACCTGATCTTCCTTTCCGGCGAATTTTATTCAACCATTTCTTCCTCACCGAGCCTGTGTGTGGTTTTTCCCGCTGTCTCGAACTCCTGCCAAAGCTTCGGCTGCTACTTCGGTAGCAACATCCTCCTCACTCTTTCAAATATGCAGGACTTGTGGGTCTGCTACGTGGTTGCTGTGAAGCCGAATAACCCGAAAGTTACAGCTAAAGTCAAAAGCTTTTACTCAAATACTTTATCCTTCTTTTCTGTGCTCTCTGTTTTCTTTTGCTGTAAGTCTGTTGGGCAAAATAACAGTCTCTTATTATTTAATCACAAGTATTAATTTAGGAGTAAAATGACAGTAGATGCTCACGCTAAAATAAGTAATGGGACATCATACTCCGTAGTCACCAGGGCTTTGGCCAAACTAGGCGAACAGGTGAAGCTGATGGACTCACGCATACCGGTCTTGAAGACCAAGGCAAATATTCCCTGCTGGTACAGATTGCCCATGTCCTACAGTCCTACAGTGAAGCTGTGCAAAGTCAACCAAGTGGATGTGGCTCCACCCCTGTTAACACGACCAGGTTAACAGAGCCGAGTGGGAAAATTGCACTAAGTGAGAACTGTATAACACCCATCTCCATGGTAGGCCATGAAACAAACAGGAAGGCCAAAAAGAAACGTTCACGACGTCTCAAGACGACAAAAACGCTCCTCAAGAAGACAGACGACTGCAAGGTCTGCGCTTCTGTTGTCGAACAAGCAGACTCTGCTTTCGAATGTAACTTTTGCAAGCGATGGGTGCATTGCAGACGCGACAATGAGGTACCAAAAGCATATTATGACTTTATGCGTAAGAACCAATGCCAATGCTTCTGGTACATATGCTGGAGTTGCCATCCTGATGTAGCCTGGCGTAGTCCACTGAAAACTAAAGATGGCGCGAAAGTAGCAGGGAAAAATGTGAAATGTTCGACCCCCACCAATTCGGAAAATAGTACAAACGCACATAAACCGGGGATACCAAAATCCCCACCGGTTAAACTTGTCACTCCTGACATAACCGCTCCAGACACAGAGGCTGGAGCACCACGAGTTTCCGTCGTTGGAAAAAAAACCCTATCGTCTGCCAGTAATACTGGCCATAGCACTGAGACATGCAAAAATACCCAGTCGCACCAGACGAAACAAAACGGTCTTAAAGGGGATCACAAATGTGTGAGGACCCAGCCTAAGCCCACGGTTAGTAGATCAAATTGTGTAATCCTCTTTAATGTACCAGACTGTAGTAGTAGTCTGCTGAAAGATAGGGCCCTATTTGATCAGGAACAGTGGTCCGTCTTGTGTAGCACACTGGGTTTGGACATCCAACCAGTAAATCTGTGCAGATTGTATAGGGGCACTGCTGCACCTCAAGGCAAACCGTCCCCATTGAGGGTAAAATTGGGCTCTACCGATGATGTTGAAAAAGTGTTACTGACTTCTCAAGTCTTTTCTAAAGGGAGGGCCCGTAACATACATGTTAAGCCAGACAGGCCGTGGAGGGAAAGACAAATGGCAAGGGAGTCACCAGAGCTTATTCATTCTGCCTCCATGGTTGTTCATGGCATTCCTGAACTGGGAACTAGGAACGCCTGCGAAAAGCATTGTCATGGTGTGCAGCAACGGAGATGGTTGGCATCCCAGATAATGATAATAATATATTTCTTCCTGTTTATGCAGGAACATACCAATTGTACAGGAATGGATAAGTTATTATATAAATTACACATAATTTGATGCATGATGAATTTACAGTTTAGTTGTTCCCTCTGACGTGAGAGTCAGTCGGAACAGCCTCCTATAAAGTCTGCTTGTGTAGCATATAAAGAGATGTAGAAATATTGTCTTCGCATTAAAAAAAACCAGACATCAGATGAATGTAATACAGATATCTGGGAAAAATAAAGCTTGAAGTCAATTCTCCCATATAACTATGTTGTGAACAGCACCCATGGCTTAAAGTTTATTGATGTATTATGTTGAGATCAGTGATATATTTATTCCATTTTTCAGCAGTCTTATCGCAGTTCTATAACAGGAAAGAAATTTGATCGTGGATGCGAAAACCAGATAAGTTCATATTAAGTTGTTTTACTGCATCAAATGGTGCCGAGGTCGATTTCGGAATTCTCCATTTGTGTCTGCATTGCGGACTGTATTCGTAAGTTGAGTAAAATGTTGAAAACTGTTTGAAAACCAGTTGCTTCCTCATTTCAGATCATGAATACACATTTACAGCATGTTCGCCAGCGTCTTCAAATGGTAGAATTGGATCGTTCATAGAATTTGAGTGGTTATGAGTTAAATTGTTTGGAATTAATTAAAAGGGGGGAGGGTGGTGCTAGCTGATCAGTAGATATGTTGGTGGTCACTACGGTAAATCGCGCCGTTCTGCAGGAACAGCAATAAGCAAATTGACGGCTCGAGATTTTTCTGAGGGCTTAGATATTTATCTTGAAAAAGATAATGATGAACGCCTTGACCGACCATGCTTCTGTCTTTAAATATATACCATTCGCCCAGCCTATTGTTGAGATGCGGCCACGTGGGATCTGCACAGACTGATGGGGCATCTTATTAATTAACATTATTTCCATTGTCGGATCTTTGAATACCACTTCACAATGTCTCGTTTCATTCATTCTCTAATAACGTCTTTCTTTGCTCCTCATTATATTCCATTAAACCTAACATTTTATAGATCTATATGAATTCGATTAGACTTATTCTATTCCTATTCTCCATAGGGTACGGTTGTGCATTAAATACACGAAAAGGTATGAAATAAAAACAACTGGCTTAAATATAATTGTATTAAAACCAAAAGTGGACATCATGATAGTAAGACCCCTATTGGTAGCATTATACATTGCAAATGAACGTTGTCAGCCTAGGAATTATATGCTTTCTCATTGTATTTCCTATATAAATGTATTAATAATGATACTTACACTTACTTATTTCATTACAAATTAATGATTCACTTTAGCACTTTTACTTTTCTAAAACAGCTTTCAATCCCTTGTAAACGTTGTACTTACCTCAATATTGGTTGGTTGTCGTATGCCAACAATGACGGGATAAAAACGAAACGAAGTCGATTTTCTCGCGAAACCTGTAGGACAACTCTACAATTCAATGATTAGTTCAGAAAATGAATGTATTATATATATTTACTACAAGATAACTAATCTTCTCTTGCATTCCTCCGAGCCAATAACTAAACCTACCGCTGTCATCAGTTACAATCTTAGAAATCATCACAACCTAGCTGCTATGGAGCACTGTCAGACTTACGTGCGGTACAACTTCTTAAATAAGTTTTCAGTCATTTGGAATAGACTACCAGCTAATGTGCGTGATGCAAACACACTTCCAGTGTTCATCTCCTCAGTCACCAGACTACTGAAAGATGACAATGCACTTTTGCGCCTGACTCTTACACCTTCTTTTTCACCCTACATAGATATTTTAAGTTCTTTAAACGTGTAGTTACAACAAACTATAATTATAAATTTTAATATTATTGGAACTAGATGATAAACATTTCTACACAGGACAGTAATATTAGTTTACACATAATATAAAAGTTAGCGTAACGGGACTAGTTAGCTTGTGTACCAAAATAACCACAGATACTAAACAGAATATATATGTATATATTTATTAATCACTCCTTAAGGACTCCCGTTGCTTTCTTTTGCGTTGCTGTTGTTTGTCTTCTTTTGTCTCTCACCATTTCAGCTTCCATTTGACTTTTTGAATGAGAATGAATAATGTGGATATTTGACCATTTACAATGACAAATGATCTGCAAACATTATTGGTCCAGTATCTTTCAGTTGCCTGGTTAATAACGAATTAACTTTCTCCACGACGCAACCTGGATTACATTTGTGGAATATACTCTTATACCAATGGAAAAGTATCAATTTGTAATACAACGTCACGATTGTAGCTTATAACATAACTGATCGTATCTGTAAAATAGCTTCCTTATTACCCAATTTGGATATAAATCAAAAATGAGATTCGGACTTGTACACACCCAAGTTATATTGAGGAATTACTTCAAGCTTTATTTTTTCCCAAGTATTTTTAATCCATCCAAAACTTACTTGGGTTTCTTTGTTAATGCGAAGACAATATTCCTATATTTCATGATGTGCTCCATTGAATGACTTGTTATATTGTGGAATAACTTCAAGCTTTATTTTTTCCCAAGTATTTTTAATCCATCCAAAACTTACTTGGGTTTTTTTGTTAATGCGAAGTTAATATTCCTATATTTCATGACGTGCTCCATTGAATGACTGGTTATATATTGTTCCCACAGACATCAGACAAAAACGCCAGCAACCATGTAACTTGACCATAAACCAAATTTATGAAATTTATATAATGCTTATCCATGCCTGTATATTTGGTGTGTCCTACACAAGTAGGAAAAAATGTGTATTTTACTAAAACATTATTATTAATTATGATTGCTAATCGTATATGTAATTTATCATATTGATGATGCCTGTAAACTGGCGTCTCTCATGTACAAAATGAGAATATACTATTATTATTATTATTATTATATCAAATATTTTACAGTTGGAATATTATTAACCTGGAGATAATCTACGATTTGTCATTCTATCATACTTGATCGTTCCTGTAGAATAGGCATGCATTTTCATGTGAATTTATATATGTTTATATGAAATATATACATTATTATCAATCTTCATTTCAGTTTAGATGAAGGGTTGTTCGACTTCGACCAGAAGATAAATAGGAGCAGCAGAATATCGGAAAGAGAAAGTATGTGAACATGAAAAGGACATTAATGTCTTAAGCATGTATAAATGTTTATGTCAGTTGTATATTATACTTTAGTAAACATTTACCTATATTGCAGTTGTGTTTTCACGTATTTATGCGAAGTCTTAGAGTTTATTTAGTGTCATGATGGGTATTAATGAGTCTGAGCGTTTTAGTCTTCTAATGACTGATGCGTTTCAGAAATAAGTGATGGGTTCTGGTGGGGATAGTCATTGAGATAAAAGTTTATATAGCAAGTGTTCGAAGGTTACAATAGAGTAACAGGTCCTATTTCTAAGGGTAAACTAATCCTGTATGTTCCGTACCAAGTCTTTTTATGCATCCATGCGACTAGTTTATTTATAGTTTTTAGATTGCTAAGGGTGTTGAAGTGCATTTTTTAAGTGCTGTAGTAGATTAGTAGTTGGTTAGTTTTAGGAGTAAGTAGTTTATTAATATAATCAGTAGAGTGGAACAGTCTGTATAGGGAGCGTTTGAAGCTTGTAACCGAAGAGCAAGTTCTGACATCTAGGGGCAGGCTATTCCATATTTTAGAATACATGACTGTGAAGAAGTTTTCACGGAGTGTTGACTTAAAAGAGTGAGTTGTCACTGTGGAAGTTTGGTTACGCAGATCGTAAGAACCTTCCTGTGCGAATTGTATGTCCCTGTTACCTGAGAATGATATTTTGTGAATGACCTTAAAGAAGAATATTAGGTTTATAATAAGTCGCCTTGTCCAAAGTGGGTCAAGGTTAAGTATCATGCACCGTGAGATGTCTTTCTTACAATCGTAGCCGAGTAGTTTTGAGGTAAAATATCGTTGGATGCTTTCCATCCTTAGCTTATCACGTGTGCGAGTGCTTATTATTATTATTATTATTATTATTATTATATAAATGGACGGTATTCTAGTAGTGGTCTGACACATTTTTTGTACAGAATAAGCTTGGCTTCATTGTCGTGAAAGTTCCTGAGTATGCATCCTAAGAGCATCCTAGATTTTCTAGTCTGTGATGCTACTTGCTCAGAGAATGTCAAGTTACTAGAGTACCTCAGACCTAAGTCAACGACACTACGGAGTCTGGTTAGGTAAGGAGATTGAAGCGTTAATTTCAAGTCAATTGAGGGTGATCCGAAGCAGATCCTGTCACATCTGTTCAGGTTAAGTTGTAGATTCCATTAAGACGACCAAGAAATCACTTTATCTAATTTCTTCTGCACTGCATTCTCGAAGTACCCTAAGTCAACTCGTTGGAATATGTAAGCTGCTTTTAGGTCATCCGCAAAGATGAGTGGTTTCCCGTGCGATAAGCAGGCGCATATGTCATTGATGTATAGTGTAAATAGGAGGGGTCCAATGAAACTACCTTGTACTAAACCAGAAGTGATAGGTCTAGGTTTGGAGGTTGCAGACCCGAGTTTAACTACTTTGGACCTGTTGTTAAGGGATGATTTAAGCCATCCTAATAATGGGTCACGTATTCCTAAGGATTTCAGCTTATGTATTAGCAGTAAATGGTCAACACGGTCAAATGCCTTAGAGATGTCAAAGTAGATGACAAGTACTAGTCGCCGTCTGTCATGACTGCTGGTTACAAAATTTAAGAAGTCTAGGTGACATGTTTAACATGATCTGGATTTCAGGAATCCATGTTGGTTTGGCTTATAATATTGCAGCTAAGCATATGTTTGATTAAGTCACCTTTAACTAGTCTCTCCATAATTCTAGATGCTATAGGTGTGATATTGATCGGCCGGTAGTTACTGGCTTCAGCTTTTGAGCCAGATTTGTGTTTAGGCATAATGAATGTTGTCTTCCATATGTCAGGGTAAGTTTGAGATACTAGGGACATTGTGAATATTTTAAGCAGCAGTAGAGGGATGTCAGGGCTACCATATTTATAGAAATGATACGATATACAGTCGGTGCCTAAACCTTTTGAACTTTTGAGGGTTCTTATAGTTTGGTTAATATTAGTGTAATTGAATTCAACAGCGCTAATTTCGTTTGGTGTGAGTGGAGATGGAGTTTGTGCCATATTAGTAATAGGGTGTATATCGAGTAGCTGGACTGAGGACTTAATCCAGTTACCTGCAAACGTTTTGTTGAATAGTTCACATATGTCTGCAGAGTTGGTGCATAGCCTACCTTTGCCTATGAGGAGAGAAATGCTGTGAATTTTGCGATTCATTCGCTTCCTTAAGATTTCTGTGAGTGCATACACTCTAGCAGGACTGACTATCGCGATGCGTTCTTCTTTTCTTATACGGAAGTCTCGACCTTGTGATATGGAGCTAAGAGTGTTAAGTATTAGACCTAGAGTGCCAAAGTCGTGGTGTTTGAAGTAACTTGTTGAGAGTCTCTTCAGTTTCGTACGATCCTTTGGTTTTATGAATGACTTTCTGTGTGGGGAAACCTTTAGTGTTTGGAGTGGAATGACAGCATCTAAGCATGTGTTAGAGTTATAGTAGAAGATGGTTAGGGCTCTCGAGAGGTCATCAGTAGTGAAGTATTCATCCCATTTGGAAGATCTTAGCATTGATTCTACCAAGGCCCAGTTTGCCTTACTATAGTTCCTATATATTACTTGTTGTGAAGTAATAATAATAATAATTTTATTTCTGTAACAGAAACCAGCCATTTTTACAGGCATGAACATATGTACATTTATGAAAACTTATAGAATATATAATATGATTTGTTAATTTAGAAATAAGTTGAATACTGGTAAATGTGAGAGAAACATTTAAAATGAAGTGTACAAATAAAGAAATAGATATAGCGTCAAATCTAAACTGTGATTGAAAAAAAAATACATGTCAATTTCACGCGGGAACCATAAATGGTTGCGTTAGTTGAGGAAGGTAAGTGGCATTTCTGTACAGGTGCTGACGTATTACATAAGAGATGCAGAATAAACAATAACTATCAGTAAATCATTCAGAAAGAGCTTTAAAGTCTATTAAACTTTAAATTTACCCGTAAGTACATCATATTTGTGACATTTCCAGTTGTTTATGAGACCCACTTTGAACTTGTCAGCAGATTTTATAATACCGATGATCCCGTTATTCACCAGATGAGCTAGCAATATCACGAATAAGTAGAGAAAGCAGTATGTTTGAAAAGAGAAGAAGACACAAGAAAACCAGCAGACAGGTGCAGATCTGCACCTTCAGTATTTAAAAGGTGTTAATAATTCAAAATATATAACAGGCATGGGGTTCATCGTTTTTTATTGTGTTTTTTTTCAGGAAATATTATTTTCCCGATATTTTACAGTCTCTTCTGCGAACAATTAGTTTAAAGTGAAAGACAGGTGATAATTTCACCTACTTACGAGGTTTAAAAGGAGTAAAACACAAAAGTCAGAGTGCGTGAGCTATGTAAAAGAAAAGCGAGGGCCTAGTAATGTATGTTTTTCTGAAGTATACAGTTCGGTGTCCTTCTGAAGTAGCGGACTCATACCATTTACTTTCATTCGGGAGTTTGCGTCTAAACTTCGGCTCTAGGCAATTTTCAACTAATATTTCTTTTTTCATTATTTTTTTTTAGTTTTTGTTTATTCTCATTTTGAAGAAGCCATCCGAACTCAGGAGCCATAGCAATAGAGTGCTGTCCCACAGATAAGTGGAGGTATGAGATGCATTACTACTCAGCGGAATTGGCAGTGCACACATCACTGTTTTGTGGTCGCTCCCTGGAAACTCAGAACCTACTAGCGTTGAAAGGGGGCTTATATTGTGGCAGAAGATTAAGTCTAGTACGTTATTACCTCTTGTGGGAGTAGTGACAGTTTGTTTCCAGCCAAGTATATCGAGTGTGTCTAAGAACTTATCAAATTTAGTTGAGCCTGTGGGTATATCCCAGTTGATTTCAGGTATGTTAAAGTCCCCACATAGGATCTTATGATCGTATTGTAAGTCGGATAATTGCTCCAGAGTATTAATAAGTTGGGTCTCGTAATTACTAAAGGTGCCAGGTGCTCTGTAGGTGCATCCAGTTAGTGCTGTTACGTTATTTATGTGCACATTAGCCCATAGAGTCTCAGGCATATTACGCGTACTACTTTCTAGCTGTGATACAGTAAGTGCATTCAGAAAGTACATGAGACAACCCCCTCCCTTACCACCTTCCCTGTCACACCGAAAGTGTGTCTAGTTATCTAAGCTTATTTCTTCATTCAGGATGTTCGAATGACACCAAGATTCATTGATGACAATTACAGGGGGTTTGTATGTTACTGTGAATGCTCTGAGCATTGGAAATTTATTTAGAACAGATCTTGCATTTATGAGGATTAGGTAAAGATGAGAGTTGAAGTAGCATTTGAAGTATTTAAGTTCGTTAGTCAGCCCCGAATGTGGTTCAGCACCCGGTAGTTCTACTTGACATGACGATCCTATGTTAAGAGGGGTTTCAGCATTATGCTCACCTATGTCTACCGAGTTGGTGTGTGCTGCTTTCGGTGAAGAATTAGGAGTTGGAGTACTGGATTTGCTATGGACTAAGGAATTTTTATTTTTATTTAGGCTACAGAAGTGGATAGGGTTCTTTATTTGACCTATACTTGTGCAAGTGTCAAGTGTGCTTAATGGATACGGGTGCACTAGACCGTTCCTGTTTTCATGCAAGGAGGGAGCCAGCACTAGTGGTTTAGGAGTGTTAACATCCCTACCAGCTGTTATTTCAAGGCTGACAGGGAGGCGGGGGATAAAAATGATTGGATCCTTGTGATGACCATGGCTTATTATTCCACCTATTGTTTGATGCTAGTTGTGTCCTCGTGTGGGTTTCATGTGTACCGCATTGTGGGTTGGTTCCCAGAAGACTTGTACCATATATCCGGTCAAAATTTGTTTGTGTGCCATACTCTGAAGACCCTGATTTGTTGATAGTCGAGTTCTGACTGTTACCACTGGTGCTATTGAGGGTGACATTGTTGTGACATTGAATATAAGTGTGAGCCATGGTGCGATTTAGCACGTTGAGAGTGCTAATACTATTGACCGTGGGAAGTGTGGGCTTATTTAAGCCGCCACTGTTTTTGTTGGTATGATTTAAGGGCATATTTTCCTTATCTTTACCAATTAAGTCATGGCTAGGAGAGGACAAAGTCGAATTTGGGGGGTTTTGACTTTTTTCTGTGGTTATTTAGTGGTATGTTAGATTCTGCGGTGATAGGTGGTATGGTTTTATTATTTATTCGGTTACAGTCTAGTGGCATTTCGGCTGGTGTTGCACTTTGATGGGATAATTCTCTGTGTTTTGAGAGAGGTGATGTGGTGGGATCTGCTGTATCTTTCACAGGGTTGGGAATGATGGCTGCTTGCAATGTCCTATTACTTATTTCACAATTAGTTTTAGCGAGATAATTGTATGCGCGCCTTTCTATGACAGTTTTGTCCACCCTGACGTTTATAAGTTTGTAGTTTCTGGCTTGCGATAGGGTGTGTTGGAAGTGGATGAATTTTCTGGTCTCTGCCGGTGTTTTGAAGTGAAAACGAATAGGACAAAACTTCTCATGTTGACTCTTCTTCAGCCTATAGCACTTAGTCTTGGAGTTAGGCATTTTTGCCTCACTAAGTAAGATGCGCTGTACCTTTTTTAGTCCCTCATTGTCCGGAACGTTGTAGACAATGGCACTCAGTTTTGCGTTGAGTCGTTATGTTACTTCTGTGGTAACAAAATTAATGAGGTTATCTACCTTAGTTACCGATTCTGCGTCAAGTTTGTTAAGGTTTACAGTTTTCATGAGGATAGTTAGAGGTGTCAGTTCACAGACCTGCGATCTGATATCGCTGATCTGATCTGATAATTTGGATATCTCGGTATTGGTTTCAATACTTCCAGCATTTACTGACTTATTGTTTTTTATTTCCCTTAACTCAGCCTTAAGTTCTCCTATAGACAACTTTAGAAGTTCTATTTCTGAAGATAGTACTGAAAAAGAGCTTGATGGCTGGAGTTTTTCGACAAGCACATAAGGTGAAGGGAGGGGTTCTGTATGACCAGAAGGTACTGAATTTTTAGGAGTAGTGCTTATACTATCTGTCAGTACAGTTTCATCCTCAGCTCCAGCTCGACGCTTACGGCATACGAAAGAGTTATGTGACTCATTATAGCCGTTTGTAGGGGGTGTGTTGCTCGATGTACCAATCAGGGACGTTAAATTAGTCACCAGTTTTATAGGAGATTGGGTTCGTTGCTTTTTACTTTGATTAACCATAACTATTAGAAATGGGAGTTAATGGTTACAGGTATGGAAGTAGTATAGTACTTGTGCAAGTACTACAACAAGATAAATTTTATGTAACGAATCACGTAAAAATGTAACGCAAACGTTGAACGTACCGCGATACGGAATGAAGTGTACCTTGAACTCAGGTATCAATGTAACATACGAGTCCGGAGCGATAGAAGGACATTTCAGGGAGACCTCGCCAATAAGCTTCTCATGAAACCCAAAAGCCTATACAGGTTTATGGCCGAAAGAAAACCGACCAATCAGGAAGCATGCAATCTAGTGGGTTTTGATGGGAAATCTCTTACTAATCTTGAAATGGCAGAGACATTCAGCCTAGCCTTTCACAGGCAACTAAACAGTAACGAGGATATTATCCCCACAGAACATCAAGATTACATCGCAAAACCAACGCGCGAAAACCCGCTGGGTACATTTTAAATAACCCCGGCTATGGTACTTGCAAAATTGGGAATGTTGGCTTCGGGAATGTCTTCAGGTTGCGATGACATCAGACCATCCGTCCTGAAGCAGTGTTCAGAAAGTCTCTGTCAACCCCTGAGTGATCTGTTCCAACACTCCCTTGATGAAGGGAAACTTCCATGTGAATGAAAACGAGCAATCCTATCCCGTATTTTCAAGGGTGGTGACCGGCATAATGCGACCAGTTACGGACCAGTTGCTCTACTTCCAGTGATATCGAAAATATTGAAAAGTCTCATTGACGACCACATGCGAAAATATTTCAACAGGACTAACCTACTCCACGAAGCACAGCACGGTTTCTGTCAATGCAGTTGAGGATTAAACGATCAATTCATGGTTGTTTGCTGAAACTCAACTTCCCCAATTTTTGTAATGTAATGTATTTCATACAAATTTAAATTTACATGAAAATGCATGCCCTTTTTTACAGGCGCGATCAAGTAAGATATAGTCTCAAATCTCAGATTGTCTACAAGTTAATCATATTTCAACTGTTAAATATTTGATACATATAACACACTCATTGTCTGAACTAGGCCGTATAGTCATTGAATTGTACAGTTGTCCTCCAGGTTGAGCGGGAAAATCGACTTCGTTTCGTTTTCATCCCGTGGTTGTCGGCATTCGATAACCAACCAATATTGAGGTAAGTACAACGTTTACAAGGGATTGAAAGCTGTTTTAGAAAAGTAAAAGTGCTGAGGTGAATCATTAAATTGTAATGAAATAGGTAAGTGCAAGTATCATTAATAAATGTATTTATAAAGGAAACTCCATAGGCTGACAACGTTCATTTGGAATGTATAATGCTACACGTATATCTCGTACTATCATCATGTCCAATTTTGGTTTTAATATATTTATCCTCAGTTGTGCCAGTTGTTTTTGTTTTATACCTTTTTGTGCATTTAGTGCAAAACCGTACCCTTCAGAGAGTAGGAATATAATTTCGCAGAGGCATCAATACACCAGTCATAGTCTCATCGAACGCTGTTCAAAACGAAGTCAGGAGGCAACCGTCAAAAGTAATATTGCGATGTATTATTGTAATATTTGTTCACAGAACTTAGCTGTAAAGTACGCTATACGTTGGTTTCAGAACAAAGAATTCTAAAGTCGCCCACCGATGTTCTTGTTTTCGCGTCCATACGTACTCGGCGTTTCTGAGAAGCTTCGAAAGACAGCGTGAAGCCCAGCGTAGCAAGAGCTGGGCATTAACGGCTTACGAGACGTGGATGACAGTTTAGCACGGTTTGAAGTCAGCTACTGACGATACCTGACAGTTGGTAACAGTTTGGATAGTCACCGTTCATCTTTCCTGGTGCCGGTCAAGTCCTCTTTGAACTGGGTTAAGTTCAACGATGCCTGGGTCAAAGAAGGGACAGAGTGTCTTGGATGCAAACAGGAAAGTAAGTCATGGTGACTTGCCTGTTAATTGTAACGATGTGTCTGATGTTAAGCATGACATGGTTGATGTTACTGTTTCGCCGTCCAGGGATAATAGGAACATCAAACACCCTAAGTATGAACCTCGGTGTTTTGACGGAAACCCAGCTGATTTTTTACAATTTGTGAAGTAGTTTGAGATCATGCTGAGTAGTTTTTTATTAAGTGATGAGTGGAAATTGATGTATTTGATGAGGTATTGCACTGGAGATGCTTCAAGAGCTATACAGTGCTGTAAGTTTATGAAGCCAAAAGAGGGCTACTACGAGGCTATGAGCATATTACGTCAATGGTTAGGAGATATACGATGATTCTTAAGAACCTATTCGAAGATGCCAAAGCTAACGGTAGTCAAATTCAAGATGACTCCAAGGCACTATCTGAGTTTTTGGATAATCTGTTGACTTGCAAGAATGCAATGATTTCGATGAATTGCATGAGTGACCTCACCCCAATTTTTTACTAGAAGTAATAGCAAGACGTCTACCTACTCGACTGCAATGGAAGTGGGTGAAGATAAGCTCCCGTATGGAGGATGAGGGTATCGAGCCAAGGTTTGATGATATCCTGAAACTGGTAAATACTAGTGTCAATCAATCTATGAGCAAGTTCGCCAGTCTATTACATCTCACCCCTAGAATAGAGCAGTCTGAGAGCAAAATGCAATCATTGATGACGAGTAGGCCTCAGAGAGGTGGATATTGAGAAGGCTTCATGATGTGTAGTAATCCATATAGACCTAGTGAGTGTAACAGGTTTCGTAGTACATCCTCAACAGATAAGTTACAAGATGCAAGACAAACACGGTTGTGTTTTACTCGTTTGCGAGAGGTGCATACAGAAGTGAACTGTGAATCAGTGAGCAAGTTCAGTGATAAGCTAAATGTGAAATCAAGGTCTGACTCCGAAATGTGTGACGATAGTGGTGCGGTGAAGAAGTCTGTAGTAACAACTGGTAAGCCATTGTTGAATAGATTGTCACAGAATATAGTAACTGCTTCAGAGTGCAGTTCTGACTCCACAAGTTTACAAAGTATAACTAGTCAGAGTGAAAGTATAAAATCTTTAATGATTTGTGAGGAGGAACCAAAATTGTCTAGTTCTTTTATTATAGAGTTTGAAAATGATGAAATTGACGGTAAACTGAATAATCGTGATAATGATCATGATACTTCACAATTGTCTCTGGTTGGTCATGATGAAATGAGGGATATGCCTACTACCGCTAAGTTAAATAAACGTTCTGTAGAACTTGAACGTGAAGTAGAAATAAATGCAGATGCAGTTGCAGAAGGCATGCGTACTTGTGAGACCGTCAGTGTAATTAATCAGCATGTAGCCCACCTATCATCAGATGCTAGTCCTAAAGCGAAGCTGATAGTAAAAGACAGCAGTGGTGGTGGTCTTGCAGGTAGACAACTTTCTGAAAGTCGAGCAACAACAGCTTTTGACCCACCGCTAACTTCATCAACTGATATCAATCAGTCGCCGTTGGTGCTGTCATCCACAATGAAACAGACGCCCATCAACTCAAGTATCTTGTGCAATGACTATGATAGTATCAGTTCGTTTGAAAGGACGAAAATCAATGGTCAGTTTAGTGAGGATAAGCCAAGTGTAAAGTAGAGAGTAATTGTTAAATTGACTTGCATGAATAAAGGCATTTCTTGTTTCAAGTTACCATTTGAATGCTATTATCTTTGGTGCAAATTACTCTGTTTCTACACCTGGTTGATGAGATATGTCGTGTGTTTGTCGGTCATCTATATTCTACGATACAATGACATGGGCGTGTTGCCATTCAGATTTGAGGATATAGCTCATAGAAGGAAGTTAGCAAACGAACTCTGCGACGATTTTCCAAACTAGAGCGTCAACCTGAGAAGGGTTGTAGGAGTACTGCTGTAAGTCGTACAATTCTTCAAAAGGCAGCGCATCAATGAGCAGTCCAATGTGCTCGGTTTGTGATTTTGTACATATGTTCATATTGCATATACTGAATTGATATCACCTGTCATCTAGCTGTTGGTAATTCTGTTTGTGTCCGGACGACTTCCACTTGGATCATCAACCTGAAGAGGAATGTAGGCGTACTGCTGTAAGACCTACAGTTATTCAAAGGTAGTTTGCCGTGCCAGAATCCACAACATTTGATGTTTTGATTGTACATATGTTTGTGTTAAATAATTGTTTGAGTTCCAATTGATGTAATTGTTGGTTATTCTTGTTTGTGTCCGGACATTCCACAAATTACAATCGTCAACCTGTGAAGATATGTTGGCGTACTGGTGTAAGTCCTGCAATTCTTCGAAGGAATTACATCGAGACACGATCTGCAAGATTGTTTGATACTGTTTGTATATACGTGTCGTGTGTCCTATCAATTGGTGTTTTTGGATACATTGTGTTTACTTGTTGTATTCGTACCTCGTTGTTATTACGTCATTTTGTTAAAATTTTCGTCGTGATTACTTCTGAAGTTGTGTCCACTCTTCTACATCCGTGAATGAATTGATTGATGTTAAGGACAGCAGATGGGGCGTATACGCCGGGGAGGCTAGGCTATTGCTGAGAATGAAATGCACACGGATATAATTGTTAGGTGCGGTCCCACACGCCGGGGAGCGAGAGTGTAAACGACTGAGGCTCGAATACGTCATCGTTATTAGAAGTGAGGCAGAATGAGTGACAAACGATTTCAGTGGTAATTGGTAGTGAGTAGATAAGAGGATGATCGTAGAGTATCGTGAGGTGCTGGCATGGTCACGTCGCATTCTGCAAGAGTCATTCTAGCAGGTGGCGATTGCGTTGCAAGAGGATGCCTTTAACTGGAAGGCACAGGTCGTCATTGATGTGTGAGATTGTGCTGTGAGTATGCTTGTGGTGTGTTGCCTTTTCTGTTTGTTCTCCATTTCAGCTCTGTCCGTGTGACCCAGGTTCTCGCAATAGCATCCAAGTCAACGTGTGTTGGTCGTGGTGGAGAAAGGGAATGGATCGTATTTTGCTGGGTCGTTCCGATGAAGTTGAAGATTGAACGATCAATTCATGGTTGTTTGCTCAAAACCAACTTCCTCGATTTTCGCGGAGGCATCAATACGACAGTCATCGTCTCATCGGTCGCTGTTCAGAAAGAAGTCAGGAGAAAACCATCAGAAGTAATATTGTGATTTATTATTGTAATATTTGTTCACAGACCTTAATAGAAATATTTTTTATATGTTGGTGTTACAATAAAGAATTCCCAAGCGACCAACCGGTGTTTTGGTTTTTCGTGAGTTATTACTAAGCGTTTCTGAAAAACTGCGAGGAACAGCGTGCGCCCGAGCGAAGCAAGAGCTGGACATTAACGGTTTATGAGACGTGACTGACACACGGTGTCCCTTGAAGTTTCTCAGAAACGCTTAGTAATAACTCACGAAAAACCAAAAGACCGATTGGCAACTCGAGGTTTCTTTATTGTAACACCGACATATAAAAAATATTTCTATTAAGGTCTGTGAACAAATATTACAATAATAAATCACAATGTTACTTCTGACGGTTTCCTCCTGACTTCTTTCTGAACAGCGACCGATGAGACGATGACTGTCGTATTGATGGCTCCGCGAAAATCGAGGAAGTTGGTTTTGAGCAAACAACCATGAATTGATCGTTCAATCTTCAACTTCATCGGAACGACCCAGCAAAATACGATCCATTCCCTTTCTCCACCACGACCAACACACGTTGACTTGGATGCTATTGCGAGAACCTGGGTCACACGGACAGAGCTGAAATGGAGAACAAACAGAAAAGGCAACACACCACAAGCATACTCACAGCACAATCTCACACATCAATGACGACCTGTGCCTTCCAGTTAAAGGCATCCTCTTGCAACGCAATCGCCACCTGCTAGAATGACTCTTGCAGAATGCGACGTGACCATGCCAGCACCTCACGATACTCTACGATCATCCTCTTATCTACTCACCACCAATTACCACTGAAATCGTTTGTCACTCATTCTGCCTCACTTCTAATAACGATGACGTATTCGAGCCTCAGTCGTTTACACTCTCGCTCCCCGGCGTGTGGGACCGCACCTAACAATTATATCCGTGTGCATTTCATTCTCAGCAATAGCCTAGCCTCCCCGGCGTATACGAGTGGACACAACTTCAGAAGTAATCACGACGAAAATTTTAACAAAATGACGTAATAACAAAGAGGTACGAATACAACAAGTAAACACAATGTATCCAAAAACACCAATTGATAGGACACACGACACGTATATACAAACAGTATCAAACAATCTTGCAGATCGTGTCTCGATGTAATAGGCATATCCCTCATTTCATCATGACCAACCAGAGACAATTGTGAAGTATCATGATCATTATCACGATTATTCAGTTTACCGTCAATTTCATCATTTTCAAACTCTATAATAAAAGAACTAGACAATTTTGGTTCCTCCTCACAAATCATTAAAGATTTTATACTTTCACTCTGACTAGTTATACTTTGTAAACTTGTGGAGTCAGAACTGCACTCTGAAGCAGTTACTATATTCTGTGACAATCTATTCAACAATGGCTTACCAGTTGTTACTACAGACTTCTTCACCGCACCACTATCGTCACACATTTCGGAGTCAGACCTTGATTTCACATTTAGCTTATCACTGAACTTGCTCACTGATTCACAGTTCACTTCTGTATGCACCTCTCGCAAACGAGTAAAACACAACCGTGTTTGTCTTGCATCTTGTAACTTATCTGTTGAGGATGTACTACGAAACCTGTTACACTCACTAGGTCTATATGGATTACTACACATCATGAAGCCTTCTCAATATCCACCTCTCTGAGGCCTACTCGTCATCAATGATTGCATTTTGCTCTCAGACTGCTCTATTCTAGGGGTGAGATGTAATAGACTGGCGAACTTGCTCATAGATTGATTGACACTAGTATTTACCAGTTTCAGGATATCATCAAACCTTGGCTCGATACCCTCATCCTCCATACGGGAGCTTATCTTCACCCACTTCCATTGCAGTCGAGTAGGTAGACGTCTTGCTATTACTTCTAGTAAAAAATTGGGGTGAGGTCACTCATGCAATTCATCGAAATCATTGCATTCTTGCAAGTCAACAGATTATCCAAAAACTCAGATAGTGCCTTGGAGTCATCTTGAATTTGACTACCGTTAGCTTTGGCATCTTCGAATAGGTTCTTAAGAATCATCGTATATCTCCTAACCATTGACGTAATATGCTCATAGCCTCGTAGTAGCCCTCTTTTGGCTTCATAAACTTACAGCACTGTATAGCTCTTGAAGCATCTCCAGTGCAATACCTCATCAAATACATCAATTTCCACTCATCACTTAATAAAAAACTACTCAGCATGATCTCAAACTACTTCACAAATTGTAAAAAATCAGCTGGGTTTCCGTCAAAACACCGAGGTTCATACTTAGGGTGTTTGATGTTCCTATTATCCCTGGACGGCGAAACAGTAACATCAACCATGTCATGCTTAACATCAGACACATCGTTACAATTAACAGGCAAGTCACCATGACTTACTTTCCTGTTTGCATCCAAGACACTCTGTCCCTTCTTTGACCCAGGCATTGTTAAACTTGACCCAATTCCAAAATATTTCCAGATATTTCTTGTTCAAAGAGGACTTGACCGGCACCAGGAAAGATGAACGGTGACTATCCAAACTGTTACCATTTTTCTGAATCGGCCAGAATCTGTTTCTACCCTCAGAAGCTGTCAGGCACGTCTCATAAACCAATAATGCCCAGCTCTTGCTTCGCTCGGGCGCACGCTGTTCCTTGAAGTTTCTCAGAAACGCTTAGTAATAACTCACGAAAAACCAAAACACCGGTTGGTCGCTTGGGAATTCTTTATTGTAACACCAACATATAAAAAATATTTCTATTAAGGTCTGTGAACAAATATTACAATAATAAATCACAATATTACTTCTGATGGTTTTCTCCTGACTTCTTTCTGAACAGCGACCGATGAGACGATGACTGTCGTATTGATACCTCCGCGAAAATTGAGGAAGTTGGTTTTGAGCAAACAACCATGAATTGATCGTTCAATCTTCAACTGTATTGACACCGTGAGCCCGGGCGTATCAAGAGCTGGGCATTAACGGTTTACGAGACGTGGCTGACACGTGCATTTATTCATGATTGTCTAGCTTCTGCTCAAAAATCTCCAGAGATGGCGCTGTAGTCATGGCCTCCGATGAAGCGTTGTAGAGACGGCAAACGCGAAGCGTAGGAAATATGGTCGCTCTGGAATCTTTGATCTCTGTTGTGCTATCCTTAGCGGGTTACCTCGTGGAAGGCTATAATCACTTAATGGCAGGATGCTTTTATTTGGGGGGCCTGGTTATTTAAGATCTGGTAGACGGTGATGAGTTCTCTTCTGTCCCTACGGTAACTAAGCGTGAAAAGACCTAATTTCTTTGGTCATTCCTCGTATGATTTGTTGCGGAGGCCGATCACCCATTTTGTCGCTCGTCTCTGGACACTTTCTAGAATGTTAGCATCCCTTTTGAGTAGCGGAGGTGCAATGATATTATGCACCTCAAGGTGTGGCCTCACATATGTTTTATATAACCTTATGAACAGTTCGGGAGTGAGAGCTCCCAGCTGCCTATGCATAAAGTGTAAAGTTGCGTAGGCTTTGGCGACGTTCCTCGAGTAATTTCCACCGGTGTCTAGCTTTTCTGTTAGAATAAGACCTAGGTCTCGCTCTGATGGAACACAACTCACGTTCTGGCCACCAAGGGTGTAATTTACACTCTGTGACCTGCCAGAATGAAGTTGCACTACTTTGCACTTCTTTAGGTTGAAAGACATTCCGTTAGCCAGAGCCCAGTTTTCCAGAGTTTGCAGGTCAGCCTGCAATCAGTCTGAGTCTTCCGATGAGTTTATTGCTCTCCAAATCTTTACGTCGTTGGCGTAAAGAAGCGCAGAGCAGTTCAGTTGGGAGGACAGGTCGTTGATAAAAATCAGAAACATCAACGGCCCTAGGATAGAACCCTGAGGAACCCCTGATGCCGAGGTGTGCCAGGATGATCGAATGCGGCTGACTTTGGTGCAGAATTCTCTCTCGCCTAAGTAATCTTTCAGCCATGCTAGAAGTGCTCCAGAAACACCCGACCTGCTTATTTTGTGAAGGAGCAGACCATGGTGAACTGTGTCGAATGCTTTCGCAAAGTCGAGGAAGATCACGTGGGCTGGTACCTTTTCGTCCCAGGATAGTGTCCAATCGTTCCAAGCTAGTAGAAGATTCGTCACGCAGGATCTTCCTCTTCTGAAACTGTCAGCCACGTCTCGTAAACCGTTAATGCCCAGATCTTCCTACGCTGGGCCTCACGCTGTTTCCCGAAGCTTCTCAGAAACGCTTAGTACGACTGGCGACTCGAGAATTCTTTAGTCTAACACCAACATATAGCCAACTTTAGAACTAATATCTGTGAACAAATATTACAATAATGTTTGCAAATATCAAGTTACTATCATGTCGTTGACATGCATTGTTTCTGCTTTCTGATTAGACGCTTGCACAATTCCAAACTCTCAACCGGATTAATTGATTTCCAGACTACCTTATTTTTGTATAAATACAGTCACTTTTGTCATAAATAAATGATTTTGGTTTTACCGCTGATTATCGCATGTTCTGCTTTACCAGTAAAGTGGGCACTGGTCAGCAGTTAAGCAGTTACCTCGAGACAAAGTTCTAGCATCATAACAATTGGTGACGGGGTTTCAAATCCATTTCAGTTCAATAAAGTCAAATAAAAACCATATCATCCATTGTACATCCAGCCTGTCCTCCAAATGACAATTTCATTTGAACAAATGCAACTTCTCCTTCATCAACAACAGCAACAGTTTAAAGCTTGCCAGCTCAGATTGATTGAAAAACTTGCAAAGCATTTTTCACTTGAAAATCTCGGCAGTTCCAACTCAGAGAAAACCGAATCTATTGGGAGTTCAATTGTAGAGTTTAATTTCAAACCTTCAACAGGCGTGATGTTTGAAGCTTGGTTTCGACGTTATGAAGATCTGTTCCGGGTTAAATCCGCTCACCTAGATGATTCGCCTAAAGTGAGACTACTCTTTCGGAAACTTGGTCCAGCCGAACATAACAAATATGTCAATCATATTCTACCAAAGAACCCCAGAGAACTCAACTTTGAAGAAACCGTTCAAACTTTAACCAATATTTTCGATGAACAGTTATCTCTCTTCAGTATCCGTTACAATTGTTTTAAGATATCCAAAGAGCCAGGAGATGATATTCTCACTTATGCTGGTAAGGTGAATCGTGAATGCGAGCGGTCGAAAATTCGATCACTTACGGATGACCAGTTCAAATGCCTGATCTTTGTCTGCGGTCTCAAATCTTCAGTTGACAGTGATACTCGAACCCGAATCCTTGCAGAGATAGAACGCAAACCGGACATGAATTTACAGGAGGTAACTGCTGAGTGCCAACGAATCATCAATCTAAAGCATGACACGAAGTTGATTGAGGACGGTCAAGTACATAAACTTACTTCTGTTCAAGCTGTCAAGTCAAACAATTCTCTGCAAGTCAAACACAAGCCTCCCACAAATTGTTGGTTTTGTGGATCGTGGCATTTTGGTAAATTTTGCCCGTATAAAAGACATAAATGCAGTATCTGTAACAAGTATGATCACAATGGAGGATTTTGCCCCCCAGTGAAACCTAGATCAATCGGATCTCACAATACGATGGCGCAGTCACGAAAGTTTCGATCTCGGTCGACGAAACCTCAAATTGACAGTATGTTCGCTACCTTCAAAGTTGACTTTGAGTCAAAAAGAAAGTTTGCCACACTTTCTATCAACCAGAAGCCAGTTCGACTACAGTTAAATACTGCTTCTGATATCACAATCGTATCTCCCCAGACGTGGCGGACACTCGGGTGTCCACCTTATCAGAGAGCGGAGCATACTGCAAGAAACGCGTCAGGTGACGGAATGAAATTATCTGGACAGATTGAATGTGACGTAACTTTCCGGTCGACCTCGTTCCAAGGAACATGCTACATCACCAATCGTCATGATCTGAACTTGCTTGGTATTGACTGGATCGAAAAGATGAAACTCTGGGATGTCCTGCTGAACTCAGTTTGTTCCAATGTACAGTGCTCAGATAGTCTTACCAACGTGTTGATGCATCCGAACTCGACCGCAAAGTTCATCAGTCATCTTCGCACCAAACACGCTGCCGTTTTTCAAGAGTCTTTCGGTTGCTGTACCGTACAAAAAGCCAGACTATACCTCGAACCTGATGCCCAACCAGTTTTTAAACCGAAACGCCCAGCACCGTATGCCACATTATCGTCCCTTGATGCAGAGCTGGATCGTTTAGAAAAGTTGAACGTAATCAAGCCAGTCAATTACTCATCCTGGGCAGCCCCCATAGTGGTTGTCAGGAAACCAAACGGTACCATCAGACTTTGTGCCAATTTCTCAACAGGACTCAATAATGCCCTTGAAGATCAACCGTATCCACTGCCAGTGCCGCAAGATCTATTTGTCAAACTGAATGGCGGTAAATACTTCAGTAAACTTGATCTAGCTGAGGAATACCTACAGATCGAGGTCGAAGATGATTCTAAAGAGCTTCTGACAATCAACACTCACAAAGGACTGTATCAGTTCCAGCGACTTCCATATAGTGTTAACCCGTTTACCTCGATGATATCACAGTCACAGGAGAAACTCAATTCGAACTCTTCAATCGGTTGTATAAAGTCCTGACAATACTCAGTGATTCCAGTTTCCGTTTTTACGTCCGGATAAGTGCGATTTTTTCATGACTTCAGTGAAGTAACTGGGATTCATTTTTGACAAAGATGGTCGCAAACCCGACCCCTCCGGTGTGTCAGCATTTCAACAGATGCCTGCCCCTAATAATCTCAGTACGTTGCAGTCCTTTCTGGGGATGATCAGTTACTATAGTGCGTTCCTGCCAGATTTACATCGTCTCAAAGCCCCAGTGAATCAGTTGCTCATGAAGAATGCTAAATGGAACTGGTTAGAAGAACACCAACAAGCTTTCATCAAGGTCAAGAAATGACTCCATTCTGACCTGCTGTTAACACATTACAATCCAAAGCTGGATAAAACACTAGCTGCAGATGCGTCCAACTATGGCATTGGCGCTGTTATTTTACATGTGTTTCCGGACGGTGTTGGAAAGCCAATAGCATATGCATCGCGAACCTTGACAAAGGTAGAGCAGAATTACAATCAGGTCGAAAAGGAAGAATTAGCGCTCGTGTTTGGGATTCGAAAGTTTCACAAAATGCTACTTGGCCGAAAGTTCACACTTTTTACTGATCACAAACCACTATTATCAATTTTTGGCTCCAAGAAAGGTATTTCAGTCTAGACAGCCAATCGTCTCCAACGATGGGCGACTATGCTACTTGGATACGACTTTCAGATCAAGTACAAATCTACAAAAGATTTCGGAAATGCAGATGGCCTCTCGCGGTTACTCAGCTATAACAAGCCCGCAAAGGAGGACGCTGTGATCGCCGGCGTTTCTGTTGATGAAGACATGTGCCACGTACTGATGACGGCAATATCCACTTTGCCTGTCTCAGCCGACATGGTTCAACGAGAGACGCAGAGTGACCCGACATTACAGTTAGTTCAACAGTATCTACGTTGTGGCTGGCCCTCGCGTATTGATTGTCCAGATATGAAACAGTTCTATCGACGACGACATTTGTTATTCCTGGTCAATGACTGCATTATGTTTGGCGAACCTGTGGTCGAGCCTCGAAGTCTCCAACAAAAATTATGAGTCAACTACATTTTACGCATCCTGGTATTGGCCGCATGAAGTCGTTGACACGCTGTTACGTCTACTGGCCAAGTATCGATCGTGAATTAGAAGTGATGGTTTGCTCATGTTCTCGCTGTGCTCAGGCTTCGAAAATGCCAATCAAGACAGACCTACAGCCGTGGCCCAACCCAGGAAAACCGTGGTCAAGAATCCACATAGATTTTGCCAGCCCAATCAATGGCAAACAGTTTCTCGTGGTAATCGACGCGTATTCCAAGTGGCCGGAGGCTTGCATTATGCAAAATACCACAGTGACGATAACATTAAATAAGTTGGTTCAGCTTTTCAGCAGATTTGGTGTTCCCGAGATCATTGTTTCCGATAACGGTCCTCAGTTTACAGCTAAGCAATTCAAACAGTTTTGTGAGCGGCTAGGTGTTCAGCATATTCGCAGCCCGCCTTACCATCCTCAGTCAAATGGACAAGCAGAGCGTTTTGTTGATGCACTCAAGCGCGCACTTCAGAAGTCAAACGGGGAGAGATCGATAGAGGATGTATTGCACAATTTTCTATTCATTTATCGAACCACAAACAACCCATCATGCCCAAATCAAACATCTCTGGCAGAGGTTATGTTTGGAAGAAGATTACGTACTACTTTGGATACAATTATCCCGATCCCATCAAGACGCAGCAGATGTGGTCGAAATAGTGAATTTTGGTTCAATAGACATCATGTCACCAAGCAAAGAAGTTTCATGGATGGTCAGTCGGTAATGGTTCGTGATTGCATACGGAGAGATCGCCCATTGGTTTCTGGAGTGATCGTTGGAAGAAAAGGCCAAGTCATTTACAAGGTCAAGGTTGGAGACCTTATTTGGGTCAGGCATGCCAGTCAAATAAGAAATAGACTAGTTGATAAACAGTTGAACGATTTCAAGTCCGCCGACGTACAATTTGAGCTATTGATAGATACGACGGATCCAAAAGCTTCACATGGCCAAATTAGTCGAAACAAAGGCAAAGTGTCCAAGCAGCCAAGGAGATCACAACGACAACCAAGACCGCCAAAGTACCTACAAGTGATTCCGCGATACGAAAGCTACCGGTAGCCCTACCTTAAAAAGAGAGGTGTTAGGAAGAGGAAAACACATTGTCAGCCACGTTTCGTAAACCATTAATGCCCAGCTCTTGCTACGCTCAGGCTCACGCTGTCCCTTGAAGTTTCTCAGAAACGCTTAGTAATAACAAACGCAAAACCAAAACACCGATTGGCTACTCGAGAATTCTTTATTGTAACACCAATATATAGCCAAATTTAAAATTAAGCTTTAAAACTAAAATCTATGAACAAATATTACAATGATAAATCACAATATTACTTCTGACGGTTTTCTCCTGACTTCTTTCTAAACAGCGACCGATGAGACGATGAATGATGTACTGATGCCTCCACGAAAATTGGGGAAGTTGGTTTTGAGCAAACAACCATGAATTGATCGTTCAATTTTCAACTACATTGACACTGCCAATATGCCGTTTACTTTCAGTCTTAATTAAAAGGCAAATTTAGTTACCCACTAAATTAGTAGTTTCAGGAGACTACTCTCCTCCTGTCTTCGAAATACTTTGCCCAACCATGCTCTACTTCAAAATATGTGCATACTGGCCAGTTGATATTGCTTATCTGGTTATACTGTTATTCATCTCATCCATCACTCAAAACATCCTCTAAGATATCGACGAGTTACCATCATTTCTAAATAAATAAACTGAACCACTCGCATGTAAACGATGCTAATAACCTTATCACTTACGCAGTGTTTCAATTTTGGAACAATGAGTTTCCTTCTGGCGGTACGTTCGAAATTGGTGACATTTTTGCACGTGTTTGCTCTGAAATTTATTTACTGCTTATTGTCATATAATTCTTGAAATTATGGTCCAAATCTCTAAAAAACGTGTTCGTAGAAACACAATTGTTTTAGATAGTGGCTTAAATTCGGTTATAACTGCATTACCGCCTCGTAATACAGTATCAACTACTAGCTCTCAAAATGGTTTGAGTGCAGATCTCACTCCTGTGATACAGGTGAAAGATGTTCTGTTAGAGAACTCTGAGTTCTGTAAACTAAACCTCCTTTTGAAAGATATGCAGAGGCAAGTAAGTGAAATTCAGAAAAAATTAGATCAGTTTGATAGTATGTCACTGCCAATCTCAAATACCACGGAGAGCCGTTCTGATATTGGCCAGGTTAAGTCTTTACTGGATGTAACTCAAAATAAGCTTTTGAATTTAGACCCAATAGCCTGTCTTTTAGAAAGGCATCCTAAAATATCTCCAGACAACCTAAATAAAGCTGAAAATCTGATTGACTGCTTGGCTACGGAGGTGATGAAGCGTATAACCTCTTCTCACCAAGCTATAGTTTACAACGTCCCAGATTCTCTGCCCCTGAAAACTGTAAGACACAAAATCCTGATTTGTTGCGGCATGGCTAGTGTTCCATGTGAATGCAAACGACTTCGTAAAAAGTCTAACCAGGCTAATTGCCCAATCATTTTTAAATTCAGTAATTCCCTTGATGCTAGTAAGTTTACTAAATGTCAGGATCACTTAAGACTGAATAGCAGTTATAAGTCTATAACCGTAGCTCAGGATAAAACACCGTGTCAGCGCAGAATAATGCGTAGTAATAACCTGGTCACCTCCTCTAGCTCTAGCTTTGATTTACCAAATAAGGATCGTGCACAGCAACAGACACCTAGTGCTGAAACTAGCATTCAGCAAACTACACAACAACCACACCTGCCAATGGAACTAGGAACTGATTTAGATACCAGTACCCCTGTAAACAAAGCCTCATCGAAAGATGTTAAAATGACTAGAACTTCTGCAAGTTGTTCTAAGAAATTTCCCCCCAAACGTAGTAACCTCACCACGATGAACAAATTTCGCAGGGTTGAGACTAATGATGGGGAAGAATACTTTGTATTCAATAAGCCTGCTGAGAGTAAGAATGCCAACAAACCATCACTTGTTACGAAAAACTCCTCTCGAAACATAAGTACATCTGGAGGTGTTCCGCATGCTCCACCTTATAGAAAGTCAGGCTCCAAGACTCCTAAAGTCTTGCAGCCAAAGCACCTTCCTTCACAATTCCCTTTAAGTTATAAAAACAACCCGAAGGTGTATACCGGTATGACGAATAGCAGTTGGATGGGTAGACCTTCTGATGCTATGCCTTTTAACCGCCAACCTAGGCCCAACCTGTACTACCCTTATATCCAGGAACACATGGTAAATTTTCCAGGTGTCCTGAATCACTGGTACGACCCATGGCACCTAGGACCACCTCATTGCACACCAACTCCGATGTGCAGACACCCAGTCCGACCTCCTTTTCATTCATAAATTCTTGCGGTGCTGACGCACAAATAGATTTAGGTTATGGTGACATTTTAAGCCAGTTTGTAGTATCCCGTGACTTATTCACGATATTGCTAATTAATGCACGCTCCTTAATCAATAAGATATCTGAACTAAGGACATTATTATTAGTCGCCAAGCCTACTGTAGCTCTGATTACTGAGTCATGGTGCTCATCCTCAGTACTTGATGTGCATATAGGTATCGATGATTACACTGTACACCGTGCAAACAGAGATTGCAAGCGTGGTGGAGGATGTCTCATATATATACATAACTCATTTGTAGTCAGTAAGGTGGAAGATGAAACAATGAATAATGTACCTGACTCACTCTGGGTTGTCTTACATGGAGATAAGTACAAACTTCTCATAGGCTGTGTTTATCGAGCACCAAGCGCAACAAAAGAAACTGATGCGTTATTAGCTAAATCGTTTGCACATGCATCCTCGTTTAGTGCTAATTACAAAATAATTGCAGGGGACTTCAATCTTCCAGAAGTCAATTGGCTAACTAGTTCCGGCCCCCAACGCTTCGACGAATTACTTGCCACTATAGACTGTTATGGATGGCAACAACACGTCCAGACACCTACTCGTGGGGACAACATTTTGGACCTTGTTTTTTGTCATGACACAATCCCAGTATCCACTTATGTTGGTAATAGATTTTCCAGTAGTGACCATAGAATGGTACTCTGCTCTCTGCCTTTCTCACCACTAAATACAGGAAACAAACAAGACTCAGGAAGCACAATATGTCGTAGTTACAAATATACAGACTGGGGATTAGTCCAAGAACTTATTCGACTCTGTCAATGGGATGACTATTTTACCACTGACTCCCTGGAGGCCTTAGTAACCCTGTTTTACAGGAATGTTACCCTTTGTCTAGATACAGTTGCCCCAAATAAAATAGTGAAATTAAGTAGACACCGAACTGAATATATTCCAAGGGCACACCGTAATAAGTTAAGGAAACTGAAGAAACAGTACTATTCCACTAAGGACATATCACTATTGCTCTCAATCCACGAGTCTCTTGAATCTATCAAGCGCCTACGCTCTCAAAAGGACCTCGACGAAGAGTTAACGGCACTTGAAAGTACCTCCAAAGTTTATAACTTAACGGCACTTCTTAAAAAACGAATGCAGTCAGCGAGGGAAATCCCATACTTACTTCACGACAAAGTAATCTACAATGAACCTGCCACTATCTGTGAACTTTCAGTGATTGGTTTGCAAACTTTAGTTTAGAAACACATATGCCTGGTGAAACCGCTCCCCTTACTATCTCTTCCCTTGAAAGCATTGTGTTCACTAATCAACTAATAGTACAAGCAATTAAAAGCCTTAAACCTTCCACTAGTACGGGACCGGATGGCCTCGCTTCGATAATTTTCAAAAACAGTGGGTGTGATATACCCCTGTTACTTCTTAAATTCTTCTCAATATCTATGGACACTGGCACTTACCCTAGTGAGTGGAAAACTAGCTTCATAATTCCACATTACAAATCTGGTGATAGGGCAAACGTCCGCAATTACAGACCCATAAATATAACCCCAGTTATCTCACGAATCATGGAGAAAGTTGTAAAGGATCAATTGTCAGACTACCTAATTAGGGAGGATCTTGTTACAAGGTCTCAACACGGATTTCTCAAAAATAGATCCTGCGTTACTTGCCACTTCGACTTTTTCAACTGCATCACTAGTAATCGCGAAGCACGTAAGCTAGTCGTTGTTCTATACTTCGATATATCTAGGGCATTTGACATGGTATCTCACAGTATTCTCTTTGAGAAGCTGTACTCTTGTGGAATTCGCAACCCATTACTGAACTGGTTAAAATCATTTCTAAGCAACAGGGTACAAATAACCAAAGTTGGATCTGTATTGTCTCACCCTAGGCAAATCTCAAGTGGGGTCGTGCAAGGTAGTGTCCTAGGTCCACTTTTATTCACAGTTTACATTAACAGCATTTGCAAGTGCTTCACCTCAGGTAAACCATTCCTATATGCTGACGACCTCAAAGTCGTCTACTCCTGCTACACTCATGAATTAAGCGATATGGTAGATAAAATACATCTTGAACTAAGTAGCCTTGCAACGTGGTGTGCTGAATCCTGCCTAAATTTTAACATTGACAAATGCGGCTGGATTTGTATCGGCAACAGTAAGCTTGATCTAAACCTTGAAATAAATGGGCGAAAACTAGCTAAGCTCAATTCAGTCGTAGATCTCGGTATTAGATACTCTAGTAACCTAACGTTCGCTGAACAGACTGATTATGCCAGACGTAAAACGCGTAGGCTGATAGGATGCATAACACGCAATTTCTTTTGTTGTGAAACTAGGGTTTTATTATACAAAGTATGTGTCCGACCTATCTTAGAATACTGCCCGTTTATTCTTAGCGGACTAAGACAAAATGACAAGCTTAAATTAGAGGGAGTGCAACGGCAGTTTACCTCAAGAACTCTTGGTTTAGAAAGTAGTCTGGAATACCATGAGAGATGCGTAAGACTAAGATTAGAACCCCTCTGGAAAAGACGCCTTAAGCTAAACCTAATCTTTTACTATAAGCTAACTAATCTTCTCTTGCATTCCTCCGAGCCATTAACTAAACCTACCGCTGTCGTCAGTTACAATCTTAGAAATCATCACAACCTAGCTGCTATAGAGCACTGTCAGACTTACGTGCGGTACAACTTCTTCTTAAATAAGTTTTCAGTCATTTGGAATAGACTACCAGCTAATGTGCGCGATGCAAACACACTTCCAGTGTTCATCTCCTCAGTCACCAGACTGCTCAAAGATGACAATGCACTTATACGTCTGACTCTTACACCCTCTTTTTCACCCTACATAGATATTTTAAGTTGTTTAAACGTGTAGTTACAGCAAACTACAATTATAAATTTTAATATTATTGGAACTAGATGATTAACATTTCTACACAGGACAGTAATATTAGTTCACACATAATATAAAAGTTAGCATAACGGGACTAGTTAGTTTGTGTACCAAAATAACCACAGTTACTAAAGAGAATATATATGTGTATATTTATTAATCACTCCTTAAGGACTCCCGTTGCTTTCTTTTGCGTTGCTGTTGTTTGTCTTCTTTTTTCTCTCACCATTTCAGCTTCCATTTGACTTTTTGAATGAGAATGAATAATGTGGATATTTGACCATTTACAATGACAAATGATCTGCAAACATTATTGGTCCCGTATCTTTCAGTTGCCTGGTTAATAACGAATTAACTTTCTCCACGACGCAACCTGGATTACATTTGTGGAATATACTCTTATACCAATGGAAAAGTATCAATTTGTAATACAACTTCACGATTGTAGCTTATAACATAACTGATCGTATCTGTAAAAATAGCTTCCTTATTACCCAATTTGGATATAAATCAAATCAAAAATGAGATTCGGATTTGTACACACCCAGGTTATATTGAGGAATTACTTCAAGCTTTATTTTTTCCCAAGTATTTTTAATCCATCCAAAACTTACTTGGGTTTTTTTGTTAATGCGAAGACAACATTCCTATATTTCATGATGTGCTCCATTGAATGACTTGTTATATTGTGGAATAACTTCAAGCTTTATTTTTTCCCAAGTATTTTTAATCCATCCGAAACTTACTTGGGTTTTTTTGTTAATGCGAAGTCAATATTCCTATATTTCATGATGTGCTCCATTGAATGACTGGTTATCATATTGTTCCCACAGACCTAAAAAAATGGCATGCATTTTCATGTAAATTTATATGTTTATATGAGAATATACATTATTATAATTATTATTAAAACAAAAACGCCAGCAACCATGTAACTTAACCATAAACCGAATTTATGAAATTTAATTTATGCTTATCCATGCCTGTATATTTGGTGTGTCCTACACAAGTAGGAAAAAATGTGTACTTTATTAAAACATTATTATTAATTATGATTGCTAATCGTATATGTAATTTATCATATTGATGATGCCTGTAAACTGGCGTCTCTCATGTACAAAATGAGAATATACTATTATTATATTACATGAGCACCTATTTCAATTTTGACGGATGTCTAACCGTTGACTTCTGAATTAGTACGTTTCGTTTTATACCATCCTTACAAAATATAGGTACTGATAATAATTACTGCTAACAAATTTATCACCAGAACAAGAATGTACTGCATACCGACAATAGTTTAACTCAGACGCGGACGTCTCTTCTAAACGCACTAATCCATAAAACACATGATCCATTTAAGGTGTGGGGAATATACATGTTCGACTTAATTTTATCTTCTAACCTCTTAACTCTTTATTATTACGTATGTATACCTATGACGAGTTGATGTGCGACCAGATTGTCCTAACTCTGTTGCGCAACCACAACAGTACACGACTGAAACAAATTACGACTTCTTATTACTTTGTGTGAATATCCACTTGTGTCAAAATTAGTGAACGATGTAATCAAACGTCGATACAAACTTCTATTAATTCTTGATGTGCTATTTCGATAATAAAGATATAAGTTATTTCATTTGCTACTATGTAATTCAAGTGTCCTCGTCGGATTCGTTGCTGAAGAAAGCGGTGTAGAGCACAGTTGATTTTGTTACAGATTCAACGCAATGTACAGCAACCGTAATTACGTTTGTCTACTAGAAACATATCCGACTGATTGTTCAGGCTCATTAACTATTTTATTGTGTAAATTCGTTTTGGGTCGCCATAGCGTAGAGTCATCGTCCACATATATATGCATCTCTTCATTCATTGTATATTTCTTCTAGTCTGAATCGTGTACTGTTGTGGTTGCGCAACAGATTTCGGACAATCTGGTCACGCATGGACTTGTCACAGGAATACATATGTAATAATAAAGAGTTAAGAGGTTAGAAGATAAATTTAGGTTGAATTAAAAGCACATATTGAAGGTCAAAATAACAATGAAGATCACTTAACCAAATAACAGAGGTATCAATACATCTACTGTGACTGGTATCAAAACGAAGGTTTCGTGTGATGAATAGTTTTGGAACTCACAAAGCCGCCTTCCTAATCACACTTGGGCTTCCACAAACTTTAGGATGCGCCCCGAACACGTTCTGTGGATAGGTTTTAAAAAATGTGCAAACATCAATTTTATGTTCTATCTCTATAATATGTTTCGCAGTAGAGGAGCTTGGGCTCCTGTTCTAACCATTAATAGCTTCTGGAGATTCTGTTTACTTTTTAGGAATATGATGCGAAGCACTTACTTGCGGACATCGATGAGTCCTCCCTAAGTGGGTATGGCAACCGCTTCTAAACCTTCCGTCCATAGCTTTAATAGATGTCGGACACTGCTTCTACGCCATTCCAAAATAATCCTGCGAACTGACTTTGAACAAACGAAACTAATACGGCGTCGGAACATGAACAAAAAGCGGAAGATTATGAAACCAAACTCAATAGTAGGACAAAATAAAGTACACCCCAGATGTCCTAACGTACCTGATTACGAGGACGGTATTCAAATCCACCAAGGCACTAGAATGTTGAAGTGTGCATTTAATTCAGTTAAAAATTTTGACAGAAAACAGTGAGTGTTGCAGGTGATCGTAAAACATATTGCAGTTGTGAACACTAATCTTCGCTTGTGTCTATGCATTCCATTAACTTTTAGCAATCAAAACGTTATACAGAAGAGCAGACGCAATCATGAATCCGATACCGACCATATTCTTCGGTTCCTGCAACAGAAACAGGTACTGCACAACAACTGATAGAGACGATTACGATCAAGTACAGGTTTCCGCCAAGCTGCCAAGAAATTTATCGAAAGACGTTCGTCGAAATGTATGCGAACCATACTCGGTATGCCCAATAATCATTACATCAAGCACATATTTAGGCGTCCTGCCGCACAGGAAATCAGTAAATGCTCAAGAACAATATCGAACAACAATTTTCATATAAATTCATCCAAGAGGAGCAAAATAAACACCGAAATCACGTCAACTGCGTTTGCCTGGACGACCAGCTCTAACTCGAATCAACTAAGCCGCGCAAATGCCGTCAAGGTAAAGCTAGAGGCGCCACTTTGAATAGAGGATATGCCATATATTTGCCTTAGAATGATAGAGGCTCGAAATCGAGGTGAAGGTTTTTATTCCTAGAAGTGAACTGTTCCATACTTTGGAATTCATGGCTGTGAACTAGTTTTCACAAAATGATGGTTTAAGTCGTTCATTGTCACTCTTCAGTATTGGTTACGCAAGCTGATAGTGCCTTCTGTTGAGAATTGTATGTCCTTATTGTCTGAGGATGATATTTTGTGTAGCAGCTCAAAGAAGAATATTAGGTTTATAATAAGTCGTCTCGTACGGCGTGGGTAAAGATTTAGAATCGTGCACCGTGATATGCAGTCTTTCTTGCAAGCACACCCAAGAAGCTTGGACGTGAAATATCGTCGGATACTTTCCATCTTCATCTTGTCAAGTGTGCGAGTGCTGTCAAAAATAGATGGACAGTATTTTAGTACAGAATTAGCTTTGCTTCAATGTCGTGAAAGATCCCGAGTATGCACCCTAAGAGCATCCTCAACTTTTAAGTCTGTGATACCACTTGCTCAGAGAATAATACGTCACTAGAGTACCTCAAGCCTAAGGCAACGACACTTAGGAGTTTGGGTAGGTTAGCGGATTGAATCGTTTATTGAAGGTGCGCTGGAGCAGATACAACCACATTTCTTTGGGTTGAATTGTAGATTCCATAAAGACGACCAAGCAGATACTTTATTTAGTTCTTTCTGCACAACATTCTGGAAGTATCCTCGGTCGTTACACTGGAGTGTATAGGTGCTGTTAGGTCATCTGCAAAGATGCATGATTTCGTTTGTGAGTAACAAGCGCTTATGCCGTTGAAACAGATTTCAGATATGAGGGGCACAATGGAGCTACCATTAACCACACCAGAAGTGTTTGGGCAAGGTTTGGTTGTTACAGACCTAAGTCTAACTATTTTGGACCTGTTGTTGAGGAATGATTTAAGACATCTCAATAGTAGGTCACGTATTCCTAAGAAGTTCAGCATATGTATTAACAGTAAATCCATATAGACTGGCGGTACGTTCGAAATTGGTGACGTTTTTGCACGTGTTTGTTCTGCAATTTATTTACTGCTTATTGCCATATAATCCGGTGGGTGCGTACTGCTGAAGAATCCCGAAGTAGGACCAAACAGCTGTCCAGTACTCCCAGGTTTTCCAATGGTTCTCTAACTAATGTCAGCTCATGATTAAGTATATATTTTCTTATAAATGGTGTTTTCAAGAAAGGAAAGCTAACTTTAGAAATACGATCAGTTATGCTATAAGATACCATCGTGTAGTATTATATATTAAAAATTTTCATTGGTATAAGGGTATATTCCACAATTTTATCCAGGTTGCATCTTGGGGGAAGTTAATTCGTTATTTACTAGGCAACTGAAAGGTATGCGACCAATAATGTTTGCAGATCATTTGTCATTGTAAGTGGTCAAACATCCACATTATTCATTCGCATTCAAAAAGTCAAATAGAAGCTACAGTGGTGAGACAAAAAAGAAGACAAACAACAGGAACGCAAAAGAAAGCAAGAGGAGTCCTTAAGGGGTGATTAATAAATATATACATATATATTCTGTCTAGTAACTATGGTTATTTTTGCGCACTAGCTAACTAACTTTTATATTATGTGTGAACTAATATTACTGTTTTGTGCAGAAATGTTTATCATCTAGGTCCAATAAGATTTAAAAAATATGTGTAAACGGGTAACTGTCGACTGCAGATAGTCAATTCAACTCAAAAATAGTGCAGTGTAATATAAGTATATTTGTAAAATATTAAAAGATATTGTTGCTAATGTAATGGTTTTGCGAAATAATTATACTGACGAACTTATTGAAGATTAAGGTGAAGAGAAAATCAGTGGGTTAGTTAAACGGTTACTGTGCAGTTAATAGTTAAAACGTCTCTAAAAGTAAAAGGCAGAAGAGTTTTTAGTATCGTAGCAAATTAAGTAATATTCTACTAAGTAGAGTGAAGTGGACAGTGGTAAGATTAAGGATAAGAGTAGGTTGAATGAACTTGAGGAAAATGGTTGGTTGGCTGAGTTTGTTATTGCTACATTTTCCTGGCCACCTTTCACATGACATGTTTTAGACATTACAAAGTACCGGTGTCAATGTAAATGAAGATTGAACGATCAATTCATGGTTGTTTGCTCAATTCCAACTTCCCCAAATTTTCTCGGGGGCTTAAATATACCAGTCATCGTCTCATCGGTCACTGTTCAGAAAGAAGTCATGAGTAAACCGTCAGAAATCTTAGTTGTAAAACTTAGTTGTAAAGTTGGCTATATGTTGGTGTTACAATAAAGAATTCTCGAGTGGCCAATTGGTGTTTTGGTTTTTGCGTCCGTTATTACTAAGCGTTTCTGAGAAACTTCAAGGAACAGCGTGGGCCTGAGCGTAGCAAGAGCTGGGCATTAACGGTTTATGAGACGTGGCTGACAGTTTCTGACGGTATAAACAGATCTGGCGGATTGAAACAGTTGGTGAAAGTTTGGATAGTCATCGTTCATCTTTCCTGGTGCCGGTCAAGTCCTCTTTGAACAAGAAATATCTGGAAATATTTTGGAATTGGGTCAAGTTTAACAATGCCTGGGTCAAAGAAGGGACAGAGTGTCTTGGATGCAAACAGGAAAGTAAGTCATGGTGACTTGTCTGTTACTTGTAACGATGTGTCTGATGTTAAGCATGACATGGTTGATGTTACTATTTCGCCGTTCAGGGATAATAGGAACATCAAACACCCTAAGTATGAACCTCGGTGTTTTGACGGAAACCCAGCTGATTTTTTACAATTTGTGAAGTAGTTTGAGATCATGCTGAGTAGTTTTTTATTAAGTGATGAGTGGAAATTGATGTATTTGATGAGGTATTGCACTGGAGATGCTTCAAGAGCTATACAGTGCTGTAAGTTTATGAAGCCAAAAGAGGGCTACTACGAGGCTATGAGCGTATTACGTTAAAGGTTTGGAAGACCTTCGATGATTGTAAGGAACGTATACGAATCTGTCAAAGGTAACGGCAGTCAAATTCAAGATGACTCCAAGGCACTATCTGAGTTTTCGGATAATCTGTTGACTTGCAAGAATGCAATGATTTCGATGAATCGCACGAGTGACCTCACCCCAAATTTTTACTAGAAGTAATAGCAAGACGTCTACCTACTCGACTGCAAAGGAAGTGGGTGAAGATGAGCTCCCGTATGGAGGATGAGGGTATCGAGCCAAGGTTTGATGATATCCTGAAACTGGTAAATACTAGTGTCAATCAATCTATGAGCTAGTTTGCCAGTATATTGAGTCTTACCCATAGATTAGAGCAGTCTGAGAGCAAAACGCAATCATTGATGACGAAAGTGTCTCAGGGAGGTGGATATCGAGAAGGCTTCATGATGTGTAGTAATCCATATAGACCTAGTGAGTGTAACAGGTTTCGTAGTACATCCTCAACAGATAAGTTACAAGAGGCAAGACAAACACGGTTGTGTTTTACACGTTTGCAAGAGGTGCATACAGAAGTGAACTGTGAACCAGTGAGCAAGTTCAGTGATAAGCTAAATGTGAAATCAAGGTCTGACTCCGAAATGTGTGACGATAGTGTTGCGGTGAAGAAGTCTGTAGTAACAACTGGTAAGCCATTGTTGAATAGATTGTCACAGAATATAGTAACTGCTTCAGAGTGCAGTTCTGACTCCACAAGTTTACGAAGTATAACTTTGTGAAGTATGCTGATGATTTAACAGTTTCAATGGCTGTTAACTCCCAACTAGATTGTACTAAAATAAATAGCTTTCTATCGGGAGTCAGCAAATGGTCTGAGTCCAACGGTCTTAAACTGAATCCTTCTAAGTGCTAAACTGTTAATTTCAGCTTAAGATGTAAACGACAGTTAAAAGAAGTTATCGACTCTCATGACAGTTGTAAAATTGACGACAATGATATAGGAATCAAATCAGAAATTAAGTATCTTGGACTTATTCTCTCTTCTGATCTCTCCTGATTTTTCCATGTCTTAGCGATCTCCAGTAAAATATTCCGCCTGACATTTTACATTAAGAAGTTTAGGCACTCAGGTATAACTCAACCCCTCCTCTTACAGTTCATAAACTCTTGCATCCCACCTATTCTTCTTTACTGTTCACCTTTATTCTTTCCTGGTTTGCTTAAAAAAGACTATGTCATAATTCGTAGAATACTGAAGACTGTCAGTAGGGTGAGTAGTGTCCCAGTTGACCACATAGTTAACGTCGTTGTCGATAGACACTTGACTTCGTGCAATAAATTCGCTAAAGGGATTTCGTCTGACTTGAAGCATCCGCTTTATCCTCAGCTTTCACCTTGCATCTCCTCAGGTAGAACAAGGAGTAACTTCAGTAAACTGTATGCTCGCACGTCTAAGTATAAAAATTCTATGATACCATACTTGGCACGTATTTTATGTGATGAAAATAGTGTCAGGCAAGAATTTTCATCTAGTAAATAAACAATTTCCTCCATACATCCTTATATACCTTCAAGTTTTACTTTTATTACTTCTATTATATTTATGGTCCTGTCACTTCTCTGTTTTACTCTCATAATTGCAAACACCAACTTATATCCATGGCGGCTGTAATCTTTGTTTTCCCCCTCACTATATCATGTAAAGAGAACGTTATATTCAATATTTTTAAACATGTTAGGATTTCTATACCACATTGCCAATACTGTGTGACACAAGCCAACGGTAATTTTCACTTGTATTCTTATTATTATTACCCTAGCTGTTATCATTATTATTGTTATTTCCATTTTATATGCTGCATGTTTTTGACACTACCTCTATTGTAAATGTGGAAAATTTTCTGTGTGGTTAATTTTCATTTATAATTTGAGGAAATTAGATGCAATATTGTGATTAATGCTGAAAATTCTATTCTGTATCACAAGTGCTGTTTTGGAATAAAGTAAATCATTAATATTATTATTAAAGGTGTAATAATTGACGTAACACATTTGATGCAAGAGACAGCAAAGAGCGTTCAGCCAGTAATCAAATTTCACTTAGCTTACAGACCAGTCATGTTGTCTTTAGATCGGACCACTGTACTGTATATTTTATTTTTTTATTTATTTAAAAAAAATAAAAATAAATAACAGGCTAGTAAATATGTAGATTTCCTTGACTGCCAAGCTGGAGAGGCATTTGACTAAATGATTAGGTCGCCATACCACTGTTAAAATGGTGTAAAAATTTGTTTCAGTGCAACTTTTCTATAGCCCGCAATCATTAACGTGCGGTTGAACTGACTGTGAAATTTAAGTGCATTAAATAACCAAGGGAAGTCATGAGGCTGCCAACAATACCACCAGCAAATATGCTGGGCGATTTTATGAGAATTAACCACCATAAACTCTGACTTTCAGTATGACGACGTCTAAGATAGTGTATACCTTTTCACTCAAATGTTGTGACTGATTAAGGGACTTATAAGGAAAGAAAGAGCGGGTGTAGATTATTTCTTCTTCGCGATTTGTGAAAGTTTCTTTACCTATTGAGTCATGAACACCTTTCCAATTGTTTGAATGGGTATTCCCCGTGTGGCTTGCATTCTGCTGTGCCTTCGGAAGTGAAAGTTCATAGAAACCACTGATCTACTAGAATATTGCAGGTCGTCGGCGGATAGCGTCACACATACTTATCGGCAAAAATAACGGCATGTTCATGCTGAACTAATGCTGCGCATTTTGTTGGTGTGGCCTAACTTGTTCACGTTAATTCGAGGCCGCGATTACATGAGTGAAAATATTTTTTTCATGGTAGCGCTTTGCGATAACTTATGCATTTATATTAATGCTATTTGTAAAGATTTAAAAAACTAGCTCACGATAAGCGAAAGTTAGGCGATAATATTGACCCCAGCGTACCTAATGCACCATGGAGCTTATCATAACCATACGAAAATGTTAGGCATCTGCTGAAAGTTAATTATCAACTAGGGCTTACAATAGCCGCTCACTGGTAAGAACATCAATATGTATCGAGACTCACCCGGGTTACTTCCTTTTATGTCACTGTATCCACAATTTAGCGAAATTTAGATATTACATGCTTGTACGCTTTCAGTGCATGAAATCAAAGTAGCTTCCAATGGGTATGGCTGGAATTGCTGCTTTTGTTGCAGGAGAATTAAAAAAGGGATGTGTCAGAATAGATCATGTCGGACTCACCAGCTTATAAATGGGTCTTTATATCAAAATAATAACACAAATTATCGACTGACAGGTCTCTTTATTATTGAAGACCAATGGTGTTTTTAGACCTTTATTTAAGAGAGACAAAGGAATGTGAAGCAAGGAACCTGGTCAAACATGCGGGATGGGCATTCATCACTCATCGGATAGAGAAAGGACTGCAAATCCCAAAGAAGACATAGTTGCAAATTGGATGCTCGTTCCATCCTGGACCGTCATTTAAGAAAACCGTGCATTTCCGCTTGTTCAATATTTGCAAATAAAATCCATTAAAATCTGTCAGATCGTTTATCTGGGGAAGATCGTCGATCTATCACTATCTGAATTTGAAAGGGAACTAGTGAATTAGGCTCGCAAAACCCTTTCTTACGAGAATATTTCTGATTTCTTCTAAACTTATATTCCCTATACGGTGGAACTCGATTTCTGTGTCATTCGACACAAAACTCACAACCAGCAGGAGGCTTTTTAACTCGCATACACATTCGACGTCAATGGAGTTGAAGATTGAACGATCAATTCTTGGTTGTTTGCTCAAAATCAACTTCCCCGATTTTCGCGGAGGCATCAATACGACAGTCATCGTCTCATCGGTCGCTGTTCAGAAAGAAGAGTGAAACATCGTCAGAAACCTTAGTCACACTTGATTTATATGTTGGTGTAACAATACAGAATATTCAAGTCAACAATTGGTGTTATGGTTTTGCATCCCTTAATACTAAGCGTTTCTGAGAAACTTCAAGGAACAGCGCGAGCACGAGCGTAGCAAGAGCTGGGCATTAACGGTTTACGAGACGTGACTGACAGTTTCTGACGATAGAAACAGATCTGGCGGATTGAAACAGTTGGTGAAAGTTTGGATAGTCATCGTACATTTTTCCTGCTGTCGGTCAAGTCCTCTTTGGACAAGCAATATCTGAGACTATTTTGGAATTGGGTCAAGTTCAACAATGCCTGGGTCAAAGAAGGGACAGAGTGTCTTGGATGCAAACAGGAAAGTAAGTCATGGTGACTTGTCTGTTAATTGTAACGATGTGTCTGATGTTAAGCATGACATGGTTGATGTTACTGTTTCGCCGTCCAGGGATAATAAGAACATCAAACTTCCTAAATTTGAACCACGATGTTTTGATGGAAACCCGGCTGATTATTTACAATTTGTAAAGGAGTTCGAGATCATGTTGAGTGGTTTTTTATTAAATGATGAATTGAAGTTAATGTATTTGATGAGATATTGCACTAGAGATGGTGCAAGAGCTATACAGTGCTGTAAGTTTATGAAGCCAAAAGAGGGCTACTACGAGGCTATGAGCATATTACGTCAAAGGTTTGGAAGACCTTCGATGATTGCAGAGAAATTATTCGAGGCTGTTAAGGGTAATGGTGGTCAATTACAGGATGACTTCCAGGCACTCAATGAGTTTTTAGATAATTTGCTAATTAACAAGAATGGAATGATTTCGATGAATTGCACGAGTGACCTCACCCCAAATTTTTACTAGAAGTAATAGCAAGACGTCTACCTACTCGACTGCAAAGGAAGTGGGTGAAGATGAGCTCCCGTATGGAGGATGAAGTTATCGAGCCAAAGTTTGATGATATCCTGAAACTGGTAAATACTAGTGTCAATCAATCTATGAGCAAGTTCGCCAGTCTATTACATCTCACCCCTAGAATAGAGCAGTCTGAGAGCAAAATGCAATCATTGATGACGAGTAGGCCTCAGAGAGGTGGATATCGAGAAAGCTCCATGATGTCTAGTAATGCATATAGACCTAGTGAGTGTAACAGGTTTCGTAGTACATCCTCAACAGATAAGTTACAAGAGGCAAGACAAACACGGTTGTGTTTTACACGTTTGCAAGAGGTGCATACAGAAGTGAACTGTGAACCAGTGAGCAAGTTCAGTGATAAGCTAAATGTAAACTCCAGGTCTGACTCCGAATTGTGTGACGATAACGGTGCGGTGAAGAAGTCTGTGGTTGCAACTGGTGAGCCATTGTTGGATAGAGTGCCACAGAAGAGAGTTACAGTCTCAGAGTTGAGTTCTGACTCCACAAGTTTACAAGGTATAACTAGTCAGAGTGATGATATAAAACCTTTAATGATTTGTGAGGAGGAACCAAAATTGTCTACTTCTGTTAATAAAGAGTTTGAAAATGATGAAATTGACGGTAAATTGAATATTTGTGGTAATGATCATGATAGTGCAGATTTCTCTTTAGTTGATCATGATGAAATGGGGGATATGCCTACTACCGCTAAGTTAAATAAAGGTTCTGTACAGCTTGAACGTGAAGTAGAAATAAATGCAGATGCAGTTGCAGAAGGCATGCATACTTGTCAAACCGTCAGTGTAATTGATCAGAGTGAAGCCCACCAATCATCAGATGCTAGTCCTAAAGCGAAGCTGATAGTAAAAGACAGCAGTGGTGGTGGTCTTGCAGGTAGACAACTTTCTGAAAGTCGAGCAACAACAGCTTTTGATCCACTGCCAAGTTCATCAACTGATATCAATCAGTCGCCGTTGGTGCTGTCATCCACAATGAAACAGACACCCATCAACTCAAGTATCTTGTGCATTGACTATGGTAGTGTCAGTTCGTTTAAAAGGACGAATATCAATGGTCAGTTTAGTGAGGATAAGCCAAGTGTAAAGGAGAGAGTAATTGTTAAATTGACTTGCACGAATAAAGGCATTTCTAGTTTCAAGTTACTATTTGAATGTTATTATCTTTGGTGTAAATTACTCTGTTTCTACACCTGGTTGATGAGATATGTCGTGTGTTTGTTGGTCATCTATATTCTACGATACAATGACATGGGCGTGTTGCCGTTCAGATTTGAGGATATAGCTCATAGAAGGAAGTTAGCAAACGAACTCTGCGACGATTTTCCAACCTAGAGCGTCAACCTGAGAAGGGTTGTAGGCGTACTGCTGTAAGTCGTACAATTCTTCAAAGGGTAGCGCATCAGTGAGCAGTCCGATGTGCTCGGTGTGTGATTTTGTACATATGTTCATATTGTATATACTGAATTGTTATCATCTGTCATCTAGCTGTTAGTAATTCTGTTTGTGTCCGGACGACTTCCACTTGGATCGTCAACCTGAGAAGGAATGTAGGCGTACTGGTGTAAGTCCTGCAATTCTTCAAGGGTATTCCATCAAGACATGAAATGCGAGTTTGTGTGTACTGTTTGTATAAGGAACAGCGTGAGCCCAAGCGTAGCAAGAGCTGGGCATTAACGGTTTTCGAGACGTGGCTGACATCAATTCTTCTATATAACTATGTTGTGAACAGCACCCATGGCTTAAAGTTTATTGATGTATTTTGTTGAGATCAGTGATATATTTATTCCATTTTTCAGCAGTCTTATCTTAGTTTTATAACAGGAAAGAAATTTGATCGTGGATGCAAAAACTAGATAAGTTCATATTAAGTTGTTTTACTGCATCAAATGGTGCCGAGGTCGATTTCAGAATTCTCCATTTGTTCCTGCATGACGGACTGTATTCGTAAGTCGAGTAAAATGTTGAAAACTGTTTGAAAACCAGTTGCCTCTTCATTTCAGATCATGAATACACATTTACAGCATGTTCGCCAGCGTCTTCAAATGGTAGAATTGGATCGTTCATAGAATTTGTGTGGTTATGAGATATCATATCAAGTTGTTTTGATTATGAGCAATAGTTTGTGCTTGAAACGTCATCAGTTGATATAACTGCACAACACTGTGTGATTTCTCGAAATAAAATCTTATCCACAATCGAGTTATAATCTACCACAGTGCCAAAGTGTTTTACTTATATATATAGCAGCTGGGTCGCGATGATTTCTAAGATTGTACCTGATGACAGCGATAGGTTTAGTTATTGGCTCGGAGGAGTGCAAGAGAAGACTAGTTAGCTTGTATTAAAGGACAACGTTCGGCTTAGGACGTCTGTCAATGTAGTTTAAGATTGAACGATCAATTCATGTTTGTTTGCTCAAACCTGACTTCCCCCATAATTTTCGCGCGTGATCAATCTGCCAGTCATCGTATCATCGGTCGCTGTTCAGAAAGAACCTAAGAAAAACTGTCAGAAGTAATATCGTGATTTATTGTTGCAATATTTGTTCTTAGACTTTAGTCTGTAATGCTAACAATGCTGGTTATTTGTTGGTGTTAGAATAAAGAATTCTCGAGTCACCAATCTGTATTCTGGTTTTTGCGTCCGTTAGTGGTAAGCGTTTCTGCAAGGCTTCGAGGGACAGCGAGAGGCCCGGCGTAGCAAGAGCTGGGCATGAACGGTTTTTGAGAAGTGACTGACAACGTCTTTTCCAGAGTGGTTCCAATCTTAGTCTATCGCATCGCTCATAGTACTGGAGACCACTTTCTAAACCAAGAGTTCTTGAGGTAACTGCCGTTGCTTTCCCTCAAATTTAAGCTTGTTATTTTTCTGAGTACGCTAAGAATAAACGGGCAGTATTCTAAAGTAGGTCGAACATATACTTTGTATAATAAAACCCTAGATTCGCAACAAAAGAAATTGCCAGTTATACATCCTAGCAGCCTTCGTGTTTCACGTCTGGCACAACCAGCCTATTCAGAGAACGTTGAGTCACTAGAGTGTCTGATACCGAGATGTACGACTGAGTTGAGCTTGGCTAGTTTTCGCCCATTTATTTCAAGAATTAGATCAAGGTTACTGTTGCCGATACAAATCCAGCCGCATTTCCCACTGTTGAAATTTAGACAGGGTTCACCATGATTTGAGAGACAACTGTAGTTATATATATAGGTCTGTAATTGCGAACGTTTGCCTTATCACCAAGTTTGTGGTGTGGAATTATGAAACTAGTTTTCTACTAACTAGGGTAAGTGCCAGTGTCCGTAGATACTGAGAAGAATTATTAACAGGGATATATCATACCCACTGTTTTTGAAAATTATTGAAGCAAGGCCATCCGGTCTAAGGCTTTAAACTGCTTGTACTGTTAATTGACTATTGAACGCAATGCTTTCGAGAGAAGAGCTAGTAAGGGGGGTGGTTTCAACAGGCATACGCGTTTCTAAACTAAACTTTCCCAACCAACCACTGAAAAGTTCACAGATGGTGGTAGGCTCATTGTAGATTGTTTAGTTGTGAAGTAAATAGGGGATTTCCCTCGTCAACTGCATTTGTTTTTTAAGAAGTTCTGTTAAGTTATAAACTTTGGAGGTACTTTCAAATGCCGTTAACTCTTTGTCGAGGTCCTTTTGAGAGCGTAGGCACTTGGTAGATTCAAAAGAATCGTGGATTGAGAGCAATAGTGATATATCCTTAGTGGAATAGTACTGTTTCTTCAACTTCCTTAACTTATTGCTGTGTGCCCTTGGAATATATTCAGCTCGGTGTCCATCTTATTTCACTTTTTTCTTTGGAGAAACAGTATCTAGACAAAGGGTAACATTTCTGTAAAATAGGGACGCTACAGCCTCCAGGGAGTCAGTGGTAAAATAGTCATCCCATTGACAGAGCCGACATAATATGCTTCCTGAATCTTGTTTGTTTTACTGTATTTAGTGGTGAGAAAGGCAGAGAGCAGAGTACCATTATGTGGTCACTACTGAAAAATCTATCACCAACATAGGTGGAGACTGGCATTGTATCATGACAAAACACAAGGTCCAACATGTTGTCACCACGGGTAGGTGTTTGGACGTGTTCATGCCATCCATAATAGTCGACAGTGGCAAGTAATTCGTCGGAGCGTTGAGAAACTACTTGACCAGTTGACTTCTACAAGATTGAAGTCTCCTGCAATTATTTTGTAATTAGCACTAAACGAGAAGACGTGTGCAAACGATTTAGCTAATAACGCATCAGTTTCTTTTGTTGCGCTTGGTGCTCGATAAACACAGCCTATGAGAAGTTTGTACTTGTCTCCATGTAAGACAACCAGAATGAGTTAGGTACCTTATTCAGTATTTCATCTCTTACCTTACTGACTACAAATTTGTTATGTATATATATGAGGCATCGTCAACCATGCTTGCAATCTGTATTTGCACGTTGTACAGTGTAATCATCGATACCTAGATGCACATCAAGTACAGAGGATGAGCACTATGATTCAGTAATCAGAGCTACAGTAGGCTTGGTGATTAATAGTGATGTCCTTAGCTCAGGTATCTTATTGATTAAGGAACGTGCATTAATTAGTAATATCGTGAATAAGTCACGGGATACTACAAACTGGCTCAAAATATCACCATAACCTAAATCTATTTGTGCGTCACCACCACAAGAGTTTATGAATGAAAAGGGGGTCGGACTGGGTGTCTGTACATCGGAGTCGGAGTGCAATGAGGTGGTCCTAGGTGCCATGGGTCGTACCAGTGATTTGGGACACCTGGACAATTTACCATGTGTCCCTAGATATAAGGGTAGTAAAGGTTGGGCCTAGGTTGACGGTTAAAAAGCATAGCATCAAAAGGTCTACCCATCCAACTGCTATTCGTCATACCGGTACACACTTTCGTGTTGTTTTTATAACTTAAAGGGAATTGTGAGGGAAGGTGCTTTGGCTGCAAGACTTTGGGAGTCTTGGAGCCTGACTTTCTATAATGTGAAGCATGCTGAAAACCTCCAAAAATACTTGTGTTTCGAGAGGAAGTTTTCGTAACAAGTGATGGTTTGTTGACATTCTTACTCTCAGCAGGCTTATTGAATACAAAGTATTCTTCCCCATCATTAGTCTCAATCCTGCGAAATTTGTTCATCGTGGTGAGCTTACCACGTTTGAGTGAAAATTTCTTAGGACGGCCTACAGCAGTATTAGCTATTTTAATACCTTCCAGTAAGGCTTTGTTTATAGGGATGCTTGTAGAAGTTCTAGCTTTTTAACATCTTCCGATGAGGGTTTATTGACAGGTATACTTGTATCTAAATCAGTCCTCAGTTCCATTGGCAAGCATGGTTGTTGTGTAGTTTGCTGAATGCTACTGTCAGCGCTAAGTGACTGTTGCCGTACACGATCCTTTTTTGGTAAATCTAAGCTAGAGGAGGTGACCAGGTTATTACTACGCATTATTTTGCGTTGACACGGTGTTTTATCCTGAGCCACAGTTATAGACTTATAACTGCTATTCAGTCTTAAGTGATCGTGACATTTAGTAAACTTGCTATAATCAAGGGAATTACTGAATTTAAAAATGATGGGGCAATTAGCCTGGTTAGACTTTTTACGAAGTCTTTTGCATTCACATGGAACACTAGCCATGCCGCAACAAATCACGATTTTGTGTCTTACAGTTTTCAGACGCAGAGAATCTGGGACGTTGTAAACTATAGCTTGGTGAGAACAGGTTATACGCTTCATCACCTCCGCAGCCAAACAGTCAATCAGATTTTCAGCTTTATTTAGGTTGTCTGGAGATATTTTAGCATGCTTTTTTAACAGACAGGCTATTGGGTCCAAATCCGAAAGCTTGTTTTGAGTTACATCCATTAAAGACTTAACCTGGCCAATATCAGAACGGCTCTCCGTGGTATTTGAGATTGACAGTGATATATTATCAAACTGACCTAAGTTTTCCTGAAGTTCACTTACTTGCCTCTGGATATCTTTCAAAAGGAGGTTTAATTTACAGGACTCAGAGTTCTCTAAAAGAACATCTTTCACCTGTATCACAGGAGTGAGATCTGGACTCAAACGATTTTGAGAGCTAGTAGTTGATACTTTATTATCGGGCGGTAATGCAGTTATAACCGAATTTGAGCCACTATCTAAAACAATTGTGTTTCTACAAGCAGGATATTTAGAGATTTGGACCATAATTTCAGGGATTATATGAAAATAAGCAGTAAATAAATTGCAGAACAAACACGTGCAAAAACGTCACCAATTTCGAACGTACCGCCAGTCTATATGGATTTACTGTTAATACATATGCTGAACTTCTTAGGAATACGTGACCTACTATTGAGATGTCTTAAATCATTCCTCAACAACAGGTCCAAAATAGTTAGACTTAGGTCTGTAACAACCAAACCTTGCCCAAACACTTCTGGTGTGGTTAATGGTAGCTCCATTGTGCCCCTCATATCTGAAATCTGTTTCAACGGCATAAGCGCTTGTTACTCACAAACGAAATCATGCATCTTTGCAGATGACCTAACAGCACCTATACACTCCAGTGTAACGACCGAGGATACTTCCAGAATGTTGTGCAGAAAGAACTAAATAAAGTATCTGCTTGGTCGTCTTTATGGAATCTACAATTCAACCCAAAGAAATGTGGTTGTATCTGCTCCAGCGCACCTTCAATAAACGATTCAATCCGCTAACCTACCCAAACTCCTAAGTGTCGTTGCCTTAGGCTTGAGGTACTCTAGTGACGTATTATTCTCTGAGCAAGTGGTATCACAGACTTAAAAGTTGAGGATGCTCTTAGGGTGCATACTCGGGATCTTTCACGACATTGAAGCAAAGCTAATTCTGTACTAAAATACTGTCCATCTATTTTTGGCAGCACTCGCACACTTGACAAGATGAAGATGGAAAGTATCCGACGATATTTCACGTCCAAGCTTCTTGGGTGTGCTTGCAAGAAAGACTGCATATCACGGTGCACGATTCTAAATCTTTACCCACGCCGTACGAGACGACTTATTATAAACCTAATATTCTTCTTTGAGCTGCTACACAAAATATCATCCTCAGACAATAAGGACATACAATTCTCAACAGAAGGCACTATCAGCTTGCGTAACCAATACTGAAGAGTGACAATGAACGACTTAAACCATCATTTTGTGAAAACTAGTTCACAGCCATGAATTCCAAAGTATGGAACAGTTCACTTCTAGGAATAAAAACCTTCACCTCGATTTCGAGCCTCTATCATTCTAAGGCAAATATATGGCATATCCTCTATTCAAAGTGGCGCCTCTAGCTTTACCTTGACGGCATTTGCGCGGCTTAGTTGATTCGAGTTAGAGCTGGTCGTCCAGGCAAACGCAGTTGACGTGATTTCGGTGTTTATTTTGCTCCTCTTGGATGAATTTATATGAAAATTGTTGTTCGATATTGTTCTTGAGCATTTACTGATTTCCTGTGCGGCAGGACGCCTAAATATGTGCTTGATGTAATGATTATTGGGCATACCGAGTATGGTTCGCATACATTTCGACGAACGTCTTTCGATAAATTTCTTTGCAGCTTGGCGGAAACCTGTACTTGATCGTAATCGTCTTTATCAGTTGTTGTGCAGTACCTGTTTCTGTTGCAGGAACCGAAGAATATGGTCGGTATCGGATTCATGATTGCGTCTGCTCTTCTGTATAACGTTTTGATTGCTAAAAGTTAATGGAATGCATAGACACAAGCGAAGATTAGTGTTCACAACTGCAATATGTTTTACGATCACCTGCAACACTCACTGTTTTCTGTCAAAATTTTTAACTGAATTAAATGCACACTTCAACATTCTAGTGCCTTGGTGGATTTGAATACCGTCCTCGTAATCAGGTACGTTAGGACATCTGGGGTGTACTTTATTTTGTCCTACTATTGAGTTTGGTTTCATAATCTTCCGCTTTTTGTTCATGTTCCGACGCCGTATTAGTTTCGTTTGTTCAAAGTCAGTTCGCAGGATTATTTTGGAATGGCGTAGAAGCAGTGTCCGACATCTATTAAAGCTATGGACGGAAGGTTTAGAAGCGGTTGCCATACCCACTTAGGGAGGACTCATCGATGTCCGCAAGTAAGTGCTTCGCATCATATTCCTAAAAAGTAAACAGAATCTCCAGAAGCTATTAATGGTTAGAACAGGAGCCCAAGCTCCTCTACTGCGAAACATATTATAGAGATAGAACATAAAATTGATGTTTGCACATTTTTTAAAACCTATCCACAGAACGTGTTCGGGGCGCATCCTAAAGTTTGTGGAAGCCCAAGTGTGATTAGGAAGGCGGCTTTGTGAGTTCCAAAACTATTCATCACACGAAACCTTCGTTTTGATACCAGTCACAGTAGATGTATTGATACCTCTGTTATTTGGTTAAGTGATCTTCATTGTTATTTTGACCTTCAATATGTGCTTTTAATTCAACCTAAATTTATCTTCTAACATCTTAACTCTTTATTATTACATATGTATTCCTGTGACAAGTCCATGCGTGACCAGATTGTCCGAAATCTGTTGCGCAACCACAACAGTACACGATTCAGACTAGAAGAAATATACAATGAATGAAGAGATGCATATATATGTGGACGATGACTCTACGCTTTGGCGACCCAAAACGAATTTACACAATAAAATAGTTAATGAGCCTGAACAATCAGTCGGATATGTTTCTAATATAGAAAGGTTATTAAGGTTGCCGTGAACAAATCGCGTACATAATTTAATCCGAATTTAATATTTTATCCCTTCCTAAACCACAGGTTCATTGGAATGAGGAAAATGTTTAACCAGCTAGAATCCTGCGCCATATTCACTTCGTGGTCTATATTACGGATTATTTCGTCTATAATTTCATTGGAAGCCACACATATCCTACCAAATTTATCCGTAATCTGCTAAAGAATATGATTGGCGTGGCGAACGAGTTACGAAGTAGTTATCTTGTCGAATTTAGGCATTGAAATTGGTTTTACCTAACTATGAGGAATCCTGTCAGAAATTGGAAAGTTTTCTTATGACATACAGGGAAGTTATTTTACGTAGGTCCCCCTTAAACTTTGCTTCACTTCTACATAAACTCCGTTTTCATATTACGCACTTCTGCTCCAGATGCATCCGATCGGTTTATAGAGTTTTTTCAAGTCCTATTTTTAGGTAATTTCGTTTAGGTTGCCGTAGTTTAGAGTCACCATATGAAATTCCTTTTGTGCATATAGGCGCAAATATGCATACATACATGTATGCATACATGCTTTTTCTGGCACTTCGCTGCTCCCCTCTCTTCCTTTCTTTGCCCTGTCGTGGAGGTTTCACGGACCTACAGCAAAGCTTAAGTTAAACAGGACTTGAAGCCATTTACTTATATATACTACATCACCCTCCAAGCCGTTGGCTCGTAATAAATCAACGTCCCTAAAAATCCCGTGTCACCGTTTCAGGACGCTGAATAACATCCTGCACAGGCAGTATGCGTGATTTAAATTGAGGATGCAACTAGTTTACAAGTAGCTGCCCATCTGTTAATCAGCTCACAGGCAAAGAACCCCATGCAGCTACAAATGGTGGTATTGGCTGATCTCGGTGCAGTAAAACAAACCTGCCTTGCTATAACCGATATTATTCTGCATGGGGTACGATTCAGTTCTTATGGAACCCCACGACACTTCTGAGAAAACCATATAAATACGCTATTCATGTTAAATTAATACACTATCTGACCATAAATAAAGAATAGGATTCGGTACCGTGCACAACACAATAATATGAGGGAAATGACTTCAAGCTTTGCTTTTTCCCAAGTACTTGTGGTGCATCCAACATAGACCCATGTTTCGGTAATGCGAAGGCGATATTCCAACACTGCTTAGTGGGCTACACCGAATGACTTGTCAGCAGACAATTCCCATGAACTAAATTTAAAAAGAAGGGAAACCGTATAGCCTTACCACGGTCCAAATTTAAATTTAACTTAACATTTCCTGTACAGTCGACGTGTTCCTGAACAGACAGGAAAATATCTATAAAAACAATTCATACAAGCAACGAGGGAATAACCTTTGAGTACACAGACCTGCAGTCGTTTCCCAAAAAAGTAAAGCCAAACTGTTACAAATAAACTTAACCAAATGAAAAACAAGCCAAACGGTTCCGATTGGTAGCAGGATGTTGAAGGGCTGCAAGTATATTGTTGTGTTAAACGAAATGTATCAGGTGAATATGGTACAGACCCTCATATTTGAGGTTATCCTCCGTACAAGAACAAAAGTACAGTAGTTGAATCCAAAATTAGTTCATTACTAACAAAATGTTAGCTCAAACAAGAAATGTGCGAGAATCTGATGAAGCAAAAAACGATCAATTAATATAAGATGCGGAGTGGCGAATAAAGTACAACTTTATTGCCTAAAGGTAGATTATTAAATGTTACGATTACATTTTGCGAATATGGTTAAGAATAATAATCCTCTTGTTAATGATGCCGTACATGCAATCAGATCTGGTCGTGAAATTTTCAGATCTCCAATGTCAATCACGTCTCATAAACCGTTAATGCCCAGCTCTCGCTGCGCTCGGGCCCACGCTGTTCTTCGAAGATTTCGGAAACGCTTAGTTATAACGGACGCAAAAACCAAAACACCGATCTGCCGCTTGATATTTGTTTATTGTTACACCAACATATAAAAGGAATAAGCGAACTAAGGTCTGTAAACAAATATTACAATAATAAATCGTTATATTACTTCTGACGATATTTTACTCTTCTTTCTGAACAGCGACCGATGAGACGATGACTGTCGTATTGATGCCTCCGCGAAAATCGGGGAAGTTGATTTTGAGCAAACAACCATGAATTGATCGTTCAATCTTCAACTACATTGACACTCCCAGGCAAAAAAGGGATCCAACCCTTTTTTCCTTCACGATCAATGCACGTTGACTTGGATGCCATTGCGAGAACCCGGGTCACACGGACACAGCTGAAATGGAAAACAAACAGAAAAGCCAACACACCACAAGCATACCCACAGCACAATCTCACACATCGCTGACGACCTGCGCCTCTAGACAGAGACCTCCTCTTGACATCTTCCAACACAATCGCCACTTACTAGAATGACTCTTGCAGAATGCAACGTGACCATAGCAGCACCTCATGATACTCTTCAAGCATCCTCTTTTCTATTCACTATCAATTATCACTGAAATCGCTTGTCACTCATTCTGCCTCAGTTCTAGTAGCGGTGACGCATGCGAGCCTCAGTCGTTTACACTCTTTCTCCCCGGCATGTCGGACCGCAGCTAACAATTATCTCCGTGTGCATTTCATTCTCAGCAATAGCCTAGCCTCCCCGGCGTATACGCCCCATCTGATGTCTTTAACATCAATCAATTCATTCACGGATGTAGAAGACTCGAAACAACTTCAGAAGTAATCACGACGAAAATTTTAACAAAATTACGCAATAACAACAAGATACGAAAACAACAAGTAAACACAATGAATCCAAAAAACACCAATTGATATGACACACGACACGTATATACAAATAGTACAAACAACCTCGCCGATCATGTCTTGGTGGAATTCCTTTGAAGAATTGCAGGACGTACACCATTACGCCAACATTTCTTCACAGGTTGACGATTGTAATTTGTGGAATGTCCGGACACAAACAAGAATAACCAAAAATTACAATAATCGGAACTCACACAATTATTTAACACAAACATATATACAATCAACACATCAAATGTTAAGTATTCTGGCACGGCAAACTACCCTTGAAGAACCGTAGGACTTACAGCAGTACGCCTACATTCCTTCTCACGTTGATGATCCAAGTGGAAGTCGTCCGGACACAAACAGAATTACCAACAGCTAGATGACAGATGATACCAATTCAGTATATACAATATGAACATATGTACAAAATCACACATCGAGCACATTGGACTGCTCACTGATGCGCTACCCTTTGAAGAATTGTACGACTTACAGCAGTACGCCTACAACCCTTCTCAGGTTGACGCTCTAGGTTGGAAAATCGTCGCAGAGTTCGTTTGCTAACTTCCTTCTATGAGCTATATCCTCAAATCTGAACGGCAACACGCCCATGTCATTGTATCGTAGAATATAGATGACCAACAAACACACGACATATCTCATCAACCAGGTGTAGAAACAGAGTAATTTACACCAAAGATAATAACATTCAAATAGTAACTTGAAACTAGAAATGCCTTTATTCGTGCAAGTCAATTTAACAATTACTCTCTCCTTTACACTTGGCTTATCCTCACTAAACTGACCATTGATATTCGTCCTTTTAAACGAACTGACACTACCATAGTCAATGCACAAGATACTTGAGTTGATGGGTGTCTGTTTCATTGTGGATGACAGCACCAACGGCGACTGATTGATATCAGTTGATGAACTTGGCAGTGGATCAAAAGCTGTTGTTGCTCGACTTTCAGAAAGTTGTCTACCTGCAAGACCACCACCACTGCTGTCTTTTACTATCAGCTTCGCTTTAGGACTAGCATCTGATGATTGGTGGGCTTCACTCTGATCAATTACACTGACGGTTTGACAAGTATGCATGCCTTCTGCAACTGCATCTGCATTTATTTCTACTTCACGTTCAAGCTGTACAGAACCTTTATTTAACTTAGCGGTAGTAGGCATATCCCCCATTTCATCATGATCAACTAAAGAGAAATCTGCACTATCATGATCATTACCACAAATATTCAATTTACCGTCAATTTCATCATTTTCAAACTCTTTATTAACAGAAGTAGACAATTTTGGTTCCTCCTCACAAATCATTAAAGGTTTTATATCATCACTCTGACTAGTTATACCTTGTAAACTTGTGGAGTCAGAACTCAACTCTGAGACTGTAACTCTCTTCTGTGGCACTCTATCCAACAATGGCTCACCAGTTGCAACCACAGACTTCTTCACCGCACCGTTATCGTCACACAATTCGGAGTCAGACCTGGAGTTTACATTTAGCTTATCACTGAACTTGCTCACTGGTTCACAGTTCACTTCTGTATGCACCTCTTGCAAACGTGTAAAACACAACCGTGTTTGTCTTGCCTCTTGTAACTTATCTGTTGAGGATGTACTACGAAACCTGTTACACTCACTAGGTCTATATGCATTACTAGACATCATGGAGCTTTCTCGATATCCACCTCTCTGAGGCCTACTCGTCATCAATGATTGCATTTTGCTCTCAGACTGCTCTATTCTAGGGGTGAGATGTAATAGACTGGCGAACTTGCTCATAGATTGATTGACACTAGTATTTACCAGTTTCAGGATATCATCAAACTTTGGCTCGATAACTTCATCCTCCATACGGGAGCTCATCTTCACCCACTTCCTTTGCAGTCGAGTAGGTAGACGTCTTGCTATTACTTCTAGTAAAAATTTGGGGTGAGGTCACTCGTGCGATTCATCGAAATCATTCCATTCTTGTTAATTAGCAAATTATCTAAAAACTCATTGAGTGCCTGGAAGTCATCCTGTAATTGACCACCATTACCCTTAACAGCCTCGAATAATTTCTCTGCAATCATCGAAGGTCTTCCAAACCTTTGACGTAATATGCTCATAGCCTCGTAGTAGCCCTCTTTTGGCTTCATAAACTTACAGCACTGTATAGCTCTTGCACCATCTCTAGTGCAATATCTCATCAAATACATTAACTTCAATTCATCATTTAATAAAAAACCACTCAACATGATCTCGAACTCCTTTACAAATTGTAAATAATCAGCCGGGTTTCCATCAAAACATCGTGGTTCAAATTTAGGAAGTTTGATGTTCTTATTATCCCTGGACGGCGAAACAGTAACATCAACCATGTCATGCTTAACATCAGACACATCGTTACAATTAACAGACAAGTCACCATGACTTACTTTCCTGTTTGCATCCAAGACACTCTGTCCCTTCTTTGACCCAGGCATTGTTGAACTTGACCCAATTCCAAAATAGTCTCAGATATTGCTTGTCCAAAGAGGACTTGACCGACAGCAGGAAAAATGTACGATGACTATCCAAACTTTCACCAACTGTTTCAATCCGCCAGATCTGTTTCTATCGTCAGAAACTGTCAGTCACGTCTCGTAAACCGTTAATGCCCAGCTCTCGCTACGCTCGTGCTCACGCTGTTCCTTGAAGTTTCTCAGAAACGCTTAGTATTAAGGGATGCAAAACCATAACACCAATTGTTGACTTGAATATTCTGTATTGTTACACCAACATATAAATCAAGTGTGACTAAGGTTTCTGACGATGTTTCACTCTTCTTTCTGAACAGCGACCGATGAGACGATGACTGTCGTATTGATGCCTCCGCGAAAATCGGGGAAGTTGATTTTGAGCAAACAACCAAGAATTGATCGTTCAATCTTCAACTCCATTGACGTCGAATGTGTATGCGAGTTAAAAAGCCTCCTGCTGGTTGTGAGTTTTGTGTCGAATGACAGAAATCGAGTTCCACCGTATAGGGAATATAAGTTTAGAAGAAATCAGAAATATTCTCGTAAGAAAGGGTTTTGCGAGCCTAATTCACTAGTTCCCTTTCAAATTCAGATAGTGATAGATCGACGATCTTCCCCAGATAAACGATCTGACAGATTTTAATGGATTTTATTTGCAAATATTGAACAAGCGGAAATGCACGGTTTTCTTAAATGACGGTCCAGGATGGAACGAGCATCCAATTTGCAACTATGTCTTCTTTGGGATTTGCAGTCCTTTCTCTATCCGATGAGTGATGAATGCCCATCCCGCATGTTTGACCAGGTTCCTTGCTTCACATTCCTTTGTCTCTCTTAAATAAAGGTCTAAAAACACCATTGGTCTTCAATAATAAAGAGACCTGTCAGTCGATAATTTGTGTTATTATTTTGATATAAAGACCCATTTATAAGCTGGTGAGTCCGACATGATCTATTCTGACACATCCCTTTTTTAATTCTCCTGCAACAAAAGCAGCAATTCCAGCCATACCCATTGGAAGCTACTTTGATTTCATGCACTGAAAGCGTACAAGCATGTAATATCTAAATTTCGCTAAATTGTGGATACAGTGACATAAAAGGAAGTAACCCGGGTGAGTCTCGATACATATTGATGTTCTTACCAGTGAGCGGCTATTGTAAGCCCTAGTTGATAATTAACTTTCAGCAGATGCCTAACATTTTCGTATGGTTATGATAAGCTCCATGGTGCATTAGGTACGCTGGGGTCAATATTATCGCCTAACTTTCGCTTATCGTGAGCTAGTTTTTTAAATCTTTACAAATAGCATTAATATAAATGCATAAGTTATCGCAAAGCGCTACCATGAAAAAAATATTTTCACTCATGTAATCGCGGCCTCGAATTAACGTGAACAAGTTAGGCCACACCAACAAAATGCGCAGCATTAGTTCAGCATGAACATGCCGTTATTTTTGCCGATAAGTATGTGTGACGCTATCCGCCGACGACCTGCAATATTCTAGTAGATCAGTGGTTTCTATGAACTTTCACTTCCGAAGGCACAGCAGAATGCAAGCCACACGGGGAATACCCATTCAAACAATTGGAAAGGTGTTCATGACTCAATAGGTAAAGAAACTTTCACAAATCGCGAAGAAGAAATAATCTACACCCGCTCTTTCTTTCCTTATAAGTCCCTTAATCAGTCACAACATTTGAGTGAAAAGGTATACACTATCTTAGACGTCGTCATACTGAAAGTCAGAGTTTATGGTGGTTAATTCTCATAAAATCGCCCAGCATATTTGCTGGTGGTATTGTTGGCAGCCTCATGACTTCCCTTGGTTATTTAATGCACTTAAATTTCACAGTCAGTTCAACCGCACGTTAATGATTGCGGGCTATAGAAAAGTTGCACTGAAACAAATTTTTACACCATTTTAACAGTGGTATGGCGACCTAATCATTTAGTCAAATGCCTCTCCAGCTTGGCAGTCAAGGAAATCTACATATTTACTAGCCTGTTATTTATTTTTATTTTTTTTAAATAAATAAAAAAATAAAATATACAGTACAGTGGTCCGATCTAAAGACAACATGACTGGTCTGTAAGCTAAGTGAAATTTGATTACTGGCTGAACGCTCTTTGCTGTCTCTTGCATCAAATGTGTTACGTCAATTATTACACCTTTAATAATAATATTAATGATTTACTTTATTCCAAAACAGCACTTGTGATACAGAATAGAATTTTCAGCATTAATCACAATATTGCATCTAATTTCCTCAAATTATAAATGAAAATTAACCACACAGAAAATTTTCCACATTTACAATAGAGGTAGTGTCAAAAACATGCAGCATATAAAATGGAAATAACAATAATAATGATAACAGCTAGGGTAATAATAATAAGAATACAAGTGAAAATTACCGTTGGCTTGTGTCACACAGTATTGGCAATGTGGTATAGAAATCCTAACATGTTTAAAAATATTGAATATAACGTTCTCTTTACATGATATAGTGAGGGGGAAAACAAAGATTACAGCCGCCATGGATATAAGTTGGTGTTTGCAATTATGAGAGTAAAACAGAGAAGTGACAGGACCATAAATATAATAGAAGTAATAAAAGTAAAACTTGAAGGTATATAAGGATGTATGGAGGAAATTGTTTATTTACTAGATGAAAATTCTTGCCTGACACTATTTTCATCACATAAAATACGTGCCAAGTATGGTATCATAGAATTTTTATACTTAGACGTGCGAGCATACAGTTTACTGAAGTTACTCCTTGTTCTACCTGAGGAGATGCAAGGTGAAAGCTGAGGATAAAGCGGATGCTTCAAGTCAGACAAAATCCCTTTAGCGAATTTATTGCACGAAGTCAAGTGTCTATCGACAACGACGTTAACTATGTGGTCAACTGGGACACTACTCACCCTACTGACAGTCTTCAGTATTCTACGAATTATGACATAGTCTTTTTTAAGCAAACCAGGAAAGAATAAAGGTGAACAGTAAAGAAGAATAGGTGGGATGCAAGAGTTTATGAACTGTAAGAGGAGGGGTTGAGTTATACCTGAGTGCCTAAACTTCTTAATGTAAAATGTCAGGCGGAATATTTTACTGGAGATCGCTAAGACATGGAAAAATCAGGAGAGATCAGAAGAGAGAATAAGTCCAAGATACTTAATTTCTGATTTGATTCCTATATCATTGTCGTCAATTTTACAACTGTCATGAGAGTCGATAACTTCTTTTAACTGTCGTTTACATCTTAAGCTGAAATTAACAGTTTAGCACTTAGAAGGATTCAGTTTAAGACCGTTGGACTCAGACCATTTGCTGACTCCCGATAGAAAGCTATTTATTTTAGTACAATCTAGTTGGGAGTTAACAGCCATTGAAACTGTTAAATCATCAGCATACTTCACAAAGTTTATTTCATCGAAGTGAGGCAAGTCATGCACGAAGGAAGAAAAAAGAAAAGGAGAAAAGATAGCGCCTTGAGGGATTCCAGCTTCAGTAGGCAATGAAGTGGAAGACTTCCCTTTATATACGGTGTACTGCTTTCTTTCTGAGAAATAGGAATGTAACCAGTTAACAGCCCAACATTCTGTTTGACTAGCTGCAAGTTTATTTAATAAGATGTCCCTAGGGACCGAGTCAAAAGCAGATGTGTAGTCTAGGAAGGCAACACGAAGAAATTTAGCCCCCTTATTTAGACTGGAAGCAGTGTTATGATATAAGACGGCAGCTGCATCTAAAGTGCTTCTACTGTGCTTATAGGCAAATTGTTTGGGGTCAATAAAGGATTTAAGCGAAGGTACAGGACTAAGTAAAAGTAATTTCTCCATAGTTTTCAAAAATGGAGAGGTAATAGCAATGGATCTTAATTTGACACATGCTCCAGTAGATGATTTAGGTATGGGTACAACTTTGATGTCCTTCCAAATGGCAGGCACAATATTATCGGAAAAAGATTTGTTAAATAGATCAGTAAGAGGGTGACACAGAATATCAGAACATTTTTTAAAAATAATACTAGGTACATAATCGGGACCTAAGTTCTGGGAAGGGTTTAGAGACTTGAGGCACTTTTGAACATCATTTGTGTTAAAACCTGGAAAGGGGCTATTATTAACACAAGTGATGCTGGGAAGCATGGCATTTGAGGGAGAGTAAATAAAAGATTTGTTAAAAGTACATACATCAAAAGAATATGGATTATTGTTTATCTGCTTACCACCAGTGATTTCCTCAAATAGTTTCCACATATTAGAAGGATTTTTGCAGGATATGAATTTCTGGTTATGTATTACATTCAACCTCTGCATTTCAGATTTAATTAAGAAGTTAGATCTTTTTATACCACTTTTATCTTTCATCTTATACAGTTTTTCCTTCTCTCTACGTAGCTTTTTAAGTTGAGGCGAGGAGAAACGGTCAAATTTGACGAATAGTGTTCCTTTTGGACAACAGATTTCAAAACAGAATTTCAGATAGGATGTAATATTAGATATATTGTCATCAAGTGAATCATCATTAAACAAATCCCATCTTGTGTCACTGAGCATGTTTCTAAGATGATGTGCGTTCTCATTTGATTAGCATATGTGAACAACTTTCCTAGACAAGTATGAGAAGGCTTTACTGTGTAACTTTCCATAAATTTTGGGTAAGACTCGTATAATACAATGATCAGAATTGAAGAGCGGGGCTCTTTTACGAGCTTCGTATATTCCAGAATCATTTATAAATACCAAATCAAGTGAAGTATTTTGTCCAGTTGGGAAATTAACAGCATTTTCATGGCCCAGCAATGCAATAAAACTGCAGTCGCTGGAGTTGAAGTCGCCAATCACTATAGATAAGGAGTTACCAAACGAAGCAGCAACAAAAATAGTGAATTCATCAGCGAAGATAGATAGTTCCGAGGGACTACAACAAGGTGTGATATATATATTTGTGACAAAAATGGAGCTATACTTAGGTAAGTGTTTAGGTCGACATTTTACAGTTGTACAGTCAATACTGTCATTTGAGAATTTGAAGCAGACGTTTTTGGCAGTAGACCACTGAAAATTATTAAAAGTGGCAACACCACCACCTCTCTTCTTCTTTGAGCTGCATCGGTCTTGTCTGTACATTGTGAAACCACTTAAGGAGACTAAATTATCGTCATATCAGTCGTGGAGCCAAGTCTCTTGAAGAGTAATTACACCAGTATTACAATATACATTTGAGTATAATAGAGAATGCAAGTAGTTAATCTTGTTCGATAATGACCTGCAATTTGTGCTCATAATCACAGGAACAGTCATCTGATGCATTGGAGTACACTTTAATGATCTCTGCCACCCACCATGATGCTTTTCCTTAAGGTTATTATTTACTCGTAAATCAATAGGTTGAAAAAATTTTAAATAATCGCGAGAGTAAGTAATGCGACTTGGATACACAACTGAATAATTAAAACAAAATAAATCCGAGGAAATAGATGCAATATGTAGGATGGAAATTTTGGTGGCCCAAGATTTAAGCAGGCCGCCAGAGACACCAAAGTTGTATTTTATATACCGTTTTGCACTTTGTGTTCATTAGGCCATTTGTGTGCATTACGATAAAAGCTTCTGCACATCCCAATGAATAAAAACTAACCCATATTGTTTTACTGATGTTTCGCTGCTCAGTGCTAATAGCTATATCAGAGTATGATTGAACCAAAATTTACAGGATCTCAGCTTGCACATAAGGACTTAGTCATCGTTCCTCAGCATGCGGTAATTTTTACGTCGTAATTTAGGCCAGTTGGTTACGATAACAAGACTGTGTGTAGACCGTTGGATTTGATAAGCGTATAGAACTATAGAGGCCGCATGTGATTACACAATGAAAGTGCGTATCACATTAGTGATGATGTAAACAGGTGGAATTTCGTTTTAGTCAATAATTCGCATTTAGACAATATGTATTCTGTTTGACATGAAGTGCTTCGTACATTAGGCGTTCCTTGTTGTTTTGAAACATTTCTGGATAGTTGCAATATTGTCAAAATCAATTTCGTGACCTGGTCCTACAGCGTTTACGCCTGTAGATCATTTCCAAAGCTTTTCTGGTTAAACTAGATTTCTTGATGGTCGAATAGATTATCTAGGGCGTTTATTCCTCTTCATTTTTATTTCTTCGAACGCTTGTCCGATGTACATTGCATCGTATTCCAAGGTACGAAAACAACGAGTAAACACAATGAATACAAAAATCACCAATTGATATGACACATCACACATATATACAAACAGTACACATAACACCACAGATCATGTCTCGATGAATTCCTTTGAAGAATCGCAGGACTTACACCGACTTTGTATCGCGGTACGTTCAACGTTTGCGTTACATTTTTACGTGATTCGTTACATAAAATTTATCTTGTTGTAGTACTTGCACAAGTACTATACTACTTCCATACTTGTAACCATTAACTCCATTTCTAATAGTTATGGTTAATCAAAGTAAAAAGCAACGAACCCAATCCCCTGTAAAACTGGTGTCTAATTTAACGTCCTTGATTGCTACATCAAGCAACACACCCCCTACAAACGGCTATAATGAGTCACATAACTCACTTGTATGCCGTAAGCGTCGAGCTGGAGCTGAGGATAAAACTGTACTGACAGCTAGTATTAGCACTACTCCTAAAAATTCAGTACCCTCTGCTCATACAGAACCCCTCCCTTCACCTTATGTGCTTATCGAAAAACTCCAGCCATCAAGCTCTTTTTCAGTACTATCTTCAGAAATAGAACTTCTAAAGTTGTCTATAGGAGAACTTAAGGCTGAGTTAAGGGAAATAAAAAACAGTAAGTCAGTAAATGCTGGAAACATCGAAACCAATACCGAGATATCCAAATTATCAGATCAGATCAGCGATATCAGATCGCAGGTCTGTGAACTGACACCTCTAACTATCCTCATGAAAACTGTAAACCTTAACAAGCTTGACACAGAATCGGTAACTAAGGTAGATAACCTCATTAATTTTGTTACCACAGAAGTAACAAAACGACTCGACGCAAAACTGAGTGCTATTGTCTACAACGTTCCGGACAATGAGGCACTAAAAAAGGTACAGCGCATCTTACTTAGTGAAGCGAAAATGCCTAACTCCAAGACTAAGTGCTATAGGCTGAAGAAGAGTCAACATGAAAGTGTTGTCCTATTCGTTTTCAGTTCGAAACACCGGCAGAGACCAGAAAATTCATCCACTCCCAACACACCCTATCGCAAGCCAGAAACTACAAACATATAAAGGTCGGGGTGGACAAAACAGTCATAGAAAGGCGCGCATACAACTATCTCGCTAAGACTAATTGTGAAATAGGTAATAGGACATTGCAAGCAGCCATTATTCCCAACCCTGTGAAAGATACAGTAGACCCCACCGCATCACCCCTCTCAAAACACAGAGAATTATCCCATCAGAGTGCAACACCAGCCGAAAGGCCACTAGACTGTAACCAAATAAATAATAAAACCATACCACCTATCACCGCAGAATCTAAAATGCCACTAAATAACCCCAGAAAAAAGTCAAAACCCCCCGAAATTCGACTTTGTCCTCTCCTAGCCATAACTTCATTGGTAAAGATAAGGAAAATATGCCCCTAAATCATACCAACAAAAACAGTGGCAGCTTAAATAAGCCCACACTCCCACGGTCAATAGTATTAGCACTCACAACGTGCTAAATCGCACCATGGCACACACTTATATCCAATGTCACAACAATGTCACCCTCAATAGTACAAGTGGTAATAGTCAGAACTCGGCTATCAACAACTCAGGGTCTTCAGAGTATGGCACACAAACAAATTTTGACCGGATATATGGTACAAGTCTGCTGGGAACTAACCCACAATGCAGTACACATGAAACCCACACAAGGACACAACTAGCATCAAACAATAGGTGGAATAATAAGCCATGGTCATCACAAGGATCCAATCATTTTTTATCCCCCGCGTCCCTGTCAGCGTTGAAAAAACAGCTGGTAGGGATGTTAACACTCCTAAACCACTAGTGCTGGCTCCCTCCTTGCATGAAAACAGGAACGGTCTAGTGCACCCGTATCCATTAGGCACACTTGACACTTGCACAAGTATAGGTCAAATAAAGAACCCTACCCACTTCTGTAACCTAACTAAAAATAAAAATTCCTTAGTCTATAGCAAATCCAGTACTCCAACTCCTAATTCTTCACCGAAAACAGCACACACCAACTCGATAGACATAGGTGAGCATGATGCTGAAACTCCTCTTAACATAGGATCGTCATGTCAAGCAGAACTACTGGGTGCTGAACCATATTCGGGGCTGACTAACGAACTTAAATACTTCAAATGCTACTTCAACTCTCATCTTTACCTAATCCTCATAAATGCTAGATCTGTTCTAAATAAATTGCCGATGCTCAGAGCACTCACAGTAATATACAAACCCCCTGTAATTGTCATCACTGAATCTTGGTGTCATTCGAACATCCTGGATGAAGAAATAAGCTTAGATAACTACACACACTTTCGGTGTGACAGGGAAGGTGGTAAGGGAGGGGGTTGTCTCATGTACTTTCTGAATGCACTTACTGTATCACAGCTAGAAAGTAGTACACTTAACATGCCTGAGACTCTATGGGTTAATGTACACTTAAATAACGTAACAGCATTAATTGGATGCACCTACAGAGCACCTGGCACCTTTAGTAATTACGAGACCCAACTTATTAATACTCTGGAGCAATTATCCGACTTACAATACGATCATAAGATCCTATGTGGGGACTTTAACTTACCTGAAATCAACTGGGATATACCCACAGGCCCAACTAAATTTGATAAGTTCTTAGACACACTGGATATACTTGGCTGGAAACAAACTGTCACTACTCCCACAAGAGGTAATAACGTACTAGACTTAATCTTCTGCCACAATATAAGCCCCCTTTCAACGCTAGTAGGTTCTGAGTTTCCAGGGAGCGACCACAAAACAGTGATGTGTGCACTGCCAATTCCGCTGAGTAGCAATGCATCTCATACCTCCACTTCACAACAAGTAATATATAGGAACTATAGTAAGGCAAACTGGGCCTTAGTAGAATCAATGCTAAGATCCTCCAAATGGGATGAATACTTCACTACTGATGACCTATCGAGAGCCCTAACCATCTTCTACCATAACTCTAACACATGCTTAGATGCTGTCATTCCACTCCAAACACTAAAGGTTTCCCCACACAGAAAGTCATTCATAAAACCAAAGGATCGTACGAAACTGAAGAGACTCTCAACAAGTTACTTCAAACACCACGACTTTGGCACTCTAGGTCTAATACTTAACACCCTTAGCTCCATCTCACAAGCTCGAGATTTCCGTATGAGAAAGGAAGAACGCATCGCAGTAGCCAGTCCTGCTAGAGTGTATGCACTCACAGAAATCTTAAGGAAGCGAATGAATCGCAAAAATCACAGCATTTCTCTCCTCATAGACAAAGGTAGGCTATGCACTAACTCTGCAGACATATGTGAACTATTCAACAAAACGTTTGCAGGTAACTACATTAAGCCCTCAGTCCAGCTACTCGATATACACCCTATTACTAATATGGCACAAACTCCATCTCCACTCACACCAAACCAAATTAGCACTGTTGAATTCACTTACGCTAATATTAACCAAACTATAAGAACCCTCAAAAGTTCAAAAGGTTTCGGTACCGACGGTATATCATCTTACTTCTATAAATATGGTGGCCCTGACATTCCTCTACTGCTGCTTAAAATATTCACAATGTCCCTAGAAACTCAAACTTACCCTGACATATGGAAGACAACATTCATTATGCCTAAACACAAATCTGGCTCGAAAACTGAAGTCAGTAACTACCGGCCAATCAATATCACACCTATAGCATCTAGAATCATGGAGAGACTAGTCAAAGATAACTTAATCAAACATATGCTTAGCTGCAATATTATAAGTCCGAACCAACATGGATTCCTGAAATCCAGATCATGTTTAACATGTCACCTAGACTTCTTCAATTTTGTAACCAGCAGTCGTGACAGACGGCAACTAGTACTTGTCATCTACTTTGACATTTCTAAGGCATTTGACCGTGTTGACCATTTACTGCTAACAAATAAGCTGAACTCCTTAGGAATACGTGACCCATTATTAGGATGGCTTAAATCATTCCTTAACAATAGGTCCCAAATAGTTAAACTCGGGTCTGCAACCTCCAAACCTAGCCCTATCACTTCTGGTGTAGTACAAGGTAGTGTCATTGGACCCCTCCTATTTACACTATACATCAATGACATATGCGCTTGCTTCACGCACGGGAAACCATTCATCTTTGCAGATGACCTAAAAGTAGCTTATACATTCCAATGTGATGACTTAGGGAACTTCGAGAATGTAGTGCAGAAGGAATTAGATAAAATGACTGCTTGGTCGTCCCTATGGAATCTCCAATTCAATCTGAACAAATGTGGCTGGATCTGCTTCGGTGCACCCTCAATTGACCTGAAATTAACGCTTCAATCTGCTAACCTAACCAGACTCCGAAGTGTCGTTGACCTAGGCCTGAGGTACTCTAGTGACTTGACATTCTCTGAGCAAGTAGCATCACAGACTAGAAAATCGAGGATGCTCTTAGGATGCATACTCAGGAACTTTCACGACAATGAAGCCAAGCTAATTCTGTACAAAACATGTGTCAGACCACTACTAGAATACTGTCCATTTATTATAAGCAGCACTCGCACACGTGATAAGCTAAGGATGGAAAGTATCCAACGATATTTTACCTCAAAACTACTTGGCTACGATTGTAAGAAAGACTACATCTCACGGTGCATGATCCTAAAACTTGACCCACTTTGGACAAGGCGACTTATTATAAACCTAATATTCTTCTTTAAGGTCCTTCACAAAATATCATTCTCAGGTAACAGGGACATACAATTCGCACAGGAAGGTTCTTACGATCTGCGTAACCAAACTTCCACAGTGACAACTCATTCTTTTAAGTCAACACTCCGTGAAAACTTCTTCACAGTCATGTATTCTAAAATATGGAATAGCCTGCCCCTAGATGTCAGAACTTGCTCTTCGGTTACAAGCTTCAAACGCTCTCTATACAGACTGTTTCACTCTACTGATTATATTAATAAACTATTTACTCCTAAAACGAATCAACTACTAATCTACTACAGCACCTAAAAACGCACTTCAACACCCTTAGCAATCTAAAAACTATAAATAAACTAGCAGCATGGATGCATAAAGACTAGTACGGAACATACAGGATTAGTTTACCCTTAGAAATAGGACGTGTCACTTTATTGTAACCTTCAAACGCTTGCTATATAAACTGTTTTACCCAAAGACTATCCCTACCAGAACCCATTACTTATTTCTAAAACGCATCAGTCATTAGAACACTAAAACGCTCAGACTCATTAATACCCATCATGACACTAAATAAACTCTAAGACTTCGCATACATACGTGAAAAGACAAATAAAATAAAGGTAAATTTTTACTAATGTATAATATACAATTAACATAAACATTTATATATAAACATTAATATCCTTTTCATGTTCACATACTTTTTTTAATTTTTTTGATTTTTTTTTTGATTTACAGCATGATTCCACACTGTATTTTTGTTACAAGTATGGAATTTTGAGCATGGATATCGGTAGCCCAAATTTTGCAGGCCGACCATAGATATCAGGTGTGCGCCGGTGTGGGCTCGAACCCCGGACCATGTGCATGGTCGGCGAGAATCCTAACCACTGTGCCACCGACGTACTCTGCTACTCCTACTCATCTTCTGGTGGAGGTCGAACAACCCTGCATCTAAACTGAAATGAGGATTAATTCCAAACCATCTATCTCATAACCACTGAAATTCCATGAACGATCCAATCCTACCATTTGAAGACGCTGGCGAACATGCTGTGAATGAGTATTCATCATCTGAAATGAAGAAGCAACTGGTTTTCGAACAGTTTTCAACATGTTTCTGAACTTACGAGTACAGTCCGCCATGCAGACAAAAATGGAGCAAATGGAGAATTCTGGAATCGACCTCGGGACCATTTGATGCAGTAAAACAACTTAATATGACCTTATCTAGTTTTCGCATCCACGATCAAACTTCTTTCCTGTTATAAAACTACGATAAGACTGCTGAAAAAGTGGAATAAATATATCACTGATCTCAACAAAATACATCAATAAACTTTAAGCCATGGGTGCTGTTTACAACAAAGTTATGTAAGAGAATTGACTTCAAGCATTTTTTCCCAGATATCCGTATTAAATTCATCTGATGTCTGGGTATTTGTTAATGCGAAGACAATATTTCTATATCTCTTTATGTGCTAAACAAACAGACTTTATAGCAGACTGTTCCGACTGACTCTCATGTCAGAGGGAAGAACCAAACTGTAAATTCATCATGCATCAAATTATGTGTAATTTATATAATAACTTATCCATTCCTGTACAATTGGTATGTTCCTGCATAAACAGGAAGAAATATATTATTATTACAAACTTGGCGGTGAATCAGATTCTGTTGTCGTTCGGCTTTCAGAAAGTTGTCTAACTGCAAGATTACCACCACTGCTGACTTTCGCTACTAGTTCGGGTTTATCAATATCATCTGATGATAGGTGGGCTACATGCTGATCAATCACACTGACGGTCTCACAAGTATCCATGTCTTCTGCAACTGCACCTGTATTTAACTCTACTTCACGTTCAAGTTGTACAGAACCTTTGTTCAACTTAGCAGTAGTAGGCATTCCCTTCATCTCATCATGATCAACCAAATACAACTGTGAAGTATCATGATCATTACCACATATATTCACTTTACCGTCAACTTCATCATTTTCAAACTCTTTAATAAAAGAAGTAGACAATTTTGGTTCCTCCTCACAAATCCTTAAAGGTTTTATGTCTTCACTCTGATTAATAATACCTTGTAAACTTGCAGGGTCAGAACTGCACTCTGAAGCAGTAACTCTATTCTGTGACACTATTCAACAATGGCTTACCAGTTGCAACTACAGACTTCTTCACCGCACCGCTATCGTCACACATTTCGGAGTCAGTCCTTGATTTCACATTCAGCTTATCCCTGAACTTGCTCACTGATTCAGAGTTCATCTTTGTATGAACTTCTTGCAAACGTAAAACACAACCGTGTTTGTCTTGCCTCTTGTAACTTATCTGTTGAGGATGTACTACGAAACCTGTTACACTCACTAGGTCTATATGCATTACTAGACATCATGGAGCTTTCTCGATATCCACCTCTCTGAGACCCTTTCATCATAAATGCTTGCGTTTTACACTCAGATTGTTCTATTCTATGGGTGGGATGCAATATACTGGCAAACTTGCTCATAGATTGATTGACACTAGTATTTACCAGTTTCAGGATATCATCAAACCTTGGCTCGATACCCTCATCCTCCATACGGGAGCTCATCTTCACCCACTTCCTTTGCAGTCGAGTAGGTAGACGTCTTGCTATTACTTCTAGTATAAAACTCGAGTTGAGGTCACTCATGCAATTCATCGAAATCATTGCATTCTTGCAAGTCAACAGATTATCCAAAAACTCAGTGAGTGCCTGGGAATCATCGTGCAATTGACCACCATTACCCTTAACAGCCTCGAATAATTTCTCTGCAATCATCGTAGGTCTTCCAAACATTTGACGCAATATGCTCATAGAACCGCTCTTTTGGCTTCATAAACTTACAGCACTGTATAGATCTTGAAGCATCTCCAGTGCAATCCCTCATCAAATACATTAGCTTCATTTCATCAGTTAATAGAAAATTACTCAGCATGATCTCAAACTCCTTCACAAATTGTAAATAATCAGCCGGGTTTCCATCAAAACACCGTGGTTCTAATTTAGGGAGTTTGATGTTCCTATTATCCCCGAACGGCGAAACAGTAACATCAACCATGTCATGCTTAATATCAGACACATCGTTACAATTAACAGACAAGTCACCATGACTTACTTTCCTGTTTGCATCCAAGACACTCTGTCCCTTCTTTGACCCAGGCATTGTTGAACTTGACCCAATTCCAAAATAGTCTCAGATATTGCTTGTTCAAAGAGGACTTGACCGGCACCAGCAAAGATGAACGATGACTATCCAAACTTTCACCAACTGTCTGAATCCGCCAAATCTGTTTATACCGTCAGAAACTGTCAGCCACGTCTCATAAACCGTTAATGCCCAGCTCTTGCTACGCTCGGGCTCACGCTGTTCCTTGAAGTTTCTCAGAAACGCTTAGTAATTACGGACGCAAAAACCAAAACACCAATTGGCCACTCGAGAATTCTTTATTGTAACACCAACATATAGCCAACTTTACAACTAAGTTTTACAACTAAGATTTCTGATGGTTTTCTCCTGACTTCTTTCTGAACAGCGACCGATGAGACCATGACTGGTATATTTAAGCCCCCGAGAAAATTTGGGGAAGTTGGAATTGAGCAAACAACCATGAATTGATCGTTCAATCTTCAACTACATTGACAGAGGATTTGTACCGTTTTACTTGGTAGCTTATTAATTATAATACATATTTTCACATAAACACAAAATTACATCAAAATGCATGCCTTTTTTACAGCCACGATCAAGTATAATATAATATCAAATCGTAGATTGTCTACAAGTTAATGAATGGTACATATTTAAAGGCAGAAGCATGATCTATCAAGGCGTTCATCATTATCTTTTCAAGATAAAGATCTAAGCCCTCATAAAAATCAGAAATATCTCGAGCCGCCAAATTGCGTATTGTTGTTCCTGCAGAATGTGGTGATTCACCTTCGTGACCGCCACCATATCTACTGATCAGCTAGCGCCACCCTCCCTCCTCTTTGATGTTAGGCTGTGAGACTATGATTATTATGGTTACTGCAAATGTATTGCTTGGCACCAGACATGTTCGTACCTCATACTCCGTCTCCCTAGCCTTCTTAATCAGTGCTTCCAATAGGTCTCCACGTACATCTTTATGAGCATATTATATATGTGTGCATGCATCCTAATGAACAGATTACTTTATAAGAAGTCAAAACCCCAAAGAGTAAAAGAAGGAGGTTTCGTGAATTGTGGAGCAAGATTCAGCAGAACACTATAGTCAGGATTCAATGTAGGCAGTAAGAACTGAATGTAAGGTCGGTTGTCAGGACTTAGTGTACTGAATTATCATGACAGTCTTGCATATAATAAACATCTGACATTGCAAAGTAACGTGTGTTCACATATTATTAAAATATATTAACACAGAACCAAGAATATTTTAGTATTCGGTTAACAATACTGCAATGTGTGTATACTGAAGAATGGTAGTTAGTTTACGAGGGCCTTAAAGTAAATCGATCTGTATATGATAAGAGTATAATTAATATTATAATTCGTATTGTCCAAGAATACACTAAGCTGAATAATTGAGTGTTATAATGGAAACAAGCGCGGTAAAGCAAGAGAACATTCGCTGCATAAATATTTTAATCATTTTAAGTAGTGGAACAATTGGTGACAACGATATGTAAAGTGCTCCTGGGAAAAGCAACTGGTTATCAGAACTTGTTATGCTAAATTTTGGCGACCGATTTTATCTGGTGTGCGTTACACATTGCAAAGTGACTCATCAACTCTACAATGGGAAAAATAATACATAGCTTTACCATTATGAATTTTAGAAAAATTATATGAGAATGGGTAACTGTTGACTGAAGATAGTCAATTCAACTCAAAAATAGTGCAGTGTATTATGCTAATAATATAAGTATATTTGTAAAATATTAAAAGATATGGTTGCTGATGTAATGGTTTTCGGAAATAATTGTACTGACGAACTTATTGAAGATTACAGTGAAGAGGAAACCAGTGAGTCAGTTAAACGGCTACTGTGCAGTTAGTAATTGAAACGTCTGTGCAGATCCCACATGGTCGAATCTCAACAATAGGCTGGGCGAATGGTATATATTTAAAGGCAGAAGCATGATCTATCAAGGCGTTCATTATTATCTTTTTCAAGATAAAGATCTAAGCCCTCATAAAAATCAGAAATATCTCGAGCCGTCAAATTGAGTATTGCTGTTCCTGCAGAATGGGGCGATTCACCTTAGTGACTCCCACCATATCTACTGATCAGCTAGCACCACCCTCCCTCCTTTTTGATGTTAGGCTCTGAAACTCTGATTATTATGGTTACCGCAAATATATTGCTTGGTACCTGGACAACCAGCTCTAACTCGAATCAACTAAGCCGCGCAAATGCCGTCAAGTTAAAGTTAGAGGCGCCACTTTGAATAGAGGATATGCCATATATTTGCCTTAGAATGATAGAGGCTCGAAATCGAGGTGAAGGTTTTTATTCCTAGAAGTGAACTGTTCCATACTTTGGAATTCATGGCTGTGAACTAGTTTTCACAAAATGATGGTTTAAGTCGTTCATTGTCACTCTTCAGTATTGGTTACGCAAGCTGATAGTGCCTTCTGTTGAGAATTGTATGTCCTTATTGTCTGAGGATGATATTTTGTGTAGCAGCTCAAAGAAGAATATTAGGTTTATAATAAGTCGTCTCGTACGGCGTGGGTAAAGATTTAGAATCGTGCACCGTGATATGCAGTCTTTCTTGCAAGCACACCCAAGAAGCTTGGACGTGAAATATCGTCGGATACTTTCCATCTTCATCTTGTCAAGTGTGCGAGTGCTGCCAAAAATAGATGGACAGTATTTTAGTACAGAATTAGCTTTGCTTCAATGTCGTGAAAGATCCCGAGTATGCACCCTAAGAGCATCCTCAACTTTTAAGTCTGTGATACCACTTGCTCAGAGAATAATACGTCACTAGAGTACCTCAAGCCTAAGGCAACGACACTTAGGAGTTTGGGTAGGTTAGCGGATTGAATCGTTTATTGAAGGTGCGCTGGAGCAGATACAACCACATTTCTTTGGGTTGAATTGTAGATTCCATAAAGACGACCAAGCAGATACTTTATTTAGTTCTTTCTGCACAACATTCTGGAAGTATCCTCGGTCGTTACACTGGAGTGTATAGGTGCTGTTAGGTCATCTGCAAAGATGCATGATTTCGTTTGTGAGTAACAAGCGCTTATGCCGTTGAAACAGATTTCAGATATGAGGGGCACAATGGAGCTACCATTAACCACACCAGAAGTGTTTGGGCAAGGTTTGGTTGTTACAGACCTAAGTCTAACTATTTTGGACCTGTTGTTGAGGAATGATTTAAGACATCTCAATAGTAGGTCACGTATTCCTAAGAAGTTCAGCATATGTATTAACAGTAAATCCATATAGACTGGCGGTACGTTCGAAATTGGTGACGTTTTTGCACGTGTTTGTTCTGCAATTTATTTACTGCTTATTGCCATATAATCCGGTGGGTGCGTACTGCTGAAGAATCCCGAAGTAGGACCAAACAGCTGTCCAGTACTCCCAGGTTTTCCAATGGTTCTCTAACTAATGTCAGCTCATGATTAAGTATATATTTTCTTATAAATGGTGTTTTCAAGAAAGGAAAGCTAACTTTAGAAATACGATCAGTTATGCTATAAGATACCATCGTGTAGTATTATATATTAAAAATTTTCATTGGTATAAGGGTATATTCCACAATTTTATCCAGGTTGCATCTTGGGGGAAGTTAATTCGTTATTTACTAGGCAACTGAAAGGTATGCGACCAATAATGTTTGCAGATCATTTGTCATTGTAAGTGGTCAAACATCCACATTATTCATTCGCATTCAAAAAGTCAAATAGAAGCTACAGTGGTGAGACAAAAAAGAAGACAAACAACAGGAACGCAAAAGAAAGCAAGAGGAGTCCTTAAGGGGTGATTAATAAATATATACATATATATTCTGTCTAGTAACTATGGTTATTTTTGCGCACTAGCTAACTAACTTTTATATTATGTGTGAACTAATATTACTGTTTTGTGCAGAAATGTTTATCATCTAGGTCCAATAAGATTTAAAAAATATGTGTAAACGGGTAACTGTCGACTGCAGATAGTCAATTCAACTCAAAAATAGTGCAGTGTAATATAAGTATATTTGTAAAATATTAAAAGATATTGTTGCTAATGTAATGGTTTTGCGAAATAATTATACTGACGAACTTATTGAAGATTAAGGTGAAGAGAAAATCAGTGGGTTAGTTAAACGGTTACTGTGCAGTTAATAGTTAAAACGTCTCTAAAAGTAAAAGGCAGAAGAGTTTTTAGTATCGTAGCAAATTAAGTAATATTCTACTAAGTAGAGTGAAGTGGACAGTGGTAAGATTAAGGATAAGAGTAGGTTGAATGAACTTGAGGAAAATGGTTGGTTGGCTGAGTTTGTTATTGCTACATTTTCCTGGCCACCTTTCACATGACATGTTTTAGACATTACTAAGTACCGGTGTCAATGTAAATGAAGATTGAACGATCAATTCATGGTTGTTTGCTCAAAACCAACTTCCCCAATTTTCGCGGAGGCATCAATACGACAGTCGTCGTCTCATCGGTCGCTGTTCACAAAGAAGTCTGTAGTAAACCATCGGAAGTAATCTTGTGATTTATTATTGTAATACTTCTTCACAGACCTTAGTCGTAACAGTGTTTATATGTTGGTGTTACAATAAAGAATTCTCGAGTGGCCAATTGGTGTTTTGGTTTTTGCGTCCGTAATTACTAAGCGTTTCTGAGAAACTTCAAGGAACAGCGTGAGCCCGAGCGTAGCAAGAGCTGGGCATTAACGGTTTATGAGACGTGGCTGACAGTTTCTGACGGTATAAACAGATTTGGCGGATTCAGACAGTTGGTGAAAGTTTGGATAGTCATCGTTCATCTTTGCTGGTGCCGGTCAAGTCCTCTTTGAACAAGCAATATCTGAGACTATTTTGGAATTGGGTCAAGTTCAACAATGCCTGGGTCAAAGAAGGGACAGAGTGTCTTGGATGCAAACAGGAAAGTAAGTCATGGTGACTTGTCTGTTAATTGTAACGATGTGTCTGATGTCAAGCATGACATGGTTGATGTTCCTTTTTCGCCGTTGTGTATGCGGTACGGTTTTCGGGGCAAATGACTTTACTCAAATTTGGGGTTTTTTTGCACTGGGGTCTGTTGTACTAAAGCTAGTTGAGCAGCACATATGTGTAAAGTGTGGATAAGTACACCGAAGCTCTTCTGTTGACAGGAACTCGTTAAGAAGACGCTGGAATTCAGTAGGAGATCGGCAACTACGTACAGTAAGTGGAAGTTTGTTCCAAAATGCACTGTACTGTATTTTGAAGAAACGTGATCACAGTTTTGTCCTGTACCGGCTTATGAATATAGTATTTTCATGATTACTAAGAGTATATATGGGTAAATTGTTGAAAGCTATTGGATTACTGCTTTTGATGTAGCCGTGTAAAAGGCGAAAGAGGAATGTAAGGTAGAGTGGCTGAAGTCCATGTGTTTTGGACGTATCAGCGTAAGTCAGTCCTTCATGTTTGTATAATAGGCGTCGAGTACAACTTCGCTGAATATTTTCAGTACAAACCCTGTCATACCCATGCATGAAACCGAAAACAATTGTGCAGTATCCAAGTACTGGAAGGACCATGACTTTTTATAAAAGGACTTTAGCCTCATTTGTGTACATTTTTCGATGCAACAAGCCTGTGGGTCTTCGGCGTTTGGAGACAAGTGCTTTTGTATACTGACTGAATGTTGATTTTTATGAGTAGGTAACTCCCAGGTCTTTTATGGAACTGAGGGTTTGGAGAAAAGAGTTACCTAGGTGTAACCTGAAATTCGGATGGGAGTTATTATAATAATAATAATTTTTTATTTCCGTAATAGAAACCAGCCATTTTTACAGGCATGAACATATGTACATTTATGAAAACTTATAGAATATATAATATGATTTGTTAATTTAGAAATAAGTTGAATACTGGTTAATGTGAGAGAGACATTTAAAATGAAGTGTACAAATAAGGAAATAGATATAGCGTCAAATCTAAACTGTGATTGAAAAAAAATACATGTCACTTTCGCGCGGGAATCATAAATGATTGCGTTAGTTGAGGAAGGTAAGTGGCATTTCTGTACAGGTGCTGACGTATTACATAAGAGATGCAGAATAAACAATAATTATCAGTAAATCATTCAGAAAAAGTTTTAAAGTCTATTAAAATTTAAATTTACCTGTAAGTACATCATATTTGTGACATTTCCAGTTGTTTATGAGACCCACTTTGAACTTGTTAGCAGATTTTATAATACCGATGATCCCGTTATTCAACAGATGAGCTAGCAATATCACGAATAAGTAGAGAATTGCAGCGCTGTACCTTCGTTGAAAGCAGTACGTTTGAAAAGAGAAGAAGACACAAGAAAACCAGCAGACAGGTGAAATATAGGACGCCACTTTAATCAGAATTGAATGGCAGTTGCCAGTCATTGCTCGAGTTATGTAACCTATCTAGATCATCTTGAAAATGTGTGAAGGTCTCTTTAAGCGCAGAATGGGGGAAGCTGTATACAATCTTTAAGTCGTCAGCAAAGAGGTATGGGGCAATGTATGGGGTCGTTAATGTAGATTACGAAAAGCAGTTGACCTAGTACACTACCCTGAATCACTCCACTTCGTATAGGTCTGGGTGACGAGTAATTATTTGCAATTGATATAAGAATAAAACTTGTGCACTCTGGTAGAGTATAATTCCATTATGGGTACATTTTTGTTTTGATAAAGTCTTACTGTGTTATACAGTAATGTTTACTGTAAACATTACTGTATAACACAGTAAGACTTTATCAAAACAAAAATGTACCCATAATGGAATTGTTTGCAAAATTGACAACTTGGGAACGATCTTCCAAGAATGAAATGAGCCAGTATAACAAGGGATCTTGGAACCCGTACGACTTTAGCTTAAGGATTAGTCTCTTGTGTGGGACTTTACCAAAGGCTTTTATGAAGTCAAAGAAGAGAGTTGCAACATGCAAACCATGATGATGTTCAGTGGCAGTCAAGCAGGCAGGTAAGGCATGATCGATTTTTCAATAAGCCGTGTTGTGCTGGAGTAAACACTTTGTGAAGGTGGAGGTATGAGGCAATATATTGCCCTATAACCTTCTCCATAACCCTGGAAAATACTGACGTGATATTGTTCGGTCGGTAGTCTTCGATGTTAGAAGTTGGTTCTAGTTTGTGCCTAGGGGTTATTAACGTTTCCACATCTCTATCTAGAGCGATGAAGTCATGTGCAAATCCTAGGTTCTCATAGAGTAATTTGTTTGTCTCTATAGCCGAGCTGCACGTAAAGTATGGCTCCCAGTCTAGGGTGCGTATGTATGGTTTCAGTTCATCCCACTGAGCATGTCTGTAACCCCTGAGTAATACTTTGTTGGCGTTTATTGTCGAACTCATGCTAGTGCAAATATTAAATGTACCGAATACTACTCTGTGGTCGCTGCCAGGAAACTCTTTACCTACTCGAAGGGTAGTGGGGATGATACCATTAGTGAAAACTAGATCTAAAATCTTAGATAGCCTGGTAGGATACTGTACGTGTTGTTGCCATTCTTTTGTTTCTATTATGTTGATAAATTCATTGTACCGTTTTGGTGAGGAAAGTGGTTGCCAGACTACATCGGGCATATTAAAGTCCCCACATATAATTTTAGCCGTGTGAGGTAGTGAAGTGGCGTAAGCGAACGTGCTAGCAAGCTTCATATTACCTTCAACGGTTGAGCACGGGGGGTGATAGATGCAACCTATAAGATAGGAACTGGAGTGAGACAGTCTTAGAATAGCCCACACTGAATCGTTATCTGTGATGAGCTCTGGGTAGAAGCACTGTGTGGCCTTAATATCAGACCTGATATACATAGCACATCCTCCTCCTCTACCATAGTTTCTGTCGCCTCTGAATACATAATAGTTATCAATAGAAATATCTTTATCGCAAATCTGAGGAGTGCACCATGTCTCAGTAATCATTATGAGAGACGGATTGCAAATTAGGGATAATGTCGTGAAGTCGAACATTTTGTTGAGTAAGGAGCGAGCATTGATAAGACAGAATGAGAGAGAGTTAGGGGTGACGGTGAAATCGCATATATCTTTAAAAATATTCTCTCCAAGGTTTATGGCGTCTAGAACAGATTGTTTGATGGGTGCTAACTCAGATGGTGGCCACTTACTAGCAGTGCTGGAAAAGTGCCCTACACCAGTATCAGCACAGAGAGATGTGCCATCGTTTGTTACCCCGGCGGGTGTGAGGTGTTCATAATACCGTGCCTCCAATGCATCGCCCTCCCATCCGGTGATAAGTGGCTTGACAGTATGTGTGCTATTTGCGTCAATATTGAGGCTGAAATTTCGTGTTGGCTGAGAAAATTTAGATTGGATGGGGGGAGGTAGGTATTCCTTGTGGATAGTATGCTGGGGTAGAGTTACGTGTATCGCAGTTATGACTAATATTTTGTGTTTTAAGTTATTTTCGTAAATATTAGTCCATTGACGGTCTTGGGTGGTCTGTATGCGATGGTTTTCGGGGATGTGGTGAGTCAAAAGGCCACCTTTAGGAAACATGCCTAGCGCACTTGTTCCTTGTTGTAGAGGTCCCTGGATCAAACTTTTGTCTATAGTAGCCATAGATTGGAAAGTTGTGTCGGGGTAGGTGTATGCCTGCCCGTCGGGCTTCGACTTATTTTTAGGGTGCCCAGACATATAGCGTCTGTTGTGTCTATCGGACGAAGACTTGTTTGATGTTGGATGAATCGGCGGGTTACCTCTCTTTTCATTGACGTTAGATTTATGGCGGTATGAGGGCTTATTCTGCTTCCCTGGTTTAGTGGTATGATTGGGGTCGCTTAAGTTAATGTTATCTGGTTCGCTGCTGAGAAACCTATCAGTGATGTGTTTGAGTACAGGTATTCTGGATGGCAGGGTTATTTTACTTCGTTTTGTATGCTCACTAATCTGAGTGCTGCTCGGGGAGGATATGCTTAATGCTACATGCTCGAGCTTAGTCTTTTGCTTAACGTTGGTAGTGGTATTAGCGGCTGATGGTGATGTGGCTAGCGAGCATAACTCTGAAGATGCATCTAAGTCTATGACCGTAGTTGCTTCATCGTTGAGTTTACTAGGTAAATTTTTATTATTTAAGAGTATTTCATGTATGTCTGTACCATTAGGTTTACTCAAGTTTAAGGCGACAGAGTCTTCTATAGGACATTCTGCTGTTACGTAAGTTTTTGCGACACTTGGTACACTTGCGCGGCTACGTCTTTGACATGGCGTTAGGTCATGGGCAAGTTTAATATTACCATAAGGTGTGGATGAACTAATTAACTTATTTGACGACTGAAATTTCCTAGCATCATTAGGACTACTGAATTTAAACAGCACAGGGCAAGTATACTTTCCTGATTTTTTCCTGAGTCTGATTAGGTGGCAATTCGCTGATGGCATGCCACACGCTTGGAGACATGTCACTTTGATTTTGTCCAGAGGCGTCCGATCAGGCAGATTGTAAGCGAGAACGTTGTACGAGGACATGATTCGTTTAGTAACTTCACTGGCTATAAAGTCTAACATACGCTCAGATTTCAGCAGACTTTCCGGATTAGCATCATGAGTTGGGTTACAAAGAAGCAGTAGTGGCTTAATGGTGTTTATATTCTCATTTAATTCCTTCACAGAGTTTCCTAGAGATATAAGGTCCAACTTATTTTGTTCAGCAGTTGCATATACCTCTGACAACAAGTCGGGAACAATGACTTCGGGGACATTGTTGAGGCTACGCGGAACGCACAGTGATGTACGTATCTTCTTAGCTGAGTGACCCAAACTATTCTTACGTATGGAAAGTACTCGTTTATTACGTTGTGCCATTGCTGAAAACTAATCAATATGGTTTAAAGTTAAAGCCGAGCTAAATCGAAAACGGGTATATGGAAAAATAGTATATCGAGTGGATATACAGATTAAGTACTACTATGGATACCGTATGGAATTTTATTGCTTATAAATAAACAATAAATTTACAAAGTACTAAAAAGTCAAATACAGAGTATATAGAAACCAATTATCCTGTAAATTAATCCTGGTATGTAAACCACAAAATGATGAACTTCTCTACAGTTTTCTTTTCTGTGACGTTGTTCTAAAGTTACAATAAGGAGGATGAGCCCTGCGAAAGAGTGGATCCAAACTTGATAACGGGCGGTGATATATCTGCAGAATTGGAAGCTAGAGTACCAGCCAATAAAAGTTATAGTTGAGCAGTGGTATAATATCCACTACAATATTCCAGAAATCGACAAAAATATATCCACGTTTTGGGGAGAGATTGTAACGTCCGATCAGAATCGCGCGCGTTCGAAGAGTATCATGAGGTGCTACTATGGTCACGTCGCATTCTGCAAGAGTCATTCTAGCAAGTGGCGATTGTGTTGCAAGAGGATGCCTTTGACTGGAAGGCGCAGGTCGTCATTGATGTGTGAGATTGTGCTGTGGGTATGCTTGTGGTGTGTTGGCTTTTCTGTTTGTTTTCCATTTCAGCTGTGTCCGTGTGACCCGGGTTCTCGCAATGGCATCCAAGTCAACGTGTATTGGTCGTGAAGGAAAAAACGGATGGATCCCATTTTTGCCGGGGAGTGTCAATGTAGTTGAAGATTGAACGATCAATTCATGGTTGTTTGCTCAAACCAACTTCCCCAATTTTCGTGGAGGCATCAATACGACAGTCATCATCTCATCGGTCGCTGTTCAGAGAGAAGTCAGGAGAAAACCGTCAGAAGTAATATTGTGATTTATTATTGTAATATTTGTTCACAGACCTTAGTTCAATTATTCCTCTTATATGTTGGTGTAACAATCAACAAATATCAAGCGGCAGATCGGTGTTTTGGTTTTTGCGTCCGTTATTACTAAGCGTTTCTGAGAAACTTCAAGGAACAGCGTGAGCCCGAGCGTAGCAAGAGCTGGGCATTAACGGTTTATGAGACGTGGCTGACAGTTTCTGACGGTATAAACAGATTTGGCGGATTCAGACAGTTGGTGAAAGTTTGGATAGTCATCGTTCATCTTTGCTGGTGCCGGTCAAGTCCTCTTTGAACAAGCAATATCTGAGACTATTTTGGAATTGGGTCAAGTTCAACAATGCCTGGGTCAAAGAAGGGACAGAGTGTCTTGGATGCAAACAGGAAAGTAAGTCATGGTGACTTGTCTGTTACTTGTAACGATGTGTCTGATGTTACTGTTTCGCCGCTCAGGGATCAAAGGATTATCAAACACCCTGAGTATGAACCACGGTGTTTCGATGGAAACTCGGCTGATTATTTACGATTTGTAAAGGAGTTTGAGATCATGCTGAGTAGTTTTTTATTAAGCGATGAATTGAAGTTGATGTATTTGATGAGGTATTGCACTGGAGATGCTTCAAGAGATATACAGTGCTGTAAGCTCATGCCCCCTAATGAGGGATACGCTGAGGCTATGAGCATATTACGTCAAAGGTTTGGAAGACCTTCGATGATTGTGAGGAACGTATACGAAGCTGTATAAGGTAACGGCAGTCAACTACAAGATGACTCCAAGGCACTTACTGAGTTAATGGATAATCTTATGACCTATAAGAATACCTTGATTTCGATGAATTGCATGAGTGACCTCAACTCGCGCTCAGTCCTAGAGGTAATTGCAAGACGCCTACCTACTCGACTGCAAAGGAAGTGGGTGAAGATAAGCTCTCGTATAAAGGATGAGGGTATCGAGCTAAGGTTTGATGATATTCTGAGACTGGTGAAGGACAGTGTCAACCAGGGGATGGGCGAATTCGCCAGCATTTTGCATTCTCAGGTAGAACCTAAGGAAACAAATTTGTCTACTTCTGTTACTAAAGAGTTTGAAAATGATGAAACTGACGGTAAAGTGAATATTCGTGATAATGATCATGATACTTCACAGTTGTATTCGGTTGATCATGATGAGATGAAGGGAATGCCTACTACTGCTAAGTTGAACAAAGGTTCTGTACAACTTGAACGTGAAGTAGAAATAAATGCAGATGCAGTTGCAGAAGGTATGGATACTTGTGAGACTGTCAGTGTGATTGATCAGCATGTAGCCCACCTATCATCAGATGCTAGTGCTAAACCTGAGCTGATAGTAAAAGATACCAGTGGTGGTGGTCTTGCAGGTAGACAAACTTCTGAAAGCCGAACAATAACGGCTTCTGATCCACCGCTAACTTCATCAACTGATATCAATCAGTCGTCGTTGGTGCTGTCATCCACAATGAAAAAGACGCCCATCAACTCAAGTATCTTGTGCAATGACTATGATAGTATCAGTTCGTTTGAAAGGACGAATATCAATGGTCAGTTTGGTGAGGATAAGCCAAGTGTAAAGGAGAGAGTAATTGTTAAATTGGCTTGCACGAATAAAGGCATTTCTAGTTTCAAGTCACTATTTGAATGCTATTATCTTTGGTGTAAATTACTCTGTGCCTACGCTTGGTTGACCAGATACTCCGTGTGCTTTTCGTCATCTATGCTCTACGATACAATGACATCAGCGTGTTATCGTTCAGATTTGAGGATATAGCACAGAGAAGGAAGTTAGCAAATGAACTCTGCGACGATTTTCTCACCTAGAGCGTCAACCTGAGAAGGAATGTAGGCGTACTGCTGTAAGACCTACAGTTCTTCAAGGGTAGTTCGTCAAGGCGGAATCCACAACATTTGATGTGTCGATTGTACCTATGTTTGTGTTAAATGGTTGTGTGAGTTCCAATTATTGTAATTGTTGGTTAATCTTGTTTGTGTCCGGACATTCCACAACTTACAATCGTCAACCTGAGAAGAGTTGCAGGCGTACGAGTGTAAGTCCTGCGATTCTTCAAAGGAATTCCACCAAGACATGAACTGCGAGTTTGTGTGTACTGTTTGTATATATGTGTGGTGTGTCCTATCAATCGGTGTTTTTTGGATTCATTGTGTTTACTTGTTGTTTTCGTATCTTGTTGTTATTGCATAATTTTGTTAAAATTTTCGTCGTGATTACTTCTGAAGTTGTTTCGAGTCTTCTACATCCGTGAATGAATTGATTGATGTTAAGGACAGCAGATGGGTCGTATACGCCGGGGAGGCTAGGCTATTGCTGAGGATGAAATGCACACGGAGATAATTGTTAGCTGCGGTTCGACACGCCGGGGAGCGAGAGTGTAAACGACTGAGGCTAACATGCGTCACCGCTACTAGAACTGAGGCAGAATGAGTGACAAGCGACTGCAGTGGTAATTGGTAGTGAGTAGATAAGAGGATGTGCGTGGAGTATCATGAGTTGGTGCTATGGTCACGTTGCATTCTGCAAGAGTCATTCTAGCAAGTGGCGATTGTGTTGCAAGATGTCAAGAGGAGGTCTCTGTCTGGAGGCGCAGGTCGTCAGCGATGTGTGAGATCGCTGTGGGTATGCTTGTGGTGTGTTGGCTTTTCTGTTTGTTTTCCATTTCAGCTGTGTCCGCGTGTCCCAGGTTCTCGCAATGGCATCCAAGTCAAAGTGTATTGGTCGTGAAGGAAAAAAGGGATGGATCCGTATTTTTGCGGGGAGTGTGAATGGATTTGAAGATTGAACGATCAATTCATGGTTGTTTGCTTAAAATCAACTTCCCCAATTTTCGCGGAGGCATCAATACGACAGTCATCATCTCATCGGTCACTGTTCAGAAAAAGGAGTGAAACATCGTCAGAAGTAATATTGTGATTTATTATTGTAATATTTGTTCACAGACCTTAGTTCGCTTATTCCTCTTATATGATGGTGTAACAATCAACAAATATCAAGCGGCAGATCGGTGTTTTGGTTTTTGCGTCCGTTATTACTAAGCGTTTCCGAAATCTTCGAAGAACAGCGTGGGCCCGAGCGCAGCAAGAGCTGGGCATTAACGGTTTATGAGACGTGATTGACAGTCCTAGAGGTAATTGCAAGACGTCTACCTACTCGACTGCAAAGGAAGTGGGTGAAGATAAGCTCTCGTATGGAGGATGAGGGTATCGAGCCAAAATTTGATGATATCCTGAAACTGGTAAGAGATAGCGTCAATCTATGTATGAGCAAGTTCGCCAGTCTATTACATCTCACCCCTAGAATAGAGCAGTCTGATGGTAAAATGCAATCATCGATGACGAATAGGCCTCAGAGAGGTGGATATCGAGAAGGCTCCATGATGTCTAGTAATGCATATAGACCTAGTGAGTGTAACAGGTTTCGTAGTACATCCTCAATAGATAAGTTACAAGATGCAAGGCAAACACGGTTGTGTTTTACTCGTTTGCGAGAGGTGCATACAGAAGTGAACTGTGAACCAGTGAGCAAGTTCAGTGATAAGCTAAATGTGAAATCAAGGTCTGACTCCGAAATGTGTGACGATAGCGGTGCGGTGAAGAAGTCTGTAGTTGCAACTGGTAAGCCATTGTTGAATAGTGTCACAGAATAGAGTTACTGCTTCACAGTGCAGTTCTGACCCTGCAAGTTTACAAGGTATTACCAGTCAGAGTGAAGATATAAAACCTTTTAGGATTTGCGAGGAGGAATCAAAATTGTCTACTTCTGTTATTAAAGAGTTTGAAAATGATGAAGTTGACGGTAAAGTGAATATTCGTGATAATGATCATGATACTTCACAGTTGTATTCGGTTGATCATGATGAGATGAAGGGAATGCCTACTACTGCTAAGTTGAACAAAGGTTCTGTACAACTTGAACGTGAAGTAGAAATAAATGCAGATGCAGTTGCAGAAGGTATGGATACTTGTGAGACTGTCAGTGTGATTGATCAGCATGTAGCCCACCTATCATCAGATGCTAGTGCTAAACCTGAGCTGATAGTAAAAGATACCAGTGGTGGTGGTCTTGCAGGTAGACAAACTTCTGAAAGCCGAACAATAACGGCTTCTGATCCACCGCTAACTTCATCAACTGATATCAATCAGTCGTCGTTGGTGCTGTCATCCACAATGAAAAAGACGCCCATCAACTCAAGTATCTTGTGCAATGACTATGATAGTATCAGTTCGTTTGAAAGGACGAATATCAATGGTCAGTTTGGTGAGGATAAGCCAAGTGTAAAGGAGAGAGTAATTGTTAAATTGGCTTGCACGAATAAAGGCATTTCTAGTTTCAAGTCACTATTTGAATGCTATTATCTTTGGTGTAAATTACTCTGTGCCTACGCTTGGTTGACCAGATACTCCGTGTGCTTTTCGTCATCTATGCTCTACGATACAATGACATCAGCGTGTTATCGTTCAGATTTGAGGATATAGCACAGAGAAGGAAGTTAGCAAATGAACTCTGCGACGATTTTCTCACCTAGAGCGTCAACCTGAGAAGGAATGTAGGCGTACTGCTGTAAGTCCTACAGTTCTTCAAGGGTAGTTCGTCAAGGCAGAATCCACAACATTTGATGTGTCGATTGTACCTATGTTTGTGTTAAATGGTTGTGTGAGTTCCAATTATTGTAATTGTTGGTTAATCTTGTTTGTGTCCGGACATTCCACAACTTACAATCGTCAACCTGAGAAGAGTTGCAGGCGTACGAGTGTAAGTCCTGCGATTCTTCAAAGGAATTCCACCAAGACATGAACTGCGAGTTTGTGTGTACTGTTTGTATATATGTGTGGTGTGTCCTATCAATCGGTGTTTTTTGGATCCATTGTGTTTTAACTTGTTGTTTTCGTATCTTGTTGTTATTGCATAATTTTGTTAAAATTTTCGTCGTGATTACTTCTGAAGTTGTTCCGAGTCTTCTACATCCATGAATGAATTGATTGATGTTAAGGACAGCAGATGGGTCGTATACGACGGGGAGGCTAGTCTTCGAAGTAAGGTCGGCTTTCAGAAATTTGTCTACCTGCAAGACCCCTACCGCTGCTGTCTTTTACTATCAGCTCCGCTTTAGCACTAGCATCTGATGATAGGTGGGCTACATGCTGATCAATCACACTGACAGTCTCACAAGTATCCATACCTTCTGCAACTGCATCTGCATTTATTTCTACTTCACGTTCAAGTTGTACAGAACCTTTGTTCAACTTAGCAGTAGTAGGCATTCCCTTCATCTCATCATGATCAACCGAATACAACTGTGAAGTATCATGATCATTATCACGAATATTCACTTTACCGTCAGTTTCATCATTTTCAAACTCTTTAGTAACAGAAGTAGACAAATTTGTTTCCTTAGGTTCTACCTGAGAATGCAAAATGCTGGCGAATTCGCCCATCCCCTGGTTGACACTGTCCTTCACCAGTCTCAGAATATCATCAAACCTTAGCTCGATACCCTCATCCTTTATACGAGAGCTTATCTTCACCCACTTCCTTTGCAGTCGAGTAGGTAGGCGTCTTGCAATTACCTCTAGGACTGAGCGCGAGTTGAGGTCACTCATGCAATTCATCGAAATCAAGGTATTCTTATAGGTCATAAGATTATCCATTAACTCAGTAAGTGCCTTGGAGTCATCTTGTAGTTGACTGCCGTTACCTTATACAGCTTCGTATACGTTCCTCACAATCATCGAAGGTCTTCCAAACCTTTGACGTAATATGCTCATAGCCTCAGCGTATCCCTCATTAGGGGGCATGAGCTTACAGCACTGTATATCTCTTGAAGCATCTCCAGTGCAATACCTCATCAAATACATCAACTTCAATTCATCGCTTAATAAAAAACTACTCAGCATGATCTCAAACTCCTTTACAAATCGTAAATAATCAGCCGAGTTTCCATCGAAACACCGTGGTTCATACTCAGGGTGTTTGATAATCCTTTGATCCCTGAGCGGCGAAACAGTAACATCAGACACATCGTTACAAGTAACAGACAAGTCACCATGACTTACTTTCCTGTTTGCATCCAAGACACTCTGTCCCTTCTTTGACCCAGGCATTGTTGAACTTGACCCAATTCCAAAATAGTCTCAGATATTGCTTGTTCAAAGAGGACTTGACCGGCACCAGCAAAGATGAACGATGACTATCCAAACTTTCACCAACTGTCTGAATCCGCCAAATCTGTTTATACCGTCAGAAACTGTCAGCCACGTCTCATAAACCGTTAATGCCCAGCTCTTGCTACGCTCGGGCTCACGCTGTTCCTTGAAGTTTCTCAGAAACGCTTAGTAATAACGGACGCAAAAACCAAAACACCGATCTGCCGCTTGATATTTGTTGATTGTTACACCAACATATAAGAGGAATAATTGAACTAAGGTCTGTGAACAAATATTACAATAATAAATCTAAAGCTATTTTATTACACTTTATTGATTCACCTTAGCACTTTTACTTTTCTAAAAACAGCTTTCGATCCGTTGTAAACGTTGTACTTACCTCAATATTGGTTGATTATCGTATGCCGACAACCACGGGATGAAAACGAAACGAAGTCGATTTTCCCGCTCAACCTGGAGGAAAATTGTACAATTCAATAACTATACAGCCTACTTCAGAAAATGTGTATTTATATATATATCAAATATTTAACTGCTGAAACATTATCAACTTGTAGACAATCTAAGATTTGATATTATATCATACCTGATCGTGCCTGTAAAAATGGCATGCATTTACATGTAAATTTATACGCTTATATGAGAATATACATTATTATTATCTACTCACTACCAATTACCACTGCAATCGCTTGTCACTCATTCTGACTCACTACTAGTAACAGTGACGTATGCGAGACTCAGTCGTTTACACTCTCGCTCCCCGGCGTGTCGAACCGCAGCTAACAATTATCTCCGTGTGCATTTCATCCTCAGCAATAGCCTAGCCTCCCCGGCGTATACGACCCATCTGCTGTCCTTAACATCAATCAATTCATTCACGGATGTAGAAGACTCGAAACAACTTCAGAAGTAATCACGACGAAAATTTTAACAAAATTATGCAATAACAACAAGATACGAAAACAACAAGTAAACACAATGAATCCAAAAAACACCGATTGATAGGACACACCACACATATATACAAACAGTACACACAAACTCGCAGATCGTGTCTCGATGGAATTCCTTTGAAGAATCGCAGGACTTACACTAGTACGCCTGCAACCCTTCTCAGGTTGACGATTGTAAGTTGTGGAATGTCCGGACACAAACAAGATTAACCAACAATTACAATAATTGGAACTCACACAACCATTTAACACAAACATAGGTACAATCGACACATCAAATGTTGTGGATTCTGCCTTGACGAACTACCCTTGAAGAACTGTAGGACTTACAGCAGTACGCCTACATTCCTTCTCAGGTTGACGCTCTAGGTGAGAAAATCGTCGCAGAGTTCATTTGCTAACTTCCTTCTCTGTGCTATATCCTCAAATCTGAACGATAACACGCTGATGTCATTGTATCGTAGAGCATAGATGACGAAAAGCACACGGAGTATCTGGTCAACCAAGCGTAGGCACAGAGTAATTTACACCAAAGATAATAGCATTCAAATAGTGACTTGAAACTAGAAATGCCTTTATTCGTGCAAGCCAATTTAACAATTACTCTCTCCTTTACACTTGGCTTATCCTCACCAAACTGACCATTGATATTCGTCCTTTCAAACGAACTGATACTATCATAGTCATTGCACAAGATACTTGAGTTGATGGGCGTCTTTTTCATTGTGGATGACAGCACCAACGACGACTGATTGATATCAGTTGATGAAGTTAGCGGTGGATCAGAAGCCGTTATTGTTCGGCTTTCAGAAGTTTGTCTACCTGCAAGACCACCACCACTGGTATCTTTTACTATCAGCTCAGGTTTAGCACTAGCATCTGATGATAGGTGGGCTACATGCTGATCAATCACACTGACGGTCTCACAAGTATCCATGCCTTCTGCAACTTCACCTGCAATTATTTCTACTTCACGTTCAAGTTGTACAGAACCTTTGTTCAATTTAGCAGTAGTAGGCATTCCCTTCATCTCATCATGATCAACCGAATACAACTGTGAAGTATCATGATCATTATCACGAATATTCACTTTACCGTCAACTTCATCATTTTCAAACTCTTTAATAACAGAAGTAGACAATTTTGATTCCTCCTCGCAAATCCTAAAAGGTTTTATATCTTCACTCTGACTGGTAATACCTTGTAAACTTGCAGGGTCAGAACTGCACTGTGAAGCAGTAACTCTATTCTGTGACACTATTCAACAATGGCTTACCAGTTGCAACTACAGACTTCTTCACCGCACCGCTATCGTCACACATTTCGGAGTCAGACCTTGATTTCACATTTAGCTTATCACTGAACTTGCTCACTGGTTCACAGTTCACCTTTGTATGCACCTCTTGCAAACGTGTAAAACACAACCGTGTTTGTCTTGCATCTTGTAACTTATCTATTGAGGATGTACTACGAAATCTGTTACACTCACTAGGTCTATATGCATTACTAGACATCGTGGAGCCTTCTCGATATCCACCTCTCTGAGGCCTATTCGTCATCGATGATTGCGTTTTTCCCTCAGACTGCTCTATTCTAGGGGTGAGATTCAATATACTGGCAAACTTGCTCATAGATTGATTGACACTATCTTTTACCAGTTTCAGGATATCATCAAATTTTGGCTCGATACCCTCAACCTCCATACGGGAGCTTATCTTCACCCACTTCCTTTGCAGTCGAGTAGGTAGACGTCTTGCAATTACCTCTAGGACTGTCAATCACGTCTCATAAACCGTTAATGCCCAGCTCTCGCTGCGCTCGGGCCCACGCTGTTCTTCGAAGATTTCAGAAACGCTTGGTAATAACGGACGCAAAAACCAAAACACCGATCTGCCGCTTGATATTTGTTGATTGTTACGCCATCATATAAGAGGAATAAGCGAACTAAGGTCTGTGAACAAATATTACAATAATAAACCATAAGATTACTTCTGACGATGTTTCACTCCTTTTTCTGAACAGTGACCGATGAGATGATGACTGTCGTATTGATGCCTCCGCGAAAATTGGGGAAGTTGATTTTAAGCAAACAACCATGAATTGATCGTTCAATCTTCAAATCCATTCACACTCCCCGCAAAAATACGGATCCATCCCTTTTTTCCTTCACGACCAATACACTTTGACTTGGATGCCATTGCGAGAACCTGGGACACGCGGACACAGCTGAAATGGAAAACAAACAGAAAAGCCAACACACCACAAGCATACCCACAGCGATCTCACACATCGCTGACGACCTGCGCCTCCAGACAGAGACCTCCTCTTGACATCTTGCAACACAATCGCCACTTGCTAGAATGACTCTTGCAGAATGCAACGTGACCATAGCACCAACTCATGATACTCCACGCACATCCTCTTATCTACTCACTACCAATTACCACTGCAGTCGCTTGTCACTCATTCTGCCTCAGTTCTAGTAGCGGTGACGCATGTGAGCCTCAGTCGTTTACACTCTCGCTCCCCGGCGTGTCGAACCGCAGCTAACAATTATCTCCGTGTGCATTTCATCCTCAGCAATAGCCTAGCCTCCCCGGCGTATACGACCCATCTGCTGTCCTTAACATCAATCAATTCATTCACGGATGTAGAAGACTCGAAACAACTTCAGAAGTAATCACGACGAAAATTTTAACAAAATTATGCAATAACAACAAGATACGAAAACAACAAGTAAACACAATGAATCCAAAAAACACCGATTGATAGGACACACCACACATATATACAAACAGTACACACAAACTCGCAGATCGTGTCTCGATGGAATTCCTTTGAAGAATCGCAGGACTTACACTAGTACGCCTGCAACCCTTCTCAGGTTGACGATTGTAAGTTGTGGAATGTCCGGACACAAACAAGATTAACCAACAATTACAATAATTGGAACTCACACAACCATTTAACACAAACATAGGTACAATCGACACATCAAATGTTGTGGATTCTGCCTTGACGAACTACCCTTGAAGAACTGTAGGACTTACAGCAGTACGCCTACATTCCTTCTCAGGTTGACGCTCTAGGTGAGAAAATCGTCGTAGAGTTCATTTGCTAACTTCCTTCTCTGTGCTATATCCTCAAATCTGAACGATAACACGCTGATGTCATTGTATCGTAGAGCATAGATGACGAAAAGCACACGGAGTATCTGGTCAACCAAGCGTAGGCACAGAGTAATTTACACCAAAGATAATAGCATTCAAATAGTGACTTGAAACTAGAAATGCCTTTATTCGTGCAAGTCAATTTAACAATTACTCTCTCCTTTACACTTGGCTTATCCTCACCAAACTGACCATTGATATTCGTCCTTTCAAACGAACTGATACTATCATAGTCATTGCACAAGATACTTGAGTTGATGGGCGTCTTTTTCATTGTGGATGACAGTACCAACCTATAAGAGGAATAAGCGAACTAAGGTCTGAATCAAATATTACAATAAGAAATCATAAGATTACTTCTGATGGTTTGCTACAGTCTTCTTTCTGAACAGCGACCGATGAGACGATGACTGTCGTATTGATGCCTCCGCGAAAATTGGGGAAGTTGATTTTAAGCAGACAACCATGAATTGATCGTTCAATCTTCAACTCCATTGACAAGGACTGAGCGCGAGTGTAGGTCACTCATGCAATTCATCGAAATCAAGGTGTTCTTATAACTCATAAGAATATGTAAAACTCAGTAAGTGCCTGGGAGTCATCCTGTAATTGACCACCATTACCTTTAACAGCCTCGAATAATTTCTCTGCAATCATCGAAGGTCTTCCAAACCTTTGAAGTAATATGCTCATAGCCTCGTAGTAGCCCTCTTTTGGCTTCATAAACTTACAGCACTGTATAGCTCTTGCAGCATCTCCAGTGCAATATCTCATCAAATACATTAACTTCAATTCATCATTTAATAAAAAACCACTCAACATGATCTCGAACTCCTTTACAAATTGTAAATAATCAGCCGGGTTTCCATCAAAACATCGTGGTTCAAATTTAGGAAGTTTGATGTTCTTATTATCCCTAAACGGCGAAACAGTAACACCAACCATGTCATGCTTAACATCAGACACATCGTTACAAGTAACAGACAAGTCACCATGACTTACTTTCCTGTTTGCATCCAAGACACTCTGTCCCTTCTTTGACCCAGGCATTGTTGAACTTGACCCAATTCCAAAATAGTTCCAGATATTGCTTGTTCAAAGAGGACTTGACCGACACCAGGAAAGATGAACGATGACTATCCAAACTTTCACCAACTGTTTCAATCCGCCAGATCTGTTTCTATCGTCAGAAACTGTCAATCACGTCTCATAAACCGTTAATGCCCAGCTCTCGCTACGCTCGGGCCCACGCTGTTCTTCGAAGATTTCAGAAACGCTTAGTAATAACGGACGCAAAAACCAAAACACCGATCTGCCGCTTGATATTTGTTGATTGTTACACCAACATATAAGAGGAATAAGCGAACTAAGGTCTGTGAACAAATATTACAATAATAAATCACAATATTACTTCTGACGGTTTTCTCCTGACTTCTTTCTGAACAGCGACCGATGAGATGATGACTGTCGTATTGATGCCTCCACGAAAATTGGGGAAGTTGGTTTGAGCAAACAACCATGAATTGATCGTTCAATCATCACCTGCATTGAAACGAATTTTATTCTGCATTTCGTAAGGTTTACTCTAAACAATCTTGTTTGGCGTCGGTTTTGTTCGGAGACTGCAATTCCCTACCCTAAATGGTTATTCGTGAAATGCCAGTATTAATTTTATTGCTCCCTTGGGCTCCTAATGAAACATAGCTCTTCAACTGCACGTCTCCACTTGCTTCCGTCTTCTGCTGTACTTTTCGCCTGCATCCATGTTAGTCCATTTTCTTTCAACTCTTCTTCACACAATCTCCTCCATGTCACCCTTGGACGTCCCGCACGCCGCTTCCCTTTCGGGTTACACTCGAGGGCTTGACGCGCGATATCACACAGCGGTCTCCTCAGCCAGTGTCCAATCCATCTCCACTTTCTCCTGCATATTTGTTGGGTGATTGGTTCTTGCTTTGTTTGTTCCCATAATTCCTTGTTGGTGATTCTTTCCGGCCAGCCATCTGATCTTCAGCATAGAGCGAAGACAGTTGTCAATAAAGGTCTGCAACAGCTATTGGAAATATTCTTTGTGACCCGCCCGCCAAGTTTCTGATCCGTAAAGAAGAACTGACTTTACGTTTGTATTGAAAATCCGAATTTTGTTGGTGATGCTGAGTGACGAAGATTTCCAGATCGATTTCAGGTTGGTGAATGTGTGCCTCACCTTCCCCATTCTCGCTCGATTTGACATCCTCGTCCGTTCCATCCTGTAGTTGAGACAATGCTCCCTAGATAAGTGAATGAAGTAACCTCTTTCAAATCCTTCCTATTGATGGTGATTAACGCTGGATGTTGTTGTCGGTTGGTTGGTTACTTTCATAACCTCCGTCTTGTCTATGCCCACCTGGAGTCCTGTCTTCACCAACTGCTTCTTCGACCAGTTTGTCGGTTTTCGCTTGTAAGTCTTCGATTGTGTGTGACAGTGACATCAAACATAAATCATCCACGCGCGAAATCCAGGTCTTCTAGGTTCTTCACGTCGGTCCAGGATATTCCTGTCTTCTCGTTTCCCACTGTCTGACGCATAATCCAGTCCACCACAATTAGGAATATCATTGGTGATAATAAGCACCCTTGTCTGACTCCTGTGTTTACTCCAAACGCCTCGCTGAATTTTCCGTTGTGGATCACTTGACATGTACCGTTGTCGTACAGCTGTTGAATAAGGTTGATGAATATTTGGGGTACGCCATAGTACTCGAGTAATTTCCAAATTACTTCACGATCAACGCTGTCGAAGGCCTTCTCAAAGTCTATAAAGTTGAGGTAGAGGTTTGATTGCCATTCCATGCTTTGTTCTGTGATGATGATGCGTAGAGTTGCAATTTGGTCAGTACATGATTTGCCTTTCCTGAATCCAGCTTGGTCTGTATCCAGTGCGTCCTTTAATCTCTCCAGGATGATGCGACTCAGGATTTTACTTGGCGTCGACAGGAGCATGATTCCTCGCCAGTTCTTGCAGAGTGGGCCGTAAGTCGCCCTTCTTTGGTAGTTTCACGAGGTAACCTTTCCTCCAGTCAGTAGGCACCTTTCCCTCCTTCCAGACCTTTTGCAATAATGGAGTCAGCATGTCTGCTGTCATCTCTGGGTCCGCTTTCAGTGCTTCAGGGGGTATTCCATCTGGTCCGGCTGCTTTTCCAGCTTTCAGAAGCTTGATTGCGTTCAAGACTTCAGCTCTCGTTGGAGGATTGGTGTCAACTTGCAGTTGTGTGCGCGTTGTTGTTGGTATTTCTGGACGGGTTGCAGGTGATGGTCGGTTCAAGAGTCCTTTGAAGTGATCCGCCCATTGTTTAATCTGTTTTTCTTCCTTGGTAATTGGGTTCCCTTGGCTGTCTTTTATAGGTTTCGCTTGTGTTGATCTCTTCCCGGATAGAGATTTGGTTATCTGATATAGTGTCCTCAGGTCCCTTTTGCCTGCTGCCTTCTCAGCTTCAGTGGCCAGTGTGTCGTAGAATCGTCTTTTGTCCTTCCTAGCACTATTCTTCACTTCTTTGTCCAATGCTTTGTAAGTTGAGCTCAGCGTCTCCTTCTCCTGTCCGTCCTTGCATTGAATCATTTTCTCTTTCACCATTCTCCTCTCTTCTATTAATTTCCAAGTGTCCGTTGAGAGCCATTCCTTGTCTTGTCTCTTCTTTCTTCCTAGAACCGTTGAACACGTTTCGTTGAGAATCGCCTTCAGAGACTTCCAATGTTCTTCCACGCATGATTCTTCAGTGATGTCGCGTAGTGTTTCCTGCTTTGCTCTGACAGTTGCAGTGAAAGTGTCTTTTGTGGTTGTGTCCTTCAGTTTGAGTGTTGAACTTGCATTGTGGCCTATCCCCAGCTATCCTCGAGGCTTTTAGTTTCACCTTGAAAGTCCCTTGTACTAGATAGTGGTCTGAACCCACATCTGCTCCTCTCCTTGACCTTGTGTCCAGTAGGCTCCGTCTCCACTTTCTTGAAATTGAGATGAAGTCTATTTGGTTTTTGGTGTTTCCATCTGGTGAAATCCATGTCGTCTTGTGTATATCCTTGTGTTTGAACACACTACCACCAATCACCAAATCATTGAAGGCGCAGAAGTCTGAGAAGAGTTCACCATTGTCGTTCATTTCGCCGAGGGCCTCACGACCCATGGTGAGTTCTCTTCCTGTGTTGTCTCCTCCCAGCTTCGCATTCATGTCGCCCATCAGGATTTTGATATCGCCATTTGGGACGTTGTCCATTATTGCTTGTAGTTGTCTGTAGAACGCCTCCTTCTTCTCTTGTTCTGAGACGTTTGTAGGCGCATAGCATTGAATGACTGTAACTTTCCTTCCTTTTGAGTTGAACCTGGCTGTCATTATCCTGGAGGAGATTGGTTCCCACTGCATGAGAGCTTTGGCTGCTGTTGGTGACATCATGATGGCCACTCCCTCGGTGTGCTCATGGTTGTCCTCTGGGTGGCCGGAAAAGATTACTGTCTCTCCAGTAGGTAGTTGGCACCTTCCAGTTCCGTTCCATCTGCTTTCGCAGATTCCCAACACTTCTATTCTGTACCTTCTCATTTCAGCGGCTATCTGGGCAGCCTTTCCAGTTTCGTACATTGTACGAACATTCCAGGTACCCATCCTTACTTTTGCTTTCATCGAAAGAAGGCACATCGGCTGACTGGCTTCCCGAAGGCTTTCACCAGCCTGCGTCATTTCACTTCCCGATTCCAGCGAAAAGTAAGGCTATTGCTTTAGAATTTTTAATATATTTATTCGTTGAAGTTTCTGTAGCGATTTGGTTGTTTTACAGGGGTGGAGTTGCTAGCACCACGCCCCAACCCTCCCTCTTTGCCCGGGAATGAGACCGGCTAGAAAACTAGTAAGCTAGTAGCCTGGCAAGCTAGTATCCGGCGAGTAACAATATCTTTATTGCAGTAACAACGGCAACCGCAGAGAGTGACTAGGAAGTTATCTAAGTCAGCCTACAACAACTGATTTGCTTCTGTGAGTAGCATACATACACTTCAGCGTACCTCCACCTATAACGACTTATGTCGCTTCCGTTAGACGCTCTAACTTCTGAGATATTTTTGGCATTGAACAGAACACATGTAAGATCACATCTTGAAATGTACAATATTGTCGCTGTCAATGTAACTGAAAAGTGAACGATCAATTCATGGTTGTTTGCTCAAAACCAACTTCCTCAATTTTCGCGGAGGCATCAATACGACAGTCATCGTCTCATCGGTCGCTGTTCAGAAAGAAGTCAGGAGAAAACCGTCAGAAGTAATATTGTGATTTATTATTGTAATATTTGTTCACATACCTTAGTCGTAACAGTGTTTATATGTTGGTGTTATAATAAAGATTTCTCGAGTGGCCAATTGATGGTTTGGTTTTTGCGTCCGTTATTACTAAGCGTTTCTGAGAAACTTCAAGGAACAGTGTGAGTCCAAGTGCATCCAGAGCTGGGCATTAACGGTTTATGAGACGTGGCTGACAGTTTCTGACGGTGAAATCAGTTTCTGACTGTACAACGTCAGTTTTTAAACGGTTTTGGACAGTTGGCACGATTTTCGATAGTCATCGTTCATCTTTCCTGGTGCCGGTCAAGTCCTCTTTGAACAAGCAATATCTGAGACTATTTTGGAATTGGGTCAAGTTCAACAATGCCTGGGTCAAAGAAGGGACAGAGTGTCTTGGATGCAAACAGGAAAGTAAGTCATGGTGACTTGTCTGTTACTTGTAACGATGTGTCTGATGTTACTGTTTCGCCGCTCAGGGATCAAAGGATTATCAAACACCCTGAGTATGAACCACGGTGTTTCGATGGAAACTCGGCTGATTATTTACGATTTGTAAAGGAGTTTGAGATCATGCTGAGTAGTTTTTTATTAAGCGATGAATTGAAGTTGATGTATTTGATGAGGTATTGCACTGGAGATGCTTCAAGAGATATACAGTGCTGTAAGCTCATGCCCCCTAATGAGGGATACGCTGAGGCTATGAGCATATTACGTCAAAGGTTTGGAAGACCTTCGATGATTGTGAGGAACGTATACGAAGCTGTATAAGGTAACGGCAGTCAACTACAAGATGACTCCAAGGCACTTACTGAGTTAATGGATAATCTTATGACCTATAAGAATACCTTGATTTCGATGAATTGCATGAGTGACCTCAACTCGCGCTCAGTCCTAGAGGTAATTGCAAGACGCCTACCTACTCGACTGCAAAGGAAGTGGGTGAAGATAAGCTCTCGTATAGAGGATGAGGGTATCGAGCTAAGGTTTGATGATATTTTGAGACTGGTGAAGGACAGTGTCAACCAGGGGATGGGCGAATTCGCCAGCATTTTGCATTCTCAGGTAGAACCTAAGGAAACAAATTTGTCTACTTCTGTTATTAAAGAGTTTGAAAATGATGAAACTGACGGTAAAGTGAATATTCGTGATAATGATCATGATAGGGCACATTTGTCTTTGGTTGATCATGATGAGATGAAGGGAATGCCTACTACTGCTAAGTTGAACAAAGGTTCTGTACAACTTGAACGTGAGGTAGAAATAAATGCAGATGCAGTTGCAGAAGGTATGGATACTTGTGAGACTGTCAGTGTGATTGATCAGCATGTAGCCCACCTATCATCAGATGCTAGTGCTAAAGCGGAGCTGATAGTAAAAGACAGCAGTGGTAGGGGTCTTGCAGGTAGACAAATTTCTGAAAGCCGAGCCTAAAGAATACTTCGAAGGTCCCCAAACGAGAGTTCATGAAGAGTTATTGATGAGGAACACCGAGTGGCACTTCAACCCACCGGATGCCAGCGATAGAGGCGGGCTATGTGAAAGACTTATAGGAATTATCAAGCGTATTTTAAGCTCCATAATTAAAAACCAGAGTTTGAATGACGAAACGCTGGAGACATTTTTTTGTGAAGCTGAACGAATATTAAATGACCGGCCGTTATCACCTGTGAGGGACGACGTCAAGGATTTTGATGTGTTAACCCCAAACAAATTATTGTTATTGAGAGGTGACCTTAGCGTAGAGGACTCAAGCGGGGAAGGAATACCTGCGATTAAAAGATGGAAACAAGCCAGGCACATAAAAGATATATTTTGGAAATGATGGTTAAAGGAGTATGTTCTAACACTGCGAACCAGAGACAAGTGGAAAAAGTTGTGCAGAAACTCAAAGGTTAGTGATATAGTCTTAGTAGCAAATAAATGTGCCACAGGTAGATGGCCTTTGTGAGTGGTATAAAAGCTACTCTGTAGTGGTGATATGTTGGTGAGGACGGTTGAGGTGAGAACAAGTTGTGGCATGTTGGTGCGAGATATTAGAAAACTGTGTCTACTGGAAGGTGCTGAGAGTAGAGAGTCGGAGGATGAACCACTAGACGATTTTCCAAACTAGGGCGTCAACCTGAGAAGGGTTGTAGGCGTACTGCTGTAAGTCCTACAATTCTTCAAAGGGTAGCGCATCAATGAGCAGTCCAATGTGCTTGGTGTGTGATTTTGTACATATGTTCATATTGTATATACTGAATTGATATCATCTGTCATCTAGCTGTTGGTAATTCTGTTTGTGCCCGGACGACTTCCACTTGGATCATCAACCCGAGAAGGAATGTAGGCGTGCTGCTGTAAGCCCTACAGTTCTTCAAGGGTAGTTCGTCAAGGCAGAATCCACAACATTTGATGTGTTGATTGTACCTATGTTTGTGTTAAATGGTTGTGTGAGTTCCAATTATTGTAATTGTTGGTTAATCTTGTTTGTGTCCGGACATTCCACAACTTACAATCGTCAACCTGGGAAGGGTTGCAGGCGTACTAGTGTAAGTCCTGCGATTCTTCAAAGGAATTCCATCGAGACACGATCTGCGAGTTTGTGTGTACTGTTTGTATATATGTGTGGTGTGTCCTATCAATCGGTGTTTTTTGGATTCATTGTGTTTACTTGTTGTTTTCGTATCTTGTTGTTATTGCATAATTTTGTTAAAATTTTCGTCGTGATTACTTCTGAAGTTGTTTCGAGTCTTCTACATCCGTGAATGAATTGATTGATGTTAAGGACAGCAGATGGGTCGTATACGCCGGGGAGGCTAGGCTATTGCTGAGGATGAAATGCACACGGAGATAATTGTTAGCTGCGGTTCGACACGCCGGGGAGCGAGAGTGTAAACGACTGAGGCTCACATGCGTCACCGTTACTAGAAGTGAGTCAGAATGAGTGACAAGCGACTGCAGTGGTAATTGGTAGTGAGTAGATAAGAGGATGTGCGAAGAGTATCATGAGGTGCTGCTATGGTCATGTCGCATTCTGCAAGAGTCATTCTAGCAAGTGGCGATTGTGTTGCAAGAGGATGCCTTTGACTGGAAGGCGCAGGTCGTCATTGATGTGTGAGATTGTGCTGTGGGTATGCTTGTGGTGTGTTGGCTTTTCTGTTTGTTTTCCATTTCAGCTGTGTCCGTGTGACCCAGGTTCTCGCAATGGCATCCAAGTCAAAGTGTGTTGGTCGTGAAGGAAAAAACGGATGGATCCCATTTTTGCTGGGGAGTGTCAATGTAGTTGAAGATTGAACGATCAATTCATGGTTGTTTGCTCAAAATCAACTTCCCCAATTTTCGTGGAGGCATCAGTACGACTGTCAATGGAGTTGAAGATTGAACGATCAATTCATGTTTGTTTGCTCAAAATCAACTTCCCCAATTTTCGCGGAGGCATCAATGCGTCAGTCATCGTCTCATCGGTCGCTGTTCAGAAAGAAGACTGTAGCAAACCATCAGAAGTTATCTTATGATTTATTATTGTAATTTTTGCTCACAGATTTTAATAGAAATATTTTTATATGTTGGTGTAACAATAAAGAATTCTCGAGTGGCCAATTGATGGTTTGGTTTTCGCGTCCGTTAGTATTAAGCGTTTCTGAAAAACTTCTAGGAACAGTGTGAGTGCAAGTTCATCCAGAGCTGGGCATTAACGGTTTATGAGCCTTGGCTGATAGTCGGTCTTTCCTTATACAGAGGAATTTTCAACCTTCTGGGAACAGTAGAATTCTAGAGGGGTGATAAATTTACCAAATAGACCATATGATGGACGGCCAAAGAAATTAGGAATTCTCTCCTTTAGCTACCGCTGGCTTAGAGGCCATTTAATTACTGCCTATGCGATCACAAGTGAGCAGGATTATCTAAACAGAGGTATTCTGCCACTGCTTACGTATGGGTTTCCTCATGGGAACCAATAAAGGACCGTGAACCAGGGATCAAAGGCTCAAGTGCATTCCCATTTCTTTTCACGTTGAGTCCGATGCTGCTTGAACTCTCTAAAAGCAGATATGGCTGCTGAGCCATCAGTATAAAGCTTTAAGCAAAAGTAGGACAATCGTGCAGCGATACAAGGACCGTGTCCAAACGGTCTACTCCTCACAATTCACACACATTGTCAATTAGTATACATGTAAACACGTCTTTTATCACTTCCTATTCTACCTTATTGTTGTTAATTTATATTAATTTCAGATGGCATCGGCTATCTGATTGAATCTTCTGGAATCTACATAAACAACACTCACCACATCTATCTATTATTATTGGTTGTATCTCTCTTTTCGATCTTGCCGGGCAACTAACGGGTGAAAGGATCAACCACATGCACTGAAGAAACACTACTTTTACACACTGAATACCACAAACCATACATAATACATCCCAGTATCACATCCTTCGAAATCAACTCGAGCTACAAAATTAAGTGGCGAGAGGAACTGGACAGACGTTTGCCTGAGACCAGGAACCTTCAACCTACAACCAAGAGGGGGGCAGAAAGAATTCAATTTTGTTTACACCAACTGACTAAAGCGACCTCATCACCGTCTACCAAATCCTAAATGACCAGGCCCACCCAAATAAAAGCATCCTGCCATTAGGTGATTATAGGCTTCCACGAGGTAACCCGCTAAGGATAGCACACCAGAGACCAAAGACTCGAGTGCGATCACATTCATTTTCGTTTCGTGTTTGCCGTCTCTGGAACACTTTACCGGCGGCCGTGACTACAGCGCCTTCTCTGGAGATTTTTAAGCGGAAGCTAGACAATCATGCAGAAATGCAAGGTTTGTGTCTCAATGGCTTATCCTCATAAAACTTAAAACCACACTGTCAATGGATAAGCGTACAACCTAAATCCCCACGACCTATTCTGCCTTCTCTCACTCTATCTTTTCCTTAGGTCACCTTTATTATTCCACTTATCTCAACCTATATTATCTACACTACAACCCATTATTATTATTATTACCATTACTATTCTGATTTTATGACTACACCGAATGACCAACGGGAGTTAGGTCAAACTCCATTCACGGCAGCAATACAGTCCTAACATACTGCATGCTACAAACCACATCTCGACCAATCCCCGCACCACTCCTCTTGGAGTCTACCAGAGCCAGAGCAGTCAGGTGGCGGGACTTACTACGCAGAAGCTCACCGAAGATCTGGAACCTCTACCTCACAATCGAGAAGCGAGCTCAAAGAAATCACTGGTTTATACTAGCTCGTAATGAGGATATTGGATAGTGGATGGTGGATTCAGCGCTGCATTCAAACTGCCTGTTCCGTTATCGTGTATGCCAGTCTGTAGTTATTATGTGACTGATGATTAATGTCCACTGCTGTCAAAAGTATACTGAATTAAATATCTTAAATGTCATTCTTCTGAACGAAAAACACCTTTCCTACAGATTTTCGAAGGATACCCTTGTTGAGGATGTTTTTCATGATGTTTGCACGTTCATTAAGCTACAGGAGCGCGATATGTTTGGACTTGCTATGCCTACCGGTAGTATCTCGTAAATATTTAGGGAACAACTATGCTCTTTTAGATGAAGGATGGCTGTTCATTGAACCAAGCGAGTTTCTCCATAAGGTTGTCAACAGTTACCTTACTCCTATGACCAGAATCACTAGAATGGTAAGTTCACCTTCACGGAAAAAGTGTTGATAAAATTGTGATTGGAGTTCCTTTCTTGTGTTTCAATTGTTTGTGATGGTTTAGGTTTGGAAATCGCTAGTTTTGAGGGGCAGAGATCTGAATTCAGATTAATCTGTTTTTCTCGAGAAATATTGAGCTTTTATCTATTGAAGTATGTCACAAGAGATCTCTAAAAAAGAGGGTTGTGACCTTTCTGGGTTTATTTTGCATCAAGCTCGTAAAAACGATATTGGATATTGGAAGATACTTGTGATTTGGTTCGTGCAAACTTCAGAGCCCTTTATTCTAATTTGAGAGGCCAGTGAAAGTACAGAATTAATATCCATCTTGCTCGAAAAATTGTCGAAGCCTTACTAAACTAGTTGATAAATCTATCACATCATGAATCATGACAGTTATGTTTACTTTAAACTGATATCCAATATCCAATGTCATTAGGGAATATGATAAGAATTGTAAACAGAGTAATATCAATAGTAATAGTTATAATCTAAACAGTTCCGAAGAAACCTGTCTATATCAGTTTGCCGTTCAAAGGAGATGATGTACAGGAAGTAGTCAAACGAAGACTCGACAAAGCCATCAAGAGAACTTATTATGTTGCGAAACTTGTTTTCCTCAACACCACTAAGCGAGTGCTTCAACAATCTGGGGAAGACCAGTCACCAATCCTCGACACTTCAAACTGCATATACCAATTTGAGTGTATTTGTGGAAGCAAATGCATAGGTCGTACGGAAAGGCAATTTTCTACTCGCATGATGAAGCATTTGCCAAAATGATTGAAAACAGCTGAGTGTAAAGCGCCAAAATCCCCAATAACAAAACATCTTGTGGATTACGGACATGATATCGACGCGGTCAAGTCGTTCATTGTTGTCAGCAGACAAAGAAACAAGAAAATGCTTGCAATCGGAGAGGCTTGTGCAATTCGGATTTATAAACCGGGTCCCTGTGTACAAAAGGAGATGGTCGTGACTGTGAATCTACCATGGTAATACGTTTTACTTATTATTCTTTAATTATTATTATTATTATTCTACCTCATTATCAGGAAATAAATATTTTCAATTTCGGTAGCTGTGAACAGGTTGGTTTTTTGCACAAGGAAGCGTTTATCCTTCAGCTCTGAAAGTACTTGTTCTACTGTCACTAGGAACGAATCACAACAACAGGCTGACCGCGCAAAACACGATTTATATTTCAAGACCAGAAATGAAGAAAGGTGGTTACCGCTTAAATAGCTAGGGATCCCATACGACAACGTGTATAATAGTGTGTATTAGTTCATTCGGCTTAACCAGGCTACTTTAACAGTCGGGACTGACACCTATTGTTGAGTGGTTAGTGCTTTAGTACAGTAATTTTCGGGAGTTACTTGTCTCCTCATTATGATGCTGTGTTACTTTCGGTTGTCAGTACACCACAATCGATACCTAGCTATTTAATCATTAATCTCCTTTTCAAGAGGGATATCCCAAAATACTAATTTTGTTTTGTAAGATAAAGTTCACTTTATTACTTTGTATTACTATCTGCTTCCAATTTGATGTCATAATGTCATAACCCATTTGGAGGATTATAGTCACGTACTGTAATTTTTGTCATCCTACCGCCATAGATCGACCTCAAATCCTAATCATTAATATACTTCACGGTTTGAGTACTTTATTAAAAGCTGTTGTTGTAAAATTCTACCCTAACATACACTCCAGTTAAAAGACTTCAAGTCGCAATTCCCTCTCCATTTAACTTTGGATTTAGTCAGCATTCTAAAGGAACAGAGAAGTGTTGACAGGTTGTTGCTTACAATGAAGAGACCTTAGTGGAATCAGACAATGTCTGGGGGCTGGGAGACGTAGCCCTTATAATGAGTTTCTGCGCTGGCTTTCATCAAGAAATATTCTGCAAGTCATCATGTGTGGGGTTAATATAAGATATCACCCCCCAAACAAAATTAACAAAAAGACCAGTGAAATCTTCAGGAAATACTGTATATTTAGTTGTGTAACCTCTTCCTTTCATATATTTCATCTACTGCATATAGATGTTCTAGTCTTGAAGTCTTGATGCTAATTCGTACAAAAGCTAATTTAAAAACTCGGTGCAATGACTCCGGCCCTCTAAGCCAATTTTCCTGCAGTTTCTGCTATTATTACGCAGTATTACACAGCAACTTCTTGCGTCGTTTTAAGAGCATATAGATTTCCATTAAAAGGGATAACTATCATCTACTGTTTCGTGGTGTGCACTGATAATTAGTTCATGATTATCTGGAACTTTTCAGTGAGCACTGATATTTACTTTAAGAAACACATAATTCTTCGATATTCCACAGTCTACATGTGTTTTTCTTTGTCATTTTAATAAATTCCAGTGGATATAGAAACTGTATATTACATAAAATTCTGTTTACGGAATTTAGTTGCTGAATAGAACATATATATGATGTGGTTTGGTCAAATTAAAAAAATGGTTTGCTTGCGTAACCTATCTGAAACGTTAGAGTTTGTCAATGAGTGCCAATATATTTTGTTATAAGTAAAAAATGCATTCATCTTACTGGAAGAAACCTTTCTCTCTAAATTAACTTCCAGGAAGAAATCGAGATGATGTGCTCAACTTTCAAAAAAACCAGTGGACTTTCAAGAGGTCACTTGTTTTTCAGTCAAATAAAGATACTCAAGTTACCGGTATAACACGTTCACTTGTTTAGGACCTTACATTATTTGCACACGGGAAAGTTACGGATACGAAAGTTGTTCAGACATGATTTTAGAAATGGACATAAAAACAGATAAACTAACATAGCATTCTAAGCAGAAATGTATCACTTCATGGTGGAACATTTCATATCAACACTCGCAAAAGAGCACAGAGTACACATAAATGATATTTCAGTCGATAAATATCAGTGAATATTATGAAATTTTCCAAAATAATAAAGATGTTATCAAAGATTTTAATCCATGTTTCCTAGACTGCTGAAGCTTTCAGATGACAGTCACTCCACTCATTTGTGAGCACTCACCAGCACGGTCCAGTGTGTGATCACTACCCACAAAAACACATCAAAAACCGGCAAACTCCTAAAGCAATGACTTGTGTGGAGTCGGTCTAGTTTCGTTCACGATTGGCTTACTGTCAGCGGTATGATAAGGCCTCTTTTTATGCTTTTATATAGTATTAGTCACAGACAGGTGACTGTCCAAACACAGTTGAAAGAAATAATTACAAAGCAAAGAACTTAGTAGCCAATCGAATATGTTAAGAAATATATAAACTATGAATAAAAATGCATCCTGATCATAGAATGAAAATATTTGCGGCACAAAATAATTATGACACATATTCTGATGAAAATGATACACCTAACCGAATTCAATCTCAAATATACAAACTTCTGCACGTGTAATGCAAATCAATCCTTTTCATGTAAAAAATAGTATTATATCATTTCTGTATTAGTTTAAAGACATTATCATCATCATCATCCTAGTTATTTTAACTGTAATAAAATAGACGTGCTTCAGTTTTAATAAGCTCGATAATCACTACTGTAAAACACTATGATCGTTATTACTTAAGTGTGAATATGGTAGATAGTTCAGTAAGATTTCGAAGTAAGATAATTTTCTGTAAATTTTGACTTGAAATGATAGTAATGGATTGGAAACGAATATATATATATATATATATATATATATATATATATATATATATATATATATATATCACTGTCAACTACCGTAGAAGGAATTACCAATGGAAAGCTTTTATTTAAAAAGCAACAATTGTATTGCATGTCTATAACCTAAATAAAGCCAATGTAGTAAACAGAGTAGCATTTATACTAAAACCCGCGCTGGAGCTGTTGTCTAGAAAGAGGACAAAAGCTTCGCAATTAAATCAACTAGCTGAGAGAACAACTAATTCAACATTATCCACCTGAGCTACAAATCTTCTTCATTATTTCGGAGTAGCATTCAGCGAAATAAATCCTACAGTTTAAGCGTTGTTACATAATTAGCAAAATATTGACCAGCATGTATTTACGGCTACGCTAGTTCCAAAATCCTAGGTTTAAGTAAATTAAAACAAATTTTATTGTAAACGTGATGTGTATCATATTGCATAATTTACTGGTAACATAATTAAATTGGAGGTACATTTTATTAATTAACATCAACTGGGGAAGAAAAAAAGGCCAACGGGACACTGGATTCCAAACTACGGTCTAAGTGATAATTTATTTGTCCCAACCCTTGGTGATCTTGTGTTTGATTCGTATATGGTCACCTCTGATTAGTCTTAAAGTTGAACGAAATAGGTGTTAGTTTTCATTAGTTCTCCAGGTAGCGTTAGTTTTTGATAAGATTTTAATCTTTTATTTTAAATCTTTAAGACAATGAAGCATTTTATCTTGTTATGCATCTTCAACTTTTATTAACAGGGTGTTTTCTTCTTACCAACAAACAAATCAAATTTTCATCACCAACCTCCTTCACCAATAACATCATCACATCCAACTGTGTATTTTCGCATACGTTTTTATGTTCCAATTTACTGTTTAAATGAACGTACAACACAACACCTTTATTACAAACAATTACGGAAAAATCATATTGCCTATAATTTATTTTGTGATCCAAATGTTTACTTACAGTTGGCAGCATTTGCATTACAAGCTGAAGTAGGTAATGCACCAAAAAAATACAATATCGAAACTGCTGCACCCTACTTCCTACAAGAGCTTTATTATCCTAGTAAAGTAAGTTGATATATTTCTTCATTGTTTTCTTGAATATACAAATTTTTTCGTTTAACAAATATGCAAACTGACTGACTGGACTATGCTCGAGTTTAAACTGAACTAATAGTTTGTCCTTAATACGACGTGTTGCAACTCTAAATCATCGGATCATTGGGTTATCTGTTCCTGTGCTAATATGAACTGCTATTAATCTGTCCTGTTATTCAGCATTTAAACATATGGTTAGTTTTCCAAGTATACAGATTCTACCGCAACCTGGATAAGTGGCTAGTATACTTTGAATCGCAATAAAATGGTTAAGAATTTGTTTCTTAGCTTAAAAAGACATCAGTTGGCGAAATACTAAAGCCAAGATTTATACCACACAAAAAATTTGACATTAGAAACTCAAATATCAAACAGAAGATGTAGATTGATCAAGGTAAAGAGGATGATCATGGTATGGAATCTACATTCTGACGAAAATCTAATGCCATATAACCGCTGAAATCTGCCCTATGCAGTCATCGAGCACTAAAGGATGCTAAAGTGAAATATTTGTCCCATTCCGTTTTCTTCCATTTCACTCATTCTCAGTCATGGCTAGTTTGCAAGTTTCCTGATTAATTTGCAAACAGCCTGCCAATGCCACAAAAACAATATTCCCCAATATACAACTAAAATGATGAATTCATAACAACTCAAGTCTCTATAATACTATGATATCCTTTTGAGGAATGAAATAACTTTATGCGAAAGTGGTTATCGAAAATCAGCAGCCAAAAACACAGATTTCTAAAAAATGAACTTAAGGCATAAATTAAAATTAAGAGTCTCGTGGATGTAAAACAATGAAGGCTGTTGGATAATAATACACAGAACCACAGATGAAAAGATTTATCGAAGTAATGAATGAAAAAACCTAAGCGAAGAATTACAGGAAAAGGTAAATCTATTGAATTTTGTATTAGTTATGGATTAACAACTCAGAGCTTTCAGTTAGCGATTTTCAACCCAGATACTTAATTCACTTTCTTGAACCCTTGTAGTCTGTTGAGATCACAATTTCTACTACGAACGGAAACTTCATCATTTGAACCGTATTTTAATTCAGAAAGCAGGTCTAACATAGTGGGGTAGAAATGTCTATTGTATCGGAGATCCATGTACAAGACTTAAGCTTGATTACTTGATTAACATCACCTAACTAATATGCAGAATCAGCACAACCAAACTGAGTGAATTATTTCTGGTGCGCTAAAGGCTGTTTAGATAACTTAGAATCTGATTCTTCACCTATGCTCTATATTTATAGTTTCGTGGATGTCCATTCATAAACAAATGAATCTATCCCTTCATCAGCTATATGGTGTTCATCTAATCTTCCCTCAGACCGAGAGTTGTCTTTGGATTTATGTGAATTTGTTATGGATTTACACGATTTCAATAAGCACGCAGCAAATACAGATGATCTGAATGGATAATGAACTCAACTGATTTAAACAGTTAACTAGCTTACTGATTATAGCAGGTTAGCTTACGTTAGATCTTGTCTGAATCTACGACAAACGATTTGATTACTTGGCAGTCGATTAAGTATAGTCTAGTTGTATATTTAATCTTTAACAAACTGGTAGTGGCTTTCATTTTATGCTTTAGGTGAATATTTGAAATTTGCCTAGCATAATGATCAACATAATATTTTAGGTGACAAAAATTATTGCTTGTTTAAACCAAATAAGTAAAACATTATTCCCTTAATTTATTCAGAACAAAATAGTTAGAGCGAACAATTGTTTTCAATAAATTCTCACTCAGGGTCTACAATTATGAATCCATTAATTTAAGCATACATGGAGAATTTATTCAAAACAATTGTTCGCTTTAACTATTTTTGTTTAAAAACATTATTAGAAACATCCGAAACGCTATATTCGCTGACCAGCAGTTCTTTTTCACTGAATATATATCTATCCATTAAAATTTTAGTTTACTGAATCATGGGACAAATCTGATCTGGTTTACCTTACCTACATACGCCATTCAGCGCTTCGCAATACTGTAGCCTATTTGGCTGAATTTCACTTTATTCGTCTAGCAACTAAACTAAATTCGGATTTCAATTTACACTTATATCCACTCAAGAAACATGCTGAGAAATGTCGTTTCTCTGTATTGATTGGTATCAGTCCAAATGGCTTCACCTTATATCAGGTAGATAATAGTAATGTGATTATAAAGCTATTGCTTGAAATACACTTTCATTTTGACTTTTTGTAATTCATATTATTATTATCATTTTCACTTTAGTTGAAATATGTCTTTCTTACTTTGCCTTGTGAAGTATTCTGTCAGATAGTTCTCCACCTTATAAATTTGTCACTTATGCCTTAACTTTAATAACCTTAGTAATCTTCATTCTCTTAACTTGTCTGTAATGTGATCAAGGTCATTGAGAAGTCAAGTAATTTACAACTGATTATTCACAGAGTAAAACAGTATCTTCAGACTAATACAAGAATTACAGCATTTGGAATTATTCCTCCCATACTCAAAAAAATTCTGAAAAATAATTTTCTGCAGACTGTTATTGCAAGTGTTATCTATTTAGAGATTTCCTATCCATTTGGTTCTTTATGTATAATACATCATATAAATCATTAAGATAAGAATTGAATGTGCCGTTTACCGACAAAACACAGCGGTCTACTATTAAAAGCATATTAAGTTCACCTATCAGTTCTCACTTTAACCACCAGTTTAACAGCCATCATTTTGTAAAATGACTACATTTTAGGTCACTATGTGAATGTGTTTGTATTGGAATAATGATTCACTACCTATCTTGAATGTTTTTTAACAAGTGAACGATATTTTTGCTACCGTTTATTACACCAAATATTAACACTCTCAAGCATATGACGATTATCAGTAAAAACCTGAAATATCACTTTTAACTTAAGAAGGAATTTGTAATACGTATAGCTTCAGTTTGTTTTTCAGTACCGTTTTCTGCTAGTCAATCAAGAAAGTTCATTTGTTCAGTCCGACTCATTATCTCATATTTCTGCAACTGATTAACTGAGTTTTCAAAGTAGAATTTTGCCCAGAAGTGCAACACTTTAAGTCGTCACACTGCATTTAGCACACATAGTAGAGAAAAATCTCAAAGGAACTACAATAAGAAAGAACAAGTAAATGAGGAAACATGAAGGTTTAGTGGATTTACAAAATCACAAACAGTCAGTTCATTCGCGCCACAGATAGAAATTTTGGGCTACATCAGTAACTGTCCCTAGACATTGGGTCTTAGCCTTTTGAGAAATCTACCCAGGCAATCTTCACATCCCTACCTGGCCGGCTTGAGCTAACAATCAACTACTTCATGAAATGACACAATGTTTTGATTTCTCCTCCTTAACTCTTCTCGGACTTCATTTCATGCCAGTTAATATTGTCCGACGAGAAGGTCGATGACTTGGTATGAGTGACAAGTATCTCAGCCATATTAAGTCATGGTAAAATTTTGTTAAATAATTCTTTGATTATTTAGTTTGACTTCGTACTCGAATTATCTAGGAGCATTCTTAACACTAATTGTCTTTAGGATTCTAGTTTTAAACTGATTAACTCAGGATTTTCTTTAAAAGTGCGTTCACAAGTCATCTGAAATAGCATATATTTTGTCAATAAGCAACATTAACGCTCATCCACTGAATTAAAGTATAATGGCTTATGTATCTTACTACTCCTGGAGAGTATCAAAGCTAGAACCGAACATCTGTCCACCATGATTTGGTTTTCGGTGATTCTCCAGCCGATGTTACTGAGTGGCGATATCTTACATCTGAATAAGGTTATACATATGTTAATTAGAAATTTTCTAAACCATATTTGAAATCATGTATTGAATAAATTTTTACAGAATTAAAGCATAGTCGTGAAAATTGCATTTTTTTTCTTATGTTTGTTTTCTCCATCTTTAGCTGTATACTTAATCCAATTTCCGTGTAACTTCTGTGATTTCCTTATGGATTGTTTCCTTCAACAAATCTACATTGAGTAATTTCAACTAATGTATTGTCTATCTTCCAAGTCCTTCTCGTATATCTTTTTTATTTAGCATCCACATGGTATGTAAGCATTTCCTAGCAAAAGAGTTTAAAAATTTTTAGAATTGAAAGGGAGAAAACTAAAAAGAACCGACCTGAATCCATCAAAACTGGATAATTATAAAGTCGATAATATTTCCCTAAAAATTTCTTAATATTTAGTCACTAAAAGTTCACTGTAAGCGAATACATAATCTGGTGCCAGTTTTTAGGTTGTATGCTTTAATTGATAATTCCTTCAAAATATTTCTAACAAAAGTTTCCTTTTTTCTTTCATTCTTTCTGTATTTCTCTTTCTCTTAGGTAACATGGTTATATGCATTCTTTTTTATAAGAAAAGACAAAATAATCAACCAGTGATGGTTAAATGACCTTTATTCAATGATAGTCATGTATAAAACAATAATACTAAGTATTATGAGTTTAACACGTGAACAGGTTAAAATCACTACATATTATTGAACTTGATAGAGATGGTTTATTCTTCCAGTGGAATACAATATGTTTTTGTTAAGTCTTTTTTTAAACAGTTTATTAGAATTTGCTAAGATCATTATCCAACATTATACCTTTAAATTTTCTTTAAAGCAGAATGAAATATCTGTCACCTTTTTTAATGTCGTGATGGGCTACCCACCAATCACTGACCAATTGCCCGTTACAAAAGAAGACATGCTATTATGTGAAACTTTAGAAAAGTAATACTATGTTTCAGTTTTATAACAGAGCAGTGGTTCTGTTACTTTATCAACTAAATATTAGGTCTTGAATTTAAAAAGAAACCTCAACCATCTTGGCATAAATAATCTGTTAAATATTACTAAAAGTCTACTAAACGTTCTGATGTATAATGCCCAAAAGGTACTATGATCCTGACAGATGGAAATACAACTTTTAGATCAAACTGAAAATATTGGCTGTACTATGGAAAAGTTCGAATTCACTAGGAAGTTTGCGTCCAAATTCTAATTCTTCCACATTCCTGTGCTTTATTGCCGTATCAAAGTTCAGGACACTTTCAGACAAAAATAGAAAGTAAACATGTATTGGTCTAAGAATATCAAAGTAAATTATATTATCTAACCTTCGGAGTTGTTATCAATAGCTACTTAATTTGCCTAATAATTATAACTTTAATGAAAATTTACGAAGAATTTCGAACCAGCTGTAAGCTTTAACGATTTCAACAGGTAACCACTGAATGTCGTGAAATCATAGGGCATAAAATAAGTCATGAAAAATAGCCATCGGGAAATTAGACAAAAAAGAACAAGAAGTTCATCAAAGATATTTTTTCGGAAATTTCATTCTCAAAAGCAGTGCAATCACATTTATATACATAAGTTTACATTAAATACAATCATTATTGTATGGAATTAAATAATGATTGTATCTTTGTATATAAATCCAATTGTACTACTTTCGAGAATGAAATCTGCGAAAAGATATCTTCGATGAACTTCCTGTTCTTTTCTCCATAAAATAAATGACCACAGTATACAGTCAACGGCAGTGAGAATAATTTTAATCACTTACTAGTAATAATTGATTGTTAATCATCAATTCTTTTTATGAATTTCGATAAAATAGTAGGGAGAATTAAGTCATATGAATCGCGTTATGTATTTGCACAAGACATTTAGAACAATTTGCTTATACAATTACTTGTCATAGGAATTTATATAAAAGTAATACAATATGAAGGGGTGAGAGAATAGACAGGCCAAAATAAAAGGCCATACAAAAGGTCACAATAAAGAGGGGAGGTAATAATGTCACAGCAGAAAGCAAGACATGGAAGCAAAGGTATATTTTCCATTGATCAACCCACTGTTTATATATACGTAGTTTATATTCTTTAACCAATACCTGAGCGTATCATTTTGGTTTACATTAAACGACATGAAATAGAATGTCCAAACATACATAGTATTCTGTTGCTAATGCAGTTTTGAACTGTGGGAATATCTGAGAATTATATTCAGTTAGAACACACTGTCTGTATCACATCATCACAAAAGCACAACTATTCCGGTATCCAAACGAAATTTAACGAGTAAGGTCATCTCTTTTCACCACTGAATAGTTTCAGAGGATTCATTTGGCTTCAGAAGCCATTTAGAGATGTATTCTGAAGCCTTTACTTGCATATGTCGATGAATCCTCACTATGCATTTATGACATACGTTCGAATTGATAGATACAGTGGGATTTGATAGCATTTGTCGTATGTTCTAAGAACTTAGATGGATATACAGAATTCACATTCTAAGTTATCCTGATCTTAACTGCATAAAGTCTTTTTGACAGCAGCGTCCAGTTTTGTCTAAGTATCAAGTTGTTATGATCACACATTGGTGCTCTAACCGCTTTATATCTCCTTATGAACTGCTCTGGGTGATTATTTTCAATCAGAGTTTCTTTCATTATTTATTCCTCACTTTCAAGTGTTTCGCTTGATCCTACTGTCCTGCCATGGTAATTTTTTGTATAGGTATCGCTGTATTGACTCATCAGGCCGTTGACTGAGGGATCTACCTAGGAAAGTTCGACAGTTGTTTTTCTCTCCTCTCTCTCCCTCTCTTTATTCATCCGGGCTAAAGTTGGTGTAGCAGAACTAGGGTTGTCAATGATTAAAATGTCGTTGACGCATTTTCTATAACCTGGTACATTTTCATTTGGACCTCCAGATAATTAATTATTAATTTACTTATTAAATTGTAGTAATAATATTAATTAATTAATTAATATAGTCATAAGTGCTGATAAGCACGAAATCTGGACGAGACATGGCATCCTACTACTTTTAATTCATTCATGTACAAGTAGCGCTGAAAGACCAATAGCAGCCTTAAAGATCACTAATCTGTAAATGCTATTTCTTTTTACCTTAAATTAATCACTATGTGCGAGTATTATTATTTTCATTTTCTAGCAATATCCCGACGACTGGGTTACCCCTACAAATCGAATTAAATGGAATGAGATTGAACGAATGTATTATGATGTAAGAGTTTGGTGTCTCCTCTTGAAAGGGGTAACTATATAATAATCCATTCTTTTTTTTTATATAAAATAAAACAACTAGATGTCCTGACGCAAACGTAGCATGTAACTTAGCCTGTTTGTTTTCAGCCAAGATATCTGTTGTAAAGGTCATTCATAAACATTATCTTTGAATAAATAATAATACAGAAATGTAAGATGTATTTATCAGGTCATTGAATCAAATGGTGATGAATGTGTCCAAAATTCAGCCTAGACAGGTTGAAATGTGATTCAAAATAGCACAACTTGGAAACAACATGATATTTTTCACTACAATTTGTATCTCATGTCAAAACAAAACAACAGTTGCTAAGTTACACAAACACAAACAACTTGAGTTAATCAGCTTGCTTATTCTTACAGGTTAAGTGGAAGAAAAATATAAACATGTATCAAATATACCTATAATATGTGCTGTCTACAAGATACATAAACATGTAGAACGACACGAACGCGTACAAAATATTATGGCCATTTCGTGAATATTATTGATTCAATTCCAACAGTGGTGTGAACACGGGCAGTAATTTTGCTCGAAATATTCCCAATGACAAAACTTATCATTGTTTGTAAACTATTAAAATATAATTATACTTTATTTAATTATTGATTCAATCCAGTGGATATGTTGTTATATTTGACTGTGTATCTTTATGCTCTTTTCTCACACGCATCAATGTTAGTGACACATACATATATTGTATATGCACTTATCTTGATAGTGTTCAACTAAATGTAACATATAACTAAGATTACAGGAAGTGGACATTTTTTATACTTTAAAGAAACATAGGCATAAACGAAAACAATACCTGCAGTCAATGTGCTATCATCGCTATCAACGCTTTTCTTCTTCCTATTATTATTTTATTGCAAGGCAAACTTAACTGTTTGTTGGTTTTCACACTGATAAGGGCATACAGAAAGCAAGTAAAGTCTTAGAATGCACTACTTCTCTGGTGTAAATAACTAAAAGTATCCTTTAAGTTCACAAATTTCTTTGTTTCTGCTCCTTTAATCAGTATCAATTTAAGTGGCTGGAGGCAGTCAGCAGGAATCCTTGAACCCAGGTTTCGTGCTAGTTGCCACTCGTCAGTAAGGCGTATATGCAGCCTTGAAGGAACGCATTTCCCTTCTGGGACTCAAACCCTTGTTGCCCAATGCTGCAGTCAGAGAAGTTACCACTGTACTATCCGGGCTTGCGATTGACCTCCTTTAGAACTGCAATGGATATTTTTGATTGGACACTAGTCAGTGACTAGTTTCCAATCACAAATGGTATAAATCTGTTAAAATACACAAATCAGTGAGAGCCGTGATGCCAAGGTTGTGGTAAGAAAACAAGAAAACATTCATGAAAAAGAACTAAGAACTACAAATGTAAAATACCTATAATAATGCTGTCAGTGTGTCTTCTTTTAATTCAGGTTTAAACTTTGAAGTTGGAGTAGCAGTGGTATTTTATTTACGACAGGGGTTCGGTAGCATGATGCCCAGCCTTTTTGCTTTATTGAATTCACCAACAGCCAGTCAGAGTTAGGGGATCGAACTTGAACCACGTGCGTGATTAGCGACTATTCTACCTTCGAACCACCGGCACACTGTAAATGTTTAAATCAGTTTATTTATCTACTTACTAGCTTACTGCAAATTTTTTGAGCTATAAAATCTACAAATATTCATTTCAGCCTTCTTAAACATCCTAGTAGGGAAGTTCGCATATGCTTACAATCCTCAGATTAACAAATGAGCAGCGTATTTGTACTATTACCTTATTTGTCCTTTCTTAGCTTTATTCCAATATAATTTAGCTGATGAAGTTAATTTTCAATAGTTGAAGCCTAATAAGATTATTAACGCAATATTCTACAAATGAAGTCTACTGGTAATGTAGTGATTTCGCCACACTAAAGCAGTCTGAAATTATAATGCGGTCACATGAGCGGATATAGTTCTCTATTTTGATTCAATTTAGAAAAGGAATTCAGGTGTCTTTCCCTCTATGCTGTTGACAATACAGTCAGTCAGCCTTTTTATTCGTACCGTTGTTTTGTTGGCTATCAGCATAAAATTCCAGAGGGGGTAAACTTCAAGAACTTTGTTCACATTCACTTTTATCTTCTGAAAGACTACTAATGTAGATAAGATTTGCAGTAATACTTCAACTTAGGCACGTTAAAAACAATGCAGAAATTGCGATAGAAAAGATGTCTTTTCGTACATCATGTATATATATAAATATATCTTTGAATGTTTACACAATAAAAGTGTAAACGATAGAGGCAACAATTAACAAAAAATGAATAAAAGTAATGTACTTGTTGCGGACCTATTTCCACTGACATATATTGGAAATGGATTGCCATATTGATAGGATCAAGTATCCCTCTGTGTTCGAAGACTATAGTAACTGTCAAGCTTTGATAATCCTGTTTGTGTTACAAAGCTGAAAGAGGAATATTGATCTAAAAATGTTATTCTCTCACCTCATTTTAGCTTGACTTTTTTTGTAGATTTACTATCATTAAGCTTTTGTTGGGTCTTAGACACAAGAAATGAAAACTAGTTTAATTAAATGTAATAAATATCCAGTTATAAAGTTTACTTGACATGGCTGTGTCTGAAAAGTTTGATATAAAAAGTGGTATTTCAAGTAAAATATACAGTCAGCGAAGACTAGATGTCAGTTAAGGTATTTCCAACAAGTAATTACCACCACATTTCACTCTAACAATCTACGCAACATCGAATGAATCCTTATGGATATTTAAAGATAAATATAATTTAGGATGAAAACTGATTATTTAACGAGTAAGACTTCGGCTATATTCTGATGCATATGTACACAATAGATGCAAGATGTTTGTCTCATTTTCAGTAAGTGAGCAACACCTACATATGCTTTTTAACAGATTTTAAAGCTGTTACCTTACAATCTTAATTTAGTGAAGTGTTTATCTGCACCTGAATACCTTGAATATACTAATTATATTATGCCAATCGAGCAATAGGTTTTGGTAAACTAGACTGCATAATTCGGAAAAAATGTTAATACTTTTGAATTAATTTCATCATTTTCTCATATAAGAGTTCTTACCTATCATAAAAGTAAATCAGCCTCGTCCTACTAATATTTAATTTATATGTTGGCTGAAAATAACCCTTCAACATTTAAAAACATATTACCGGCTATATAATTACTATTGTATTTTTATTTTCCTTCCTTTCATCGCAGCATCGTGAAGTGACTATTTGTTTACGTTCTAAAAGTCGAAGACGTGACTTTAAAATGAATAGAACATTATCAGCAAGACACTTATTTGGTTTAATAACAAATATGCATTTCTATCAGTCGATTGCTGAAATGTCTGCAACTCATTCCAACGGTTTATTGGAACAGATTGGTAAGTAGATTATTGGAAAATCCACCAAATTAATTAAGTGTTTAAGAAAGCAATTAATTTCAAAGACAACTTTTTTTTTATTATGGCTTGATTCCACACCGTATTTCTTATATAAGTATGAAATTTTTAGCATATGATATCGGTAACCCAAATTTTGCAGGCTGACCATAGATATCAGGTGTGCATTGGCAGGGGATCTAACCCCGGACTATGTGCATGGTCGGCGGGAGTCCTAACCGCTGTGCCACCGACGCCCGAACTTGAACACTTCAGTGGAAAAAAAAATCATTTCTTGAGGTTACCTAATATGAATTAAATAATTTTGTAGAGGTTTTGATAGTTGCTGCAGTCTCATTTGGAAGTACATGCAAATTACACATAATGTGTCTTTGTAGTTGTAGCCTTTGCTTCATTCAACAATTCATCAGTACTAGTCACAAGAATATCATTTATTCCATAAACTAATGAAACATCGTTCTCCCAAATTTAAATTAAAAACGATTAAAATGTAAAATAATGAATACAAACCTTTAATTTGAAAAGTAATCATACTTCAATGAAACTTAACCGTTGACCTAAAAATAATGGTGAACATTCCTGAAATACAGATTGCATAAATTTTATGACAATCAGTCATTTCTTAAACTAGTCAGTACTTTGTAGTTGTTAATAGCCCACAACAATCTATTGAGTATTAACAACACATTTATGGAGGGCAAATGGCATCGTGGTCACTTAAGAGTCACTTAACGGTGACAAAATTTCACAGATTTATAGTATTCACTTACTTATAGTGTTATCAATAAGGGCAACAAATCAGTCATTTTATCATAATTCCTGTTTTCTGTAGGCATCAAAAGAAATCCAAAGCATACCATCATTCAAACTTCTCCGTGACATCAGCACAAACAGGAGTTTTCTTAATGTGCAAAATGTTCTGGACACCGTATCAGCAAGTATCAGTAACTGCCCTTAACCTACTAACATCATTAAATTAACCTATCTAATCAGTTTAAATATCTCTTATCTTAACCTAAACAGACACAAACTTTCCCCAATGAAGATATATGTGAAGTTTGTATCGTAATGTAACAATAGAAGCCAATAATCAGGCAACAGATCGTTTATTAATGAAATCAACACGTGTTTATATATATTTCATGTACATTATTATAGCTTATTCAAGAAGACAAACACAGTCTTCTGATTGGTTGTTTGTTACAGAAAGTTGACTTTACATCTCTATGTGACTGTTTCTTGAATGTCAGATAATCTATAAGCCAAGTCTGCTGTGATTGGTTGTTGAATCAGTCTAGTTCATATTTTCTCACGACCAATATTAGCGACATAGACATTGACCTAAATTAATTTTGATGTGGTTTTGTTCTCTGAGCTGGATGGTTAGTTTGCGAAGCTTTCATCACCTTACTGGGTGACATCTTCAGCGCATACTTCAAATTGAAGTATCCACATCAAAATCATCCACCTGAGCTACAAATCTTCTCTATCATACCTAAATTAATGCCTACCAATTGGCTAGCAGCCTGCTCTCACCACACTCCTCCTTCTAAAACTTTTATTCATTAATTTATAGAAAAGAAAAGGTGTTCAGCAAAGAGTCACTCTTTTCGGCGATATCATTCTCAAGTTGTACAAATCGCAAATTTATAGTAATTTGTCTTGACAGCAAAAGGAATATTTCCAAAGATATGTTAATGCATTGTTAACTTTTGACAAACAAATTACGTAATTTAGAAGGCGTTACTCGGTTAGAAACTAAAATAAAGTCACAAAAGTAGGTTGGGTGACGTAATCTAGTTGATAGGGTTCAATGAAAAAGTGAATGAGAGTCAAGTTAATAAGCTGAGTAGAATTCACTTAAAAATAAACGAAAATCGAGTTAGCAACAGTCGTCATGAGCGTAGAGATTTAATAGAGGGTGGGGGTAGAAAATAATGCAATTAAGAAATAGACAAACAAAGAAGAAAGAGGTAAGACAAAATTACGTATTTGGTGTTAAGATAGATCAGGACCATTGTAGATTTAATGACTGAACAAACTTCTTTTGTATGCAGAGTTCAGGATTCAATATGTGAATTGCCATTGCTTCTGCAGTTTGAAAAAGTTTAATTCGTACTCTTTTGGCAAGATTCCCACGTATTGTGTAGATAACTGAGAAGTTGTTTTGTGGGTTTGCTTGGTGTCCGGATTCGATCAAGTGTTCTAGGATAGAGCTGTGGCGGGGGATCTTCTCTATCCTAGAACACTTGATCGAATCCGGACACCAAGCAAACCCACAAAACAACTTCTCAGTTATCTACACAATACGTGGGAATCTTGCCAAAAGAGTACGAATTAAACTTTTTCAAACTGCAGAAGCAATGGCAATTCACATATTGAATCCTGAACTCTGCATACAAAAGAAGTTTGTTCAGTCATTAAATCTACAATGGTCCTGATCTATCTTAACACCAAATACGTAATTTTGTCTTACCTCTTTCTTCTTTGTTTGTCTATTTCTTAATTGCATTATTTTCTACCCCCACCCTCTATTAAATCTCTACGCTCATGACGACTGTTGCTAACTCGATTTTCGTTTATTTTTAAGTGAATTCTACTCAGCTTATTAACTTGACTCTCATTCACTTTTTCATTGAACCCTATCAACTAGATTACGTCACCCAACCTACTTTTGTGACTTTATTTTAGTTTCTAACCGAGTAACGCCTTCTAAATTACGTAATTTGTTTGTCAAAAGTTAACAATGCATTAACATATCTTTGGAAATATTCCTTTTGCTGTCAAGACAAATTACTATAAATTTGCGATTTGTACAGCTTGAGAATGATATCGCCGAAAAGAGTGACTCTTTGCTGAACACCTTTTCTTTTCATTAATTTATATATGGATAATCAGAGGTTTAAGTGGAAAGTAAATAATTACTATCACGTATCATAATCTGCGGGTAGTTGATATTATCTAATGAATTATGTAGATATCTTAGCTGCTGTTTTTAGAGTGGAATCCAACCTTCATAACATCTATGATTTGTTTCAAAATGATTTCTTGACGATCTTGTTTCGACTGACTCCACTGTAATAAGCTGACGCTTCTGAATCAGGTGTATTCCCGCTTCAGCTGTCTTATTTAGTCTTCGCTCTGTAAATGTCACTGCAAGCAAATATTTTTGGCATGGAAAAGGATTTATATTTATTTAATAAACTAAGAATTTAGTTTGTTTACGGTCTAATTGTTCACACTATGTTATGTAATGATTAAAGGATTCTTGAAATCTAACTGTGTACAATAAGTCAAAGACCAATGATGTTTAGGGGTTGTACTTAGCTGATGTACAACTCTTAGAATTTCAACGGAAGTACATCCCACTATAAACGTGGGTGGTGGTTTTTTTATAAGAAAATTTTCAGTTAGCAGTTTCGTAGTGAAACTATTTATATAGAAAATAAAAAATTAAAGTCGTTTCCCTCTACAACCATTTACATTAGTGTCATTCAACAGATTATGTTAACAGCCACATGCATATATATATATATATATATATATGTTCTTTTTAAATGGTTCTGTGTACGCATACGGCATCCAAGTTACAAGCCTTGAAATTTCGCCTCGAATTGTGTACTTTTCAAATAACTAATCTCATTTTAAGTTTTACTACTTATTTTAGATATTTTTTATAATTCTTCTTCATATAAAATTTAAAAAAAATAAAAAAAATATGGTGCCTATGTGAGTCCCGTTTAGCGCTCCATATATCCTGAGGATCCATTCTACATTGCATTCCCAAGTAATGTGCGTTGCTAGGCATGCTACTCCTAGTTCGGGAAGGGGTATTCTTACTCACATGATGCGTGGCATTTTTAGGAATGTGGTTCGTTACGTTCCGTCGGTGGCACAGTGGTTAGGACTCTCGTCGACCATGCACATGGTTCGGGGTTCCATCGCCTAACGACGCACACCTGATATCTATGGTCGGCCTGCAAAATTTGGGCTACGGATATCCATGCTGAAAATTCCATACTTGTACCGAAAATACAGTGTGGAATCAAGCTGTAAATCAAAAAAAATATCATGTTCTCGGTATGTATGCTGACGTACATTAAGGTACTACTATTTCATATTCTGTGTTCTGTGTTCTTTTTCACTTTGTAAGCAGGCATAATAATCATGAGTTTTGTTGCCGTATATACTAGAAATCTCATTAAACAAGTGAACGCCATAAAGTGATGATATATTACAATGACGTACTCTTATAATACCACCTAGCGATGATACAGGAAAAAAATAGTAACAAAAATAATTAGTTTCATACATTTGGTTCCTTTGATAAATTTCTATAAAGAAAGGAAGACGAAATTTGCACTGTAAAATGACATCATTCTATTTCACAGGTTCTCATCAGCTGCATTCTACCTGAAATTACAATGGTTATATGGATGTTAATAACATGCTTTAGTGTTTGAGTGGGTGTCGGTGGCACAGCGAATAGGACACTCGCCGACCATGGACATGGTCCGGGGTTCGATCCCCGGCCGATGCACTCCTTTACCTCGCTACCCCAGAAATAATGCTGGTAAAGAGGAAAGGTTGGGCATGAGGCTAGCAACCCCATCCTGTAAAATTAAACACTTCTACAGAAACTTCAAGCCACTGGCTTGATGCCCTATGTTCCACTGGGAACGTGAAGGACAAAAAAATGTTTGAATGGTAGTAGAGAAGAGATACCATAAAATTGACGCATCCAAAATGAAAGCATTACAATTTTTAGTTTAAGTTTTCATCATCAATTTGTAAGCTTTTAAATTTGAAAAGAGGGGGAGGGATAAGACAGAAAACAGAAAAAATTGACTAACAGAACAGTGTTAGCTTGTAGGTTCACATAGCAACTCAAAAAAAGCGGTTACAGTTTATGAGATTAAGGTAATGGAGTTATACTCTGCCACAGTGCCCAAGTTTTTTACTTATATCTAGATTAAGATATGTTAAGTGGGCTGAGATCACTGCATTAGTCATCTAATTTCGTCTTCTTTTCTTCATCGAAAAATAATTAGTGTAGTGTTCCTATCACACGAAGTAATATACTCATGTCCTTTGTCATATATCAGCGTTACTCTTAAATATAATGCCCTCACAAAGCATGAAAAAATTTTCTACCTACTCATTAGTGTAAAAAGCGCATGTAATCACATGAATAAAAATTGTATAATTTTAAAAGTAGTAACAGCTAAAAATATCAAAATATGGACGATTTTTCGTCACAATAATGTTTCTGTTTTGAAAACCTTTTGCATATCTGATAATTTATTTCTAAAAGTAGTGCTTACGCTGCTCTCTGGAGGTTGATGTCGTTTACATATTTACATTTAGCATTTCGTATTTATTTCCAGAAAGCAATGTTGTTTGTTTGGCTAATGTAACAATGTTTTATTTACAAAAAAGAAGTAGCGACATTCTAAGATTGACAATCTCACGTGTCTGAGTAATTATATTGACAATATTCAAATTGATAAATATCATACTATGTGGAGAATAAAGCTCTCTCTAATAAATATGAATTTATTCATGCAACAGAATACTATTTTTATGCACAGTTTATTCCGATATCAGATCTGTCTACTTACTTAGTAGTAAAGGTTTAAATTTCAAAGCCCTTTTCCTAGGGCACTGTAAATAAACAACTTAACTGACTTGAAAACAAATTTCTCTATGAACTGGTATTACCCGCGAAGATAAGTAATTTAGAAAAAAGCCCAGTGATTGCACTGCATGCATTAACACACACACCACACAATAGGGTGGGAGAGGGTTGAAATTCTAAAACGTAATATAGGTGGCACAGAGGTTAGAAATCCCGCCGACCATGCACATGGTTCGGGGTTCCATCGCCTAACGACGCACACCTGATATCTATGGTCGGCCTGCAAAATTTGGGCTACGGATATCCATGCTGAAAATTCCATACTTGTACCGAAAATACAGTGTGGAATCAAGCTGTAAATCAAAAAAAATATCATGTTCTCGGTATGTATGCTGACGTACATTAAGGTACTACTATTTCATATTCTGTGTTCTGTGTTCTTTTTCACTTTGTAAGCAGGCATAATAATCATGAGTTTTGTTGCCGTATATACTAGAAATCTCATTAAACAAGTGAACGCCATAAAGTGATGATATATTACAATGACGTACTCTTATAATACCACCTAGCGATGATACAGGAAAAAAATAGTAACAAAAATAATTAGTTTCATACATTTGGTTCCTTTGATAAATTTCTATAAAGAAAGGAAGACGAAATTTGCACTGTAAAATGACATCATTCTATTTCACAGGTTCTCATCAGCTGCATTCTACCTGAAATTACAATGGTTATATGGATGTTAATAACATGCTTTAGTGTTTGAGTGGGTGTCGGTGGCACAGCGAATAGGACACTCGCCGACCATGGACATGGTCCGGGGTTCGATCCCCGGCCGATGCACTCCTTTACCTCGCTACCCCAGAAATAATGCTGGTAAAGAGGAAAGGTTGGGCATGAGGCTAGCAACCCCATCCTGTAAAATTAAACACTTCTACAGAAACTTCAAGCCACTGGCTTGATGCCCTATGTTCCACTGGGAACGTGAAGGACAAAAAAATGTTTGAATGGTAGTAGAGAAGAGATACCATAAAATTGACGCATCCAAAATGAAAGCATTACAATTTTTAGTTTAAGTTTTCATCATCAATTTGTAAGCTTTTAAATTTGAAAAGAGGGGGAGGGATAAGACAGAAAACAGAAAAAATTGACTAACAGAACAGTGTTAGCTTGTAGGTTCACATAGCAACTCAAAAAAAGCGGTTACAGTTTATGAGATTAAGGTAATGGAGTTATACTCTGCCACAGTGCCCAAGTTTTTTACTTATATCTAGATTAAGATATGTTAAGTGGGCTGAGATCACTGCATTAGTCATCTAATTTCGTCTTCTTTTCTTCATCGAAAAATAATTAGTGTAGTGTTCCTATCACACGAAGTAATATACTCATGTCCTTTGTCATATATCAGCGTTACTCTTAAATATAATGCCCTCACAAAGCATGAAAAAATTTTCTACCTACTCATTAGTGTAAAAAGCGCATGTAATCACATGAATAAAAATTGTATAATTTTAAAAGTAGTAACAGCTAAAAATATCAAAATATGGACGATTTTTCGTCACAATAATGTTTCTGTTTTGAAAACCTTTTGCATATCTGATAATTTATTTCTAAAAGTAGTGCTTACGCTGCTCTCTGGAGGTTGATGTCGTTTACATATTTACATTTAGCATTTCGTATTTATTTCCAGAAAGCAATGTTGTTTGTTTGGCTAATGTAACAATGTTTTATTTACAAAAAAGAAGTAGCGACATTCTAAGATTGACAATCTCACGTGTCTGAGTAATTATATTGACAATATTCAAATTGATAAATATCATACTATGTGGAGAATAAAGCTCTCTCTAATAAATATGAATTTATTCATGCAACAGAATACTATTTTTATGCACAGTTTATTCCGATATCAGATCTGTCTACTTACTTAGTAGTAAAGGTTTAAATTTCAAAGCCCTTTTCCTAGGGCACTGTAAATAAACAACTTAACTGACTTGAAAACAAATTTCTCTATGAACTGGTATTACCCGCGAAGATAAGTAATTTAGAAAAAAGCCCAGTGATTGCACTGCATGCATTAACACACACACCACACAATAGGGTGGGAGAGGGTTGAAATTCTAAAACGTAATATAGGTGGCACAGAGGTTAGAAATCCCGCCGACCATGCACATGGTTCGGGGTTCCATCGCCTAACGACGCACACCTGATATCTATGGTCGGCCTGCAAAATTTGGGCTACGGATATCCATGCTGAAAATTCCATACTTGTACCGAAAATACAGTGTGGAATCAAGCTGTAAATCAAAAAAAATATCATGTTCTCGGTATGTATGCTGACGTACATTAAGGTACTACTATTTCATATTCTGTGTTCTGTGTTCTTTTTCACTTTGTAAGCAGGCATAATAATCATGAGTTTTGTTGCCGTATATACTAGAAATCTCATTAAACAAGTGAACGCCATAAAGTGATGATATATTACAATGACGTACTCTTATAATACCACCTAGCGATGATACAGGAAAAAAATAGTAACAAAAATAATTAGTTTCATACATTTGGTTCCTTTGATAAATTTCTATAAAGAAAGGAAGACGAAATTTGCACTGTAAAATGACATCATTCTATTTCACAGGTTCTCATCAGCTGCATTCTACCTGAAATTACAATGGTTATATGGATGTTAATAACATGCTTTAGTGTTTGAGTGGGTGTCGGTGGCACAGCGAATAGGACACTCGCCGACCATGGACATGGTCCGGGGTTCGATCCCCGGCCGATGCACTCCTTTACCTCGCTACCCCAGAAATAATGCTGGTAAAGAGGAAAGGTTGGGCATGAGGCTAGCAACCCCATCCTGTAAAATTAAACACTTCTACAGAAACTTCAAGCCACTGGCTTGATGCCCTATGTTCCACTGGGAACGTGAAGGACAAAAAAATGTTTGAATGGTAGTAGAGAAGAGATACCATAAAATTGACGCATCCAAAATGAAAGCATTACAATTTTTAGTTTAAGTTTTCATCATCAATTTGTAAGCTTTTAAATTTGAAAAGAGGGGGAGGGATAAGACAGAAAACAGAAAAAATTGACTAACAGAACAGTGTTAGCTTGTAGGTTCACATAGCAACTCAAAAAAAGCGGTTACAGTTTATGAGATTAAGGTAATGGAGTTATACTCTGCCACAGTGCCCAAGTTTTTTACTTATATCTAGATTAAGATATGTTAAGTGAGCTGAGATCACTGCATTAGTCATCTAATTTCGTCTTCTTTTCTTCATCGAAAAATAATTAGTGTAGTGTTCCTATCACACGAAGTAATATACTCATGTCCTTTGTCATATATCAGCGTTACTCTTAAATATAATGCCCTCACAAAGCATGAAAAAATTTTCTACCTACTCATTAGTGTAAAAAGCGCATGTAATCACATGAATAAAAATTGTATAATTTTAAAAGTAGTAACAGCTAAAAATATCAAAATATGGACGATTTTTCGTCACAATAATGTTTCTGTTTTGAAAACCTTTTGCATATCTGATAATTTATTTCTAAAAGTAGTGCTTACGCTGCTCTCTGGAGGTTGATGTCGTTTACATATTTACATTTAGCATTTCGTATTTATTTCCAGAAAGCAATGTTGTTTGTTTGGCTAATGTAACAATGTTTTATTTACAAAAAAGAAGTAGCGACATTCTAAGATTGACAATCTCACGTGTCTGAGTAATTATATTGACAATATTCAAATTGATAAATATCATACTATGTGGAGAATAAAGCTCTCTCTAATAAATATGAATTTATTCATGCAACAGAATACTATTTTTATGCACAGTTTATTCCGATATCAGATCTGTCTACTTACTTAGTAGTAAAGGTTTAAATTTCAAAGCCCTTTTCCTAGGGCACTGTAAATAAACAACTTAACTGACTTGAAAACAAATTTCTCTATGAACTGGTATTACCCGCGAAGATAAGTAATTTAGAAAAAAGCCCAGTGATTGCACTGCATGCATTAACACACACACCACACAATAGGGTGGGAGAGGGTTGAAATTCTAAAACGTAATATAGGTGGCACAGAGGTTAGAAATCCCGCCGACCATGCACATGGTTCGGGGTTCCATCGCCTAACGACGCACACCTGATATCTATGGTCGGCCTGCAAAATTTGGGCTACGGATATCCATGCTGAAAATTCCATACTTGTACCGAAAATACAGTGTGGAATCAAGCTGTAAATCAAAAAAAATATCATGTTCTCGGTATGTATGCTGACGTACATTAAGGTACTACTATTTCATATTCTGTGTTCTGTGTTCTTTTTCACTTTGTAAGCAGGCATAATAATCATGAGTTTTGTTGCCGTATATACTAGAAATCTCATTAAACAAGTGAACGCCATAAAGTGATGATATATTACAATGACGTACTCTTATAATACCACCTAGCGATGATACAGGAAAAAAATAGTAACAAAAATAATTAGTTTCATACATTTGGTTCCTTTGATAAATTTCTATAAAGAAAGGAAGACGAAATTTGCACTGTAAAATGACATCATTCTATTTCACAGGTTCTCATCAGCTGCATTCTACCTGAAATTACAATGGTTATATGGATGTTAATAACATGCTTTAGTGTTTGAGTGGGTGTCGGTGGCACAGCGAATAGGACACTCGCCGACCATGGACATGGTCCGGGGTTCGATCCCCGGCCGATGCACTCCTTTACCTCGCTACCCCAGAAATAATGCTGGTAAAGAGGAAAGGTTGGGCATGAGGCTAGCAACCCCATCCTGTAAAATTAAACACTTCTACAGAAACTTCAAGCCACTGGCTTGATGCCCTATGTTCCACTGGGAACGTGAAGGACAAAAAAATGTTTGAATGGTAGTAGAGAAGAGATACCATAAAATTGACGCATCCAAAATGAAAGCATTACAATTTTTAGTTTAAGTTTTCATCATCAATTTGTAAGCTTTTAAATTTGAAAAGAGGGGGAGGGATAAGACAGAAAACAGAAAAAATTGACTAACAGAACAGTGTTAGCTTGTAGGTTCACATAGCAACTCAAAAAAAGCGGTTACAGTTTATGAGATTAAGGTAATGGAGTTATACTCTGCCACAGTGCCCAAGTTTTTTACTTATATCTAGATTAAGATATGTTAAGTGAGCTGAGATCACTGCATTAGTCATCTAATTTCGTCTTCTTTTCTTCATCGAAAAATAATTAGTGTAGTGTTCCTATCACACGAAGTAATATACTCATGTCCTTTGTCATATATCAGCGTTACTCTTAAATATAATGCCCTCACAAAGCATGAAAAAATTTTCTACCTACTCATTAGTGTAAAAAGCGCATGTAATCACATGAATAAAAATTGTATAATTTTAAAAGTAGTAACAGCTAAAAATATCAAAATATGGACGATTTTTCGTCACAATAATGTTTCTGTTTTGAAAACCTTTTGCATATCTGATAATTTATTTCTAAAAGTAGTGCTTACGCTGCTCTCTGGAGGTTGATGTCGTTTACATATTTACATTTAGCATTTCGTATTTATTTCCAGAAAGCAATGTTGTTTGTTTGGCTAATGTAACAATGTTTTATTTACAAAAAAGAAGTAGCGACATTCTAAGATTGACAATCTCACGTGTCTGAGTAATTATATTGACAATATTCAAATTGATAAATATCATACTATGTGGAGAATAAAGCTCTCTCTAATAAATATGAATTTATTCATGCAACAGAATACTATTTTTATGCACAGTTTATTCCGATATCAGATCTGTCTACTTACTTAGTAGTAAAGGTTTAAATTTCAAAGCCCTTTTCCTAGGGCACTGTAAATAAACAACTTAACTGACTTGAAAACAAATTTCTCTATGAACTGGTATTACCCGCGAAGATAAGTAATTTAGAAAAAAGCCCAGTGATTGCACTGCATGCATTAACACACACACCACACAATAGGGTGGGAGAGGGTTGAAATTCTAAAACGTAATATAGGTGGCACAGAGGTTAGAAATCCCGCCGACCATGCACATGGTTCGGGGTTCCATCGCCTAACGACGCACACCTGATATCTATGGTCGGCCTGCAAAATTTGGGCTACGGATATCCATGCTGAAAATTCCATACTTGTACCGAAAATACAGTGTGGAATCAAGCTGTAAATCAAAAAAAATATCATGTTCTCGGTATGTATGCTGACGTACATTAAGGTACTACTATTTCATATTCTGTGTTCTGTGTTCTTTTTCACTTTGTAAGCAGGCATAATAATCATGAGTTTTGTTGCCGTATATACTAGAAATCTCATTAAACAAGTGAACGCCATAAAGTGATGATATATTACAATGACGTACTCTTATAATACCACCTAGCGATGATACAGGAAAAAAATAGTAACAAAAATAATTAGTTTCATACATTTGGTTCCTTTGATAAATTTCTATAAAGAAAGGAAGACGAAATTTGCACTGTAAAATGACATCATTCTATTTCACAGGTTCTCATCAGCTGCATTCTACCTGAAATTACAATGGTTATATGGATGTTAATAACATGCTTTAGTGTTTGAGTGGGTGTCGGTGGCACAGCGAATAGGACACTCGCCGACCATGGACATGGTCCGGGGTTCGATCCCCGGCCGATGCACTCCTTTACCTCGCTACCCCAGAAATAATGCTGGTAAAGAGGAAAGGTTGGGCATGAGGCTAGCAACCCCATCCTGTAAAATTAAACACTTCTACAGAAACTTCAAGCCACTGGCTTGATGCCCTATGTTCCACTGGGAACGTGAAGGACAAAAAAATGTTTGAATGGTAGTAGAGAAGAGATACCATAAAATTGACGCATCCAAAATGAAAGCATTACAATTTTTAGTTTAAGTTTTCATCATCAATTTGTAAGCTTTTAAATTTGAAAAGAGGGGGAGGGATAAGACAGAAAACAGAAAAAATTGACTAACAGAACAGTGTTAGCTTGTAGGTTCACATAGCAACTCAAAAAAAGCGGTTACAGTTTATGAGATTAAGGTAATGGAGTTATACTCTGCCACAGTGCCCAAGTTTTTTACTTATATCTAGATTAAGATATGTTAAGTGAGCTGAGATCACTGCATTAGTCATCTAATTTCGTCTTCTTTTCTTCATCGAAAAATAATTAGTGTAGTGTTCCTATCACACGAAGTAATATACTCATGTCCTTTGTCATATATCAGCGTTACTCTTAAATATAATGCCCTCACAAAGCATGAAAAAATTTTCTACCTACTCATTAGTGTAAAAAGCGCATGTAATCACATGAATAAAAATTGTATAATTTTAAAAGTAGTAACAGCTAAAAATATCAAAATATGGACGATTTTTCGTCACAATAATGTTTCTGTTTTGAAAACCTTTTGCATATCTGATAATTTATTTCTAAAAGTAGTGCTTACGCTGCTCTCTGGAGGTTGATGTCGTTTACATATTTACATTTAGCATTTCGTATTTATTTCCAGAAAGCAATGTTGTTTGTTTGGCTAATGTAACAATGTTTTATTTACAAAAAAGAAGTAGCGACATTCTAAGATTGACAATCTCACGTGTCTGAGTAATTATATTGACAATATTCAAATTGATAAATATCATACTATGTGGAGAATAAAGCTCTCTCTAATAAATATGAATTTATTCATGCAACAGAATACTATTTTTATGCACAGTTTATTCCGATATCAGATCTGTCTACTTACTTAGTAGTAAAGGTTTAAATTTCAAAGCCCTTTTCCTAGGGCACTGTAAATAAACAACTTAACTGACTTGAAAACAAATTTCTCTATGAACTGGTATTACCCGCGAAGATAAGTAATTTAGAAAAAAGCCCAGTGATTGCACTGCATGCATTAACACACACACCACACAATAGGGTGGGAGAGGGTTGAAATTCTAAAACGTAATATAGGTGGCACAGAGGTTAGAAATCCCGCCGACCATGCACATGGTTCGGGTTCCATCGCCTAACGACGCACATCTGATATCCATGGTTGGCCTCAAAAATTCGGGCTAGCGATATCACATACTAAAAATTCCATATCTGTAGAAAAATTACGGTGGAATCAAACTATAATAAAAAAGGTAGGTGGAGAGAGAGAGAGGTTGATTACTGAATCTTTGTTCACAGAATTTACACCCAACACATGCAGTATGTATAACTCATCATTCATACCGGAAATATGGAAAGTACTATCACCGATCAAATCAAGCGATGAAAAATAATGGAATTATACAAAGGGAGTTGGAAATTTGTGTGAGTAACTTGATATGGTTATGAGTAATAAATTGTGTTGAAACGTGGTCGTCAGTAAATAATACTGTATATCTCTGTGAGACTTTATCAAACTAAATTTTCCTCATAATGCTAGAAACAATGGATGGTTGTGAGTAGTAGTATGGTGAATTATGATGCATCTAAGAAGGGAACAAACACGAAGTTATTCATTACCAGTATCCATGTTCTACTCAAGAATTAAGGAAGTAATTTAATGTGGTCTTTATTATTGCTTTATTTGTGTCTAACTTCATACTACTTAACATTTGTAAGTAGTATGATACCAATGTTTTATTTACAGTTTTGTTACTCCGTAAAATTTTTGCTGATTTCCTTTGGTATTTATCTTACCTATATTTCAAAAACCTTCCATTCGGTCTCAGTTAGTTATTTTATTATAATTAAGCAATATTTGTTACACAATATTCCTTGTGTAACACACTCTTTTGAGTATTAATGGCATACAGCCTATACGCCTCACAGTTTGAGTACTGTATTTTAAATCTAAATATTCCCATTTTTAATATTAGAACAAGACATATTAGCGAACAATATCGTTTTCAATTAGATCTTCTTCCCGCTTTACTCCAATTTACACAGATTCATATATAAAAACTCACGGTGATTTTGTGGATCAAACGATAATAATAATGTTAATAATATGGTAGATGTTTTGAACGTAATTGATAACGATGATTATAATGATAACAAAATATTGATAATAAGGTTTATGCAGGTGATAACAATAACAAAGTTAGTATGTGTATATGTAGACAGTTCAATAAATAAATAAATTAGGTCAAATCTTAAAAGGTGAAGTGAACAGATAGTCAGAGTTCAAATAGTTCTATTATGGGTAAATTTTGTTTTGATAAAGTCTCACAGTGTTATACAGTAATGTTTACTGATGACGTTTCGAGCACAATTTATTGCTCATAATCATATCAAGGTCTGTTTTGATAAAGTCTCACAGTGTTATACAGTAATGTTTACTGATATGATATGATTATCATATCATATGATTATGAGCAATAAATTGTGCTCGAAACGTCATCAGTAAACATTACTGTATAACACTGTGAGACTATCAAAACAGACCTTGATATGATTATTATTTATTATTATTATTGTATCCTTTAGTTCCTAGAGGAACATAGGGCTTCAGCTGCGCACCTCCATTGCCTTCGGTTTTCTGACAACTTTTTCACCCTGCTCCAGGTCTGTCCACATGCTTTCATCTCCTCCTCGCATGACCTCCTCCAAGTCACCCTTGGACGACCAACTCGCCGCCTCCCTTTCGGGTTCCACTCGAGGGCTTGTCTAGTGATGTCACTTGATGGTTTCCTCAGCGTATGGCCAATCCATCTCCATTTCTTCCTGCCTATTTGTTTCACAATCGGTTCCTGATTGGTTCGCTCCCAGAGATCCCTGTTGCTGATCTTTTCTGGCCATCTGATCTTGAGTATTGAGAGAAGACAGCTGTTAATGAAGGTCTGAAGTTTGTTGGAGATGCTCTTTATGACTCGCCAAGTCTCTGATCCGTATAGTAGCACTGACTTCACATTGGAGTTGAAAATCCGGATCTTATTTTTGGTGCTGAGTGCTGTTGACCTCCACACAGATTTGAGAGTAATGAAAGCTTGTCTTGCTTTTCCGATTCTGGCTTTGATATCCTCGTCAGTTCCGCCTGTAGTTGAGACGATGCTTCCCAGGTAGGTGAAGGAGGTTGTTTCTTTCAGGTTCTTCCCATTTATGCTGATTGTTGTCTGTTGTTGTTGTTGATGTTGGCTAGGAATCTTCATCACCTCTGTTTTATCTATGTTCACGTGAAGTCCTATCTTTGATGCTTCTTCTGCCAACTTGTTACTTTTCACTTGCATATCTTCCAGTTTGTGGGAAATCAGACATATATCATCGGCGAAATCCAGATCCTCCAAGTCTTTTGTGTCAGTCCATTTTATGCCTGTTCCCTCGTTGGTTGCCGTTGTCTGTCGCATTATCCAATCAATTGCAATCAGGAAGATCATTGGTGATAGTAGACAGCCTTGCCTCACTCCCGTCCTCACTTCGAAGGCTTCCGTAAGTTTCCCGTTGTGGATTACTTGGCATGCAGCATTGTCGTATAACTGTTGGATGAGGTATATAATTGTCGATGGGACCCCGTAGTAGCGAAGTAGTTTCCAAATGACCTCTCGATCGACGCTGTCGAAGGCCTTTTCAAAGTCGATGAAGTTGAGATAGAGAGGTGACTGCCATTCCAAGCTTTGTTCAATGATGATCCGTAGAGTGGCGATTTGATCAATACATGATTTGTTTCTCCTGAATCCGGCCTGTTCCGGACGAAGTTTTTCATCTAGGGCTTGTTTGATTCTCTCCAGGATGATGCGACTTAGTATCTTGCTTGGAATGGACAGAAGCATAATTCCACGCCAGTTTTTACATTGACTTAAGTCTCCTTTCTTTGGAAGTTTGAATAAGTATCCGTTCTTCCAATCCTCGGGTACTTTGCCCTCTTTCCACACCTTCTCCAGCAGTGGTGTCATCAAGTCCGCTGTTGTCTCTGGGTCTATTTTCAAAGCTTCTGCTGGGATTCCATCTGGTCCCGGTGTTTTCCCAGCTTTAAGCATCTTGATTGCATTCAGGACTTCTGATTTCGTCGGGGGGTCAGTGTTCACTGGTAGTTCTGCTTCCGTTGTTGGTATTGCTGGACGTGTTGTAGGTGGCGGACGATTTAGAAGTCTTTTGAAGTGTTCAGCCCAGTGCTTTCTCTGTTCCACCTCTTTGGTGATTGACTTTCCATTGTCGTCCTTTATTGGCTTAATCTGTGTCGAACGTTTGCCCGAAAGGTGCCTAGTTGTTTGGTAGAGTGTGGCGAGGTCTCCTTTGCCTGCAGCTTGTTCTGCTTCGTTTGCCATGGTTTCATAATATTTTCTTTTTTCTTCCCTGGCACTCTTCTTCACTCTTTTGTTCAGTGTATTGTAGCTTGCATTCAGCTCCTGTTTTTGTTGCTCGTCAGTGCACTGGATAATCTTTTGTTTCACCATCCTTCTCTCTTCTATTAGTTTCCAAGTGTCCGTAGTGAGCCACTGTTTGTCCTGTCTCTTTTTTCTGCCTAGAACTTCCATGCAGGTTTGACTCCACACCGTTTTCAAGTTGTTCCAGTGCTTTTCGACGCTGACCTTTTCGCTGGTGTTGATTTGTGTCTCGGCTTTGTCCTTTATGCTTGCAATGAAGATGTCCTTTGTAGCCTGGTCCTTCAGCTTTTGAGTGTTGAACTTGGATTTTGGTCTATCTGCAGCTCCTGTTTCCCTGAAAGCTTTTAATTTGATTTGGATTGTCCCTTGTACGAGATAGTGGTCTGAGCCAACGTCTGCTCCTCTTCTTGCTTTTGTGCCCAGTAGGCTGCTCCTCCACTTCCTTGAGATTGAGATGAAGTCGATTTGGTTTTTGGTTTGCCCGTCTGGTGACACCCATGTAGCCTTGTGGATATCTTTGTGCCTATATACACTGCCACCAATCACCAATTATTATTATTTGATCCACAAAATCACCGTTATTGGTTAAAGAATTGTTATGTATAAATCTATGTAAATTGGAGTAAAGCGAGAAGAAGACCTAATTAAAAACAATACTGTATTTTAGATAAGTCCCGTGTTTTGGATTTTACGCTATACTCAGGCGTCTGGCTTAACTGATCGATAGTTGGATTACAGATCACGATTAAAGACTTCTTAGAATAAATCTACGGTATATATATATATATATATATATATATATATATATATATATATATACGTCATTATGTATGTAATCGCACAGAGGGGTTAAGGAGTAATGGCGACCGCAAATTTGGTTGCTTCGACAGGAAATAATGTACTAAAACTACACTGTGTACTTATCTTTTATTGTTTAGTACAGCAAGCAACGTTGTCATTGCCAATATTCATGGCCCCCTGCATTTGTGATGAAAGATAATGGATTAAATCCTAGTCACATTATATTTACATTTGTACTCATAGTTAAACCACATATCTTTTCCTGTCCTCCAACTAAATAAATACCTAAGGAATACATAAGTCATGACCTTTTTGGAATTTTGAATAAAGAAAGGACGAACATATTTGTAGGATAACAAGATATCGTTTCATTTCAAAGATTCTTTTCAAGTGTGTACATCATAAACAAAATCAAAGTAAAATTTGCAAAATTTTTGAACATTCTTCTTTTCTTGACAGTTAATTCGAATTACAGATCAAAGGCATAAGCATCATAATTCCAATAAATGATATAAATAGACAATTTATTCATTGTTAAGAAACGGATTGTTTATAGTATAATTAAAGAAAGAGTGATTAATCTCTCATCACCCTGGTAACTGTAACTGCTTTATTCGTGTACTTTTGTGTTTTGTTATGTTGCGTTACATTCTATTTAATTTTCATTTCACTTCCTGAGTTGAACTCGCTATTCGGTTTCCTAAATTACTTGATTGTTTCTTTACGTCATAATTTTACTTTACTATTCACCTCCACCCTACTGAACTCTCTTGTTCGGTCTTGTATTTTGTCTCTAAACAGTCATTGTTTCCAAGCAGAATTGCAACTCCACTCTTCTCTTGTCTACTTATACTACAAACAATCAGTTTCTTAACACTGAATAATTTGTCTAATTACATTATTTCTTGGAATTATGCTGCTTATACTTTCTGTCTGTGTAGTTCGAATTAAATGTCAAAAAAAGAATGTTCAGAAATTTTGTAACTTTACTTTAATTTTTTTGATGTACACAGTTGAAAAGAATCTATGAAATGAAACGATCTCCTATTATCCTAATAAAGGGAATTTCATCATTAACCGTATATGTTATCATTTACCTTTCTAATGTTAGACTAGCATTAAGATTTTCAGTTCCTACTGCATCAGATAAACTTTAATTTTGTGTCAGCCACAAGGCTAAAGACGTATGATGTGTGCTGGTAATCGATAAACACCTCTTTATGGCTTACGGTCAGCAAGAGGCCTCTGATGAGTAAAAGTCTACATGACGTAGTTCTTATCAGTTAAAGCATTATGGTTGGTGGGACAGTAATCTATCACTCATTAGTGAAAATCCGCTTACTAACTTTCTTTTTATACTCTGCTTACTTTTGTCTATTTGATATACGAATTTCAGTTACATGACTTTTCTGTCTGAGTGACTTCTTACTTTATTGACTACCGGAGCTACTGTTTGCCACATACAGTCGGTCGGATGGCTAACAGCTTACTCTCTAATACTCATTTAGCTGAACACTGAAGATAACTATCATCCTATCATAATGACCCATCAGCGTTTAATTCGTCGCCCAAATATAAATTTTGATGTATAAAAGGGGTGAAAATAACTATGAAATCCAAGACCAATTAATTTGTAGAGGTTAGTATCATATTATTACACAGTCACTAATTTGTGAAATAATGGTGATTGAGAAGAATGGTTGAATGAATTACTTAAAAATACGAAGATGAAAATAAGTTAGCTGAATTAACTAAAATAATAAGCATAACAAAATAACACAATAAAAACAAAAATGTCAAGTTTTAGTTACAAAGATAGGGAAAAATCATATGTGAGACCTTATACACATTATTTGAACGACCACTACAGAGAAAGAGACTTCATGAATTTCTTTTGAATACACAGATTTGGCTTACTCAAATGAATTACCAGCCGCCTATGTTTTATGCAAAAGTCTCACTCATACAGTTTGCGAAAGACTGGATGAGATACGACGAATAACTTTAAGAACTCTGTTGGTGTCAGCTTGCTATCCTGTGTCAACGAGATTAAGTAGCACTGAGCTGTAAATCGCTTTGTTTGGATTTTCGTCTAAAAAGGATGGGTAGTGTTCGAAAATTTATTTATGAACTAACCTGATCCCAGACCCAATGTATTTACCTCCACCGGAGCAGTGAAACTGGTAAATACATGCAGGATGATATTCCTAAATACTGCGTGGTTAAGCAGGGAATCTGTTCCTGTATCTGTATCTCTGTTTTAGCCCATCTTGTAGGTAGTCAGCATAAAGTGAGTACTAATAAAGCATTCAAAGTGGTTTATCGTATTCCAAACAATATCGATTTCGCCTTACGAGTTCGTCTTCCACATACAGCTAAAGCCATCAGAATTCGCTTGAAAAAGCCAGATCTGTGTGTTCAGAAGAAATTCTTTACATTAATTATCGTTTCGTGAATGTAAAAGACTGACAATTTCCTCTTGCATGTAAGTCTTTTACAAGTTATCATTGCCTTAATCATCTTATTCTGACTACTTCACCTTTAATTGCTTGTTACGTAGTCAATTTGAACACAAATTTATTTTTAATTACTCTTTATTTTCCCTAAATAATGCAATACGCAATCCATTTGTCTACTTTTTTTAAATATTTCTACTCCTTAATTGTTGTATTTAATTCCCTTAGTTAATTATCACCCCTTTAACATGGTGTTACTGCTAAATTATTGTTAACAAACTTATTACCACCAGGTCAGTAAATTTGTTGTATTCTGTTAAAAATGCGATGTATATATATATATATATATATATATATATATATATATATATATTAGAGTAGACCCATACATGAAGATCTAATTGTAAAGTTGATATTTATCCACTCAATCCTTTTGTCTTCGAAATAAGTATTGTTTGGCAAATGAATAAACAGAAAAATCCTTCTAAAGACTCTTCTCAGACTTTGTATGACATGGTCTCACTGTTAACACTTTTTGTGAACTGCAGTCTTAGGAAGGTTGATTTGTTCGGAGTTGTAAATGCCCTGAACTTGTTACTTGCTAAATCCATGAATTTATTCAAAACTTTCATCAAATATCCGTTTCTACATAGTGCATCATGACTATTGCCCATTTCTTCGTTAAATGTTTCGTCCAAACAAACAACTCTAGAACGGTGAACTAAAAATCTAACCAGATTTCGTTTGTACTTTATTTTAACCTCTTCTAGACCTCAAGAAAATATAAATTCAACCACTTGATCTAATGAGTAGTTAACCATACCTCAGTATTTCCGTCTATACAATGGTTGAGAATGGGTTTTTATTTTAACTCCTCAAGATATGGCAACGAATGCCTTGAAATGATTATAGAAAGTATCAAAAAGGGTCAAAAGCTAGTATTAGGTATTAAAAAGTTTACATATGAATGTGGAAATAGTGCATTAGCCTTGTATAACCCTAAATGATATGATGTGCTTATGGACACCGAAACTGAAAATTGGCTTGTTGAAACTAAAACCTATCAAACACTGATATTATATAAAATCGAGAAATCTGTATTCCTTAATTGTGGAGCGGCAATAAAAAATGAGGATAAACAACATAGAGGAAGCTAATGTATGATAAATGAAATGAGTTTTAATGAAAAGAAGCTTCTCTTAATATCTTGTCACCAAAAGTGTACAGTCAGTGGTCTTTAATTATCATGAAAAATATCTTTCAACCTTAATAGCTGAGATAAGTTTTTAAGCATTATGGAATGGATCAGTTAATTACGGTCGTATTTTAGTGGATGTTTACACACAATAAGTTTTTGCTTTTGGTAATATTTCGAGCAAAATTACTGCCCACGAGCATAAAAACTGCTTGCATTGTTTTTGCAATTTTTAAACTCCTGTATTTTACCTATTGTACTCTACTGCTCTCCATTAATCTTTCCTGGGCTGCTCAAAAAAGATTATATCATATTACGAAGAGTATTAAATGCTGTGAGTAGAGCTTGTGGTCTGCCACTGCATGAGCTCGCTAACGCTATAGTCGAGAGGCATATAAATTCCTGTACGAAATGGGCAAAGGCTATAATGTCAGACCCTCTGCACCCCCTTTATTCACACCTGTCCCCTTGTATCTCATTAGGTAGGACGAGAAGTCAATATAGGAAGTTATATGCTCGTACCACTAAGTATAGAAATTCTACAATACCCTATTTAGCCCGTACTTTATGTGACGAAGACTCTGTTAGACGTGAAACTTACAAGTTACTATGTAATTAGCACAGTGAATCGACCCTTTCATCGTTCATCTTTCTGTATTTTATGGTGTTACACTTTCTATCGTTTAAATCGTTACTCTGTTATTTTATTTTAGTTGGTATTACTATTATTACTACAATTTTGTACTTTATGCATATTTTTCTCCGTATGGCATACAGTATTTTGCTATGTAGCTGCTATAACAATCGTTTTATTACTATTATGTAATGTGTATTTTTAATTTTTGTTGTTGTCGTTTTTGGGTAAATTAGATGCAATATTGTACTGAATGCTGAAAATTCCTTGCTGTATCATGAGTACTGTTTTTGGAATAAAGCAAATTATTATTATTATTCACACATTTGTGATTTGCGTATATATATATATATATTAGCTTATTTTATTTAGAAATCTGATGTTTAATTTAGTTTCACACTTATGAATATTAGCAAGTGAAATTAAACGATATGTTCTTAAGTCATTCAAAAGAACTACGGTTATGAACTAAATAGTATTTGGACAAATTTATTCTAATGTATGTGAATAGCCTAGCAACATGTCGTTTACCTTCAGTCCATATTACCGCGTATACATGTTTTGGATTATAATCTATTAACAGTCTCAGAATTTTGATGCTGCTAATTCCATGTCCTATAAAAAAACATTGTTGTCAATACCAACGGTTCTTTAATTATTATGGAAATAACTATGATACCTGATTAAGAATTTATAGAAAAGAATACCCTTTGTTCATCATTCAGCCTTTACTTAAACGTTGATACTCGTTGACGCTTATTTTGAGTGATCTAGACGTTCCACCCACATAGTTAGTCAAACATTCAACAAAAAATACTCTGTTGATTACAGTATTTTTGTTCAAATATTTTGTTGTATCTTTAAATTGGTTTAGTTTGTTTCTAACTGGATTCTTTGTCTTTGAAAACTTGAGTCAGTGTCATTTATTTCTCACATTTTATGATGATGTAAAGTTTTTTGTCGACATTAAAATAGTTTATTTAAACCATCGACTGCTACTACTAATAGTAGATCAATGAGGTTGATTATATTAGCGAACGTATTTACTCAACTTAGTACTACGCTGTATGTAATAACCAGAAAAGATGCATAAAGTGTAAAAGTACTGGCTTTTATCTGTTTGACTTTAACAGCATACACCTTCATAATGTGCTATTATTTTCATAATTATAATAATGGCAAGAAACATTTTTTAAGTATATCATTTGGTTATAAGAAGCAATTGATATATAAACATCATGTATACCTCTACAATCTTTGTTGTAATAAATTTGCTGCTGAATATACCTTTTGAAGGAATACCTATATTTAAAAAACAAATATTGATTGATTGCAGCATCGTTCTCGGAATGCTTTCTTCATTTTTGTCATGCCGAAAATTTTGCTTCAAGTTGTTTTCATCGCAGTTTTCTTTTCAAAGTTCATCAAACTACACTTTCCTTCTTCACATTTTCCTACAGAACAGTATGTAACACAGATAAACAATCATTCATTTTGTACATAGGTGATTAGTAAGAATCTGTATAAAAGACAGTAGTCCGACGAAGAAAATAAATTTTGAGGTCACTGAGTAGGAAAGACGGCTGACATTGTTACTACATTTGGCGTAGCTGGGTAGTATCAGCAACTTTGACACAACACATGTAACGAATGGCCTGGTATAGGGGAAATCTATTCCAGTTAGGTGAGATCTATCATCAGGTATCTATAGTGTTATGAGAGGTGAATGTTTTCAAGAGATTGTAGTAGAAAAATAATAGCTCTTTAAATTCCTCAACTTTCTGGTGCAATGTAGACAGTAGGTGATCAGTCAAGGATAGTAAATCGTCGATCAGTTACTAGTGAACTCTTACCCATGAATATGTGTCGGCAACTTGGTTTTCTAGCATCTAATAAACGCTCTTTTTAAACTTCCTTCTTGCATTCTACCTAAGAATCAGTTAACTTTCTTTTTTACGTTGTGAACAAATTTCACTCTGATGTAAAATTCAATAAGATTTCCGATCTGTTTCTAATATTTAATATTATTCAGAGAATTATGATGATTTGAAAAAGACTATGAATTACGGTTGAAAAATGATACGGTGATCTCTTTCTAAGTATTTTTTCCACATATTTCGTATTGATACAATTCGAATGTAGTCAGGCTTTGGACTTAGAATTTTCCTACAAATAATGCATGTAGATGGCAATAACCATAACTGACATATGATGATGTATTATACACTTTAGTTATCTGTTATATTTCATCGATAAAGTTTGATAAAATGAGTCTCTTTGACTCATTATTAGCGTTCAATGAAATTACTCACTAAGCAATGCTGCAGTTTTTGTAACAGTTTTCGTGAGGTAGACACGAGAATCATTTATTGAGTCAGTGGACTTATATTGACCGGAGCTTCTGAGAAATCTGTTTCACAACTCATTTTGGCCTGACTAAATTTATGATTTGGTCAGGTGTAGCAGTAGAGTAGCTGGATTACTATTGTGGGACAACAACAGTTTGTAAATCTTTTCGCTTTATTCCAATCATGAGATGTTATAAACAACTATAAGTTTCGTATTATTGATATAAGTATAAAACTTGGGCACTGTGGTAGAGTTAATATAACTGTACAACACTGTGTGATTTATCAAAATAAAATCTTACCCATAATGGAACTATAAGCCTCGGTTGGAAATAAATTCCAGTGATGCAGATGTAATTTTTCTCTTAAAATCAAATTATTTATTTGACGAACAGTTATTCTTTGTCTTTCTGAATTTCTTCTACTATATATCAGTGTGTTCATTTAGTGTTTAAATCCATGCCAGTTTGCCAATAAGGAACTTCATTCGGTAAATCTCTGCTTCAGAATTTAAGATGAGACATTTTGCTGGCTGGAAAACCTCATACTATATAGGTGTAACTTGAAATTCAATATATATATATATATATATATATATATATATATATATATTGGTTATCAGCCTTGGGGATTATCTAGAAATAAACAACATTATTATTAGTAGTATACTATTCGTCACCAATTCTAAACTAAAATTGCCTCATTTAACTACTTTAACCACGAATTACAGCTTGTATTTAAACTCTAAAGTCCAAACAACTTGAAAGATTTGAATAATCTTAGATTATTGAACTACACGGTCTAACACCAAAATCATAAAACAGATTTGACGATAATGAGATCCGTATGGCAAAAACCTTAAAAATCATAAAGAATGTCTCATAGAAGACGCACTTTACAAAAAATGGAGTTCGACTGAAGGATTTGGACTTCATACCAGACCCTTATTCAACAGGCTAACACTGCCAACGCAAATGTGATAAATATTTTCCATTCCTAAATACATGCTAGTTTTATAATTCACACAGTGATAAAATCGAACAACCTGTAGATATCTGTTACCTTGATTGACTAATTCATTTGACGATGTAGAATTAAGTCATACAGAAGAACCATGGTCGAGTTAACATACATAAACTGACATTTCTTAAAAACTTTTAAATTTATTGACATTCGCTGGTGAAATGTCAGCGAAAACAACCTTGTTTTAATTTCGATAGAGAAAGAAAGACTAGATTCTTTCTCTATCCAAATTAATCAAGGGAATGTTATGTACTGATCGAGTAATTAACAGTCCTGACGCAAGAAGGCAGAAATCAGAAGACCACCAGGTTCACGATGATACTTGTATTCTTTCAAACAAGGAAAATCAATGTCACACAAGTGTATGAGCGAATGTTCAAAAATGAACGAATCAACAGACAGTCTTAACATGATGGTTAATTATAATGGAATATCGATCCATATATACAGAGCAAAATATAACATGGAACCATATGCATGAAACCTTGTTTTCCTATGTCATTCGATGGGAAATACAAATTTCAAATGATGATAAACATCGGTTACCTATAACAAATAATTCAATACGAAAAGCTTTCTTCAGACATTTATACAGCTCACATGGTTTGGAGATTAATATATATCTCCCCTAAATAATAACTAGTCATGTTTTCGAAATAGGATATCATGAAATGTATTCCAAATAAACATAATTTGTAAAAATTATGTACTAATATTTTTTGCTTCACAATGCTGAGAATTATCAAATCGAATCAGAACATTTTCTAACATCTAGAAAACAGAAAGATTGAGCGAAGAAATATTCAGTCTTCAATTAGATCCTCATCTCTAGCTCTACTCTAATATATGTAGCATTTTTATTAAAATACACAACAGTTTACCAATCAAGTGGCGATATGTCTGCTAACAATAATTAGTCAGTGTCAAAATGTCAATGGGTTGATAATTAACGAAGAAAATCAATACACAATTAAAAGGTAGAAATGGTTAGAATAAATTAGTTTTACAAGGATAACACGTAATTAAAGTTGAAGTGGTCAAAATAAATAAAAAATAAGGTAAAATAATTTCGACAATTATAATTTTTAAAGGTTTTGGAGGAGGGGGGCGAAGTAGTCCTGTTTATTATTTTTTTTCCTTCACGTTCCCCAGTGGAGCATAGGGCTTCAAGCTAGTGACTTGAATTTTCTGTAGAAGTGTTTATTTTACAGGATGAGGTTGCTAGCCTCATGCCCAACCTTTCCTCTTTACCAGCATTATTTCTGGCTTAGCGAGGTAAAGGAGTGCGTCAGCTGATGATCGAACCCCGGACCATGTCCATGGTTGGCGAGCGTCCTAACCGCTATGCCCCCGACGCACAGTCCTGATTATGAATTCACGTAATGATGGCCACGGTAAGGAAGAGACAACGTACCTCTGCTGCATAATAAGCTCTTTTAACTGCATTCTTCAGGCGCTGGGGTATTCTTTTGCTGATGTTGTCACCGAGGTACTTGTTTTTTGGGAACTGTTGCCATACTGACTCTCCCTGGTGCTGAATTCATATTTTTCTCAATGAATTGATCTGGATAACCATTTTTTCTAAGTAATTCTCTAATAACCTTAAGCTCCTCATTGAGGCTGTCGTCTGAACAGATTAAAAAATAAAAAATTAACCTAGCTCTATGAAGTAGACACTTTACCAGGTTACTTTTATATTTCAAAGGTACAGAACTCAAAAAATGAGTGTACTGACCTGTTGTTGTAGGTTTCCTATACATACCCGTTCTTAGTGTGCCATCTTCTTTCCTTGCCATGAAAACGTCTAGGAATCAGATACTGTCATTACTTGCTTTCTCTATGGTAAAGTTTATTGCTGAATGTGCATCATTAAACTTGTCAAGGATGTTCATTGCATCATTTTCGTCTTTCATAAGCACAAATGTATCATCCATATATCGACAGTAGAAATCCATGTCACAACCACCCCTATTCTATGTTCGAGAAATAAGGATAAACTACCTAAATTTGCCTCTTCATTGTGTATCTACGAGTTTGAATGCAGCTGCGGAGCCAGGTACATTGGGCGTACAATTAGGCAGATTCATCATCGTATTTCCGAACATCACCCAACATGCTTAAGCAAGGGACAAACAAGATCTATTCGTAGCTCCATTTTAGCACACCTTGTAGACAGTGAGCATAAGGTAGATGTTAATACTGCATTTAAAGTTATTAATCGCATTCCGACTTATCTTAATTTTGCTCTACGAGTTCGTCTTCTACAGACAGCTGAAGCAATCGGAATTCACCTGAAGAAGCCAAGCCTATGTACAACCACTTTCCTTACCGTGGCCATCATTACGTGAATTCATAATCAGGACTGTGCGTCGGGGGCATAGCTGTTAGGACGCTCGCCAACCATGGACATGGTCCGGGGTTCGATCCCCGGCCGATGCACTCCTTTACCTCGCTAAGCCAGAAATAATGCTGGTAAAGAGGAAAGGTTGGGCATGAGGCTAGCAACCCCATCCTGTATCGAACATCGAATGACCTTGGCGGCCTGTTTGAATATTTTTGGGCTACCACATTCCATGTACATTTTGCATCTATTTACTCGTATTTTATTGGTATTTACATATCACATTATGCATTCTAATCGTATTATCTACCCTCGGGATTTTATAAAACGTTTTAAACCCAAAAACTTTCATATTTGCAATAAACTCAAGAAAAAGCACCATGGAGGTTGGCAGCGTGCCTTAAAATCTACACCCATACATCACACCACTGTTCCAGTTATCATTAGTACCAACTGCCGGTCCCTGCCTAACAAAATTCTGGATTTTCAGTCTCTGTTGTCTTCTAGTACCTACCACAATACTGGTATTGTCACTCTGCAAGAAACCTGGCTCCATGACTCATACGATGACAATATTGTGTCTCTAAACAATTTCAATGTTTTTCGACAAGACCGTATTTGTTCCAAGAAAAAGTGTGGTGGAGGTGTTGCAACTTTTATTCACTCAAAATGGTCCATTTCAAACAAAGTTTGTTTCAAATTCTCGAATGACTTCATTGATTGCATCACTGTGAGATGTCGCCCGAAACACATTTCAAAATACAAATTCATTTATATTTCTAATGTTTATGTCTCTCCTGGCTGTACCATATTGGATTTATCTATGTTCGCCGATGAATTCACCGCTTTTGCTGCAGCTTGTTTCGAGAACTCTTTATCAATAGTAACTGGCGACTTCAATGCTAGCGATTGCTCCTTCCTTATATCACTTGGTCATGACAATATTGTCAACTTTGCCACCCGTCTTGGTAAAAAACTGGACCTGGTATTTATCAATGATGTTGGTATATATGAAGCTCGCAAACGTGCTCCTCTACTTAATTCTGACCACTGCATCATACGTGTGCTGCCTAAAATATATTCCAAATCACACAAAGGTGTCCTCTCTCACCTCTACAGTAAAGTTCAACGGAGATGCTACTCAAAAGACAACCTAGACAAGCTCAGATGCATGTTGAAAGACACTAACTGGGACTTATTTACAGAACAAACATTAGATGAAACAATCACAAACACTACCGATTATCTTAAATTCTGTTTCGAAATATGTTGTCCTAAAGAAACATTATTCATCCGATTTGATCGCTTATCTTCGCCATATCTCAAAAAGCTACGTAGAAATAAAGAACTGTTGTTCAAAACTAATGATAAGCCTGGTGTAAAAAAGTTAAACATGCTGATAAAACTGGAAATAAAAAGACTAAGTGTTTTATATAATCAAAGATTTTTGTCATGTAAAACCCCTTCTAATTTATGGAAACTTTTCAAAGAAATTACTAACGGTAAGCGATGTATTTCTGTTCCATCTCTTAATGTTGACACTCTTAATAAATCTTTCATACGCTCTTCTGTTGATACCCTTCCAAATGATACAAATCATATTGACAATAACTTTAGTGGTTTTAATACCCTTGATGTGCTTAAATGTCTCCGGTCTCTTAAGCCTTCTCAAAGCCTTGGTCCTGACGGCATACCTGCCATTGTCCTCAGGAATTGTGCTGATATTTTGTGTTATCCTCTTACTAACATTTTTAATGCCTCTTTTTCCGGTAACGTTCTACCTTTTGCATGGAAAAACATTAAAATTATCCCTATACCAAAACCATCTTCTGGTTCTGATATTAAATTTCGGCCTATTGCAATTACTTCCCCCTTTTTAAAATTGATGGAAAAATTACTTTTACTTCGTCTTGAACCCGCTTTGAAACCTTTTAATGATCCTAAACAATTTGCATACAAACATGGTAGAAGTACCTTGGATGCTGCGGTTGTCTTATATCACAATGTTGTCTCTTGTTTAGACAAAGGTGCTAAATATGTTCGTAGTGCTTTCTTAGACTACACATCTGCTTTTGACTCTGTACCTAGGGGCCTTTTATTAAATAAGCTATCATTGACACAAACAGGATCCTGGGCTAAGAGTTGGTTGCATTCCTATTTTTCTGATAGAATGCAGTATACTGTATATAACGGCAAATCTTCTTCTACCTCGCTTACAAAATCCGGTGTTCCACAAGGTGCTGTCCTCTCTCCTTTTCTTTTTTCTTTCTTCCTACATGACCTGCCTCATTCAAACGAAACTAACTTTGTTAAATATGCAGATGATCTGACTGTATCACTGCCTATCACTTCCGAGTCTGACAGCTCCAAACTTAATAGCTTTCTGTTGGACATCAACAACTGGTCCAAGTCAAATGGTCTTATATTAAATCCTTCCAAATGTCAGGTGCTTGACTTTACTTTCAAGCATCGACGTGACTTACTTGAACTAGTTAACTCTCATGATCCCTGTAGCATAGATGGCACGGAAATTGAAACCAAATCAAGTATTAAATACCTTGGACTAGTTTTTTCCTCTGACCTTTCATGGTCATCCCATATCTTATCTATCTCTAAGAAAATGTTTCGTCTTACCTTCTACATTAAAAAGTTAAGACAATCAGGTATCAACCAACCTTTAGTTTTGCAATTTTTAAACTCCTGTATTTTACCTATTGTACTCTACTGCTCTCCATTAATCTTTCCTGGGCTGCTCAAAAAAGATTATATCATATTACGAAGAGTATTAAATGCTGTGAGTAGAGCTTGTGGTCTGCCACTGCATGAGCTCGCTAATACTATAGTCGAGAGGCATATAAATTCCTGTACGAAATGGGCAAAGGCTATAATGTCAGACCCTCTGCACCCCCTTTATTCACACCTGTCCCCTTGTATCTCATCAGGTAGGACGAGAAGTCAATATAAAAAGATATATGCTCGTACTACTAAGTATAGAAATTCTACAATACCCTATTTAGCGCGTACTTTATGTGACGAAGACTCTGTTAGACGTGAAACTTACAAGTTACTATGTAATTAGCACAGTGAATCGACCCTTTTATCGTTCATCTTTCTGTATTTTATGGTGTTACACTTTCTATCGTTTAAATCGTTACTCTGCTATTTTATTTTAGTTGGTATTACTATTATTACTACAATTTTGTACTTTATACATATTTTTCTCCGTATGGCACACAGTATTTTGCTACGTAGCTGCTACAACAATCGTTTTATTACTATTATGTATTGTGTATTTTTAATTTTTTTTGTCGTTTTTGGGTAAATTAGATGCAATATTGTACTGAATGCTGAAAATTCCTTGCTGTATCATGAGTACTGTTTTTGGAATAAAGCAATTATTATTGTTATTATTATTATTAAAATAAACACTTCTACAGAAAATTCAAGTCACTAGCTTGAAGCCCTATGCTCCACTGGGGAACGTGAAGGAAAAAAAATAATAAACAGGACTACTTCGCCCCCCTCCTCCAAAACCTTTAAAAATTATAATTGTCGAAATTATTTTACCTTATTTTTTATTTATTTTGACCACTTCAACTTTAATTACGTGTTATCCTTGTAAAACTAATTTATTCTAACCATTTCTACCTTTTAATTGTGTATTGATTTTCTTCGTTAATTATCAACCCATTGACATTTTGACACTGACTAATTATTGTTAGCAGACATATCGCCACTTGATTGGTAAACTGTTGTGTATTTTAATAAAAATGCTACATATATTAGAGTAGAGCTAGAGATGAGGATCTAATTGAAGACTGAATATTTCTTCGCTCAATCTTTCTGTTTTTCTTTATGTCTAAATCGGGATTTTTTAACATCTTTTCATTTTCAACCACTGTTAGATTATATTGTTACGTGACTAAATGTACCTTGAAATCAACTAAGTCATCACCAATTTAATAAGTCAGTAAATTAACTTCGTGTTTAAACCGTAAGACTTTATTTAAATGTTGTCTGGTTTCCTCCTTTGCAGAAGTTGAAGGTTCCAATGAATTCTCTGTTTAACTGAGAAGTCTCCTGAATACATGCATGTCTCTTGGAAAAATTTAATCAATGAAATGTACATTGAAGATGTTGTCTGTTTTACCATGCCTTTTAATTAGTCATAAAGCATTTTTGTCAGGGAAAAAGAACATTGCATATTGGCTATAATTTTGTCTTAAATGTATACATAATGTTGACATTTTTTGAAAAAATTATACATTTATATGTGAACGCTCTTTAGTTTAATCATGAGACAAAGGTCAACATTCTACTATTATATATACCCAAGATTATTTTTGCTTCTAATTGGATATTTTATAAAAGAAAAATACAGATTGAAAACAGTCTGAAGTACTGAAAAACTTGAAAGATGAAATTATTTCAGTAAAGATACCGATCAGAATACAAATAATGTCTAATAAAAGAAAAAATAATGTCATCATAGCAACGAGCCATAAGTCAGAACCGAGGTTAAACAATGACAAGTCAACATTGAAATCTGCCAAGAATGATATACAAGGGAAACATAAGTAATTAGATAACAGAAACAGAAGCATAAATAAGGCAAACGACCAAAATGAAAAAGAAACAATATAGGATACTGAAAATTTATTTTGGAAAATTGTAAGCAGGGAAAATAAACGGTCGCAAAGCAAACAAGGAACGAAGGTCGAAAGAAACAAAATACATGAGAGACTATTATAAAAAACAAGGAAAAAAGAAAAGAAATACGATCGAAAAACCACAATGAAAACACACTAACAACACAACATAACCCATTAAATTCAATAAACTTTAAAATAAATTAGACAGTAATTCTAAACATCAAGAAAGAGATGTATTATAGGTGATACGAAAACTATCAGAGTGGAAATTCCGTAAAAAAAGATTTATGATTCTTGCTTACATCTAGATGTAAGACGGACATTAATGAAATTTCAACGAGATGCAAGCATTAATCATACAGGGATAAAAATTGGAGACTGTGGTAAAGCATAACTACCTTATGGATAAAATTTATACTATAATAAAATCATAAGGTGTTATGTACTCAAAAAAATACCGACGACGGTCCTCGAAAAAATAATTGATAAAAATCATATAAGGGAAATCACACAAAATATATATCACAAAAATTAAACAGTAAAAGATTTAGCAATTACTGAAACTGCAACAATACAATAAAAACAAACCAACAAATACACACGAAAACACCATAAAAGGATGTCAAAAAGCATTATACAGACTCAAAATTCTACCAAAATAACGAGTGAAATGAGGCACAATACTCCCTCCATTACTCGTCACATGCTAAATATAGGGAACAATACTACTCCAAACACATTGGAGGAGATGGCTGAAAGCATTCTGAGCTTGAACACAAGAAGAAAATCTCCTGAAACCAACACTCTCTACTCACCTCAATCAAAAGTGAATTCACTCTTCGGACAAAATCAATGGGTGTTTTCATGTGAAGAGTGGCACACAAATACTCAACTCATACCGATGACAACAATGGTGACAGCACTGGTGGAAGTCTATGCATCTCATCTTTATGGGACAGTCAACCAACAGAAATCTCATTCATTCTCATCTTCACCAGCTGGGAGGAGTGTCGCTTCACACGACTCCATTATCCACTCAATAACTGACTGATTCATTGACAAACTGACAGGCTGACAGACTGATTGACTCAGGACAGTAATGCTGGTAGAATGCACAAGCTACCAATCATGCAGCATCCCGACAGAAGGACCGAGCGAGTATCAATGCTTTATCATTACTTACACCACCAGTAATTGTCATTGACAAATTTCTGTCATAAATAAACTCCTGTTAGCATTGCAGTAATTGAATTACAATGAGAGATAAGCGATGATTATTGCTTGTCAGATTCCCTTCATTTTGACAGTAGAGTTGTTTTCTTCTAATTGATGAGTTGCCTGTGACTGTTGTAATTGTATCACAAAAGTTTTGTGATTCTTTGTGTAGATGTAGATGTAAGACTGACATTAATAGGCTTTCGACGAGATGTAAGCATACAGTGGAAGCGCGGTAACTACTCAATAGGTGATATTTCTAGTGGGAAGGTGTTCAGTGTGTATGTGAAAAGTGTTAGTTTAGTTTATAGGTGAGATGGAATGTGGTGTTGTTGTGTAGAAGGAGAGAATGTGTTTAGTGGAGAAGTCGTGAGTGGGGCTGCTTCGTCATGGTTTTTGTTGTTGTTGTTGTTGTTGTTGTCGTTGTCGTGGTGGTTAGAGTGACCGTGCTAGCTAGTATGATTGAGTGAGCGTGGTCAGTGAGTATTGGTTTGTATGATGTGATGACATTGTTGAAGATTCGGGCTCAGCCGGGAGTCGAACCCGGGACCACTCGCACCCGAAGCGAGTATCATACCCCTAGACCACTGAGCCACGAGCGTCTGCCCACCACGAATTTACCCCCAATCACAATATATTCATATATACACTCACCACCTTCAATTCAGTATTTCACACTCCCATCATATACAACATATCATCACATCATCATCTATCTCAGGTCAACAGAACAACTTCTCAACCTCATCTCATCGCCTTCGTATTTCATTGCTTAATTCACTGGAGAGAACGCATACATACAGTCATCTATCTCACTCACTGTGAATAACCAACTGACGATCACCTGTACTCACCTAATCACTCTCTTCCACTCTCCTGACTTCTTCGATATTTCAATAATGACGAAGACAGTCTGAATGATAGAGAAATGAGATAAGATCTGGATGTGGTTTTGTTCTCTGAGCTGGATGGTTAGTTTGCGAAGGTTTCATCACCTTACTGGGTGACATCTTCAGCGCATACTTCAATTTGAAGTGAGCTTTTAGATTTCTCCACGAGTTTATTAATCATCTCTCCTGGTGACCTTGGACGTGATTGGTTGTTTGTGTGTGTTTTCACACCTTCTAGGTTACTTGTATTGGAACCGGTTGTTTCTTTGACTTGAATTTTGACCCTTTGTCTGTGAAGTTTCTTTCTTATTGGTTGATAAATTTTGTCTATGTCGATGTGTCTATTGATTGATGATCCACTGGAATGCCAAGCTTCTAAAAATTCTCTAGCATTCTTGTTATTTCCTTTGTCTAATATTTGAACGTTGTCCCAGTCGAATTGATGTCCGTAGTTGTCTGTGTGTAGTGAAATGAGGGAGTGGATATCATGTCTTTTGACGGCTAGCTTATGTTCGTGGATACGAAGACGAAGGGGACGTCCACTTTGGCCGATGTAGTGTTTTTCGCAGTTGTTACAGTTTATTTTGTAGATGATGTTGGTTTTATCTTCTTTCGCTGTTGAGTCTTTTGGTTGACATAGAATTGAGTGAAGCGACTTTGTTGGTTTGTGTACGACGTCAACTCCTAAAGGTTTGAAGAGTCTTGTAGTGATTTCTGAGATATCTTTTATATATGGTAAGGCAATTTTCTTTGTGTTCTCCTTGGTGGCTTTTGCTTTGGTAGGTTGGCTTGGGGGTATATGTCTCTTGATGAAATTCCGTGGATATCCATTCTTTTGGAAGACGTCCATGAGATACTTTTCTTCAATTTTTCTTAAGGTGGGAGTGCTGCAGTGAGTCCTTGCCCTCTTGAATAGTGTTTGTATGCAATTCCTTTTGTGTGTTATTGGGTTGTTGCTGTTGTAATTCAGTATTTGGTCTGTGTGAGTTGATTTCCTATAAACTTGAGTTTCTAATTCTCCTGTAGTTGTTCGCCTGACTAAGACGTCCAAAAATGGTATTTTGTTCTCGGATTCCTCTTCTCTTGTGAATTTGATGTCGTTGAAGACGTTGTTTATTAAGTTGTGAGTTTTATCTAATTCGTTTCTTTTGATGATTACAAATGTGTCGTCGACGTAGCGTATCCAAATCTTGGGTTTGATCTTTGGTAGAATTATATTTTCGAGTCTTTGCATCACTGCTTCTGCAATCAAACCTGATATTGGCGATCCCATGGGTGTTCCTTTGACTTGTTCATATATTTGGCCGTTGAATTGGAAGTATGTTGTTAGGCATAGATTTATGCATTCCATCCAGCTTGTGTGTTGCATTTTTGATTGTTGTGGCAGTTGTTCGTCGTTGCTAAGTAGTTGCTCCATGGTTTCTTTTGCTAGGTTTTGTCCGATGGATGTATATAATGCTGTCACGTCGAATGATACCATTATTTCTTGTTCATCTATTTGGATGCCTCTGATTTTCTCTAGGAATTGGATAGCAGAGTTGATGGAGTGATCGCAAGATTCCGTTAGGTGTTTTAGTTTTCTGTATAATTCTTTGGATAAATTATATGTTGGAGTTCCTGGGAGTGATACAATTGGTCGTAATGGGATATTTGCCTTGTGTATTTTGGGTCTGCCGTAGAATCGGGGTAGGACTGGTCCATTGGATTTCATTCGCCATTGGTCTTGTTTTGTGATCTGTCCAGTTTTGGTGAGCTTGTTTAAGGTCCTTTGGATGCGGTTATCCAATGTTTGTATGGGATTTGTTGGGAGTTGTTGATATACATCTTCATCTTTGAGTAGTTCTTCTGCTTTCTTGGTATATTCTTCTCTGTCCATGACTACTGTTGTTCTTCCTTTGTCGGCTGGTAAAATGACGATGTCCTTCCTATTTTTCAGCTTTTTGAGGGCCTTTAGTTCTTGAGCGTTGAGTTGTGTGTGTTGTCTTTTCTGTTTGACCATTGGTACAATTGTTTGGCGTATCTCTTCCTGTGTTTCCTCGTTCAAGTTTGATGATTTGAGTAATGATTCAAAGGCAGCGAAGAAATCAGTTTTTGAAGCATCTCCGGTGTTGTAGTTTAATCCTTTTTGTAGTAGTTGTTGTTCCATTTTTGATAGTGGTTGTTTTGATAGGTTGACTACGCAGTCTATGGGCGTATTGTCTGGTTGTTGTTTTCTAATCTTGGCTAGCTTGGTTTTGAGGACTCTTCGTCTTTGTTCTCTGTGTTTTTCACTTGACAGTGTAATTGCGGTGATCAGCGTTGACAGGTGTTCCTGGTTGAGAGTTTTCTCTAATTTTGCTTTTTGGATATCTATAATTTGTTGATATTTGTTGATCCGATAATGTGCATCTGTAATCATTAATTTGACCATTCGTCTTCCACATTGTTCGGCCAATTTCCATCCCATTGGGCAGTTGACTGGTGGTTTGTATCTTACACTGTTTGGTAGGATTGAATGACGAAGGCACTCATGGAGAAAGAATAATTGTTCTCTGGTGGATCCTTGCCTTTTGGCGAAGTCTTCCCACTTTCGAACAGAGAGAAGCGTATCCCGCTCGTAAGATTTAGATATTATAGAGAAGATTTGTAGCTCAGGTGGATGATTTTGATGTGGTTTTGTTCTCTGAGCTGGATGGTTAGTTTGCGAAGCTTTCATCACCTTACTGGGTGACATCTTCAGCGCATACTTCAATTTGAAGTGAGCTTTTAGATTTCTCCACGAGTTTATTAATCATCTCTCCTGGTGACCTTGGACGTGATTGGTTGTTTGTGTGTGTTTTCAGATGAATTGGATGTTCATATAAGAGGATAGTAACAAAAGTGATGAGTTGTCATAAATGATTGTTAAATAAGAGTTACGTAATGGCATGAATAGTTTGATGAATGAGTTGTGCTCAAAGGGTGTACATGGAAACAAAATAATATACAGAATTACACAAGGGTTTTAAGTTAGAAAAATAAGCATACAAACAGAAGTAAGGTCAAATCAAACAAACAAAGAAAAGTTAGGTCAAATCAAAGGAGTAGTTACCATGCGAGTAGAAGTGGTTGGATAATTTTCTTTTGTATGCATAGTTCTGGTTCCTCCAACTGGATGGCTAGGGCTTCTGCGATGCAAAGAAGACGGAATCGTACTGTCTTTGGAAGGTTGTTCTTCACTTTGTAGATTACTTTGAAGGAGGCGTTCGTTGAGATGGAATGACCAGTATTGACGAGATGTTCGATTATTGCACTCCTTATATGGCCATTATTTCCTTTCTGTAGCCACGCTGGATAGTGTTCTTTTACCATTTTAGACAGGATGAACCAACTAATTGTATTTTCGTTTGACAAATTTAATATATACACACACACACACACAAAATAACCATATATATTTGCGATTGTGTGTGTTTTCACACCTTCTAGGTTACTTGTATTGGAACCGGTTGTTTCTTTGACTTGAATTTTGACCCTTTGTCTGTGAAGTTTCTACACAACATCGGCCAAAGTGGACGTCCCCTTCGTCTTCGTATCCACGAACATAAGCTAGCCGTCAAAAGACATGATATCCACTCCCTCATTTCACTACACACAGACAACTACGGACATCAATTCGACTGGGACAACGTTCAAATATTAGACAAAGGAAATAACAAGAATGCTAGAGAATTTTTAGAAGCTTGGCATTCCAGTGGATCATCAATCAATAGACACATCGACATAGACAAAATTTATCAACCAATAAGAAAGAAACTTCACAGACAAAGGGTCAAAATTCAAGTCAAAGAAACAACCGGTTCCAATACAAGTAACCTAGAAGGTGTGAAAACACACACAAACAACCAATCACGTCCAAGGTCACCAGGAGAGATGATTAATAAACTCGTGGAGAAATCTAAAAGCTCACTTCAAATTGAAATATGCGCTGAAGATGTCACCCAGTAAGGTGATGGAAGCTTCGCAAACTAACCATCCAGCTCAGAGAACAAAACCACATCAAAATCATCCACCTGAGCTACAAATCTTCTCTATAATATCTAAATATTACGAGATAAGATCTCATTCCTCTAGCTAGCGAATCGACCAAACACCGATGTCACTTGGTTATTCAGGAAACCAATCAGTGCGTGGTGGAGACGACCAATCACAAGACGGACATCAATAACAAGGGAGGGAGGAGAGCGGATATGAGGCGAGAAATAATGGGCTCATACAAAATACGGGACACTGACGAAATTGTCAATCGAACAGGAACGAGTGGGTGTGAATTGACGCAACATACTCTCTCCATTACTCGTCACATGCTAAATATAGGGAACAATACTACTCCAAACACATTGGAGGAGATGGCTGAAAGCATTCTGAGCTTGAACACAAGAAGAAAATCTCCTGAAACCAACACTCTCTACTCACCTCAATCAAAAGTGAATTCACTCTTCGGACAAAATCAATGGGTGTTTTCATGTGAAGAGTGGCACACAAATACTCAACTCATACCGATGACAACAATGGTGACAGCACTGGTGGAAGTCTATGCATCTCATCTTTATGGGACAGTCAACCAACAGAAATCTCATTCATTCTCATCTTCACCAGCTGGGAGGAGTGTCGCTTCACACGACTCCATTATCCACTCAATAACTGACTGATTCATTGACAAACTGACAGGCTGACAGACTGATTGACTCAGGACAGTAATGCTGGTAGAATGCACAAGCTACCAATCATGCAGCATCCCGACAGAAGGACCGAGCGAGTATCAATGCTTTATCATTACTTACACCACCAGTAATTGTAATTGACGAATTTCTGTCATAAATAAACTCCTGTTAGCATTGCAGTAATTGAATTGCAATGAGAGATAAGCGATGATTATTGCTTGTCAGATTCCCTTCATTTTGACAGTAGAGTTGTTTTCTTCTAATTGATGAGTTGCCTGTGACTGTTGTAATTGTATCACAAAAGTTTTGTGATTCTTTGTGTAGATGTAGATGTAAGACTGACATTAATAGGCTTTCGACGAGATGTAAGCATGCAGTGGAAGCGCGGTAACTACTCAATAGGTGATATTTCTAGTGGGAAGGTGTTCAGTGTGTATGTGAAAAGTGTTAGTTTAGTTTATAGGTGAGATGGAATGTGGTGTTGTTGTGTAGAAGGAGAGAATGTGTTTAGTGGAGAAGTCGTGAGTGGGGCTGCTTCGTCATGGTTTTTGTTGTTGTTGTTGTTGTTGTTGTCGTTGTCGTTGTCGTGGTGGTTAGAGTGACCGTGCTAGCTAGTATGATTGAGTGAGCGTGGTCAGTGGGTATTGGTTTGTATGATGTGATGACATTGTTGAAAATTCGGGCTCAGCCGGGAGTCGAACCCGGGACCACTCGCACCCGAAGCGAGTATCATACCCCTAGACCACTGAGCCACGAGCGTCTGCCCACCACGAATTTACCCCCAATCACAATATATTCATATATACACTCACCACCTTCAATTCAGTATTTCACACTCCCATCATATACAACATATCATCACATCATCATCTATCTCAGGTCAACAGAACAACTTCTCAACCTCATCTCATCGCCTTCGTATTTCATTGCTTAATTCACTGGAGAGAACGCATACATACAGTCATCTATCTCACTCACTGTGAATAACCAACTGACGATCACCTGTACTCACCTAATCACTCTCTTCCACTCTCCTGACTTCTTCGATATTTCAATAATGACGAAGACAGTCTGAATGATAGAGAAATGAGATAAGATCTCATTCCTCTAGCTAGCGAATCGACCAAACACCGATGTCACTTGGTTATTCAGGAAACCAATCAGTGCGTGGTGGAGACGACCAATCACAAGACGGACATCAATAACAAGGGAGGGAGGAGAGCGGATATGAGGCGAGAAATAATGGGCTCATACAAAATACGGGACACTGACGAAATTGTCAATCGAACAGGAACGAGTGGGTGTGAATTGACGCAACATACTCTCTCCATTACTCGTCACATGCTAAATATAGGGAACAATACTACTCCAAACACATTGGAGGAGATGGCTGAAAGCATTCTGAGCTTGAACACAAGAAGAAAATCTCCTGAAACCAACACTCTCTACTCACCTCAATCAAAAGTGAATTCACTCTTCGGACAAAATCAATGGGTGTTTTCATGTGAAGAGTGGCACACAAATACTCAACTCATACCGATGACAACAATGGTGACAGCACTGGTGGAAGTCTATGCATCTCATCTTTATGGGACAGTCAACCAACAGAAATCTCATTCATTCTCATCTTCACCAGCTGGGAGGAGTGTCGCTTCACACGACTCCATTATCCACTCAATAACTGACTGATTCATTGACAAACTGACAGGCTGACAGACTGATTGACTCAGGACAGTAATGCTGGTAGAATGCACAAGCTACCAATCATGCAGCATCCCGACAGAAGGACCGAGCGAGTATCAATGCTTTATCATTACTTACACCACCAGTAATTGTAATTGACGAATTTCTGTCATAAATAAACTCCTGTTAGCATTGCAGTAATTGAATTGCAATGAGAGATAAGCGATGATTATTGCTTGTCAGATTCCCTTCATTTTGACAGTAGAGTTGTTTTCTTCTAATTGATGAGTTGCCTGTGACTGTTGTAATTGTATCACAAAAGTTTTGTGATTCTTTGTGTAGATGTAGATGTAAGACTGACATTAATAGGCTTTCGACGAGATGTAAGCATGCAGTGGAAGCGCGGTAACTACTCAATAGGTGATATTTCTAGTGGGAAGGTGTTCAGTGTGTATGTGAAAAGTGTTAGTTTAGTTTATAGGTGAGATGGAATGTGGTGTTGTTGTGTAGAAGGAGAGAATGTGTTTAGTGGAGAAGTCGTGAGTGGGGCTGCTTCGTCATGGTTTTTGTTGTTGTTGTTGTTGTTGTTGTCGTTGTCGTGGTGGTTAGAGTGACCGTGCTAGCTAGTATGATTGAGTGAGCGTGGTCAGTGGGTATTGGTTTGTATGATGTGATGACATTGTTGAAAATTCGGGCTCAGCCGGGAGTCGAACCCGGGACCACTCGCACCCGAAGCGAGTATCATACCCCTAGACCACTGAGCCACGAGCGTCTGCCCACCACGAATTTACCCCCAATCACAATATATTCATATATACACTCACCACCTTCAATTCAGTATTTCACACTCCCATCATATACAACATATCATCACATCATCATCTATCTCAGGTCAACAGAACAACTTCTCAACCTCATCTCATCGCCTTCGTATTTCATTGCTTAATTCACTGGAGAGAACGCATACATACAGTCATCTATCTCACTCACTGTGAATAACCAACTGACGATCACCTGTACTCACCTAATCACTCTCTTCCACTCTCCTGACTTCTTCGATATTTCAATAATGACGAAGACAGTCTGAATGATAGAGAAATGAGATAAGATCTCATTCCTCTAGCTAGCGAATCGACCAAACACCGATGTCACTTGGTTATTCAGGAAACCAATCAGTGCGTGGTGGAGACGACCAATCACAAGACGGACATCAATAACAAGGGAGGGAGGAGAGCGGATATGAGGCGAGAAATAATGGGCTCATACAAAATACGGGACACTGACGAAATTGTCAATCGAAGAGTAATGATTTGGTGGTTAATATGCACGTTCTAGCAACGCAACGCATTGGCCATTGAATATTCATATCACCTTTCCCTTGCCTTTTGTTGTATAAATCGCTGCACAATCTTTCCGTTTCATGGATCAGGTCACACAGGCTTTGGATTTTGTATGCATCGATGACGTCTTGATTGCTAGCTGGTCACCTGAAGAACATTCAGATCACCTCCCTATCTTATTTCAGCGATTTGAGCAATATGGCTTCTATATTATCCCGAAAAATTGGATATTCGTTTTCTCCTCCATACAGTTTCTCGGACACCACATAACCGCAAATGGTATTACGCCCACGGAGGAAAAGATAGAGTCCATCAAAAACTTCCCCGAACCAGATTCACTCAAGAAGGTCAGACGTTTTTTGGGGATGTTTAATTTCTATCGGCGTTTCATTCCTTCGTGTGCCTCCATCGTCCAGCCGTTAACCGACCTCCTTAAAAATGATCCTAAAAAGTTTCAGTGGTCAGCTGAAGCACACGAATCATTTTGCAACGCAAAAGATGCCTTATCCAAAGTCACTATGCTATCCCATATCAACCCCGAAGCGTCGCTTATTTTGTGCACAGATGCCTCCCAAGTAGCTGTAGGGGCAGTATTACAACAAAAGATGAAGTCACCCCACTCGCATTCTTTTCTAAGAAGTTGGAACCGGCTCAGACACGATACAGCACTTTTGGGAGAGAATTGCTGGCCATATATCTTGCAGTGAAGCATTTCAGTTACTTACTACAGGGCCGGCATTTCACTATTTTTACTGACCACAAGCCCCTGTGTCATGCTTTCACTACTTCACTTGATAAACACTCCCCTAGAGAAGCCAGACAGTTGGATTATATCTCCCAATTTTCAACCGACATTCAGTACATCAAAGGGGATGCGAACGTGGTAGCCGATTCTCTTTCAAGAAGTGACATTAACCAGCTCCAAACGTCGGTAGACATCAGTCTTGATCGTATGGCTCAATTACAAAGAGATGACGTTGAACTCCAAACCTGCCGCAGAAACTCTTCCTTACAGCTCAAAGATGTGCCTATCCCCTTATCAGATGCAACCATAGTCTGCGATGTATCTACCGGCACTAATCGTCCATTTGTCCCTCTCAGTTGCCGAAAAGCATTGTTCGAACATTTACATTCGCTTTCTCACCCTGGAGTACGCGCCACGGTCAGACTGATCAGCGAACGCTTCGTGTGGCCTAAAATGAACTCTGACATTCGGAGATGGGCACGAGAATGTATCCAATGCCAATGCTCCAAAGTACACCGCCACACTATTACAACCCCGAAGACGTTTAAATTACCCGAAAGGAGATTTCAGCATATCCATATAGATATCGTGGGACCATTGCCAACATCAAGGGATATACACATATCCTGACAGCGATTGATAGATTTACTCGTTGGGCTATTGCATGCCCCTTAAACGACATATCTGCTGAAAACGTTGCTTTAGTTTTTCTCGACCGTTGGGTGTCAAACTACGGTGTACCAACTACTATTACATCCGACCGCGGTCCTCAATTCCAATCGACACTCTTTCGCGAACTGACGAGACTTCTGGGAGTGAAACATATCTCCACAACAGCCTATCATCCGGCAGCGAATGGTCTAGTGGAAAGATTCCACAGACAACTGAAAAGCTCCCTGATGGCGCAGAATGATACATCTAAGTGGAGTGAATACTTACCTTTGATTTTACTTGGTATCCGTTCTACTATCAAAGAAGATTTAGGATGTACACCGGCTCAACTTGTCTATGGCACCAACCTAACCTTGCCTGGACAGCTAGTCCCCTCAGCCGATTCCACAGACGTGAACATTGCCGACTTCACTAACCGATTAACTAGACAAATGCTTCAACTTCAACCAACAGCACCTCGACAATCTCCCCGACGAGATCAGATCAACAAACTTGCAAATTCGTCTTCATTCGAGTCGACGCCATCAGAAAAGGTCCCTTCCAAGCTATTAAACGTTCAGACAAACACTTTAAGGTGAACAAGAATGGAAAACGAGAGACTATTTCCATTGATCGAATCAAACCCACCTACACAAACAACGACTTTGAATCTACATCGAAAACTGCACAATCAAATAATCAAACATCCGATTCCACTCCACCAGCACCAAGTCTTATCCTCCCTCCATATCAAACACGTAGTGGTCGGCAAAACAGTAAACGGACTCGCAACGTTCATTTTGTAGACTGATAAAAAAAAACTAAAAAATACTTTTTTTTCATTTAGACGTTATCATGGCTATTAGTACTTCTTCGTACACTTTGATGTCACTGTTACTATGAAAGATTACTATCACTATCAACACAAAACAGGTATTGCGTTTTTCCAGAAACTATCGATTTTCTATCCACCTTTTTTGGTTTTCTTTCCCCTCCTTAATTAGTGTATACATACATCTCTTTCTTTAAACATTAAAAAAATCTTCGTTCATGGTTTGTGCAAATGAGAAACCGACCTCATTTAATTGACATGCCCTTCTATTTCAATTTTTGTTGTTAAACTATTTGTATATGCGTTCAGACTTTACATGATTCAAATCCCTTTTCGCGTACATGCATAATATTATGTATCCTTATTTTTATTCTAAAATTGTTATTACTATTATTATTTACTTCACAGTTTTACTTAACATTTTCCGGTAGTCTAACTCATAACCGTGTTGTATGCTTTGGATTTATTGTAGGAGTCTATTATCCTTATCCGGAAACAACTCTACAACCGGTCCACAGAAGACGCAATTCCAACAGTGAATACTCCCGTGGCAGACGACTTAAACTTTCCATCCAAGTAACCCCTTTCATTGATAAAACTCGTTCCTGATTTTTGGTAATATATTGTCACTCAAAATCTCATTGTAATGTTAATGAGCTCTTATAAAATTCCCCTACATTTCTAGTGGGAATTTGTTCAGTGTGTATGTGAAAAGTGTTAGTTTAGTTTATAGGTGAGATGGAATGTGGTGTTGTTGTGTAGAAGGAGAGAATGTGTTTAGTGGAGAAGTCGTGAGTGGGGCTGCTTCGTCATCTTCGTGGTGGATAGAGTGACCGTGCTAGCTAGGATGATTGAGTGAGCGTGGTCAGTGGTTTGTATGATGTGATGACATTGTTGAAAATTCGGGCTCAGCCGGGAGTCGAACCCGGGACCACTCGCACCCGAAGCGAGTATCATACCCCTAGACCACTGAGCCACGAGCGTCTGCCCACCACGAATTTACCCCCAATCACAATATATTCATATATACACTCACCACCTTCAATTCAGTATTTCACACTCCCATCATATACAACATATCATCACATCATCATCTATCTCAGGTCAACAGAACAACTTCTCAACCTCATCTCATCGCCTTCGTATTTCATTGCTTAATTCACTGGAGAGAACGCATACATACAGTCATCTATCTCACTCACTGTGAATAACCAACTGACGATCACCTGTACGTTTTTTGAACCCCTCTTCAATTTGTGTTTTATTGATGAAAGAATATTTATGTTACTCTCTTTGTAGTTGGAGGTGAAATTAATTTTATTCTGGACGGAATGGTTATTATTCCTGTTGGTTCTTTTTTTCCAAAGGATGTTGCACTGTTTCGTTGTTTTACAGAATTTTTGTCTAATATTGTGGTTCTTTGGGATTTGGTTTTTCTAATGAGCTTTCGGTTGTTAATAACTTGTTGCAGTTTTTAATCTTCTATAGGGTTTGTTTTAAAAAAAGTATTTGTCGGACGTTTATTAATGATTCACAGTTGTTCGACAAGTTATTTGGAATTAGTTCGAGGTTAATCAGTAAGCATTTTTTTTATTATAATAGTTGTGCCATATAAAATACGTCTGTTCTTTCTGTTTAATTTTCTGTGGCTACTTGTGTATGCCGTTTCGGAAAGAACGCGTCAGTTTTCGCTTTGCATTCTTTATTCTCGGCACAGCAATTTTATTTCACACCATGATTTTATGCTTTGGGAAATTTGATTTTGAGAATCTACGAATTTGCATAATAGGATGTGAAGGCTTTTAATTTGATGATCATAAGGACGTAAGTTTAGTCCTTCACTAATGATACATATATTATCATCATTTACATCCACAGCAGAGTTACTGAATTGATGGTTGGTATTTTGCTGCATAAACCAGAAATTAGGTGGACTCTATCTATCATGCTGATCTTTAGATGTCGTCCAAGAGTCCCTACTGGGAGTCAACATATCAACAGAGACCGAACATTTCGGTCCAGTCAATTAACGGGACAAACAAAATTGACTAAATCGAATTTATTGGATTGTTTTAATGTGTTGATGAAACTAATTTACCTGAATATTTTCTACAGTTGCAGGTTTACGTCTTCATACTACGAATATAACACACGCACATACACTGGTATTATATTCCATACAGATTTATTCACAAAAGTTACACTTCATATTATTAGGGTAATATTCAATACACAACAAATAGATATATAAATATTGTGTTCATCATATAAAAGGAAGATTTAATGGATGAGGAGTCATAAATTTATCGAGAACTTCATCTGTGACTGTTGCTCTTCTCTTCTGATGCTGACCAACAAATTCAGTTAATAGCGCTATTAGCTCCTTTTTCAATTCACCAGTCAGCATTTTGCCACACGAGTAATCCTGAATAATTGATTTTAAAAATGAATCAATGTTAACAGGGAATAACACGGTAGAACTTTAGAAGAACTTGCAACACTGATTAAATCTTAGAGAAAATACATATTACTATGAGAAAATTAAGTAGCGTCACTCTAATATTACCAGACGTATTCTATGCAACATCTTCAGGTTGTCAGGCTTTTGATTTATAACACATATTGACCAGTGAAACAATCGATGAGGAGGAGGTTAATGAGTCCAACAATTAAAATACACAAAAATAATATAAAACTAGTCGTAAGATGATAACTTTTCTCACGAACTGACACTAAACTGAGAATAACACACAGTAAATTTATAATCATTAGATAGCTGATTTTCCCTAGTTTGCGGCTATTCATCAACGAACACCACTGATCTTCAGATGCACTGAAACCAGAGTAAATGGATTTTGAGGTGAGAAAGCACTAACAAGCACAAAAACTGGTTTGAGGGTGTCCCCCTTCCAAATGTTTCTAGAAAATTCTATATACAAAGTATAATGAATTAGATTCCAGCCTACCAAACCATATGTTATTTACATCGCATTGAATATCTCTAACACTTATTTACCTACTGGAGTATGGGGAATCTTTTGTGCAAAAGCGATTAGATGTATATGTGCCAGGCATATACTCTTTGGAAAAACCAATATTTTGAAGTGTTACTTCTAATTTTTTTCTGCATGGTTTGGGTCAGTTCACCCCTATAAACGACCTGGTAAGGCCGAGGGTGGGTAGACTACCGTCTTTTTCTCCAAATGCTTCCTCGTGTGGCTACGCGTTGATGGACTGACAGATAAGTCCTATTAACGGTCTTCACTCTACGGGGATATTCGTTATAGAAGTGAAGGGAAAATTTACGTTCATCGTACACCCTCATTTGAGGAAGACACAGCAATTCCAGTTTCTACACCTTGCTTTATCAATTCATTACATATGTAATCAACTGTTCTCATCAAAAGACACATTGGTGAATAAAGAAGACACATCCAGTGATATCAGTATTTATCCTTCATATTTAATTCTCTATTTCTCTCTATGGACTCAAAACTATCTTTCGCGCTATTTTTCATGAGCTTTTTGTACAATTTTTACAGTCGTCTGTCTGTCTGGATTCAACATAGAACTTGGCACCGAAATGCAGCAGTTCGAGTTGCCACGTTCCAAATAGCCCACAGAGGTAGACACGAAGATGAGTGAAGAGAATTAATAGAGTTTGACAAGTATAAGAGTGAAACAGAATGGGTAATGGTAGAAAGGAATATGAAAGATTACAGAGACTGAATACATCTGCGCCATTGACAACGATTTTGAGCCATGTCACCTATTGTCTCCAGCCATTGATTCCTAGAGTCCCGAGGGCCCCAACCCGGGAGTCTGCATCTCCCTACCTGACTCAGTTTAACTGTCAAGGATTTCATGGATTGATGCCATGTTTTTGTTTGGCCACCACTGGCTCTTTTCCAACCTTCACCTATATCACCTAGCAAAGCCCGTCGGGGGAGGCGGTGGTTAGGCATGCGCAGCACGTGACCTAGCCATCTTAGTCTATGTAACTTTATAGCCTCGTCGATTGATTTTCCCTCTTTGCCCAACACTCTACGCCTAACATCAACATTACTTATCTTGTGAAACCACCTAACGTGAGACAGAGATCGCAGACATCTATGATCGAAAGCAGTCAACCTTTTCATGTCTTCAACGCGTATTGGCCATGTTTCAGAGCCACAAGAAACTCATGAAAAATGGCGTTAAAGATAGTTTTGAGTTTGTAGAGAGAAATAGAGAATTAAACGTGAAGGATAAATACATGACTGCTATAGTTTATCTTAACCCCAAGTTCTTTAGATTTCGGTGAAAAGTGCAAAACTGAGTCTATAAATCACATTTATGTGATGGGGATATAAACTGCCAAAGATTGTTTAACCTGAAAAACAATTTCTAAAATAATCAATCCTCATAATTATATCGGACTTAAATTCTACATATCAGCCTAACAACATGAGAAAAGTGTCACCTATACATAACGCGTTCTTCAATATATACCTGACGTATTTGCTCTAATTTATTATCATCTTCTAGAAAGAATCGTAAGTACTGGAAAGATACATCGATATCACAATTTCCGCCACGTTCTCTATGTTCAGCAACTGTATCCCCGCCACCAGAATAAGCATATTTATTGATCTGAAACCAAGTAAAAACATACAGGTAACTAAGGTACAATATAACAATAAAGCGGCCCACTAAATGTTATAATGAAATGCATCGGAAATGGGAATTCAACTTCGGAGAACCTTCTGGACAAGAAAAGAGCAGGTATGATACAAAAACGCATAGGAAATGGTTAATTTTACCCCACATATACAAACATATGAGAACTAAGAATGACGAACAATCAGTATGTGAAGAATTTCATTATCGTCAGCTATACACAAGCACTTTTACTGTTAAACACGTAAAGTTTATGAAATGACTATAATCCTATTGAAAAATTGTTTATGAAACATCAGTGCTGTGTAATGACAGATGTTTTACGCCACTTCTTGTTTTATAGCACTTATGTATTGTCCTTAGGAACTGGAATGAGAATATTAGATATTGAAAGTTAACTTACTATCACTTCAGAACCTTAAACACGTATAAAAAAGTTATCTGATAGAGAAACGAGTTGCCGACTGCATCTACATGCCGTCGGTGATCATAATAAAATTGAACACATTTTATACTACTTGTATGTAACTAAAATCACCCCAGACGATTTCAGTAGTTTCCAAATTCCCACTTACGCATTTAGAAAAAAACAACAGATTGGGCGAAGAAATATATTCCTTTTCAATTAGTCTCTCATCATCAGCTCTACACTAATATCTAGTGTTTTAAACCAAAATGTTTTACCAATCAAGTGGTTATTTTAGTTAATCAGTTTTAGATATGCGGGGTGGGGAAGTTAAGAGGTTAAAAGTCATCAAAACAATTAACTAACAAATGTTAGTAACAAGATATCTAAGTTTTGGAGGAGGGAGGGGTGAAAATTAATTACCGAATTCGAGGTAATTTAATTCGTAGGGATTAGCAAAAAATTATTACATAGTCAAGAAATTTGTAAGATAATAATGACTAAGCAAAATAGGATGACTCAGTGGAATTACGTACAATACAAACAAGTTAATAGAATTAGCTACAAGTGTAAAAATTAACAAAGTCAAAAGATAGTTACATTCTGAAAAACTTAATACATATTGTGAAGTTGGCCATAACACAGAAAGGGGCTATACAAATTTCTTTCGAACATACAGATTCGGCTCGTTCAGATAACTTCCGATTGCCTCTACTGTATGTAAAAGTCGTGCTCGTAGACCATGCAAGAGGTTAGATGATATACGATATATAACTTTAAAAGCTTTGTTAGAGTCAACTTGACGTCTAGAATCCACGAGATGAGCTAGTATAGAGCTGCGTATAGCTTTATTCGGATCTTTGCGAAACGGAGATACGAGGTGTTCAGAAATTAGATGATGAACTTGCGTGATCGTACGCCCAATGTAACTAGCTCCTCCGCACGAGCAGTTAAACTGGTAAATACTCATCGAAGAGGCGAAACAGGGTAGTTTGTCTTTATTTCTTGAAGTAAGTATTGGTTGGCTAGTGAATATACAGTGTAGATTAGCTGCGTTGAAAGTCCTTCTGAAGGCCCTTCTCAGACGTTGTGATAAGATTTCACTTTTGAGACCATCCATGAATTGTAATGTTGGGAAGAATGATTTTTGGGGAACAAAAGGCACTTCCGACCTTTTACTTTCTGTGTTCATGTGTTTGTTCAAGAATTTGGCCGGATATCCGTTTCTACTTAGCAGATCACGAGTATTACCGAGTTCTTCGTTCAGTGTCTCATTTAAACAGATAACTCTAGTCCGGTGAACCAGACATCTAACCAGATTACGTTTGTATTGTAGAGGTACGAAACTCAGAAAGTCAGTATATTGTTCAGTGGAAATAGGTTTTCTATGCAAACGTCTACATGTTGTTCGGTCTATTCGTTTAGTCATTGGGACGTCAAGAAAAGAGATAGAATCAGTTTCATCTTCCTCTTGTTTAATGAAGCTTATGCCAGGATGTTCTTTATTGAATTTATCCAATATGTTCTTCGTCTCACCTTCTTTCTTCACAACTGTAAATTTATAACGGACATATCGGCAATAGAAATCAAGATTATATATTACACCTTAAAGAGGACCATTCTCTAGTTTCGCTAGGAAAAAATCTGCAACGATTGGGCATAGAGGTGATCCCACGGCAACACCATCTCATTGTCTATACATTTTTTATTGGGCGAAACGTTTACGTTGATTGTACACCCTAAAAGAAGATCCTTTGAGGAAGACACAGCAATTCCAGTTTCTACACCTTGCTTTATCAATTCATTACATATGTAATCAACTGTTCCCATCAAAGACACATTGGTGAATAAAGAAGACACATCCAGTGATATCATGTATTTATCCTTCATATTTAATTCTCTATTTCTTTCTAAGGACTCAAAACTATCTTTCACCCTACTTTTCACATTTCTTGTGCAACGGCCGTAAGGGTTCCAACAGCCGTTTTGCAGTTGAATGGTATGGTGAGCTAGACATATCGAGGACCAGTCTAAGTGTCAAGCTGTTTTTGTGAATCTTAGGTAAGCTGCATAACCTCGATGCCACCGTGCCAACAGGTTTTAGTGTTTCATACAAGTCAGGTGAAATATTGTCCTGTTGTTTCAACTTTTTTAAAGACTCTATAAATTTTTTCTCAGTCCCCTTCCCTCATCCTGTAAAATAACCATGGTTTCGTTGTTTTTGTCATTTGCGGTGCTGTTTGAATTCAGTTGGAATTAGTTCTTAACACTTCTCAACAAGTAAGCAAATCAGACATTAACAATACATAAGTAAAACTTTTTATAGTTTGGTTTGTAAGGATTAGTTATGTTTTACGGGTTGATCACGGATTGATATCAGTTAGAGAACCATTGAAAACCAGGGAGTACTGGGCAGCTGCTGTTTCATCCTAGTTTGGGAATCATCGGCAGTACGCACCCACTGGGATTCGAACCCGGGACCTTCCGGTTACAAGGCTAGTGACTTGCTACAGGTTGGAGTTTCCTGAGTTCTAGTGAGAAGTCGTGACCAGTGAGGTCCAATTAGATGTCACGTGTGTGGATGGATGTCCCACCAACGACAATGGTTGGGGTCGCGCTAAATCACGAATTAGTAGAAGTTAGAATTCACGAGCCATTGAATCGGGCCCCAGTGGCTGAATGGTATACGAGGTTGCCTTGTAACCGGAAGGTCCCGGGTTCGAATCCCAGTGGGTGCGTACTGCCGATGATTCCCAAACTAGGATGAAACAGCAGCTGTCCAGTACTCCCTGGTTTTCAATGGTTCTCTAACTGATATCAATCCGTGATCAACCCGTAAAACATAAGTAAAAGCTTTGAACTGCAAACTCTGTATAATATTTCAGACATTGTTGTACACAAATACAGTTAATTTATTACCAGTTTTAAGAGTTAGTCATTCGTTGTTCAAATTTGACTACGGATTAATATCAGCTAGGGAAGTATTGAAAAACAGGGAGTACTGGACTCATCGGCAGTACACACCCACCGGGTTTCGAATACAGGATCTGCTAATGAGACCGCAAGGCCGTAGACCACTCAGTCACTGAGACCTGACACAATGGCCCATGAATTCTAAAGTAAACCTATTCGTGATTTTGGAGCGATCACCCGCTGATGTAATCAGTGAGTATTAGTTCATCAAAACATTGTGTATTATTATTCACCTTGGTTTCGAATGGAATATGGGGCTTCAGCAACATATCTCCATTTCACTGTGTTCTCTACAGTTCTTTTTAGCTGGCTCCACGGTAAAATATAACCTTTTATTTCCTCCTCCATGTCACCCAAAGGCGTCCAACTTGTGGTTTCCATTCGAGTTCCACTCGAGGACGTGGTGAGTCATGCTACCCAACGGTTTCCTCAAAGTATGTTCAGTTTATCTGTGCGTTGGTAGCATAGAGATGAGGAGACTCGGGGACCATGCACATAGTCCGCGGTTCAATCTCCGACCAACGCACACCTGATATCCATGGTAGACCGGCTAAATTTTGGCTACCAATATCATTAGTAAAAACAGTTTTTCTTGTTCAGCGAAGAAACTTCTTTTCAACGACTTCATTTTCAAGCTGTACAGTCATATTTATATTACACAAAAAGTTATTAAGTGACACTAAATAATTGCTCAATCAATATACATATATATGTAATTAGAATAACGATAACTAAAATGTTATAAGGAGTAGAGTTGAAGTGGATGAATTACAAAATTATTAAAGATTGTTTTATAAGTGAATTGATATCAAAAAGGTTTTTTAAAAATGTCAAGCGTTTACAATTGGTGGATGGTGGCTAGCAGTGGAATCCAGGATGCGCATTTCGTCCTATTTGGGACTCGTCAGCTGGATGTACCTGCATTTCTCAGTGAGTGATGATGTTCCCACCGAGGCTCGAACCCAGTACCCATAGTTTCAAACGCCAAAGAGTTATCCACTTGAATACCCAGACATTGTCGAAGCATCTGCACAAGAAGCCGACATGTCAACCTGAGACCGAGCACTTCGGTCCAATCAATCGACGGGAAAATCAAAAAAAATTCAATTCAATGATGTCAAGCGTTGTCTAAAAATTTTAAGAATTAAGACTACGATTACGATAAGAGTAAAGACGTGAAGTGGAATGAATTCAAGTGGTAAAAAATATAATATAATAAAAACTAGAAAAACATTACTAACCAAGGTAAAGAAAGGGGTTTGACAAAACGTTTTTGAGCACATAATTTAGGTTTCTGTTCATATATAGTTAAAGCTTCGGTTATGCATAAGTGAAGAAAACACTAACTTTTCGAGCGATTCGATTGCGCCACGTAGAAGGGATGAATGACCAGACTCTAACAGGTGATCACAAATAGACGACTTCGCAGTTCTACGTCCGCCTTTCATTAACCAAACCGGATAGTGTTCAGCTACACGTTTTCGGAAAGTACGCTTACAACGTCCAATATAATCAGCTCCACAGAAGCAGGTGAAAGAGTAAATGGACATAGATGTGGACATAAGCGGTAATCTATCCTTGACGCATTGTCTAATCATATTTCGGCTGGTAATAACCAGTTGCAAGTCAGCTGCATGAAACGAGTGTTTAATACATTTAATTTAGATAAACGGTTCTTAATCAATTCAGAAATGGTATCACCTTTAATGCAAGACTCATAAACAGTTTTTCCTTTGGCACTGTGATTTGTCTAGTAGCGGATTCTTTCTTGATATTACGTTCAAGAAACCTTGCAGGATATCCATTGTTAAGGAGATTTGAATGAAGCATATCTAGTTCTCTGTTGATAGTCTCTATAGTGCAGATTTTACGAATTCTGGAGCATAAGGAATGAATAAGATTTCTCTTTCTCCCTAAAGGTACCCCACTGTCGAAGTTAGTGTACTGCCCTGGGAATGTTGGCTTTCGGTAAATAGACCTTACCAGCGTTCCATTCTCTCTTCTATCTAGCTTAACGTCAAGGAAGTGAAACGAGGAATTCGACTCTTCTTCGACCGTGAAAAGCAAAGATGGGTGAGAACCATTAAATATTCCAAGAAGTTCGGCAGTTGATGCGTTTTCCTCACAGACAATGAAGGTAACATCTATATATCTTTTATACATAAACACACTCGATGGTTTCCTTTAGTGGGCCGTTCTCTAAGCTTGCCATGAAGACATCCGCTAAGAGCGGTCCTAAAGGAGACCCCATGGCGACACCGTCCTTTTGATTGTAGATGACTTCATTAAATCTAAATTGAACATTTAGTGTGCATCTCAATAATAGGTGTTTCAGATATTCAGTTGGTAAGCCGATGTTCATGCTATTTAAATCAATATACTCGCATAGATAGCAGATATTGTCTACTAGTGGTACATTTGTGAACAATGAACAAACATCTAACGAAATCATATGCTTACCAGTCGCATTAATTTCATCAACGCAACTGACAAAGTCAAAAGTGTCGGAAAGATAATGCTTACATAGATTTAATCTAACTGGTTCAATGCGTCAAGAATAGATTACCGCTTATGTCCACATCTATGTCCATTTACTCTTTCACCTGCTTCTGTGGAGCTGATTATATTGGACGTTGTAAGCGTACTTTCCGAAAACGTGTAGCTGAACACTATCCGGTTTGGTTAATGAAAGGCGGACGTAGAACTGCGAAGTCGTCTATTTGTGATCACCTGTTAGAGTCTGGTCATTCATCCCTTCTACGTGGCGCAATCGAATCGCTCGAAAAGTTAGTGTTTTCTTCACTTATGCATAACCGAAGCTTTAACTATATATGAACAGAAACCTAAATTATGTGCTCAAAAACGTTTTGTCAAACCCCTTTCTTTACCTTGGTCAGTAATGTTTTTCTAGTTTTTATTATATTATATTTTTTACCACTTGAATTCATTCCACTTCACGTCTTTACTCTTATCGTAATCGTAGTCTTAATTTTTAAAATTTTTAGACAACGCTTGACATTTTTAAAAAACCTTTTTGATATCAATTCACTTATAAAACAATCTTTAATAATTTTGTAATTCATCCACTTCAACTCTACTCCTTATAACATTTTAGTTATCGTTATTCTAATCAGATATATATGTTTCACACTTTCATATGCTGCTTTCGCCCGACCTCCCAGTAGCGTCCCAAGTAGCAGCTCCATCGCTGACAGATCTTGAACGCCACTCAACTGCGCAGAAGCCTTGAAGTCCTGCCCGAAGATCCATATGTCTCCATCAAAAACAGCAGGGCATAGACTTTCCATTTGTCGGTAGGCAGCGACACCAAATATAACAACAGAGGACAAGGGCCAGGCAACAGATCGTTTTATTACGAAAATCAACACGTATTTTTATATATTTCCTATACATTATTATAGCTTATGCAAGAAGACAAGCGCAGTCCTCTGATTGGTTGTTTATTAGAAGTCAGGCAGACAAACGCAGGCTTCTTATTGGTTGTTTCGGGATTCCTCGAAAAATAGAGTTCTCTATCTGCGAATCATATTTTGCCAGGTTAAGTCTGCTGTGATTGGTTGTTGAATCAGCCTTGTACATATTTTCTCAAGGCCTGATCTCACCACAGTGTCACTTAATAACTTTTTCTGTAATATAAATACGACTGTACTGCTTGAAAATGAAGTCGTTGAAAAGAAGTTTCTTCGCTGAACAAAAAAAACTGTTTTCACTTATTAATAAATGGGTACTTTTCGTTATTTAAAAGTATGCATCTACCGATATCACATGCTGAAAATTCCATAGTTGCACCAAAAATACTGCGTGGAATCAAGCCATAATAAAAATACAAATTTTCTACTGTATATCTATTGGGAGATAGGTTCTTGGTTAGTTCGTTGCTAGAGTCCCTTGTTGTTCATACTTTTTGACGGTTCATCTGTTCTTCAGTGCTGCGCGAATTCAGCTGTTGATAAAAGTCTGGATTGGTCTGCTAGAAATGCTTTTCATAACGCGCTAAGTCTCTGAACCATATAGAAGCTATGATTTGGCAGTAATGTTGAAGATCCAGATCTTGTTCTTTGTGCTGTGTTCAGTAGATTTCCACACTGATTTCAGAGTAACGAAGGTCGGTTTAGCTTCATCATAACATGGGCATCGATATAAGAAATCATGAACCGTTACGCTGGTTTCTGCTACCTAGGTTATGAAATACACTAAGTGTGTAAAGTTTGTGTTGTTGGAAGATATGGTCCATCAGATAAAGCGTTAAACTTTCACGCACTTTTCTTCAAAGTCACTTTACTTATTTCGTACTAAACAACCGAGAGAAATGATAACCCGTTGGACAATTAAGTCATTGCTTACCGCTTCTCTTGCATCCCTTTAAAGCTAATTGTTGGTAATGAAACATTTGTTTTTATTGTGTGTTGATAACTATATCCAGGAAACTTGTATTTCACTAAATGACTACAGCATAACGGTTAAGATGCTCGCCGACCATGCACATGGTCCGGGGTTCTATCCCCGGCCGGCGCACTCCTTTACCTCACTAAGCCAGAAATAAAGCTGATGAAGAGGAAAGGTTGGACATGAGGCTAGCAACCCCATCCTGTAAAATTAAACACTGTTACAGGAACTTCAAGCATCTAGCATGTTCCGATGGGAACGTGAAGGAATAAAAAAAAAATAACATTTACATATTTAGAACAAAGCAAGTGACATGAATATGAATCCTGAACAACAATCTGCCAATATATGAGAAAATTACACGAAGTACGAACTATTTCGATTTGATGAATATTAACTGAAAATGGTATGATGAAAAATGTGATTTACCTTATTTTTTATTTGTTTTGGTGTATCTGTTAAAAATATTGATGTGTTGGGATTACTCGCACTCATTTTTGTCTGATTTCCTTGTAAGGCAGGAAAGAATACTGAATACATAAGAGATGGTTTAGGCAGACCAAGGCGAGGAGCAACATCTCTTGTCATTCTAAAGTATGGATCTTGATCAATAGCACATGGGATGAAACAGCCCACCTCCTCTGGTTTCTTAAGATTTTTAAACACAGATGGGAAAGACTGGGCAAATGAAGGAGCTGCTTGCACGGCTGGAAAAGATATTTTTCCAATACAATCACTATCATTAAAGCCAAAGATTGCACGAACTTGATTGTAAGTAACTAAGCGTTGTATTTGACAAACAGTTCGATAAAAATCTGGGCATGCTCTGAAAATGCAATATTACATCAAACACAATGAATGTAAATCTATGCAAATTCTACTCGGAACATTTTGAAAATATAGAAAATCTTAAATTTTGGAAATAATTACATGCTAATTATTTACAATTCATCAAAATATCATGACAGATGAAACATTCCTCTCCATAAATGCCTGGGCCTAACAGATTTTCAGCTGCTTGACTTATCAGATGTAAATACAAACTGAATATGATTTAAAATACCAAGAGCATCACACAAAAACAGATGGATGTAAAGTTTGTTCTTTCTGAGGAAAACATAGCAGAAGTTGGGTGATAGATTGAAAACTAAAGATCAGAAATTAAAGTAAAATCAATGTGGTAAATAATATCATAACACAACTAAATTTCCATCATAGAACTTTGTGCAAGTGTAGTAATTCAAATTTACACACACACGCACACTGTTCATAAAAGCACACATAAAGGTAGGGAAAAGAAAGAAACTTAAGGAAACTATAACAAACCAAAATGTGCAGAAGAAATAATAATCAAATGAATTATAATGAAAATTGAACAGATCTAAGTTTCCAAAGGGTTAGTGCATCTGCATTATTGAGAACAGTTATGAGCTATGCCAAACAAGCTCTCGAGTCGCTAATTTTGAGTCACATGGACTCCAGCTAAATAGTCTACATCTCTCTAAGCAGCTCAGGCCAATAGTTGAAGACTTCATGAATAGGTTTGATCACTCTTAACTACTTTCCAAAGTAATCCTATTTTAGTTAAGATTTCTTGTGAAGGAAAGCGACTGCCTTGCACGTGTAACACATGAGGGTGAGGAGTATACACATATATATATATATATATATATATATATATATTCAAATATGAAATAAAAGCAGTCTGTGTAAATACTCTACGAATCTATATATTCCATAAAATCACATAGTGAGGCTATATTTTACAAAAATTCATTTATTATGCAAAAGAATGTCGAATATATAACAAAATCAGTACACTAAAATTAATTGTCCTGTAAAATCAAAAATGATTATGCTATTTATGTACAGTTGCATGATTGTAACCTGTGACACTAACTTCTGTAATAAAATGAGTTCATTTTCTTTCTTCTATTTTACCCTTTTCATTCACCGCACTCCCAGTGGAACATAGGGTTTCAGGCTTGGGGCCTTGAAGTTTCAGTAGCAGTGATGTTTTTATGCGGGAAAGTTGCTAGCCTCATGCTTAATCTTCCCTCTTTTCACGGCTTGCTACCGTCTAAAATGAGGTTTAAGAGTGCGTAGGCCAAGAATTAAAAAGCAGACCACATTCATGGCGACGATTCTATTGCTGAACCACCGATAAATTCTGTTTGTTTTTAGTCAAATTAAATTGAAAGACATGAACGATAACTCTGCATATATTCGTTAAATAATAATTTAATTGTATCATAAAAGTTGGGAAAGTTTAGGAAGCGTCAGTGTATTCAGTTGCTACAGCTAAAAAATTTGTAATACAAATATATACATTCTTTCATTAAGCTTATGAAATATACATTTTTAAAATATTGAAGATTCCCGTTGTAAAATTTAGAACGCAGGTACGCCAGCAGTACTGTTTTGAATTAGATTTCATCAAAATGTCTTCTAATATACATAACTTTACAAATAAATATTAAATAAAAGTCAATCATGGTGATTCGTCAACTGCATGATAAGATTGTGCACACAAATTGTATGATTATTCATAATGGCAGTAATAATTATAAATCTATTAATAACACATAGAAAAATGGAACTATCTGTGACAACAAGGATAATGGAGAGAAGTATGATTATACAAACGAATGTTTAAACAGACGTAGCAAAGGCTGAGAAAAACAAAGTCATATAAGGTAATACTTGTTGGCCGACAATCCGTGAAAATATGTCATAGAGCAACTGAATATTCAGTGTAGTAAGTTTATACAAAACTACCATTACCTTCGAAAAACTTACCCATATTTCCAGTGTATTCCAGTATATGTGGATTTTGCCTAAGATTTTAGGAGCTAGTTGTAAATTCTAAAGAAATAATCATCAATAAATCGAATATTCTTTTCACTGAACTATTTATCACACTATGAAAGCTGTTTAACACTGTTCCACTTAATCTGACACACTAGGATCACAAAGAATGGTTGTTTAAGTCAGCATAGCTGATCAGTTCACTGAAATATACAAAAGTAATCACTATATCAAGGCAGCAACCTCTCCTGGTTTCCAAGATAGCTAGTTTTTGAGCCAGTCCCAAGCCCGGATAAAAAGGGAGGGATGGGTGTGGGGCTAGTGACCCTACACCATAAAACCAATCAAACTGCTACAGAAACTTCAACGCACAATAAATATACAAAAATTTAAAAAGCAAACTTATTCTTCGTTCGAATCGGAGAAGCGAAATGACGCGGGCTGGTGAAAGCCTCCGGGAAGCCAGTCATCTGATGTGTCTTCTCTCGATGAAAGCAAGAATAAGAATGCGGACGTGGAATGTCCGTACAATGTGCGAGACTAAACAGGCTGCTCAGGTAGCCAAAGAGATGCGAAGATATGACTTAGAAGTACTGGGTATCTGCGAAAGCAGATGGAATGGATGTAGATTGACGACAGTGTTAACGGGAGAGTCAATAATGTTCTCCGGTTTGGTCACCCAGACAACAACCACGAGCACACAGAGACAGTGGGTGGCAATCATGATGTCAACAGTGGCAACCAAAGCCGTAATGCAGTAGGAACTAATCTCATCCTGCAGGATTATGACGGAAAGATTCAACTCGAAAGGAAGGAAGGTCACAACTACCCCATGCTACGCACAGTGCTACAAACAACGCCGAACAAGAGAAGGAGGACTTTTACAGACAACTACAAACAGTAATGGACAACATCCTAAATGACGATATCAAAATCCTTATGGGTGATATGAATGAAAGCCAAACTGGGAGCAGATAATACAGGAAGAGAACTCATCATGGGTCGAGAGGATCTCGGAGAAATGAGTGACAATGGAGAACTCTCCGCAGACTGCGATTTCAACGATTTGGTGATCGGATGGAGAGTGTGCACAAGGATATACATGAGGCAACATGGATTTCGTCTGACGGATACACCACAAACCAGATAAATTTCATCTGAGTCGCTCGAAGAAGTAGAGGCACAGCCTGTTGGACACAAAGTCGATGGGGGGAGCAGATAAGGGCAAGCTCAGACGATCATCTAATTCAACGAACTTTCAATGTGAAGCCGAAATCCATGAACACAAATGGAAACAGACCACAATTCAAGTTCAACATTCAGAAACTGAAGGAAAAACCTACAAAAGATATCTTCACTGCATGCATCAGAGCGAGGTCGGATACACTACATGGCATCACTGAGGAAACCTGTGTGGAAGCACATTGGAACTCTCTGAAGGTGATATCCAAGGAAACGTGTACAGCTGTTATAAGACGAAAGAAGATGCACGACAAAGAATCGCTACCTAGAAGCTAATAGAAGAGAGGAGGACGGTGAAAGAAATGACTCAATGCAAAAATGGACAACAGAAGGAGAAGCTGTGTTCAATGTACGCTGTACTGAATAAAGAAGTAAAGAAGACTGCTAGAAAAGACAAACGACAATTCTACGACACACTGGCAACTGAAGCAGAACAGGCCGCAGGCAAAAGAAACATCAGGACACTATATCAGATAACCAAGTCTCTGTCCGGGAAGAGATCAACCCAGATGATGAAACCAATAAAAGATGCTCAAGGGAATCTGGCCACCAAGGAGAAGAAACAGATCAAACAATGGGCTGATCACTTTGAAGGACTCTTGAATCGACCATCACCTGCAACACTCCCAGAAATACACCACCACCAACACCACGCACAGAATCGCCTACATGTGGACACTAATCCGCCAACGAAAGCAGAAATCCAAAATGCGATCAAGCTACTGAATACTGGCCGGGAAGGCAGCAGGGAACAGACATAATTCCCACCGAAGCACTGAAAACAGACCCAGAGACTGCGGCAGGTATGTTCACGACATTATTTGTGCGTCGGTGGCACAGTGGTCAGGACTCTCGTCGACCATGCATATGGTCGGGGGTTCGATCCCCTGCCGACGCACACCTGATATCTATGGTCGGCCTGCAAAATTTGGGGTACCAATATCACATGCTGAAAATTCCATACTTGTACCGAGAAATCCGGTATGGAATCAAGCTGTAATAAAAAAAGGTTTGGAAGGAGGGAAAGGTGCCTACCGATCGGAAGAAAGGCTAGCTGCCTTGTAAAGCCCCCAAAGAAGGTCGATTTACGCCTCTGCAAGAACTGGCACAGAATCATGCTTTCGTTCACACCGAGTAAAATACTAAGTCGCGTCATCCTGGAGAGAATAAAAGATGCACTGGATTTAGGAAAAGTAAATCATGTGCTGATCAAATCGCAACTCTATGCGTCATCATTGAACAAAGCATAGAATGGCAGTCAAACCTCTACCTTAACTTCATCGACTTTCAGAAGGCCTTCGACAGACAGCGTTGATCGAGAAGTAATTTGGAAACTAATTCAACACTACGGCATGCAGTGCCCAGATCTTTATCAACCTCATTCAACAGCTACATGACTGTGCTACGTGTCAGATGGTCCACAACGGAAAACTCAAACGCATTCAACGTCAATACAGGAGCAAGACAAGGTCGAGTGCCTATTATCACCGATGATATTCTTGATTGTAGTGGACTGGATTATGCGTCAGACTATGCACAGGGAGTGAGGAGACACCAATGCGTTGGACTGACCGATAAAAAGACTCTAGAATGTGTGGATTTCGTGCGAAGACTCGCAGGCAGACAGGCATAAACCAACAAACTGACTGAAGATGCAGGTAGCAAAGACAGGACTCCAGCTGAACATAAAGAAAATGGGAAGCTAAACACTAGTATTTACAGAAAACCCACACATTCAAACAGATATTTGGATTTCCGACCATCCCATCCTATGTCAGTAAAAGTAAGATTAGTGAAATGTTTAAATGACAGAGCACAAAAACTAAGTAGTGCCAAGGAAAATTTAAGACAGGAAGTGATACACTTAAAAGAAGCCTTGAAACTTAATAATTACCCGGGTAAATTAGTCAAGAAATATGTAAATGTAAAAATAAAATAAATAATGATAATAGCGATAGTGATTATAATAATAATGATAATAATAATATTAATGACGACACCAACAATAAGGAATGTAAATCATCAACAGTAATTCCATACAAGGAAGGAACCTCGGGAACCTTACGCAGAATTCTTAACAAGGCAGGAATAAAAGTGGCTGGCATTCAAAACCACAAACTCAATTAGCAACAAGCTTTGTCGGTTAAAGGATCAATCCTGTGGAGCCATTAAAACAAAACAATTTGGTTTATCTAATACCCTGCAATGATTGTGAGGTCAAATACATAGGTCAAACTAGTAGAACAGGGCCAGTGAGTTAGACTAGCCGAACATAAAAACCTAGCGAAATCTAGATTGGTTGACCCAGATAAGAAATCTAGAGTAGTTCAGCTATAGCACTACATGTAGTTACACACAACCATACAATAGGATGACAGTTTTAAAATCTGGGTATAGGGAGAGATTGATAACAGAAGCTTTGTTTATCGAATCAACTGCAAATACATGTAATAGGAATGATTTAACACCGGTCCCAGATATATGGAAAATTCTACTGCCCATACGACAAATAGGAGAAGACAGAAAAAACTATAAAAATCAAATCTCGAAGTCGGGTGACCAAAATTGATATGATTATGAACAATAAATTGTGTTCGAAACGTCATTCAGTATACAATACTGTTTCACTGTGTGATACATTTAATAAACAAACTAATATGAACATAGAGAAGGCAGTGATGAAGATAACCAACCAACAGCAACAACCAGCACTAATCACCATCAACGAGAGAAACATGACAGAGGTTACTTCCTTCAATTATCTGGGAAGCATGGTTTCAACCACAGGTGGAACGGATGATGTCAAAGCAGACCAGAATCGGAAAGGCACCATACGCACTCACCAACCTGAAATCAATTTGGAAATCTGCGCTCAGCCAGCATATGAACAAGATTCGAATTTCCAACACAAATGTGAAGTTAGTCAGTTCGTCTGTACGGGTCAGAAACATGCACTATCTGTCACGGAAAGGATTTCCAACAAGTCTGAGACTTTTATCAACAGCTACCTTCGTTGGCTCCATGCTGAAGATCAAATGGCAGGTCGGCCAGGAAGAATTGGCAACAAGAAACTCTACAGTGGAACAAACCGACCATCAACCTAACGTTCAAAAAAAATATCAAGATCGTTCCAGTGCCTAAATCAACAGGTGGACCTAATGTTAAGTTTAGACCCATTGCAATTACCTCACCTTTTTGAAAGTTATGGAAAGATTTATTTTACTTAATCTTGACCCCTCTTTAAAGCCTTTGAACGACCCCAACCAGTTTGCCTATAAACATAGTAGGTGTACGTTAGACGCCGCTGTTGTCCTACACCATCGTATAGTCTCTAGTTTAGATAAAGGAGCTAAATACGTTCGCTGTGCCTTCCTTGAATATACATCTGCATTTGACCCTGTTCCCAGGTCTCTCTTGCTAAGTAAGTTTGCTGCATCATAGGTTGAGAGCTGGACAAATAAGTAGTTGCATTCCTATTTTTCTGATAGGAAGCAGTACACCGTCTACAATGGAAAGTCCTCCACTACCTCACTTACTTTAGCTGGTGTTCCTCAAGGTGCTGTTCTTTCTCCCTTTCTGTTTTCGTTTTTCTTACATGACTTGCCTCATTCTGATGTAGCCACTTTTGTTAAGTATGCCGATGACCTCTCTGTTTCTATGCCTGTCAACTCTCAGTCAGATTGTTCCAAATTAAATAACTTTCTGTCAGAAATTAGTCAGTGGTCCTCTTCAAACGGACTTAAGCTTAATCCGTCTAAATGTCAGGTAGTCAATTTCACTTTCAGACGTAAACGTGACCTACAGCGACTAGTTAGCTCACATGGCCCAACTATCATTGACGGCACAGATGTTGAAAATACATCGAATGTCAAGTACCTTGGGCTGTTTTTCCACCGATCTTTCCTGGTCTTCCCACATCTTGCTAGTTGCTAGAAAGATGCTTCGCTTAACGTTCTACGTTAGGAAATTTAGGCAGTCTGACATAAAGCAGTCTTTGCTTTCTCAGTTTGTAAATTCTTGTATTCTACCCATCCCCCTTTACTGCTCCACATTAATCTTTCCTGGACTACTTAAGAAAGACTTTGCTTTGCTGAGAAGGGCACTAAAAGCCGTTAGTAGGGCAAGTGGGATATCGTTAAACCAACTGGTTAACACTATTGTGGATAGACATATAATGTCATGTAAGAAACTAGCGAATACAATATTGTCGGACCCCGAGCATCCTCTCCATACGCAGCTGTCTCCTTGCGTTTCATCTGGTAGAACTAGAAGCAGCTATAGGAGGCTATATGCTAGGACTACCTGATATGTATCCATATATATATATATATATATATATATATATATATATATATATATATGGTGGTTTCTCTTTCTGTTGCTCTCTTAGTCTGTGACCATTTCACTTTGATGAACCTGTCTCCTTTAACAATGTATATTCCCCTTATAGTATATATAATATGTGTGTTTGTTGGTTAGGAACCCAGAATTGTCTGGCAATTCCGGACGAAGCCGAAGCCGCAAACCCAACAGGTAGACGAAACGACAAGTGGCCCTAAAAAGGGCCTTTGCATCGTTCTCTGGATTCCTAACCAACAAACACATTATATATACTATAAGGGGAATATACATTGTTAAAGGAGACAGGTTCATCAAAGTGAAATGGTCACAGACTAAGAGAGCAACAGAAAGAGAGACCACCATATATATATATATATATATATATATATATATATATATATATATATATATATAAGAGAAAATGGAGATGGATCGGGTATAATTTATTGAGGTTATCGAGTAAAATCGCATGACAGGCTATCGCTCCCGTGGCATCCCAATGGGAAGCGACGAGTGGGTCGTCAGTCTGAGGGTGAGATGGAGGAGATAGTGCGAGGAAGAGACGAAAAATGATGGGCAATCGTGGACCCGGCTGAAGAGGACGGAGGGAAATGGAAAAAAGTGGATGTGCTGTTGAAGCCCTATGTTCCACTCGCGTCGGTGGCACAGTGTTTAGGACTCTCGCCGACCATGCACATGGTCCGGGGTTCGAGCCCACGCCGACGCACACCTGATATCTATGGTCGGCCTGCGAAATTTGGGCTACCGATATCCACGCTGAAAATTCCATACTTGTACCAAAAATACGGTGTGGAATCAAGCTGTAATCAAAAATAAATAAATAAATAAAACAAATAAATAATAATACGCTAAGGTAGCAGATGCAAAAAACGTGAATACAAATCACATTGTAAGCATGTATTATTATTGCTCCCTTGGGTTCCTGGTGGAACATAGGGCTTCAACTGCACGTCTCCAATTTCTTCTGCTGTACTTTTCGCCTGCATCCATGTTAGTCCATATTCTTTCAACTCCTCTTCACACGATCTCCTCCATGTTACCCTTGGACGTCCCACACACACGTAATTATAGATAACTTCCAAGTATTGCCAGTGACTGGAAAAATGCGGAATTCAGGGTTACAGTTTTAAACATTGTCAGCTAGTGTAGAAAAAGGATCACTTTGAACTAATTGACTTCCTTAGCCACAATCACTAGTAACTGAAGTACGACAACACAATAGTGGGTATTCTTATGAGACCTCACATTAAGTGTGGCTTATTGCCTGGAACATGGAGAATTCTGTTCCAAGTTAAAAGGTCCTAACTAAAATTTTCAATCAGTTGAGGATGTATATGGCAGAGAATTTACAGTTCTAAGTGCTCAACACTTGAAAGTACCACATCTACACCATAAGAAAAGAGTACAGGAATTGCTTATAGCAGCCTATAATTTATTTCTTGGAAGAGTTCATTTGTTTCTTCGAACAACCATACTGAATTCCGTAATCATATGTGTCTTTTTAACTGTAGACAATTTAGCCTTCAATAATCGTTCAATTTTGTTGTATAAATTCGAAAGCTCATGATACTTATTGAAACCTTTTACATCTTTCTGCGTCTGTTGCACAATGGCAGGATGCTCGTCAACCACGTATATTGTCCAAGATTCAATCCCTGGGCAACACACTCGTTTACCTTGCTAAGCCAGTAATAAGACTGGCTAAAAGGGAAGGTTGAGCATGAGGTTAGAAACCCCATCGCGTAAAAATAAATACCACCGCTACTGAAACTTCAAAGCTTTAGCTTGAAGCCTTACGCTCCACTGGGAACGTTAAGAAGTAAAATAACAATAATGAAATACACGTCTTTCAGTTGCGCAAGGAAAGAGACAACCGGATGTTGGTCACTGACAGCTCAGATGATATAAAGAACAATATTTTCCGAAGCCTGACTGAAAAAAAATTAAGAGCTGTAACTAGGAGAAAAATCTCAAACTATGTATGTAGCATGATGAAGATTCTAGTGAGTGGTAAACTGCCTCGAACTAGCTGTAAGTGGCTTTAGATAATGATAAGAAACTATATTTCTTGTAGCCCTATTATTAAAATTCAGTTGAAAAGACGTTCCCTACAATTAATACAAAATCAAAATATTTATCACAAAAATATGTATACTGAAACATACCCCATGTACTCAAAATCGCTGAAAATAAATGTTTTTTTGGGGTCGAAACCCATGGCAATTATATCTTTTGCATTTTCGCGAGTCAGATGGCGAACTTCTGAGATGGATAAGTTTTTCCATAGAAACTTTTCGTCGTCAGTTAACTGGATAACGAGGGGAACATTAAAAACGTCCTGTAGCCACCTGAAAAATGATGACTGTACAATTTAATACAACTTATTTATTATGAAAGGAACGACATGTCCAAGATGTAAGGATTCGGACGACGGGCCTCTTCCAGTATACAAGAAGAATGGCTTTTTCTGTTCAATCCGTAGAATAATCTGTTCTAGGTCCCTTAACAGCAATTTTTAAAATATCTTAGACTACCTATGTGAAAAGAAGATTTTACGCTTCAAAAGGTGGTGAAGTGGTTGTGGGCAAACGTTAGAGAGTCGCAGAAGCAAATCATCGGTGATTTTCGAGCAACCAAAACGAATAATAAGTTTATCATAATCCACACCGCTGCTTGAGCTAGTTGATACTTCCCAAGGAGTGACGACGTCTTCTTCATTGTCATGTAAAACTTCACCAATGTCTTTACAGTCCAGATGAGACATTCTGTGCAATTTTTTTCACAGCATACGGTGACAGAACTGTGAGAGATAGAAGAGACAAAAAAGAACTATTACTCTAGGTGAGAAAATAATTTAACACCACCATATACATATATATATGCTTCATAATAGTAGTACACAAATGGAATAACACCACAGCTGAAACCGTATTCTTAATAAATACTTAGAATTCATTCATTACAAATGCTTATAAATCAATTAAAATAAATAAGTTTTGTTAAACACAAATACTAAATAAGTAAGGTGCCAAGGTTAGACAAATCACTCAAACGTATACATTTATTTGGCTCATATTTTCAGAGTACCGTTGAAGCTCGTTGGAGTGCCTAGATAACTAAGCTGTTTGCTTTATTCTCAAATGCAAAAAGATAAGTAAGCTATAAACAGTACAAGATACACACAATCATTCATTTATCCAGTATCTAACTAGATGTAGGAGGCTTTCCACACTGGAGCCTAAATTCTATGTATCACAGCAATATGGTGTATGAAAGTTGGATTCTCTATGTTCGCCTCCCGGTTGACGAAATGGTAATGCATGAGCAGTGAAAAGGCAAACACTTATATTATCGAATAAGAAAAAATGGCCTAGGGCTTGCACCTGTCATGGAAATTAAGTAAGACATTTAACAAGATGTCATGTATGCGTTATATTCCTCTATCTCATATATGGCTGAATGACAGAAGCCACGAATTACTAATATAACTGATTTAATTGATTTTCCAATTCATAAGCATTGAACAGACATTATCTAAAGTTATGAACCTTCAAATGTGACCTGTGTTTCCTAGTCTCGTGAATTTCGATTACGGTAGTAATAACTTTAAGAATTTGCTGTGTCCATCAACAGTAGCTTACAAATTCCGATGTCCAAAGCATAATTCCGAAATATCTGTCCCAAGTCCTCCAGTTACACACTTTGGAGGTATCGAAGAGGATTCAGCCTGCGTGCCACGACAGTTATTATTCTATTATAAACTTAGTACGTTATGAGAATCAAGAGATGCGTCACGCAAAATCTTACAGTGGCGAGGTTAAAGCATTGTAGCTAAAGTCAAGGTCTTTCAAAAGTTGACTTTCAAGAACTAATCAGATTCAGGGATATGGTAGCCTATGTTCGCTTTTACCAGTTTCTGTGAGGGTTAGGCTACTGCCTGGACACCCAGACGGAAACAGGTCGTGACACGATTGACATCAACGTTGGGATCTGAGAAACTGAAGAACCTTTATAGCTTATAATTCGTCAGTTTAAAACATACGAACAATTTAGGGTGATAACTTGCTGCTTGGCAAAAGAATGACGATGACCTCAGAATTACGAAATATAACGGGGTCTAGAATGATACTGAGATAAGGAACTATGAAAATTATGGCACAGGGTTACACTTCAGTATTAGAAAACAGATAAAGCTTTAAAAGCATGTTCTGACTGAGATGATAAGAACAGTAGGCTCTTGTGGCCTGCTGGATGGAGCATTTAAATCTCTTCCTGTTATCATACCGAAGGAAGAGAGGCGACTTAATTTTAGCATACCGTATACTTAAGGGTGATTTAGGAACTGACCTTTCTAACCTTTTCTCCTCTTCTAGGATACATTTACGGGGTCACCGCAAAAAGGTGCTCAAACCAAGGACGATTAAAATACGTGCGTAATTTAGATTCCCTCGCTGAGTGGTCAACGATTGGAACTCCTTACCTTATTCAGTAGTATCAGCTCCATCGGTGAACGCTTCCAAAGAGAAGTTAGATCTCTGCAGAGATATACTTTGCAAGGATTAACACAGGCCACAAGAGCCTTCTATCCTTATCATCTGAATCTGCTTTAATCGTTGCAAAATATATCTCTGCAGAGATCTAACTTTTTCTTGAAAACGTTCACCAATGGAACTGATGCTATTGAATCAGGTAAGGAGTTCCAGTAGTTCACCACTCAGTGAGGGAATCTAAATTACGCACGTATTTTAATTGTCCTCAGTTTGAGCACCTTTTCGAGGTGACTCCTCAAATGTATCCTAGAAGAGGAGAAAAGGTTAGAAGGGTCAATTCCTAAATCACGTGTATTTAAGGGTACCCTTAAATACACGGTATGCTAAAATTAAGTCACCTACCTTCCTTCGGTATGATAACAGGAAGATATTTAAATGATCCATCCTTTTATCATAAGGAAGGTGTAATATACTGCTAACTAATTTGGCCACTGCCCTTTCTTTTCTTTCCAAGATATGTCCCTCCTTCTTGAAGCGTGGACTAGCCGTTGTATGCAGTATTCCGGGTGAGGCCTAGCATTGGTTGCGTAGAGTGTGAGGAACATACACTCATCTAATCGTTTGAAAGCTCTACGGAGTGCCCATAGCATTCGAAAAGCCTTAGCTGCGACTGCATTGCGATTCGCAGGTGTTTTCAAATCATCGCTGACAATGATTCCTAGGTCCTTCTGTACGTTAACATCAGATAGTTCTGTGTCCACTAGGGAGTACGACACATATGACTTTTGACCTATATGCATTACCGCACTTTTCCTAGAATTAGTTTCCAAAGTCCACAGTTTCGACCACTCAGCTAATTTATCTAGATCATGTACATGAACGTTCTAGAACATGATGGTACGAAAATTGTGTTATGGGCATACGAATCCTTCTCACAAGATTGAATTTTATCACTTGCACTTAAGCTTGTTAAAAGTATCACAGTCGCTAGGGCGAACTGACTACCTTGAGATCTGCAATGCACGGGCAATGGATAGAGGCACACACGACCTTATGGAGAGGCTGAGCACTTCAAGGTCATGTATGCATATTGTGATTGGTAGATTTTACTCTTCGTAAACGCTGCGGCTAATACGTAGTGCGCGTTACTAAGGCGGGCTTTGAAATGATAGTAATAAAAGTCGCATAAACATTACATTTTTTCAGCTTAAGCAGACAAGTTAACGCATGTATAGATTTTACAGATGTGATATGCGTGTGGACCCACTAAAAAAGTGAATATTATTGGGTAACTTAATCAAAGTAGCATAAAGTTTGAATATTTACCCAGTTGGTTACTTTTTTTGGACCTGGGATATGTGGGTAAAAACGTGGGCAGTTTTCCGTTCAAATGTGGACAAAGTGGGATAAAGTGGGCTGTTTTCTTTTGTAACATGGGTAAAGTGGGAAGAAGTGGGCAACTATTTTCTGGAGACGCGGGAAATGTGGGAAAATATGGGAAACAGGGGAAACATGGGAAGAATGGGGTGAATTTGTTTTTGTAGCGCAGTAATACTAAGATGGGGAATGCATGAGGTGAGGAACATTTCAGCTTGAATATTATACAATGTGTCTGTAATCATTGTGAAGTGGCATGAAGACAAATGGTGATGATTTCATTTCAATCATTTTGACACGTTTGTTTATGTGAATTCAAACTTAAGTTTGACTTCCGAAGCCGCGATTTCAAATTCTTCGTCGTGCACCCCTGACTAGGTGAGTTAAGTATTTGTAGTAATGTCTTTTTTAAGGTAATAAAATGGATACTGAAAGTGAAGTAGTACCAAGTGGTAGTAATATGAATACCCCTAGACGTCTTAGAAGTACTTTATTCTCTTTAATATAGCCTTGTGCTTTAGGTTTGTTTGAAAAAGAGACAGGCCACCGATCCACATTGTATAGAAGAACTAAGAGATTGAAGGCGGAGTTGCTCGGTGACGTAGCCAAGATGATACTTCCCGATTTCAGCGTCGAGGCTGGTGAATGTCTAGTAGATGAAACTTCTTGTAGCGTCGTAAACGTGCAAAGTGACATGCAAATCACTTTACCAAGTTGGTTTCTTAGTATTTCATGTGAAGACTATTTGATAAGGTAATGCTGCGGGCGCTCTGTTATCCCATGAGATACGTTCCGATAAGGCAAAAGAACGCAATTCAAAGGCAGAACATAGGAGGATTGCCTTAAAGCTTATGATGACCACTAAAACATCCATTGTTGATGGTGGAAAGATTATGCGATTGTTCAAGCGGCATATTCAAAGATTACCAACCAATATAAGACACATTCTCAAAACTAGCCAGTCATGCCCCTCAACTGTTATTGGTAGTGGAGTTTACTATCATATTGGTTTGCGAAGTATACTTACGCCTATACTGAGTTGTTGGTGTCAGTTTGCATCTTTTGATTGCGTTAATCTGCAGCTGAATGTTGATGGATTGTCACTGTTTAACAATGGTACACAGCAAGTTTGGCCGATATTGGGTCAACTGGTGAAACCGTTTCTTAGTGATATATTTCTTATTGGAGTTTATGGTGGTTTTCATAAACTGTCTGACTTCAATAATTTTTTATTGCCAGTTGTAACTAACATGGAGCACTTATATGCACTTGGTTTACAAATCAATGAGAGGCATATCGGCTTCCGGCTTAACAGTGTTATCTGCGATAAGACTGCACGATATGACGTCACTTTTACAGCGGGTCACAACAGTAGGAAAGGTTGTGACAGATGTTGCGTTACTGGCAACTATGTAAAACGGCGCATGGTATTTAAAGATGGTAGCAGCTGTCGCAGGAGAGATAATAGCTTTAGGAGTAAGGAAGATGCCGATTACCCCCATGGCACATCAGTATTTGAGAGACTTCCAATTGATATGGTTAAGATTTTTCCATTAGATTATATGCATTCAGTCTGCTTAGGTGTTGTTAGGCGGCAATTGGGTATATGGTTGCGTTTGGCAGAACAGCGCCAATTCGGATTAAGCAATGAAACGATTGCTTGTATTAACGAAAGGCTACAGGCTGCAGAAAGCTGCATTCCTAAGGACTTCCAAAGGAAGTGTCACAGCTTGGAGTTTCTTCAGTTTTGGAAGGCCACTGAATGCCGGCTATTTCTTATGTATTTGGGCCCAGTTGTATTACATGACCTATTACCCTCTCCACTATACGCAAAATTCCTCACATTGTTCACGAGTGTCTACATTTTATATCATCCTCGTTACCACCTTAAATTGTGCGACACCGTAAAACAACGACTCAGGCAGTATGTACTATGTTTCGACAGCCTCTACCCTGATGAGTTGGTTTACAATGTGCATGCTCTTCAGCATTTAGCTGAGGACGTCTCTGAACACGGTTGTCTGGATACCTTTTCAGCCTTCCCGTATGAGTCACATTTGTGCCAAATCAAGGGAAGGGTGAGGAGTGGCTTCAGGGTAGCAAAACAAGTAGCCTCTCGAGAAGTCGAAAGATGCGTGTTTGCGAGCTCTACAAATGCAGGTAAGTCACCTGCTGAGCTAACCCCGCCATGCGTTACAGTTGATTTAGCAAAGCAGTCATTTTGTGTTGGCAAGACTTACTATTCAACTGTTTCGACTGACCGATTCGTAGTAGTAAATGGAGTACCTGGGATGATCTGTGGTGTGGGTGAGGGCAATGTATTCAAATTCAGACCTTGTTTGGATAAGCAACCATTTTTTAACAAGCCTTTTGAATCAACGAAGCTTGATATATACAAATCAGGCCAGTTCTCAGGTGACACTGAATGGGTTGCAATTAACACAATTAAATATAAGTGCATTGTAATACCCACAAATCACTTCAACTTTTTCATCCCAATGCCTCACACATCGGCTAGATAAGCTGTTGCCATTGTTAATTTGTGTTGTTCCATTGGCGTCGGTTGCAGTTAATGTGGTTCATACGTAAGAGCCGACATGATCGACAAAGTGGGTTGGGTTTGCTAGCATATCAGTTTGAGTTTAGACTCTCTATACATTCCAGTAGGAGAATTTAAGGTATTTCGTTCTTCATTTACTAATGTACCGTTCCTTTCAGAATAAAGGGGCAAATACAGTATTGCACTGATTGATGGGAAAAATGAGGCAGTGGTATGCCGAAGCTCTTGGTTTCGTGGACCTAAGCTTGTTGTCTGCAGCCAAGACAATTCGGATAATGCAATAAGAAGACGTAATTTGTCTGAATCGTGTAATGTATTTGCGCAACACATTTCGAACAATCTGATCACACACGGACTTGTCATAGGAATATATATATAAAAAATTAATAAAGAGGTAAGAGGTGAGAAAAATAGACTTAGGTCAAGTTAAAAGGACATATTCAAGGTCAAAAAATAAAAATGAAGACCACTAAACCAAATAGCAGAGGTAATAGTACATCTGCTATGGTATCAAAACAAAATTTACCAAGGAAGGTTTAGTGTGATGACAAATTGTTTTTGAACGCATAAAGGTGGCTTGAACTTTCTAATTGCTAGGGCTTCTACAAACTTTAGGATACGCCCCAAACACGTTTTATAGATAGGTTTAAAAGATCTGTCAACATCAATTTTATGACCTGTCTCTATAATATGTTTCGCAATAGAAGAGCTAGGTCTCCTGTTCTCACCGTTAATAGGTTCTGATGATTCCATTTGTTTCTGGAGCCATTTTGGAATATGCTCTGAAGCCCTTACTTGCAGAGATCGATGAGTCCTCCCTATGTATGTGTGTCCACACGTACATTCAAATTGGTAAATACAGTGGGATGTGACGTCATTTTTCGCATGTTCGAAGGGCTTAGATAGATATAATGGCTTTACATTCTCTAATATTATGATATTAGCTGCATAAAAAGTCTTTTTAACAGCAGCGTTCAGCCTTTGTCTAGTTATCAAGCTGCTTTGATGTCCCATATAGGGTAGCTTGATGTACACGTCTTTCTTAGGAGCGAGTTGGAGAGTGGGTCTTGGTGTTCTGACTACTTTATATCTCCTGATGAACTTTTCTGGATAATTGTTATCAACCAGAGTTTGTGTCAATATTCTTTCCTCTTCATCAAGCGTGTCTTCAGTGCATATTCGTCGGATTCTACTGAAGAGGCACCTTACTAAGCCTCTTTTGTACCGAATAGGGCAGAAACTGTGGTAATTAAGATACTGTCCTGTCCAGGTAGGTTTTCTATAAATAGATCTTTTTATTGACCCATCAAGCCGTCGACTAAGCAATATGTCTAGGAAAGATAAACAATTATCTTCCTCTTCTACAGATGTAAGTGATATGCTATTCTGAACTTCATTCATTCGATTTAAAATTGAGGTGGCAGAACAAGGCTTATCACTGATGACTACGATATCATCTACATACCTTCTATAAAGTGGCACATTTTCGATTAAATCTTCCGATAAATTCTCAATGTACGACATATAAATATCTGCTAAAAGGGGCCCTAACGGACTGCCCATAGCAACACCATCAACTTGGCGGAAACAGTCGCCTTCAAATGTAAACCTAACATTGTTAGTACATAGAAGTAATAAATCTTTTAAGTAAGATATAGGGAACGGGATGAAAAAATTGTTTGTGGAAATATAATCACACAAAATGTCAACTGTTTTGATCAAAGGCACATTAGTGAATAACGAGTTTACATCAAAAGAGTACATATTCTTGTTCATTATATTAATATTACTATCATCAAGAACATCAACCAATTCAAATGTATCTTTTAACACATACTTACAGAATTGTGTTTTGACTGGAGTCAATGATTCCACTAACCATTTAGCAAGTTTATGCGTTGGGGATTTGCACATTGACAATATAGGACGTAGAGGATTATTGGGTTTATGTATTTTCGGCAACCCATACATATGTGGGAATTTACAATCTGAGGGTTTTAATGAGTCCAGTTTATCTTTACTTATAGCATTTAGGCCATGAAGCTTCAGTAGATTAGCTGTCACTGTGCCCCGCAACAACTGAATATCTTCTGAGGAGGGATCACGACTAAATTTGCTCTTGTCATCAAGAATAGACATCATTTTTGATTTGTAGTCACTTTTATTCATAATGACGACTCCAGAACCTTTATCAGGTTTAGTAATAATTATATTAGAATTTTCCCGTAGCTCTTTCAAGGCTTTGAAATGTTGGGAATTTAAAATACTCTTCTCCTTTGGGTTGTTGTTTAAAAACTGGTGAGCTATATCCACCATCTTGGCCTTAAACCAACCCCGATCTTCATCGGATGTTGCGGTAAGAGGTTTGAGTTGGTCATATAAGTTTTCAAACTCAGCATGGATGGCTAAATCCGTAAATTGCGTGCGAGGAACACAAAATTTGAGTCCAAGGGATAAAGCTTCTTTCTGATGAGTAGATAGAGTAATAATAATAATAGTATATTCTCATTTTGTACATGAGAGACGCCAGTTTACAGGCATCATCAATATGATAAATTACATATACGATTAGCAATCATAATTAATAATAATGTTTTAATATAATACACATTTTTTCCTACTTGTGTAGGACACACCAAATATACAGGCATGGATAAGCATTATATAAATTTCATAAATTTGGTTCATGGTTAAGTTACATGGTTGCTGGCGTTTTTGCCTTAGGTCTGTGGGAACAATATGATAACCAGTCATTCAATGGAGCACGTCATGAAATATAGGAATATTAACTTCGCATTAACAAAAAAACCCAAGTAAGTTTTGGATGGATTAAAAATACTTGGGAAAAAATAAAGCTTGAAGTAATTCCTCAATATAACTTGGGTGTGTACAAATCCGAATCTTATTTTTGATTTGACTTATATCCAAATTGTGTAATAAGGAAGCTATTTTACAGATACGATCAGTTATGTTATAAGCTACAATCGTGACGTTGTATTACAAATAGATACTTTTCCATTGGTATAAGAGTATATTCCACAAATGTAATCCAGGTTGCGTCGTGGAGAAAGTTAATTCGTTATTAACCAGGCAACTGAAAGATACGGGACCAATAATGTTTGCAGATCATTTGTCATTGTAAATGGTCAAATATCCACATTATTCATTCTCATTCAAAAAGTTAAATGGAAGCTGAAATGGTGAGAGAAAAAAGAAGACAAACAACAGCAACGGGAGTCCTTAAGGAGTGATTAATAAATATATACATATATATTCTGTTTAGTAACTGTGGTTATTTTGGTACACAAACTAACTAGTCCCGTTATGCTAACTTTTATATTATGTGTAAACTAATATTATTACTGTCCTGTATAGAAATGTTAATCATCTAGTTCCAATAATATTAAAATTTATAATTGTAGTTTGTTGTAACTACACGTTTAAAGAACTTAAAATATCTATGTAGGGTGTAAAAGAAGTTGTAAGAGTCAGGCGCAAAAGTGCATTGTCATCTTTGAGTAGTCTGGTGACTGGGGAGATGAACACTGGAAGTGTGTTTGCATCGCGCACATTAGCTGGTAGTCTATTCCAAATGACTGAAAACTTATTTAAGAAGAAGTTGTACCGCACGTTAGTCTGACAGTGCTCCATAGCAGCTAGGTTGTGATGATTTCTAAGATTGTAACTGATGACAGCGGTAGGTAGTTATTGGCTCAAACGTAACATGTTGGAATTTTATGAATTATGTATTAAAAATCATTCTTTCCCGAGGCAATTTTATAAAACTTTGAAATTCAGTAAATTACAACCAAATATCTCTAATCTTGTTCGTCTTACAAAGTCACATATCGAAAATGTTAAACAAACCTTACAAGGACTACTTGTTCTTCATACCGATGCGTCGCTTATTTTATCTGAATTATCAATAATATGCCACATGAAATTTCTTCAGTTTTGTAAAGAAGTTACTCAGAAAACGAAGACGAATATACAAAATAAATTCAAGAGTTCAATCGATGATCGAAACTGCGTAGATGTCTTCCCGGTGAATCCTGATAAGTACGTTACAAATCTTTCTGATATTACTCTATCTACTCATCAGAAAGAAGCTTTATCCCTTGGACTCAAATTTTGTGTTCCTCGCACGCAATTTACGGATTTAGCCATCCATGCTGAGTTTGAAAACTTATATGACCAACTCAAACCTCTTACCGCAACATCCGATGAAGATCGGGGTTGGTTTAAGGCCAAGATGGTGGATATAGCTCACCAGTTTTTAAACAACAACCCAAAGGAGAAGAGTATTTTAAATTCCCAACATTTCAAAGCCTTGAAAGAGCTACGGGAAAATTCTAATATAATTATTACTAAACCTGATAAAGGTTCTGGAGTCGTCATTATGAATAAAAGTGACTACAAATCAAAAATGATGTCTATTCTTGATGACAAGAGCAAATTTAGTCGTGATCCCTCCTCAGAAGATATTCAGTTGTTGCAGGGCACAGTGACAGCTAATCTACTGAAGCTTCATGGCCTAAATGCTATAAGTAAAGATAAACTGGACTCATTAAAACCGTCAGATTGTAAATTCCCACATATGTATGGGTTGCCGAAAATACATAAACCCAATAATCCTCTACGTCCTATATTGTCAATGTGCAAATCCCCAACGCATAAACTTGCTAAATGGTTAGTGGAATTATTGACTCCAGTCAAAACACAATTCTGTAAGTATGTGTTAAAAGATACATTTGAATTGGTTGATGTTCTTGATGATAGTAATATTAATATAATGAACAAGAATATGTACTCTTTTGATGTAAACTCGTTATTCACTAATGTGCCTTTGATCAAAACAGTTGACATTTTGTGTGATTATATTTCCACAAACAATTTTTTCATCCCGTTCCCTATATCTTACTTAAAAGATTTATTACTTCTATGTACTAACAATGTTAGGTTTACATTTGAAGGCGACTGTTTCCGCCAAGTTGATGGTGTTGCTATGGGCAGTCCGTTAGGGCCCCTTTTAGCAGATATTTATATGTCGTACATTGAGAATTTATCGGAAGATTTAATCGAAAATGTGCCACTTTATAGAAGGTATGTAGATGATATCGTAGTCATCAGTGATAAGCCTTGTTCTGCCACCTCAATTTTAAATCGAATGAATGAAGTTCAGAATAGCATATCACTTACATCTGTAGAAGAGGAAGATAATTGTTTATCTTTCCTAGACATATTGCTTAGTCGACGGCTTGATGGGTCAATAAAAAGATCTATTTATAGAAAACCTACCTGGACAGGACAGTATCTTAATTACCACAGTTTCTGCCCTATTCGGTACAAAAGAGGCTTAGTAAGGTGCCTCTTCAGTAGAATCCGACGAATATGCACTGAAGACACGCTTGATGAAGAGGAAAGAATATTGACACAAACTCTGGTTGATAACAATTATCCAGAAAAGTTCATCAGGAGATATAAAGTAGTCAGAACACCAAGACCCACTCTCCAACTCGCCCCTAAGAAAGACGTGTACATCAAGCTACCCTATATGGGACATCAAAGCAGCTTGATAACTAGACAAAGGCTGAACGCTGCTGTTAAAAAGACTTTTTATGCAGCTAATATCATAATATTAGAGAATGTAAAGCCATTATATCTATCTAAGCCCTTCGAACATGCGAAAAATGACGTCACATCCCACTGTATTTACCAATTTGAATGTACGTGTGGACACACATACATAGGGAGGACTCATCGATCTCTGCAAGTAAGGGCTTCAGAGCATATTCCAAAATGGCTCCAGAAACAAATGGAATCATCAGAACCTATTAACGGTGAGAACAGGAGACCTAGCTCTTCTATTGCGAAACATATTATAGAGACAGGTCATAAAATTGATGTTAACAGATCTTTTAAACCTATCTATAAAACGTGTTTGGGGCGTATCCTAAAGTTTGTAGAAGCCCTAGCAATTAGAAAGTTCAAGCCACCTTTATGCGTTCAAAAACAATTTGTCATCACATTAAACCTTCCTTGGTAAATTTTGTTTTGATACCATAGCAGATGTACTATTACCTCTGCTATTTGGTTTAGTGGTCTTCATTTTTATTTTTTGACCTTGAATATGTCCTTTTAACTTGACCTAAGTCTATTTTTCTCACCTCTTACCTCTTTATTAATTTTTTATATATATATTCCTATGACAAGTCCGTGTGTGATCAGATTGTTCGAAATGTGTTGCGCAAATACATTACACGATTCAGACAAATTACGTCTTCTTATTGCTTTATCTAAATTCATAAAGGGAACTAATTGTTTTATTTTATTTTATTTATTTTTATTTTTGATTACAGCTTGATTCCACACTGTATTTTTGGTACAGGTATGGAATTTTCAGCATGGATATCGGTAGCCCAAATTTCGCAGGCCGACCATAGATATGAGGAGGAGTATCCCAAGATTGATTGGAAGATGGTGTATTTTGAGGTGATTTTTGAGACCTATTAATCGTATCGACACTTAACTATTTATCCAGATGACTGGCAAGATGCGCTCACAAAGCTCAAGGCCCTTCAAAGAACATATAGCACTGCCAATTACAGTCAGTCGTCCAATTCGACTGTAGTTTGCACGCAAAAGCGTCAAAATACGTAAGCATCGTTTCATACTTGATTGAATAAATAGAGCACCGAAAAATGACGTTTTCGTAAGTAACGACTACCCATCTGACCTGATGGACAAGCAGTGCAATGTCTTCGAGGACCTCGATTACGCAGACCTCGATAGCAGTGCATGTGATTCAAAAAAGAATGTAAGTTATGACAGATATTCAACCTTACATTACAATGAAGTAGTTTGGGATTACTGCCGAAGAGTTCCTCACACATGTTGGCTGCTACAATTACACCTATTACGTAAGTAATATCGAATTTAATAGCCATTTTTTCTTAGGTCGCCCAAGGATAGTAATGTTGTAACAACAGAAGACAAGGGCTGGCAACAGATCGTTTTATTACGAAAATCAACACGTATTTATATATATTTTATGTGCATTAATAAGGCTTATGCAAGCAGAAAAAGGCAGTCTTCTGATTGGTTGTTCCTCGGAAGTTAAGCAGACAAACACAGTCTTATGATTGGTTGTTTTCGATATTTCTCGGAAAGTAGAGCCATCTATCTGCGAATCATATTTGTCCACATTTAAGTTTGCTGTGATTGGTTGTTGAAACAGCCTTGTTCATATTTTCTCACGGCCCATATTAGTGACCTAGACATTAACGTAGATTAGTGCCAACCAATCGGCTAGCAGCCTGCTCTCACCACACTCGTCCCCCCGTCAGATAGATTCGTGCGCAGACGTTCCGACCTTCTGAGTGCTACATCCTCTAGTTGAAGATTGTTACTGACCGGCTTGTCCCACTGTACCCATCTTTGGAGCTGACTGGCGTTTACTCGTTTCTGTTTATCACCTCTTCGGATGGTATATACTTGAACCCGTCTTTTTGTGATTGTGTATGGTCCTTCCCACTTTGGAAGGAGTTTCCGTGAACCTAGCCCGCCTCCAACTGTATATCTCCTGTCTCTACACTTCACTTGGTCCCCGACTGCAAAGGTAATGCACTGTGTCCTTTCTTTCATCTGAGACTTCGTGACATCACTGCGCTGCTTCCGTATTACATTCTTGACTGCCTCTTTCCTCTCTGCCAGTATCCTGAGCGAAGATCGAGAACCGAAAACACATTCGCACCTTGTAGGCGATCTAAAGTTTCTACCACTGTTGGCATGGCACACGGTCTTAACTCTGTCATACTGTTTAACTGTCGAAAATCAACACAGAATCTATACTTCCCATTCGTTTTTTTTACTAACATCACTGGAGAGTTGTACGGGCTATCAGCTTCCTCAATAATGTCATCTTTTAACATCTCTTGCACTTGTCGCTCCACTTCGCCTTCCAGATGACATGGAACTCTTCGCGTTGTAAATGACCTTACTTTCGGATCACTTAACGGAATTTCATGATTTACCTTATCGCAATAACCGTATGGGTCGCCATCTCCAGTGAACAGATGATCGTATTTATTAATTAACTCTGTCACATTGTGTACCGTCGACAGCTTAATCGCTGCTATCTCGCTGGTCTCATACATGTTGATATGCCCGTATTTCGTGATCACCACGTTCGCTTGCGTGTCGATTATTGCACCAATCTCACGCAGAAAATCCGCTCCTAATATCGTTCGCTGTAGTTCGGGTACAACAATGAAAGGAAACGTCACCTCACAGCCACCAACAACGACCGTACAGTTCGATCTACCCGTGATACGCAACACATACCCGCCTACTGTTTGTACTGTCAATGAACACGGACTAACACTCTTACATAAATTCTTATCTATTAACGACACGGCCGCCCCTGTATCTATCAAACATACTACTTCTCGATCATTCACTCGCAACTTCGAATACAGAGCGCCTTTCTCAATAGCCCCCACTAAATCTAGGTTCATACGAAAGAAAGAACAAGCATTATACCGTCTGAAATTTTTTCTTTTTCGCCTTTCTGGGCAGTATCTTCTCCAGTGTCCTGGCTTACCGCATTCAAAACACCGGTCTTTTCTATCAGCCAACTTTAACGCCGCCACTTCCCGCTGCAATGCTTCAATTTTCTGCTCATATTCGTTTGGTTTTGGTTGGTCTATAGCGGCTACCGTTGTGCTCAGCAGCTGTCTGGTCACCTTCGCCAGCTCACTAATATCCATCGGCTGCGTTGCGTTAACCAGTTGTAATCGCTGAGAAATGTGGTCTGGGACACTCTCGATGAATTGGGAAGACAGTAACTGCGCTTCTGATTCTTCATTTAAAGTGGGAAGCGCGCGTCGAAGTAGATTAGTCAGTTTCACCGCCAACACTAGCGGGTCTCCATCAGGTCCAAGCTTCATTGACCGGAACTGCTGCATTGCTAGCTGTCTGTCTGTTTCGCTGTCAAACTCGGACACTAGTCGTTCAACCAATTTCTTCCAAGACGCTGTGCCATTTGACCTGTCTACGCTGTCATATGCAGCCTTCGCTCGGCCTCTCAACAGCGTCCCCAGGACAACTGCCTTCGCCGCCTGCTCCTTGACACCCACCAGCTCAGCAACGGCCTCGAAGTCACGTAAGAAGCTCCGTATGTCTCCTTCTTCAAACGCAGCTGGCCACGGGATCTTCATCTTTTTGGAGGCAGCGACACCAAATGTAACAACAGAAGACAAGGGCTGGCAACAGATCGTTTTATTACGAAAATCAACACGTATTTATATATATTTTATGTGCATTAATAAGGCTTATGCAAGCAGAAAAAGGCAGTCTTCTGATTGGTTGTTCCTCGGAAGTTAAGCAGACAAACACAGTCTTATGATTGGTTGTTTTCGATATTTCTCGGAAAGTAGAGCCATCTATCTGCGAATCATATTTGTCCACATTTAAGTTTGCTGTGATTGGTTGTTGAAACAGCCTTGTTCATATTTTCTCACGGCCCATATTAGTGACCTAGACATTAACGTAGATTAGTGCCAACCAATCGGCTAGCAGCCTGCTCTCACCACAATGTTAAGCGGCCTAGGACGGATTCTGATAATATAGTAGCAGGTGCGGTTCATTCTTGTTTTATGTTTATCCTATAATTATTTAACAGTTTGTCTTCAAAAACTTTGTGAAACGCAGGCGCAATTAATCAAACGTGTTGACTTCGCGTTGGCAACTTTCAGTGGTTGCACAGCTGACGATAGCGAAAGCGATGTCAGGCTACCGGTGAAAACGTTTGCTATGCTGGAAGTTTTTGAGCGAAAACTTAAGAACAGAAGGTATTTCGAGGAAATAGTAAGAAATTCCATCCAAGTTTGTTTAATTGATTCGTTTCAGATGTGCCAATTCTCATTCAAGGTGCATAATAACCAAACCAGCTCAGCGCGCCGGTTGCTGAGCACAGTCCTAAATAAAAACCTCGCAAGAGTGATGAGTTATAAAGGGACTGCTGATAAGACTGGTATCCGTGAATTCACGTTTTTCCAGCTTATAATTGGTATGTTGGCTTTTTGAAATAATAAAATTGTATACTTAAAAAATTCAGATGTCATCACTCGTAAGCAATTACAACTCTGGTCCACCGAGAAGGAAACAATGGAAGCGATTGTAAAAGTCACTAAAAATTGGTGCCATGACCAGCGTGTTCGGAAAAAAGGGATTTATCACCAGAAGAGGTAGTTTTTAATAAAAGTGTTACCAGTTTTTGTACACTTGATGGGAATTGACGCGTATTTAAATGATTCTCTCTTTCCTTCATTACAGATATCTGTTGAAGTCATTCAACCTGGGACCAGCAAATCGCCGTCTTCAGAATAATTTATGAAGTTATTTTTTAAATTTTTTAAAATATTACTATTTTATAAATCCGATATCTTACTGTATAAAATATAAAATTGCTTCATTCCATTGGCCTTCGTTTATATCAGTAGCATAACCCTTGAATGTAGTGAAAGAATCGTAAGGCAGTAGTCGCTAAGTTCGTAGCTTTGGTAAGTTCGATTGCATTAGTTACTACAAAGGATGACAGTGTTTAAGCACATTCTTAGGCCATTAGTAGGACGCAAAGTAATTCTAATAATACGTGCGCTGGCCTAGGAAAAATGAGGGCGTCTTTTTGTTACGAAAATAGCGGTAGTGGATGAACAGGTCGTTTAAAAAGTGGGCAATTTGTTCGTTGAAAAGGTGGGAAAACGGGGAAAAAGTGGGTTAATTGCTCATTGAAAGGTGGGAAAACGGCGGAAAAGTGGTTAAATTGTTCGTTGAAAACGTGAGAAAACGGGGTAAAAGTGGGTACATTTTTAATTCCGGAACATGGGATAAGTGGGCGAAATCGTGATTAAAAAAGAAAACGTGGGACAAAACATATATTACGGACATAGGAAAACGTGGAATAAGTGGGAAATGTGGCCAAAAAGGATACAATCGGTTGCATTTACACCATCTTTGACCCACGTGTTTGCCGATCAAAATCACCTGTCAATGTAGTTGAAGATTGAACGATCAATTCATGGTTGTTTGCTCAAAACCAAATTCCCCAACTTTCGCGGAGGCATCAATACGACAGTCATCGTCTCATCGGTCGCTGTTCAGAAAGAAGTCAGCAGAAAACCGTCAGAAGTAATATTGTGATTTATTATTGTAATATTTGTTCACAGACCTTAGTGGAATTATTTTTTATATGTTGGTGTTACAATAAAGAATCCTCGAGTAGCCAATTGGTGTTTTGGTTTTGCGTCCGTTATTACTAAGCGTTTCTGAGAAACTTCAAGGGACAGCGTGAGCCCGAGCGTAGCGAGAGCTGGTCATTAACGGTTTATGAGACGTGGCTGACAGTTTCTGACGATGGAAACAGATCTGGAGGATTCAAACAGTTGGTGAAAGTTTGGATAATCACCGTTCATCTTTCCTGGTGCCGGTCAAGTCATCTTTGAACAAGCAATATCTGGAACTCTTTTGGAATTGGGTCAAGTTCAACAATGCCTGGGTCAAAGAAGGGACAGAGTGTCTTGGATGCAAACAGGAAAGTGAGTCATGGTGACTTGTCTGTTAATTGTAACGATATGTCTGATGTTAAGCATGACATGGTTGATGTTACTGTTTCGCCATTCAGGGATAATAGGAACATCAAACTCCTTGAATTTGATCCACGGTGTTTTGATGGAAACCCGGCTGACTATTTACAATTTGTAAAGGAGTTTGAGATCATGCTGAGTAGTTTTTTATTAAGTGATGAATTGAAATTGATGTATTTGACGAGGTATTTCAGTGGAGATGCTTCAAGAGCTATACAGTGCTGTAAGATCATGCCCCCTTATGAGGGATACGATGAGGCTATGAGCATATTACGTCAAAGGTTTGGAAGGCCTTCGATGATTGTAAGGAACGTATATGAAGCTGTCAAAGGTAACGGCAGTCAACTTCAAGATGACCCCAAGGCACTTAGTGAGTTTTTGGATAATCTTATGACTTATAAGAATACCTTGATTTCGATGAATTGCATGAATGACCTCAACTCGAGTTTTATACTAGTTGTAATAGCCAGACGCCTACCTAATCGACTGCAAAGGAAGTGGGTAAAGATAAGCTCCAGTATGGAGGATGAGGGTATCGAGCCAAAATTTGATGATATCCTGAATCTAGTAAAAGATAGTGTCAATCAATCTATGAGCAAGTTTGCAAGTATATTGAATCCCACCCCTAGAATAGAGCAGTCTGGGGGTAAAACGCAATCACTGATGACGAATAGGCCTCAAAGAGGGGGATATCGAGAAGGCTTCATGATGTCTAGTAATGCATATAGACCTAGTGAGTGTAACAGGTTTCGTAGTACATCCTCGACAGATAAGTTACAAGCTGCAAGACAAACACGGTTGTGTTTTACACGTTTGCAAGAGGTGCATACAAAGGTGAACTGTGAAGCAGTGAGCAAGTTCAGTGATAAGCTAAATGTAAACTCCAAGCCTGACACCGAATTGTGTGACGATAACGGTGCGGTGAAGAAGTCTGTATTTGCAACTGGTAAACCATTGTTGAATAGAGTGTCACAGTAAGAAGTTATTTTTTCAGAGTGCAGTTCTGACTCCACAAGTTTACTAGGTAATACTAGTCAGAGTGTAGACATAAAACCCTTAAGGATTTGTGAGGAAGAACCCACATCATCTACTGCTGTTATTAAAGAGTTTGAATATGATGAAGACGACCAGATAGATGATGGTAAATTGAATATTTGTTATAAAGATCATGATAGTGCAGATTTGTCTTTCGTTGATCATGATGAGATGAGGGATATGCCTACTAACGCTAAGCTAAATAAGGGTTCCGTACAGCTCAAAGGTGAAGTAGAAATAAATGCAGATGCAGTTGTAGAAGGCATACATACTTTTCAGACCATCGGTGTGATTGATCAGCATGTAGCCCACCTATCATCAGATGATAGTGCTAAACCTGAGCTGATAGTAAATGATGGCAGTGGTGGTGGTCTTCGAGGTAGACAAATTTCTGAAAGTCGAGCAACAACAGATTTCGATCCACCGATAACTTCATCAACTGATATCAGTCAGTCGTCGTTGGCGTTGTCATCCACAATGAAACAGACGCCCATCAACTCAAGTATCTTGTGCAATGACTATGATAGTATTGGTGCGTTTGAAAGGACGAATATCAGTGGTCAGTGTAGTGAGGATAAGCCAAGTGTAAACGAGAGAGTAATTGTTAAATTGACTTGCACGAATAAAGGCATTTCTAGTTTCAAGTTACTATTTGAATGCTATTATCTTTGGTGTAAATTACTCTGTTTCTACGCCTGGTTGACCACATACGTCGTGTGTTTGTCCGTCATCTATATTCTACGATACAATGACATGGGCGTGTTGCCGTTCAGATTTGAGGATTTAGCTCATAGAAGGAAGTTAGCAAATGAACTCTGCGACGATTTTCCAACCTAGGGCGTCAACCTGAGAAGGGTTGTAGGCGTACTGCTGTAAGTCGTACATTTCTTCAAAGGGTAGCGCATCAATGATCAGTCCAGTGTGCTTGGTGTGTGATTTTGTACATATGTTCATATTGCATATACTGAATTGATATCATCTGTCATCTAGCTGTTAGTAATTCTGTTTGTGTCCCGACGACTTCCACTTGGATCATCAACCTGAGAAGGAATGTAGGCGTACTGCTGTAAGTCCTGCGATTCTTCAAAGGAATTCCATCGAGACACGATCTGCGAGTTTGTGTGCACTGTTTGTATGTACGTGTGGTGTGTCATATCAATCGGTGGTATTTTGGATTCATTGTGTTTAATCGTTGTTTTCGTGCCTTGTTTTTATCGCATAATTTTGTTAAAATTTTCGTCGTGATTACTTCTGAAGTTGTTTCGAGTCTTCTACATCCATGAATGAATTGATTGATGTTAGAGACAGCAGATGGGTCGTATACGCCTGGGAGGCTAGGCTATTGCTGAGAATGAAATGCATACGGAGATAATTGTTAGCTGCGGTTCGACACGCCGGGGAGAAAGAGTGTAAACGACTGAGGCTCGCATGCGTCACCGCTACTAGAACTGAGGCAGAATGAGTGACAAGCGATTGCAGTGGTAATTGGTAGTGAGTAGATAAGAGGATGTGCGTAGAGTATCATGAGTTGGTGCTATGGTCACGTTGCATTCTGCAAGAGTCATTCTAGCAAGTGGCGATTGTAATGCAATAGGATGCCTTTAACTGGAAGGCGCAGGTTGTCATTGATGTGTGAGATTGTGCTGTGGGTATGCTTGTGGTATGTTGGCTTTTCTGTTTGTTTTCCATTTCAGCTCTGTCCGAGTTACGCAGGTTCTCGCAATGGCATCCAAGTAAACATGTATTGGTCGTGATTGAAAAAAGGAATAGATCCTCTTTTGCCGGGGAGTGTCAATGTAGTTGAAGATTGAACGATCAATTCATGGTTGTTTGCTCAAAACCAAATTCCCCAACTTTCGCGGAGGCATCAATACGACAGTCATCGTCTCATCGGTCGCTGTTCAGAAAGAAGTCAGCAGAAAACCGTCAGAAGTAATATTGTGATTTATTATTGTAATATTTGTTCACAGACCTTAGTGGAATTATTTTTTATATGTTGGTGTTACAATAAAGAATCCTCGAGTAGCCAATTGGTGTTTTGGTTTTGCGTCCGTTATTACTAAGCGTTTCTGAGAAACTTCAAGGGACAGCGTGAGCCCGAGCGTAGCGAGAGCTGGTCATTAACGGTTTACGAGACGTGGTTGACATCACCGTTTTTTCTTACGTTTCACCCGATTTTCCCATGTGGATTAACCGGCTGGGACATGTAAAGGAATAACGAAATTCCATGAGGGATACATGTTCACTTGAACTGCTGAAAGCGTTTACTTTCCACCATTTTTCTAAGTTTTCTCGTTAAAATATGGTATTCATAATGTATTTCAGTTGAAAAAACACCTGGTGACTCTAAAGAATAGCGGCCCAACCGAAGCGACCTTCGAACAAAAAAGTGACCTTGAGCAAGAAATCAGCTGACTGTATCATTTTCGGAAGTAATCATGGATGTTTTCGATTACTGTTTGGATAACGGACTGATAGCTTTGACGAAAATTTGCCAATGCGGATGAGTTATGCATACACAAATATACACAGAGGCCATTGATGGCTTTGTATACAGATGTATTGAGTGCCGAAGGAGGAAGTCGGTTCGAGAGGTGTCAATCACGTCTCATAAACCGTTAATGCCCAGCTCTCGCTACGCTCGGGCCCACGCTGTTCTTCGAAGATTTCTCAGAAACGCTTAGTTATAACGGACGCAAAAACCAAAACACTGATCTGCCGCTTTAGATTTGTTTATTGTTACACCAACATATAAAAGGAATAAGCGAACTAAGGTCTGTAAACAAATATTACAATAATAAATCACAATATTACTTCTGACGGTTTTCTGCTGACTTCTTTCTGAACAGCGACCGATGAGACGATGACTGTCGTATTGATGCCTCCGCGAAAATCGGGGAAGTTGATTTTGAGCAAACAACCAAGAATTGATCGTTCAATCTTCAACTACATTGACACTCCCCGGCAAAAATGGATCCAACCCCTTTTTCCTTCACGATCAATGCACGTTGACTTGGATGCCATTGCGAGAACCTGGGTCACACGGACAGAGCTGAAATGGAAAACAAACAGAAAAGCCCACACACCACAAGCATACCCACAGCACAATCTCACACATCAATGACAACCTGCGCCTTCCAGTTAAAGGCATCCTATTGCATTACAATCGCCACTTGCTAGAATGACTCTTGCAGAATGCAACGTGACCATAGCACCAACTCATGATACTCTACGCACATCCTCTTATCTACTCACTACCAATTACCACTGCAATCGCTTGTCACTCATTCTGCCTCAGTTCTAGTAGCGGTGACGCATGCGAGCCTCAGTCGTTTACACTCTTTCTCCCCGGCGTGTCGAACCGCAGCTAACAATTATCTCCGTATGCATTTCATTCTCAGCAATAGCCTAGCCTCCCAGGCGTATACGACCCATCTGCTGTCTCTAACATCAATCAATTCATTCATGGATGTAGAAGACTCGAAACAACTTCAGAAGTAATCACGACGAAAATTTTAACAAAATTACGCAATAACAACAAGATACGAAAACAACGATTAAACACAATGAATCCAAAATACCACCGATTGATATGACACACCACACATATATACAAATAATACAAAACAACCTCGCGGATCATGTCTTGATGGAATTCTCTTGAAGAATCACAGGACTTACACCAGTACGCCTACAAACCTTCACAGTTTGACCATTGTAAGTTGTGGAATGTCCGGACACAAACAAGATTAACCAACAATTACATCAATTGGAACTCACACAATTATTTAACACAAACATATGTACAATCAACACATCAAATGTTGTGTATTCTGGCACGGCAAACTACCCTTGAAGAACTGTAGGACTTACAGCAGTACGCCTACATTCCTTCTCGGGTTGATGATCCAAGTGGAAGTCGTCGGGACACAAACAGAATTACTAACAGCTAGATGACAGATGATATCAATTCAGTATATGCAATATGAACATATGTACAAAATCACACACCAAGCACACTGGACTGATCATTGATGCGCTACCCTTTGAAGAATTGTAGGACTTACAGCAGTACGCCTACAACCCTTCTCAGGTTGACGCCCTAGGTTGGAAAATCGTCGCAGAGTTCATTTGCTAACTTCCTTCTATGAGCTAAATCCTCAAATCTGAACGGCAACACGCCCATGTCATTGTATCGTAGAATATAGATGACGAACAAACACACGACGTATGTGGTCAACCAGGCGTAGAAACAGAGTAATTTACACCAAAGATAATAGCATTCAAATAGTAACTTGAAACTAGAAATGCCTTTATTCGTGCAAGTCAATTTAACAATTACTAATAATATATTTATTTCACATAAATTAAGCATTTACATGATTCACATACCGTTTGTACAGGCGTGATCATATTTGACAAGTGCAGGATGAAATTGAACACTTTTATGAAATTAAGATTTGGAAAATGAATAGAAAACTTTACAAGAATAGAATATAAGGTTTTGGTTTAAGTCTAAATTATAATATTTAATACACTCATATTGAGTCAGATTCATGCGGGAATTATGAAATTTTGCGTTAATCGAATGTAAGAAGAGAGGTGATGTACATGTGCTGGAGTAAGCCACACTGGATCCAGACCGTTATTTTTATCATTTTATCAATCAATAAGAGTTCGAAAGTTTATAAAAATCCACATTAGACGGTAAGTACAGCATTATATTGGTATTAGCAGATAGAAGGGACAAATTGGTCGCAAAGTTAACTTTGCGATGTTGAACAGAATTCAGAATGGAATTTGTTCCATTGTTCATCGTAAGTGCTAACAATATTCTGGATACCGCTCAAGTAATACAAATGTAGAAAGCAGGATTACTGTTCATTAGCAGTGCTTCAGTGCAATACCTTCGAGAAGTGAAGAAAACAGAAGCAGCCAGCAGATAATGATAATTTAAGTAAACAATATGCGATAACCGCAGTGTTTATTCTCCTTTTTAATTACTAGAAAATTTCTAGTCATTGAGTTTTATAGTCTACATACTAACGGTTAGTTTAAGTTTACACTTGGCTTATCCTCACTAAACTGACCACTGATATTCGTCCTTTCAAACGCACCAATACTATCATAGTCATTGCACAAGATACTTGAGTTGATGGGCATCTGTTTCATTGTGGATGAAAACGCTAACGATGAGGGAGTGACACAAGGTGATGAACTTAGCGGTGGATCAGATGCTGTTCTTTTTCGGCTTTCAGATAGTTGTCCAACTGCAAGGTTACCACCACTGCTGTGTTTCACTACTAGTTCGGGTTTAGCACTATCATCTGATGATAAGTGGGCTACATGCTGATCACTCCCACTGACGGTCTCACAAGTATGCATGCCTTCTGCAACTGCATCTGCATTTATTTCTACTTCACGTTCAAGTTGTACAGAAACTTTATTTAACTTAGCAGTAGTAGGCACATCCCTCATCTCATAATGATCAACCAAAGACAAATCTGCACTATCATGATCATTATCACGAATATTCACTTTACCGTCAAGTTCATCATTTTCGAACTCTTTAATAACAGAAGTAGACAATTTTGGATCCTCCTCACAATTCATTAAAGGTTTTATATCTTCACTCTGACTAGTTATACTTTGTAAACTTTTGGAGTCAAAACTCCACTCTGAAGCAGTAACTCTATTCTGTGACACTCTATTCAACAATGGCTTACCAGTTGCAAATACAAACTTCTTCACAACAACGTTATCGTCACACAATTCGGTGTCAGGCTTGGAGTTTACATTTAGCTTATCACTGAACTTGCTCACTGCTTCACAGTTCACCTTTGTATGCACCTCTTGCAAACGTGTAAAACACAACCGTGTTTGTCTTGCAGCTTGTAACTTATCTGTCGAGGATGTACTACGAAACCTGTTACACTCACTAGGTCTATATGCATTACTAGACATCATGGAGCCTTCTCGATATCCACCTCTCTGAGGCCTACTCGTCATCACTGATTGCATTTTGATCTCAGACTGCTCTGTTCTAGGGGTGAGATGTGATTGACTGGAAAACTTGCTCATAGATTGATTGACACTATCTTTTACTAGATTCAGGATATCATCAAATTTTGGCCCGATACCCTCATCCTCCATACTGGAGCTTATCTTCACCCACTTCCATTGCAGTCGAGTAGGTAGACGTCTTGCTATTACTTCTAGTATAAAACTCGAGTTGAGGTCACTCACGCGATTCATCGAAATCATTCCATTCTTGTAAATTAGCAAATTATCTAAAAACTCAGTGAGTGCCTGAGAGTCATCCCGTAATTGACCACCATTAGCCTTATCAGCCTCGAATAATTTCCTTGCAATCATCGAAGGTCTTCCAAACCTTTGACGTAATATGCTCATAGCCTCATCGTATCCCTCATAAGGGGGCATGATCTTACAGCACTGTATAGCTCTTGAAGCATCTCCACTGAAATACCTCGTCAAATACATCAATTTCAATTCATCACTTAATAAAAAACTACTCAGCATGATCTCAAACTCCTTTACAAATTGTAAATAGTCAGCCGGGTTTCCATCAAAACACCGTGGATCAAATTCAAGGAGTTTGATGTTCCTATTATCCCTGAATGGCGAAACAGTAACATCAACCATGTCATGCTTAACATCAGACATATCGTTACAATTAACAGACAAGTCACCATGACTCACTTTCCTGTTTGCATCCAAGACACTCTGTCCCTTCTTTGACCCAGGCATTGTTGAACTTGACCCAATTCCAAAAGAGTTCCAGATATTGCTTGTTCAAAGATGACTTGACCGGCACCAGGAAAGATGAACGGTGATTATCCAAACTTTCACCAACTGTTTGAATCCTCCAGATCTGTTTCTATCGTCAGAAACTGTCAGCCACGTCTCATAAACCGTTAATGCCCAGCTCTCGCTACGCTCGGGCCCACGCTGTTCTTCGAAGATTTCTCAGAAACGCTTAGTTATAACGGACGCAAAAACCAAAACACTGATCTGCCGCTTTAGATTTGTTTATTGTTACACCAACATATAAAAGGAATAAGCGAACTAAGGTCTGTAAACAAATATTACAATAATAAATCACAATATTACTTCTGACGGTTTTCTGCTGACTTCTTTCTGAACAGCGACCGATGAGACGATGACTGTCGTATTGATGCCTCCGCGAAAATCGGGGAAGTTGATTTTGAGCAAACAACCAAGAATTGATCGTTCAATCTTCAACTCCATTGACAAGAGGTTTATCGTTGCTTTTAGTTCACAGATCCCTTAGGAACCTTTTTCTCAAGGTCTAAACTACCTTTGAGGAAAATTTTAATGATCTGTAACTTCTGGGTCCTGAAAAGAGCAGTCACAGCTACAGCTTATGAAACAGAAAATTCAGAGGTGTCAGCAGTGCAATGGTACAACTACTGCAGAGATGTTTCCTCCTGGAAAATGAACACCCTGGCTCAAGTTCTCGGAGGAGTCGGCAGCATAGTCCATATTGATGAGACTGTATTTACAAAAAGGATATACCACCGCGGGAGATTACAAGCAAACCAGCAGTGAATACTGGGTATCTACGACACGACACTGCGCAAAGTATATATTGAGGCGATTCCCAATCTCAGTGCAGCAGTATTAGTGCCTATTAATAAGCGTTTGGTGTTGCCGGGGACGGATAAATGGAGCGGATACTGTTAATTATCGAATCATGGGTACATACATCATATTGTTAATCAGACGGACGGTTTCCGGAATCCTTTGGATGGAACCCACACCAGTTCCATTGAAAGTTTTTGGAGTCGTCTAAAAAGACGTATAAGAGCGGTTAATGGATCGAGAAATCCCATGATTTACAGTTACCTGGATGAATTTATGTACCGAAACTGGTTTTATATGACTATGAAGACTCCCATGAGAAACTGGGAGGTTTTTTTGCAACATATACGCGAACGCCATCCTTTGTAACTGTTTATTATGATTGCATTACATCTATATAAACCGTTTTTTACAATCATGCGCCTTTCTTTTTGAGCCTTCTCATTGGCCGAAGTTGTCCCTGTCAAGGTCATTTTTGCGTTAAAAGGTCGTTTCGGTTTGGGCCGCTATTCTTTAGAGTCACCAAACACCTGAAAACAAGGCAGAGCAACTAAAACACAACATCGCGATAACAAATAACGTCTCCCCGTGTGTGCCTTTATCCATTGCCCAATGCACTGACGCGCGCCCTTTGAAAAAGGAGAGTGGCATTTTTAACGTTGTGAAGTAAATTCTGCTTTTGTTGTTTAAACCACATCAGAAGCTTTTGGTTCACTTTAACTGACTTATTTAGTTGAAGTGTTGTTTATTTTACTCACATTTTGTGATTTGGTTGGTATTTACCTAGCTGTTTTCATGTACATATAACTGTGTAGTTGAAACAAATTAAAATTATGGCCCCAACTAACAATTGTGGACGACCGGACTGCCAATTTCCGGTGGATGATGGGATGCAGTGTGACAACTGCAGCCTTTGGTTCCACAAAGTTTGCACTGGTTTAACACCAGTAGCCTATAAGATATGTTGCAAGCCATCATCTCCATGGCTGTGCAAATTTTGCAGCAACCCGTTAGATGTCCTCATCCAAGAGGCAGTAGGACTCTTGATGTCCAAGAAATTGTCGAAAGAAATAGTTGAAAAGCCTGTACCAGAAACCTTAGCCAAGGATGGCGGTTCAGGACATAGTTGTAAGACTTAGGATGCATCACCTCCTGAAGTCTCAGAAGCGAAAGAAGCACAAAATGCCCAACATCTGTTGCTGCAAAGCGCAAAAGGCAACGGAAATCCAGAAGGGCAAGTAGTGCCAGCATGGCAAAACCAGCCTGTGAAATAGCAACGCCAAAGCGCAGCGTGTCTAGTGCACGAATTGCTTCTAGTCGCGGCGAAAACAGAGCAGGAGAAACCGACTCCACTTGGTTGCTGCCGAAAGGTAAGAAGCAAAACAAAACTAGGAAAGAAACAGTAGCCGAGTTTACCAACAAGGTCTCGACGACTGTTAGTACAAGCAAAACTCAGAAACCCACGGACTCTAGTTACAGTATTATCATCTGGAACTTGGAGGAATCTAAGAACACGGATCCAGCTGCCCGACATGCAGATGATCTGAAGGCGATCAGCTCCATTTTTCGGGAAATACTTCCCGAAAAAACAACTGGAGTACACGTACGAAAGGCCATTAGGATCGGAAAACGAAACCCTGATGCTACAGGAACTCCTCGACGACTACTTAAGATAGTTTTAGGGAACGAAACAGAGAGGAGGACCATCCTCGACAACGCGTTCAAAGTCAACGACAAAAGTCTAAAAATAAGGCCTGATTGGCCTTTAGAAGATAGAATCAAAAGAAGAGAAGCCGTGGCTGAACTAAAGGCCAGGCTAGAGAAAGGCGAAAAGGACCTCAAGCTATTGGGTTTTCGGGTGGTGAGGTCTCGGAAACCGATGCTGCCGAGACCTCTCTTCATAAGCCGGGTGAACACGTAGGTGTTTCGGTGTGCTATACGAACGCATGTAGTCTTAGGAATAAGCTCGCCGAATTAGGAGAGTTATCTGAAAGACTACAACCTGATGTAATTGCTATCACTGAGACGTGGTTGTTAGTGGGTGTAGACTTAACTCCACTCATACCTGGGTATATCTGCATACGAGCAGACAGAGTAAGTAGTCGGAAAGGTGGGAGGGTTGCTCTATACATCCGGGATGACATAGGGATCAGGTCAACGTTGTCAGAAGCTCATGACAGCGGCACCAGTGAAGCCGCAAGTTGCATCATTAACTTAAACAAAGGCACTTTAACGATCGGAGTTATTTACAGAAGTCCTGCTAGCCAAGCTGATGACTTCGTTCTAAATCACTTGAGGGCGTGGGGTAGTAGAAATAGGTGTCTGATTGTTGGCGACTTTAACGCTCCACATATTAATTGGGGGGAATTAAACTCCACTAGTTTGTATACCTGTTTCAATAGGGAGCTCACATTGACAGTGCTTGAATGTGCACTCGTGCAACATATGCATGCACCAACACGGTATCACCCTGAACATGATCCATCTACTCTAGACTTGGTATTGACACACCAGAAGGAGGACGTTGGTAACATTAGGTGCCTTCTGCCGCTTGGCAGCAGTGACCACATAGTCATTGCTTTTACGTTTAGGATTCATTCTCTCATATACAGGCCAAAATCTGCTCGTCCAAACATTTGGAAAGCGGATATACAAGGAATCCGGAACGCAGCAACTGCGGTTGACTGGTCAGTTGATACAAGTCGGACTGTCGAGGAAGCTTGGGTAGGATTTAGGAATACACTAGATCGTGTCACTTCACCTTTTATACCTTGGTACACTCCTCGAAAGCCGTCGCATGAACCACCTTGGATCACTAGTGAAATAAGGAGGTTATTAAGACGGCGAAAGAACTTATGGGACCAATTTGTTATGACAGGAAGGGAAAACTTCCAGAAAGACTACCGCAAAACTCGAAACCTCTGTAAGTATGCGATTAACAAGAGTCGTATAGAGTACGAGAGACGATTAGTACTAGATTGCGTTCATTACCCAAAAAGGTTTTACTCGTATATTAAACGTAGGACTAAAACTAGCAGTGGTATACCGTCACTCATAACCATTAGTGGAGAAGCGGCTGAGTCAGACGAAGGAAAGGCTGAAAACCTCTCTGAATACTTCTGTGACGTCTTCTCGTCTGATAGTACCACCCAGGGATATGGCGAGGTCACTGCCATCGCCACTCAGATGCCCTCAATTGTGGTAGAGCACACAAAGGTTCTCAAACTACTGTCTAAACTGAAGCCAGGTAAATCACCTGGGCCGGATGGACCTCACCCTAAGCTGTTAATTTCCTTGGCGGATATAATATATATTCCGCTTACGGAGATTTTCCAAATGTCTCTGACGCAGGCTAAGCTACCCAGGGACTGGAAGGATGCCATTATAAGCCCTATCTTCAAGGACGGGGATAGGCAATTGGTATCTAACTACAGGCTGGTAAGTCTGACATGCATTATTGCAAAGGTATTGGAAACTATTATAAGGGATCAACTATTAGCTTATGTTGAAACATATGGCTTGTTGGCTGTGGAACAGCATGGATTCCGACCAGGACGATCCTGCTTGACAAACCTACTTTTGGCTAGGGAAGACTGGGTTGAGGCCAGAGATAGGAACTATCTGCTGGACGTGGTTTTTATTGATCTTAGCAAGGCGTTCGACAAAGTATCCCACTTAGGTCTCCTTAGTAAACTTAAAGGTTTCGGACTGGACCAATGCCTATGTGAGTGGTTTAGAGATTACTTAATGGATAGAAGGCAGAGGGTTAGAGTTAACGGTGTACTATCAGGATGGAAAGCAGTATCCAGTGGAGTGCCCCAGGGAACTGTATTAGGTCCATTGCTATTCCTATTATACGTTAACGAATTGCCAGGGATTCTTTCTTCATCTTCATTATTATTTGCAGATGACATTAAGATATGGAAAACTGTAAACAATAACGAGGATAGGTCGGCCCTACAAACTGATTTAGATAAATTAGCTGGGTGGTCAAGCCTATGGAGTTTGGAAATGAATGCTAGGAAAAGCGCGGTAATGCACTTAGGTCAGAAGTCTTATGCGTCGTACTCCCTAGGGGACGCAGAACTACCTGATGCTAACGAACATAAGGACCTAGGAATCATTGTCAGCAATGATCTGAAGACAACTGCAAATTGCAATGCAGTCGCAGCTAAAGTATTTTGAGTGCTATGGGCAATTCGAAGGACTTTCAAACGATTAGACGAGGGTTTGTTCCAAATACTCTACGCAACATCTGTCAGGCCTCATCTAGAATACTGCATACAAGCGACGAGTCCATGCTTCAAAAAGGAGGCACATATTCGGGAAAGAGTACAGAGAGTGGGGACGAAATTAGTTAGTGGTATCTCACACCTTCCTTACGATAAGAGGATGGAGCATTTAAATCTCTTCCCGTTATCATACCGAAGGAAGAGAGGCGACTTAATTTTAGCATACCGTATACTTAAGGGTGATTTAGGAACTGACCTTTCTAACCTTTTCTCCTCTTCTAGGATACATTTACGGGGTCACCGCAAAAAGGTGCTCAAACCAAGGACGATTAAAATACGTGCGTAATTTAGATTCCCTCGCTGAGTGGTCAACGATTGGAACTCCTTACCTTATTCAGTAGTATCAGCTCCATCGGTGAACGCTTCCAAAGAGAAGTTAGATCTCTGCAGAGATATACTTTGCAAGGATTAACACAGGCCACAAGAGCCTTCTATCCTTATCATCTGAATCTGAATCAGTGCACGTACGAAACACTTTCAAAACAGTCGGGCATTAGTTCGACCCTGTGAAACGAGTTGCTCAAACAAAGGGTGACAATCACCAAGTTTATCTTAACTAAGCTGCGACGAAGGTATCTTAAACACCTTTTAAACCTATCGGTAGTATTCTGACAGTTAGTTGGGCGAAGGTTGAGGATAAATGCAAAGGATATCGGCGCACATGGCTTATGAAGAGTCTGAGCACTTGAAGGTCACCATTGCGCGTTGTTATTAGCAGTTTCGAAATTGTATAAATGTCACGGCAATACAGAAGTAGTGTTTAATGCTGAAACAGGCGTGAAAGTGGTGTTTTTATCAATGGCTAACTACTCGGTGGATGTGTTTAACGGATTGAGGACTGAAATCATCACACACAGTCAAGGCTACTGGAGGAGTTAGCCACCTGAACTTCATTTTCGTCCATGTTAGTCCACCATGTTGGAGTGGCGTTCCCTAACCGTTCATTTACTTGTTGGTGTTTACGTTTGTCCTGCAGTTATTCATATTTCGATGCACATTGTTCACAAACTCTGTGTTTCCGTTGCTGCTTAAAATAGTTATTTCCTATGTTTCCAAAGATTTTACCACTGGGTCACTTTATTGTAATTTTTCACACGTTTTCTTCATGCGTGGTCACATTGTTTTGGTTGCTTTTATTAATGTAATGTATTTCATACAAATTTTAAAAATTTACATGAAAATGCATGCCCTTTTTTACAGGCACGATCAAGTATGATATAGTCTCATATCGTAGATTGTCTACAAGTTAATAATATTTCAACTGTTAAATATTTGATACATATAATACACTCATTGTCTGAACTAGGCCGTATAGTCATTGAATTGTACAGTTGTCCTCCAGGTTGAGCGGGAAAATCGACTTCGTTTCGTTTTCATCCCGTGGTTGTAGGCATACGATAACCAACCAATATTGAGGTAAGTACAACTTTTACAAGGGATTGAAGTCTGTTTTAGAAAAATTAAAGTGCTAAGGTGAATCATTGAATTGTAATGAAATAGGTAAGTGTATCATTAATAAATGCATTAATAAAGGAAACTCCCTAGGCTGACAACGTTCATTTGCAATGTATAATGCTACGCAAATACCGCGTACTATCATGATGTCCACTTTTGGTTTTAATACATTTATCCTCATGCCAGTTGTTTTTATTTTATACCTTTTTGTGCATTTAGTGCACAACCGTACCCTTCAGAGAATAGAAATATAATAAGTCATAATGAGCTATAAAATGTTAGGTTTAATGGAATATAATGAGGACAAAGTAAAGACGTTATTAGAAAATAAATGAGATAAGACATTGTGAAGTGGTATGTAAAGATCTGACAATGGATAGCAAGTCAATTTATAAGATGCCCCATAAATCTGTGCAGATCCCACATGGTCGCATCTCAACAATAGGCTGAGCGAATGGTATATATTTAAAGGTAGAAGCATGATCTGTCAAGGCGTTCATTATTATCTTTTTCAAGATAAAGATCTAAGCCCTCATAAAAATCAGAAATATCTCGAGCCTTTAATTTGCGTATTGCTGTTCCTGCAGAATGGGGCGATTCACCTTAGTGACCGCCACCATATCTACTGATCAGCTAGCACCACCCTCCCTCCTTTTTTGATGTTAAGCTCTGAGACTATGATTATTATGGCTACCGCAAATATACTGCTTGGTACCAGACATGTTCGTACCTCATATTCCATCTCCCTAGCTTTCTTAATGAGTGCTTCCAATAGGTCTCCACGTACATCTTTATGAACATATTATATATGTATGCATGCGTCCTAATGAACAGATTACTTTATAAGAAGTTAAAACCTTAAAGAATAAAAAGAATAGGTTTTGTGAATAGTGGAGCAAGATTCAGCAGAACAATATAGTTAGGATTCAATGTAGGTAGTAAGAACTGAAGGTAAGGTCGGTTGGCAGGACTTAGTGTACTAAATTATCATGACAGTCTTGTATATAGTAGACATCTGACATTGCAAAGTAACGTGTCTAAACATATTATAAAAGATATTAACAGAAATACTACATAGCTTTAACATTATGAATTTTAGAAAATTATATGAGAATGGGTAACTGTTGACTGAAGATAATCAATTCAACTCAAAAATAGTGCAGTGTATTATGCTAATAATATAAGTATATTCGTAAAATATTAAAAGATATGGTTGCTAATGTAATGGTTTTCGGAAATAATTATACTGACGAACTTATTGAAGATTACAGTGAAGAGGAAACCAGTGAGTTAGTTAAACGGCTACTGTGCAGTTAGTAGTTAAAACGTCTTTTTTAAAAAGTAAAGGGTAGAAGAGTTTTGAGCACCGGAGCAAATTAAGTCATATTCTACTGAGTAGAGTGTAGTGAATAGTGGTACGATTAGGGATAAGGGTAGGTTGAATGAACTTGGGGAAAATGGTTGGTTGGTTGAGTTTGTTATTGCTAGGTATTCCTGGCCACTTTTCATATGGCATGCTTTAGACATTACAAAGTACCAGTTTGCTTATATTATGGGAGAACTATCACAACTAATTTGGGATTATACATCCAGGAGAGTCTAATGAGTTTATAAACCCGATTGAAGAAATATCGATAGGATCTCTAGTAAGCTGAATAACCGGACCTTAGGTAAAGGCATGTGGGAGAGATTAGGTTGGTTTTATCACGTTATAGATGAGGTACGGTTGCCGGGGCAAATGAGTTTCCTCAAATTGGGGGTATTGCACTGGGGTCTGTAGTACTAAAGCTAGTTGAGCGGCCCATATGGATAAAGTATGGATAAGTAGACCGAAGCTCTTTTGTTGATAGGAACTCGTTAAGTAGACGCTGGAATTCAGTAGGAGATCGGCAACTACGTACAGTAAGTGGAAGTTCGTTCCATAATGCACTGTACTGTATTTTAAAGAAACGTGATCGCAGTTTTGTCCGGAACCGGCTTATGGATAGAGTATTTTCATGATTCCTAAGAGTATATATGGGTAAATTGTTGAAAGCTATTGGATTACTGCTTTTGGTGTAGCCGTGTAAAAGGCGAAAGAGGAATGTAAGGTTGAGTTTCAGGCGCCTTAACCAAAGTGGCTGAAGTCCATACATTTTGCACCTATCAGCGTAAGTCAGTCCTTCATGTTTGTATAATAGGCGTCGAGTAAAACTTCGCTGAATATTTTCAATACGAACCCTGTCATACCCATGCATGAAACCGAAGACAATTGTGCAGTATTCAAGTACTGGACGAACCATGACTTTGTATAAAAGGACTTTAGCCTCATTTGTGTACATTTTTCGATGTAACAAGCCTGTGAGTCTTCGGCATTTAGAAACAAGTGCTTTTGCGTACTGACTGAATGTTAAGTTTTGTGAGTAGGTAACTCCCAGGTCTTTTATGGAACTGAGGGTTTGGAGAAAAGAGTTACCTAGGTGTAACCTGAAATTCGGATGGGAGTTATTGAAATATAGGACACCACATTTATCAGAATTGAATGGCAGTTGCCAGTCATTGCTCCAGTTATGTAACCTATCCAGATCATCTTGAATATGTGTGAATCCTTCGTTTAGTGTAGAATGGGGGAAGCTGTATACAATCTTTAAGTCGTCAGCAAAGAGGTATGGGGTACCATGCTTGATTACGCTGCAGATGTCGTTAATGTAGATTACGAAAAGCAGTGGACCTAGTACACTACCCTGAATCACTCCACTTCTTATAGGTCTGGGTGACGAGTAATTATTTGCAAATTTCACAACTTGGGAACGATCTTCCAAGAAAGAAATGAGCCAGGATAACAAGGGGTCTTGGAACCCGTACGACTTTAGCTTAAGGATTAGTCTCTTGTGTGGGACTTTATCAAAGGCTTTTTTGAAGTCAAAGAAGAGAGTTGTGACATACAAACCATGATCACGCTTAGCGGTAACATCATCAAAGTAGTCAAGTAGGCAGGTGGAGCATGATCGATTTTTCAAGAAGCCGTGTTGTGCTGGAGTAAACACTTTGTGAAGGTGGAGGTATGAAGCAATATCTTGCCCTATAACCTTTTCCATAACCCTGGAAACTACTGACGTGATATTAATCGGTCGGTAGTTTTCGATGTTAGAAGTTGGTCCTTGTTTGTGCCTAGGGGTTATAAACGACAGTTTCCAGCATTCTGGGTAACTGCCATTATTTAAGGACAGAATGAAAAACTTTAGTAGGATAATGGGTATATCCTCACCACCTCTTTTCAACAAGATAGATGGAATTCCATCGGGCCCAGCGTTATATGATGTCCGGAGGGATGCTATAGCGGAGGAAATCTTTTGTTGGGTGAATGTTATATTACCCAAAAAGTGATTTGGTATTGTCGGAACTTCAAGACTATCTACTGTTTCTTCGATAGTATAGTAGCTAGAAAAGTGGGAGCTGAATAACTCACATATCTCCTGCGGGTCTTCGTGTAGTTTTTCTCCATCTAGTAATAAGTTAGGGATACTTATTCTGTTGTTGTTGATTCGTGACTTAATTAGTTTAACTAATGCCTCTGTATTATCAGGTCGTGAGTGGAGGATGCGTTCTAGTTTGATGGACTCAGATAACTGATTAGATTTGTATGAATCATAAGTTTGCTTGAGTGTAATGAGTGATGAAAAGTCATTATATCTGTAGAATTGCCTAGCATGCTTACGCAGTCGGTTTCGAATCTTTACGGGGATGAAGTCGGGCTGTTTAGGCCTCGTTTTCACAAGTCTTACTGGAGCGATGAAGTCATGTGCAAATCCTAGGTTCTCATAGAGTAATTTGTTTGTCTCTATAGCCGAGCTGCACGTAAAGTATGGCTCCCAGTCTAGGGTGCGTATGTATGGTTTCAGTTCATCCCACTGAGCATGTCTGTAACCCCTGAGTAATACTTTGTTGGCGTTTATTGTCGAACTCATGCTAGTGCAAATATTAAATGTACCGAATACTACTCTGTGGTCGCTGCCAGGAAACTCTTTACCTACTCGAAGGGTAGTGGGGATGATACCATTAGTGAAAACTAGATCTAAAATCTTAGATAGCCTGGTAGGATACTGTACGTGTTGTTGCCATTCTTTTGTTTCTATTATGTTGATAAATTCATTGTACCGTTTTGGTGAGGAAAGTGGTTGCCAGACTACATCGGGCATATTAAAGTCCCCACATATAATTTTAGCCGTGTGAGGTAGTGAAGTGGCGTAAGCGAACGTGCTAGCAAGCTTCATATTACCTTCAACGGTTGAGCACGGGGGTGATAGATGCAACCTATAAGATAGGAACTGGAGTGAGACAGTCTTAGAATAGCCCACACTGAATCGTTATCTGTGATGAGCTCTGGGTAGAAGCACTGTGTGGCCTTAATATCAGACCTGATATACATAGCACATCCTCCTCCTCTACCATAGTTTCTGTCGCCTCTGAATACATAATAGTTATCAATAGAAATATCTTTATCGCAAATCTGAGGAGTGCACCATGTCTCAGTAATCATTATGAGAGACGGATTGCAAATTAGGGATAATGTCGTGAAGTCGAACATTTTGTTGAGTAAGGAGCGAGCATTGATAAGACAGAATGAGAGAGAGTTAGGGGTGACGGTGAAATCGCATATATCTTTAAAAATATTCTCTCCAAGGTTTATGGCGTCTAGAACAGATTGTTTGATGGGTGCTAACTCAGATGGTGGCCACTTACTAGCAGTGCTGGAAAAGTGCCCTACACCAGTATCAGCACAGAGAGATGTGCCATCGTTTGTTACCCCGGCGGGTGTGAGGTGTTCATAATACCGTGCCTCCAATGCATCGCCCTCCCATCCGGTGATAAGTGGCTTGACAGTATGTGTGCTATTTGCGTCAATATTGAGGCTGAAATTTCGTGTTGGCTGAGAAAATTTAGATTGGATGGGGGGAGGTAGGTATTCCTTGTGGATAGTATGCTGGGGTAGAGTTACGTGTATCGCAGTTATGACTAATATTTTGTGTGTTTAAGTTATTTTCGTAAATATTAGTCCATTGACGGTTTTGGGTTTTCGGGGATTTGGTGAGTCAAAAGGCCACCTTTAGGAAACATGCCTAGCGCACTTGTTCCTTGTTGTAGAGGTCCCTGGATCAAACTTTTGTCTATAGTAGCCATTGATTGGAGAGTTGTGTCGGGGTAGGTGTATGCCTGCCCGTCGGGCTTCGACTTACTTTTAGGGTGCCCAGAAATATAGCGTCTGTTGTGTCTCTCGGACGAAGATTTGTTCGATGTATTTACAGATCATAAACCCCTCACGTATGCTCTGAGCACAACTACAGACATTCCCCACGTGAACTACTCCACTTAGCCCATATTTCACAGCTCACGTCCGATATCCATCACGTTTCCGGAGCCGATAATCCTGTAGCAGACGCTTTGTCTCGCGTATAGGCTATGTCCGTGCAACCAACCATAGATCTAAATAAAATGGCTGAACTTCAACTAAAGGATTTAGACTTAGAACACCTGCTGGCTCAACTGTTTATTTAATATGCAGAAATCTGCAGAAAACAGTCTTTCACGTTCATGTTTATAGCATACAACTATCTACGAGTCAATCTGGTGAACACTGTACGATCAGAGTTGATATTAGCAAGGTTTTCGAAGAACGTATTAAGCCTGGAGAATTTAGATTCGAATTCAGATTATAAAGATAGAAGGCTCTTATTACCTATATTAAACCTCGCGATATGTATCTCTGCAGAGATCCAGTTTCTCTTTGAAAGCGTTCACCTATGGTGCTGTTACTACTAAATCACGTAAGGAGTTCCAGTCGTTGACCACTCTTTGATAGAATCTAAACCCCAACCGTATTTTATTCGACCTCGGTTTGAGCACCTTTTTGCGGTGACCCCGTAAATGTATCCTAGATGAAGAGAAAAGGTTTGAAAGGTCAATCCCTATATCACCGCTGAATATACAGTAAGCCAAAATCAAGTCGCCTCTCTTCCTTCGGTATGATAACGGGAAGAGATTTAAATGCTCCATCCTCTTATCGTAAGGAAGGTGTGAGATACCACTAACTAATTTCGTCCCCACTCTCTGTACTCTTTCCCGAATATGTGCCTCCTTTTTGAAGCATGGACTCGTCGCTTGTATGCAGTATTCTAGATGAGGCCTGACAGATGTTGCGTAGAGTATTTGGAACAAACCCTCGTCTAATCGTTTGAAAGTCCTTCGAATTTCCCACAGCATTCGGAAAGCCTCAGCTGTGGCTTGATTACAGTTTGCCGTTGTTTTTAAGTTATGGCTAACAATAATTCCTAAGTCATTTTGTTCCCGAACATCTGGCAGTTCTGTGTCCCCCATGGAGTACGATATGTAAGACTTCTGACCTAAGTGCATTACCGCGCTTTTCTTGGAATTAAATTCCAGACTCCAAAGGTTAGCCCATTCGGCTAATTCGTCCAGACCGTTTTGTAGTACCAACCTATCATCGCTACTATTTACGGTTTCCCACATTTTAATATCGTCCGCAAATAGCAAGGAATATGAGGTAAGAATTTTCGGCACTTCATTTACGTATGATAAGAATAGCAAGGGGCCAAGTACAGTTCCCCGAGGTAATCCACTCTGTACTGATTTCCACCCTGAAATTACATCATTAACCATTACCTTCTGCCTCCTATCCATCAGGTAGTCACTAAACCACTCACATAAGCTCTGGTCTAATCCAAAATGTTTAAGTTTACTAAGAAGACCTAAATGGGATACCTTATCGAATGTTTTACTAAGATCGATAAATACAACGTCCAGTAGATGGCTTTTATCCCTGGCCTCGGCCCAGTCTTCCCTAGCTGACAGCAAGTTAGTCAAGCAGTATTGTCCTGGTCGAAATCCATGCTGTTCCGCCGCCAGTAAGCCATGTTTTTCCGTGTGAGCTAAGAGCTGATCCCTTATGAGTTTTTCTAACACCTTTGCTATAATGTAGGTCAGACTTACAGGCCGGTAGCTAGATACTAACTGCCTGTTCCGATCTTTGAAGATAGGGCTTATAGCAGCATCTTTCCAGCCCCTGGGTAGCTTAGCCTGGGTCAGAGACATCTGAAAAATCTCCTTAAGTGGAATGTATATTATATCCGCCAAAAAGACTAGCAGTCTACGGTGAAGTCCGTCTGGTGCAGGCGATTTACTTAGCTTCAACTTAGAGAGTAGTTTCAGAACCACTGCATCATCTACCACAACTGAGGGAATTTTAGGGGCTACATCAGTTACCTCACCACACCTCCGGGTGGTAGGATTAGACGAGAAAACACCACAAAAGTATTCGGAGAGCTCCTCAACTTTTGTTTCGTCTGACTTGGCAGCCTCTCCTGTGTTGCTAATGAGGGACGGTGCACCACTGCAAGTTTTAGTCCTGCGTTTGATATATGAGAACGGTCTTTTTGGATAATGCACACAATCCGGTACTAACTGTCTCTCATACTCTATACGACTTTTGTCAATCTCATACTTACAACAGCAGCGTTTAGGACGCTCGCCGACCATGCACATGGTCCGGGGTTCGATACCCGGCCGACGCACTACCTTACCTCGCTAAGCCAAGAATAATGCTGGTAAAGAGGAAAGGTTGGGAATGAGGCTAGCAACCTCATCCTGTAAAAATAAACACTGCTACAGAAAATCCAAGCCTCTAGCTTGAGGCCCTATGTTCCACTGGAAACGTGAAGGAAAAAACACTTACAAAGGTTTTGAACTTTGCGGTATTCCATCCGAAACTCATCCCTCCCAGTCAAAGCAAACCGGTCCCATAAGTTCTTTCTTTTTTTCGGTAACCTCCATATTTTACTGCTAATCCCAGGGGGTTTATGAGTTAGTTTTCGATGCGTAGACCAAGGTACAAAAGGTGCATTGACGCACTCCAGTGTTGACAATGTAGTTGAAGATCGAACGATCAATTCATACTTGTTTGCTCAAACCCAGCTTCCCCATACTTTTCGCGGGTCATCAATCCGACAGACAGCGCCTCATCGTTCGCTGTTCAGAAGGAAGATTAAAACTATCAGAAGCCTTTGCGTAATAACATCATCGTTGGTTATATGTTGGCGTAAGAATAAAGAATTCCTGAGTCGCCGATCAGTGTTTTGGTTTTCGCGTTGGTTAATACGAAGCGTTTCTGAAAGTCTTCGAGGGACAGCGTGAGGTCCAAAGTAGCAAGATGTGGGCAATGACAGTTTATGAGACTTGACTGACAAGCGTGTTCCTGAATCCCATCCAAGCTTCCTCGACATTCTGGTGTGTATTAACGGACCAGTCAGCTAGGGTTGCTGCATTTCGGATTGCAGGTATACTCACTTTCAAAACGTTTGTGCAAGTAGCTGTCGACCTATGCATGACAGCCTGAATCCTAAACATAAAAGTGATAACTATGTGGTTACTACTACCTAGCGGCGCCAGGCACCTAATGTCACCGACATCCTCCTTCTCGTGCGTTAACACCAAGCCTAGAGTGGACGGATCATGTTCAGGATGGTATCGTGTTGGTGCATCCATATGCTGCATAAGTGCGCATTCAAGTACTGCCAGTATGAGTTCCCTGTTGAAACAATTGCTTTAAATAGCTGATGTTAATTCGTTCCAATTAATATTCGGGGGCATTAAAGCCACCCTCTATTAGACACCTATTATTTCTACTACACGTCCTGATGTGATTTAGAACGAAATCGTCGTCTTGGCTGGTAGGACTTCTGTAAATAGCCCCAATTGCCACGGTATCTTTGTTCAAGTTAATGAAACAACCCGACGGCTTCAGAGGTGCCGCTGTCATGAGCTTCCGACAACGTCGACCTAATTCCTGTCATCTCGGATGTATAGAGCAACCCCCCCACCTTTCCAACTACTTACTCTGTCTGCTCTAATGCAGATGTACCCAGGTATGAGTGGAGTTAAGCCTATACCCACTAACAATCATGCTTCGGTGATAGCAATCACATCCGGCCGTAGTTCCTCAGTCAAAACTCCTAGTTCGGGAAGCTTGTTCCTAAGACTACAAGCGTTCCTGTAGCACACTGAGAGACCTGTGTTCACTCGACTCGTAAACAGAGGTCTGGGCAACATAAGTTTCTGAGACCTGACTACCCGATAAAACCCAACAGTCTTAGGCCTTTTTCACCTCTTTTCTAATTGGGCCTTTAATTCAACCATGGCTTCTCTTCTTCTAATTCTATCTTCCACAGGCCAGTCCGGCCTAATCCTCCTTCTTTTATTCTTGATCTTGAATGCATTGTTGAGAATAATACTTTTCTCCATCTCGGTTCCCAGTACTATCTTCAGAAGTCGTGGGGAACTTTCCGTTGCATCAGCGAGTCGTTTACCGATTCCGATGACTTTCCTTACATGAACTCCAGTTGTTTTTTCCGGGAGTATTTCACGAATGATGGAGCTAACTATTTCGAGATCATCAGCATGTCGAACAGCTGGATCTACCTTGTTGGATTCCTCCGAGTTCCAAATTGCTATACTGTAATTTGAATCCGAAGATTCAACAATCTAATCAGTATTTACGGCCGTTGAGACCTTATCACTAAGCCCAGTACTCTTCTCTTTCTTATGATTCTTGAGCTTCCTATTCCTAGCCAGGTGGAATCAGTGTTTCCACTTTACTCTCGCCGTGGTTGGAAGCCGTGCGTTCGCCAGAAACGAAACGCTTCATATTTGTGGTATCACCCTGCTGTCTTACAATATTGACACTATTTTCCTCCTAGACTTTCGGGAATTTTGGGCGCTGTTGCAGACTTCTGGGCACACTTTATCTCTGTTACTTCTTTCGAAGATAGGGGATGTGGTTCTGTTCCAGTCTTATGACTCCGGCTGGAATCCTCGCTTATGACATCATTACTAGATGCTTCCTTTTTCCCCTCATCAGAGGTTTTTGTTAACTTCTTGGCCATGAGAAGTCCTACGGCCTCTTGGATGAGCACGTCCAACGGGTTTGTAAAAAATTTGCGCATCCACGGAGATGATGGCTTGCTGCATCTCCTATAGGCTGATGGTGAAACTGGTCAGGCATTATGGTGTCTATCAGTGACTACCATCCCGTGGGTCGCAATGCATTTCTTGAGTTGTGGTTATACGTACAGTATTTCCTGCTTCAATATTTCTCACTCACATAGCCTGGTATCCAGTGTTACTTGCGAGTTAGCTGTGACGAGCTGCAACAATAATGTGCTTCGTTAACGAGCCCTTCCTGTACAAATTCATCGCAGGTAATCAGGGCGAGCGGAAGCAAAACATATGTAAGAAGCTACGAACGAATTAGAAGACTTTCAAAGGCGTGGACCTTATATAATGCTAACAGTGACGAACATTTCAAAATACAGTATGTGGATACGTTCACATGCGGAGAGAAAATCCTAGTAAGACGTTGCATAGTAGTAAGACAGCCTTGTGGAACCTTCATCTAGCCTGTATGTTTCACTAAAGTATATTACTCATGGTGTCAGCCGTGTCTCGTAAACCGTTAATGCCCAGCTCTTGCTACGCTGAGATTCACGCTGTTACTTGAAGTTTCTCAGAAACGCTTAGCACCAACGGACGCAAAACCAAAACACCGATTTTCGACTCGAGAATTCTTTATTGTAACACCAACATATAGCTAACTTTAAAACTAAGCTTTAAAACCAAGGTTTATGAACAAATATTGCAATAATAAATCACAATATTACTTCTGACGGTTGTCTCCTCACTTCTTTCTGAACAGCGACCAATGAGACGATGACTGGTGTATTGATGCCTCCGCGATAGTTGGGGATGTTGGTTTTGAGAAAACAACCATGAATTGATCGTTCAATCTTCAACTACATTGACACATAGAGAACACTAACAAAGTGTTGTCAAATATATTCTTGTAGTATGATGCGATGGTACAATTACTGGCATTTAATAATATTTTGTATGCGTAATATTTTTGATATTTTCTGCAGCATTAACGCGCTCCACATCTCAAAAGTAGTGTAAATTGGGAGGAATGAACTTATCTTAGCTCATATATGGTCATGCGTGTTAATTATGTAGATGCTTAATTTATGTAAGTGAATTTAATCTGCATCAATTTAGGAATGATGGGTCGCAATGAGGTCCGTCAGTTAATTAAATTGAGTGGAAGCAGATGTAGGCACATTCGGACAAAGACATCCGAAAAACAGGGACGAGCGTTTTGCGACTTATAACCGGATACATCCGCATAATCAGTTGTAGGAATCGATTCTACATACAACCACTAGAAGGTAAGTTCACTCATTCATTTATAACCATGGAGATATTCTGTTTTTCAGTTTGTGATGCCGGATAGCCTTGGATGTGGGCATAGAGTTCTGTTTACTTGAATTTCGGAAGAATTTAAACGTGAAGCGATTCGGACACTGGGCAGTTTCCGTAGAATGATGCTAGATACTTTCCAAACGAAGACTTTCATTTCGGACTGTGCTCAGTAAATACATGTAAATAAACTTGCTTGCGTTGCAGTGGAATGAAAGTTTCTATCTAATATTCCTGTGTTCCATTTGTTTTGTATGCGTTGTGAGTACGGCATGCTAGACCGGTACTCCTTAGGATATGAACTCGTTACTATACATAAGTGTAATTCTGTAGCTACACTATTAATGGACATAAATGGTGAAATATAGGATGTTTAGTCAAACCTAAACATCTGCCTAAAGTTACGCGAATATGTCTCCTAGTCATAGGTAAATCTGTAGGGACCAATTACAAAAATACCTAACTTCAGCCTTTAAAAAATAAGAATAGAACTTAGGCACTGAAGTTTAGTTCGATTTCGTATGAGATTAAGTGTGTTCAAAACTAGCACATTACCATTATTTCACTTGAAGCGTGATGTCAGTCCATATGATTACGGGTGTTAAGGTAGAGTGTAAAATAATTGTATAGGTTGACCTGTAACAGTCGTAGTAAGATTTCGCTTACGCTAAATTGTGCCACTAATTACTTTCTCAGGTTTCATTGATAAGTCAGGACTCCATCTCTTCATGATGTCAAATTTAGTTTTACTCAGATAAAATAAGAAAAGTATGGTAAGCAGGATGTTAAATATATTTAATGAAAAATAATAACAAGCAAATGTCTTTACTCAGTTGCTTGTCGTAATTACTTCGACGATGTCGAATTGTTGTGACCAGGTTGACTGACGTTACCGGATATCTGCAAATAAGTGATTAAATTTTATTTCTTTTAAATCCTTAAACTCAAAAAAAAGTGATATTAGAGTCAAACGCTTTTATTTTGCCTACCTTTGCTGAAAAAGGTTCATTCTTCTTTCTCATTCTTCGTTCATGACAGCATTCTTCTGTTGTTTTCACTGTCACACACATTGCCATCTTCTGAAGTACAGCACCAAGCAAATAATAAAAGTTTACTATGTTAAATAAACGGGTGATTACAAGAAATGCATGTCATTTCCATAGGCGCAATAAGTTATGTTATAAATTGCAATCGTGAAGTATCATAAATTAATACTTTTTCAAAAGTTTAAATCGTTCAATTATTGTACAAGCAATTAGAGCAGGTTATCAAATATGTTAAATTGTAAACTCTTTACAATGAACACTGTATATTTGGGTAGGTGCTATACCCTCACGTAATTAAAAGCTATTTCAGGAGGAGAACAACATCCTGATAAACTGCAAAATGGCATAAAATACAATTATCGATAATGCATCACTGGAAGTCACAATTGGCCGTAGAGTCTTTGGAATGTTAGTATACATTTGCGATGTTTAATTTCAACCATATCGGTGTAAGCGTGGAAAATATGACGTTTTCGACGAAAATACAGCAACACCTGTGTCGTTGTATTTCTAATCAAAGCAAGCAGACTTTTAAGCAAGCAACTAGTAGGCACAGATAATAATCTCACCTTAAATAAAGGCCTGTCCCACTAAGATAAATGGAGTGTAATAGTGCGTAAATAAGAAGATTATCGTGAGGTAGGTAAGTAATATTTCAGTGACAGGTGAATTGAAAGTTCTTCAAATTTAGAATTCGTAAGACAACCTGACATGTGAGATCTCTCAAGAATTTCTGTAGGGCCTATGGTGTAGCATTTATTTATTTTTATTTTTGATTACAGCTTGATTCCACACCGTATTTTTGGTACAAGTATGGAATTTTCAGCGTGGATATCGGTAGCCCAAAATTCGCAGGCCGACCATAGATATCAGGTGTGCGTCGGCGAGGGCTCGAACCCGGGACCATGTGCATGGTCGGCGAGGGTCCTAACCACTGTGCCACCGATGCATTGATGTTTTGGCGTCATTTTGACCTTTGAAAAGATGATTTACAAATGTAAAAGGTAATAGTCGTCGTAACTGTAGCAATATTTGCTAGCTATTCGGAATTTTTTTCTCTGATGCAGTTTCATATCAGCAGTTTGCAGTATTCATGGTGAGTTTATAGGAAACTTTGTTTTCACCAACTATCCGCTCGCGCACAATAGCATGCAGTAACTACATACACTGAAGCATCGTAACCTGAACATCACCACGGGATGAAAACGAAACGAAGTCGATTTCCCCGCTCAACCTGGAGGACAATTGTACAATTCAACAACTATACGGTCTAGTTCAGACAATGAGTGTATTATATGTATCAAATATTTAACAGTTGAAATATGATTAACTTGTAGACAATCTGAGATTTGAGACTATATCTTACTTGATCGTGCCTGTAAAAAAGGGCATGCATTTTCATGTAAATTTAAATTTGTATGAAATACACTACATTAATTTTTAAAATCCCTACAAAAAACGTGTTTAATAATAGGTGCTTTAAAGATATGAGCCATAAGTGCACCTTCCGTATCCTTCATAGCCACAAGTAATTCATTAAGAATCTCAAAATATCTTAGTTATCTGAAAATGAATGATTATGAAGACTGATTTAACTTATGTAACAGGTGTAGTAGTTGTAGGACACAGCTGGTAGCTACTATTCGACAGAAAGCTGATGCCAATTTTAAGTAGTCTGACATTTTAGAAGGACCATCTATACTATTCTTCGTGCCCAAATGCACACTGATATCAACATAATCTGATGACATTTCATGCACTGAGCAATTACGGTCTCTCGAAATTCCATGTGCAAATGTAAACTAAACTATTATCACATCTTCGCCTAAGCAATTTTAACTAGGAACTTCATCAAAATAGACATGATCACTAGGAAATTCAGCAGCCTGTCCCATTCATAGCATGATCCCTTCGATGTGTCATGGAATATTTCAGTCATCACGGATGATAACAGAAGTGTTTAACATCCTCAAAACACACGTCTAACTTATGTCTGCGGGCTTTTTCTCTCTCAAATACCCGATTCTCATTGAATAACTGGGATGACGACAACCATTGCCCGTAGTCAATTTACAACCTTAAGATCTAAAACAACTCGCAAACAACAAAAAGCCTTAAGGCTCTAAAACGCAAATAATAGTTTTTCTATGCAAAATTTCTTAAAAGGGATGACGTTTAAGTAGTAATTCGTCTGGGATATCAAGACAATTTTACGCATTACTACGAACAAAATACGGCAAAATACAGCTATTTTGGCTACAGAAGTCTAAAACTAGCCAAAGATAATCTATTTCCACGAAACTAAACGCTTATAACGCCTTTATAGGCGCAAACGCGATAACCCATACACTGCACGAAAACATCGTGGCGACGTTTAGCCTCACCCATAGAAATGCCACTCTGCTTTTCGAAGCGCGTGCGCAACCTGAGCTGAAGTTGACAAAGCTATGAAGATTTTCGAGAAGTTGAGTATACCGTCAATGTGTCTATTATTAGTTAAAAAATAGATATGTTGTGGGAGAACCTAAATTAATCAGTGTTAGGCTACATGTTAACTGTGAATTTGTTGTGCTTGTATGTGTTTTGGGGAACAAAAGGAAACACAGCGGCAATCTGAAACCTATAAAGGGTAAGTGTTACCCAGGAACAGCAATATGCAATTTGACGGCTCGAGATATTTCTGATTTTTATGAGGGCTTAGATCTTTTTCTTGAAAAAGATAATAATGAACGTCTTGACAGATCATGCTTCTACCTTTAAATATATACCGTTCGCTCAGCTTATTGTTGAGATACGACCACGTGGGCTCTGCACAGATTTATGAGGCATCTTATAAATTAACTTGCTATCTATCGTCAGATCTTTACATACCACCTCACAATGTCTTATCTCATTTATTTTCTGATAACGTCTTTACTTGGTCCTCATTATATTCCATTAAACCTAACATTTTATAGCTCTATATGAATTCGATTAGACTTATTCTATTCCTATTCTCTATAGGGTACGGTTGTGCACCAAATGCACAAAAAGTTATAAAATAAAAAAACGGCATGGGGATAAGTGTATTAAAGCCATAAGGGGTCATCATGATAGTATGACCTATATGGGTAGCATTATACATTGCAAATGAACGTTGTCAGCCTAGAGATTATATGGTTTCCAATTGTATTTCCTTTTTAAATGAATTTATAATGATACTTGCACTTACCTATTTCATTACACTTCAATGATTCACCTTAGCACTTTTACTTTTATAAAACAGCTTCCAATCTCTTGTAAACGTTGTACTTGCCTCAATATTGGTTGGTTATAACTGTACCATTCAATAACTATACGGCCTGGTTCAAACAGTGAGTGTGTTTATATATGTGTATCAAATATTTATCTGTTTTAAAATTATTAACTTGTAGACAATCTACGATTTGATATTATACCGTACTTGATCGCGCCTGTAAAAATGGCATGAATTTTCATGTAAATTTATGTTTATATGAAAATATACATTATTATTATGATTTTAAAAGTGGATAACATGCAATGATCTGGTGTGCGTACAAATTATCCTATATAAAGGAAAGACTTTAATTGGCAAGAATAACGATTCTGACTGTGGTCGACAGTGGGTGGTGAGCAGCTGATTATTATTCGGGTTGCAGACGTTGGATGAATGGAAATTGCTTGTAATTTCTGGATGGGCATAATTATAGTATGTCCTTCATTTTTAGGAAAAGTTGATCAATTAAAATTTTCTTAACCTAAATTGATTCTCCTTGAACCAGTGGTCCTCTCTTTTGTGGAGAAACATTTATCGACACTATTAGACAAATAGATAGCAAAGTAGTATGTTCTGTGACTAAGTACCGTTGTTGCTCCGCTTCAGACCAATATCGCGCGTTTGTTATAACCCTACGGATAAAGCTTTTTCCTCATGATGCATCACAACATTCAGAAATCATATGCACACTGCCTTCGGTAAATCTACTTTTACTTTTTAAGGGACTGCAAACAGTGAGTCATTTGAGGTGATATGATAAATACCTGTAAATGCTTTCATAAGGATTAGGACATATTTGTTTTTTCCGACTGGGAGAACATCTTTTTACCGGGGAAGTTCTCAAGACATCCACTCTTGCTTTGTAATTCAAAGATTATGTTAAGTTGCTCACTAAGGTAGTAGCTGCAGGAGATTACTTTCAGCAGAGAATGTTTTAAGGTAGCTACGTAGCTTGATGTAATGTGTCATCGAACTAGATAGCGTTCGTTAACTGCGTCTACATACATTAAATGCTGTATAACTTGTCAGATCGTAGTTCTGACATACTAGTTAGTCTCATAAACAATAAATGTACCATACAGGCGTTCACTTTGATTTACATACCTAGCTCATAAACAATTTAGATGCGTATGTTTTAAATTTAAGGTCAATACGCTGTGTGATGAGTTCTGTGAAACGCGTTAATATCATGATTCAAGCGAGAAGAACAGGTCGGTCAGGATAAAGTGGCATCATTAAAGAGTAACTGATTTAATATCCATAAGGTAGATAAGCAAACACTGCAGTCGTTGATCATATCAGCTAACATCAAGATTCAACGGTATATTTGAAGTAAACAAAAATTGTTTCTTAACTCATCGTCAAGTAAGCAGCCTGTTTGATGATGTTCCTGCACATTAACAGATTAGTGAAATAGCTATAAAACCTAAGTTAATACATTTACTTGTACTACATACTGGGCGTTTAGCAGCATAAAGACTTGCAGGTGGCTAGATAAGACGACTTTGACATGATAGTAATATACTCCCATTTTGTACATGAACCTCACCAGATACTAGCTTGCTAGGCTACTAGCTTACTAGTTTTCTCGCCGGTCCCAAGTCCGGGTAAAGAGGGAGGGTTGGGGCGTGGTGCTAGCAACTCTACCCCCGTAAAAAACCAAATCTCTACAGAAACTTCAACGAATAAATATATTAAAAATTCTAAAGCAATAGCCTTACTTTTCGCTGGAATCGGGTAACTGAAATGACACAGGCTGGTGAAAGCCTTCGGGAAGCCAGTCAGCCGATGTGCCTTCTTTCGATGAAAGCAAAAGTAAGGATGGGTACCTGGAATGTTCGTACAATGTACGAAACTGGAAAGGCTGCCAAGATAGCCACTGAAATGAGAAGGTGCAGAATAGAATTGCTGGGAATTTGCGAAAGCAGATGGAACGGAACTGGAAAGTGCCAACTACCTACTGGAGAGACAGTAATCTTTTCCGGCCACCCAGAGGACAACCGTGAGCACACCGAGGGAGTGGCCATCATGATGTCACCGACAGCAACCAAAGCTCTCATGCAGTGAGAACCAATCTCCTCCAGGATAATGACAGCCAGGTTCAACTCAAAAGGAAGGAAAGTCACAATCATTCAATGCTATGCGCCTACAAACGTCTCAGAACAAGAGAAGAAGGAGGCGTTCTACAGACAACAACAAACAGTAATGGACAACGTCCCAAATGGCGATATCAAAATCCCGATGGGTGACATGAGTGCAAAGCTGGAAGGAGACAACCCAGGAGGAGAACTCACCATGGGTCGTGAGGCCCCTGGTGAAATGAACGACAATGGTGAACTCTTCTCAGACTTCTGCGCCTTCAATGATTTGATGATTGGTGGTAGTGTGTTCAAACACAAGGATATACACAAGACGACATGGATTTCACCAGATGGAAACACCGAAAACCAAATAGACTTCATTTCAATTTCAAGAAAGTGGAGACGGAGCCTACTGGACACGAGGTCAAAGAGAGGAGCAGATATGGGTTCAGACCACTATCTAGTAGAAGGGACTTTCAAGGTGAAACTAAAAGCCTCGAGGATAGCTGGGGATAGGCTACAATGCAAGTTCAACACTCAAAAACTGAAGGACACAATCACAAAAGAAACTTTCACTGCAACTGTCAGAGCAAAGCAGGAAACACTACGCGATATCACTGAAGAATCATGCGTGAAAGAACATTGGAAGTCTCTGAAGGCGATTCTCAACGAAACGTGTTCAACGGTTCTAGGAAGAAAGAGGAGACAAGACAAGGAATGGCTCTCAACGGACACTTGGAAATTAGTAGAAGAGAGAAGAATGGTGAAAGAGAAAATGATTCAGTGCAAGGACGGACAGGAGAAGGAGGCGCTGAGCTCAACTTACAAAGCGCTGGACAAAGGAGTGAAGAAGAGTGCTAGGAAGGAAAAAAGACGATTCTACGACAACCTGGCCACTGAAGCTGAAAAGGCAGCAGGCAAAAGGGACCTGAGGACATTATATCATATAACCAAGTCTCTATCCGGGAAGAGATCAACACAAGCGAAACCTATAAAAGACAGTCAAGGGAACCCAATCACCAAGGAAGAAAAACAGATTAAACAATGGGCGGATCACTTCAAAGGTCTCTTGAACCGACCATTACCTGCAACTCGTCCAGAAATACCAACAACAACGCGCACACAACTGCAAGTTTACACCAATCCTCCAACGGGCGCTGAAGTCTTGAACGCAATCAAGCTTCTGAAAGCTGGAAAAGCAGCCGGACCAGATGGAATACCCCCTAAAGCACTGAAAGTGGACCCAGAAACTACAGCAGACATGCCTACTCCACTATTGCAAAAGGTCTGGAAGGAGGGAAAGGTGCCCACTGACTGGAGGAAGGGTTACCTCGTGAAACTACGAAAGAAGGGCGACTTACGCCTCACTCTGCAAGAACTGGCGAGGAATCATGCTCCTGTCGACGCCAAGTAAAATCCTGAGTCGCATCATCCTGGAGAGATTAAAGGACACAGTGGATACAGAACAAGCTGGATTCAGGAAAGGCAAATCATGTACTGACCAAATTGCAACTGTACGCATCATCATCACAGAACAAAGCATGAAATGGTAATCAAACTTCTACCTCGACTTTAAAGACTTCGAGTAGGCTTTTGACAGCATTGACCGTGAAGTAATTTGGAAACTACTCGAGAACTACGGCGTACAGTGCCTCAAATATTCATCATCCTCACTCAACAGCTGTACGAAAACGGCACGTGTCAAGTGATCCACAACGGAAAACTCAGCGAGGCGTTTGGAGTAAACACAGGAGTCAGACAAGGGTGCTTATTATCACCAATGATATTCCTAATTGTGGTGAACTGGATTATGCGTCAGACTGTGGGAAACGAGAAGACAGGAATATCCTGGACTGACGTGAAGAACCTAGATGACCTGGATTTCGCGCGTGGACGATTTATGTTTGATGTCACACACAATCGAAGACTCACAAGCGAAAACCGACAAACTGGTCGAAGAAGCAGCAAAGACAGGACTCCAAGTGAACATGGACAAGACGGAGGTTATGAAAATAACCAAACAACAACAACAACAGCAGCAACATCCAGCGTCAATCACCATCAACGGGAGGGATTTGAAAGAGGTTACTTCATTCACTTATCTAGAGAGCGTTGTCTCAACTACAGGCAGTTGGAACGGACGAGGATGTCAAATCGAGAGAGAATCGGGAAGGCGAGAAACACATCGACTCATCAACCTGAAATCGATCTGGAAATCTTCGTCACTCAGTATCACCAACAAAATTCGGATTTTCAATACAAACGTAAAGTCAGTTCTTCTTTACGCATCAGAAACTTGGCGGGCGGGTCACAAGGAATATTTCTAATAGTCTGTTGCAGACGTCACATTTATCAACAACTTTCTTCGCTGTATGCTGAAGATCAGATGGCTGGGCCGGAAAGAATCACCAACAAGGAATTATGGGAACAAACAAAGCAAGAACCAATCACCCAACAAATATGCAGGAGAAAGTGGAGATTGATTGGACACTCGATAAGTGAGGAGACCGCTGGGTGACATCGCGCGTCAAGCCCTCGAGTGGAACCCGAAAGGGAAGCGGCGTGTGGGACGTCCAAGGGTGACATGGAGGAGATCGTGTGAAGAAGAGTTGAAAGAAAATGGATTAACATGGATGCAGGCGAAAAGTACAGCAGAAGACAGAAGCAAGTGGAGACGTGCAGCTGAGGACCTATGTCAATGCAGTTGAAGATTGAACGATCAATTCATGGTTGTTTGCTCAAAACCAACTTCCCCAATTTTCGCGGAGGCATCAATACGACAGTCATCGTCTCATCGGTCGCTGTTCAGAAAGAAGTCAGCAGAAAACCGTCAGAAGTAATATTGTGATTTATTATTGTAATATTTGTTCACAGACCTTAATGATAACATATTTTATATGTTGGTGTTACAATAAAGAATTCTCGAGTGGCCAATTGGTGTTTTGGTTTTTTCGTCCGTTATTACTAAGCGTTTCTGAGAAACTTCAAGGAACAGCGTGAGCCCGAGCGTAGCAAGAGCTGGGCATTAACGGTTTATGAGACGTGATTGACAGTTTCTGACGGTAGAAACAGATTCTGGCGGATTCAAACAGTTGGTGAAAGTTTGGATAGTCACCGTTCATGTTTCCTGGTGCCGGTCAAGTCCTCTTTGAACAAGCAATATCTGGAACTGTTTTGGAATTGGGTCAAGTTCAACAATGCCTGGGTCAAAGAAGGGACAGAGCGTCTTGGATGCAAACAGGAAAGTAAGTCATGGTGACTTGTCTGTTAATTGTAACGATGTGTCTGATGTTAAGCATGACATGGTTGATGTTACTGTTTCGCCGTTCAGGGATAATAGGAACATCAAACTCCCTAAATTTGAACCACGGTGTTTCGATGGAAACCCGGCTGATTATTTACAGTTTGTAAAGGAGTTTGAGATCATGCTGAGTAGTTTTTTATTAAGTGATGAATTGAAATTGATGTATTTGATGAGGTATTGCACTGGAGATGCTTCAAGAGCTATACAGTGCTGTAAGCTCATGCCCCCTAATGAGGGATACGCTGAGGCTATGAGCATATTACGTCAAAGGTTTGGAAGACCTTCGATGATTGTAAGGAACGTATACGAAGCTGTCAAAGGTAATGGCAGTCAACTTCAAGATGACTCCAAGGCACTTACTGAGTTTTTAGATAATCTTATGACTTACAAGAATACCTTGATTTCTATGAATTGCATGAGTGACCTCAACTCCAGCTCAGTCCTAGAGGTAATTGCGAGACGCCTACCTACTCGGCTGCAAAGGAAATGGGTAAAAATAAGCTCTCGTATAGAGGAGGAGGGTATCGAGCCAAGGTTTGATGATATTCTTAGACTGGTGAAGGACAGTGTCAACCAGGCGATGGGCAAATTCGCCAGCATTTTGCATTCTAAGGTAGAACCTAAGGAACCAGTGAATATAAGGAAGGCATTTGTGGTGAAGTCTCAAGACACAACGAGAAAGGATGAGTGTATTGTCTGCCATAACATGCATCAATTGAGTGATTGTAATCGCTTTATCGCTATGTCACCCGTAGAAAGGTTAAAAATGGCAAAGCAGAAGCGGCTGTGTTTCAGTTGTTTAAAGATTGGGCATACAAAGTGGAATTGTAAGGCGACAAATAAAAGAAGTAGTGGTTTAACGGATATGCACCCACTTCTGAGAACAGTGAACGAACCTGGGAATTCGGTTAATTGTAATAGTATCTCTAGACCCCTTGACATCCCACAAGTTTTCTTAGGGGTATTACCAGTTAAGGTGAAAGGACCGAAATCTTCAGTAGAGACTTATGCATTGTTGGATAATGGTTCAGACGTTACATTGATAGATGCTGAACTGGCTGGTTGCTTGGGTATTAAAGGCCCAAAGCAACCCTTGGTTGTAAATACTTTCAATTCTGCGAAAACAGTAGTATGTGAGCGAGTGTCATTTCAGTTAGAATCCTTGGCTACTGGGGAGACCGTGGAAGTGGATACTGCTTACACTACCTCCAGTATGAAACTTGGCGAAGCTATAGTACCTAGTCGTGAAACGGTTGTCGGTAAGCCATACCTGTGTGACATACCTCTTCCAACATTGCAAGATGGAAGAGTGAGAGTACTCATTGGATGTAGTGTGCCAGAAGCTCACAAGGTATTAGAAGAGAGATTTGGAGGTAGAGATGATCTGTTTGCGACGAAAACACCACTGGGATGGACAGTGAGAGGACCTATACCCATAGTCCACATATCATCATTAGTTACAAACGATGGGGACAAACTAGAAACTATGATTAAAAATATGTATGACAAGGAGTTTTGTGACTGCGGTGTCCCAGGGAAGGGTCGTTCTGTAGAAGACTTAAAAGCAGTTAAAATAGCCGAGGACTCTTGTAAATACGAAAACGGGCGTTTCAGCGTTGGCCTACCATGGAGATTCAAAGATAGACAGTTGGTTTGTAATAGGAAAGTTGCTCTTAAGAGACTAATGGGTTTACAGAAGAAATTCCTGTCAGATGCAGAACTCTGGTCCAAATATAAGGAAGTCGTCGATAAACATATAATGAAGGGTTACGTTGAAAGACTAGTTGATCAGAGTGAGCCAGGGAAGTGGTATTTGCCCCATCATCCCGTCTTTAACCCGAGGAAGCCAGGTAAACTCCGTGTGGTGTTTGATTGTTCTGCGAAACATGAAGGAGTCTCTTTAAATGATAATCTGTATAGTGGCCCAGATTGCGTGAGCTCATTAGTGGGACTGCTATTGAGATTCAGAAAGTTTACAGTTGCTGTCGCGGCGGATATTGAGGAAATGTTCCTACAGGTGAAGGTGCCAGAGAGTGACAGAGATCACTTGAGGTTTTTGTGGTTTGATGACGGTCCTTGTGGTAAGGTGTCAGAATATAGGATGACAGTGCATCCATTTGGTGCCACATCCTCCCCATTTTGTGCTAATTTTGCTCTACGAAAGGCAGTGTCCACATTTGGTTCTAATGATTTGCTGGACGTCATAGATTGTTGCTTCTACGTGGATGATTGTTTAGCCTCCTTCGATGATGATAAGTCTGCAGTTAGATTTGCAACAAGCATCACTGAAGTGTTAGCTAAGGCCGGCTTTCGTCTAACTAAGTGGGTCTCGAACAGCCTAGACGTTTTGAAGCATATAGATCCAGAAGACAGAGCACCTACCGTACGAGATTTGCCTGTTGATACTCTACCAGTTGAACGCACATTAGGTATGCGATGGGATGTGAACTCTGATACCTTTGGATTTAGTGTTGGTGATATTGATAAGCCAGTTACTCGGAGAGGTGTGCTCTCTGTGTTGTCGTCCGTGTTTGACCCACTTGGATTAGTAGCACCTTATCTACTTCCGGCTAGGAGGTTATTTCAAGAGACATGCAGGAAAGGGTTACAGTGGGATGAACCATTAAGTGAGAGGCAGAGAGAAGAGTGGAAGGGGTGGGTTAACAGTTTAAGAATGCTGAATCTACATTCCGTCTCACGTCCACTTAAGCCGTCGAGAAATCATGATATAATTGACTTCCATGTTTTTTCTGATGCCTCTGAGGTTGGATTTGGTGCAGCCGTATACATCAGAACCACCTTAAGGAATGATATAGATGTTAGCCTGGTGATGGGTAAATCTAGAGTTGCACCTCTAAAGACGGTTTCGATTCCGAGATTAGAACTTAATGCCGCCTTACTAGCTGCGCAGTTATTCACAACGGTGTGTAAAGAGTTGGATTACCCCAAGCATCCCGTAACGTTTTGGACTGATTCGATGTCTGTGATATATTATATACGCAACGAGTCAGCAAGATATGCATGTTTTGTAGCTAACAGAGTATCTCAAATTCGTGAACTAACAACTGTTGAGCAGTGGAGGTACGTACCGTCTGGAAAAAATCCAGCTGATCTAGCCTCGCGAGGAGGCATTGATATGAATGTGGTTAAAAATAAGTGGTGGAAAGGTCCAGAGTTCTTGCTAAGGGCTGATAGTATGTGGCCTCGTAGAGAAGATGAACCACCGATAAACGAGTGTGCCTTGGAGTTGAAGACAAGTGTCAGTTTAACATCTACTCAAGAAAGACATTCAGGTTTACATCCACTTTTTAAATATTATTCTTCTTGGTACAAACTACTGAAAGCTGTTGCGTGGTTGACACGATATGTTACGTATTTAAAGGTCATGCATCTTGCGGGATACGAAAATATGAATGTGGGGCCTTTGAGAGTCGAAGATATTAGAAATGCAGAGTTAGCGATTTTGAGGGCTGCTCAGTGGGAAGCGTGGGGTGAGATTGCCAAGGAGGATAGTCCCGATTTCGCAGATTTCAAGGTGCGGTTAGATAGATTATCTCCGATAGTTTCCGAAGGGATCGCTAGAGTTGGTGGACGTCTACAAATGTTAGAATCGTCATATGAGACCCGTCATCCGGCTTTATTACCTTGCTACCATCCAGTCACTGATCTCATTATAAGACACTACCATGTTCTTGAAGGTCATTTGGGTACTTCGCAAGTACTATCAAGTATTCGATGTAAGTTCTGGATAGTGAAGGGAGGTACTGCTGTCCGTAAAATAATTGATAAGTGCATGGAATGTAAACTCCGAAATGCTCGTCCAGTACAGCAGATGATGGCACCACTCCCAGCGTGGCAAGCTTCTGAAGGGAATTATCCATTTGAGTACGTTGGGGTGGATTTGTTCGGACCTTTTGTAGTGAAGAGAGGCAGAACCCTATGTAAAAGATATGGCTGTTTATTCACCTGTTTGAAAATGAGAGCTGTGCATATTGAGATGGTTCATTCGCTAACTACTGATTCATTCGTGCTAGCATTACATAGATTTATAAATCGCCGGGGTGTACCGAAGATGATGTTCAGCGACAGAGGGACTAATTTTGTTGGCTGTCACGCCGAGCTTAAAGAGTACTTCGAAGGTCCCCAAACGAGAGTTCAGGAAGAGTTACTGAAAAGGAACATCGAGTGGCACTTCAATCCACCACATGCCAGCCATAGAGGCGGGCTATGGGAAAGACTTATAGGAATTATCAAGCGTATTTTAAGCTCCATAATTAAAAACCAGAGTTTGAATGACGAAACGCTGGAGACATTTTTTTGTGAAGCTGAACGAATATTAAATGACCGGCCGTTATCACCTGTGAGGGACGACGTCAAGGATTTTGATGTGTTAACCCCAAATAAATTATTGTTATTGAGAGGCAACCCTGGCATAGAGGACTCAAGCGGGGAAGGAATACCTACGATTAAAAGATGGAAACAAGCCAGGCACATGAAAGATATATTTTGGAAAAGATGGTTAAAGGAGTATGTTCTAACATTGCAGACCAGGGACAAGTGGAAAAAGTTGTGCCGAAACTTAAAGGTTGGTGACATAGTATTAGTAGCAGATAAATGTGCCACAGGTAGGTGGCCTTTGGGAGTGGTAGTAAGGCTAATTTGTAGTGGTGATGGATTGGTGAGGACGGTTGAGGTGAGAACAAGTTGTGGAATGTTGGTGCGAGATAATAGAAAACTGTGTCTACTGGAAGGTGCTGAGAGTAGAGAGTCGGAGGATGAAAAACTAGACGATTTTCCAACCTAGAGCGTCAACCTGAGAGGGGTTGTAGGCGTACTGCTGTAAGTCCTACAATTCTTCAAAGGGTAGCGCATCAATGAGCAGTCCAATGTGCTTGGTGTGTGATTTTGTACATATGTTCATATTTTATATACTGAATTGATGCCATCTGTCATCTAGCTGTTGGTAATTCTGTTTGTGTCCGGACGACTTCCACTTGGATCATCAACCTGAGAAGGAATGTAGGCGTACTGCTGTAAGTCCTACAGTTCTTCAAGGGTAGTTCGTCAAGGCAGAATCCACAACATTTGATATGTTGATTGTACATATGTTTGTGTTAAATAATTGTGTGAGTTCCAATTATTGTAATTGTTGGTTAATCTTGTTTGTGTCCGGACATTCCACAACTTACAATCGTCAACCTGAGAAGGGTTGTAGGCGTACTGGTGTAAGTCCTGCGATTCTTCAAAGGAATTCCATCGAGACACGATCTGCGAGTTTGTGTGCACTGTTTGTATGTACGTGTGGTGTGTCATATCAATTGGTGGTTTTTGGATTCATTGTGTTTAATCGTTGTTTTCGTACCTTGTTTTTATTGCATAATTTTGTTAAAATTTTCGTCGTGATTACTTCTGAAGTTGTTTCGAGTCTTCTACATCCATGAATGAATTGATTGATGTTAGAGACAGCAGATGGGTCGTATACGCCTAGGAGGCTAGGCTATTGCTGAGATTGAAATGCATACGGAGATAATTGTTAGCTGCGGTCCGACACGCCGGGGAGAAAGAGTGTAAACGACTGAGGCTCGCATGCGTCACCGCTACTAGAACTGAGGCAGAATGAGTGACAAGCGATTGCAGTGATAATTGATTGTGAGTAGATAAGAGGATGTGCGTGGAGTATCATGAGTTGGTGCTATGGTCACGTCGCATTCTGCAAGAGTCATTCTAGCAAGTGGCGATTGTGTTGCAAGATGTCAAGAGGAGGTCTCTATCTGGAGCAGTCTGAGGGTAAAACGCAATCATTGATGACGAATAGGCCTCAGAGAGGTGGATATCGAGAAGGCTTCATGATGTCTAGTAATGCATATAGACCTAGTGAGTGTAATAGGTTTCGTAGTACATCCTCAACAGATAAGTTACAAGCTGCAAGACAAACACGGTTGTGTTTTACACGTTTGCAAGAGGTGCATACAAAGGTGAACTGTGAACCAGTGAGCAAGTTCAATGATAAGCTAAATGTAAACTCCAGGCCTGACTCCGAATTGTGTGACGATAACGGTGCGGTGAAGAAGTCTGTAGTTGCAACTGGTAAGCCATTGTTGAATAGAGTGTCACAGAAGAGAGTTATCGCTTCAGAGTGCAGTTCTGACTCCACAAGTTTACAAGGTATTACTGGTCACAGTGAAGTTATAAAACCTTTTAGGATTTGCGAGGAGGAACCAAAATTGTCTACTTCTGTTATTAAAGAGTTCGAAAATGATGAAGTTGACGGTAAAGTGAATATTCGTGATAATGATCATGATAGTGCAGATTTGTCTTTGGTTGATCATGATGAGATGAGGGATATGCCTACTACTGCTAAGTTGAACAAAGTTTCTGTAGAACTTGAACGTGAAGTAGGAATAAATGCAGGTGCAGTTGCAGAAGGCATGCGTACTTGTGAGACCGTCAGTGTAATTGATCAGCATGTAGCCCACCTATCATCAGATGCCAGTGCTAAACCTGAGCTGATAGTAAAAGACACCAGTGGTGGTGGTCTTGCAGGTAGACAACTTTCTGAAAGTCGAGCAACAACAGCTTTCGATCCACCGCTAACTTCATCAACTGATATCAATCAGTCGTCGTTGGTGCTGTCATCCACAATGAAAAAGACGCCCATCAACTCAAGTATCTTGTGCAATGACTATGCTAGTATCAGTTCGTTTGAAAGGACGAATATCAATGGTCAGTTTAGTGAGGATAAGCCAAGTGTAAACGAGAGAGTAATTGTTAAGTTGACTTGCATGAATAAAGGCATTTCTAGTTTCAGGTTACTGTTTGAATGCTATTATCTTTGGTGTAAATTACTCTATTTCTACGCTTGGTTGACCAGATACGTCGTGTGTTTGTTCGTCATTTATATTCTACGATACAATGACATGAGCGTATTACCGTTCACATTTGAGGATATAGCTCATAGAAGGAAGTTAGCAAATGAAATCTGCGACGATTTTCCAACCTAGGGCGTCAACCTGAGAAGGGTTGTAGGCGTACTTCTGTAAGTCCTACAATTCTTCAAAGGGTGGCGCATCAATGAGCAGTCCAATGTGCTTGGTGTGTGATTTTGTACATATGTTCATATTTCATATACTGAATAGATGCCATCTGTCATCTAGCTGTTGGTAATTCTGTTTGTGTCCGGACGACTTCCACTTGTATCATCAACCTGAGAAGGGATGTAGGCGTACTGCTGTAAGTCCTACAGTTCTTCAAGGGTAGTTCGTCAAGGCAGAGTCCACAACATTTGATATGTTGATTGTACATATGTTTGTGTTAAATAATTGTGTGAGTTCCAATTATTGTAATTGTTGGTTAATCTTGTTTGTGTCCTGACATTCCACAACTTACAATCGTCAACCTGAGAAGGGTTGTAGGCGTACTGGTGTAAGTCCTGCGATTCTTCAAAGGAATTCCATCGAGACACGATCTGCGAGTTTGTGTGCACTGTTTGTATGTACGTGTGGTGTGTCATATCAATTGGTGGTATTTTGGATTCATTGTGTTTAATCGTTGTTTTCGTACCTTGTTTTTATTGCATAATTTTGTTAAAATTTTCGTCGTGATTACTTCTGAAGTTGTTTCGAGTCTTCTACATCCATGAATGAATTGATTGATGTTAGAGACAGCAGATGGGTCGTATACGCCTAGGAGGCTAGGCTATTGCTGAGAATGAAATGCACACGGAGAAAATTGTTAGCTGCGGTCCGACACGCCGGGGAGAAAGAGTGTAAACGACTGAGGCTCGCATGCGTCACCGCTACTAGAACTGAGGCAGAATGAGTGACAAGCGATTGCAGTGATAATTGATTGTGAGTAGATAAGAGGATGTGCGTGGAGTATCATGAGTTGGTGCTATGGTCACGTCGCATTCTGCAAGAGTCATTCTAGTAAGTGGCGATTGTGTTGCAAGATGTCAAGAGGAGGTCTCTGTCTGGAGGAGCAGGTCGTCATTGGTGTGTGAGATTTTGCTGTGTGTATGCATGTGATGTGTTGGCTTTTCTGTTTGTTTTCCATTTCAGCTCTGTCCGTGTGACCCAGGTTCTCGCAATGGCATCCAAGTCAACGTGTATTGGTCGTGAAGGAAAAAAGGGTTGGATCGCTTTTTTGCCGAGGAGTGTCAATTGAGTTGAGGATTGAACGATCAATTCCTGGTTGTTTGCTCAAAACCAACTTCCCCAATTTTCGCGGAGGCATAAATACGACAGTCATCGTCTCATAGGTCGCTGTTCAGAATGAAGTCAGCAGAAAACTGTCAGAAGTTATGTTGTGATATATCATTTTAATATTTGTTCACAGATCTTAGTGGAAACATTTTTTATATATTGGTGTTACAATAAACATTCTCGAGTGGCCAATCGGTGTTTCTGATTTTTCGTCCGTTATTGCTAAACGTTTCTGAGAAGCTTCAAGCAATAGCGTGAGCCCGAGCGTAGCAAGAGCTGGGCATTGACGGTTTAGGAGACGTGGCTAAGACCCTATATTCCACTAGGAGCCCAAAGGAGCAACAATGTTACCATATAATTTTGTACATGAGGGACGCCAGTTTACAGGCCTCCTCAATATGATAATTTTCATATATGATTAGTTAGCAAATTTAATAATAATTATTTAAGAAAATACATATTTTTCTTACCTGTGTAGGACACACCAATTGTACACGCATGGATAAGCATTATTTAAATTAGATAAATTTGGTTTACGGTTAAATTATATGGTGGCTGTCAATTTTATCTTTGGTTTGTGGGACAATATGGTAGCCAGTGATTCAATGGAGCACATCAAAAAATATTGAAATATTGTCTTTGCATTAACAAAAACTCAAGTATATTTTGGGTGGATTACAAATACTTGGGAGAAAATAAAGCTTGAAGTAATTCCCCAAAATAAATTAGGTGTGTACAAAACCGAATGTTATTCTTGATTTATATCCAAATTTGGTAATAATTAAAATAAGTGATACACTTGTACAGTTTTGTCAGCATTTTAATGGTAACATCACGAGTGAATTGTACTCAATATAGAATAATATTAATGATAGTTTATATTTTCTTATACGTGGCGTAATTCACGAAGGAATTGTAAGGTATGGGACCAATAATGTTTGCAGATTATTTGCAATTGTAAATGGTCAAATATCCACATACTCCAATCTCATTCAAGAAGTCAAGTGGAAGCTAAAATGGTGAGACAAAAAGGAAGACAAACAACAGCGAAGCAAAAGAAAGCAAGAGGAGTCCTTAAGGAGTGATTAATAAATATATGCATACATATTCTGTTTAGCAACTGTGGTTATTTTCGTACACTAACTAGCTAACTAGTCCCGTTATGCTACCTTTCATATTATGTGTGAACTAATATTACTGTTCTGTGTAGAAATGTTTATTATCTAGTTCCAGTAAGATTAAAATTTATGATTGTAGTTTGTTGAAACTACACATTTAACGAACTTAAAATATCTATTTGGGGTGAAAAAGAGGGTGTAAGAGTCAGACGTAGAGGTCCATCGTCATCTTTGAGCAGTCTGGTGACTGAGGAGGTGAACACTGGATGTGTGCTTGCATCACGCACATTAGCTGGTGGTCTATTCCAAATGACTGAAAACTTATTGAAGAAGAAGTTGTACCGCATGTAAGTTTGACAATGCTCCATAGCAGCTACGGTTATATTAAATGATGACATTTCAAGCACAAACTTTTACCGATAATCATATATCATACATATATATCATAATCATATCATATCAACTTGATATGATTATGCGCAATAGTTTGTGCTTGAAACGTCATCACTTGATATAACTGCACAACACTGTGTGATTTCTCGAAATAAAATCTTATCCATAATGGAGTTATACTCTACCAGAGTGCCCAAGTTTTGTACTTATATCTATAGCAGCTGGGTCGTGATGATTTCTAAGATTGTAACTGATGACAGCGGTAGGTTAAGTTATTGGTTTGGAGGAGTGCAAGAGAAGACTAGTTAGCTTGTAGTAAAAGACAAGGTTTAGCTTAAGACGTCTTTTCCAGAGTGGTTCCAATCTTAGTCTGTCGCAACGCTCATAGTATTCGAGACAACTTTCTAATCCAAGGTTTCTTGAGGTAAATGGCCGTTACACTCCCTCTAATTTAAGCCTGTCATTTCGTCTGAGTCCGCTAAGAATAAACGGGCAGTATTCTAAGATAGGTCGGACACATACTTTGTAGAATAAAACCCTAGTTTCACAAGAGAGACTGTGTTATGCATACTAGTAACCTTCGTGATTTTTTATATTTCTTCCTGTTCATGCAGGAACATACCAATTGTACAGGCATGGATAAGTTATTATATAAATTACACATAATTTGATGCATGATGAATTTACAGTTTGGTTGTTCCCTCTGACGTGAGAGTCAGTCGGAACAGCCTCCTATAATGTCTGCTTGTGTAGCACATAAAGAGATATAGAAATATTGTCTTCGCATTAACAAATACCCAGACATCAGATGAATGTAGTACAGATATCTGGGAAAAATAAAGCTTGAAGTCAATTCCCCTATATAACTATGTTGTGAACAGCACCCTTGGCTTGAAGTTTATTGATGTATTATGTCGAGATCAGTGATATATTTATTCCATTTTTCAGCAGTCTTATCGTAGTTTTATGACAGGAAAGAAATTTGATCGTGGATGTGAAAACCAGATAAGGTCATGCTGAACTGTTTTACTGCATCAAATGGTGCCGAGGTCGATTTCAGAATTCTCCATTTGTGTCTGCATGGCGGACTGTATTCGTAAGTTGAGTAAAATGTTGAAAACTGTTTGAAAACCAGTTGCTTCTTCATTTCAGATCATGAATACACATTTACAGCATGTTCGTCAGCGTCTTCAAATGGTAGAATTGGATCGTTCATGGAATTTGAGTGGTTATGAGTTAAATGGTTTGGAATCCATTCTCATTTCAGTTTAGATGCAGGGTTGTTCGACCTCGACCAGAAGATAAATAGAAGAATATGCGCAGCAGCAGAATACCAGAAAGAGAAAGTATGTGAACATGAAATGGACATTAATGTTATATGCATATATAAATGTTTATGTCGATTGTATATTATACTTTAGTAGGCATTCACCTATATTGTAGTGTTATGCATCCGAGCAGCCTTCGAGTTTTACGTCTGGTATAATCAGTCTTTTCAGAGCACGTTAAGTTACTAGAGTATCTGATACCGAAATCTACGACTGAATTGAGCTTTGCTAGTTTTCGCCCATTTATTTCACGAGTTAGATCAAGGTTACTGTTGCCAATACAAATCTAGCCGCATTTCCCACTGTTAAAATTTAGACAGGATTCAGCACAGCATGTTGCGAGACTACTTAGTTCAAGATGGATTTTATTAACCATATCGCTTAATCCATGAGTGAAGCAGGAGTAGACGACTTTGAGGTCGTCGGCATACAGGAACGGTTTACCTGAGGTGAAGCAGTTGCAAATGCTGTTAATGTAGACTGTAAGTAAGAGTGGCCCTAGGACACTACCCTGCACAACCCCGCTTGAGATCTGCCTAGGATGAGACAATACAGATCCAACTTTGGTTATTTGTACCATGTTGCTTAGAAATGATTTTAAGCAGTTCATTAATGGGTTGCGAATTTCACATGAGTACAGCTTCTCAAAGAGAACACTGTGAGATATCATGTCAAATGCCTTAGATATATCGAAGTAGAGGAGAACGACTAGCTTACGTGCTCTGCGACTACTGGTGATGCAGTTGAAAAAAAGTTGAAGTGGTAAGCAACGTTGGATCTCTTTTTGAGAAATCCGTCTTGAGAGCTAGTGACGAGATCTCCCCTAAGTAGGCAGTCTGACAATTGGTCTTTTACAACTTTCTCCATGATTTGTGAGATAACTGGGGTTGTTGAATTGAATTCTTGATTTTCCCGTCGATTGATTGGACCAAAGTGCTCAGTCTCAGGTTGATATGTCGGCTTCTTGTGCAGATGCTTCGACGATGTCCGGGCATTTAGTTAGTATACAATTGGTGGATGGTGGCTAGCAGTGGAATCCAGGATGCGCATTTCGTCCTATTTGCGCATCCCGGATTCCACTGCTAGCCACCATCCACCAATTGCATACTAACTAAATGCCCGGACATCGTCGAAGCATCTGCACAAGAAGCCGACATATCAACCTGAGACTGAGCACTTTGGTCCAATCAATCGACGGGAAAATCAAAAATTCAATTCAATAATTAATATGACCCGTTGCACAAGAGGTGGCTCTCGTGGCCCAAGTGGTCTAGTGGATAACGCTTTGGCGTTTGAAACTATGGGTACTGGGTTCGAGCCTCAGTGGGAACATCATCACTCACTGAGAAATGCAGGTAAATCCAGCTGATGAGTCCCAAATAGGACGAAATGCGCTTTATCCTGGATTCCACTGCTAGCCACCATCCACCAATTGTATACTAACTGGGGTTGTGTTTATAGGTCTGAAATTGCGGACGTTTGCCTTATCGCCAGATTTGTAGTGTGGAATTATGAAGCTAGTTTTTCACTAACTAGGGTAAGCGCCAGTGCCCATAGATATTAAGAAGAATTTAAGAAGTGACAGGGGTATATCACACCCACTGTTTTTGAAAATTATCGAAGCGAGGCCATCGGGTCCCGTACTGGTAGAAGGTTTAAGGCTGTAAATTGCTTGTACTATTAATTGATTAGTGAACACAATGCTTTCAAGGGAAGAGCTAGTAAGGGGGGCGGTTTCACCAGGCATATGTGTTTCTAAACTAAAGTTTGCAAACCAATCACTGAAAAGTTCACAGACGGTGGCAGGCTCATTGTGGATTGCTTTGTCGCGAAGTAAGTAGGGGATTTCCCTCGTCAACTGCATTCGTTTTTTAAGAAGTGCTGTTAAGTTATAAACTTTGGAGGTACTTTCAAGTGCCATTAACTCTTCGTCGAGGTCCTTTTGAGAGCGTAGGCGCTTGATAGATTCAGGAGACTCGTGGATTGAGAGCAATAGTGATATATCCTTAGTGGAATAGTACTGTTTCTTCAACTTCCTTAACTTATTGCGGTGTGCCCTTGGAATATATTCAGTTCGGTGTCTACTTAATTTCACTATTTTCTTTGGAGCAACTGTATCTAAACAAAGGGTAACATTCCTGCAAAACAGAGAAGCTATAGCCTCCAGGGATTCATTGGTAAGGTGGTCACCCTATTGACAGTGTCGAACGAGTTCTAGAACTAATTCCCAATCTGTATGTCTTTAACTACGGCGTATCGTGATCCCTGAATCTTCTTTGTTTCCTGTATTTTCTAGTGAGAAAGGCAGAGAACAGGGTACCATTCTATGTTCACTACTGGAAAACCTGTTACCAACATAGGTGGAGACTGGGATTGTGCCATGACAAAACACAAGGTCCAACATGTTGTCACCACAGGCAGGTGTCTGGACGTGTTGTTGCCATTCATAACAGCCGACAGTGGCAAGTAATTCGTCGGAGCGTTGAGAAACTACTTGACCAGTTGACTTCTACAAGATTGAAGTCTCCTGCAATTATTTTGTAATTAGCACTAAACGAGAAGACGTGTGCAAACGATTTAGCTAATAACGCATTAGTTTCTTTTGTTGCGCTTGGTGCTCGATAAACACAGCCTATGAGAAGTTTGTACTTGTCTCCATGTAAGACAACCAGAATGAGTCAGGTACCTTATTCAGTATTTCATCTCTTACCTTATTGACTACAAATTTGTTATGTATATATATGAGGCATCGTCCACCACGCTTGCAATCTCTGTTTGCACGGTGTACAGTGTAATCATCGATACCTAGATGCACATCAAGTACAGGGGATGAGCATCATGATTCAGTAATCAGAGCTACAGTAGGCTTGGCGATTAATAGTGATGTCCTTAGCTCAGGTATCTTATTGATTAAGGAACGTGCATTAATTAGTGATACCGTGAATAAGTCACGGGATGCTACAAACTGGCTCAAAATATCACCATAACCTAAATCTATTTGTGCGTCACCACCACAAGAGTTTATGAATGAAAAGGGGGTCGGACTGGGTGTCTGTACATCGGAGTCGGAGTGCAATGAGGTGGTCCTAGGTGCCATGGGTCGTACCAGTGATTTGGGACACCTGGACAATTTACCATGTGTCCCTAGATATAAGGGTAGTAAAGGTTGGGCCTAGGTTGACGGTTAAAAAGCATAGCATCAAAAGGTCTACCCATCCAACTGCTATTCGTCATACCGGTACACACTTTCGTGTTGTTTTTATAACTTAAAGGGAATTGTGAGGGAAGGTGCTTTGGCTGCAAGACTTTGGGAGTCTTGGAGCCTGACTTTCTATAATGTGAAGCATGCTGAAAACCTCCAAACATACTTGTGTTTCGAGAGGAAGTTTTCGTAACAAGTGATGGTTTGTTGACATTCTTACTCTCAGCAGGCTTATTGAATACAAAGTATTCCTCCCCATTATTAGTCTCAATCCTGCGAAATTTGTTCATCGTGGTGAGCTTACCACGTTTGAGTGAAAATTTCTTAGGACGGCCTACAGCAGTATTAGCTATTTTAATACCTTCCAGTAAGGCTTTGTTTATAGGGATGCTTGTAGAAGTTCTAGCTTTTTAACATCTTCCGATGAGGGTTTATTGACAGGTATACTTGTATCTAAATCAGTCCTCAGTTCCATTGGCAAGCATGGTTGTTGTGTAGTTTGCTGAATGCTACTGTCAGCGCTAAGTGACTGTTGCCGTACACGATCCTTTTTTGGTAAATCTAAGCTAGAGGAGGTGACCAGGTTATTACTACGCATTATTTTGCGTTGACACGGTGTTTTATCCTGAGCCACAGTTATAGACGTATAACTGCTATTCAATCTTAAGTGATCCTGACATTTAGTAAACTTACTAGCATCAGGAGAATTACCAGATTTAAAAATGATGGGGTAATTAGTCTGGTTAGACTTTTTGGGAAGTCTTTTGCATTCACATGGAACACTAGCCATGCTGCAACTAATCAGGATTTTGTTTCTTACAGTCTTCAGAGGCAGAGAATCTGGGACGCTGTAAACTATAGCTTGGTGAGAAGAGGTTATACGCTTCATCACCTCCCCAGCCAAACAGTCAATCAGATTTTCAGCTTTATTTAGGTTGTCTGGAGATATTTTAGCATGCTTTTTTAACAGACAGGCTATTGGGTCCAAATCCGAAAGCTTGTTTTGAGTTACATCCAATAAAGACTTAACCTGGCCAATATCAGAACGGCTCTCCGTGGTATTTGAGATTGACAGTGATATATTATCAAACTGACCTAAGTTTTCCTGAAGTTCACTTACTTGCCTCTGGATATCTTTCAAAAGGAGGTTTAATTTACAGGACTCAGAGTTCTCTAAAAGAACATCTTTCACCTGTATCACAGGAGTGAGATCTGGACTCAAACGATTTTGAGAGCTAGTAGTTGATACTTTATTATCGGGCGGTAATGCAGTTATAACCGAATTTGAGCCACTATCTAAAACAATTGTGTTTCTACAAGCAGGTTATTTAGAGATTTGGATCATAATTTCAGGGATTATATGACAATAAGCAGTAAATAAATTTCAGAACAAACACGTGCATAAACGTCACCAATTTCGAACGTACCATCGTAGGTGAGTACAGAATTATTATTCAACTTGCTAAATCCTACCTGGTTTTAACAACGTGCCATTGTATGGAAACGGACGCGAGCTCCTATGAATGACTAAGGTAGCAGTTCGTAATACTATAGTAAATCTCCATCTGTCAATGGAAGTGATCATTGAACGTTGGTTCATTGGCCTTGTCGCCATTGGTGGGCAACTCGAAGGCACGAAGGGTTCAATCGTTTACAGGTTAGAAGAAGTCGAACGAAAACGTACGAAAACTATGTACTAACCCTCGATTTAAATTGCCAAATAATACAACTTCTTTCTTAAAACCACTGGAGTTTTAGGGTTAAATTCGAGAGTCAGTTGTAGTATTTATCGGTTCTGAGCGTCTTTGTAACAGTAGAAACTTAGGGTTAAGTTTCTTGACACCATTCCATTAACTAAGCTTGACATACATTAATTCGAGTTTAGACATTGCGAAAGCCCATAGTATGGCGACGCATTAAAGAAGTCTGGAAGTAGAAATTAAGAGCATGTTAAATATTTCATTAATTTGCAAAATAAAATTCTGATGAAGGATATTGGCGTTAGTTTAACCAATCGACATTTCCGCTGATTTCATATTCGACAGCTTCCATATACCTGAAACAATAAACCACATGTCAGGACTGGCACAACGTGAAGATATAGACCTTATGTTTTCCAGTGCCAGAGGGTTATAGGTGAAAATGTGGTGTGCTATGCTCCAAAAGCATTTCATCTGAACTTTTCGTCTCCCTACACAACAAACATATTCCTCGTCTGCTGCTTACAACAGACTTGGGTCTGAAATACACTCCAGAATTTAGCCTGACTGAATACGTTAAACTACAAGCATCAAAGGTCAAAAGGCTCTTTGGATTTTTATTCCGAAACTTTAAGACCAATGAATCCAAAATTATGCTGTACAAGTTGTGCGTAAGGCCCTTACTTGAATTTTGTCCCCCTATCATGGACAGTGTCTCCGTAAAAGACAGATGCAAATTAGAAAGTCTACAAAGGTCGTTTACTAAACGTCTAGTAGGTGAAAATCTTTGCATTTCTTACTATGACAGATGTAATCTATTCTACTTGGAACCCTTATGGGATAGACGACTGAAGTTCAACCTAAAAATTACATTTAGGATTGCTAAAGGGCTTATATATTTCCCCCACAATGACTTTACTTTCAGTTCACCTAAGAAATATAACCTGAGAAATAAATCTTCTTCTTTTAAAGTTCCCCGCTGTCATACAAAATACAGATCAAACTCTTTCACTGTGAGATACCGTTGCATTTGGAACCGTCTTCCAACTGAAATTAGAGACAGTCCTACCCCAGAAGCTTTCTCATCTTTGCTGAACAAATATTTCATTAACAACGGGTTAGAAAGAGTATGTGACAAACTAAAAATTAGAGATCTAATACGGCACTCCTCTGATCCTCACTGTTAGCTCCTGAAATCTGTAAACCCAATGTTTGACACCACTTTCACTATGATTGCTTTCACAACCCTAGACACCTATTCTTAATCAGCCTTAAATTTTTTTTATTTCCTTCAAATATTTTTGCATATATCCCTGATAATATTGTATTTTGAGTATTTCAGTATGCTAAGGTTCAATCTCAAATTCCAGATGCAAATCAACTGAAGACGACTGGTATTAAAATATCTCCAGAACCTGCCTAGTGCTATACGTCTAGCTCTACGCAAATTAAGGCAAAAATGGTGGTTGTCTAAATTTTCAAATAAACGGTGAATTCTCAATAGTAGTGAATCTTATCCTATTATTCTATAACTATAGTCTTCTATGTTCAACTTTTCTTGAACAACATATTATAACTTACCACTGCTTATTTGCTCAATGCTGCACGACTACTCCCTGATTTTCTAAACTACATTTGTTTATATCTAAAATGAATCTTATCTTACTATTCTATTACTATAATCCTGTATGTTCAAATTTTCTAGAACAACATATTATAACTTACCACTGCTTATTTGCTCAATGCTGCACGATTACTCCCTGATTTTCTAAACTACATTTGTTTATATCTAAAATGAATCTTATCTTACTATTCTATTGCTATAATCCTGTATGTTCAAATTTTCTAGAACAACATATTATAACTTACCACTGCTTATTTGCTCAATGCTGCACGATTATTCCCTGATTTTCTAAACTACATTTGTTTATATCTAAAATGAATCTTATCTTACTATTCTATTACTATAATCCTGTATGTTCAAATTTTCTAGAACAACATATTATAACTTACCACTGCTTATTTGCTCAATGCTGCACGATTATTCCCTGATTTTCTAAACTACATTTGTTTATATCTAAAATGAAGTCTCAGATAGCCTTTCTTTCTTACATTTTTCGTCTTCAAAATGCTGTAAAAGATGAAACATACATGATGTTCTTCTGAAAGTAGTCATTCATACCATAAGTTTGGGTAAGTCGACGAATAAATAGTTGGACAAACAAAAAGTTTGTGGCATTTTGCAACAGAAATTAAAAAAATAAATAATTTTAAAAAAAATGAAGCATTCCGACAGGGCCTTGCACGAAAAAGGTGGGAGGGTGGTGACTGCTAGTCAGCGGATATGATGGTGGGGACATATGTGAACCACCCTTATCTGTGGGACAGCACTCTATTGCTATGGCTCCTGAGTTCGGATGGCTTCTGCAAAATGAGAATAAATAAAAACTAAAAATAAAAAAAATAATGAAAAAAGAAATAGAAGTTGAAAATTGCCTAGAGCCGAAGTTTAGACGCAAACTCCCGAATGAAAGTAAATGGTATGAGTCCGCTACTTCAGAAGGACACCGAACTGTATACTTCAGAAAAACATATATTACTAGGCCCTCGCTTTTCTTTTACATAGCTCACGCACTCTGACTTTTGTGTTTAACTCCTTTTAAACCTCGTAAGTAGGTGAAATTATCACCTGTCTTTCACTTTAAACTAATTGTTCGCAGAAAAGACTGTAAAATATCGGGAAAATAATATTTCCTGAAAAAAAACAATAAAAAACGATGAACCCCATGCCTGTTATATATTTTGAATTATTAACACCTTTTAAATACTTCTGCACCTGTCTGCTGGTTTTCTTGTGTCTTCTTCTCTTTTCAAACATACTGCTTTCAACGAAGGTACAGCGCTGCAATTCTCTACTTATTCGTGATATTGCTAGCTCATCTGGTGAATAACGGGATCATCGGTATTATAAAATCTGCTAACAAGTTCAAAGTGGGTCTCATAAACAACTGGAAATGTCACAAATATGATGTACTTACAGGTGAATTTAAAGTTTAATAGACTTTAAAACTCTTTCTGAATGATTTACTGATAATTATTGTTTATTCTGCATCTCTTATGTAATACGTCAGCACCTGTACAGAAATGCTACTTACCTTCCTCAACTAACGCAATCATTCATGATTCCCGCGTGAAATTGACATGTATTGTTTTTTCAATCACAGTTTAGATTTGATGCTATATCTATTTCCTTATTTCGACACTTCATTTTAAATGTTTCTCTCACATTTACCAGTATTCAACTTATTTCTAAATTAACAAATCATATTATATATCCTATAAGTTTTCATAAATGTACATATGTTCATGCCTGTAAAAATGGCTGGTTTCTGTTACAGAAATAAAATTATTATTATTATTATTATTATAAGATATAGACCTTATGTTTTCCAGTACCAGAGGGTTATAGGTGAATTTCCAAACAGTCTGCGAAACATCCATATTGTTGAGGCGTCATTCTCTCATCAACTTTTAACTAAATACGTTTACATTAAAGGAAATATTGTAAATGTACAACTCAGAAATTTATCCACAATCTCAGTAATGCCTATTTGTACAAAGATTTGTTAATCCCACAGCAATAACACTCTCATATTTAGGAAACTATAGCCATCAAATATAAGCTGACCATGCCTCAACTCTAGACAGCCATGCACAGAGTTAACAGCACAGAGAAACACGTAAAATGTTGTAAGAAGCACAGACCTGTTGTGTTGATGATCATATCAATGTCATATACTGATAACTAGACATTCAGTCATGACACCGCATTCGTACTGCTTTATTTTAACGGAAATTTTTGGGGAAATTGGTCTCTACTATTCGTAATTAAAATATTGCAGCATGAAGTATACAGTGTAAGTGGGAACGAAATAATAGACGGTAGATTAATAAAAATAGATCTTACTGGATTCAGATCTCAAGATCAACACAATCCACGAGCATAATAATACACTCACAAAACTCCTATAAACTATCAATGTCCAGCTCTTACTACGCTGGACCTCGCGCTGTCCCTCGAGGACTTTCAGAAACACTTTTGTATTAACCAACGCGGAAACCAGAACACAGATTGGCGACTCAAGAATCCTTTATTCTTACGCCAACATGTAACCAATGATAAGATTATTACACAAGGCCTAAGAATAAATGTTATAGCAACAAGTAGGGAGGGTGGTGCTAGCTGATCAGTAGATATGGTGGGGGTCACGAAGGTGAATCGCCCCATTCTGCAGGAACACCAATACGCAATTTGACGGCTCGAGATATTTCTGATTTTTATGAGGGCTTAGATCTTTATCTTGAAAAAGATAATAATGAACGCCTTGATAGATCATGCTTCTGCCTTTGAATATATACCATTCACTCAGCCTATTGTTGAGATTCGACCATGTGGGATCTTCACAGATTTATGGGGCATCTTATAAATTGACTTGCTATCCATCGTCAGAACTTTACATACCCCTTCACAATGTCTTATCTCACTTATTTTCTGATAACGTCTTTACTTTGTCCTCATTATATTCCATTAAACCTAACATTTTATAGCTCATTATGACTTATTATATTTCTATTCTCTGAAGGGTACGGTTGTGCACTAAATGCACAAAAAGGTATAAAATAAAAACAACTGGCATGAGGATAAATGTATTAAAGCCAAAAGTGGACATCGTGATAGTACGCGGTATGTGCGTAGCATTATACATTGCAAATGAACGTTGTCAGCCTGGGGAGTTTCCTTTATTAATGCACTTATTAATGATACACTTACCTATTTCATTACAATTCAATGATTCACCTTAGCACTTTAATTTTTCTAAAACAGACTTCAATCCCTTGTAAAAGTTGTACTTACCTCAATATTGGTTGGTTATCGTATGCCTACAACCACGGGATGAAAACGAAACGAAGTCGATTTTCCCGCTCAACCTGGAGGACAACTGTACAATTCAATGACTATACGGCCTAGTTCAGACAATGAGTGTATTATATGTATCAAATATTTAACAGTTGAAATATGATTAACTTGTAGACAATCTACGATATGAGACTATATCATACATGTAATTTTGTAAATTTATATGAAATACATTATTATTATTATTAAATCACCATAATACTTCTGACAGTTTTCGATCTTCCACTGAACAGCGACCGATGAGATGATGACTGCTGGCTTGATTACTCCCGCGAAAAATATGGAGGAGTTGGGTTTGAGCAAACAACCATGAATTGATCGTTCAGTCTTCCACTACATTGACAAAATCAGTGGCTGCCTAATCCTTTCTCGAACAAGTTGGTGGAGGGTAAAATCATTGCTTCTTCTGCCAATCTCCCTCAAGTTTCTGTGACGCTTATCCCTTACTTGCATTTCCAGGATTTCTGTATTACGCTCACTTGAACCTATTCTAGAGTATGCGAGTCGTACTGAAGACGAGACGTGACTACCTGCATGCATTTTTCGAATTTTGAACTGACCAGAGCTGCACACAAGGTAGTGAACATTTTACCGGTGTTTCTGATAGAGCTTTTGCACTGCCTATAACGGCCTAAATCTTAGAGTCCCCACCATGTATTCGTCGGTTGTGTCTTTGTGGTCACGGCTGCGAAACTTATATTCATATATGTCCGAACTGTTTGGGGTAGCATTCTCACTGTGTCTTATGAGTAGTTACTTGCATACCCACTACGCATGTTGGCGCACTTCGCCGCGTCGATCAGGAGTACCATTTCTTTTCACCAGTCTAACAGTTTGTTGATGCCTGCATTCAAAGTAAGTATGCTCTATCATCCTCTTGTGAAGTCCTCGTTAGTTCCTGAACTTTCCAATTTTATGAGCGCTATTGTGCGAGCCACTTACTTGGAGGCCGTGCCAAAATCTATGAAAATGAATTCGCTGTACTCTCTATCTTCACTGAACTTCACTAGGTTTTCCTCTGATGATGTAGGGTCTTCCAGGCACTGACAAGTTTACCCATTAAAGGTGCTGTGGGTTTGAGGAAAAATTTTTGTTTTCCAGATACACCATGGTATCTTTCTGAATTGTTATTTCAAGTATCTTGATCGAGTTGGTGGCAAAACCGATAGGTCTGCAGTTTGAAGCATAGTTGTTAATTGAGTGGATCAGAAACTGTCAATAATGCTATGGAGAATTACTGCTGTGGTCAGGGAATAAGTGTCCATATCTCCAGACACTGGCTAAGTATTTCATGACCAACTGACTTTTAACGTGACCAACACTAATAGACAGACTGAAACATCGAAGACATAGGACCAACATAAATGAGTAAATTATACAATAGTCTGATTATCAAGTTCACACTTCGTTAGTATAAATACACAGAAAACAGTCTACAAGTAGCCGCCAGCGTAATACACATTGTTACTCCCGATCTTACTGCTCTGATCTTCAGTCGATTGGTAAATGTTAAAGCCAAGGCCAGTAACATCGCCACAAGCGAGAACGAAACCGAATCATTGGACATTCTTTGATTGTTCGATAGCATCAACAGCAGTACCTGAATTCCTGCTTGTATTGTCTTTCCAATCAGGCAGCAATGATCTATTAGGGGGAGAGAGTCTGAAGGTCGTAGCGAACAGGCCGGCTGTGAGCTTCCAACCCTTTTTTTGCCCTGGGAGAATCTCATTGGGTCCTGTCGACTTCCCAGCATTTACAAAATTTAAGGACTTGGATACTTTGCACCGGTCGACGTCTACGTGACCGATACAGTTTTTCTCTGGCCTGGGGGGTTAATGTCTTTTCATGCACTTTCTTATAAATATATGCCGTTTATGCGCAAAAGTTCCCCGTTTTTATGATTTGGCGTCTTAAGTTCACTCATGCTTTTGCACTTTGCCACCAAATGTTCTATTAATATTCATCAAAGTTGCCTGCGAACCACGCATAACGGAACCATACAAAACAATACACAAGAACACCTGCCTACGGCCAATTAAAAAACCGATTGGCTGCTACTGTTCTACCCAATGAAAAATGAGAAAACCAAAAGCGTGGTAAATTTTAAAGCGCGATAGTGTTTTTGACCGAAGGTACACAGGTAATTCACACGTTCACACCAAAATTACTGGTGTCTTTACGACTGCTTCTTACAAAATAGTGAGTATGTACAGCCCTAGTGAATTCTTTAAAGGCATCCTGAAATGCATCAAACCTGTTAATACTTATACAACTCACAACTGGCTGGACGTATCCGTCGCGTTGGTTCAAATTTCTCCCAGCAAGTATTTTTGTAAATAAGTTTTAATGAAATTGTGTTATATGCTTTCTTAATTGATGGAAATTCTTATTTCCTGACTAGTCATTTCGGTGCCTGCGTCATGTGATCCAAGTGTGGCATATTGGTTACAGTAATTAGTGTTTCAGGCAGACTGTGTCAAAATATCGCCATAATGAGCAAGATGGTATAGTTGAAGGGTGATGTCATCTACACAAATATTTGTCTTCATGCAGCAGCTGTAGCTTTCGGCATAGTATCATTCAGTAAAGACTTCACGTCTCAGTATATCAATGTGGCTATTTTCGTGTGAAGGACAGTCCTTTTTGACAAAAGAATGCTATCACTACATGGTAACTACTTAATAAATGCGAACAGACCCTTCTGTGGGAACCTGATTAAGTTATCATATATATGTGTCATTCACCTTATCTGTGTTTGGACAGGAACTACCGTAATTTGAAAGGTTAACCCTAAGTGGATTTAATACGTATTTGCACTGATTGGTGCAGCGTAAGGTGAATTATGAGGATTCAATGTATAAAAATTACCTCTGCTTTATTAATATTCTGCCATTGTGTGCTTAGCTGACTGCCAAGCCAGAAATTGTAGGTAGTTCCCATGATCGTTGCAAGTGCGGTGCATTGAAGAAGGCAATAAATCGTTTAATTTTCCTCACTGTTTCACTTAGTGCAGTAATTAGGTGTAAAGTAATCGTCAATGTAGTTGGAGATTGAACGATCAACTGATGCTTGTTTGCTCAAACCCAACTCCTCCATATTTTTCGCGGGAGTAATCAAGCCAGCAGTCATCATCTCATCGGTCGCTGTTCAGTGGAAGATCGAAAACTATCAGAAGTATTATCGAGATTTGTTATAACATTTGTTCTTAGACCTTGTGTAATAACCTTATCGTTGGTTACATGTTGGCGTAAGAATAAAGGATTCTCGAGTCGCCAATCTGTGCTCCGGTTTCCGCATTGGTTAATACAAAGTGTTTCTGAAAGACTTCGAGGGACAGCGTGAGGTCAAGCGTAGTAAGCGCTGGACATTGACAGTTTATGAGAGTTACCTGACATTTTTAGTTCTGAGAACCATTATCAAAATCCTGAAGCCTGTTCTCCTCTAACTCAAATCTGAATTTCAAAGTGTGCATATACAGTAAGATCAATTAACCGACGATCGCCATTTAACAATTCACTAGTAGAAACAGTCAGGTAGTACTGGGCAGGAATTCAATTACAGTGCCCAAATTACCACTTACAAGAGCAGCACCAGTAGATGCATCATCAGAAATGACATGCATTCTAAATTAACCGACTGCTCTGTAGGTTGATGAAATAAAGACAAAGCAGGCAATTTGGAGTTCAAAAGACCCAGACTAGTTGCAGGAAGATCTGAATATCCTGCAACAGTGATGACAGGTCAGTGGCATGTCTGTTAATTTGAGAAGGTACAGGTGAGTGCAGGTACGCAGTCAAATTGCAGAAACATGAAGTTACAAACTATGCGAAGATAACTTGTCCTGTGCAAAGCCAGAGTGTCACTTGAATGCAGGGATAGAGGCTGACACATGCATCCAAATAACTGCAAACTCCAGAGCGTTGTCTTCAATGCATTGCATTGCTACGGTGCCGAAACGGCTCAATGGTTCGGAAAACAACCGGAAGTTAGAAGGGCTTGATTTGCTGGAAACACATCCGTAACAAATTGACGGGGAAACAGTACCTTGAATTGACTGAGAACAAACACTAATTGACAGGATAAGTGTAACCAGAGGCATGAACAAATTTTCAACGGACTCTGCATCTTCTTAGATCGTGTGACTGCACAGTGAAGCACACGAGATCAATACCCTGGTATACCTAGAAGAGGCACCAACCTTTTGAAAAGGGCTTGAATACAAGAGGTGAAAGGAGTGGTGGGACTTGAGAATAAACCGTAAGATTAAAGTTTGGAGAAATTGGGTCTTTTCACACTTAACTACCATCGATCTAGGGATACTGCCTACAAGATTACAGATGACTAGGATCACGTGAACAAAAGTATTCTGCAATTGGGTCATTACGGGTTTCTTCGCGAAAACACACGAGAGATTGCACATCAGAGTGCAAAGGCACTGGTCAGCTCCCATCTCTTTTCACCTCGAGTTTACTGTCCCTGGAACTCTTTAATAACAGCCTCGGAAAGCTTTAATTGGGGTCTCGATAATCATGCAAAACCTCAAGGACTGTGTCCAAATGGACTATCCTCACAAAAGTCATCCACACCATTCTCATAATAAGTGTCTTTTAAGTTTGCCCTTCACCACTGCCTATTCCCCCTTGTGTCACTCTTGTGACTACTCAATCTACTCACTCACTTATGCTGCCTTAATTGTTATTTTGCCCTATCCATTTGTGAGTACGTTTTCCTTCTTAAGCCCATGTGGTCTGCATTAGTTACGCATATTATCGTTTTCATCTCTCTTCCGATCGCACTGGGAGGCTAACAGGTGAAAGGATGAACTCCATTCATAGCAGCAACATGGTCTTAACACACCACACACTGCAAGTCACACCTTATCAATCTCCACACTATGCTGCTTGGAGGCGACCATATTTACGGCAGTTGAGTGATGAGGCAAAATAAGCATGAGCTTTTCGAAGATCAAAAAATTTAGCTTACGACTAAAAGGGGAGCACAGAGAAACCAGTTCGTCTTACACTATCTCGTAAAAGCTATTGTATGTTGTACATTGGCTAACTGAATGATCAGCGTTTCAAAATAATTATCTCTAAGGTATGGTATTTAAGTGGTTTTCTAATGTTGAAACTATGCTTGTTTTTAATTTCAGGTCGTCTATGAAGTGTGCAGGGATTGAACGAGGCAACGGATGACCAATAGGATTGCCCCTTTCCTCCCATCTAATCGTATTGTGATTGGTTGTATATACAGTCCTTCACCTTGGCTCTTCGTTCTTACTAGCACGCGGCACTTGTGTGATCACACTGCTAACGTGCGCATTGCCTTCTGCTTCAGATCACTGCTTGACAAGTGGGATTACATAAATGGCAAACCTGCCAACGAAAAAACTTTTCTCTTCCAAGTCTCGGCTCACTAAGGCTTCCAAGAACACCTCTCCCGTCAAACAGACAGCATCCAACGAGGTTGTTGACCAACTGGCCGAAGTTATGGCTTTTTAATCAGATAGGCCTGCGTCGCGTTGTGTCCATCCTTTGCTGCATAAACCACAGGTCATTGATGACTTCGATCTGTGGTCGGACAAGGTGCGTCGATACGTTGGCCTGATGTACGTGCCACATCCACATGCATTCGTCATCGATTGTGTTGGATGGTCCTTGAAAATGCACACACTTGGCTTGGATTATGCGTAAATGCCCTTGATTACCCTCTTGAGTACTCTAAGAGCACGTGTAGTGCCGCCAGTACCTCATATTATATCGCTGAAAAGATTCAGTGAGTGCAACCAGAGACAAGGTGAATCCACCAGCCAGTTCATCTTACGTCTTTGCACCTGTTAGGTCCTCCTGGCAGTCGACCCTCTAGAGAAGCTGTCCGGATTAATATATTTTTGTCACATGACTCTTATACTGAAGGAGTGTTTCACTCCATTTATTACTGGGATCGGCTTAGTGCGTGGCACTTTTGGCGTGCAGAGTGATGCTAAGTTTGAGAAACAGCGAGTGCTGATGACTTTAGAACCCGTACCATCAGAAATGATAGCCAACTTCAATAAATTTTAGATAAATGTATTGACTGTTTTGACTGGGATGTAAATCCCGGGGAGAATAAAACTGGTCCATTACCACTCAGAAACGCGTAATGGCCCACCATGTAGACAACCTGCATGGCAAGTAACTGCACATTACCAGAAGGAGCTTAATAGGTTAGTCAATGAGCTGTTACAGAAAATATATCATCAGACCATCCGTATCTCCATGGGCTTCTCTGGTAGTTATAGTTAAGAAATCGAATAGGACACTCCGGTTATGTGTAGATTATCGTAAGTTGAACCTGTTAGCTAGACGAGACAACTTTCCCCTTCCACGAACAGACGACAGTTTTGAAACTCCAGATGGGCCAAATTGGTTTGCTATTCTAGATTTAGCATCGAGATATTGGCAGGTAGAAGTACACCGATATAACAACCAAAAAACTGCATTCATGATAGATTTGATCGAAATCTGCTGCATACCATCAGGAAGGCTGGATTCACTGAAAATGTCAAGATGGATACTAGATGGGGCCCTGATGGGAAGTCTTCTAGACTGGATTACGTGCTCACTAGTGACCAGCTACTAGTGGAAAACGTTCAGATCACGACTCCCATAGGTAGTAGTGACCACGCGGTCATAGTATTCGACATAGTCCTCCGCGAGCGCTTACAGTGGGACAATACACAGCCCTATCTGTGTTATAACAAAGCCAATTACACCAAAATGCGAAGACTTCTGTCTGAAGCAAATTGGCCTAAAAATGGACAGAGCTAACAGTAGAAGAACACTGGAGAGTGGTAAAGGAAATCATTCACCAGGCGGTCTCAGACACTGTTCCTTTAGTCACACCAAAAGCTAGGAAGCAACGATCATGGCTAAAAAGGGGGACACAACGCCTTCTGCAGGCGAAACGAAAAGCCTGGTTTGCGTGGCGACGATCGAAGAGTCAACCCGAACATGAAGTGTACCTTGAACTCAGGAATCGATGTAACATACGAGTCCGGAGCGATAGAAGGACATTTCAGGGAGACCTCGCCAATAAGCTTCTCGTGAACCCCAAAAGCCTATACAGGTTTATGGCCGAAAGAAAACCGACCAACCAGGGAGCATGCAATCTAGTGGGTTCTGATGGGAAATCTCTTACTAGTCTTGAAATGGCAGAGACATTCAGCCTAGCCTTTCACAGGCAACTAAACAGTAACGAGGATATTACCCCACAGAACATCCAGATTACATCGCAAAACCAACACGCGAAAACCTGCTGGGTACATTTCAAATTACCCCGGCTATGGTACTTGCAAAATTGGGAAGGTTGGCTTCGGGAAAGTCTCCAGGTTGTGATGACATCAGACCATCTGTCCTGAAGCAGTGTTCAGAAAGTCTCTGTCAACCCCTAAGTGATCTGTTCCAACACTCCCTTGATGTAGGGAAACTTCCATGTGAATGGAAACGTGCAATCCTATCCCCTATCTTCAAGGGTGGTGACCGGCAGAATGTGACCAGTTACAGACCAGTTGCTCTACTTCCAGTGGTATCGAAGATATTGGAAAGTCTCATTGACGACCACATGAGAAAATACTTCGATGGGACTAACCTTCTTCACGAAGCACAGCACGGTTTCAGGAGGGGAAGATCCTGCGTGACGAATCTTCTACTAGCCTGGAACGATTGGACACTATCCTGGGACAAAAAGGTACCAGCCCACGTGATCTTTCTCGACTTTGCGAAAGCATTCGACACAGTTCACCATGGTCTGCTCCTTCACAAAATAGCAAGGCGGGTGTTTCTGGAGCACTTCTCGCATGGCTGAAAGATTACTTAGGCGAGAGAGAATTCTGCACCAAAGTCAACCGCATCCGATCATCCTGGCACACCTCGGCATCAGGGGTTCCTCAGGGTTCTATCCTAGGGCCGTTGATGTTTTTGATTTTTATCAATGACCTGCCCTCCCAACTAAACTGCTCTGCGCTTCTTTACGCTGACGACGTAAAGATTTGGAGAGCAATAAACTCATCGGAAGACTCAGATAGATTGCAGGCTGACCTGCAAACTCTGGGAAATTGGGCTCTGGCTAACGGAATGCCTTTCAATCTAAAGAAGTGCAAAGTAGTGCAGCTTCATTCCGGCAGGTCACAGAGTGTAAATTACACCCTTGGTGGCCAGAACTTGAGTTGTGTTCCATCAGAGCGTGATCTAGGTCTTATTCTAACAGAAAAGCTAGACACCAGTGGAAATTACTCGAGGGACGTCGCCAAAGCCTACGCAACTTTACACTTTATGCACAGGCAGCTGGGAGCTCTCACTCCCGAACTGTTCTTAAGGTTATACAAGGCATATGTGAGGCCACACCTTGAGGTGCATAATATCATTGCACCTCCGCTACTCAAAAGGGATGCTAACATTCTAGAAAGTGTCCAGAGACGAGCGACAAAATGGGTGATCGGCCTCCGCAACAAATCATATGAGGAAAGACTAAAGAAATTAGGTCTTTTCACACTTAGTTACCGTAGGCACAGGGGAGACCTCATCACCGTCTACAAGATCCTAAATGACCAGGCCCACCCAAATAAAAGCATCCTGCCATTAAGTGATTATAGGCTTCCACGAGGTAACCCGCTAAGGATAGCACACCAGAGACCAAAGACTCGAGTGCGATCACATTTCTTTTCGCTTCGTGTTTGCCGTCTCTGGAACGCTTTACCGGCGGCCGTGACTACAGCGCCATCTCTGGAGATTTTTAAGCGGAAGCTAGACAATCATGCAGAAATGCAAGGTTTGTGTCTCAATGGCTTATCCTCATAAAACTTGAAACCACACTGTCAATGGATAAGCGTACAAACTAAATCCCCACGACCTATTCTGCCTTCTCTCACTCTATCTTTTCCTTAGGTCACCTTTATTATTCCACTTATCTCAACCTATATTATCTACACTACAACCTATTATTATTATTACTATCCTTCTTTTATGACTACACCGAATGACCAACGGGAGTTAGGTCAAACTCCATTCACGGCAGCAATACAGTCCTAACATACTGCATACTACAAACCACATCTCGACCAATCCCCGCACCACTCCTCTTGGAGTCTACCAGAGCTAAAGCAGTCGAGTGGCGGGACTTACTACGCAGAAGCTCACCGAAGATCTGGAACCTCTACCTCACAATCAAGAAGCGAGCTCAAAGAAATCACTGGTTTATACTAGCTCATAATCAGGATATTGGATTGTACAATCAAGCCTGTATGAGTTTGAAAATATGCCGCTTGTTTTAGTTAATGCCCCAGAAACATTTCAACGCCTGATACAGACGGTCTCGAATGGTTGTAGACCACTTAAGTGTTTGGTATATCTAGACGATATTACCGTATATAGTAAGGCGACGACTGAACATTTTAGTGATACTTCTGAAGTATTAGAACGGATGCAGACGGTTGGGTTAAAGCTGGACCCATCGAAATGTCAATTTTTCAGGAAAGAAGTGTGTCACCTAGGTCACATTGTTTAAGCCGAAGGCATTAAATATGATCCAGCAAAAGTTCAGGAATTTGAAGACTGACTGCTCCCAAACTCAGCCCCCGAGTTACATAGTTTTTAGGGTTGGCCTCGTATTATCGACGTTTCGTACATAACGTTTCTTCGCTTGCAGCTCCTTTATTCGATATCCTTAAAAAGAAAGATTACGGCAGCTACAGCATCTGGACAACATCATCGACTGAAGCCTTTGAATGACCTAGAGGCCGTTTATGTAGCCCTCATATCCCAGCACATATCAATGTTCCTGATCAAGCAGGTCTATTCATTCTAGATACAGATGCTAGCAACACTGGTATCGGGGCTATTCTGTCTCAAGTATATGCAGATAGAGAAGAAAAGGTTAAAGCCTATGCAATTTAAGCAGTCCACATGAGTGAGAACAATTACTGCACCATGCGGAAAGAAACCCTGACACTCGTCAATCTCGTTAACCACTTTAGAGAATATCTTCTTGGTAGACATTTCGTCGTAGGCAGTGACCATAAAGCCCTATGCTGGCCACATATCTTCATAGAAGCTGGGGGTTAGATTGCTGGATGACAAGAACACCTACAAGAATAGGACTTCAAATGCATGCATAGACAGAGCAAAAATTATGAAAATGCAGACGCATTGTCAAGGAAACCTCTCAGGTAACACAGTGAATGTCCATCATGCATCGTGGCACAAGTTTTGCTGCTCCAACTAGAGGCTCACACTTCATTCAGTTGGCCCGAACTCTAGGCTTCAGATGCTGAACTGGCCTTGATTAACGAACGTGTTCGAAGTGGAGGCAAGCGACCAACAACCCAGGAAATAAGTAAGCCTGGATGGCAAACGCAGTGTTTATGGTCTCTGTGGGATAATTTGAAAATTGCTGATAACATCCCGTACCACCAACATGGACCGCTCGAACTCGTCGCGTTGTGCCTCCACAGTAATATTGACACTACACCAGCAGTTGAGCCACACGGGCTCGGGAAAAGCGATCGAAGCGGCTAATAGGCGTTATTGGTGGCCTCATCAGAGGAAAGACATCGTAGATTTCTGTGATTCCTGAGAGATATGCCAAACTCTCGAGGCTCCTCACAAATATAAAAAGGCACCCTTAGAACCCATTATAACTGGTCATCCAAGTTACCTAGTGCAAATAGCCTCGGTTGGGCCTCTCCAGTGACCTCCAGAAATAGTGGCTATATATTAGTCATGGTAGGCCATTTTACAGAATGGTGAGGGGCTATCGCGATTCCACAATAACCATCGCAGAATCAATTTTTGAACATTGAGTCAGCCGCTGAGGGGTACCACTTCAGTCACACTCAGAGAGAGGATCCAACTTTGAGACTATCGTCGTCAGCGAACTCTGTCACATAATGGGTATCCGGAAAACATGCACTACCGCGAACCACCCACAGGGAAGTGGTTTCGTTGAACGCACCAATCGGACACTTAAATCTCTCTCGCAGGCACTTGTAGACCAAAACAACTCCAGGGAATAGGGCCGATGACTCTCGCAGTGCTTAATGGCGTAGACACCAAGCATTTACAAAGCTACGCGTCATACGCCCCATTATACTGTCACTGCAAGAGAACTCCGGTTGCCAGTCAATCTGACTTCGAACACACAAGGAGAGGACACAGTGATTGCATTTGAACACGCAATCAGACTGAGACGAAACCCGAACAAAGTACACCAATTGACTAGGGATACACTCGAAACAAACCAGAAATACCAGAAGGAATACTATGATAGGAAAGCACATGGATCTTCTGTGGAGCCAGGAGACAAGGTGATGCTACCCAAGGAGGCACCACCTAAACGGAAGGCTCTTAAATTCCATAAACGCTGGGAAGAACCATTTACTGTAGTAGAGATACTAAGTGGCTGTACTTGTAAGATCCAGGAACCCAATTTCTCTCATAGTCTAGTCACACACTTTAACAGATCCAAACCCTCTCAAACAAGTCATGCCGGAAAAGTCACATAGCACTGCGAACAGTGCTCCTATGAGAGGGGGTAACGTTAAGCATGGTAATTTCGGTGGTTGATTTACCATGAACCGTATGAATTATTATTCATGTAGACGTCATCCAACTCGGAATATCGATAACAAACACGTCCCATTGAGTTTAAATGGACTCAAGAGAGTTGGAGATAATCCATGTCCACGTTTAGCCAGAGGCTCAGAATACATGAGTCAAGACCTCTATTTTCTGTACAAAAACTCAAACGATTACCATATTAAGGAAGAAGTGAAAAAAGGAATAATTAAGGCGTGTAGGAACACTAACAAACGGTTTCGCTGCAAACGGTAAGCTGATAAGATGTTTGTAATGACCTGCAGCTCCCTAAAGGGTAAATCTGAATTAAAAGACGTTTCTACTCCCTCAGCTGAAGGCGTGGATAATAAACATCAAAAAAGTCCACAGAAGCGTGACTCAAATGAGAATCCACCAGAAAAAAGAAGTATGAAGACAAATAGCCGTAAAAAACCGTCAAAAGATATGGCTTATTTTTCTGTTTAGCATTATCCACGATTAATAACAATATAGCTTGTGCTTGGTACATCTCAACATTTGAATAATGAACGTGGCCTTTGAAGGAGTGGTTTCAGTGCTCCCTGTGGGAGTATTTCTCGGGGTATATAAATACAGTTTCTCGAACCGGCACTCGTTATACGAAGGCATTTCATATTCATTGACTGACATTCTGGCTTGATTTAACAAAAATCCTCGGCTTCAGGGTGCACTATATATTAAGTAGCTGTTTTAGAACAGGTTTCAGGTATCACATTTTAGTCTGTCAACATATTCTGTAAACAAATAATGTCAGCTTCGTTGGATGGAGTATAGGAAACAGAACTCCATATTTACCACAGCGCTCTCGCGGCTTCATGCTGATAGAACTTATTCAGCGTTGTTCCTCACAATGTGCCTTGTATTAGGATAATACTATGAGCAGTGTTGCCCATTATGATCCACTGTTGTTTCTTATGCACTTGAATTTAGCTTTCGTGTTTATTTCTGGCAATTGAACAGAATAAAGAAGAGACCCGCTAAGTCTCCTTGCTATCAGTGGGTCTTTCCAGCTCTTCAGATGACTAGGTGCGTACGTTTGTTCATGAATAAAGGTAAACACTTCTTCGGTGAACAAATCTACGTTTTCTTTGTGGGTGATCGAATGATTAGGTTCACTTACATAGTGGTTAGTAATACCTACTAATACATGCACTGGTACATCAGGCAGGCAAGTCTTTGTCCTCACTTTACTGGACCCTCTTGATGGCTATGCGTAGAAGTTTGACTGCCTGCGTTTTCCCAGAGTACCCACGGTCCAATGTGTGTTTTTGATTTTATTTGAGATCGGTCGGAAGCGGAAGGAATATTCTGACTATTAATTAATCATTTCTACCCGAAGATTTATAGAATGTTCTAAATATAGCCCTCTGTAGGAGAGTCTCGGAGAGCTTTAATCTTTTTAATCATCTTGTCTTCACCGTAACTTCGAAGTCGTGACTGATTTGGGTCAAGTTGTTGGCTGATCTAGAATTTTCTATGCGTATTTTACAAACGGATTGCACATTCACGATCTAGTGGGCTACAATTTCAACTCGTCGGGATATTTAACATCGCGAATTGCTGTGCATAGCTGGCAGAATGCTTCCGATTAGCCAGAGGTCCAAATCCACTCACTCGGGTGGCGATTTGCAGGAGGTTTATTAGGGGGCATTGTTCGTCGTTTTGCACCTTAGGATAAGGAAGAACCGAAAAGACTGATTGAATTAGGTCTGTTTTTTCAAGTCTCAGTAGACACTGCATGGTTCCTCTCCACCACATTGTCAAACTTCTATTTTTCTGTCGTCTGTGATCGAGTGAATTTAACTTCGCGGCATACCTCTATTTCTGTCTCGTCGTAGGTATCCTGTTACTCAGAGATTATTTGTGGAGAGTTGAATCCTTAATTAGAACGCCTGACGATTAACGATGGAAATAAGTAGCGAAAGACATTGCGTATTTCGTTTGCAAATGTTTCCCGAGCCATCTTCGTAGTATGTATAGGAAGTCTCAGACAGACTGTTGGTTGGCCTTTGACTGTTAACGGAAGGTGTGATTTCACCTGTTGTGGGCAAATTATACGATAACGGTCACCGCCTAGTCTATTTCTGTCGAATCGACTTTTATGATATGGAATGAGTTCAAGAAAGAATTGTTCCAACTGAAACAGCTCATTAGGTGGTTTGAAATTTCTGCATTCATCCCACATCAAACTTCTTGCCAGTAGGTCTTGATACAATGAAGTTTGCATCTTACATTGTTTGGTAGGATTTGATGACGAAGGCACTCAATGAAGTACAATGAAGTTTTATTGTTAAAGATTGCAGAAATATCTGAGATGATTTCAGGTGTACGACTGTCACAGATACTGCCTCATCTCATCCGCGTGATGATAACGTCACAGTATAGTCGATTCTGAGGTCAAATGAACAAGATGTGATAAGAAATGTATTCGTTTTGGTAAGATAATGAATCTTCAGTAAATTTTGTTGTTAAGAAATATTTCTTGCATATGTTCAGGTAAAAAGGTGAAAGTGATGACAGTAGTTTACGAAATATCTGTGTACTAATTTCAGTCAAGCTTGAGTGTGTGACGTAGCTGATAGTGACTCAGAAGACAATCGAACTTCACGATTCGAAGTTTCAAGGCCTGGATTGAAGTAAGGGTGTAGAGAACCAGCTATGATATGTTTTTTCTTTAGACAGGTCCAATGTATATTTAGATATCTCACTTCCTCACGGCTTTTGAGCCCGCCAGTTTCACCTGTATACTATTCTTGTGCTCACGTTTTCTCAACTGCTGTTACATGGTTCCATCAACTAACAACGTATCCTACTACAAGACACGAACTACAATCAAATAATCTTTGTAATAGATAAGACGGTGGCTGGAAGATGCGCTTATAATGACATCACATAATCTAATGGTGAGAAGAACAAGGCACTGCAAGTCACCAAAACAGATGAAACCATGGTCAAAATGTTAGAACTAATAGTCTTTCTCAGACCCTTTCGAAGTTAGCTCCACAGAACACAACAGCAGCCGAAAAGCTGGTGGATTTTGTTCCCTCTGACAACATAGTCCCTCTATCATGGATCTAAATATGTCTCTGAACAGCCCTAAGACAGAAACTGATGCCCATAGAAAGTCGACATTATCCCCGCATGGCCATAACTCGGGAGTTAAGAAGAATTCGGTAACAGAACATGACGATATACACCACTCGTAACAAAAAACTTTTACATTATCAAACTCCTAAACAGAAGTCACTGTGAAAAGGGAAATAAGACAGTCATATACTAACAACCACACAAATAATAGAAATAAGACCAGGCTGTCCAAGGAAATTAATGTAATCATACACTCGTATAATATTCCAATTCACACTAAAACCCACATAGATAACTGGCGTAGCAACATCACCCATCTAAATATTACGAAGGACAGTAATCAGAGCTCAGCTATCAACCACTTTAGGTCCTCAAGGTACGGCACACAATCAAACTTTCGTAGATTGTATGGCACAAGTCTGCTGAGAATCAAACCACAGTGCACACAATGAAACACACGTAGGGACATGTTCAGTGCCTCGAAGCATTATTCAGAATAATAAGGTATGGGCACCACAAAGGACCAGTAATTTTTGTCCACCACATCCTTGTTAGCGCTGGTCAAACAACTGGTGGGGATGTTAACTCTTCTCAACCCGTACCACTAGTGTCAGCCTCCTCTTTGGAAGGAAACAAGCACAGTTTAGTGCACACTTAACCATAAATCACATCTAGTGCTTGTACAAACAGAGGCCAAACAAAAACTCCTGCCCAAGTGTCCAACCTACCTAAGAATAGAGCCACCCTATTCTATAGCGAATCAAATACTACAACTCACCATTCACTAAAAGGAGGTGGTAACTCTATAGACAGGGTTTTCATTCCACGCAGAACCAGTGGATGAAAAACCACGCTTGAGCCATATTAATGAGCTTGAATACTTCAAACATTATTTCAACTCTACTTTACCTAATCCTTATTAATGCTAGATCTGTTCTAAACAAACCGCCGGTGCTCAGGTCACACAAACTCTTCAATATACCGGACGAAGTGACAAGCATCGACAGGAAAAGTGGTGAAGGAGGAGGCTAGAAAATAGGGAACTCATAAACATGCACAACATTCTATTTGAAAACGCACATTTTAAAAAGGCTACCGTAATAATAAGATGTACTTACAGAACACCTGGCACCTTTAGTGATTATGAGACTCAATTTTTAATGTACTGGAGCAAGAAACCACCCTTCCATGTGGGCATAAGGTCCTATGTTGAGACGTCAACCTACCCGAAATCAACTAGGACTTACTTATATGTTCAGTTATATATGAACAGCTTTAGTTACACTGGACATTTTTGGCTGTAAACAAACTGTCAACATCCCTACAAGAGGTGATAACGTATATATTCTGCCACAATATAGGTCCTCCCTCAATCTGAGTGGGTTCTGAGTTTCCAGGTAGTGACCACAAAACAGCGTTGTGTGCACTGCCGTTTCCACTGAGTGGCAATGCAGATTATACCTCTGCTTCAAAACAAATAATGTATAGGAACAATAGCAAAGCACGCTGGGCATTCGTAAAAGCAATGCCAAGATCCTCAGAATGAGGAGAATACTTCATCGCTGATGTCCTCTCGAAAGCTCTAAGAATCTTCTACCAGAATCCAAGCACACGCTTTGATGATGTCATTCCACTGCCAGCACTGAAAGTCCACTTACATGAAAAGTATTTCGTAAAAAACACTGGAGAGACTCTCTTTAAGTTACGATTTTCGCACAATTTGGCCAATACTAAACACTATAAGCTCCATCTCACAAGCTCAAGGTTTTCGTATGAGGAATGAAAAATGCACCGCACTAGTCAGCCCTCCTAGGGTGTATGCTCCCTGTAGTGGACCAATCGACTAAGAATGTTCATACCGACAAAAAGACTAGGCAAATACTAACAGGTATGTATGTACAAGGTATTCAGTCAACTTAAGTTAGTGTGCACAAAAAAATGGAGTTATTTGAAAAAACTATAATGGTCACATGATATTCAAAATATATACGTAAAAAAATGATGGGGATGAAATGGTCCTTTTCTTGAGTATGCAAATATCCAACTGCACATTAGAGGTGCCGATCACCGGAGAGCGCTTGCATAAAGGAAAACAAATTGGGGCAAAGAATCTTGATGTGGATGTTTCGACCGGTACGAAGCAGATTTGGTCGGCAGATGTGATAAGTCAGTAGCTGGAGAGAGGGAAAATGATTCGTCCTTTGCGCGCGGGCGAAGGTTGTGTCCTTGTTCAATCTCACATAACAACTACGATTTTCTTTCAATTCCATATTTTCACTGTTTCTCGGTGAACGTATAATTTGATATGTTTTTGGGCGCCACATCTCACGGAAAACCTAGAGTATAATTTTGATTTAAGGTTAACAAAGATGACTATTAAATTATATCCATCAAAAACAATATAAACGCAAGCTATAGCCTCTGTTGGGGAAGTTGACCTGTTATTTGCGAAGACGCTCCGAATCGATAACTACTACAATCGTTTAATGACTTTAACTCTAAAATACCAGTATTTGTAGTAATTTATATAGTACGGCAATTAAAATCGAAAATGATACAGAAGGCAATAAACAAATGTTTTGTAACGAATGCACCAGTACTTTTATTCGTATTCTTTCGTCTTCTCCCAATTTGTACACGATTGAATCATTCGCGCCTTCGAGTTGCCCACCAATGGCGACCAAGGTCAATGGGCCAACGTTCACCGTTTACATTCCTTCACACTCCTCGGCAAAATAGGGTACATCCTTTTTTTCCATCATGGCAATAGCCTTGAACTGAACTGCCAACGCGGGAGCCTGGGCCAACCGGGACTAGGCTGAAATGGAAAAGCAAGACAAAAAAGCCCAAAACACAACGAGCATACCACATCACTCCGGAACTTCTTTTCGCTCTCCGTCGACAGTGCTACCACTGATCTGGTCCACGGGGTGTTGGTTGCTTCATTTTAATCTGGCACAATCCCCTCCCAGGCGTATCAAATTGCGTACACTACTCGATTCGTTCACAAGTTTGGAAGACTAGAAACGACTTCAGAACTACTCACAATAACATCACAAGATGATTCACGCAACGCGAAAACTATAAAATTAACCCAAAACTAGATGAATTGGAACCTACTCTATTGCTTAACAGAAATACATGTAAAATCAATGCATCGAACGTTGTGGGTTCTGCCTTGACGAGATACCCTTAAAGAATTAAAGGACTTACGGCAGTACTGTCTGGATTCAACATAGAATTTGTCACCGAAGTGCAGAAGTTCAAGTTGCCTCGTTCCAAATAGCACACAAAGGTAGACAAGAAGATGAGTGAAGAGTTTCACAAGTATAAGAGCGAAACAGAATGGGTAATGGTAAAAAGGTATATGAAAGATTACAGAGACTGTATACACCTGCGCCACTGACAACGTTTCGAGCCATGTCACCTATTGCCTCCAGCCGTTGATTCCTTAAGTCCCGAGAGCCTTAACCCGGGAGTCTGCATCTCCCTACCTGACTCAGTTTAACTGTCAAGGATTTCATGGATTGATGCCATGTTTTTGTTTGGCCACCACTTACTCTTTCCCAACCTGCACCCATATCAGCTAGTAATGCCCGTCGGGGGAGGCGATGGTTAGGCATGCGCAGCACGTGACCTAGCCATCTTAGTCTATGTAACTCTATAGCCTCGTCGATTGATTTTCCCTCTTTGCCCAACACTCTACGCCTAACGTCAACATTACTTATCTTGTGAAACCACCTAACGTGAGACAGAGATCGCAGACATCTATGATCGAAAGCAGTCAACCTTTTCATGTCTTCAACTCGTATTGGCCATGTTTCAGAGCCATAGAGAAGGACGGAGCGAACTGATGAGCAGTACACACGTCCCTTGGTTGATAACCGGATGTCACGCCTACGCCAGAGATGGTGTAAGTCAGCGAAAGCAGCTCGAGCTTTTCGGATCCGTGCTGAGATTTCATCGCCAATCAGTCCGTTGGTGCCAATACAACTTCCCAAGTAGGTGAAGTGGTCAACATGTTCTATCACATGTTCACTCCCTATCACTAAGTTAGGGGTTGACGTGGTCCAGTCCTGTAGCAGCATCTTACATTTTACAGGGGCGGATCGCATGCCAAACATATGAAGATTGCTGCTCAAGGTGTTCAGAAGACTCTGCATTTTTTCAGCATCCTCCCCTAACAGGACTATGTCATCTGCATATTCTAAGTCCATAAGATTATTCCCTGGTAACAAGTCGATTCCTAAGTCACTACGTTCAGTTAAGGATACTTCCATTAGCATATCTATGATGAAGTTAAACAGAAATGGGGAAAGTGGACATCCCTGTCGGACACCACTGGTTGTTACCAATTCAGATGACAATTCCCCATAAGCCCTTACACGACTACGTGAGTTTGAATAGAGTGCCTTGATTAGTGCAACGTACTTTCTTGGCACTCCCTTCACAGTCAGACATTGCCATAGTACCTTTCGACCCATAGAGTCAAAGGCCTCCTTCAGGTCAAGAAATATGGCATTGTTGAAAGCCGAAAAGTGTGTCTATGTTCAAAAATATGTCGGAGAGTGAATATATGAACTATGCACCCTCTATATGGTCTAAAGCCTGCTTGATTTTCCCTTGTCTGTTCCTTCCGAGTTCTGCTTAGTCTGTCCATGATTTCTGAGACTAGGATTTTGGAAATTATGCTGTCTAAACTGACCCCTGTCAATGTAGTTGAAGATTGAACGATCAATTCATGGTCGTTTGCTCAAACCCAACTCCTCCATATTTTTCGCGGGAGTCATCAAGCCAGCAGTGATCGTCTCATCGCTCGCTGTTCAGTGGAAGATCGAAAAGTATCAGAAGTATTATCGAGATTTGTTATAACATTTGTTCTTAGACCTTGTGTAATAACCTTATCGTTGGTTACATGCTGTCGTAAGAATAAAGGATTCTCGGGTCGCCAATCTGTGTTCTGGTTTTCGCGTTGGTTAATACAAAGTGGTTCTGAAAGTCTTCGAGTGACAGCGTGAGGTCAAGCGTAGTAAGAGCTGGATATTTACAGTTCATTTAGTTGGCTGACACCATTAAACTATCTAAAAGTTCTGGGAGTTCCTCTTAATTATCGCTTAATTTTTCCTCATTACCTTTAACGGTCTCATAAGCACTACGGGACATCATGAACAGCTTCTCAAACTTTTGTCGCAATATTCTCATATTTTCAGAGTATCCTTCGTTTAGGGGAGTTAACTTGCATCTTTGTATAGCTCTTGCCGCAAGTCCAGTGCAATACCTCAATAAATACATCAACTTCATTTCTTCATTTATTACAAAGCCACTCAACTTGTTTTCAAACTCTTTGACAAACGGTGGATAGTCGACTGAGTTCGCCTTCAATATACCGATGCTCAAATTTTCCTAGTTTGAAACCCCTACTATCACTAGACGGCGAAATATGAACATCAATATTATCATCGTGAGCATCATTACAAATGATCGACAACTCAATATTACTTACTCTTCTGTCTGCTGCCTAAGTGCCAATCCCCTTTCTTTGGCCCAGACATCATCCAACGACACCAAAATATCCAAATAGCGTTGCGATAATCCGTGACCAAAGAGAGGCTGGCGGCAGACCAGGTAAGTACTCTCCAGAAGAGTTTCAGGAAGCGCACCAGAAAACGAATAGAGGAATAAAAACTGTCAAGGAACTTGACCCTAAGTTCCTGTTATTTGCGAAGACGCTCCGAATCGATAACTACTACAATCATTTATTGACTTTAACTCTAAAATACCAGTATTTGTAGTAATTTATATAGTACGACAATTAAAATCGAAAATGATACAGAAGGCAATAAACAAATGTTTTGTAACGAATGCACCAGTACTTTTATTCGTATTCTTTCGTCTTCTCCCAATTTGTACACGATTGAATCATTCGCGCCTTCGAGTTGCCCACCAATGGCGACCAAGGTCAATGGGCCAACGTTCAATGTTCACATAACTTCACAGCCTTCAATATATCTACTAAAAATAACTGTATTTTACTACACGCTTTTGTTTCATATACCTGAATAATTTTCAAACATTTAATTTCATTATTAATAACTATGCTGTTTCATGAATAGTTCCTATCCAAATATTGATGAAAACAAAACACATATTTCAGGGAAGAGTCTATATCTGGCAAATTCGTTCACTTGGCCGTACAATGGCAATTATGTATAATTATTTTTTATATATGTGTGTGCATTAGGTCTGTCAGACGAGAATAAAATTTATTTAGGATTATTGTTTGCGTCATTATGGATGAGACTCTATTTTGATAAACAACACGGTGCTATACAGTAATATTAACTGATGACGTTTCGAGCACAAGCTATTGCTCATAATCATATCGAGTCACTCACACACTTTTTTTACTTCATTTGTATACATGAGTGAAATTGATTAGACATTTGAATAAAAATCAATATAAGATAATGTACATTCAGAAATAATATTAGTATTATCATTCAAATTCAATCAGATGGGAAATAAGATGTTTTAATAGTAAAAGTAATTAACTTGTTAGAATGTTGTAATGTGAATTGAAGTGAATACATTTTAACATCATTTATTATCCTCTGATTTGACTGGTGGTAATAATATCTTCCATATCTCTGGTATATGAATTGAGTCATTTCTGTCGCATGTGTTGGGTGTAGACTCAATGAACCAGGACTCAGTAATCAATCTCTTTCTCCATCTACCCATAATACTTTTCAGAATTTTGACACTATTCCACCCTATTGTGTTGTCGCGTGTCAATGCGTCCTGTGCAATCCTGCTCCAAAAATATGTGGAGATATGTGGATGACACTTTCAAAGTGTTAGAAACAGAACATATTTCTAGCTTCTTGGTGCATATAAACTCACTATTGAAGGGAATACAATTTACATTTAAATCGCAAAATGAACAAAGAGAATTAGCCATGATGTTAGATTGTAAAATAAAACGAACAGACGAAGGTGAACTATACACCAGCGTTTATAAAAGGCAACACATTCTGCTAATAGATATTTAGACTTTAATTCATCTCATCCATCATCTGTAAAGGCTGGTTTAGTTAAGTATCTAACAAACCGAGCAGTAGCATTAAGTAGTAGCACAAAAAAGACATAAACGATGAAATGAAACAGATAGAAGAGGTGTTAATGTTAAATAACTATATCAAAAAAGGTCAAAGGCAAAATAATAGTGGTGAAACTAATGATGATAAACAAAATATTCATTCAGATTAAGAGCGCAATATCGCTTGAATTTAAGTCACGCGTAGATAAAGGCTATCCCTGTCCAGAACAAACAAGAAGCCGGTCACTGTTCCTACGGTACTATTAATAAACAAATCAATAGTTATATATACAACAAACCTTAACGGTTTCAAGAGTTCAAAGCACAACGCTTAACAGAAAGCAAGGTACTGCTATCAGAGCGGAATAACGTTAAAGTCAAAATTGTGAACTAGCCGGAATCAGACACGATGGTTCAGGTAAGCAGTCAGTAGAAGAATGAACTCAAGTGAGGCATGGCATAGAACATAGAGAGCGGTTAAGAGATAGACAGAGCATAGGCACAAAAACAGAATTTAATTGGCTACTTAACCAGGTAGGAAGATACAGATGAAGAACAATAAATAAGATAAACTCGACAGAATAGTACAAAGTAAGACATGGGTCGGCAAAAATAACAGTTCACAAAATACTCAGACTAGGTAATGAGTTCAACCGCCTGACTAAACGGGTTGAGTGTAGTAATTTATTGTAATCAAAGTATTAGCATTTCAAGATGACCGAATTACAAGAATCCAAACAAAACAGAGAGGGCAGAACTCAGGAATTTGTATTTAGCGAAATTATTCTGCAATTCATATAAGCAACATATCAACAGTCAACAGTAAGTATTTAAACAATACAGAGATAGAAATTGTCAATCACCACATCCGCCACACGTCAAATATCTCCTTGCGTATTTATAATGATAACGCGGTTTGCTTGCAAGTAGCTGCGACCTTCTAACTGATTCTGTGATATCATTTTCATCAGTATTATCTGGACCTATTTCTGAATTATCTACAAAATCAGGACTATTAGCGGAATCAATAATATTATAATTGGAACGACCTACTTCATTTATTGTCACTTTGTCCAGGTGTCCGTTATGAATTGAGTGATCTTTGATGTCTAATATCTTCACCAGTCGATTTCCCATTTTTTGTAGTATAATTCCAACAGAAGGTCTATAGTTATTACCTTTGTAATGATGTACATTAGAAGTCGTGGACATCAGATGCTTTTTGAGAATTCGAGATTTGAAAAGTTTTGCAGGACTTTCACGGGTACTTGTGTGGTGGACCTTTCACTCGGTTAGCTCAGTTACCCAAATTCAAATAGAAAATAAAGTACCAAATCAGTTTAGTTACGGGAAGAATGCATTAAAGTCTGGTTACTTGGGTTTACAAAGATCCAAAGTCCACAATAAACGTTATAGACTCCAGGTGCTGCGGGAAGACTGCTCCGGTGTGGTGAGAGCAGGCTGCTAGCCGATTGGTTGGCACTAATCTACGTTAAGGTCTAGGTCACTAATATGGGCCGTGAACAAGGCTGAGTCAACAACCAATCACAGCAAAGTTAACGTGGCAAAATATGATTCGCAGATAGAGAACTCTATTTGTCAAGGAATCCCGAAACAACCAATCAGAAGCCTGCGTTTGTCTACCTAAACAACCAATCAGATGACTGCGCTTGTCTATAATAATGTTGTCTGAAATATGTATAAATACGTGTTGATTTTCATAATAAAACGATCTGTTGCCTGGCCCTTGTCTTCTGTTGTTACACCGGTACTAATTCTCCAATGTTGACGTTGCCGGAGGTCGACCAAAGTACGTAGGAAGAACTACGGTGCTCCTGCAAAAATTTGAGATAGAAAGCAGGTGATTAAAATTGATCGACGGCAGTTGAGATGGTGGAGAAGACGGAGCGTCGAAGGCAGAACTATATATTTATTCAAAACCCGAGGTAAAGTTCAAAGTACAGAGTTTATGGTTAAAACAAAGTAGTGTACAATATGTTCATTATTTACATAGTAGTAAAATTTGGATAAGTTTATTTTTGAGGACTCCACAGGGCTCCCCCTCTTAGAGGTCCGGGGGACCATCAGTACTTGTCCTCGTGAACGATTACATGAATATAAGCAATATAAATAAGGGACAATGCCAACAATAAGGATAACAAAAAAACAACATCAACAACAATAAGGATACCTAGTTAGATCAGGATGTATGGCATGCATCCGTGTCGTATAAAGTTTAGCACATACAAGCACATACAGGAATTTAAAAAAAATCAAAACTTGTTGTAATTTTAAATAAAAAATTTGTGTACATAATAAACCATGACATGTTCGTTAACATTTGTGAAATTCATATATAAATAGATATATACATATACTTGGTGAATGCGTGTGCTTGCAGTACAGTTGACGAACAGCAAATAATAATACTAATAAATATTTATGATTATAATGAAATGAATGTCGACAACAATAGTAATGAGAAGAATGTCTAAATGAGGTTAACGTTTATGTCAGTCAATGAAATGAACATAGCGGGCAGGTTTACAGATCTGCCGTCCACTGCGTGTCTGTACAGGGAGAAGAGTGAAGAGCGGGAGAGTTGGAGTTGAATTGACTTTCTGATTGTTCATTGGTGTCGGTGCTGCTAGTGTTTCATATTCGCTGTCGGTGTACGCTGGTTTAAGACGGACGATAGAAACAGTCTCCGGTTTACCATGTTTGTTCAGCGTGAAGTATTTATCGGTGCGATTAAGTACTAGAAAAGAACCTTCATATGGATGCTGTAAACCTTTTCTAATGGCATCGACGCGAACAAATGCAAATTTGCTAGTGAGTAGATTCTTATTTACTTGAGCTTTCTGAAGTGATTGGCGAGGGGCTACTGGTCGAAGCTGAAGCATATGCTGGGTAAAGCGGTTGGTGAAGTCGGAGACATTTACTTCAGTTGAATCATTAGACGGAACTAACTGACCAGGAAATGTGAGGGTAGTACCATACACAAGCTGAGCTGGTGTACATCCCAAATCTTCTTTTACAGTTGATCGGATACTGAGAAGAACTAATGGTAGGTGTTCACTCAACTTAGATGAGTCAGCTTGTGCCATAAGCGAGCTTTTCAGTTGTCGATGGAAACGTTCCACCAGACCATTCGCTGCAGGATGATAAGCTGTAGTGGAGATATGGTTCACTCCAAAGAGTCTCGTAAACTCTCGAAACAGAGTTGATTGAAATTGAGCTCCTCGGTCTGTTGTAATAGTTGTGGGTACTCCGTAGTTTGACACCAAGCGATCTAAGAAAACCAAAGCGATTATTCTGCAGATATATCGTTGAGTGGACAAGCAATAGCCCATCGGGTAAATCGATCAGTCGCGGTAAGTATATGAGTAAATCCTCTGGATGGCGGTAATGGTCCAATAATATCTATATGAACGTGTTGAAATCGTTTATCCGGTAAATTGAACTGTCTTGGAGGTGTGTCAATCACGTCTCTTAAACCGTTAATGCCCAGCTCTCGCTAGGCTCGGGCCCACGCTGTTCTTCGAAGATTTCAGAAACGCTTAGTTATAACGGACGAAAAAACCAAAACACCGATCTGCCGTTTGATATTTCTTTATTGTTACACCAACATATAAAAAGAATAAGCGAACTAAGGTCTGAAAACAAATATTACAATAATAAATCTCTGTATTACTTCTGACGATGTTTCACTCTTCTTTCTGAACAGCGACCGATGAGACGATGACTGTCGTATTGATGCCTCCGCGAAAATTGGGGAAGTTGATTTTGAGCAAACAACCATGAATTGATCGTTCAATCTTCAACTACATTGACACTCCCCGGCAAAAATGCGATCCATCCCTTTCTTCCATCATGACCAATACACGTTGACTTGGATGACATTGCGAGAACCTGGGTCGCACGGACAGAGCTGAAATGGAAAACAAACAGAAAAGCCAACACACCACAAGCATACCCACAGCACAATCTCACACATCAATGACGACCTGCGCCTCCAGACAGAGACCTCCTCTTGACATCTTGCAACACAATCGCCATTTGCTAGAATGACTCTTGCAGAATGCAAAGTGACCATGGCAGCACCTCACGATACTCTACGTACATCCTCTTGTCTACTCATTACCAATTACCACTGAAATCGCTTGTCACTCATTCTGCCTCAGTTCTAGTAGCGGTGACGCATGCGAGCCTCAGTCGTTTACACTCTTTCTCCCCGGCGTGTCGGACCGCAGCTAACAATTATCTCCGTATGCATTTCATTCTCAGCAATAGCCTAGCCTCCCCGGCGTATACGACCCATCTGCTGTCCTCAACATCAATCAATACATTCATGGATGTAGATGACTCGAAACAACTTTAGAAGTAATCACGACGAAAATTTTAACAAAATTACGCAATAACAACAAGATACGAAAACAACGATTAAACACAATGAATCCAAAATACACCAATTGATATGACACACCACACGTATATACAAATAGTACAAACAACCTCGCCGATCATGTCTTTGCGGAATTACTTTGAAGAATTGCAGGACTTACACCAGTACGCCTGCAACCCTTCTCAGGTTGACGATTGCTATTTGTGGAATGTCCGGACACACACAAGATTAACCAACAATTACGATGATTGGAACACACACAACTATTTAACACAAACATATGTGCAATCACTACATCAAATGTTGTGAATTCCGACATGAAAAGCTACCCTTGAAGAACTGTAGGACTTACAGCAGTACGCCTACATTCCTTCTCAGGTTGATGATCCAAGTGGAAGTCGTCCGGACACAGACAGAATTACCAACAGCTAGATGACAGATGGCATCTATTCAGTATATGAAATATGAACATATGTACAAAATCACACACCAAGCACATTGGACTGCTCATTGATGCGCCACCCTTTGAAGAATTGTAGGACTTACAGAAGTACGCCTACAACCCTTCTCAGGTTGACGCCCTAGGTTGGAAAATCGTTGCAGATTTCATTTGCTAACTTCCTTCTATGAGCTATATCCTCAAATGTGAACGGTAATACGCTCATGTCATTGTATCGTAGAATATAAATGACGAACAAACACACGACGTATCTGGTCAACCAAGCGTAGAAATAGAGTAATTTACACCAAAGATAAAAGCATTCAAATAGTAACTTGAAACTAGAAATGCCTTTATTCATGCAAGTCAATTTAACAATTACTCTCTCGTTTACACTTGGCTTATCCTCACTAAACTGACCATTGATATTCGTCCTTTCAAACGAACTGATACTAGCATAGTCATTGCACAAGATACTTGAGTTGATGGGCGTCTTTTTCATTGTGGATGACAGCACCAACGACGACTGATTGATATCAGTTGATGAAGTTAGCGGTGGATCGAAAGCTGTTGTTGCTCGACTTTCAGAAAGTTGTCTACCTGCAAGACCACCACCACTGGTGTCTTTTACTATCAGCTCAGGTTTAGCACTGGCATCTGATGATAGGTGGGCTACATGCTGATCAATTACACTGACGGTCTCACAAGTACGCATGCCTTCTGCAACTGCACCTGCATTTATTCCTACTTCACGTTCAAGTTCTACAGAAACTTTGTTCAACTTAGCAGTAGTAGGCATATCCCTCATCTCATCATGATCAACCAAAGACAAATCTGCACTATCATGATCATTATCACGAATATTCACTTTACCGTCAACTTCATCATTTTCGAACTCTTTAATAACAGAAGTAGACAATTTTGGTTCCTCCTCGCAAATCCTAAAAGGTTTTATAACTTCACTGTGACCAGTAATACCTTGTAAACTTGTGGAGTCAGAACTGCACTCTGAAGCGATAACTCTCTTCTGTGACACTCTATTCAACAATGGCTTACCAGTTGCAACTACAGACTTCTTCACCGCACCGTTATCGTCACACAATTCGGAGTCAGGCCTGGAGTTTACATTTAGCTTATCATTGAACTTGCTCACTGGTTCACAGTTCACCTTTGTATGCACCTCTTGCAAACGTGTAAAACACAACCGTGTTTGTCTTGCAGCTTGTAACTTATCTGTTGAGGATGTACTACGAAACCTATTACACTCACTAGGTCTATATGCATTACTAGACATCATGAAGCCTTCTCGATATCCACCTCTCTGAGACCCTCTCGTCATCATTGATTGCGTTTCACCCTCAGACTGCTCTATTCTAGGGTTGAGATTCAATATACTGGCAAACTTGCTCATAGATTGATTGACGCTATCTTTTACCAGTTTCAGGATATCATCAAACTTTGGCTCGATACCCTCATCCTCCATACGGGAGCTTATCTTCACCCACTTCCCTTGCAGTCGAGTAGGTAGACGTCTTGCTATTACTTCTAGTACAAAACTCGAGTTGAGGTCACTCATGCGATTCATCGAAATCATTCCATTCTTGTAAATTAGCAAATTATCTAAAAACTCAGTGAGTGCCTGGGAGTCATCCTGTAATTGACCACCATTACCATTAACAGCCTCAAATAATTTCCCTGCAATCATCGAAGGTCTTCCAAACCTTTGACGTAATATGCTCATAGCCTCGTAGTAGCCCTCTTTTGGCTTCATAAACGTACAGCACTGTATAGCTCTTGCAGCATCTCCAGTGCAATATCTCATCAAATACATTAACTTCGATTCATCATTTAATAAAATACTACTCAGCATGATCTCAAACTCCTTAACAAACTGTAAATAATCGGCCGGGTTTCCATCAAAACGTTGTGGTTCAAACTTAGGGAGTTTGATGTTCCTATTATCCCTGAACGGCGAAACAGTAACATCAACCATGTCATGCTTAACATCAGACACATCGTTACAATTAACAGACAAGTCACCATGACTTACTTTCCTGTTTGTATCCAAGACACTCTGTCCCTTCTTTGACCTAGGCATTGTTGAACTTGACCGAATTCCAAAGAAGTTCCAGATATTGCTTGTTCAAAGAGGACTTGACCGGCACCAGGAAAGATGAACGGCGACTATCCAAACTTTCACCAACTGTTTGAATCCTCCAGATCTGTTTCCATCGTCAGAAACTGTCAATCACGTCTCATAAACCGTTAATGCCCAGCTCTCGCTACGCTCGGGCCCACGCTGTTCTTCGAAGATTTCAGAAACGCTTAGTTATAACGGACGAAAAAACCAAAACACCGATCTGCCGTTTGATATTTCTTTATTGTTACACCAACATATAAAAAGAATAAGCGAACTAAGGTCTGAAAACAAATATTACAATAATAAATCATTGTATTACTTCTGACGATGTTTCACTCTTCTTTCTGAACAGCGACCGATGAGACGATGACTGTCGTATTGATGCCTCCGCGAAAATTGGGGAAGTTGATTTTGAGCAAACAACCATGAATTGATCGTTCAATCTTCAACTCCATTGACAAGGTGTGACGGTATGATGATGTACCTTGGATCTTTGACATTGCAAGCATTGGCAGGCCCATTTCCGAATATCGGAGTTCATCTTGGGCCAAACAAAACGCTAGCTGATTAACTTGACCGTAGCACGCACTCCAGGATGAGACAATGAATGTAGATTTTCAAACAAAGTTTTTCGACAACTTAGTGGAACAAAAGGTCTATGAACGCCCGTTGAAACGTCGCAGACGATAGTTGTATCAGACAGGGGAATAGGTACATTCTGCAACTGTAGGGAGGAGTTTCGTCTACAAGTATGGAGTTCGGCGTCATTTTTCTGCAGCTTGGCAATATTGTCTAGGCTAATATCTATCGAAGATAGGTGATTAACGTCACATCGAGACAAGGAATCGGCTACGATATTGGAATCTCCTTTGATGAACTGGATGTCTGTTGAGAATTGTGAGATGTAATCCAGTTGTCTGGCTTCTCTCGGAGAGTGTCTGTCCAACGAAGTGGTGAAAGCATAACAAAGAGGCTTATGGTCGGTTAAGATAGTAAAATGTCGACCTTGTAGTAAGAAGCTGAAATGTTTCACTGCTAGGTAGATGGCTAACAGTTCTCTGCCAAAAGTGCTGTAACGAGTTTGCGCAGGTTCCAACTTTTTGGAGAAGAAAGCAAGTGGAGTGATGTCATTATTGAACTTTTGTTGTAAAACTGCTCCCACTGCTACCTGCGATGCATCTGTACATAAAATGAGTGAAGCTTCTGGGTTTATTTGAGATAACATTACAACGTTGGATAAGGCATCTTTTGCATTATTAAATGCTGCTTTTGCTTCTTCAGACCACTGAAATTTCTTCGAATTGCATCTAAGTAGGTCGGTCAGTGGCTGAACTATGGAGGCACATGATGGAATAAAACGTCGGTAGAAGTTGAACATCCCGAGAAAACGTCTAAGTTTCTTTAAGGAATCAGGTTCGGGAAAGTTCTTAATAGTTTTTATCTTATCTTCGGTAGGTCTGATGCCTTCGGCAGTTATTCGATGTCCTAAGAATTCAATGGAAGGGGAACCAAAAATACATTTCTTTGGATTGATAACAACTCCAAATTGTTCAAACCTTTGAAATAACAGGCTTAAGTGTTGCATATGTTCTTCCATCGATGAGCTGGCAATTAAGACATCGTCGATATATACAAAGACGAAATCAAGACCTTGGGTAACTTGGTCCATAAAACGCTGAAATGTTTGAGCAGCATTCTTTAGTCCGAAAGGCATTCTCAAGAATTCGAATAATCCAAAAGGCGTGATAATTGCTGTTTTTGCAATGTCTTCTGGAGCGACTGGTATTTGATGATATGCCCTGACCAAGTCAACTTTAGTAAAAACGGTCTTTCCATGTAAGGTCAAGGAGAAGTCGTGGAGATGAGGTATAGGATAACGATCTGGGACCGTAGCGTTATTCAAAGCGCGATAATCTCCACATGGTCGCCAGTCATGATTAGTTTTAGGTACCATGTGCAAAGGTGAAGACCATGGGCTGTTAGATGGTCGTATGATACCTAGCTGCATCATATGTTCAAATTCCGACTTAGCTGCTGCTAGTTTATCGGGTGGTAACCGTCGTGGACGTGCCTTCACAGGTTGTCCTGTTGTGATGATCTTATGCGTAACTGTATGAGATATATCTTCGACGTTGTATGATGGTTTAAGGATTTTAGGAAATCGTTGCAATAAAGCAGAGAACATTTCACTCTCCGGCTTTTCTATACAGATGCTATGAACAGAGTAGTCACATGTAATACCGTGGATCTTGAGTTGGGTGCAATTGTCAACCAGTTTTTTCTTGCTGATATCAACCAACAGATTGAAATGACTTAGGAAGTCTGCACCTAGTATAGCGTGACGTACGTCAGCTACTATGAAGATCCATGTGAAACGTCGGCGTAATCCTAGGTTTAAAATCATTGACTGTTCGCCATACGTCTGTATGTTGGTTTGGTTGGCAGCACGAAGTGAAAGTTTACCAGGTATTTTGGCTGATCGCCTGGATAGTGAGGGGGGAATAACACTGACCTCGGCGCCTGTATCTACCAGGAATAATGTGCCGGTAGTCAAATCCCTCACATAGAAAAGGCGACTGGGGTGATTGCCAGTAACAGCCGTCGCCATTACTGTCTGGCTGGGGAGTTTCCCTGAATTGTGTTACCACTGTTGTACATACACGGTCGAAGACACTTCAGGGCATTATGCCCATACCTCCTATGATACCAACAAATGTTACGGCTTTGGGACGGTGTTCTAGAACGTCGTCTAGATCTTGATCGCCGTTGCTTAGATACCGTATGTGACTGGTTCCTTTGTGCTCGAAGCTCGGACACTTCCAGTCGTAAGTCTTGCATTTGAGATGTTAACTGGGAAAGTAACCAAAACGTTGGTGCGTCCTTCATAGATGTGGAATCCGGCAAGGCGGTAACAGGAGAGTTCTGTATCACTTCGCCTTTATGAAGTTCTTCGGGAAAAGTGACACGTTTATATGGAGCCATTGTCAAAAAAAAATTTAGTATAGAGATATACAAAATAGCAAAACTTGTGGTAACAAAAATTAAAGCAATGCGAGTTTAAAAGGCCAAAATAGCAACAAAAATGTTCAAAACGAGTTAACTATCGAAACAAAAAGGTTCGAAAACGGGTTAACCATAAAAAAAGGTTCGAAACGGGCTCACCAATTATTGTGGTGGACCTTTCACTCGGTTAGCTCAGTTACCCAAATTCAAATAGAAAATAAAGTACCAAATCAGTTTAGTTACGGGAAGAATGCATTAAAGTCTGGTTACTTGGGTTTACAAAGATCCAAAGTCCACAATAAACGTTATAGACTCCAGGTGCTGCGGGAAGACTGCTCCAGTACTAATTCTCCAATGTTGACGTTGCCGGAGGTCGACCAAAGTACGTAGGAAGAACTACGGTGCTCCTGCAAAAATTTGAGATAGAAAGCAGGTGATTAAAATTGATCGACGGCAGTTGAGATGGTGGAGAAGACGGAGCGTCGAAGGCAGAACTATATATTTATTCAAAACCCGAGGTAAAGTTCAAAGTACAGAGTTTATGGTTAAAACAAAGTAGTGTACAATATGTTCATTATTTACATAGTAGTAAAATTTGGATAAGTTTATTTTTGAGGACTCCATTTTTGTATGCTTTGCATTCGACAGACGCAGTCTATGCATATGCAGTAATTCCTCAATTTTAATCAGTTGCTCTCTCATCTCATTCAGGTCTTTTCATGTTTTCGACAGTTCACATTGTAACTCAGCTACCTCATTTTTGAAAACAGTTGACACTTGAGTTGCCGAACTTGTAGTGGAGGTTTTCATTGGATTAGCTTGAGTATTTTGAAAGGTTGAAAGACACATTGACTCCATTTTACTAGACAGCTTGGGAGAATTATAAGAATGTTGAGCAACATAAGTACTCGAACTTCTGCAAACAGTCTTGATGTGTCCAACTTTACCACATTTATGGCACTTAGCACCCAGAAAACGGCAAGTGCTTCGTAGATGTAACTTTCCACAGGATAAACACGGTTTAACGTTTTTGATCTCTGGCTGCATTCTATTACCTGTGGACGGTAGTTTGGATTGCTTTCCATGAGCATTTGTATTTTCGACTTTGGACAACATGACATCAGATACTGACGTAGTGAGAGCAGAGTATTCACTATTGACATCTTCATATGTAATACATAAATCTTTAGCAGTTTGAAAGGTACAAGAAGGAATCTGAATTAACTCTTTCTCCAACTTAGGAATATTGATTCCAGCAATTAGACGATCACGTAGTTGAGTATGCAGCTGATCTCCAAAGTTACACTTTGAAGCTTGAATCTGAAGTTGAAGAATGAACTCTCGAATCTTCTGGTTGGGAGCACGAACCAGTTTGTTGAAGTGAGCCCTCTCTCTGGTCTCAAATGTAGTTACATGAAAGCGATTTATAAGAAGTTCACGTAATTTATAATATGGCAGAGAAATTGGTTTTTCTGGAAATGACAGTCTTTACTAGGCTATATGCATCTAGCCCAATAGTAGTGATGAAATGTGCTGGAATTTTGTCATCCCGAACATTCTTTGAAATGTACCACGCATCGAAGCATTCCAAATAATCAGCAATCTCCCGCAGAGTAGCATTTATAGGAAAATTTCCCGGGTTATTTAGTTCCATCGCGACGCCAATTTGTAGTAATTTATTGTAATCGAAGTATTAGTATTTCGATATGACCGAATTACACGAATCTAAACAAAACACAGAGAGGGCAGAACTCAGGAATTTGTATTTAGCGAAATTATTATCCAATTCATATAAGAAACATATCAACAGTCAACAGTAAGTATTTAAACAATACAGAGATAGAAATGGTCAATCACCACATTGAGGTAGAAAAACATACACACAATTCATTAAACAAGGGGGGATAGACACGTTAGGCATGGATAATTGGGTTGCAACAACCCTAGGCTGATCTGGGACAGGTTGACTTGATTCAAGGATGGGAATTGAATTGATCTTACACAGACATTTATAAAACACAAATTAATTGAGCAAAGAATATCCGTCTCGATAATTTTCTCTTCTGGCTGTACAATTATGTATACGTTTATATACATAGAATATTCTAGAATAGTGGACATTAACAATATTAGTGTTTTTTAAATAATATCGATTTGTAAAGTAAGATCAATGAAATTACAGTTTATTAAAGATGCTTTATTTATAATAATAATAAAGATATAGTTGCAAATAGAATATCAGATAAAATTAAGAAAATCTCACAAAAATTCAGTATCATTCAAACCTAGATGGCCAAGGTAAGGGTAATGTCTGAACTAACTTCTTTTGGACGCACAAATTCGCTTTCTTAATATGGATCCCAACAGCTTCAGCAATATCTAGTAATCGAACTCTCAGGGCGAAATTAAGATGTGTTGGTATGCGGTTAATAACTCTGAAAGTCTGGTTATCATCAATCTAGTGTTCTATATCCACAAGATGAGATAGGATAGCGCTACAGATAAATTTTGTTTGTCCTTTATTTAACCACGCAGAATGATGTTCGGAAATGTAACGAGAAACACGTCTAATTGTACGGCCTACGTAAATGACTCCTCAGGAGCAGTTAAATTGATAGATAGACATGGAAGAGGCTAAATTGAGCAGTTTATCTTTTACTCCTGAACGCAAAAGAAGAGTAGTTTTGAAGATACAGCGTAATTCAGCAGCAGGGAATGCTCTTTTTACAGCATTTCTAAGGTGCTGTTCATTGACGCTCAAGTTGTCGTGATTTCTAAATCTTAAACTGAATTTAAATTCTGATACAGATGTATGTGAGTGATGGTTAGCTAACTTGTAGTAAAAGATGAAGTCTCAGCTTATTCGTGTTTTCCAGACCAGATATAAACTCACTCCGTTTTTAAGAACAGTAGTTATTTGAACCATGCTGCCTACTGCGGTAAACAGGGACTGACAGAAGCCAACACTGTACTTCGATGGTGTTTTCTTTCACATGCACTGATTGCGATCCAATTAGTCTTTTCCCTGATGCGGCATTCCAATTTTCACCACCAGTGCTTCTATATTATCGTTATATCTGATGCAGTGTGTAGTAATTAATTGTAATCGTAGTATTAGTATTTCGAGATGACCAAGTTACAAGAATCCAAACAAAACACAGAGAGGGCGGAATTCAGGAATTTGTATTTAGCGGAATTATTTTTCAATTCATATAAGAAATATTAACAATCAACAGTAAGTATTTAAACAATACAGAGATAGAAATAGTCAATCACCACACAGTGTCTATCTGTAGTTGTGCCAGCTACAAGTTCATTGATACTTATGTGCATTTTCATGATGCAGGGTTACTGATGTGATAGGTAGTTGTCATGCTCATAACTTTGGAAATTGAGCACTGACAAGATCAGCTTATGAATTTTGGTTGATTGATCCGACCGCATCACCCATTATTGTGACTGATAGCATGATGTTCTTTTCATTGATTATTTTTCGGTGGGTACGACTTCAGACGGTACGAAATGCCTCGTCGTCCGTGATATGTTTGACCCACATCAGTCGATCCACTCTCATAAACCCATCACTAGCAAACTTATTCTCTCACAGGAATTAGGGCATTCAAACTGAACGTTTTCTTAACCAGTGGATTTAACAATGCAGAGTACTTATTTATTTATTAAATTATTTTGTTGATTACAGCTTGATTCCACATCGTATTTTCGGTACAAATATGGATTTTTCACCATGTGATATCGGTAGCCCAAGTTTTGTGGGCCGACCATTGATATCAAGTGTGCATCAGCAGGGGATCGAACTCCGGACCATGTACATGGTCGGTGAGAGTCCTAACCACTGTGCCACCGACACAGTAGCAACACGATGAAGGTCACTTTCGTTGATAACAATGCATTGAGTACGACAGTGATGGCACCCCGGTGTTCTGAATCTCAGATAAGTTCAAGGTAGCATCTCTGTGAAGGTTGTCTAGCCTCTATTATTTTTTTCCAAATTGTTTCGACGTCATTTGTGGGTCTTGCTCTAGTCTGTTCAGCAAGTGTGTTCTTATGCTGACAAAATCTGGAGACTATAAACCACAAGTAGAGATTGGTACTTTAAACTGATCCTCTGTCAGTGAATTCAACTTGAAGTGTTGACACGTGAAGCTGATAATACCTAATTGCGTGTGAATGTTATCGTTTTCGTTCTACTCACATTTCATAAAATGTTATCGTATGTTGGATAGCAAACTATTATCACTGAAGTGCTGATGCAGTGTCAGGATGGTTTCTTTGAATGTTCCTTCACTGGGTTTCCGAGGTAGAATCAAACTGCAATATTTTTATAATTCATTCGTGTCTAAATTTTGAAGTAGAAGTCTAACTTTTGAGCTGTCATCTCTGCTCACAAAAATTACTCTAAATATGTCTTCTGTTGCAATTTCTTGTATTAGTTGTATTAGTATTTCGAGATGACCGAATTACAAGAATCCAAACAAATCACAGAGAGGGAGGAATTCAGGAATTTGTATTTAGCGGAATTATTATTCAATTCATAAAAGAAATATATTAACAATCAACAGTAAGTATTTAAACAATACAGAGATAGAAATAGTCAATCACCACATCTTCTTATCTACATAACCACATATCAAATGTAGTGTTTACATCTGGATCAAGAATAAATTCAAATATGCTTCTCCAACATTGTCATTGGATGGAGATGAAGATTCGCACCAGTATCACAAAACTGTTTGTTCAGTTTAATGAGCTGGTGTTTGCAAGAAGGCTAAGTTAACTAAATTCCTCTCATTTTTAAGTTTCCGTCTTTGATTATATGTATCTGTCCATCATCTGTTTTGGCTATTCACATTTGACATAGAAATAAACTAAGAATTAACTGATACCATCCAGGTGGCTACATTCTTCAACATATCTTTTTGTGAAAATCACATTAAGGCAAGTTTAATACAAGTGATTTATCTACTCTATACTGTCTGTACAAATACTAGAAAATAAATCAAGTTAGTGATTTTTATAATTCTGTGCTAAGCTCTTTAATCTTAAGCTCATTAAAGTATATAGATCACAGCGCCTTTTACTGATAAAATCAGATCCAAGCTTTATTAGTAGGTGATACAGTTATAACCTGTGTGATTGGTTTATGCTATTAACCAGTAGAATTTAACTTTCAACTAAGAATAAAATCACCTGATTGCAGATGACTAAATGAATAAAAACTGAGCTGCAAGCAACTAACCAGTAAATATTTCTTCTATACACATTCGCCCAGTAAACGTTTTCTACAAATGGGTACATTTGCTGGACATGTGTTCCCTGGGAGCGTTTTCATCTTTTTTGGTTTATGGTCTGTTTGGAATATAGCAGAAAAATTTAGCCGACGAAAACGTTATGAATTAAACAGGTCCAGAGAATCCATTCCATTATTTATCAATAGAATATCATTTCCAATTGTGAGAAAAACTTCCAGTAACCACAACTGCTGTATAAAAATTATACCATTTGATTCAGTTCTCAAAATTTTATGTTGCGTCATTGTATTGTGCGAAGAAGTTCAGTTAGGCTTTAAAAAAGACTGGACGGATGTGGATCCTCATAGTGCACAACATGTCAGTATGATCTCTTTATTTGGAGTAAGTGGCGTTGCTGAAGTATGCATACTTTATGGGGTATTGAAAATTCCAGTGTAAGTGAGTATATATTGAAATAGTTTATAAATATTTATATTTCATGAAGCTGTTATCAAGTTGAAGACTGAGGCCCACGTATCTTCTTTAGGGACTCCAATTGCAGCTTGTCCATTGTACAAATTTCAAATAGTTTTACATAAGACACCTGGAGTCACACTCTATCCGACACAGTAGTGTTTCATAGTGACAAACAATTTATGATATATTAAGTTGATTCTACACAAACTGACTAGTTTGGATAAATCCGACGATCAAGACGAAGAGAAGATTTACCAACCAATAAACCATAAACCTAGTAACATGATAACAGTGGAGAAATAAAGTGCTCAAGATCCCTTATTATTATTCTCCTGGGTTCCAAGTTGAACATAGGGCTACAACAGCACATCTCCACTTTGTTCTATTTGGTGCTTCCTCTTCAGCTGGGTCGACGATTGCCCATAATCTCTCATCTCCTCTTCGCATGACCTCCTCCATGTCACCCTCGAAGGACCTACTCGTCGCTTCCCATTGGGATTCCACTCGAGCAATGGCCTAGTGCGTGATGTCTTTTGATGGCCTCTTCAACGTATGTCCATTCCATCTCCATTTCCTCCTACATATTTGCTGAGCAATAGGCTCTTGGTTAGTTTGTTGCCAGAGTTTTTTTGTTGCTAATTCTTTCTGGCCAGCCATTTGATCTTCAGTATGGAGCCAGATAAGGGAGCTGACGATAAAAGTTTGAAACCTGTTGGACATTCGCTTTCGTGACATGCCAAGTTTCTGACCCATATAGAAGGATCAACTTTACATTTGTGTTGAGAATCTTAATCTTGTTCCTTATGCTGGCTGACCGAGTACAGAAGATTTCCAAACTGGTTTCAGGTTGATGAAGGTACATCTTGTCTTTCTGATTCTGACTTTGACATCCTCTTCCATTTTGCCTGTGGTTGAAACGATGCTTCTTAGATAAGTGAAGGAAGTAACCTCTGTTAAATCTTTCCCCTTTGACGATGACTGACATGACACTGGAGTCTAATTATTCAACAGAAAAGCTCAGTGTACTCTCCTTCAGTATACTTTTGATGCGATCAATATGTAGTGTTTCATGAACTGTTAACAAGTCCCATATGAGTATATCGACAAAAATTAGCTTAGTCACTCACTAATTCAGAGATGATTATCGCATTTACTGTTGGAAAGAGTGGGTGACAGAGTTAATAAGTAATTTTATCGTGGCAACCGCAAAATGTCAACCTAACCTAAGTGACATCCTATACTTGATAATAATAATATTAAGTCAAGGAATTTTCATACTCACTAGAATTGTCCTAAATTTTTTCAAGAAACCACATGTTCTTGGTCTCATACTGTCATTTGTTATATTTACAGGGTCTAGCAGTACCTCGTACACTTAATCACTGATGCGTAACTAGGTGATGTGATTATTAGTCTCGTTAGTTCGTTTCTCGGGAAATTCAGGCCAGGTGGTCTGTGTATTTCTCAGAAACATTTATAGATCCAGATTTCTTCGAAAGATATTCTCACAGAAGTAATAAAGCCTGTTGGCCTGTAAACAAGTCATTATTATCATGTTTATTAGTCAAAATAAAGGATTTCTAGGGACTTTAGATTAATTTCGGCTGTTGGATTTTCATCACAAACTAACATCAATTGGAGGAATCATTGAAAACCATGGGGCACTGATATCTGTTTCGTTCTATTTTGAGACTTCTCAGAACACGCACGCACGACTCCATAGGGGATAATACCCGGGACCTTCAGGTTACGAGAACATTCGGCCACTTCAGCTGGGATTCATTAACTCCAGAATTCTAACTTCGTTGACCTGACATATAGCGCTACCCTCACCAATGTCATCGATTCACATCCACTTCACTTTGGCATAGTATTGGTCAACGAGCTTTGTGTCATAACCTGAAGGTTGTGAGTTCGATCCATGGAGGGGTCCTGGGTGCGTACTAATGAAAAGTGACAAAGTAGGGAGAAACAGCTTTCCAGTGCTCCCGATTCTCAGTGGTCTCTATAAGCAACGTAGGTTTGTGACAAAAATCTAACAGTAGATATTTATTATTATCTGTCAATAGTGTATTCTAATTCTGTTACACTGATGAATACAAATGGCACACAAAACAACAAAGAACGAACAAAAACAGGCCGCGTGTGACCGGCCACAAGCAGTTGTCCCCTGGGCTCTGCGGTCACGCAACCAACTTCCACGGTGTGGGCAGCCGGGAAGTAACAATCGCCCTCACAATCCAAAACGCACACAAAACCTCTCTAATCCTCACTTATCTTTGTCTTCATCTTCATCTCTATTACCTTGCCTTCCTCCACTGATGCAACTCCTCTACTTGATGGCTCCTCACTCCCTCTTCACTCTGTGTCCACTAAAAACGACGAAAGCCAAAAAACCACCACGGATAGTCTCCTAAAGCCACGCCACCAATTTCATATAGGAGCATTTAATGTTAGGACACTTTGCCAAATAGGACAACAAGCATCACTAGCTAAGACCCTGGCATCTCGAGCCATTGATGTATGTTGTGTTTCAGAAACACGCATACAAGACCCAAGTGTGGTTATTCACCTAACCCCACCTGGCCAACAGGATGAATCTTCAAAATTCACCTTGAGGGTGTCAGGAGATGCCACAGCTAGTTCACGAGGATTAGCTGGCGTAGGGATAGCTCTGAGTACTAGGGCAGAAAAGACATTGCTTGACTGGATCCCGGTAGATAGCCGAATGTGTGCTGTCCGTCTGAACGGATCAGTAAGAAGGAGAAAGGACTGCACTACTCGCCGATGCCTTTTCGTAATCTCCGCCTACGCCCCCACTGACTGCAGTTCGGATGAAACGAAGGATGAGTTCTACCAAAAGCTGTCTAGTTTGGTGAGAAAGGCTAAACGCTCAGATATAGTCGTTCTAGCTGGTGACTTTAACGCTCAAGTAGGGAAATTGTGTCAATCTGAGAAGGATGTCGGTGGCACCTATGGAGTTCCGTGCCAGCGAACCGACAACGGTGACCGTCTCCTACAGTTCTGTTCAGATAATCATTTGTTTCTTGTAAGCACTAACTTTAAACACAAGGAGAGACACTGTTTAACCTGGCGACCCCCATCATCAAACCAACGCTGGACACAAATAGACCACATAGCAATAAGCTATCGTTGGCGTGGGTCGGTAGGAGATTGTCGCTCCTTCTGGAACACGTGTGTAGATACCGATCACGCACTGGTCCGGGCTCGTGTGTGCTTACGACTGAACGGACGTAGGAAACAGCTGGCGGTAAAACCATCACGTCCCCAGCTCGATCAGGAAACTAAATCCCTATTTGAGGAAGAACTAGCTAAACGCATATCTGAATTCGACAGCTGTGCTCACCCTGGAGAAGCCTGGAAGAATATTCAGTCAGCTATAGATACAGCTGTAAAAGCTGTGAATAAGGCAAATCCAAAGGTGAGTAAAAACCACTGGATTTCGACTGCCTCATCCGAACTGATAGATGCTAGAAGACTTATTCCGGCGAGCTCCGAATTCAATGAGGAGCGAAAGCTGCACAAAAGGAAACTTACTAAAAGTCTCCGCAAGGACCGTGAACAGTGGTGGGTGACAAAGGCGAAAGAGATGGAAAAAGCATTGGCGATAGGCAACACTAGGCAACTCTTTAGACTCATCACAGAATCGGGCGGGAGAAGGCAATTCATAAGTGAGACTATTTCTGAGAAAAATGGCTCCTTAATTAGCTCTCAGGATAGACGCCTTGAACGCTGGAAAGAACACTTTGAGGAACAATTTAACTTGCCTACAGCCACACTGAACCTCCCCGCCATCCACCACGTACCCGAATGGGATATAGACACTGGTCCGCCGTCTGTAGGTGAGGTTACAAAAGCTATCAGTAATTTGAAACGAGGCAAAGCGGCAGGACCCGACGGAATTATTCCGGAGGTGTTTAAATATGGGGGTGACATACTAGTTTGTAGATTAACTGAGGTACTAGGCAAAGTCTGGGAATCAGAGACAGTACCATCAGACTGGGGTAAGTCACTTATTATACCGATATTCAAGAAGGGAAACAAGTCCTCGTGTGATAATCATAGGGGGATCAGCCTAACGAACATAGTCTCTAAAATCCTAGGCTCAGTAATCATGCATAGACTAAGCAGAACTCGGGAGGAACAGACAAGGGAAAATCAAGCAGGCTTTAGACCAGGTAGAGGGTGCATAGATCATATCTTCACTCTTCGACAGATTCTAGAACATAGACACACTTTTCGGCGTCCAACAATTGTCATATTTCTTGACTTGAAGGCGGCCTTCGACTCCGTGGATCGAAAGGTACTATGGCAATGTCTGACTGTGAAGGGAGTGCCAAGAAAGTACATTGCACTAATCAAGGCACTCTATTCAAACTCACGTAGTCGTGTAAGGGCTTATGGGGAATTGTCATCTGAATTGGTAACAACCAGTGGTGTCCGACAGGGATGTCCACTTTCCCCATTTCTGTTTAACTTCATCATAGATATGCTAATGGAAGTATCCTTAACTGAACGTAGTGACTTAGGAATCGACTTGTTACCAGGGAATAATCTTATGGACTTAGAATATGCAGATGACATAGTCCTGTTAGGGGAGGATGCTGACAAAATGCAGAGTCTTCTGAACACCTTGAGCAGCAATCTTCGTATGTTTGGCATGCGATTCGCCCCTGCAAAATGTAAGATGCTGCTACAGGACTGGACCACGTCAACCCCTAACTTAGTGATAGGGAGTGAAGTGATAGAACATGTTGACCACTTCACCTACTTGGGAAGTTGTATTAGCACCAACGGACTGATTGGCGATGAAATCTCAGCACGGATCCGAAAAGCTCGAGCTGCTTTCGCTGACTTACACCATCTCTGGCGTAGGCGTGACATCCGGTTATCAACCAAGGGACGTGTGTACTGCTCATCAGTTCGCTCCGTCCTTCTCTATGGCTCTGAAACATGGCCAATACGCGTTGAAGACATGAAAAGGTTGACTGCTTTCGATCATAGATGTCTGCGATCTCTGTCTCACGTTAGGTGGTTTCACAAGATAAGTAATGTTGACGTTAGGCGTAGAGTGTTGGGCAAAGAGGGAAAATCAATCGACGAGGCTATAAAGTTACATAGACTAAGATGGCTAGGTCACGTGCTGCGCATGCCTAACCACCGCCTCCCCCGACGGGCATTGCTAGCTGATATAGGTTCAGGTTGGAAAAGAGCCAGTGGTGGCCAAACAAAAACATGGCATCAATCCATGAAATCCTTGACAGTTAAACTGAGTCAGGTAGGGAGATGCAGACTCCCGGGTTGGGGCCCTCGGGACTCTAGGAATCAATGGCTGGAGACAATAGGTGACATGGCTCAAAATCGTTGTCAATGGCGCAGATGTATTCAGTCTCTGTAATCTTTCATATTCCTTTCTACCATTACCCATTCTGTTTCACTCTTATACTTGTCAAACTCTATTAATTCTCTTCACTCATCTTCTTGTCTACCTCTGTGTGCTATTTGGAACGTGGCAACTCGAACTGCTGCACTTCGGTGCCAAGTTCTATGTTGAATCCAGACAGACAGAGCACTAGAGACTTAGACATCTTAGCGCAGTACAATTACGATGGAACTTTTAATGCTATAACATTGATTTAAGGAATAGAATTATTTGTAAGCCAGTTCAACCATACAACTTCATTATAAAGACACATGAAATATAACGGTTTCTGCCCGTTTTATTTTTATTCCCTCAGGTTCCAAATGGGACAAATGTCCTTAGCAACACATCCTTATTTCACTCTGTTCCCTACTGTATTTTTTGACTGGCTTCACGGTTGCTCATAAGTCTTTATCTCCTTTTTGTACGATCTACACCATGTCACCTTTGGACATGCACGCGACTCATCACTTCTCATTTTGTCTTCACTTGAGTGTCTTGCACGAAGTGTCACCCGATAGTCTCCCTTATGTGTATCCAACCTATCTCCATTTCCTTCTGCATAATTCTTCACGATGGGTCCTTGGTTGGTTCGTCGTTAAAGTTTCTTGTGGCTTATCCTTTCTGAAGGCCTCGAGATATTCAGCATCGACAGGTGAAGGCAGCTGTTCATAATGTTCATCATCGCGATATGGTTATAAGCAATGAATTGTGGTCAAAACGTCATCAGTAAATATTACTGTATCACTGAGTGATTATATCACATAAATTTTCTTTATGATGGAATTATACTCTAGCACAGTGTTCAAGTTCTTTTCTTATATCAGAGTAGCATGGATAAATGGAGTTTTTTCAACTAAGGGATGTACTACGTTTTCTCAATGGATCATGTGCTTCAAGCTGATTTGTGAATGAAAAGACTGAGCATATTTTTAAATCTGACAAGTCACTACCTTGTAAACTGGAGAAGCGGTTGGATTTGCCGCATGAGGTCTATGTTCAATTTAGAAATCGAAGTATTCAATTCTTACTGAAAAATTACTAACGATAGATGTGTATTATTTCCCTGATTAACTTATGAAGCTTAATGACAACATAGTTCTTTACGTTAAGAAACTGGTTGAGGTTGCATCGACCGGAATCTAACGTTTAAGAAAATTAACATTGGATCTATTCCACAATGCTCAAACTTTATACTGACACTAATGATGAGTAGACTTCTCTTGAATCCTTCGATATTCAGAGTAAAAAGTAATATAAATCTACTGCAATTTGTCTCCATTTAATTTACTATTATTTAGTACTAGTTTGAGGTCAGTTATTGACCTACTTGCTGAGAACTTGGAACTGCTCATTTATAATGAAGTTGCTGTGATTTCTTAGTCTTGAATTAAGTTTGAATTTTGACACAGGTGTGTTTGTGATGTGATTGATTAATTTGTAATGAAAGATGAGATTTAGCCGAGCTCGTTTTTTGAACCTACAAAAATTCTGCATTAACTCAAGTGACATTCTTAGTCTGTTATAAGACTGTGTAGTCAGGACTGGTTTTGAAGTGATTGTTCTTAAAGTGAAATATCGTTGTGCCTCACTGATTTTATATATGTCACTTGAATGAAATCATGGATTTGCCTACATCCAAGTGAGTGACTGTCTCTGCTCCATGTAGTGGAAGTCAGACATTCATCATTTCAGTTCACTAGTCTGTTTTTCCCATATTTTAAAGGAGATATGAGATTAATTACTGTCTGCAATCAAGAAATCAAGTAAACTAATACTGACATGCTGACATCTAATTGATCCTACTCAAATTTTGTACGAGGGTCAAATTGTTATACCGTTCTCCTAAAATTTCTGTATTGTACTGGTGTGGAAATTTTTAATGAGGCTGAAGTGAATCAGATCATCTCTTAACCATTTGGCAACAGTCATTCGAATTAATAATCACTAACCGGGCTATTTTCCATGTTTGTTTCTATTAACTCCTTTGAAGCTTAATACTGATTCTTTATCGTTTATATTCACAAGTTGTAATTCCTTTTATATATAAAGCAATTCTGTCGGAAAATTGCTCTGAATCTTGCTTTGCGTTTGCTTAAGTCACTTAAAACTTTTGAGGGATTTTGCTAATTTCCCATTTACTGACTGAAGTAATTGAAGTGTATCAGTCTGTAATTCGCGAGCAGGGGATTAGGGAACTATAGATGCACCTACCATGACTTTAAGTAAAACAGTGCCAGTCAGTGACTGTCCAATATTTCCATCTCTTCTGCAGTAATCGTGCAAACATTCAGCAAATCAGTCGGCTATCAGTACTTTCTAATAATTATGATGTGCTTTCAAGATTTAGTTTCTAGGGATTTGATTTATCCCAAGTTTAACCATGTATCGATATCGGTTAGAGAGCCATTGAAAACCAAAGAGTACTGGACGGCTGTTCCATCAAACTTAAAACAAATTTAGTCCCTGCAACTCAAATCCTGAAAATTAATATGATGCTGGCTAGTGACTGGCTACATAAAGAAATTTATTGGAGTTCTAGTCAAATTCATGACCAGCAATGTTCATCCAGTAAAGAGTAAGGACAAATACTCACCGATGACACTGTCTAGTGGTCGCGCTAAAATCACGAGAATTCACGAGCCGTTGAATCGAGTCCCAGTGGCTTGATGGACTGTGAGCTTTCCTTGTAACCTGGGGGCCATAGGTTAGAAACCCGGTGAGTGCGTACTACTGATGAGTTCTAGACTAGGACGAAACAGCTGTCCAGAACTCCATGGATTTCAATGGTTCTCTAACTGATATCAATCCTTGGGCAAACCTGAAACTTTATTTTAGCTTCATTTATGGCCAATTCCAGCCAGTGAACAAACTCAAATCTTCTGTAAGAACATTATCTAATCTGTCTTCTGCTGGAAACAGTAAGATAAATCGGAAACAGAGGAATTTACATTATGCTCCTGCCAAATTTTCTCATTTTCCAAGCTTTTGAGTTGACATAAATGAAAGAAATATCGTTACCTGCATCAACCATAGATCCAAACTTTGTCATTTAATGTTTTCAGTATGACATCATGAGGCACTTGCAAAAGATAAGCGATAAATCCACTTCTAAAAAGGTAAAAGCCTATCTGACACCTGCATAATCTTATTCCATTTCTCCAAATGTCATCACCAATGTAAATGATTCACAACTACTCATTCTGAACATAGATGTCAGTCAGGGGGATTTGAAATATATTTTTCAAAATATTTGCTCAGACAAATATCACCACTGATATAATCATTCCTGTTTCGCTTTTTCCTCTTTTTAGCCAATCGGAATACTTCTTCACCTTTATGGCACTTCTAGGAGAATTCTTTTTATTCATGTTTCATTTACACGGGAGAAGTCCTTTGGATGTTTACATTCACTTACTTCTAGCTGGGATGGTCGCATTAGGTGTTGTACTACTACTCTGCGAACTGATAGCTCCTCATCAACCAGTTTATGGTATAATGCGCAGTTGGACATATCTAATGCAAGGAACATGGTTTTGGCAAGTAAGTGACTAGTTTTAGTGTGCATTTTGAAAGTGTTCGATGTGTAACAGTGGGAATTCTATCGGCCATTGATTACCATCATCTTGGTATCTGTTTACGTCACTTTTATTTCTTGCATGAATATAGTACCTCAGTGAAAACAGAACTGTAAGTCTAAGCATTTTGTTCAAAAGAAAGACTAGACAGAAAATTTAGGTCAATCACTATCATTTTCATTTCTGGGTATTCAAATATCAAAAAAGTAACATCAACAGAATATTGATTGGAATATAATGTTAGCCACGAATATTCGCTTCGTTAGAATTCTGTTTATATCTCACAGAGACAACGTAAGAAGTTCTCTACTCTATTATTAATTGAATTATTGTTAGCAGTAATAATAGTCAGTCATGTGGCAATCAACATCAGGAAACAGTATGAATACGCGGGTATTATTTGCTTGTTAGCTGCAATGTTGCATAACCTTGTGAATAGCGGTCATATAGAATTACTACATTTCCAAATTTCCAATTACGCATTTAGAAAAAAACAACAGATTGGGCGAAGAAATATATTCCTTTTCAATTAGTCTCTCATCATCAGCTCTACACTAATATCTAGTGTTTTAAACCAAAATGTTTTACCAATCAAGTGGTTATTTTAGTTAATCAGTTTTAGATATGCGGGGTGGGGAAGTTAAGAGGTTAAAAGTCATCAAAACAATTAACTAACAAATGTTAGTAACAAGATATCTAAGTTTTGGAGGAGGGAGGGGTGAAAATTAATTACCGAATTCGAGGTAATTTAATTCGTAGGGATTAGCAAAAAATTATTACATAGTCAAGAAATTTGTAAGATAATAATGACTAAGCAAAATAGGATGACTCAGTGGAATTACGTACAATACAAACAAGTTAATAGAATTAGCTACAAGTGTAAAAATTAACAAAGTCGAAAGATAGTTACATTCTGAAAAACTTAATACATATTGTGAAGTTGGCCATAACACAGAAAGGGGCTATACAAATTTCTTTCGAACATACAGATTCGGCTCGTTCAGATAACTTCCGATTGCCTCTACTGTATGTAAAAGTCGTGCTCGTAGACCATGCAAGAGGTTAGATGATATACGATATATAACTTTAAAAGCTTTGTTAGAGTCAACTTGACGTCTAGAATCCACAAGATGAGCTAGTATAGAGCTGCGTATAGCTTTATTCGGATCTTTGCGAAACGGAGATACGAGGTGTTCAGAAATTAGATGATGAACTTGCGTGATCGTACGCCCAATGTAACTAGCTCCTCCGCACGAGCAGTTAAACTGGTAAATACTCATCGAAGAGGCGAAACAGGGTAGTTTGTCTTTATTTCTTGAAGTAAGTATTGGTTGGCTAGTGAATATACAGTGTAGATTAGCTGCGTTGAAAGTCCTTCTGAAGGCCCTTCTCAGACGTTGTGATAAGATTTCACTTTTGAGACCATCCATGAATTGTAATGTTGGGAAGAATGATTTTTGGGGAACAAAAGGCACTTCCGACCTTTTACTTTCTGTGTTCATGTGTTTGTTCAAGAATTTGGCCGGATATCCGTTTCTACTTAGCAGATCACGAGTATTACCGAGTTCTTCGTTCAGTGTCTCATTTAAACAGATAACTCTAGTCCGGCGAACCAGACATCTAACCAGATTACGTTTGTATTGTAGAGGTACGAAACTCAGAAAGTCAGTATATTGTTCAGTGGAAATAGGTTTTCTATGCAAACGTCTACATGTTGTTCGGTCTATTCGTTTAGTCATTGGGACGTCAAGAAAAGAGATAGAATCAGTTTCATCTTCCTCTTGTTTAATGAAGCTTATGCCAGGATGTTCTTTATTGAATTTATCCAATATGTTCTTCGTCTCACCTTCTTTCTTCACAACTGTAAATTTATAACGGACATATCGGCAATAGAAATCAAGATTATATATTACACCTTAAAGAGGACCATTCTCTAGTTTCGCTAGGAAAAAATCTGCAACGATTGGGCATAGAGGTGATCCCACGGCAACACCATCTCATTGTCTATACATTTTTTATTGGGCGAAACGTTTACGTTGATTGTACACCCTAAAAGAAGATCCTTTGAGGAAGACACAGCAATTCCAGTTTCTACACCTTGCTTTATCAATTCATTACATATGTAATCAACTGTTCCCATCAAAGACACATTGGTGAATAAAGAAGACACATCCAGTGATATCTTGTATTTATCCTTCATATTTAATTCTATATTTCTTTCTATGGACTCAAAACTATCTTTCACCCTACTTTTCACATTTCTTGTGCAACGGCCGTAAGGGTTCCAACAGCCGTTTTGCAGTTGAATGGTATGGTGAGCTAGACATATCGAGGACCAGTCTAAGTGTCAAGCTGTTTTTGTGAATCTTAGGTAAGCTGCATAACCTCGATGCCACCGTGCCAACAGGTTTTAGTGTTTCATACAAGTCAGGTGAAATATTGTCTTGTTGTTTCAACTTTTTTAAAGTCACTGTTAACTGTCCCACTCGACTCCTGCGTATCTTTAATAGTTGATTTCTACATTTTACTTCATATTATCATTAGGTAGTCGTAATTTCCCAGTTGAGTATGATTCTAGTTTGATTTGTCCAAATACTGATACGGCTTGATTAACCACCAACTGTTTTCCAACACTTATCTGGACACGAATGATTCAAATACATCAATATTGAGACAATTCTGATTTAGATTTTGAAAAACGGTGAACTCGATACTGTGGTGTCTTATTTCCTTGGATTCATAGTCGCCTCGTAAGTTGTTGGCGCCAGTTGATAGATTTTTTTATACCTAGGGAAACGTTTCTCACGGCTTTTTGCAAAAATACTGAAGAGTCCAGTAAAGGCATGTAATAGATTATAACTGACTCGTTGAAGCATTATGAGGAATTTTGAAGAACCTTTCATGATCAAAAAAGCGATATTATTTACTGCAATGAGAAGAATATTCGTGGAGTTCAAGGTGAAATCAGCCGAGAGTAGAAGTGGCTGCTTAATCATGTGAAGTGATATTTGAACAAAGTTAGTGGTCAGCGATAAGAAAGATATGCATAAAAAAATTGATAAGGATGAGGATGAATGAAAACTTCGATTGGCGTCACAGACATGAAATGAAATTTTGATGCATAAATGGATGAATTCAGCGGTTACCAAGCTATTAATCAGGTAGTGATAGCCCATTTTCGAGGAAAAATTTAAGCTCCATTGTTTGCATGTCAAATGTGTCATCAGTTCCAAGTAGTTATGAAGCGCTTACGCTGTTAACTACATTTCAACATTCCGGAGTGTTGTTTTGGTGTCTTGTATGAAACAGGAACCGTGCAACGACTGTGATAAAAAGAGCTAAACTGCTGAATTACGCACTGTTTGATAAGAATTAAAAGTACTCGAAGACAACCGTCTCCACCTTTCATCCTATAAGACAGCAAGCACAAGCATTTTGCTTCCTAAAAAAACCTATTCTCACTGTATTATTCAAACAATACCGCGTAAATCAATCAGAAAAGTAAAAATACATATTCACCAGTAAACAGCACTGAATAAGAATGACTGTGATCTGAACTCCCAGTCAAGCGTTTTCTCAAATGAATTGAGCCACAGACAAATAAACATCTCAATATGGTAATTGGTGATCCAACTGTTTTTCTCATAATTAATTTCCGAAATATCTTGCTAAACTCCTCAATTTCTCAGATTCAATCAACTACTAAAAGTAGGGTATATTCAGATTTCTATGCGTAACGCATTATATAGTTATGAGGACGGATATGATAACCCGATAACTCATAGATGAAATAAACTTCTCTGTGGACTTAATCATGTATTTTTTAGTCTATAGGATACACTGACAACATGGAGCTTGTTAACTTGTGGTCAACTAGAGAAATGTCATCCAACAACCTCATTTTCAACAAATGCAGGGAAAAACCTCTTGTATAATAATAGTTGCCACATTTCATAAACTAAAAGACTTGACACTACACGTGATGAGACAGATTAGTCAGCGAATGCTAGCAAACATTCGTTTTCTATAAAGATTCATATTTGATACAAGTAACGTCAGCGTTTTGAACTGAAGGACTCCAGGAGATTCATGAACGCGTCATCAAGTGTTGCTGTCACAGACATTGCAACTGAACTATTCCGGTTCTCGACTGATCATCTAGAGGACAGTGATGGACACAAATGTGCAACATTAGATATTAACACCTTCTATTTTGACCAGACTGCTATTTCACAGTGATGAATCAGCTGGAGGAACTGTGGTTACCGATTTCTTCCAAGAAAAATGAGTCATGAGTATAAAACGTATATTTGACCAATAGTAGAAATTGTAAAATAGATATTCATCCGTATTTTTTACTCTGTATCTCCAAAGCCTACTAATAAACGAAATCAGTTCCTTCCTGAGAAATACTGTAACTTTCAAAAATTTCACGAAACCCGTTCCCTTCATAAGTTTCGACAAAGAAGGAAAGACTAGATTCGCAGTATATAATGATATCGCTATATATATCACAGGTTCACATCATCTGCAATCTACTTGAAACCGAAGTGCTTATAAATAATTACAATAACATACTTCTTTGTTCGAATAGTAGTAAAGAAAACTTTATGGAATTAACGCATCCAAAATATAGGCATTATAATTTTGGTTCAAGTTACCGTTTATTTGTGTGCGTTAAAAATAGGAAAGAAGGAGGACGAGGAGAAAATAGAAAACAGAAAAATCTAATAAACAGTGTTGGCATGTAGGTTTGCGTAGCAAGTCAGGAAGATTACGGTTCATAAAATTGAAGACTTGCTCAGTGAGTTGAAGCCCCTAATATGAATGACTGACCATTTTAATCCAATTGTAGTTACCAAGGGATTGGGAGATTGACTACACTCTCTTTCTGTATTCATAATCTTGGTTTGAAGCGCTTGATTGCAATCGCTTCAGGAAATCGTAGAAAATTTGCTCTCCTTTTTATGCCTAATATTTTGAAAGACTTAGAAATCTCTACGAGATGACTTGCATTCACAAAGTGTCCGGTAAGTGTACTTTGCAAATATCTGCTTCCTTTTTGACATAAGTTTCTTGGGATATGGTCTTAAAATCGGATGGAAGCCCTCCTTTCTGTCCTTCCGACGTACTTGCCCCCACAAGTGCACATAAATTTATAAAAGCAGTTGAAGGTGAAATCAGTAAGGTATTTATGCAGCTTGGATTGGCTTATAGAGCATTTCGTGCTGTATAACGTTAGGAGCCTAGATGCATGGAGACATCTTTTTACTGCTGCTTTCATCCTCTTGTCAATCTTTTGTGATTCTGCTTCTCCTTTGAATGAGAGACAAATGAACACTTTCTTCTTTCCAACGGTTTGATGTTTCGCTTTCCCGTCCTTTTGGTTGCTGTACGTTTTGATAAATCCTTTTGGATACCCATTTTCCCTTAGGCATTTTTATACAAGGCCTAATTCTTTTTCTTCTTTGGGGAACATAACTTCCTTACTCTGTCGTATGGTGTTCTTACTAATCCACGAATATAGCGTGTCGCGCAGAAATATATTCTCCTGTTTAACAAATAAATGTCAGACGTCAGAGTAAAATAACAGTCTAGTCATGGTATCACAATTATTTTTTCACCATCACTCACATATGGCTTGACGGAAAGTTGAAGTGGTAAATTTAAGTCATTGGTTACAATTAGTGTAAGTTAGCCGTCGAGATGACAACACTACGCGCATTTTCTCTTGTTATCAATCCTTCACTGAACGGAGATGAAAATACACCTGTTAGGAAATATAATATTGTTGGCCTAACGCAAATTTTACTTGGGAAGTTGTTTACTAAATAGATCAGTCTATTTCTTTAAATTTTGTGCCTCCCTCATTAATACTCTGTTTCAATAATCTTACAGATACCATTGAGATCTCATCCTTCCGTTATTTCGCATTCAAGTATATTCTAGCTATTAGTTTTTTGAGCTTATCATCTATTTTTAAAGTAAGAATTGAAAGCATTTATTTCCCGATACGAATTTAAAACAAGCAACAAAGGTTGATAAAGCAGGAATTAATGAATTTATCAAATTTCTGTAGAACTCATCATCTGAATACTCTACATATGAGAATATATAAACTATTGAAATTACATTGGGCGATATAAGAGTGGTAAGCATTATCTTAACTCACTCCAACATTATAATTATTATTATTATAACTATTACTACTGAGACTATTTTGTTAGCAATTCTTGATATATTCTCTAATGACTAATTGTTTATCTAGGTGATGTAATTGGAGTGCAATGCATTTTATCTTAATTTGAATCTCTCACACTCCCTCTCCCCTTATCTGTTTAACCATGATCTAGAAAAAATTTGGTGAATTCATTAAATCCTGCTTTATTAACCTTTGTTGTTTGTTTATATTTTAAAAGTAATTTAATCACATTTAAAACATATTACGAAGATATCGAAACCAAAAATGTTGTCCATTTTTACATGAAGTTACACGTTAAATAACCTCCTTAATGAACATCAATGTCTTTATTATTAATTTCATAGATTGCTGCCACATTATATCCAACGTCATCATGGATGCCAATATGGAACCACAGCGCACCACAAAGCCTAGCATCGGCAGCTAATTCATTCGCCTACCATATGGTGGCTAATTTCTTCGCAATCATTTTAATTTTTATATTGATCAGATTACGTCACAGAGTTGGATTCATCAGTAATAAAACAGTGATCAACCACCTATCGTCCACAGTAGAAGCGCCAGCAGGAAATTCAGTGATAAGAAGAGAGAACGAGCAACAAAATTATAAGATCCAGACATTACAATTTCAGAGTTTTACTCCGCAGAATGATGCTGAGGAGTTTAACTGAATTATCATCTCGACAAAGACGCTTGTTAATGTGCATGAAATAAAACATAAGCAATTATAAAGTAAAAGTATGCATGAATATGAAAGAAATCGACTTATTTTGAAATGAAAATAAATATGTTTAAATATTTACCGTCAGCTAGAACATTAAACTGATCAATTTGAACTGCCTATTCTCCATTGTCAAATTTCGTGGGATACAAATGAGCTGAGATTTATATATGTCCAGACCAAGTTCATTTTTAAAAGTTTGAAAAAATGTGGGCATTGGGTATATATGTGCGTCGGTAGCATGGCCGTTAGGACTCTCGCCGACCATACACATGATCCGGGGTTCTATCCGCTGCCGACGCATACCTGATTTTAATGGTCGGCCTGCTAAATTTGGGCTACCGTTATCACATGCTGAAAATTCCACAGTTGTACTAAAAATGCGGTGTGGAATCAAGATATAACCAAAAAAATAATGGATAGAGATTTATCTGTCGTGTTGTACAGTGTTTTATGTGCTCAAGCTTGATAGTTTGGAAGTATCAACGAAATGAAATAATAGGGATCATTCGGGATTCAAAACAACTGTCACTGAAGTCCTTACTTTTATTTCTGACTTAAGTTGTAGCCTAAGAGTATAAAAGTAGTACTAAGAAATCGAGGAGTAGATGTGCATTTTGACAGTTTTCACTAAGTAGATTTAGCTTTCAACAAATTATCTCTGAAAAATTTAGTGACAGTTAATTACTTTATATGAAAATCGGCATCTAAATAATAAAATCGCAGTTTATGTTGATTCGTAATTTCAAAATATTATGAACTACTACTGCTGTCTGTCCATCGACCTATCGAACTCCCCCACCAATCATCCTACCAATAACTTCCCACCTGAACACTTGCAAAGTATATTTAGCTGCCTTCCGCAGATCCCTCAGCAGCCTTCATCGTACAAACATGATTGTGAATCATATCAGTTTAAAACATAGTATTTACTGTGGATCCAGTTTTAAAACCATAATTAGCCTTGAAAAGGCTTTCACATATGCCATAGATTTGATGCGAAAGATGTCATATCTCAAAGGATTTTCAAGTAGAATATTTTTCAGTTAGATTACTCTCCGACTTCAGTTTTCAGGAAGACCATGTCGACCATTAGGTCAGTCGAATGAAATTCATTGGTCAGCCCATGAATTTAACTTCTGCCTATTAGTGATATATAGTGCCATCCCAAAACCCACTGTTATCGGTGAATATTCGTCCTCACACTTCATTTGGTGGCTCCCTCTGATCACATCTTAACTCATGATGTAACATGGAACCAGTCAAATAACTACAAAGTGAAACCTGAGAACATTTCGTACAACTGCAATCACATTATCATTACCCGTGTTTTAGACTACTTTGGAAATATTCAAAAATAAACACACACACATGAAAATGTTAAATAGATCTAAAAGTTGTGATAAAAATCAACCAAGAAATGTTGTTTATCAAAATGAAGAAGGAAGAATTTAGTTCAATCTTTTATTGACAAGGTATGGAGGGATAACTGAAGGCAATACTACAAGCTTGCTTATCAGAATGAATAAGCAAATATGTCAGTTGTCAGTAGTATTCATGTAAACTCTTTCTATGTTATAGCATTGGCATTTGAACATCCAGTCGTAACCCAATATGAGGAAGTACAGCATATAGACAGGAAAACGCGATGACACCAAATCCGTTCAATTCACTTTTAGGGTATTCGAAGAAAACATTAACTTCGAAGGTATAAACGACCGAAATTAGTCGAAAGTACACAAAATTATCAATCCACAACTGTTGTTTTTCCATATCATTTTCCTTCTAAATTTGTCCACCCCTTGCTGAAAATAAGCTTACAGTATCTTGCTTATCTACATAAGTGTCAGGTACCACTAATTAATATATTTCAAGAGGGGCATAGATGCTACATTGTTTGATAGTTCCTGTCTGTATACTGAAGTTAGCTTCGACGTAGAAACATTTCCTAAGATTACGTGCACAAACAATCAGGTGACGCCGCTTTAACATTCTGTTTATCTACGCATCTTCGTCTCTGGGATCTGGTTGGTTGAAAATGTTTTTTATAAAGTGGTTCAAATAATCGAACCTCACTGATGTGTATGGCGACTAGTGTGTTTCAGTATTCAGAAATATAAGTGTCACCCAAATATATGATTTTTTAATAATCATGGCCATTCGAAGTATGATATTTAAACCTATCTTCCTTTTCATTGTAAGGATAATTTGTAGTTTGGATAGTGTTCCAGTGCCCGAATTTCGTGAACATATTTATGGTTGGCCTGCGAATTTTGGGCTACCGATATCCACGCTGAAAATTACACACTTGTACCAAAAATACGGTGTGGAATCAAGCTGTAACCATAAAATAAAATAAAAATAAAAATAGAATGCTGTTTTTGGAAGCAGGAGACGTGCATCTTAACCGATCAACAAAACGTAAGGATATTATTTAAAGATAAAATGAAATGAAAGAAACTAGCTACTCTAGGAGTCTCTATACCAAGGACAAAACTGGTTTCCAACTTCGAATGTGAGAAAATTTCCATAAGCTGATTCAGCGTGGTAACTTTTAGGTTGTATTATTATCTAGTCAACTTCAAGACTAATCTTATTATGATTGGTCACCAGATGGAAACGCCATTGAAAACCAAATATTTCTGGAAATAGTCCTAGTCATTTCACCCAGCAGAAATGCACACCTATTTCTCAGTAAGAGATTCAGTCCAAGGCATTCAGACTACAGATTGAGAATTGTACTGATTCAACCACTGAAATAAAATCCAATGATCCATTATGTCCAATATGTGACACACTGTTACTGCCATTTAGTGTCATCTGTGAGTATATATTCTCACAGTTAACTGGATAAACTTCACTGATCACAGGAACTTCATCTCCAAGTTAGTTACTAATAAGCAGTGAATGAATGTTAACTTATAGCATTGATGCTGAAATTATGAGTCTACTCTGAAACAAAAGCATTAGGTCACCAACTGAAAATGCTGGCTGAAATAACTAAAAGATACTGGAAATAAGAAATATATGATTGGTTTATGGACTGTCAAATTTGTTCATCATCTAGACGAGGTGTCAAACTGGTGCTACAAGCAATGCATTCATTTGTTTCATTTCTCTGTTGTATTAACTTCGACAGTGACATATTCTAATGTCGAAGTGGACAATTTAAGTAGTTCATAAAATATTACAGTTTACGAAGCAATTGAATCTCCCGATTGGTTATTTATATTGAGATTTTCATCTTATGCAATTAATGGTGACTAGTTTGTTTCGCGATAAACTTTTAGAAATGTAAACCGACTTTATAAATGCTTAAATTCACTTGGGTAGGCAAACTGCTTTGAGATATCTTCATATAGTTTACTACTTTACAAACCATAACGCAAATCAGAATTGAAGATAAGACCTCATTCAGAGTTGCTTTAAGTTCAGATTGATCCACATTATTTAAATGAATTGTCACTTCCCACCTTTCGAGTTTGAGGACAGACAGATAAAAGAAGAAAAAGAATCGACAGCTGAGTGAGAAAATGTAAGAAAATGCATAGTTCATTTGTGTCTACTTCTACTGAGTTAAAGTGTGTATCAGGTCAGAACATTTACGTTTCCATACAATGTGCATTTGTCTACTCTGTTCAACAGTTAACTGAGAACTATAGGAAGTGAGTGAAGTACTATACTCTCAATTTCTGTGTTCCTCATACTAATGTTCACCATCGTCCTGCGTCTAATCCACAAAATTAGCTTCTACGTGTTAAGTTCCGTTATGCCAGTATATTTTCGCCTTTTGCACTCAGACATTTCTAATAATCGTGGGATTAATCTCAATTTGACCCTTCACAATTTTAGCTGCGCTTTGTTTAATCCTGTCAATTATATTACATTACAAATTGGCTTATTAAAATGTTCTACGGTTTCTACCTCATAAGTATATATATATGATAGTTGGCGTTTTACGTAGCCCACGAAAATCCAATAATGCCAACACCGCTTCCTGTGAGCGCCTCTAGTCATTCAAGGAAAGTAATTTAATAAACCCCAACGATGATGGTAAATGATGTTCTCAACAATCATACAATTCCAACAATGAAAACTTCCAAGTCAAATATATCCAATTTCTACATAAAGCCCTTTCCACGTGAAAATCATTAACATATACTTCCTTAACTTACTTACAATAAGCAAATAAGAAAATACGTGCATTCTACTACATTCTAACTAAATATCTTTCTCTAGATAAAAGGAATTGTTGACAGTGTATCTTTATTGCTTCATGTAAACAAAACGAAGCAATGCTCAACAAGTCGTTAGATTTCTCTCAGTATACACATTATGCTTGAAGTAGCAAAACAAAGAGTGAAACTCACATAGTAGAAACTAAGTCTGTTTATTACATCGGCTTATAAACAAAACAGATCGATAACTTGAAATCAAATCTATACATCCGGAGGGAGTGAATTTTAGTAACTAGAGTCATTGGATTGGTAGAATTGATGCAAATACAAAAAATCCGTCCTTGTTATTGCTCTGCATCTACGTATTCTGAGTTGAATATTTATCATCATTCTCACCATTCCTGTTCATCCTCCTCGGATTACGCTTCATTGTTAGGGAATAGTAAATAAGCATAAAACTAGTTAATTCTTATTTTTCTGTCGAACACAATTATGACTAATTCGGAGTTGGTGCTTGTCTCACAGTGATATTCCCCACGGTCGTACAGTTGATCTATTTGGTAGTTATAACAGATGATCAGGGATACAATACTTTTTTAGCAGGGGAGGATGAAGTAAGACAGCAAAGTGTAACTGGAACTTTTACGTTCTACAATACACTACTGATTACTTAAGTCATATTCCATTATGGAGAAGTAACAGAATAATGACCGAGAATTAGACTTTAACTGAGCTGTTCCCTTATCCATGTCAGAATCAAATGTATGTGTTATAGACCACGTGAACAATGAACCATAATATATCTTGCTCTGTCTAGCAGATACCATGGTTTAGCTTGTCTTTGATGTGTCCTACCTTTTTTCAAAGTAGAAGACGCTTCCATGCTTCACACTTAGTGCTTGGTACGATTCGTGTTTTGGCTAAACTCTTATTAAGGATAACCACCAAAGCCTACTTTGTCTGCAATCATGGGTTGGCCAATACACCTATTTCGTTTAAATTTTGCCTCTTGTACACAAACAAAATCTAATCAGTACCTCGATGTTTTGTGCTAGAAAAATCTGAATTACCGACACTCTGGATGATAACATAAGGAAGACAAAAAACCTTTTCCATCAGAATGGATATCCAGAAAAATTTGTTAAAGTCTGCATGGTGAGAAGAGATAAATATAAATGCCTGCAAAATCTGCAGAAGAAACGTATTAATGACTTAATCCTTCAGAGAAGACTCAGGATCCTTAATAATGGCATCAAAACTCTGAAAAATAATATCTAAAACATTCTTACCGCAACGCCATGTTTATAATTCCAACGCAGGTTGAGGGTAACGTAACAAGTCTGGCTATTTCAATGTGCATTTATGAATTTAACTGTTACACAGGTAGAACGAACCGAAAAGCCCAGATTCGCTTTTTCAAGCACTGTTCTGGCGGTTAGGTAGAGGATTCTTAAAGTCAATCAGGAGTTCCATATTGGCACAGCTTGCAGGCACAGAACACAATACTGATAAAATAAAGCCTTTACAGCCTATAATTATCTAAGTTTGTACATCTTTGACTGCTAAGCACAGCTGAAACAGCTGCCAGAGAAATTTTTCAGCCCAATGTCTGAATTCAAAAAGGTGTTTTTAATCACTCTCCCTTTCATGACCTTCAACCACAACCTAGAATAGCTGTCTCCCCCAGTAACACAGTATAACTGTAAATATTATTTTAGATTTATTTGTGTTACTAAATACATTATTAGTGTTATACTGTGATATAGTTGCGTATTTTAATCTTATTTCAAAATTTATTATTTTTATATTATCTAATCGTTATGTGACAACCAGTACTGTCCCCTCTGCCCCTTCTAGTACACATGGACTACTGCATCTTCACGACTATCTAGATTATACAAACACTTGAATTGACTTATTCCTTTTGTTATCATTATGATCACCTATATTGTTAGCCACTTACTCACATCGTTGAACTTTGATTCTATTGATTCATATTGTTACAAATACCTATCAATAATATTTTATTGTGTAATTGTAAGGCCTGATGAGAAATCACCGGAAATACGTTTCTGTTTCCTTAGATTGTATTACATAATATATGTATTTTCACTGTGTGAAACAAAAGATTATCCAGTGCACCGATGAGCAACAAAAACAGGAGTCGAATGCAAATTACAATACACTGAACAAAAGAGTGAAGAAGAGTACCAGGGAAGACAAAAGAAAATATTATGAAGCCATGGAAAGTGAAGCAGAACAAGCTGCAGGCAAAGGAGACCTCACCACACTCTACCAAACAACTAGGCACCTATCGGGAAAAGTTCGACACAGATTAAGCCAGTAAAGGATAACAATGGAAAGTCAATCACCAAAGAAGTGTATTAAAAAAAACACTGGGCTGAACACTTCAAAAGACTTCTCAATCGACCGCCACCTACAACGCGCCGAACAATACCAACAACAGAAACATAACTACCAGTGAACATCGACCCCCCGACGAAATCAGAAGTCCTGAACTCAATGTAGATGCTAAAAGCTGGAAAAGCAGTAGGACCAGATGGAATCCCAGCAGAAGCATTGAAAATGAACCCACAGACAACAGCGGACTTGATGACACCACTACTGGAGAAGGTGTGGAAAGAGGGCAAAGTACCTGAGGATTGGAAGAAATGATACTTATTCAATTTACCACAGAAAGGAGACTTAAGTCAATGTAAAAACTGGCGCGGAATTATGCTCCTGTCCATCCCAAGCGAAATACTAAACCGCATCATCCTGGAGAGAATCAACACAAGCCCTAGATGAGAAACTTCGACCGGTACAGGCTGGATTCAGGAGAAACAAGTCATGTATTGATCAGGTCGCCACTCTACGGATCATCATTGAACAAAGCTTGAAATGACAGTCACCTCTCTATCTCAACTTCATTGACTTAGAAAAGACCTTCGACAGCGTCGATCGACGGGTGATTTGGCAACTACTTCGCTACTACGGGGTCCCACCGACAATTATACATCTCAACCAACAGTTGTACAACAATGCTGCATGCCAAGAAATCCACAACGGGAAACTTACGGAAGCTTTCGAAGTGAGGACGGAAATGAGGCAAGGCTCTCTACTATCGCCAACGATTTTCATGATTGCAGTAGATTGGATAATGAGATAGACAACGGGCAATGAGGAAACAGGCATAAAATGGAATCACACAAAAAAACGTGGAGGATCTGGACTTCGCCGATGATATGTATATGTCTGATTTCCCACAAACTAGAAGATATGCAAGTAAAAGCAACAAGCTGGCACAAGAAGCATCAAAGATAGGACTTCAAGTGAACATAGATAAAACAGAGGTGATGAAGATTCCTGGCCAACACCAACAGCAACAACAACAACAGACAACAATCAGCCATGGGAGGAACCTGAAAGAAACAATCTCCTTCACCTACCTAGCTACCTGGGAAGCATCGTTTCAACTGCAGGCGGAACCGACGAGGATATGAAAGCAAGAATCGGAAAAGCAAGACAAGCTTTCATTACTCTTAAGTCTGTATGGAGGTCAACAGCACTCAGCACCAAAAATAAGATCCGGATTTTCAACTCCAATGTGAAGTCAGTGCTATTATACGGATCAGAGACTTGGCCAGAGCGTCATAAAGAGCATCTCAAACAAACTTCAGATCTTCATCAACAGCTGCCTTCGCTTAATACTCAAGATCAAATGGCCAGGAAAGATCAGGAACAAAGATTTCTGGGAGAGAACCAACCAGGAACCGATTGTGAAACAAATAGGCAGGAAGAAATGGAGATGGATTGGCCATACTCTGAGGAAACCTTCAAGTGACATCACTAGACAAGCCATCGCTCGAGTGGAACCCGAAAGGGAAGCGGCGAGTTGGTCGTCAGTGAGAGGTTGACTTGGAGGAGGTCATGTGAGGAGGAGATGAAAGCATGTGAGCAGACTTGGAGGGGGGTGTAAAAGTTGGCAGAAAACCGTAGGCAATGGAGGTGCGCAGCTGAAGCCCTATGTTCCTCTAGGAATTAAAGGATAAAGTAATAAGTAAATAATAAATAATGTATTTTCACTTTGTGAAATTAACTGTCATGAAAATGCTCGGAGACAACTTATCAGAAAAGTAGGCCAGTCTAATAAACAATGTAAGTTTATCAAAAATTATTAGCTTCTTCACTGTGTCTTGATTTAAATTTCCAATCTTCATCCGTCATTCAAATCAGAACTAGAGATGCTCTTTCAATGACTTCGTATTTGTACCCAGAGTGGCGCTGGATATATGTATATATCTTCTAGAAATTATTAGACAGCCGTAAAAATGTGAAATAATACGAGAAAGAGTTATCGATAAAATCAGCGAGGATAGTAAAACAGAGTATCGAGGCGCAAAATAAAGAAAAACACATATAGTTAAGAAAAAAAGCTTCTCAGCAAGTCGGATTTTAGTCACTTAAACAATGCGCGATTTCGTAAGGCAAGCTTCACAGTTTATGCAGAATAAGAATCATGTCTTGACTCAACACCAACCATGCTATTCATAACAGTCAATGCTTATTTAACATAATATACATTAAAAATTTCAAATGATTCACTAATTCAAAACAAATTAGATCGGAACTTGCTTGTTACCTCAGAATTAAGTGTCTGCTTGTAGCCTAATTCTTTTGAACGAACTGAATTCATTTGTCAGCAAGCTGTAAAAGTATGTGTTAAAGAGTACAGGAAACCATTCAGAAGACACATTTAGATGATGTCAACATAAATATATGAATACATAAGAATGTTTAATGTTTGAAGAGAAGTGAAGTGTTAAACTAGTTTGAATAATTCAGATCAACTATCCAGTTCATCACTGTGAAATAGCAGTCTGGTCAAAATAGAAGGTGTTAATATCTAATGTTGCACATTTGTGTCCATCACTGTCCTCTAGATGATCAGTCGAGAACCGGAATAGTTCAGTTGCAATGTCTGTGACAGCAACACTTGATGACGCGTTCATGAATCTCCTGGAGTCCTTCAGTTCAAAACGCTGACGTTACTTGTATCAAATATGAATCTTTATAGAAAACGAATGTTTGCTAGCATTCGCTGACTAATCTGTCTCATCACGTGTAGTGTCAAGTCTTTTAGTTTATGAAATGTGGCAACTATTATTATACAAGAGGTTTTTCCCTGCATTTGTTGAAAATGAGGTTGTTGGATGACATTTCTCTAGTTGACCACAAGTTAACAAGCTCCATGTTGTCAGTGTATCCTATAGACTAAAAAATACATGATTAAGTCCACAGAGAAGTTTATTTCATCTATGAGTTATCGGGTTATCATATCCGTCCTCATAACTATATAATGCGTTACGCATAGAAATCTGAATATACCCTACTTTTAGTAGTTGATTGAATCTGAGAAATTGAGGAGTTTAGCAAGATATTTCGGAAATTAATTATGAGAAAAACAGTTGGATCACCAATTACCATATTGAGATGTTTATTTGTCTGTGGCTCAATTCATTTGAGAAAACGCTTGACTGGGAGTTCAGATCACAGTCATTCTTATTCAGTGCTGTTTACTGGTGAATATGTATTTTTACTTTTCTGATTGATTTACGCGGTATTGTTTGAATAATACAGTGAGAATAGGTTTTTTTAGGAAGCAAAATGCTTGTGGTAGCCATCAAAATAGACTTTTTTTAGGTAGTCAGTGGTAAACCTGAATTGTTCGGTGGTAACGCTACTGACAAAATCACTTGATTACAGTCTTTTGGGGTTGTTGAGACGAGAAAACAGACGTTACTTGTGTCAGACGTGAAAATGTACTGACCTCTGGAACAGCAATCAGAAAGTTTATAGGCTTTTGTTGACTTATCTGTGTTATATTATCTACTACTACGTAATCTGTAGGCACTCAAGTAAGGCGTGAATGTGGCTTTGAGTACTGGTTTGCTTATTCATCACGACTAACTTGAAGCTCTGGAGCTGTCACCACTGAACGGTTGAATCCCAATTTTTATATTCAAAGTGACAATTACTAACTTATTACCACCTTGGTAAGCAATGGTTCCTACAATTTGATGGAATGAGAGTTTAAACCGAACATCGAATTACAGTATCTGACAAAATCTTGGCAGTCTCACTAACCGGTTTCCTGCATAAGTGTTCAATGCTCTCATAAAAATGTAGTCAAGCATCTTCACTTCCCAGGTGTTGATAAAGTCTGCTTAAGTTAGATAAAATCAAAAGATAAGGAAAGTGTTTACTTCGAATACACAAATACACGTGAGCGAGCAACTTTGTGAGTTTGTGCGAATAGACCGACGGAGTGAGGTAAAGCAAGTTATGCACGAAAAGATAATCTGTATTTTAAAATGAAATGTTAGCTAGATTATGTGATCGGATCGATCAACAGTCTATGAATTCATCTAATACTTGTTCTGCCTTTTCCTTATAGCGCATCCTGAGATCTTAAGCAACAGCAAACGGCCGTACACAGTGATATAAATCAATATCCATAAGAACAAAGATAGAGTGATCTGACTTCAACCACTTCAATGTTTAACTTCATCATAGATATGCTAATGGAAGTATCCTTAACTGAACGTAGTGACTTAGGAATCGACTTGTTACCAGGGAATAATCTAATGGACTTAGAATATGCAGATGACATAGTCCTGTTAGGGGAGGATGCTGACAAAATGCAGAGTCTTCTGAACACCTTGAGCAGCAATCTTCGTATGTTTGGCATGCGATTCGCCCCTGTAAAATGTAAGATGCTGCTACAGGACTGGACCACGTCAACCCCTAACTTAGTGATAGGGAGTGAACATGTGATAGAACATGTTGACCACTTCACCTACTTGGGAAGTTGTATTGGCACCAACGGACTGATTGGCGATGAAATCTCAGCACGGATCCGAAAAGCTCAAGCTGCTTTCGCTGACTTACACCATCTCTGGCGTAGGCGTGACATCCGGTTATCAACCAAGGGACGTGTGTACTGCTCATCAGTTCGCTCCGTCCTTCTCTATGGCTCTGAAACATGGCCAATACGCGTTGAAGACATGAAAAGGTTGACTGCTTTCGATCATAGATGTCTGCGATCTCTGTCTCACGTTAGGTGGTTTCACAAGATAAGTAATGTTGACGTTAGGCGTAGAGTGTTGGGCAAAGAGGGAAAATCAATCGACGAGGTTATAAAGTTACATAGACTAATATGGCTAGGTCACGTGGTGCGTATGCCTAACCACCGCCTCCCCCGACGGGCATTGTTAGCTGATATAGGTTCAGGTTGGAAAAGAGCCAGTGGTGGCCAAACAAAAACATGGCATCAATCCATGAAATCCTTGACAGTTAAACTGAGTCAGGTAGGGAGATGCAGACTCCCGGGTTGGGGCCCTCGGGACTCTAGGAATCAATGGCTGGAGACAATAGGTGACATGGCTCAAAATCGTTGTCAATGGCGCAGATGTATTCAATCTCTGTAATCTTTCATATTCCTTTCTACCATTACCCATTCTGTTTCACTCCTATATTTGTCAAACTCTATTAATTCTCTCCACTCATCTTCTTGTCTACCTCTGTGTGCTATTTGGAACGTGGCAACTCGAACTGCTGCACTTCGGTGCCAAGTTCTATGTTGAATCCAGACAGACTTCAATGCACCATTTTCATCTTTGGTGGAAGATCCATTTCGTTTGCTTTAATAAGCACTTTGCGTTTTATCATTCGTTTCTTCTGCATTCTTCATAAATGTGAAATCTACAACAAAATATGCAATGTACTCCTAATGAGTCAACGTCGAATTAGTCATAATTGTGTTCGACAGAAAAATAAGAATTAACTAGTTTTATGCTTATTTACTATTCCCTAACAATGAAGCGTAATCCGAGGAGGATGAACAGGAATGGTGAGAATGATGATAAATATTCAACTCAGAATACGTAGATGCAGAGCAATAACAAGGACGGATTTTTTGTATTTGCATCAATTCTACCAATCCAATGACTCTAGTTACTAAAATTCACTCCCTCCGGATGTATAGATTTGATTTCAAGTTATCGATCTGTTTTGTTTATAAGCCGATGTAATAAACAGACTTAGTTTCTACTATGTGAGTTTCACTCTTTGTTTTGCTACTTCAAGCATAATGTGTATACTGAGAGAAATCTAACGACTTGTTGAGCATTGCTTCGTTTTGTTTACATGAAGCAATAAAGATACACTGTCAACAATTCCTTTTATCTAGAGAAAGATATTTAGTTAGAATGTAGTAGAATGCACGTATTTTCTTATTTGCTTATTGTAAGTAAGTTAAGGAAGTATATGTTAATGATTTTCACGTGGAAAGGGCTTTATGTAGAAATTGGATATATTTGACTTGGAAGTTTTCATTGTTGGAATTGTATGATTGTTGAGAACATCATTTACCAATAGTACTGTCGTCATGAATTTCTCATAGAGAATAGAACTCAAAGGTTTGGATTTTCGTAAGCTTCATAAGACTGGAATTATCAATGCAGAGGTAATCTCAGTGACACAATTGCAGTCCGTTAAATAGGAGCAGAATGAAGGATGAAATATGAAGTCTGTTTGAAAATTTTAAAGGAACTGAGATGAATTCATTATGATCGAATTGGAGCTATTATATATCGGAGATAGAAGAATATTTTGTGTTTTCGTGGTGAAATGAGAAAAAATAGGAGATGGGTACGTGGCCATCTGAAGTATTATTCAAACAATATGGGATATTAGTGACTACAAATGTATTAAAAAGAATGGAGTAAAGGACCACGGACGCAAATTTCTAGTAACGTCAAAAATTTAAGAGAAATTTCGTTGATATAGCAAAAATATTCATTCAGATATCTATAAAACACAACATAATCGAGCAAAGAATATTCTTTTCAATAAATTCCTCTTCTGGCTCTACAATTATATACATGTTTATATACACAGAATATTCAAGGTTGGTAGTTAATAACAATATTAGTGTTTTTTAAATAATATCGATTTGTAAAGCAAGATCAATGCAATTACAGTTCACTAAAAATACTTAAATTATAATAGTAATAAAGATATAATAGCGAGTAGGATATCAACTAAAATTAGGAAATTTTCACGAAAATTGAGAATCATTCAAACCTAGATGGCCAAGGTAGGGACAGCGTCTGAACTAACTTCTTTTGGACGCACAAATTAGGCTTCGACCAGTGTTAGATATGTTAAATTCGCCATACCATCCTGTAGCCAAATGGCTAGTCGAAATCTTACAGCCGCTTCATACGGAGTTAGTGAAACACAGTGTAAAGGATACTTTCGGATTTGTGGAAAGGATAAAAGATTTAAGTGTCGACAATAAATTCATGATATCATTTGACGTATCTTCCTTATTCACCAATGTACCACTTATGGAAACAGTGGACTTTGTATGTGAAGAACTTAAACGACGAAACATCAATGTCGGCATTCCTATATCATTTGTGAAAGAGCTTCTCTTGAAATGTACAATGAATGTCCACTTTTTATTTAATAAGGAACTATATAGACAAATTGACGGTGTGGCAATGGGGTCACCACTGGGACCCATTCTAGCCGACATTTTCCTTGCGAAACTAGAAAATGGGCCTCTGAAGGATGTTATTAGTGAACTCGAATTTTATTGTCGGTACATGGATGATACTTTTTTAATTATGAAAAACGAGAAGGAAGCAAAGAGCATCCTGGATAAATTTAACGAGGTACATACTGCAATAAATTTTACCATCGAGACAGAAAAGGAATCTAGTATTCCATTTTTAGACGTTTTTATGACCAGAAAAGAGGATGGCTCAATAAGAAGAAGTGTATATAGAAAACCTACATCAACGGGCCAGTACACACATTTTCTCAGTTTTGTGCCCTTGAAATACAAACGCAATTTGATAAAGTGCCTGGTTCACAGAGCAAGAGCGATTTGCTCGGACGAATGTCTTGATGAAGAACTGAATAATATTAAACGGTTGCTAAGTGAGAATGGTTATCCTGAAAAGTTTATTGATAAGAATATGAATTTGAAACCAAAGCAGCCGAAGTTACCAACAGTTCCAAAAAAGGCCTTATTCTTTCAGATGCAGTTCCTTGGGGACAACACTAGCGAGATACTAACACAGCGTATTAGAAACGCGGTAAAACGAGCATTCCCTGCTGCTGAATTACGTTGTATCTTTAAGACTACTTCTCTTCTGCGTTCGGGAGTAAAAGACAAACTGCCTAATTTCGCCTCATCCATGTGTATCTACCAATTTAATTGCTCCTGTGGAGCCAGTTACATAGGCCGCACAATTAGGCGTGTTTCTCGTCGAATTTCCGAACATCACCCTGCGTGGTTAAGCAAAGGCCAAACAAAATCTATCCGTAGCGCTATTTTGGCTCATCTGGTGGATACAGAACATAGGATTGATGTTAATCAAGCTTTCAGAGTTATTTATCGGATACCAACAAATCTCAACTTCGCCTTAAGAGTTCGATTACTAAATATTGCTGAGGCTGTTGGGATCCACATTAAAAAGCCTAATTTGTGCGTCCAAAAGAAGTTAGTTCAGACGCTGTCCCTACCTTGGCCATCTAGGTTTGAATGATTCTCAATTTTCGTGAAAATTTCCTAATTTTAGTTGATATCCTACTCGCTATTATATCTTTATTACTATTATAATTTAAGTATTTTTAGTGAACTGTAATTGCATTGATCTTGCTTTACAAATCGATATTATTTAAAAAACACTAATATTGTTATTAACTACCAACCTTGAATATTCTGTGTATATAAACATGTATATAATTGTAGAGCCAGAAGAGGAATTTATTGAAAAGAATATTCTTTGCTCGATTATGTTGTGTTTTATCAATTTCGTTGAATTGAGGCTGAGTAACCAGTGTCTACCAAACTAGTAATGAGTTTGTAAACCACACTTTCAGAATATTTAATTCGGGCTTCACCATTCAGATGTCAACAACTTCATCAACTCAAAACAGTCGCGAAGTACTGAAACTATTCACCACATTAAATTTTTATCAAATATTGTTCTTGTGTAGCATATTAGTCAGGTATCAAGCTGTAACCGTATCAGAAAGTACGGAACTTCTATGATTCTAAGGATCTTAGATTCAATAAACTGAACAGTCTAAACACAGATTTGTATGCTTTAGTCATTAAGTGCTTATGAGAAAAGATCTTACCACTTGGTATCCTACAGGTGAAATCAAACTATCTGTAGACTCGCCTTTGGATTTTCTAGTCTGATGAAGAAATCGACAACATAGAATCCAAGAAATAGTATCTATGATCGAACCAGCTCGACAACAATTCACCAATGAAGAATTGCAATCTATACGTCAAAAGATATCACATATATTAATGACACAACAAAACATACCATCTAATCTCACCATACAAGAATATGAAGCCGTAAGAAATTTGAAGGAAGACAAAAGAATCGTTATGACCAAAGCCGACAAGGGAAACGTCACTGTGATAATGAACAGGACTGATTTTGAAAAGAAGGTGATTGAACACCTATCTGAAGGACCATACTTACTCATTGAAGAAAAGAAGAAATCTGCCGAATTCAAAAAAGTGAAGCTAAATACAAACAGACTCCTTCAAGAAATGAAACCCAAAATTGCAAATTCTTTCCGGTTTAAACTAAAACCAAAATCTTGTGTACCTTCAAGACTCTACAGTCAACCAAAGATACATAAACCCAGGGTTCCATTGAGACGAGTAGTAGATTTTATCAACTCACCAACATACAACCTCTCGAAATACATATTTCCGATACTACAACCACTGCAAAAAGACACTCAGAATATTTTAAAAGATTCATATGATTTCAATGCGTCGGTGGCACAGTGGTTAGGACTCTCGCCGACCATTCACATGGTCCGAGGTTCGATCCCCTGCCGACGCACACCTGATATCTATGATCGGCCTGAAAAATTTAGGCTACCGATATCCGTGCTGAAAATTCTATACTTTTACCAAAAATACAGTGTGGAATCAAGCTGTAATAAAAAAAACCTAAATAGAACACCGAGAAATTGATAAAGAAGACACGATGTTAAGCTATGATGTTAACTCATTATATACTAGTATCCCTATTACCGAAAGTCTTGATATCATTTCAAGTCTACTAGAATCAAATACAACGCTATCACAAAGATGTCCTCTGGACACCAGTGAAATAATTAAGAGCTTAAAATTCTGTCTAGAAAGTGATTATTTTACTTTTAAAGAGAGTTTATATAGACAGACAAATGGTGTTGCTAAGGGTTCACCAGTCTCGCCAATAGTCGTCGAATTTTCCATGAATAAATTCGAAAATAACATCTTTTCAAGCATACTCACTCCTAAAATATGGTTAAGATATGTAGATGATACTTTTGTAGTGCTAAAAAGAGTTCTACACAGTTCATTCTCGGAGAAAATAAACAATCTATCTCCCAAAATCCAGTTCACTTTGGAAGCAGAATCAGACGTTGGTGAACTACCATTTCTAGACTGCTTAGTTAAGAGAAAGGAAAACGGACATTTTAGTATATCCATATTCAGGAATAGAACCAACTCCAACAAATATTTAGACTTCAGATCATCACACCCCACTGCGCAAAGTATCAGTTGTATCAGGTCTTCTTTGATGAGCACAATCTTTAATAACGGATTAAAAAGAAATATCAAACATTACTGAGACTTAAGCGAAATAACTATCCAGAGAACTTTATCAAAAAATTAGCACTGACATGAATATGGCCGAAAACGTATTCCGAAAACATGAACCTCAACAGTTGTCATTCCATACAGAGCAGAGACGTCAGATGATATCTAAAGAGTGCTCAATAAGCACAACATCAGAGTATTCTTTAAAATATCAGACACACTGCAAAGCAAACTTGTCCACATAAAAGACCAAATCCTTAAAGATTCTCCATCTAATTGTGGCTATAAAATAAAATGCTTGGAATGTGGTGCGATATACATCGGACAAACATCGCAAAAAATCAAGATCAGAAGAAATAAACACCGTAGAGCATCTGTTCGACCACCGAGAAATCCAGTTGAACTGGAAAAGCTTGGAAAAGTATTAGCGATAGGTCTACACGTTATAGAATCAGGCCACAAAATTAATTTTGACAATATTGAAATCATCATCCAGGAAAATTTCACGGATCACAAAGAACGTCTAATATCAGAAGCGCTTCATGTCAAGTAGAACCTGAATAGGAATGATGGGCTTAAACAGAATTTGACCTGGTTGCAACACCTTCTCGCCCCCATATGAGGTGATGAAATCAACACGAATGTGATAAGCAATTTCAGTATGTAAACACAAGCTGTTTTTATAATTTTACACTCTTATCAAACCAAACAATCTACACCTGGTTTTGTCATCCTTACCAATTGGTGAATTTGACAACGGAAAAATTACCCCATGCTGAGGAACGATGACTAAGTTGTTATATATAAGCTGAGATTCTTTAAATTCTGGTTTAATAATACTTTGACAAAGCTGTTAGCATTAAATAGCGAAACGTCAGTAAACACAATATGGTTTTGTTTTTCATTCACTAGGAAATACAAAACTCTCTATTATAATTAATATCATATACCTAATGCTCAAATTCTTCCAAACTGTTAAAAGTGAACTTGGTTGAACATATACAACATAGAGCCTTTTAAGTTGTGGTGAGCTAGAAAACTGATATCCTACAACCTATTGTCAGGAAGTGGTACGATTAATCTCTGGTTACTATAGCTGCTATACATGATGAATACCACATTTTATAAACATACCGAATGTTTAATTCATGAATTAAGACTGATAGGTGAAGTATATAATACCAGAGAGTAGTATGAATTTACAATTGCAGCAATTTGTTAATTTTCCGACTTCTGAATTGCCACATTTTATGTGTTCTAATATTTCGGTTGGCCAAATTCTGAGAAGGTCATATATATTTCTTCACTCATGATGCAATTAAAAATGAGTCAAAACTTAGCTGTTCAGCTGAAATAAATATTCTGCGTGCAATTCCTTAGACACTATCGGTCAGTTAATTGGGCCATTTCTCTTGTTTTGGTGAAAGTTAGTTTCAAGCGTTGAGCAGCAAGTCGTGGACACAGACTACTTGCTTATTAGCATTCGTCTGTAAGGCATAAGTGAAACGTGATTTATTTAATACTACTTATTAGTAGTCATTAGTATAAACTCTATTTTGTCTAACATTTCGTTACCCTGTAACCGCAGCCAATCATTTCTATTTGAAATTATCCCATTTAGTGTATCAGCATCTTATTTGGACAGACGTAATTGTTCAATTATGGTATATGCCATACATTTTATATTGACTGTCAGTGACAGTGCTTTTGACAACATACATGGAAGATACCTTATATTTTGAGATTTGTACATTCTTTATCATGTTGATGATAAGCATATTGCCGTAGTTTAGACATACCCTGTGTTAAATTTTAGGCGCAACGCAAAAGTTTGGCTTAATTGATCGAGATTTCGTTTACAGATTACACTTCAGAAATTCTCAGAAGAAAATTACAGCTTTGAAACAACTATTTGGACTATGGCATTAAAACAAGTTAAACACATTCGATATATAATAAGAGTCCTTGTATTCAAATCTTTTCGTTACCAGCAGTGTTAGGCCGTACTTTTCACTCTGTTTCTATGGGCTGTTCACAGGTAAAATCAGTTCGTTCATGTGAAATACTGTATAAGCTGATGCAACATTCTGAGTTTACAAGCAAATTCTGATCTGATTTGTTTTTATATTGCTGAATTTTTGATTGGTTGAAGGATTTCATTATGAGGTGACATCAGTTAGGGAACAACTAAAAATCCTGGGAGTGCAGGATGAAACAGCTGTCCAATAATCCCAGGTTTCCAATGGTTCTCTAACTGATCATAGCTCATGATGAAATCCTCCAACCAATCAAATAAAAAAATCCATACAAAACCAATACTTGGATATTTCTGAATGTACTTGAATTTCCAATGAAGATAAGATATTCGATGGTTGCAGCCGAATGAAAGGAAGCCTTGGAACTAGGTTTTGTGTTAGTTGGTACTCACCTGTCATTCAGGTGTATCTGCAACGTTGAAGGAATTCATGTCCCTTCTGACACTCCGAAACGCGTCAGCCAGCGCTGCATTCACAGATATTACCTCTGCAAAACTGACCGACAGAATTCAGTCCGCACCAAACACGCCCTAGTCACATTGCACCAGTTACTAAATAGTATCCAAAAGAAGATAAGGTAGTTAGGCGTTTTGATATGGTTGTGTTCTGTGAGCTGAATAGTTAATTTGCAAAGCTTTCATTGCCCTACTAGGCAATATTTTCAGCGCATACACTTCAATTTGAATTGAGGTTTTAGATTTCTGCACGATTTCATCAGTCATCTCTCCTGGTGGGTGACCTTGAACGCGATTGCATGTTTTTGTGTGTTTTGACACCCTCTAGGCTGCTTGTATTGGAACTGATTGTTTCCTTGACTTGAACTTTGACCCTTTGTGTGTGAGATTTCCTTCTAATTGATTGGTAAGTTTTGTCTATCTGAATGTGTCTGATGATTGATGATTCATTGGAATACCAGACTTCTAAAAATTTACTTGTATTCTTGGTATTTCCTCTGCCTAATATTTGAACGTTGTCCCAGTCAAATTGATGTCCGTGGTGTCTGTATGTAATGATTTGAGGGGGTGAATGTCATGTGTTTTGACGGCCAGCTTATGTTCATGGATGCGAAGTCGAAGGGGAGGTCCACTTTGACCAATGTGATGTCGTTGCATTTTATTTCGTAGACAATGTTGGTTTTATTTTCTTTCACTGATGAGTCTTTTGGTTGGTGAAGAGCTAAGTGGAATGATTGTATCAGTTTGAAGTCTTGCAGTTTTTTCTGAGATGTCTTTTCCTTGTCGGCTTTTGGTGTGGTAGGCTGGCTTGGAATATATGTCTTTTGATGAAATTCCGAGGATATACATTCTTTTGGAAGACGTCCATGAGATATATTTCTTCAATTTTCCTTAAGGTGGGAGTACTGCAATGAGTCCTTGCCCTCTTGAATAGTATTTGTATGCGATTCCTTTTGTGTTTATGGATTGTTGCTGTTGTAGAACAATATTTGGTCTGTGTGAGTTGATTTTCTATAAACTTGAGTTTCTAATTCTCCTGTGGTTATTTGCCTGACTAAGACGTCTAAATATGGGATTTTGTTCTCGGATTTCTCTTCTCTTTTGAATTTGATGTGGTTGAAAACTCTGTTTAGTAAGTTGTGAGTTTGTCCGACTCGTTTCATTTGATTATTACGAATGTGTCATCTACGTAGCGTATCCCAATTTATGGGTTAGATCTTTGGTAGGATTATGTTTTCGAGTCTTTGAGTCACTGCTTCTGCAAACCTGATATTAGTGATCCCATAGGTGTTGTTTTAACTTGTTCATACATTTGACCGTTAGATTCGAAGTACGTTGTTAGGCATAGGTTTATGTATACCACCCAGCTTGTGTGTTGCATTTTCGATTGTTGTGGAAGGTGTTCGTCGTTGCTGAGTAATTGTTCCATGGTATCTTTTGCTAGTTTCTGTCCAACTGAGGTATGCAATACTGCGACGTCGAAGGATATCATTATTTCTTGTTCACCTATCAGAACGCCTCTGATTTTCTCTAGAAATTGAAAGGCGGAATTGATGGAGAGATCAGAAGTTTCCGTTACGTGTTTCAATTTTCTGTGTGATTCTTCGGCTATATTGTATGTTGGAGTTTCTGGGAGTGATACAATTGGTCGTAAAGGGATATTTGGCGTGCGTAATTTAGGTCTGAACAAAGAGAGAAGAATCATTGGCACAGAATAATCTGAACCCATTTTATTTCGTTGGTTATCATCAGCTGCGTACAAGTTGAATTCTTTAATAAAATAAAAATGTACAATTTTAACAAACTTTCGTCCATTAGCAAGCATATTGTCAGAGCGTCATAGTAAAATAAGGCGTTGCGATTTACAGGGTGTCTAAAGTGTTACGACATATATATATCTAGTTACATTGGAAGAACAGAGAGGAGGGCCTGAGTCAGATTCTGTGAACATGTACCAAGGAGCCTTCGGTTAAAGGGACCGAATTGTTTAAGCTCTTCAATCGCCAAACACCTGATTGACACAGGACACCGAGTAGATGTACTGCAATCATTCAAAATAATTAACAAACAAAGTACCTCAAGTCTTCTCAGGTTTGCTGAAGCTATAGCAATAAAACTATTGAAACCTGACTTATGTGTCCAAAAGGAATCCGTTGTTAGACTTCAATTAACCTGGTGACTCACATCTTAGTAACTCGTCGTCTTCTGATTTTGTTAACTTATCTTTTTACTCTCTCCCCCCTTTATTTTTCGCTTGACTCTCCTAAAAGATAATTTCACTTGATCTTCTGAGTTCTGCTCACTGTATTACATCAACTTCTCATCTGACCTCATGTGCACCGAAAATTTAAAATTTTGATCTTCTCTTATCTAACTACGTAACTGTTACTAATTTTCTTTTGTTACCACCCCAAAAACACAACTGTTAATTAATTTTTTCAAGAGACTTCTCTCTAACAAGATATATATATGTCGTAACACTTTAGACACCCTGTAAATCGCAACGCCTTATTTTACTATGACGCTCTGACAATATGCTTGCTAATGGACGAAAGTTTGTTAAAATTGTACATTTTTATTTTATTAAAGAATTCAACTTGTACGCAGCTGATGATAACCAACGAAATAAAATGGGTTCAGATTATTCTGTGCCAATGATTCTTCTCTCTTTGTTCAAATTTACAGAAGGGAATCATTGTATGTAATTTACTTCTGCCGAAGAATCGAGTTAGGACTGGTCCATTGAATTTTCTTTCGCCATTGCTCTTGTTCGGTGATCTGACCTATTTTGATGAGCTTGTTTAAGGTTCTTTGAATGCGGTTGTCTAATGTTTAGATGAGATTTGTTATGAGTTGTTGGTTTACATCCTCTTCTTTCATTAGTTCTTCAGCTTTTTGATGTATTCTTCTTTGTCCATGGCTACTGTGGTTCTTCCTTTGTCAACTGGTAGAATGACGATATCCTTCCGATTTTTCAGCTTTTTGAGGGCCTTTAGTTCTTGAGAGTTGAGTTGTGTGTGGTGATTTTTTTCTGGTTGACTATAGGTACGATTGTTTGGCATTTATCTTCTTGTGTTTCCTCGTTCAAGTGTGATGATTTGAGCAATGATTCAAGGGCAGCGAATAAATCAGTATTTAGGCGTCTCCAGTGTTACGGAATATACACATTGGGTCATAGGAGTTATTAAGAAGACAATTGCATCGAAGAAAATTTTCTTTTTGACGAAGTCATCATCTAGGCTGTACATTCCTGTATTTATATCAAATGGATGGGAAAGTTCCAGAATAGTTCCCAGTTGAGGGTCAAATTAATAAAAATTAAAATTAGGAAGTAGAATGCCATAATAAACAGGGGGATGGATAAAACAAACAAAGTAGCATCATAATAACTAAGAAGATTGACATTATGCAGTTAGGGGTTAGAAATGTAGAAATAACAAAATAGACAGGATATTTGGATAAAAACTAATGTGATGAATAATTGTTTATGCAATCAGGGATTAAATATGTAGAAATAGTAAAATGACAAAATAAACACGAAGTGTTGTATTTTAACCCTTTTTGTAGTACCTTTTGTTCCGTTTTTCATAATGGCTATTATGATAGTTTGACTATGCAGTCAGTAGGTGTGTTGCCTAGTTGTTGTTTCCTAATTTTTGTTAGTTTGGTTCTAAGAACTTGGCGTCTTTGTTCTCTGTGTTTTCCACTTGACACTGCGATTGCGATGATCAGCGTTGACAGATGTTCTTGGTTGAGGGTTTTCTCTAGTGTTTATTTTTGAGCATCCATTACTTGTTGATATCTGTTGATCCAATAATGTGCATCTATAATCATTAATTTGACCATTTGTCTTGCACATTGGTCGGCCAATTTTCATCCCGTTGAGTAGTTGACTGGTGGTTTGTATCTGATGCTGGTTGGTAGGATTTGATGACGGAGACCGTCATGGAGAAAGAATAATTGTCCTCTGGTGGATCCTTGCCTTTTGCGAAGTATTCCCACTTTCGAAAAGTAAGAAGCGTGTTCCACTCATAATATTTAGACATGATAGAGAAGATTTGTAAGAGATTTGAGCTCCATTGTTCGGTTAGCTGAATGAAGAAAATAAGAGATAATTCAGGGAAGAAAATTTTCTTTACTGACAGAATCGTCTTTAGTGGCTGTACGATGGTATTTGTATTTATCAAAAAACGAATTGTAGTCTATTATTTAATAATAGCTAGGGGTGTGTGACATAATTGATATAACTACTCACAAATGGCTTCGAAAGTAAAATTAAATATAATGTAATACTCAAGAGCACTAAGGAAGAGACAGTTAGGCTTAAAATAGCTAGTGAGTGAGAAGAAAGGTAGTTGAGTGTCCATTTAACAGGTGTGAAGAGGGTAAGAAAATGTACAAAATAAACACGCGAAAACGACAATAGTGGAATCATTATAAAAACTAAAAGCAAACTAATCAGCAGAAGTAAAAAATTAGGATAAAATAATATTCAAAATCAACTATCAACAGAAATGAATCCTCAGGTAAAGGAATGATGTAGATGTATGATGGTGAAACGAAATATTCGCATGATAGCTTATATATATATATATATATATATATATATATATATATAGAGAGAGAGAGAGAGAGAGAGAGAGAACATGGAAATCGACTTAATATTGTCGGGGGTTGTGAATACCTTTTTTTCTACTAATAATAATCATGTCGAAGTTGGCGAAACATTACTCTTTAATAATTTCGTATGTATTGTCATTTCTCACTTATTGCTATCATCTTTTTTGTCGTTCAAAGTGAAAGCAAGCAGCCAATAAATTACGTAGCAGAAAATGAAGACATGAAAGAAGACAAAGTAGGAAGGGGATTATGAAGTGACAACTGATAACGTCAAAATTTCCATATTTATATCCAAATGAAAGCGTTTCTTCATTTTCGTTATTGCTACATTTCTTTCATAATTATAAAACCCTACGAAAAGCCACGTTATCAATAAAACCCCTTCACCTCAAGCAAAAACTATTTATTTTTTGATTCGGTTGTTAGCATTTTTTGTTTTTGCATCTCGAGGATAACATTCCTGTGCTCACTGGCAGGATATTCACTCATATTATTACTTCTTTTCCCCTTAGTATTTCCTAAAACTGGCAAGTGTCTCAAGATAAGATTGATTTAATCAGCGAAAAAGACGTTTTCGCTTTTGTCCCGAAAATATGTGCAAGTCTCAGTGCAGACACACATACACACACAAGCAAACAAGCGTATTCAAATTAGATTTCAGTTAGTGTTGTTTTTCGACACAAGGTTTGAAGTTTGACAGTTGTAGTCGCTATGGTGCTGGTGGGAGCCCTAACCTCACGGTCAAATCTTTCCTTACGGCTCTTTTCGACTTCCAGGCTCACTGCCTGCCGGGCAGTAAAGAAGTAGGCGAGGGTCTTGGGAATTCGTTGACTGGGAATCAGAGCCCTAAACCTCTGACTACTGCCGTTGAACATTCTTAATGTGAGAGTGGTTTATTTTCCACACACTGTATATTTATTGAATGAAAGAGTATTGTAAGATGTCAGTTTGTAAAACAGTAGGACTACTTGTTTTAAAATATGAAATAAAAGTTTTGAAGCCTTTTATTGTTTTATATACACACATCGTTTTGTAAAGGTGTTTTTTGTACAGCTTGAATTGTTTGGTATGTTTGTGTGACTATGAGATTTCATGGTCACTTGTTTTTCCTCTGTCGTTCATTTTTTACTTATACGAAGTGATTACTTAACTCTTTTTCGTTGTTTTCGACAGATGGTTCGACGATAATTATGTCGTCCATCATCTGAGAATAATGTTAAGAAAAGAGGAAGAAGAAGAAGATCCAATTTAGATGATGAGCTATATTCTTCTCCTTCACTGATACAACGATGATGAACTAATATGGCAACTACTACCACCAGAAATCCGATTAGGCCATATAAAAGCATACCGAATGAATATCATCACCGCTTCCGTCGAGTGATCAGGCAGGTGTACAACTATATACGATTAAGTAATCTAGTAGACAAATGGAAATATGTAGATGGACACTTAACAAAAATAGCAACATGTTATCCAAATAGATATCTGTGCACTCTATTCTTGCTAGTAATGGTTGTCATAACAATGTATTCTATGCCAATAATAATGACAATAGTGCTAATTCAGTGTTACTGGCTGAGCGAATAGAGATTCCACTTATGATCAGTTTGCTCACTTTGGTATACGAATCAAGAATGAAAATCATGATGTAGCTGTGACAGTGATCCCTCACATAGATCCATTACCAGGTTTTACTATGTAGTCGGCGTTACAGCATAATTCCTCTGTGGAAGGTGAAAGAGAGTTGACTAACTTACCGTATTTTGGAGATGAATAGGCTCAATGGGGCGAGAAATTTTTCAACGAGTTATCGAGTAGATATGATTGTAATTTCCGCGGGAAATTCCCGTTTGATTTTGCTGAATGTTTACTTCCCCATTTGTATCAGCTAACTGAAAAAGTTTGCTTTAATATTATTTTGTATTGTCGTTTATCTCACCAGTCGACACATATTTAAATAAAGGATAATTGTGGCGATTATGTTAATGATGACGGTCTTGAGGTAAGCCGGATAGGTTTACAGTGTCGATTTTCGTGCGTTTAACTGTTTGTCCCTGTGAGCTGACAGAAACTGGCTAAACTGCTTCGTGATGAGCGCGGTCCTAATCGTGTGAAACAGCCATCCAATAATAATAACAACATTGATAGTAATGGCTTTTTTCCAAACGGTATTTTTGATAAAGTTTGGGATGTGATACAATATCATACCTGATTTTCTCATTCCACAATATATCTCCAGTGACAAAATAATCTCAGAACATTATGATGTCTGCAGAAATAAAAGTGGCAGTACTGCATATGATTGTAAAGACAAAATTGATATTATTGCCCCCTGGAATGTAAAATTCTTCTTTTCGGGTGACCAAGGACGACTTTTACTCACTTAAATGCTGCTTTAAGATTGCTTACGCCTAGTATTCATTGTGTACAGGTTTACTGAGTTCCCCTATTTTATTTGTGTAGATGAGATCGCTATTGAGCAAGTGGTTTCTTTTGCTTTTTCTAAGGCTTAGCATCTGGATGGGAAGAGAGTGGGATACTTAGAGCCTCAAGCCTGAGCTAGGAAGTTGCAGTAGCAATAGCGTCATTGTTTTTGTTATTTTTATGGATAGGGATTTCAAACCTCACATGCCCATCTTACCCTCTGTTTTTCTGGATTACTACCAACTTAGTGTGGTTTAGGAACGCGTCGGTGGTCGAGAATAGAACCGGGGTCACTGAACTACGGACACATGTTCTGTTCGATAATAGCTTCGTTAAATAAGGCTAAAATCTTAGTTTTGAAAACAAAATGAAGCCTAACATTATCCAGTTCGTACTATTTCTTCATCCTGTGAAGAAGCAATTAAGTAAGAACCCTAAAAGACATTCAAATAAGCGATGATTAAAGATGTAACCCATGTCAATGGATCATACGTTGGAGTTCGGAGACACGTGTTTCAACCTGGGAATTCAGAACAGTGTACATCTAAGGCCTTTATCAAAAAGTGTCGTCACGTGAATAACACTAGCGTACTTTTCCACTGTGTTGCGTGAGTTAGTTGACCGTATTACATTGCTGTTATAGGACTCCATATTTCGCACATAACTGTGTACAATAATGTACACTGTAATATGAGGAAGCTTTTGGTTTCGTCATTCTCAATTGACGTGTTGTCAAAGTACTCACTTGGAGAGACATTTGTGGAATTCTGTTTCCATAACCTTATAGATCTTTCTGACTCAGACAAATCTCCAAATTCCTATTTACGTATTTAGAAAAAACAACAGATTGAGCGAAGAAATATATTCCTTTGCAGTTAGTTCCTCATCATCGGGTCTACACTAATACCTAGTGTTTTAAATCAAAATTTTACCAATCAAGTGGTTATTTTAGTTAATCAGTTTTAGGTATAGGGGGTGGGTGAAATCAAGAGGTTAAAAGTCACCAAAACAATTAACCAACAGTAAAAAGTTTTAAAGGTGGGTGAAAATTAATTATGGAATTCAAGTTGATTCTTAAGCGTTGGTATCAAATTATTACATAATCAAGAAACTTGTAAAATAGCAGTGATGTCTAAGAAGAATAGGATGACTCAGAAGAGTTACTTAAAATACGAATAAGTTAATAGAATTAGCTAGAATTGTAAACACTCAAAAAACTAAAAAAATCAAGGGATAGTTACAAAAGGTTCTTTTTAGACATCACTGCTATTTTACAAGTTTCTTGATTATGTAATAATTTGATACCAACGCTTAAGAATCAACTTGAATTCCATAATTAATTTTCACCCACCTTTAAAACTTTTTACTGTTGGTTAATTGTTTTGGTGACTTTTAACCTCTTGATTTCACCCACCCCCTATACCTAAAACTGATTAACTAAAATAACCACTTGATTGGTAAAATTTTGATTTAAAACACTAGGTATTAGTGTAGACCCGATGATGAGGAACTAACTGCAAAGGAATATATTTCTTAGCTTAATCTGTTGTTTTTTTAGACAAGTTTGTTTTCCAGGTAATGCTATGGGCAGTAAAACGTTTGTCCAATATGGGCAGGATTCCTTTCTCTCCTCTCTGGAAGCAACAACTCAAAGTGAATGTTATTGGACATCGACTTGGAATTCCATGAAATTGTCAATGAGCCACACCCATTACGTGAGGACTGGTTATACTTCCTGGGACTACCCAGCCCTATGCGCATTGGCTGGGTTTGAAGTCGTAGCTTATTTATTTTTTATTACAGCTTGATTCCACACTGTATTTTTGGTACAGGTATAGAATTTTCAGCATGGATATCGGTAGCCCAGATTTTTCAGGCCGATCATAGATATCAGGTGTGCGTCGGCGGGGGATCGAACCTCGGACCATGTGAATGGTCGGCGAGAGTCCTAACCACTGTGCCACCAACGCACCGATATGAAGTAGAGCGTTTAGACCAATGAGCCACAGGAGTAACATCGGTGCTCTTAGAGTTTCTGTAATTGCTTTCTATTGTGTTGTGTCGTAAATGAAGAGGAAAATCCCTATCTGGCTATCTTTTTTCGTGTATTTGGATGTTAAAATTAAGGTGTGACAAGGTACATGTTTCAGTAGCAACAAAATTTGACTAATGGTTCATCTGAGTTCAAATGTTTGCTATACTCACTTCATTTCCTCGTAATTTGTTACCGTAAGCTTCTTTCACACATCTACTAGATTGATAAACCAGCCTCCTTGTGATTGTTTGTCTGGTGACAACAGTGAATGACTTGACAGAGTGAATATCATGTCCGAAATCTATGCGGTGATTTTTTTAACTTTTCGGTGAGTTGACTTGAGCTTTTTCAACTACTTCGGTAAGCCTTCCATCATGCAAGTAGACAATCATCGTTCCGGACTATCTATGTATTTGTTTAGACAAACACTGAAATTGATATATGAAGTTGATAATGTTGAGGAGTGGCGAGCGGTCTTTTGCAGACTGTTGAAGCTGTGGCTTGGCAGTATCAGAGAATACGTGCTTTGCAGCATAACAAGTTGTGCTAATACCCTTTTGGTGAGAGCAGGCTAGCCAAAAATGGTAGGCAGCATTTTACATCAATGGGTATGTCTCAAATATTGATGGTGAGAAAATATGAACAAGACTGATTCAACAACCAATCACAGCAGACTTGGCGTATAGATTATCTGACATTCAAGAAACAGTCACAAAGAGATACAAAGTCAACTCTCTGTATGAAACAACCAATCAGAAGACTGTGTTTGTCTACTTGAATAAGCTATAATAATGTACATGAAATATATATAAATACGTGTTGATTTCCTTAATAAACAATGTGTTGCCTGACTCTTGTCTTTTGTCGTTACATCCTTATCATTTCTGTCTTCGTTTAATTACCTCTTGTATTTCATCTCCCGTAAATAACAGGTTGATAGGCCTACATCTTTCTTTGAAATTATTCGGATAGTTTTACTGGTTCTTATTTGTTTAGAATACTAACTGATCAACCTCTGAGGGTTATTCATTCCTAAGTACAATATGCTTCAGGATTTTTATTAGGCTTTCAGTTGTCCTGTGAGAAGAAATATTCGGTGTTGTATTGAACTAGGTTGTTTTCATACTGGATCATAAGAAAGCTGATGTATATCCTGTCCTGTCCATGCGGACTTTATGCATATAGGTCTTTTTACTGTGCTACCAGTTTTTTTTACCACAGGAACATCTGAAAATGTGATAGTATCATTTTCGCTTGTTCTATAATGAATTTAGGATAAGGATAGTATGAGATGAATTTCATCCATAAATTAATTTCCTCCTCTGAGTCTTTAGTAGACAACAGGAAAATAATCTAGATATGTTACACATATTTCTGTCTGTCGCATAGTATATGCATTCAGTGACTACTGATAGTGCCCAGTTCTGTAATTGTTTTCTTCTAGGTGATTATGGGTAGTATTGGCAATGAAGGGAGTAATAAAAGTGAAGGAAGTATCCTTACTGGGAAAGAAGAGTTACTAATTACTAAATCGACTGGAAGAGTGTGGTGATTGACCATTTCTATCTCTGTATTGTTTAAATACTTACTGTTGACTGTTGATATGTTTCTTATATGAATTGGATAATAATTTCGCTAAATACAAATTCCTGAGTTCTGCCCTCTTGGTTTTGTTTGGATTCGTGTAATTCGGTCATATCGAAATACTAATACTTCGATTACAATAAATTACTACAAATTGGCGTCGCGATGGAACTAAATAACCTGGGAAATTTTCCTATAAATGCTACTCTGCGGGAGATTGCTGATTATTTGGAATGCTTCGATGCGTGGTGCATTTCAAAGAATGTTCGGGATGACAAAATTCCAGCACATTTCATCACTACTATTGGGCTAGATGCATATAGCCTAGTAAAGACTCTGTCATTTCCAGAAAAACCAATTTCTCTGCCATATTATAAATTACGTGAACTTCTTATAAATCACTTTCATGTAACTACATTTGAGACCAGAGAGAGGGCTCACTTCAACAAACTGGTTCGTGCTCCCAACCAGAAGATTCGAGAGTTCATTCTTCAACTTCAAATTCAAGCTTCAAAGTGTAACTTTGGAGATCAGCTGCATACTCAACTACGTGATCGTCTAATTGCTGGAATCAATATTCCTAAGTTAGAGAAAGAGTTAATTCAGATTCCTTCTTGTACCTTTCAAACTGCTAAAGATTTATGTATTACATATGAAGATGTCAATAGTGAATACTCTGCTCCCACTACGTCAGTATCTGATGTCATGTTTTCCAAAGTCGAAAATACAAGTGTCATGGAAAGCAATCCAAACTGCCGTCCACAGGTAATAGAATGCAGCCAGAGATCAAAAACATTAAACCGTGTTTATCCTGTGGAAAGTTACATCTACGAAGCACTTGCCGTTTTCGGGGTGCTAAGTGCCATAAATGTGGTAAAGTTGGACACATCAAGACTGTTTGCAGAAGTTCGAATACTTATGTTGCTCAACATTCTTATAATTCTCCCAAGCTGTCTAGTAAAATGGAGTCAATGTGTCTTTCAACCTTTCAAAATACTCAAGCTAATCCAATGAAAACCTCCACTACAAGTTCGGCAACTCAAGGGTCAACTGTTTTCAAAAATGAGGTAGCTGAGTTACAATGTGAACTGTCGAAAACACGAAAAGACCTGAATGAGATGAGAGAGCAACTGATTAAAATTGAGGAATTACTGCATATGCATAGACTGCGTCTGTCGAATGCAGAGCATACAAGTACCCGTGAAAGTCCTGCAAAACTTTTCAAATCTCGAATTCTCAAAAAGCATCTGATGTCCACGACTTCTAATGTACATTATTACAAAGGTAATAACTATAGACCTTCTGTTGGAATTATACTACAAAAAATGGGAAATCGAGTGGTGAAGATATTAGACATCAAAGATCACTCAGTTCATAACGGACACCTGGACAAAGTGACAATAAATGAAGTAGGTCGTTCCAATTATAATATTATTGATTCCGCTAATAATCCTGATTTTGTAGATAATTCAGAAATAGGTCCAGATAATACTGATGAAAATAATATCACAGAATCAGTTAGAAGGTCGCAGCTACTTGCAAGCAAACCGAGACATCGTTATAAATACGCAAGGAGATATTCGACGTGTGGCGGATGTGGTGATTGACAATTTCTATCTCTGTATTGTTTAAATACTTACTGTTGACTGTTGATATGTTTCATATATGAATTGCATTCTAATTCCGCTAAATACAAATTCCTGATTGCTGCCCTCTCTGTGTTTTGGTTGGATTCGTGTAATTCGGTCATATCGAAATACTAATATTACGATTATAATAAATTACTGCAAAGAGATTTGAGTTTAGGCTCACATGAAGCGAAACAACTCGAAGATTATGTGTTTCCTTGTGATTTGCTTATAGTGAGTTGTCTATTGGAAGAATTTTGTAATTATTTTAACCCATTTGTTTTCTCTTTATAGAATAACTTGGAATTAGTGTCAATAGGTGGTAGTCCTGGACACCTAAGTTCCTTATTTGTTTGTTAGGACTGCACTCGTTGTGAATCCTGAAGGGACGGACTACTCTCCCTTTGGAGATTAAAACTTGTATCAACCATTGGTGGAGTGAGAGATGTTACCAATCAGCTAACTATTGACGGTTGTCCTGTAGGTCTGTGACGCAGGATAGATTGTCATGTATGTAGGATGTTTGTGTTGTTGGTGATTGAATTCTGTCAGTGAAGTGATCATGAAGTCTGGTTACCTGACTTCCCATCAATGTTTACTTTGAGTATTCGTATTGGTTTGGCTATGACGACAGCACATTACCAAAAGCCACAGTTTCATGTTTTCGTCCTGAACATTAGTTTTTTAACTGATTAAAAATGCCCATTAAAATTTTCAAAAGAATGGATACTGAACGAAGAGTACTGTTTTTGATAAATTCATCTTCAGGCTCTACATTTATACATACATTATAGTGAATGAATGAATTAGTGTTATGAACGACATTAATGTTTAAATAACATCGAATCAATAATATTGATAGATTACAGCTGAATCACATCAACATAAAAATAAGCTGAATGTTAACAGAATTAGGAAGGATAGTGTTTCAAATTCATGAGTTTATAGCTTCTACTGAAGGCCAGGGCAATAGTAGGGGCTGGACTTGATTCTTTTGGACACAGAGTGCTGGTTGATTGAGGCGAGTCGCAATAGCCTCTGCCGTTTGGGGCCAGCGGTGCTTCGATGTTTTTGGTAATTTATTTGGCACGCGGTATAATATAGAGAAGGATTCATCTATGCTGGCTTTGTGGCCTGTTTGCACCAGATGTTCCAATATCGAGCTGTTAATAGTTTTCACTACACCTTTACTTAGCCATGCTGCAAGATGTTCTCGAGCACGAAAAACCAAGTTCCTAGAGCAACGGCCAATATAACTGGCTCCACAAGCGCAGTTCAAGTGATAGATGCAGTCAGAAGCGGCTAGTCTGGGTACTTCATCTTTCAGTCGAGGAATCACCATCGGTCGTGTAGAAAATAATACGTGTAGTTCGCCAGCATTAAAAGTTCTTTGAACTGACTTTCTTAATTTCTTCGCAATTATCTCGCTTAGTATATCACCCATGAATTGTAGTCGTATATAAAGAGGCTTTTTTTTTACAGGTAGTGAGTAAAATTGTTAAAATGGTAAAATTGTTCTCTGTTTTCGTTAGTAATTGAGTGACAGTTCAGTCGAAAAGAAAAATAATCATCTGTCTTTGGAATTCTCAACACTCTGTGTAATGTACTAGCTGTGATGAGTGGTAAATTATAGAGAAACTCACTTTCTGCATTCCATTCACTCGAGGGTATGCCTTGCGCATGATGTTCCTCAACAGTTGCCTCAGTATATACAATACATCTCTATTTCCTTTTACATATTTGTTGTAGTTTTTGTTCGGAGTTCTCACCAAGTTCCTTGTTGCCTTTGCTTTCTAGCCAGTTATCCAGTCATGAAGATGGAGGGAAGACCTCTGTCGATGAAAGTCTTCAGTATCCTGTTGGAAATGCTTTTGATAACAGGCGAGAGAAATCTATGAATGATATCGAAGCACTGACTAACTTGACATTAGTGTTTAATATTCGAGTGTTGTTGCTTGTGATAGGTGCTGTGGATGTGTAGATTGTTTTCACCATAATGAACATCTATGTTGCTTTTCCGATCCTGGTAGGCTTAGACAGGCTTATTCGTGCTAACTGTAGTTAAAACGATGCTGCACAGGTAGGTAAGTAAGTGAAAAAGACTACTAACGTCATATTACTGCCGTTTCTGGTGAATGATACCTGTTGTTTGTTTTATGTTACGTGTTTTCATCACCTCCTCTGTCTTCTGAATGTTCACTTGAAGTCGTATCTACATTTCCTGCCTCTTCTATCAACTTGTTGGCTTTCGCCTGTAGATGTTCGAGTATGTCAGACATTACACATAAATCGTTCAGAAAGCTCAAATCTTGTTTCAATATTGAAAAATTCCCATTAAGACATTTAGAAAACAAAAGGAATGAGCGAAGAAATATTTAATTTTCCTCATCTCTGGCTCTACTCATATATATATATATATATATTAGAGGAGGATCTAATTGAAAAGTAAGTATTTCTTCGCTCAGTCCTTTCGCTTTCCAAATCTTGCTTGTTTGACATCTGCGTATTATTATCAGCATGGCATGGCATACATGCATCGACTTTCATTCAGCTGATAAATGCATCAGTAATATTACACTTCTTTTGAGTTCATATAGTGTTTAACAGGTGAGTATAGAAGTTATCAGTAAGGCGAATATAACTCCTGTCGTCCTTTTGTTTTCGCTTACTTAATTGGGTGGAAGAGAGGCTTGGGGTGAATATGGATTTGAATTACTTCAAGTAGTTAGCTGGATATTTAGTCGTATGGGGTTTTGCGTTTTATGTGGTTAGTGATTACTGTAATCTTATGAGATGTTGTAGTTACCCCTTTAATTACTCATCATCGTAGTATACTTTCACTATGTAACTGGACCTTGATTTATTTATCACTCTAGACATTGCGTGTTGACAATTCATACATTGTACTCGCTCAACTTTTGAATTTTGATTACGGCGATAATACACGTTCGTACTCCTTCTCAAGTGCCTTTTGATTTACGTTGTGGATGTCAAGTAATCACAACGTTAGGACACAATAATAAACGTGAAGAAGTGCTAGGACAAACCTGTACGCTAGTTTGGTCAAATAGAGCATCACAACAATTGGTGAGCTCGACAAAGCTGATCCACATCATTTCGAAGTACACTCATCACTCCTATCGTATTAACTTTGATAACTACATCAAACTTGGATATATATTTACTGACATTTTTGCTAAAAATACCCCCGGTAAGCAGACCATTTTTGGACATTTTTGAACCTACCTATATTCTGTTCTGCTTGAGCTCCTTTTTTGTATTTTGCGATAATCTATATATATTATTTTCTACGCATTTGTAATGTCATTTGATACTGATAACAAAACTTCGAGTACAAGGTCTGTGGCTGCAATTACCATATCCATACCACCTTTTAAACCTAATGATCCATACTTGTGGTTCACTCGCTTTGAACACTACTTCCTAGCTAACCACGTCACTTCTCAAACTACAAAATTTGGCTATGTAAGCCCCATCTTACTGGATGAAATAGCAGAGCAAGTACGGGAGACGCTTATAAATCCAAATCCAGAAACTCTGTACAATGTTTTAAAGCAGAAGGTTGCTTCATTATCAGACCAGAGAGCTATTGATCAGCTGCTCAGCAATGTTAGTCTGGGTGATAAAACATCTTCTCAACTCAAAATCCATATGTATAACATTTTAGGAGATCGGAAGGTAGACACCAGGTTTTTCTATCAATTGTGGCTAAGGCGGTTACCCGACAACATTCAGCAGGTGTTAGCATTTGGAGACGGAGACATAGATATTGACAAGTTAGCAGGAAGTGCTGACAGAATGTATGAACGGATATCTCCACAAGTAGCATCTGTACTCGACAAATCGTCGAGTACATGGAAGCACTAGAATGTAAAATAGACGTTCTGAATGGACAACTAATGACGATGAGGTTTAATAGACAACGTCATACAGAAGACAGAGTAGTCGCTCACGCAATGTACGTAAATATAGCTTACAACATACTGTATGCTGGTATCATCGAAAATTTGGTGTACAGGCTAAACGGTGCTCTCAGCCATATGCTTTCCAGCAACCTATATCGTCGGGAAACAAAAAGGCTGGCGGTCGGTGACGACTGAGGTCGCTGGCCAACACTCAACCCACAGTCGTCCCTTCAGGGTGACAGATAAAATAACGGGAGCACAATTCCTGATAGTTACCGGCGCAGAAGTTATTGTAGTTCCCCCAACACCTAGCGAACGTTTACAGCCAAATTCCGCATTAGTAGTTAAGGTTGCGAGCAACTCCACTATAAAAATGTTTGGAACTAGAAGACAAAAGCTTGATTTTGGTTGCAGTATACCATTCGAGTGGGAGTTCGTCATTGCAGATATAACCTTTCCTATTATTGGGATGGATTTTCTTCAGCACTATGGATTAACAGTCGACTCCAGTCACCACAGATTGATAAATAGCAGTCGCAAACTATCGATTTCAGGCATCTCCACCGATGTCAAGAGTATCCGCTTGATTGTAGCTACATCAGATCAATTATCCACGACATTTTGCTAAAGGAATTTCCTGAACTCACACAGAGCGATTACTCCACATCTTCTCTAAAACACAACGTAAAGCACCATATTGTAAATAAAGGTCCATTTGTCGCAGCAAAACCACGTCGTTTAGATCCAGATAAAATGCAAATAGCAAAAGCAGAGTTCAACAGATTGTTGGACCTAGGAATAATACGACCGTCAAACAGCCCATGGTCACCACTACTTCAAATGGTTCCAAAGAAGAACTCAACAGGGATAAGACCATGTGGAGATTACTGAGCTTTAAATAAGCAGAAGATAGCAGATGGATAACCAATTCCGCATATCCACGATTTTTTTCATTGCATGGCAGGTGCTCAGATATTTTCCAAAATTGATCTCGTTCGTGCATAATACCATATACCTGTTGAACCCAAAGACATCCCCCAAACTGCGTAACCACTCCTTTTTTCTTATTCAAGTTCGTCCGTCTGCCATTTGGTCTAACTGACGCAGCACAAACATTTCAGAGATTCATCGACCAGGTCTTTCACGGCCTCACATTCACTTACACCTATATCGATGATATACTGGTCGCAAGCAAATCAACTGAAGAGCACTAACACCAGTTAGAAACACTCTTTAAACGTTTGACCGAATGTGTGATTGTCATTAAGCCAAGTGAGTGTGAATTCGGTAAGAAAACCATAAGATTTTTGGGAAATCAGGTAGACAATCAAGGCATTCAACCGACAGGCTAACAGCTTCAAGTCATAAAAGAATACCCCATCCCAGATTCTTTTAAAAAGTTACGCCGATTCCTTGGTCTCGTCACTTTTTATCGCCGTTTCATTCCTCACTGTGCAAAGGTGGCCCAACCTCTGACAGATTTACTAAAAGGTCACGCATAATCTCTGCACATGAATACTTTAGCAATCGAAGCATTCGAAAAGCTAAAACAAATTCTAAGCTCAGAAACTTTCCTGGTCAATAATAATAATAAAACTTGCACAAGGAAAGATGTGGAAGTTGAGTAACCCTTAAACATTTGGAGGAGTGACTGATGATTGGTGTCAGCATTCTGCTCTAAGAAAGTGGGTTAGTAGTTGAAGTTCCGCCTGGTTTACATGAACCTGTGTAACTGGGTGGTTGCATGATAAACTTTCACACGCTGATGGAACATGTGTGGTACATGAAATCTTTGTTACAGATAATCATTCCAAGCTGTCGTCTTAGCTGTTGGCAGAAGTCATATGCTTCGTTTCACAAACAGTGAGTGATGGGTCAGTTGATTGTTATTGCGTAGTAAGTCAGCTACAGGAAGGCTGTAGACAACAAGGTGATGATAAGTAAAAGTTTGAGTAGAGTACTGCGTACGGCCAGAAAACTATTCCCTTTACTCCAAACATCCTGGTCGTCATCATAGTGTAAGGTCAACAGCTGTCCCTCATATGATACCTGATAATGTATGTATCGATGCAGGTGTAGTTGCAGGAGCAGTTACATTGATGACAAGATTAAAATACAAGTATGCTGCGAAATTAAATTCACTCGATCACAGACGACAGAAAAATAGAAGTTTGACAATGTGGTGGAGAGGAACCATGCAGTGTCTACTGAGACTTGAAAAAACAGACCTAATTCAATCAGTCTTTTCGGTTCTTCCTTATCCTAAGGTGCAAAACGACGAACAATGCCCCCTAATAAACCTCCTGCAAATCGCCACCCGAGTGAATGGATTTGGACCTCTGGCTAATCGGAAGCATTCTGCCAGCTATGCACAGCAATTCGCGATGTTAAATATCCCGACGAGTTGAAATTATAGCCCACTAGATCGTGAATGTGCAATCCGTTTGTAAAATACGCATAGAAAATTCTAGATCAGCCAACAACTTGACCCAAATCAGTCACGACTTCGAAGTTACGGTGAAGACAAGATGATTAAAAAGATTAAAGCTCTCCGAGACTCTCCTACAGAGGGCTATATTTAGAACATTCTATAAATCTTCGGGTAGAAATGATTAATTAATAGTCAGAATATTCCTTCCGCTTCCGACCGATCTCAAATAAAATCAAAAACACACATTGGACCGTGGGTACTCTGGGAAAACGCAGGCAGTCAAACTTCTACGCATAGCCATCAAGAGGGTCCAGTAATGTGATGTACCAGTGCATGTATTAGTAGGTATTACTAACCACTATGTAAGTGAACCTCTCATTCAGAGGGCTATATTTAGAACATCCTATAAACTGTTGGGTATTATTATTATTTTCTTGTGTCCCTAGTGGAACATAGGGCTTCAACTGCACGTATCCACTTGCTTCTGTCTTCTGCTGTGCTTTTCACCTGCATCCATGTTAGTCCTTACTCTTTCAACTTCTCTTCACACGATCTCCTCCATGTCACCCTTTGACATCCCACACGCCGCTTCCCTTTTGGGATCCATTCGAGCGATGGCCTGACGCGCAGTGTCACCCAATGGCCTCCTCAGAGAGTGTCAATTCTCTCCTGCATATTCGTTGGGCGATTGGTTCTTGTTTTGTTTGTTTGTTCCTTGTTGGTGATTCATTCCGGCCTGGCCATCTGATCTCCAGTACAGAGCGAAGACAGTTTTTGGTTGATGAAGGTCTGCAACAGGCTGTTGGGAATATTCTTTGTGACCCACCCGCTAAGTTTCTAATCTGCATAGAAGAACTGACTGACTTGACGTTGTTTGTATTGAAAATCTGACCGAATTTTGTTGTTGATGCTGAGTGACGAAGATTTCCAGATTGGTTTCAGCTTGATGAATGTGTTTCTCGCCTTCCCGATTCTCGCTTGATTTGACATCCTCGTCCGTTCCGACTGCCTGTAGTTGAGACAATGCTCCCTAGATAAGTGAATGAAGTAACCTCTTTCAAATCCCTCCCGTAGATGGTGATTGGTGCTGGATGTGGCTGCTGTTGTTGTTGTTTGGTTATTTTCATAACCTCCGTCTTGTCTATGTTTACCTGGAGTCCTGTCTTCTCTGGCTGCTTCTTCGACGAGTTTGTCGGTTTTCGCCTATAGGTCTTCGATTTTGTGTGACATGAAACCTAAATCATCCACGCGCGAAATCCAGGTCTTCTAGGTTCTTCACGTCAGTCCAGGATATTCCTGTCTTCTCGTTTCCCATTGTCCAACACATAATCCAGTCCACCACAATTAGGAATATCATTGGTGATAATAAGCACCCTTGTCTGACTCCTGTGTTTACTCCAAACACCTCGCTGAATTTTCCGTTGTGGGTCACTCGACACGTGCCGTTTTCGTACAGCTGTTGAGTGAGGATGATGAATATTTGGGGTACTGTACGCCGTAGTTCTCGAGTAGTTTCCAAATTACTTCACGGTCAATGCTGTCAAAAGCCTACTCGAAGTCTTTAAAGTTGAGGTAGAAGTTTGATTACCATTCCATGCTTTGTTCTGTGATGATGATGCGTAGAGTTGCAATTTGGTCAGTACATGATTTGCCTTTCCTGAATCCAGCTTGTTCTGGTCGGAGTTCTGTATCCAAGGCGTCCTTTATTCCCTTCAGGATGATGCGACTCAGGATTTTGCTTGGCGTCGACAGGAGCATGATTCCTCGCCAGTTCTTGCAGAGTGAGGCGTAAGTCGCCCTTCTTTGGTAGTTTCACGAGGTAACCTTTCCTCCAGTCAGTAGGCACCTTTCCCTCCTTCCAGACCTTTTGCAGTAATGGAGTCAGCATTTCTGCTGTCGTCTCTGTGTTCGCTTTCAGCGCTTCAGGGGGTATTCCATCTGGTCCAGCTGTTTTTCCAGCTTTCAGAATCTTGATTGCATTCAAGACTTCAGTTTTCGGTGAAGGATTGGTGTCAACTTGCAGTTGTGTGCGCGCTGTTGTTGGACGAGTTGCAGGTAATGGTCGGTCCAAGAGTCCTTTGAAGTGATCCGCCCATTGTTTAATCTGTTTTTCTTCCTTGGTGATTGGGTTCCCTTGACTGTCTTTTATAGGTTTCGCTTGTGTTGATCTCTTCCCGGATAGAGACTTGGTTATATGATATAATGTCCTCAGGTCCCTTTTGCCTGCTGCCTTTTCAGCTTCAGTGGCCAGGTTGTCGTAGAATCGTCTTTTGTCCTTCCTGGCACTCTTCTTCACTTCTTTGTCCAATGCTTTGTAAGTTGAGCTCAGCGTCTCCTTCTCTTACCCGTCTTTGCATTGAATCATTTTCTCTTTCACCATTCTCCTCTCATCTATTGGCTTCCGAGTGTCCATTGAAAGCGACTCCTTGTCTTGTCTCCTCTTTCTTCCTAAAACCGTGAACATGTTTCGTTGAAAATCACCTTCAGAGAGTTCCAGTGGTCTTTCACGCATGATTCTTCAGTGATATCACTTAGTGTTTCCTGCTTTGCTCTGACAGTTGCAGTGAAAGTGTCCTTTGTGGTTGTGTCCTTTGTGATTGTGTCCTTCAGTTTTTGAGTGTTGAACTTGCATTATGGCCTATCCCCAGCTATCCTCAAGGCTTTTAGCTTCAACTTGACAGTCCCTTCTACTGGATAGTGGTCTGAACTCACATCTGCTCCTCTCCTCAACCTTGTGTCCAGTAGGCTCCGTCTCCACTTTATTGAAATTGAGATGAAGTCTACTTGGTTTTTGGTGTTTTCATCTGGTGAAGTCCATGTCGCCTTGTGTATATCCTTGTGTTTGAACACACTGCCACTGTCAATCACGTGTCAAAAACCGTTAATGCCCAGCTCTTGCTACTCCGGGCCGCTTGCTGTCCCTCGAAGCCTTTCAGAAACGCTTAGCACTAACGGACGCGAAAACCAAAACACAGATTGGCGACTCGAGAATTCTTTATTCTAACACCAACATATGAGCAGCAAAATAACTAAGGTCCATGAACAAATATTACAATAACAAATCACGATATTACTTCTGACGGTGTTTTACTCTTATTTCTGAACAGCGACCGATGAGACGATGACTGTCGTATTGATGCCTCCGCGAAAATATAGGGAAGTTGGCTTTGAGCAAACAATCATAAATTGATCGTTCAGTCTTCAACTACATTGACACTCCCCGGCAAAAATGCGATCCATCCCTTTCTTCCATCATGACCAATACACGTTGACTTGGATGACATTGCGAGAACCTGGGTCGCACGGACAGAGCTGAAATGGAAAACAAACAGAAAAGTCAACACACCACAAGCATACCCACAGCACAATCTCACACATCAATGACGACCTGCGCCTCCAGACAGAGACCTCCTCTTGACATCTTGCAACACAATCGCCATTTGCTAGAATGACTCTTGCAGAATGCAAAGTGACCATGGCAGCACCTCACGATACTCTACGTACATCCTCTTGTCTACTCATTACCAATTACCACTGAAATCGCTTGTCACTCATTCTGCCTCAGTTCTAGTAGCGGTGACGCATGCGAGCCTCAGTCGTTTACACTCTTTCTCCCCGGCGTGTCGGACCGCAGCTAACAATTATCTCCGTGTGCATTTCATTCTCAGCAATAGCCTCCCCGGCGTATACGACCCATCTGCTGTCCTTAACATCAATCAATTCATTCATGGATGTAGAAGACTCGAAACAACTTCAGAAGTAATCACAACGAAAATTTAACAAAATTATACAATAACAACAAGATACGAAAACAACGATTAAACGCAGTGAATCCAAAAAACACCAATTGATATGACACACCACACATATATACAAACAGTACACATAACACCGCAGATCATGTCTCGATGTAATTTCTTTGAAGAATCGCAGGACTTACACCAGTACGCCTGCAACCCTTCTCAGGTTGACGATTGTAAGTTGTGGAATGTCCGGACACAAACAAGATTAATCAACAATTACAATAATTGGAACCCACACAATTATTTAACACAAACATATGTACAATCAATACATTAAATGTTGTGGATTCTGCCATGACGAATTAGCCTTGAAGAATTGTAGGACTTACAGCAGTACACCTACATTCCTTCTCAGGTTGACGCTCTAGGTTGGAAAGTCGACGAAGAGTTCATTTGCTGACTTTTTTCTATGAGCTATATCCTCAAATTTGAACGGTAACACACTCATGTTATTGTATCGTAGAATGTAGATGACTAATAATCACACGAAGTATCAGACCAACCAAGCGTAGAAACAGAGTAATTTACACCAAAGATAATAGCGTTCAAATAGTATCTTGAAACTAGAAATGCCTTTATTCATGCAAGTCAATTTAACAATCACCCCCTCGTACACACTTGGCTTATCCTCACTAAACTGACCAATATCTTTCGTCTTTTAAAATGCACGGATACTAGCAAAGTCATTGCACAAGATACTGGAGTTGATGGGCGTCCTTCTCATTGTGGATGACAACACCAACGACGACTGATTGATACCAGTTGATGAACTCAGTGGTGGATCAGAAGCTGTTGTTGTTCGGCTTTCAGAAAGTTGTCTAACTGTAAGACTACCACCAGTGCTGTCATTTACTATCACCTCAGGTTTAACACTAGCACCTGATGATTGTTGGGCTACATGCTGATCAATCACACTGACAGTCTGACAAGTATGCATGCCTTCTGCAACTGGATCTGCCTTTAATCCTACTTCAACTTCACAGTGTACAGAACCTTTGTTCAACTCATCAGTAGTAGGCATTCCCCTCATTTCATCATGATCAACCAAAGACAAATGTGAAGTATCATGATCATTATCACGAATATTCACTTTACCGTCAATTTCATCATTTTCAAACTTTTTAATAACAGGAGTAGACAATTTTGGTTCCTCCTCACAAATCCTTAAAGGTTTCATATCTTCACTCTGACTAGTAATACCTTGTAAACTTGTGGAGTCAGAACGGTCCTCTAAGGCTGTAACCCTCTTCCGTGACATTCTATTCAACAATGGCTTACCAGTTGTAACTACAGACTTCTTGACCACACCGTTATCGTCACACAATTCGGAGTCAGAACTTGATTTCACACTTAGCCTACCACTAAACTTGCTCACTGGTTCACAGCTCACCTATGTATGCACTTCTTGCAAACGTGTAAAACACAACCGTGTTTGTCTTGCATCTTGTAACTTATCTGTTGAGGATGTACCACGAAAGCCGTTACACTCACTAAGTCTATATGCATTACTAGACACCATAGAGCCTTCTCGATATCCACCACTCCAAAACCCTTTCATCATCGATGATTGCGGTTTTCCCTCAGACTGCTCTATTCTAGGGGTGGGATGCAATATACTGGCAAACGTGCTCATAGATTCACTGAAACTATCGTTTACCAGTTTCAGAATATCATCGAACTTTGGCTCGATACCTTCATCCTCCACACAGAAGCTTATCTTCACCCACTTCTTTTGAAGTCGAGTAGGTAGGCGTCTCGCTGTTACTTCTAGGACAAAACTCGAGTTGAAGTCACTCATGCAATTCATCGAAATCAATGCATTCTTGTAATTCAGCAAATTATCCAAAAACACAGTGAGTGCCTTGGAGTCATCTTGTAATTGACTACCATTACCTTAAGCAGCCTCAAATACGTTCCTTACAGTCATCGAAGGTCTTCCGAATGTTTGACGCAGTATACTCATAGCCTCAGGGTATCCTTCGTTGAACTTACAGCACTGTATAGCTCTTGAAGCAACTCAAGTGCAGTACCTCATCAAATACATCAACTTCATTTCATCATTTATTGCAAGCCCACTCAACCTGACTTTGAACTCCTTTACAAACTCTGGATAGTCAGCTGGGCTTCCGTCGAGACACCGAGGCTAATATTTAGGCAGTTTAAAGTTCTTATTATCCCTAGATGACGCAACATTGACATCAACCATGTCATGCTTAGCATCACACTTATCATTACATGTAACAGACAACTCAACATAACTTACTTTCCTGCTTCCTTCCAAGACGATTTGTCCCTTCTTTGACCCAGGCATCATTGAACTTGACCAAAAATTCCAGAAAAGTTCCAGATAATACTTGTCCAAAGAACACTCGCAGGCACCAGGAAAGATGAACAGAAACTAACCAAACACTATCAGAAACTGTCAGCCAACTCTCAATTGATATTCCTCTACGTTGAAATCTTCTTTTTAAACCAACAGGTAACAAGAACTACTATTTCTATGCTATCGCAAACAGGCTAAAGTAACCAATGTACTCAAGTGGAGTCATCTGGTTAAGCCTGATGAGCTTCATCTTTTACATGTGCCATAGTTGATTTTATTAACAGTTCTACAGAATTTTAGAAAATCTAAATGAAAATCAGCCCACTTCCCGGAATACAACCAAGTAAATGCCAGTTGACACTTTACCCTTGAAGTAAGTCTGATACAGGAATTCGAAGTTCTTATTCTAGTTCTAGGCAGAAGATTAGAGATCTTGACTTCTGAGACGTAAAGATATCTGCAGTTCTACTGTGCGTCTTCAGTTACTGACTTACAATAAGATACACATCCTTACACTGACCTATTAGCCTGAATAACATCAGTGAATCATTTAAGTAAACAAGAGGTATGGGTCAATAGTTGCTAGCAGCATATCTCACTCATTCAAGTGTTTCTTTCGTACGACAAATCGAATAATTCGATATCCTAAGTGAATAAAATCTCACCATAATTTCTTCATTTCACACCTTTTTGATTTCCATAAGTAACAGATTAGCATACTTTAAAGTCTAATGTTATTTGCTTGACACATATGACGGGTTTCAGTAGAAAACAACGATCGATTCATGGAATAACTCTCTGCATTCCACAAGAGTGGTTTTCATCTTTCGTTCAGCTTACCCGGCTTACTCTCAGTGTATTAATTTGTGCCTTTGGGCTATTTAATAAGTGAGTGATTACTTAGTCAGCCTTTTACACAAGGTGAATTGACCTGGAGATAAGTGGAGATGAATTCTCACTTTTATCAAGCTATTTAGTATTTAATGAATCTATATTTACTGTCTCGTTTAACAACTGACCGAAATAAATACAAGTGATTATTGATGACACTGGAGCAGTTTACTTTCGCTGTACACATTAAGTTGGAATCACAAGATAAGTTATGTGATGAGTAGGGTACACCAATACGTTAAAAAAATGATATCCGGCTTATTCAGATAGAATAAGTGAAGAATTCCAAAGCCCTAGAAAACTTGTTCACTATCAGAATTACCAGTGTTTCATTATAAGCTAATGAAGAGTAGAACTTCTAGTGAGGCTTCTTAGTGTCATTTTATCGTGCTTCAAGAATATCCTCAGGTATTGATATGGACAATGTCCTGATGTGAAAGCATTTGTCATGAAAGCTGTTAACATGCAGCATCCTGTATGACTAGGGCGGGGTTAAAGCAATGCATTATTACAACTACATTCATTACAAAGTGCCTCAAAGCTTAATATCAAAATGGGAGACAGCGTGGCACATGCTGGTCAGCCGATATATTTGTTTGGCAATTAAAGCGCAGAATAAAACAAGTCTATAAACAAATGTTCTAGACAAAATTATGGAGTACTTTTATTCGTTTTGATCGTCTTCGTCGAACTTGTACACGATCGAACCTTTCGTGCCTTCGAGTTTCCCAACAATGGCTACCTGTTCAAAAAACAAACGTTCGATGTTCACTTCCATTGATAGTTATATTACCCAAAAAGTGATTTTTTACTGTCAGAACATCAATAGTATCTACTGTTTCTTCGTCAGCAATGTAGCTAGCAAAGTGGAATCTGTATAACTCGTATATCACCTACGGGTCTTCGTATAGTTTTTCTCCATCTAGTAATAAGTTTTACTAATGCCTCTGTTTTATTAGGTCGCAAGTGGACGATGCGTTCTGGTTTGATGGACACAGATAATTGATTCGTTTTGTATGGATCATAAGTTTGCCTGAGTATAATAAGTGGTAGACAGTCACTACATCTGTAGAATTGTTAGGATGCTTGCGCAGACGGTTTTGAATCTTTACCGGGATGGAGTCAGGCTGTCTAGACCTCGTCTTCACCAGTCTTGCCGGAGCGACGAAGTCATGTGCAAATCCTAGGTTCTCGAAGAGTACGTTGTGGGTCTGTAGAGCCGAGATGCATGTAAAGTATGGCTTCCAGTCTAGAGTTCGTAGAGACGGTTTCAGGCCATCCCAGTGAGCGTCTCTGTAACTTTTGGGTAATGCTTTGTTGGCGCTCATTGCTGAACTCATGCTGGTGTAAATATTGAATGTACTAAATGCTACTGTGTGGACGCTGTCTGGAAACTCTTTTTACCTACCCGAATGGCAGTGTGGATGATACCAGATCTAAACTAGATCTAAAGTCTTAGATGGGCTAGCAAGATACCTTACGTGTTGTCGCCAGTATTTCGCCTCTATTGTGTTTCGAAGTTCCAATGATATTTTGACTTTCTTCCTCCTAATGGTGTAACGACAGAAGACAAGAGTCAGGCAACAGATCTCTTATTATGGAAATCAACACGTATTTGCAGATTTTCATGTACATATTATAGATTATTGTTAGCAGAAAAACAGTCTTCTGATTGGTTGTTTCTCACAGAAAGTTAAACTTGCATCTCTTTGTGACTGTCTCTAGAATGTCAGATCATCTATATATTAACTGTATTCGCCTGCGCAAAGCTTTTGTTCTCATTTTCCTCACGACCAATATTGGGGATATAAATATTGACGCAAATTACAGTCAACCAATTTTGACTAACAGCCAGCTCTTATTACAATGGCTTATTACTGCGTGATTACAAAGACAATAAAATGAGAGGATCTAGATACTGTTGTCAATGCTGTCGAACAATCAAAGAATGTCCAATGATTCAGTTTCGTTCTCGCTGGTGGCGATGTTACTGGCCTTGGCTTTAACATTTATCAATCGACTGAAGATCAGAAAAGTAAGATCGGGAGTAACAATGTGTATTACGCTGGCGGCTACTTGTAGACTGTTTTCTGTGTATTTATACTAACGAAGTGTGAACTTGATAATCAGACTATTGTATAATTTACTCATTTATGTTGGTCCTATGTCTTCGATGTTTCAGTCTGTCTATTAGTGTTGGTCACGTTAAAAGTCAGTTGGTCATGAAATACTTAGCCAATATCTGGAGTTATGGACATTTATTCCCTGACCACAGCAGTAATTCTCCATAGCATTATTGACAGTTTCTGATCCACTCAATTAACAACTATGTTTCAAACTGCAGACCTATCGGTTTTGCCACCAACTCGATCAAGATACTTGAAATAACAATTCAGAAAGATACCATGGTGTATCTGGAAAACAAAAATTTTTCCTCAAACCCACAGCACCTTTTATGGGTAAACTTGTCAGTGCCTGGAAGACCCTACATCATCAGAGGAAAACTGAGTGAAGTTCAGTGAAGATAGAGAGTACAGCGAATTCATTTTCATAGATTTTGGCACGGCCTCCAAGTAAGTGGCTCGCACAATAGCGCTCATAAAATTGGAAAGTTCAGGAACTAACGAGGACTTCACAAGAGGATGATAGAGCATACTTACTTTGAATGCAGGCATCAACAAACTGTTAGACTGGTGAAAAGAAATGGTACTCCTGATCGACGCGGCGAAGTGCGCCAACATGCGTAGTGGGTATGCAAGTAACTACTCATAAGACACAGTGAGAATGCTACCCCAAACAGTTCGGACATATATGAATATAAGTTTCGCAGCCGTGACCACAAAGACACAACCGACGAATACATGGTGGGGACTCTAAGATTTAGGCCGTTATAGGCAGTACAAAAGCTCTATCAGAAACACCGGTAAAATGTTCACTACCTTGTGTGCAGCTCTGGTCAGTTCAAAATTCGAAAAATGCATGCAGGTAGTCACGTCTCGTCTTCAGTACGACTCGCATACTCTAGAATAGGTTCAAGTGAGCGTAATACAGAAATCCTGGAAATGCCAGTATAGCATACGTGTCACGGAAACATGGGGAGGGACTCGCAGAAAAAGTAATGTCTGCACCCTCTATCAACATGTTCGAGAAAGGATTAGACAGTCAGTGATTTGATTCAGAAAACCATTATCAAAGTCTTGAAGCCTGTTCTCCTCCACCTCAAATCTGAAGTTCAAAGTATGCATATACAGTAAGTTTAATTAACCGACAATCGCCATTTAACAATTCAGTAGTAGAAACAGTCAGGTAGTACTGGGCAGGAATTCAATTACAGTGCCCAAATTACCACTTACAAGAGCAGCACCAGTAGATGCATCATCAGAAATGACATGCATTCTAAATTATCCGACTGTTCTATGGGTTGATGAAATAAAGACAAAGCAGGCAATTTGGAGTTAAGAAGACCCAGACTAGTTGCAGGAAGATCTGAATATCCTGCAACAGTGATGACAGGTCAGTGGTATGTCTGTTAATTTGAGAAGGTACAGGTTAGTGCAAGTACGCAGTCAAATTGCACAAACAGGAAGTTACAAACTATGCGAAGATAACTTGTCCTGTGCAAAGCCAGAGTGTCACTTGAATGCAGGGATAGGGGCTGACACATGCATCCAAATAACTTCAAACTCCAGAGCGTTGTCTTCAATGCATTGCATTGCTACGGTGCCGAAACGGCTCAATGGTTCGGGAAACAACTGGAAGTTAGAAGGGCTTGATTTGCTGGAAACACATCCGTAACAAATTGACGGGGAAACAGTACCTTGAATTGACTGAGAACAAACACTAATTGACAGGATAAGTGTAACCAGAGGCATGAACAAATTTTCAACGGACTCTGCATCCTCTAAGATCGTGTGACTGCACAGTGAAGCACACAAGATCAATACCCTGGTTTACCTAAAAGAGGCACCAACCTTTTGAAAAGGGCTTGAATACAAGAGGTGAAAGGAGTGATGGGACTTGAGAATAAACCGTAAGATTAAAGTTTGAGGAAATTGGGTCTTTTCACACTTAACTACCATCGATCTAGGGATACTGCCTACAAGATTACAGATGACTAGGATCACGTGAACAAAAGTATTCTGCCATTGGGTCATTACGGGTTTCTTCGCGGAAACACACGAGAGATTGCACATCAGAGTGCAAAGGCACTGGTCAGCTCCCATCTCTTTTCACCTTGAGTTTACTGTCCCTGAAACTCTTTACTAACAGCCTCGGAAAGCTTTAATTGGGGTCTCGATAATCGTGCAAGAACACACGGACTGTGTCCGAATGAACTCAACCACACCACTCTATTATTATTAATATATCCTTTAGTCGCTAGAGGTACATAGGGCTCCAGCTGCGCACCTCCATTGTCTTCGGTTTTCTGTCAGCTTTTTCACTCCCCTCCAAGTCTGCCCTCACGCTTTTATCTCCTCTTCACATGACCTCCTCCAAGTCACCCTCACACTGACGACCAGCTCACCGCTTCCCTTTCGGGTTCCACTCGAGCGATGGCTTGTCTAGTGATGTCACTTGGTAGTTTCCTCAGAGTATGGCCAATCCATCTCCATTTTTGCTGCCTGTTTGTTGCACAATCGGTTCCTGCTGGGTTGGTTCGCTCATTACCAGATATTCCTGCTGCTGATCCTTTTTTGACCATTTGATCTTGAGTATTAAGCGAAGGCAGCTGTTGATGAAGATCTGAAGTTTGTTTGAGATGCTCTTTATGACGCTCTGGCCAAGTCTCTGATCCGTGTAATAGCACTGACTTCACATTGGAGTTGAAAATCCGGATCTTATTTTTGGTGCTGAGTGCTGTTGACCTCCATACAGACTTAAGAGTAATGAAAGCTTGTCTTGCTTTTCCGATTCTTGCTTTCATATCCTCGTCGGTTCCGCCTGCAGTTGAAACGATGCTTCCCAGGTAGCTAGGTAGGTGAAGGAGATTGTTTCTTTCAGGTTCCTCCCATGGCTGATTGTTGTCTGTTGTTGTTGTTGCTGTTGGTGTTGGCCAGGAATCTTCATCACCTCTGTTTTATCTATGTTCACTTGAAGTCCTATCTTTGATGCTTCTTGTGCCAGCTTGTTGCTTTTACTTGCATATCTTCTAGTTTGTGGGAAATCAGACATATACATATCATCGGCGAAGTCCAGATCCTCCACGTTTTTTTGTGTGATTCCATTTTATGCCTGTTTCCTCATTGCCCGTTGTCTATCTCATTATCCAATCTACTGCAATCATGAAAATCGTTGGCGATAGTAGAGAGCCTTGCCTCATTCCCGTCCTCACTTCGAAAGCTTCCGTAAGTTTCCCGTTGTGGATTTCTTGGCATGCAGCATTGTTGTACAACTGTTGGTTGAGATGTATAATTGTCGGTGGGACCCTGTAGTAGCGAAGTAGTTGCCAAATCACCTGTCGATCGACGCTGTCGAAGGTCTTTTCTAAGTCAATGAAGTTGAGATAGAGAGGTGACTGTCATTTCAAGCTTTGTTCAATGATGATCCGTAGAGTGCCGACCTGATCAATACATGACTTGTTTCTCCTGAATCCAGCCTGTACCGGTCGAAGTTTCTCATCTAGGGCTTGTGTTGATTCTCTCCAGGATGATGCGGTTTAGTATTTCGCTTGGGATGGACAGGAGCATAATTCCGCGCCAGTTTTTACATTGACTTAAGTCTCCTTTCTGTGGTAAATTGAATAAGTATCATTTCTTCCAATCCTCAGGTACTTTGCCCTCTTTCCACACCTTCTCCAGTAGTGGTATCATCAAGTCCGCTGTTGTCTGTGGGTTCATTTTCAATGCTTCTGCTGGGTTTCCGTCTGGTCCTACTGCTTTTCCAGCTTTTAGCATCTTCATTGCGTTCAGGACTTCTGATTTCGTCGGGGGGTCGATGTTCACTGGTAGTTATGTTTCTGTTGTTGGTATTGTTTGGCGCGTTGTAGGTGGCGGTCGATTGAGAAGTCTTTTGAAGTGTTCAGCCCAGTGTTTTTTATTACACTTCTTTGGTGATTGACTTTCCATTGTTATCCTTTACTGGCTTAATCTGTGTCGAACTTTTCCCGATAGGTGCCCAGTTGTTTGGCAGAGTGTGGTGAGGTCTCCTTTGCCTGCAGCTTGTTCCGCTTCACTTTCCATGGTTTCATAATATTTTCTTTTGTCTTCCCTGGTACCCTTCTTCACTCTTTTGTTCAGTGTATTGTAGCTTGCATTCAGCTCCTGTTTTTGTTGCTCGTCAGTGCACTGGATAATCTTTTGTTTCACTGTCCTTCTCTCTTCTATTAGTTTCCAAGTGTCCGTAGTGAGCCACTGTTTGTCCTGTTTCTTTTTTCTGCCTAGAACTTCTATGCAGGTTTGACTCCGCATCGTTTTCAAGTTGTGCGAGTGCTTTTCGACGCTGACCTCATCGCTAGTGTTGATTTGTGTCTCGGCTTTGTCCTTTATGCTTGCAGTGAAGATGTCCTTTGTATCCTGGTCCTTTAGTTTTTGAGTATTAAACTTGGCTTGTGGTCTATCTGCAGCTCCTGTTTCCCTGAAAGCTTTTAATTTGATTTGGACTGTCCCTTATACGAGATAGTGGTCTGAGCCAACGTCTGCTCCTCTTCTTACTTTTGTGTCCAGTAGGCTGCGCCTCCACTTCCTTGAGATTGAGATAAAGTCAATTTTGTTTTTGGTTCGCCCATCTGGTGACGCCCATGTAGCCTTGTGGATATCTTTGTGTTTGCATGCGCTTCCACCAATCACTAGTTCATTGAAGGCGCAGAAGTCGGCGAAGAGTCCTCCATTTTCATTTATTTCTCCGAGAGCTTCTCTACCCATGACGAGTTCCCTTCCTGTGTTGCCTGGTCCCAGTTTGGCATTCATGTCTCCCATCAGTACTTTAATGTTATCAGCTTGAGTATTGTCCATTGTTGCCAGTAAAATTCTTTCTTTTCAAGATCTGCGTTGTTTGTGGGTGCGTAGCATTGTATAACTGACACTTTCCTTCCTTTGGAGTTGAATCTGGCGGTCATTATCCTGGGTGAGATCGCTTCCTATTGCATCAAGGCCTTCGTTGCCGTTGGTGACATCATGATAGCCACGCCCTCGGTGTGCGTGTGGTTATCTTCTGGGTGACCGGAGTAGAACACTGACTCACCCGTTGACAATTTGGTGAGTCCATTCCCATTCCATCTGCTTTCACATATTCCCAGCACTTGAATTCCGTATCGTTTCATTTCTTTTGCAATCTGGGCAGCTTTGCCAATCTCGTACATAGCGCGGACGTTCCATGTCCCCACACGGACTTTTTCCTTTGGCGCAAGGAGATTCATCGGACTGAAGTTTCAGTTGCAACTTTGTTTACAGGGTGGGGTTGCTAGCCTCACGCCTGAGAAAGTGATTGTTACATTAAGATATAGTTTAGAGAGAAGTGACCTTGTGGGTTGCTCCCCTTAAAACTGGAAAACAAGGAATAAAACAATCAGAAAAACACCAGCAATAGGAAAATAATTCACAGCAAAAGTGCAACAAGCGACAATGACAATAAAAATATCACAGTTAGCCACAGTTAACCAAAATGATACCAAAATCATAGACTCACTGACTTGAGCCAACTTGAACATGTAAATGCAACACTATATGCAGTTAGACATATTGGTAGTGATAAACAGTCACAATACATCAAACAGATAGTTATAGGTATTATCTGTCAACAAGATTGTATCCACAGATTCAGTTTTCGAAAGGCAAACAATTGCAATATGTTTCGCAGTTTTTTGGTAAGAAACTTCACAGAAATAAGAGTTTTATATAACTACGTTAATGTCTTTCTTATATGAATTGATATATAATTCCGCCAAATACAAATTCCTGAATTCTTCCCTCTCTGTGTTTCCAATTCAATTCCTTTAATTCGGTCATTGCAAAATACAACTACTACTATTACAATTAATTACAACATGTTTACTTAATTTACCATTGTTATCGAATCCTTATATCAATCATTCTGAACTATACTGAGACGAATGAAGTAGAACCAATATACTTCATTTTATTAACTCCATCATACGATAAATATTCTCGAATGAGACTGATCATCAAAATGGATTCAGTAGAGAACTGATATTTCACATAGAACAATGAAAGAATATAAAGAATTGGATGTATGCTCTATTACATTTGTTACGTTTAGGAGTTTTCACCAGCGTCTGTCTGCTAATTTGTTCGAATTGAACTCAAGACTGTTAGGGATCGACATGAGAGACACGTCATTCAGTTGATTTTTTTGTAATACTTACTGGTTCGTACTTTGAAATCTATGTCTATCTGTATTACAGAACAGCGATAAGTCAGCATTTTTATTTCCATTAATCGAGTTCTAAATCGGTAGGTTTGTGGTAAGGTGCACATGGAGATATCTAACAGTCAAAGGCTATCCCTCGAGTAGTCTTGAATGGATCCACCTTACTCCAACACAGATATGAGGTGCTGTGCGGTTGAATCAGTCAGTGACGAAAAGCTACAAACGACTTCTCACGTAACCACCAAAAAATGGAAAGAATTGGACACATTTTAGGAATTACATAAAAGAGGCAATGACTAGTCCGATCAGGTAAGCCAACACCTCCACGTTAGTGGTTTCTAAGTAGATGACGAGAAAATGCAGAGAACAGTTCAACTGAGTCATAATGATTACTATATCCACTTAGTCCTTATTTCACACGAAATAATCCTTGAAAATCCTATTAATTTTTACTGGAAGTGGATATGTTAATAAATTTAATTGTTTCATATAGTTTGTTAACAGTTTTACTTTTGAGAAAATTATTCACAGTTTTTATATCGACAATATTTCATACAAACGTACGGAGACATTTGCATACGAACTGGGAATTGCCGTTTAAAATATGCAACTCAGTTTTCATTCATCACTTAACTTTTTAAATTAAGAAAAAAGCTCTCCTACCCACCTCTCTTTCCCACACAGTCTGAAATCTTCATATCTAAATTCTTTTAGGAACTTTTGTTTCCCAAAGATGAACAGAAGACAGTATTGCTAAACCAACTGTATTTATATGCGTGTATGTGTGTGCAGATATTTAGAGTATGCGGCATCCTAGCATGAGAGGAAGTGGATTAATTAATCAAATCTATTTTGGTTGAGACTACAGCTGCGATAAGTTTCCCTTCTTGTTAGTATTTTTTATCAGCACACTGCATTTGTGTCGATACGCAGTCACACTAGTCTCAGTATATTAATTCAAAATGGAAACGTTTCGACTCATATTCGTTATATATATTTATCATTATGCATGAGGATTGAGAGAAATAGGTCCCATTTTCATCAGTCAGTTACTGTTTGTCTACAGAAATTAAATTATCCACGGTCTAACCTGTGAGCTATAAATTTTTTCTAGTTCTTTTTAAATCTAAGAAAAATAAGAGAGCAAGAGAGAGGGTGGTATCTGGAATGAATTTTAATTTCGATACGAGTTTAAAAGTGACCGTGCGTGTGAAGTAGTGAGGGATTTTTTATTCACCCTTGTGAATATTCAGAATTTCCGTTCTTCCACTCTGCAGTTAGCCTGATGCTTTCTGCTGATCAATCTTAATATGGTGATAGCTAATAATATGACTTGTATATTCAAAATATCTTATGTGAAAAGTCATTTAATATTGATGGAAATGGAGTATTCTTTCTACTATTACTAATAATAATATGCTATTTCATCGAAGTAAAACTATATAAGCGCAATGGTAAAAACTATATACGCGCAATTTTCTGAGCACTGTTTACTAATTGTGGAACTTTCTGTCAACTGACAACATGTAAAATTTGCAAGTAGCTTAACACTTTTTTGTACCTAAACCTCATAATTTATTTAGGCTGTAAGCAGAGATGAGAAGCCAACGAAATAAATGATGGTACCAAATTGTTCTGCACAAACCACTGTGGTTCCTACTTTATTCAAATTCATCAAGGGAATAAAGGCATGAACTTTCATTGAAGTAAGTTTAATTTAAGCACACACATATGGAAATACTTAGCTAAAGTAGTTGACAAAGAACACGGACTAGTAACCTGACGGTAATCACTAGGTTAGCCATTGTCAAATGCATTAATCAGAAATTGAAGCGCATTTGAGGTCCGCTAAAAGCGAACAGCCTTATGCATTTTGAAGCACGACATAATGACACTAAGAAGCCTCACTAGAAGTTCTACTCTTCATTAGCTTATAATGAAACACTGGTAATTCTGATAGTGAACAAGTTTTCTAGGGCTTTGGAATTCTTCACTTATTTTATCTGAATAAGCCGGATATCATTTTTTTAACGTATTGGTGTACCCTACTCATCACATAACTTATCTTGTGATTCCAACTTAATGTGTACAGCGAAAGTAAACTGCTCCAGTGTCATCAATAATCACTTGTATTTATTTCGGTCAGTTGTTAAACGAGACAGTAAATATAGATTCATTAAATACTAAATAGCTTGATAAAAGTGAGAATTCATCTCCACTTATCTCCAGGTCAATTCACCTTGTGTAAAAGGCTGACTAAGTAATCACTCACTTATTAAATAGCCCAAAGGCACAAATTAATACACTGAGAGTAAGCCGGGTAAGCTGAACGAAAGATGAAAACCACTCTTGTGGAATGCAGAGAGTTATTCCATGAATCGATCGTTGTTTTCTACTGAAACCCGTCATATGTGTCAAGCAAATAACATTAGACTTTAAAGTATGCTAATCTGTTACTTATGGAAATCAAAAAGGTGTGAAATGAAGAAATTATGGTGAGATTTTATTCACTTAGGATATCGAATTATTCGATTTGTCGTACGAAAGAAACACTTGAATGAGTGAGATATGCTGCTAGCAACTATTGACCCATACCTCTTGTTTACTTAAATGATTCACTGATGTTATTCAGGCTAATAGGTCAGTGTAAGGATGTGTATCTTATTGTAAGTCAGTAACTGAAGACGCACAGTAGAACTGCAGATATCTTTACGTCTCAGAAGTCAAGATCTCTAATCTTCTGCCTAGAACTAGAATAAGAACTTCGAATTCCTGTATCAGACTTACTTCAAGGGTAAAGTGTCAACTGGCATTTACTTGGTTGTATTCCGGGAAGTGGGCTGATTTTCATTTAGATTTTCTAAAATTCTGTAGAACTGTTAATAAAATCAACTATGGCACATGTAAAAGATGAAGCTCATCAGGCTTAACCAGATGACTCCACTTGAGTACATTGGTTACTTTAGCCTGTTTGCGATAGCATAGAAATAGTAGTTCTTGTTACCTGTTGGTTTAAAAAGAAGATTTCAACGTAGGAGAATATCAACTTTTAAATAGTTAGTAAATGTGTACGTAGTCTACTTCCATGATATCTTTATTGGCGAGTGATTTACGGTTGCATCATGACAGTCACCCAAATATAGTGTGTGTCCATTAAAATGGTGCATCTAGCTGGGTGTTTCTCTGATGAAAAAATGAAATCACTACTATAGTTACTAACTGTTCTGATAGATTTAGCAGTTTTCATTCACTTTGTAGGGGTTCATATTAATGAAAGCTTCTCAGTCTATTAGAAGGGTTATTAACTATAGTAGTGATTTCATTTTTTCATCAGAAAAACACCCAGTTAGATGCACCATTTTAATGAACGCCAACTATTAAGCAAAGGTTATTTTCTGTGGAACTTAGTCATATTATATCACTTAATCTCACTCGGTTGGATTACACCATCTGTGAGTTTTCTCTTTCAGTGTCTAGGATCAGCAAAATCTGCAAGGAAGTTGCCAAACATCCATTTTTCACTGGCCCGAATTAGTGTAAATATTTAGCATTTGTAACGGCTTGATAGCCAGTCTCAAAAGGAACCAATTTTTTAAAACCAATTAGCAGATAATATCATTGTGTGATAACTGAGTGGTGCAAAAATCTTAGTATATCACAGGATTCTAATCAGTGACCACAGGCCCGCTAGTTTGAATCCTTTAGTCATCATATATAAGCTTAAAAGCCTCAGTATGCACTAGGTTTTGAGAATACTAAACATGCTTTGTTACGACTTATGGACCCCTCTATTCACTTGAGTTTTCTTATAAGAACACCTATATTTTGTGCTAAATTCGAAATGTCGAGCATCATCATTTCTCTGTTTTAAAAATACTAAGCATTTGTGAATTCAAACAAAAAAGGCTTCGGAGGTGATCATGTGACCTGGTACATGACTGCTGATGGCATTATACTTCTAAAGGATAACAGCAAAGCGTGAATCTTCACAAAACTAATTCTGCAAACAAACTTCATTTTTCTAACGTGTCTAATTTTTCTGTATGTGAATCTGGAGGCATTTTATCACTATGGATGAAAACAATATACGCAGCTATAGGAATAGCACAAAACTTCAGATTCATCACTATTTTATTTCCTACTAGCATGCTTTTAACTTGTAAAAACTTGTTGTAGAATATACAGAGTGGAGCCGGTTGTTATTTATTTCCCAGCGAAACATTAACCAGTCGGTGCAGGTTGACAGTTCTACGGCTGTTATCTAAAGCTTTTCTTACGTTTTCTAGCAGATCATATCCGGGTGAAACTGAACAACTAGATTAATATCGCAGGTTTTCAGTGACGACCACTTCGTTAAAAGCAGTTCTAATGTCGGCGTTGCTGATAACTAGACGAATTAATATACGCAGTAGACAGAAAACACAACTAAGATGATTCAAAACCATCCACGTTCGGTAAGCTGCGAGACGACCATATTAGTGCTCGAAAGCATACTTATATTTTTAAATTATGCTACAGTTTTGTCCAGTGTATCTGCTGGAGTGTACTGGCGTTTACCTTATTCAATTGCAGAAAAGTTTCGTTCAAAATAATTATATATAATTGCGGTTGAACAGCTAAGTGAATGAATTCCCCGAATAAAGACTCCTCGCTGAAATGTTTTGTTTTCATTGATGTCTGGATGGAAACTACTCATGAACTAGCATATTTCACAATAATGAAATAAAATGTTTGACAACTACTCAGCTATATGACATAAAAGTGTGTAGTAAAAGACTATTATATTTTAGTAGGTTGAGTAGTCCATAGAAAGTAAAGGTTGAAGGCTAGTGTTTTCTGTATACATGATTTGGGATGCATATGATTAATCCAAAGTACCTCCATTGACTTTAATAACCTTGAATTAAAGTTATGCAAAGTAACTGAGAAGCAGTCGCTAACACTGTTTTTGTGACTAGGCATCAGTAAATGCTTTGAAATGCATGATACTGGACTTCTATTTAGGTTAAGTACATTTAGATTTCCTATGTGAACTAATAACCATCATAACAAACGTTAGTAAAGAAACTAGGAAATGATATCATATTGAAATATTTGTCTTTATGACGTCTTATTTGAACCCATTCTTTAGATTTGATAGTACCAGTAAAAGCAGCAAGTGGTGAATAGACATAGGCGAGGGAAGGGTGATTGAATAGTGGTGATAAAAATAGGTGAATAATTAGGGAATATAGTGAAATTGGTAGATTAAATGGCTATATTTCACTTAGCGGTTACATAAAAAGGGTAATCCACGTAAAAGTAGTAGGAAAAACGTAGAAAACTACCGATAAGCAATCGGTAGCTGACGGGTTGCAATTTTGATAGGAACTAGTGTGGAAATATGTTTTCAGTGCTAACATTTGCCGATCCATTTGGTGAATTTGTGGTTATATCATCTCGCAGGAGTATCACCAGAAGAATTTATCGATATTTAACGTTATTCCAGCAAGATCAGGGTAAATTATTTACTACAGATGCTAAAGCTAGCATGCGACATTTATAATTCAAAGATTTTACTCTGTAAAGTGGTGGTTTGTAGTAAATGTGAGCACAAGAAAAGTATGCAGGTGAAACTGACGGGCTCAAAAGCCGTGAGGAAGTGAGATATCTAAATATACATTGGACCTGTCTAAAGAAAAAACATATCATAGCTGGTTCTTTACACCCTTACTTCAATCCAGGCCTTGAAACTTCGAATCGTGAAGTTCGATTGTCTTCTGAGTCACTATCAGCTACGTCACACACTCAAGCTTGACTGAAATTAGTACACAGATATTTCGTAAACTACTGTCATCACTTTCACCTTTTTACCTGAACATATGCAAGAAATATTTCTTAACAACAAAATTTACTGAAGATTCATTATCTTACCAAAACGAATACATTTCTTATCACATCTTGTTCATTTGACCTCAGAATCGACTATACTGTGACGTTATCATCACGCGGATGAGATGAGGCAGTATCTGTGACAGTCGTACACCTGAAATCATCTCAGATATTTCTGCAATCTTTAACAATAAAACTTCATTGTACTTCATTGAGTGCCTTCGTCATCAAATCCTACCAAAAATGTAAGATGCAAACTTCATTGTATCAAGACCTACTGGCAAGAAGTTTGATGTGGGATGAATGCAGAAATTTCAAACCACCTAATGAGCTGTTTCAGTTGGAACAATTCTTTCTTGAACTCATTCCATATCATAAAAGTCGATTCGACAGAAATAGACTAGGCGGTGACCGTTATCGTATAATTTGCCCACAACAGGTGAAATCACACCTTCCGTTAACAGTCAAAGGCCAACCAACAGTCTGTCTGAGACTTCCTATACATACTACGAAGATGGCTCGGGAAACATTTGCAAACGAAATACGCAATGTCTTTCGCTACTTATTTCCATCATTAATCGTCAGGCGTTCTAATTAAGGATTCAACTCTCCACAAATAATCTCTGAGTAACAGGATACCTACGACGAGACAGAAATAGAGGTATGCCGCGAAGTTAAATTCACTCGATCACAGACGACAGAAAAATAGAAGTTTGACAATGTGGTGGAGAGGAACCATGCAGTGTCTACTGAGACTTGAAAAAACAGACCTAATTCAATCAGTCTTTTCGGTTCTTCCTTATCCTAAGGTGCAAAACGACGAACAATGCCCCCTAATAAACCTCCTGCAAATCGCCACCCGAGTGAATGGATTTGGACCTCTGGCTAATCGGAAGCATTCTGCCAGCTATGCACAGCAATTCGCGATGTTAAATATCCCGACGAGTTGAAATTATAGCCCACTAGATCGTGAATGTGCAATCCGTTTGTAAAATACGCATAGAAAATTCTAGATCAGCCAACAACTTGACCCAAATCAGTCACGACTTCGAAGTTACGGTGAAGACAAGATGATTAAAAAGATTAAAGCTCTCCGAGACTCTCCTACAGAGGGCTATATTTAGAACATTCTATAAATCTTCGGGTAGAAATGATTAATTAATAGTCAGAATATTCCTTCCGCTTCCGACCGATCTCAAATAAAATCAAAAACACACATTGGACCGTGGGTACTCTGGGAAAACGCAGGCAGTCAAACTTCTACGCATAGCCATCAAGAGGGTCCAGTAAAGTGAGGACAAAGACTTGCCTGCCTGATGTACCAGTGCATGTATTAGTAGGTATTACTAACCACTATGTAAGTGAACCTAATCATTCGATCACCCACAAAGAAAACGTAGATTTGTTCACCGAAGAAGTGTTTACCTTTATTCATGAACAAACGTACGCACCTAGTCATCTGAAGAGCTGGAAAGACCCACTGATAGCAAGGAGACTTAGCGGGTCTCTTCTTTATTCTGTTCAATTGCCAGAAATAAACACGAAAGCTAAATTCAAGTGCATAAGAAACAACAGGATCATAGTATTATCCTAATACAAGGCACATTGTGAGGAACAACGCAGAATAAGTTCTATCAGCATGAAGCCGCGAGAGCGCTGTGGTAAATATGGAGTTCTGTTTCCTATACTCCATCCAACGAAGCTGACATTATTTGTTTACAGAATATGTTGACAGACTAAAATGTGATACCTGAAACGTGTTCTAAAACAGCTACTTAATATATAGTGCACCCTGAAGCCGAGGATTTTTGTTAAATCAAGCCAGAATGTCAGTCAATGAATATGAAATGCCTTCGTATAACGAGTGCCGGTTCGAGAAACTGTATTTATATACCCCGAGAAATACTCCCACAGGGAGCACTGAAACCACTCCTTCAAAGGCCACGTTCATTATTCAAATGTTGAGATGTACCAAGCACAAGCTATATTGTTATTAATCGTGGATAATGCTAAACAGAAAAATAAGCCATATCTTTTGACGGTTTTTTACGGCTATTTGTCTTCATACTTCTTTTTTCTGGTGGATTCTCATTTGAGTCACGCTTCTGTGGACTTTTTTGATGTTTATTATCCACGCCTTCAGCTGAGGGAGTAGAAACGTCTTTTAATTCAGATTTACCCTTTAGGGAGCTGCAGGTCATTACAAACATCTTATCAGCTTACCGTTTGCAGCGAAACCGTTTGTTAGTGTCCCTACACGCCTTAATTATTCCTTTTTTCACTTCTTCCTTTATATGGTAATCGTTTGAGTTTTTGTACAGAAAATAGAGGTCTTGACTCATGTATTCTGAGCCTCTGGCTAAACGTGGACATGGATTATCTCCAACTCTCTTGAGTCCATTTAAACTCAATGGGACGTGTTTGGTATCGATATTCCGAGTTGGATGACGTCTACATGAATAATAATTCATACGGTTCATGTTAACGGATAATTATTTTGAAAAAAGCACCACTTAGTTAGCCAATGTACAATATCCAATATCCAATATCCTGATTACGAGCTAGTATAAACCAGTGATTTCTTTGAGCTCGCTTCTTGATTGTGAGGTAGAGGTTCCAGATCTTCGGTGAGCTACTGCGTAGTAAGTCCCGCCACTAGACTGCTTTAGCTCTGGTAGACTCCAGGAGGAGTGGTGCGGGGATTGGTCGAGATGTGGTTTGTAGTATGCAGTATGTTAGGACTGTATTGCTGCCGTGAATGGAGTTTGACCTAACTCCCGTTGGTCATTCGGTGTAGTCATAAAAGCAGAATAGTAGTAATAATAATAAGAATAAAAATAATAGGTTTAGTGTAGATAATATAGGTTGAGATAAGTGGAATAATAAAGGTGACCTAAGGAAAAGATAGGGTGACAGAAGGCAGAATAGGCCGTGGGGATTTAGTTTGTATGCTTATCCATTGACAGTGTGGTTTCAAGTTTTATGAGGATAAGCCATTGAGACATGATTGTCTAGCTTCCGCTTAAAAATCTCCAGAGATGGCGCTGTAGTCACGGCCGCCGGTAAAGCGTTCCAGAGACGGCAAACACGAAGCGAAAAGAAATGTGATCGCACTCGAGTCTTTGGTCTCTGGTGTGCTATCCTTAGCGGGTTACCTCGTGGAAGCCTATAGTCACTTAATGGCAGGATGCTTTTATTTGGGTGGGCCTGGTCATTTAAGATCTGGTAGACGGTGATGAGGTCTCCCCTGTGCCTACGGTAACTAAGTGTGAAAAGACCCAGTTTGTTTAGTCTTTCCTCATATGATTTGTTGCGGAGGCCGATCACCCATTTTGTCGCTCGTCTCTGGACACTTTCTAGAATGTTAGCATCCCTTTTGAGTAGCGGAGGTGCAATGATATTATGCACCTCAAGGTGTGGCCTCACATATGCCTTGTATAGCCTTAAGAACAGTTCGGAAGTGAGAGCTCCCAGCTGCCTGTGCATAAAGTGTAATGCTGCGTAGGCTTTGGCGACGTCCCTCGAGTAATTTCCGCTGGTGTCTAGCTTTTCTGTTAGAATAAGACCTAGATCACGCTCTGATGGAACACAACTCAAGTTCTGGCCACCGAGGGTGTAATTTACACTCTGTGACCTGCCGGAATGAAGCTGCACTACTTTGCACTTCTTTAGATTGAAAGGCATTCCGTTAGCCAGAGCCCAATTTCCCAGAGTTTGCAGGTCAGCCTGCAATCTATCTGAGTCTTCCGATGAGTTTATTGCTCTCCAAATCTTTACGTCGTCAGCGTAAAGAAGCGCAGAGCAGTTCAGTTGGGAGGGCAGGTCATTGATAAAAATCAAAAACATCAACGGCCCTAGGATAGAAACCTGAGGAACCTCTGATGCCGAGGTGTGCCAGGATGATCGGATGCGGTTGACTTTGGTGCAGAATTCTCTCTCGCCTAAGTAATCTTTCAGCCATGCGAGAAGTGCTCCAGAAACTCCCGCCTTGCTTATTTTGTGAAGGAGCAGACCATGGTGAACTGTGTCTAATGCTTTCGCAAAGTCGAGAAAGATCACGTGTGCTGGTACCTTCTTGTCCCAGGATAGTGTCCAATCGTTCCAGGCTAGTAGAAGATTCGTCACGCAGGATCTTTTCCTCCTAAAAATGTGCTGTGCTGTGGTCGTCAATGATACTTTCCAATATCTTCGATACCACTGGAAGTAGAGCAACTGGTCTGTAACTGGTCACATTCTGCCGGTCACCACCCTTGAAGATAGGGGATAGGATTGCACGTTTCCATTCACATGGAAGTTTCCCTACATCAAGGGAGTGTTGGAACAGATCACTTAGGGGTTGACAGAGACTTTCTGAACACTGCTTCAGGACAGATGGTCTGATGTCATCACAACCTGGAGACTTTCCCGAAGCCAACCTTCCCAATTTTGCAAGTACCATAGCCGGGGTAATTTGAAATGTACCCAGCAGGTTTTCGTGTGTTGGTTTTGCGATGTAATCTGGATGTTCTGTGGGGTAATATCCTCGTTACTGTTTAGTTGCCTGTGAAAGGCTAGGCTGAATGTCTCTGCCATTTCAAGACTAGTAAGAGATTTCCCATCAGAACCCACTAGATTGCATGCTCCCTGGTTGGTCGGTTTTCTTTCGGCCATAAACCTGTATAGGCTTTTGGGGTTCACGAGAAGCTTATTGGCGAGGTCTCCCTGAAATGTCCTTCTATCGCTCCGGACTCGTATGTTACATCGATTCCTGAGTTCAAGGTACACTTCATATTCGGGTTGACTCTTCGATCGTCGCCACGCGAACCAGGCTTTTCGCTTTGCCTGCAGAAGGCGTTGTGTCCCCCTTTTAGCCATGATCGTTGCTTCCTAGCTTTTGGTGAGACTAAAGGAACAGTGTCTGAGACCGCCTGGTGAATGATTCCTTTACCACTCTCCAGTGTTCTTCAACTGTTAGCTCTGTCCATTTTTTAGGCCAGTTTGCTTCAGACAGAAGTCTTCGCATTTTGGTGTAGTTGGCTTTGTTATAACACAGATAGGGCTGTGTATTGTCCCACTGTAAGCGCTCGCGGAGGACTATGTCGAATACTATGACCGCGTGGTCACTACTACCTATGGGAGTCGTGATCTGAACGTTTTCCACTAGTAGCTGGTCACTAGTGAGCACGTAATCCAGTCTAGAAGACTTCCCATCAGGGCCCCATCTAGTATCCATCTTGACATTTTCAGTGAATCCAGCCTTCCTGATGGTATGCAGCAGATTTCGATCAAATCTATCATGGGCTTTTCCCGACACCAAGTTAAGAGATGGGGCATTGAAGTCACCAGCTATGACAATTTGATCATAACCCATGTCTTGAGTTGCTGAGATTGTATTTAGCAGTACCTGGTTGTGGTCTGCTCCACATGAAGGTGATCGATAAATGCTGCCCACTAGATATTTGCAGTACCCAACGGTGAAGTGGCACCATATGGAGTCAGGGAGCTCTGTGAGGGGAGGGTCCATCGCGTGAACACATCTGAGCTGTTTGTCGACGTATATGGCGACTCCACCTCCTTCTTTCAGGTCCCTATCTCGCCTGACTAGGACCATATCATTTATACTGACTTCGCTGTCTGCCACCGTAGGGGTTAGCCAGGTTTCCGTCAGTATTATGATTTTGGAGTTTAGTTGTGATTGTAGGTGTCTAAGTTCAGCTATTTTGCCTCTTAGCCCTCTCACATTACTGTACAGGCAACTGGTAGTCAGTCTCACCACTTCCCCGTATTGGGGGGTAGTTGACTTGATATTGGCTATCGGTTGAGGAGTTATCCTACGAACTAGTTGGCCGATTCCCCAGGAACCGGCCTGTTGGCGTTTTTTCTTCTAGTTCAGTTGGAGCACTCGGATGACACTGGCTATCATCGTCCGTGCTGCACCGCTGTAGTGTGACTAGGGGTTGAGGATTTTCTTTTACTACGCTTTGTTCTCTCCTTTGAGTGCGAGGCCGGCTCTCGCAGCAGCGAATGTGTTTGCTGACCTTGTCCTTGGTCTCGTACCATCTATGGAGAGCGGTATTCAACTGGTCTTGGGAGCTGAACTTGACAGCTAACAGACGTGGCGAGTTAATTGACATAAGATGAGTGGGTCGAGGCAGTCTATAAATAGAGACAGCCCCTGAACTTCCCAGGGCCATCTGGGATGCTAACCATCTCCATTGTTGTACATCATGACAATGCTTTTCGCAGGCGTTCCCAGTTACCAGTTCGGGAATGCCATGCACAACCATGGAGGCAGAAGGAATGAGCTCTGGCGACTCCCTCGCCATTTGTCTTTCCTTCCACGGCCTGTCTGGCTTAACACGTATGTTACAGGCCCTCCCTATAGAAAGGACTTGAGAAGCCAGTAACACTTTTTCAACATCCTCGGTAGAGCCCAATGTTACCCTCAGTGGGGATGGTTTGCCTTCAGGTGCAGCAGTGCCCCTATACAATCTGCATAGATTTACTGGTTGGATGTCCAAACCCAGTGTGCTACTCAAAAGGGACCACTGTTCCTGATCAAATAGGGCCCTTGTCAATGGAGTTGAAGATCGAACGATCAATTCATGGTTGTTTGCTCAAAATCAACTTCCTCGATTTTCGCGGAGGCATCAATACAACAGTCATCGTCCCATCGGTCGCTGTTCAGAAAGAAGAGTGAAACATCGTCAGAAGTAATACAGAGATTTATTATTGTAATATTTGTTTTCAGACCTTAATTTGCTTAGTTCGCTTATTCCTTTTATATGTTGGTGTAACAATACAGAAATATCAAACGGCAGATCAGTGTTTTGGTTTTTGCGTCCGTTATAACTAAGCGTTTCTGAGAAATCTTCTAAGAACAGTGTGGGCTCGAGCGTAGTGAGAGCTGGGCATTAACGGTTTATGAGAGGTAGCTGACAGTTTCTGACGATGGAAACAGATCTGGCGGATTGAAACAGTTGGTGAAAGTTTGGATAGTCGCCGTTCATTTTTCCTGGTGCCGGTCAAGGCCTCTTTGAACAAGCAATATCTGGAACTTTTTTGGAATTTGGTCAAGTTCAACAATGCCTGGGTCAAAGAAGGGACAGAGTGTCTTGGATGCAAACAGGAAAGTAAGTCATGGTGACTTGTCTGTTAATTGTAACGATGTGTCTGATGTTAAGCATGATATGGTTGATGTTACTGTTTCGCCGTTCAGGGATGATAGGTACATCAAACTCCCTAAATTAGAACCACGGTGTTTTGATGGAAACCCGCCCGATTATTTACAATTTGTAAAGGAGTTTGAGATCATGCTGAGTAGTTTTCTATTAACTGATGAAATGAAGTTAATGTATTTGATGAGATATTGCACTGGAGATGCTGCAAGAGCTATACAGTGCTGTACGTTTATGAAGCCAAAAGAGGGCTACTACGAGGCTACGAGCATATTACGTCAAAGGTTTGGAAGAACTACGATGATTGCAGGGAAATTATTTGAAGCTGTTAATGGTAATGGTGGTCAATTACAGGATGACTCTCAGGCACTCACTGAGTTTTTAGATAATTTGCTAATTTACAAGAATGGAATGATTTCGATGAATCGCATGAGTGACCTCAACTCAAGTTGTATACTAGAAGTAATAGCAAGACGTCTACCTACTCGACTGCAAGGGAAGTGGGTGAAGATAAGCTCCCGTATGGAGGATGAGGGTATCGAGCCAAAGTTTGATGATATCCTGAAACTGGTAAAAGATGGTGTCAATCAATCTATGAGCAAGTTTTCCAGTCTATTAGATCTCACCACTAGAATAGAGCAGTCTGAGGGTAAAACGCACTCATTGATGACGAATAAGCCTCAGAGAGGTGGATATTGAGAAGGCTCCATGATGTCTAGTAATGCATATAAACTTAGTGAGTGCAACAGGTTTCGTAGTACATGCTCAACAGATAAGTTGTAAGATGCAAGACAAACACGGTTGTGTTGTACTCGTTTGCAGGAGGTGAGCTGTGAACCAGTGAGCAAGTTCAGTGATAAGCTAAATGTAAACTCCGGGCCTGACTCCGAATTGTGCAACGATAACGGTGCGGTGAAGAAGTCTGTAGTTGCAACTGGTAAGCCGTTGTTGAATAGAGTGTCACAGAATAGAGTTGCTGCTTCAGAGTGCAGTTCTGACCCTACAAGTTTACAAGGTATAACTAGTCAGAGTGAAGATATAAAACCTTTAATGATTTGTGAGGAGGAACCAAAATTGTCTACTTCTGTTATTAAAGAGTTTGAAAATGATGGACTTGACGGTAAATTGAATATTTGTGGTAATGATCATGATAGTGCAGATTTCTCTTTGGTTGATCATGATGAGATGAGGGATATGCCTACTGTAACAACAGAAGACAAGGGCGAAGCAACAGATCGTTTTATTATGAAAATCAACACGTATTTATACATATTTCAGACAACATTATTATAGACAAGCGCAGTCATCTGATTGGTTGTTTAGGTAGACAAACGCAGGCTTCTGATTGGTTGTTTCGGGATTCCTTGACAAACAGAGTTCTCTATCTGCGAATCATATTTTGCCACGTTAACTTCGCTGTGATTGGTTGTTGACTCAGCCTTGTTCACTGCCCATATTAGTGACCTAGACCTTAACGTAGATTAGTGCCAACCAATCGGCTAGCAGCCTGCTCTCACCACACTACTACTGCTAAGTTAAATAAAGGTTCTGTACAACTACAACGTGAAGTAGAATTGAACGCAGATGCAGTTCCAGAAGATGTGCATACTTGTGAGACAGTCAGTGTAATTGATCAGCGTGTAGCCCACCAATCATCAGATGATAGTGCTAAACCCGAACTAGTAGTGAAAGACAGCAGTGGTGGTAATCTTGCAGTTGGACAACTATCTGAAAGCCGAAAAAGAACAGCTTCTGATCCACCGCTAAGTTCATCACCTTGTGTCACTCAGTCATCGTTGGTGTTTTCATCCACAATGAAACAGATGCCCATCAACTCAAGTATCTTGTGCAATGACTATGATAGTATTGGTGCGTTTGAAAAGACGAAGGATATTGCTCAGTTTAGTGTGGATAAGCCAAGTGTAAAGGAGAGAGTTATTGTTAAATTGACTTGCACGAATAAAGGCATTTCTAGTTTCAAGTTACTATTTGAATGTTATTATCTTTGGTGTAAATTACTCTGTTTCTATACTTGGTTGATGAGATATGTCGTGTGTTTGTTGGTCATCTATATTCTACGATACAATGACATGGGCGTGTTGCCGTTCAGATTTGAGGATATAGCTCATAGAAGGAAGTTAGCAAATGAAATCTGCGACAATTTTCCAACCTAGGGCGTCAACCTGAGAAGGGTTGTAGGCGTACTGGTGTAAGTTCTACAGTTCTTCAAGTGTAGTTTGTCGTGTCAGAATCCACAACATTTGATGTAGTGATTGTACATATGTTTGTGTTAAATAGTTGTGTGAGTTCCAATTGATGTAATTATTGGTTAATCTTGTTTGTGTCTGGACATACCACAACATACAATCGTCAACCTGTGAAGGGTTGCAGGCGTACTGGTGTAAGTCCTGCAATTCTTCAAAGTAATTCCACCAAGACATGATCCGCGAGGTTATTTGTACTATTTGTATATACGTGTGGTGTGTCATATCAATTGGTGTATTTTGGATTCATTGTGTTTACTTGTTGTTTTCGTGCCTTGTTGTTATTGCGTAATTTTGTCAAAATTTTCGTCGTGATTACTTCTGAAGTTGTTTCGAGTCTTCTACATCCATGAATGAATTGATTGATGTTAAGGACAGCAGATGGGTCGTATACGCCGGGGAGGCTATTGCTGAGAATGAAATGCACACGGAGATAATTGTTAGCTGCGGTCCGACACGCCGGGGAGAAAGAGTGTAAACGACTGAGGCTCGCATGCGTCACCGCTACTAGAACTGAGGCAGAATGAGTGACAAGCGATTTCAGTGATAATTGATAGTCAATAGAAAAGAGGATGCTTGAAGAGTATGATGAGGTGGTGCTATGGTCACGTTGCATTCTGCAAGAGTCATTCTAGTAAGTGGCGATTGTGTTGGAAGATGTCAAGAGGAGGTCTCTGTCAGGAGGCGCAGGTCGTCAGCGATGTGTGAGATTGTGCTGTGGGTATGCTTGTGGTGTGTTGGCTTTTCTGTTTGTTTTCCACTTCAGCTCTGTCCGTGCGACCCAGGTTCTCGCAATGGCATCCAAGTCAACGTGTATTGGTCGTGAAGGAAAAAAGGGTTGGATCCCTTTTTTGCCGGGGAGTGTCAATGGAGTTGAAGATTGAACGATCAATTCTTGGTTGTTTGCTCAAAATCAACTTCCTCGATTTTCGCGGAGGCATCAATACAACAGTCATCGTCTCATCGGTCGCTGTTCAGAAAGAAGAGTGAAACATCGTCAGAAGTAATACAGAGATTTATTATTATAATATTTGTTTTCAGACCTTAGTTTGCTTAGTTCGCTTATTCCTTTTATATGTTGGTGTAACAATACAGAAATATCAAACGGCAGATCAGTGTTTTGGTTTTTGCGTCCGTTATAACTAAGCGTTTCTGAGAAATCTTCTAAGAACAGTGTGGGCTCGAGCGTAGTGAGAGCTGGGCATTAACGGTTTATAAGACGTAGCTGACAGCCCTATCTTTCAGCAGACTACTGCTACAGTCTGGTACATTAAAGAGGATTACACAATTTGATCTGCTAACCGTGGGCTTGGGCTCGGTCCTCGCACGTTTGTGATCACCTTTAAGACCGTTTTGGTTTGACTGGTGCGACTGGGTATTTTTGTGTGTCTCAGTGCTATAGCCAGCATTACTGATAGACGGTTGGGGTCTTTTTCCAACGACGGAAACCCGTGGTTCTCCAGCCTGTGTCTGGAGCGGTTATGGCAAGAGTTACAAGTTTAACCGGTGAGGATTTTGGTATTCCCGGTTTACGCGCGTTTGTACTAACTTCCGGATTGGTGGGGGTCGAGCATTTCACCTTTTTCCCCGCTACTTCTGTGCCATCTTTAGTTTTCAAAGGACTAAGCGAGGCTACATCAGGACGGCAACTCGGTCATATGTACCAGAACCATTGGCATGGGTTTTTACGCATAAAGTCATGATATGCTTTTGGTACCCCACTGTCGCATCTGCAATGCACCCATCGGTTGCAAAAGTTACATTCGAAAGCAGAGTCTGCTTGTTCGACAACAGAAGCACAGACCTCGCAGTCGTCTGTCTTCTTGGGGAGCGTTCTTATCGTCTTGCGACGTCGTGAACGTTTCTTTTCGGCCTTCCTATTTGTTTCATGGTCTACCATGGGGATGGGTGTTATGAAGTTCTCACTTAGTGCAATTTTCCCACTCGGATCTGTTAACCTAGTCGTGTTAACAGGGATGGAGCCACATCCACTTGGCTGACTTTGCACAGCTTCACTGTAGGACTGTGGAGACATGGGTAATCTGTACGAGCTGGGAATATTAGCCCTGGTCTTCAGGACCGGTATGCGTGAGTCCATCACCTTCTCCTGTTTGCCTAGTTTGGCTGAAGCCCTAGTAACTACAGAGTATGATGTCCCATTACTTATTTTAGGTTGAGAATCTATTGTCATTTTACTCCTAAATTAATACTGGTGATTAAATAATAAGAGACTGTTATTTTGTCCAATAGACTTACAGCGAAAGACAATAGAGAGCACAGAAAAGAAGGATAAAGTATTTAAGTAAAAGCTTTAGACTTTACCTGTAACTTTCGGGTTATTCGGTTTCACAGCAATCACGTAACAGACCCACAAGTCCTGTATATTTGAAAGAGTGAGGAGGGTGTTGCTACAGAAGTAGCACCTGAAGCTTTGGCAGTAGTTCGAGACAGCGGGAAGCACCACACACAGGCTCGGTGAGGAAGAAATGGTTGAATAAAAATTCGCCGGATAGGAAGATCAGGTTTCCCAAACGAATAATTCACAAAATTGGATATTTCCGGTTAGGAAGGAAAAGCACGTCTTATTCAGGGAGCGCGCTTTTGAGTAGAGTTTTAACGAGCTAGTGTAAAACGAATTGGTTTCCTTGTGCTCGCTTCTTAGTCGTAAACTGAATTTTTTGGCCCTTGGTAGACTGATGCCCATTTTTCCCCACCAATTAGCTGGTTGCCTGCAAGCAGCATGATGCGAGATTGACTGTGTGTGGCTTGCAGTGTGTGGTGTGTTAAGACCGTGTTGCTGCTATGAATGGAGTTGATCCTTCCACCTGTTAGTCTTCCGGTGTGATTGAAAGAGAGATGAAAACAATAATAGTCATAATAAGTGTAGATCACATAGCCTTAAGAAGGAAATAATAATTAAGACAACATAAGTGAATCCAATATCCAACATCGTCTTCATGAGCTAGTATAAAGCAATTTTATTTCTTTGTGCTCGCTTCTTTATTGTGAGGTAAAGGTTTCGGTAAACTTCTGCGTAGTTCTTCCCGCCGCTTGACTGTCGTAGCTTTGATTGACTCCAAAGTGAGTGGGGATGGGATTAATGACATTTTGTTTGTAGTGTGTGGCGTGTTAAGACCTTGTTGCTACTGGGAATGAAGTTGATGCTTTCACCAGTTAGTCCTCCGGTATCGTCATCAAAAGAAAAGAGATAATATATATAATTAATGCAGATTACTCAGACTAAAAGGCAGAAAAAGAAATAAAGAAAATGTAAAAAAAGACAGCTAATTAAATTTGGAGCTGATATATGTACATACATAGATGTATATGTATAGAATGTCAATAATTATAATTATAATAAGCGTGTAGTGGCTGTGATAGTTAGGAGAGTAAGATGGGAGAGAATCTAAAGAATTGAAGTGTCTACCCATGAATGGTGTAGGGGATTTTAAGGGGATAGGCCATTTGGACGCAGTAATTGTGTCGCTGAATGTTTGTCCAACCTTCGTTTAAAGCTGTTCACGGGTGGTGCCGTACCTAATCTTCCGGTGAAGAGTTCCAGGAACGGCAAACCTGCAGTGAAAAGAAGTGGGACCGCACTCGAGTCTTTGTCCTCTAGTAAGCTATCCTTCTGGGATTTCCACGAGGATGCCCATGCCTACTCAATAGCAGAACACGTTTGTTTGGGTGATTCTGGTCATTTGTTATCTTGCAGGCAGAAATCAAATCCGCCCTAAGTCAATGGTAGCTAGGTGTGAATAGGCCTAATTTCTTGAGCCTTTCATCATATGGTTTATTTCTCATACCCACCACTCCTTTTGCCGCCTGTCTTTGCACTCTTTCCAGGAGGTTTGCGTCTCTTCTAAACAGTGGGGGTGCAATGATATTAAGCACTTCAAGGTGTGCTCCAACGAGCGTTTTGTGCCACCTTAGAATGAACTCAGGAGTGGGTGCACCTAGCTGTCTGTCTGTAAAGTGTACGACCACATATGCCCTCGCGACATCCTCCGTGTAATTTACGCTTGTGTCCATCTTTTCCGTTAGAACTACACCTGGGTCACGCCCTGACGTTGTGCAGGACAAGCTTTTGTTGTACAGTATGTGACCTGCATTCTGCAGCCTACGGGTGCGAAATTTCACTACTTTGCACATTTTCAGGCTGAAAAGCATACCATCGGCCACCTCCCAGTCTTCCAGAAGCTTTAGACCTGCCCGCAGCCTATCTGAGTCTTCTGAACACTGTGTTGCCCTCCATATCTCTACGTCGTCGGTGTGTAGAATGGTCAGGAAGCTTAGACGGTATGCTAGGTCATTGATAAAAGTCAAAAACATTAGGGCCCTAGGAGAGAGCCCTGTGACACTCTCGATGACGAGCCGTGCCAAGATGATCGGACTCCATTGACCTTAGTCCAGAATTTCCTTTCATCTAGGTAGTCCTCCAACCATGACAGAAGCGGCTCACCTATACGTGCTTGGCTTATTTTGTGTAGGAGAAGGTCACGGTGAACTGTATCAAGTGCACTACCGAGGTCTAGGAAGACCACTTGGACTGGAACATTCATATCCCAGCGTGACATCTGATCGTCCCAAGCTGACAATAGGATCTGCATTTCCTGAACTCGTGTTGGGCTTTATGGAGTCTATTAGTCCTATCGAGGTGCTCCCTGATATGATCATCAGTAATACTTTCTAGTACTTTGGCAGTTTCCCCGATCCCATCGGGTGTTAGAAAAAGTCGCATAAGTGCCTACAGACAGCTCCTGGGGATTTTCCAGATATGAGTCTCCGTAACCTCCTTAGTACTATTGCCAGATTTTTGGGGAGTGACCGCAAGGTTTTCCTCTGGTGAAGTAGTAGTGCCACTATTTCGATCCTTGCCAGTAATACAAACACTGCCGTTTAATTGATTGGTGAAGGCTAAACTGAATGTTTCAGCCATCTTCAGACTAGTGAAGTGTTGACTGTTTGGACCCACTGAAGCGCATGCCTCCTTGTTGGTTGGTTTTCTCTCTGACACGAATAGGTACAGGTTTTTGGCGTTCGCCAGGAGTTTTCGGCAAAGTTAGCTTGAAGTGACCTGCTGTCACTCCTGGCTCTTGCGTTGCACCGGTTCCTCATTTACAGGCATGCTGTAGTACCCCTATACCAACTGTAAACATGCTTTTTAATCTAATTTGTATACTTGTATTATATGTGTATACAGACAGATTTTATATGTACTTCGCAAATATTTGTCAATTTACTGTTGAACATTACCTTGACACAGTTTCGAATTTGACTACTGCTATAATACACATTCGTACTCTTCGCAAGTGCCTTTTGATTTACGTTGTGGGCGTCGAGTAGCCACAACGTCTGCGCACATTAATAAGAACGAAGAAATACTAGAATATATGTGTACGGCAGTTTAGTCAAATAACGCACGCAACAATGCATCGCGGTCGGTCTGACTCTTGCATATTCGCCACTTATACCAAGCCTTCCGCCTTATTTGCGGAGTACACTGCGTACCTCTCTTCGGTCATAAGGACCCTTTCTTTGGCTGTGTTGTGACTATAGTGACTTTATCCGAGATTTCTGTGTGGGCGATCCCTTTTATCACTTCCCAGTGTTCATCCACAGATAACTTATGCCATGTCAAGGGCCATTCTGCGTCGAACCAAAGCCTCCGCATTTCAGCATAGTCTGCCCTTTTATACCACAGATATGGTCGCGTAGCGTTCCACTGCAAGTGCTCACGGAGAACAAGATTGAACCTCATGACTGAATGGTCACTACTTCCTAGTGGAGTCATGGTCTGGAACTTTTCGACGACTAGTTGGTCACCAGTTAGAATATAATCTAGTTTCGATGACTCCACTAGAGCCCCACTTAATGTCGTCTCCAACATTCACAGCCAGCTCTGTATTTCTAATGGTTTGCAGTAGACTTCGACCCAATTTTCGCCCGGGGTATCCGAGCCAAGGTTCGGTGATGGGAATACTGAAATCCGCATCTATGCTGATTTTCCCATAGCCCAATGCCATATCCCTGTGATGGCGACGAGCAGTAGCAGACTGTGCTCTGTCCCACAGGTGGGTGATCGCCAGATGCCACCCGGTAAATGCTTGGTGTGGCCTATGGAGAAATGACACTATATGGAGTCTGCGAGTTCAGTAAGTGGTGGGTAAATTGTACGTACACTTTTAAGTTGCCTGTCAAAGTATATGTCAACTTCCCCCTTCCTTGTTATCTCTGTACCTCATGACCAGAACCATATCACTTATATTGATTTCGTTGTCGCCGATAGCTGGAGTCAGCCAGGCTTAAATAAGGATGATTATTTTAAGGTGTAAGTGTGACTGGAGGTTTCCAAGTAGTTGACATTACCTTGTCTACTGGCAGGGGGCTTAATGTTGTGACTAGTACGCCGATTTCGACTTGATCGGCCTTTTGTCGTATTTTTCCTTGGGTTCATTTACGACACTTTGGTAGCACTGACTGTCATTTTCACTGCCGCATCACCGCAGTGCCACTGAGGCTTGGGGACGTATTAAGTCCTCAGTTTGCTGCCTCCTTATTTTTCGAGGCCCGCTTTTGCAGCAGCGGATGTGATCTCTAAATTTATCCTTGGTCTTATGTCACCATTGAAATACGAGGGCCAGTTGCTCCGGCGGGTTGAATTTTACACTTAACAGCCTTGAGCAGCTAATCAGTGCGAGATGAGCGGGGCGAGGTAGGCGAAAAATCGAGGTTGCTCCAGAGGCACCAAGGGCCACCTGAGATGACTCCTCTCTCCATTGCTGTACGTCATATATGTTTTTCCCAAGCAGTAGCAGTTTTCAGCTCCGGAACACCGTGCATGACCATCCAGGTAGAAGGCATCAGTTCCGGCTACTCCCTCGCCATTTACCAGTAAGCCCATGGCTTATCGTGTTTGACTTACACTGAATTTCCCGTTAAGAGCCAACACTTGAGCCAGCGACAGTATTATGTCAGCATATTCAGCAGAGCCCAGTGTCCTCCTGAATGAACGTGTATTACTCTGAGGTGCCCGGACATTCCTGTACAGCCTGCAGAGTTTGATGAATTGATTTTCAGACCTAATTTATTGCACAAGTTGGAGAAAAGATGCCGATTAAACACAGCTGTAAGCCGAGCCTCGTAAACCGTTAATGCTCAGCTCTTGCTATCCTGGGCCTCACGCTGTCCCTCGAAGCCTTTCAGAAACGCTCAGTACAAATGGACGAAAAACCAAAACAACAATTGTTAACTCGAGGATTCTTTATTCTTACACCAACATAGAGCAACGTAAACAACTAAGGTTTCCGACGACTATCACCTGGCTGCTTTGTGAACAGCGACCGATGAGACGATGACTGGTGTATTGATGCCTCCGCGAAATTTGAGGAAGTTGAGTTTGAGCAAACAACCATGAATTGATCGTTCAATCTTCAACTACATTGACACTCTCCGGCAAAAATGCGATCCATTCCTTTCTTCCATCACGACCAATACACGTTGACTTGGATTCCATTGCGAGAACCTGGGTCGCGCGGACAGAGCTGAAGTGGAAAACAAGCAGAAAAGCCAACACACCACAGGCATACCCACAGCACAATCTCTAACGGCGATGACGACTTACACCTTCGAATTAAAAGTATCCTTGTCAGCCACGTCTCTTAAACCGTTAATGCCCAGCTCTTGCTACGCTCGGGCTCACGCTGTTCCTTGAAGATTTTCAGAAACGATTAGTAATAACGGACGAAAAACCAAAACACCAATTGTCAACTCGAGGATTCTTTATTCGTACACCAACATAAAAATGATGAATGACTAAGGTCTGTGAACAAATATTACAATAATAAATCACAATATTACTTCTGACGGTGTTTTACTCTTCTTTCTGAACAGCGACCGATGAGACGATGACTGGTGTATTGATGCCTCCGCGAAAATTGAGGAAGTTGATTTTAAGCAAACAACCATGAATTGATCGTTCAATCTTCAACCCCATTGACACTCCTCGGCAAAAAGGGGATCCAACCCTTTTTTCCTTCACGACCAATACACGTTGACTTGGATGCCATTGCGAGAACCTGGGTCGCGCGGACAGAGCTGAAGTGGAAAACAAACAGAAAAGCCAACACACCACAAGCATACCCACAGCACAATCTGACACATCAATGACGACCTGCGCCTCCAGTCAGAGACCTCCTCTTGACTTCTTGCAACACAATCTCCATTTGCTAGAATGACTCTTGTAGAATGCAAAGTGACCATGGCAGCACCTCACGATACTCTACGTACATCCTCTTATCTTCTCAATACCAATTACCACCGAAATCGCTTTTCACTCATTCTGCCTCAGTTCTAGTAGCGGTGACGCATGCGAGCCTCAGTCGTTTACACTCTTTCTCCCCGGCGTGTCGGACCGCAGCTAACAATTATCTCCGTGTGCATTTCATTCTCAGCAATAGCCTCCCCGGCGTATACGACCCATCTGCTGTCCTTAACATCAATCAATTCATTCATGGATGTAGAAGACTCGAAACAACTTCAGAAGTAATCACGACGAAAATTTTGACAAAATTACGCAATAACAACAAGGCACGAAAACAACAAGTAAACACAATGAATCCAAAATACACCAATTGATATGACACACCACACGTATATACAAATAGTACAAACAACCTCGCCGATCATGTCTTTGCGGAATTCCTTTGAAGAATAGCAGGACTTACACCAGTACGCCTACAACCCTTCTCAGGTTGACGATTGCAATTTGTGGAATGTCCGGACACAAACAAGATTAACCAACAATTGCGATAATTGGAACTCACACAACTATTTAACACAAACATATGTACAATCACTACATCAAATGTTGTGGATTCCGGCATGACAAACTACACTTGAAGAACTGTAGGACTTACAGCAGTACGCCTACATTCCTTCTCACGTTGATGATCCAAGTGGAAGTCGTCCGGACACAAACAGAATTACCAACAGCTAGATGACATATGATATCAATTCAGTATATGCAATATGAACATATATACAAAATCACACACTGACTAGTTATACCTTGTAAACTTGTAGGGTCAGAACTGCACGCTGAAGCAGTAACTCTGTTCTGTGACACTCTATTCAACAATGGCTTACCAGTTGTAACTACAGACTTCTTCACCGCACCGTTATCGTTGCACAATTCGGAGTCAGACCTGGAGTTTACATTTAGCTTATCACTGAACTTGCTCACTGGTTCACAGTTCACTTCTGTATGCACTTCTTGCAAACGTGTGAAACACAACCGTGTTTGTCTTGCATCTTACAACTTATCTGTTGAGCATGTACTACGAAACCTGTTGCACTCACTAAGTTTATATGCATTACTAGACATCATGGAGCCTTCTCAATATCCACCTCTCTGAGGCTTATTCGTCATCAATGAGTGCGTTTTACCCTCAGACTGCTCTATTCTAGTGGTGAGATCTAATAGACTGGAAAACTTGCTCATAGATTGATTGACACCATCTTTTACCAGTTTCAGGATATCATCAAACTTTGGCTCGATACCCTCATCCTCCATACGGGAGCTTATCTTCACCCACTTCCCTTGCAGTCGAGTAGGTAGACGTCTTGCTATTACTTCTAGTATACAACTTGAGTTGAGGTCACTCATGCGATTCATCGAAATCATTCCATTCTTGTAAATTAGCAAATTATCTAAAAACTCAGTGAGTGCCTGAGAGTCATCCTGTAATTAACCACCATTACCATTAACAGCTTCAAATAATTTCCCTGCAATCATCGTAGTTCTTCCAAACCTTTGACGTAATATGCTCGTAGCCTCGTAGTAGCCCTCTTTTGGCTTCATAAACGTACAGCACTGTATAGCTCTTGCAGCATCTCCAGTGCAATATCTCATCAAATACATTAACTTCATTTCATCAGTTAATAGAAAACTACTCAGCATGATCTCAAACTCCTTTACAAATTGTAAATAATCGGGCGGGTTTCCATCAAAACACCGTGGTTCTAATTTAGGGAGTTTGATGTACCTATCATCCCTGAACGGCGAAACAGTAACATCAACCATATCATGCTTAACATCAGACACATCGTTACAATTAACAGACAAGTCACCATGACTTACTTTCCTGTTTGCATCCAAGACACTCTGTCCCTTCTTTGACCCAGGCATTGTTGAACTTGACCCAATTCCAAAAAAGTTCCAGATATTGCTTGTTCAAAGAGGCCTTGACCGGCACCAGGAAAGATGAACGGCGACTATCCAAACTTTCACCAAATCTTTGAATCCGTCAGATCTGTTTCCATCGTCAGAAGCTGTCAATCACGTCTCATAAACCGTTAATGCCCAGCTCTCGCTACGCTCGGGCCCACGCTCTTCTTCGAAGATTTCAGAAACGCTTAGTTATAATGGACGAAAAACCAAAACACCGATCTGCCGTTTGATATTTCTGCATTGTTACACCAACATATAAAAAGAATAAGCGAACTAAGGTCCGAAAAAAAATATTACAATAATAAATCGTTGGGTTTGAGCAAACAACCATGAATTGATCGTTCGATCTTCAACTACATTGACATTGGGTTTGAGCAAACAACCATGAATTGATCGTTCAATCTTCAACTACATTGACACTCTCCGGCAAAATTGCGATCCATTCCTTTCTTCCATCACGACCAATACACGTTGACTTGGATGCCATTGCGAGAACCTGGGTCGCGCGGACAGAGCTGAAGTGGAAAACAAACAGAAAAGCCAACACACCACAGGCATACCCACAGCACAATCTCTAACAGCGATGACGACTTACACCTTCGAATTAAAAGTATCCTTGTCAGCCACGTCTCTTAAACCGTTAATGCCCAGCTCTTGCTACGCTCGGGCTCACGCTGTTCCTTGAAGATTTTCAGAAACGATTAGTAATAACGGACGAAAAACCAAAACACCAATTGTTAACTCGAGGATTCTTTATTCTTACACCAACATATAAATGACGAATGACTAAGGTCTGTGAACAAATATTACAATAATAAATCACAATATTACTTCTGACGGTGTTTCACTCATCTTTCTGAACAGCGACCGATGAGACGATGACTGGTGTATTGATGCCTCCGCGAAAATTGGGGAAGTTGGGTTTGAGCAAACAACCATGAATTGATCGTTCAATCTTCAACTACATTGACACTCTCCGGCAAAAATGCGATCCATTCCTTTCTTCCATCACGACCAATACACGTTGACTTGGATTCCATTGCGAGAACCTGGGTCGCGCGGACAGAGCTGAAGTGGAAAACAAACAGAAAAGCCAACACACCACAGGCATACCCACAGCACAATCTCTAACGGCGATGACGACTTACACCTTCGAATTAAAAGTATCCTTGTCAGCCACGTCTCTTAAACCGTTAATGCCCAGCTCTTGCTACGCTCGGGCTCACGCTGTTCCTTGAAGATTTTCAGAAACGATTAGTAATAACGGACGAAAAACCAAAACACCAATTGTCAACTCGAGGATTCTTTATTCTTACACCAACATATAAATGACGAATGACTAAGGTCTGTGAACAAATATTACAATAATAAATCACAATATTACTTCTGACGGTGTTTTACTCATCTTTCTGAACAGCGACCGATGAGACGATGACTGGTGTATTGATGCCTCCGCGAAAATTGGGGAAGTTGGTTTGGGTTTGAGCAAACAACCATGAATTGATCGTTCAATCTTCAACTACATTGACACTCTCCGGCAAAAATGCGATCCATTCCTTTCTTCCATCACGACCAATACACGTTGACTTGGATTCCATTGCGAGAACCTGGGTCGCGCGGACAGAGCTGAAGTGGAAAACAAACAGAAAAGCCAACACACCACAGGCATACCCACAGCACAATCTCTAACAGCGATGACGACTTACACCTTCGAATTAAAAGTATCCTTGTCAGCCACGTCTTTTAAACCGTTAATGCCCAGCTCTTGCTACGCTCGGGCTCACGCTTTTCCTTGAAGATTTTCAGAAACGATTAGTAATAACGGACGAAAAACCAAAACACCAATTGTTAACTCGAGGATTCTTTATTCTTACACCAACATATAAATGACGAATGACTAAGGTCTGTGAACAAATATTACAATAATAAATCACAATATTACTTCTGACGGTGTTTCACTCATCTTTCTGAACAGCGACCGATGAGACGATGACTGGTGTATTGATGCCTCCGCGAAAATTGAGGAAGTTGGGTTTGAGCAAACAACCATGAATTGATCGTTCAATCTTCAACTACATTGACACTCTCCGGCAAAAATGCGATCCATTCCTTTCTTCCATCACGACCAATACACGTTGACTTGGATGCCATTGCGAGAACCTGGGTCGCGCGGACAGAGCTGAAGTGGAAAACAAACAGAAAAGCCAACACACCACAGGCATACCCACAGCACAATCTCTAACAGCGATGACGACTTACACCTTCGAATTAAAAGTATCCTTGTCAGCCACGTCTCTTAAACCGTTAATGCCCAGCTCTTGCTACGCTCGGGCTCACGCTGTTCCTTGAAGATTTTCAGAAACGATTAGTAATAACGGACGAAAAACCAAAACACCAATTGTTAACTCGAGGATTCTTTATTCTTACACCAACATATAAATGACGAATGACTAAGGTCTGTGAACAAATATTACAATAATAAATCACAATATTACTTCTGACGGTGTTTTACACTTCTTTCTGAACAGCGACCGATGAGACGATGACTGGTGTATTGATGCCTCCGCGAAAATTGGGGAAGTTGGTTTGACAAAGGTTTGAGCAAACAACCATGAATTGATCGTTCAATCTTCAACTACATTGACACTCTCCGGCAAAAATGCGATCCATTCCTTTCTTCCATCACGACCAATACACGTTGACTTGGATTCCATTGCGAGAACCTGGGTCGCGCGGACAGAGCTGAAGTGGAAAACAAACAGAAAAGCCAACACACCACAGGCATACCCACAGCACAATCTCTAACAGCGATGACGACTTACACCTTCGAATTAAAAGTATCCTTGTCAGCCACGTCTCTTAAACCGTTAATGCCCAGCTCTTGCTACGCTCGGGCTCACGCTGTTCCTTGAAGATTTTCAGAAACGATTAGTAATAACGGACGAAAAACCAAAACACCAATTGTCAACTCGAGGATTCTTTATTCTTACACCAACATATAAATGACGAATGACTAAGGTCTGTGAACAAATATTACAATAATAAATCACAATATTACTTCTGACGGTGTTTTACTCTTCTTTCTGAACAGCGACCGATGAGACGATGACTGGTGTATTGATGCCTCCGCGAAAATTGGGGAAGTTGGGTTTGAGCAAACAACCATGAATTGATCGTTCAATCTTCAACTACACTCACACTCTCCGGCAAAAATGCGATCCATTCCTTTCTTCCATCACGACCAATACACGTTGACTTGGATTCCATTGCGAGAACCTGGGTCGCGCGGACAGAGCTGAAGTGGAAAACAAACAGAAAAGCCAACACACCACAGGCATACCCACAGCACAATCTCTAACAGCGATGACGACTTACACCTTCGAATTAAAAGTATCCTTGTCAGCCACGTCTCTTAAACCGTTAATGCCCAGCTCTTGCTACGCTCGGGCTCACGCTGTTCCTTGAAGATTTTCAGAAACGATTAGTAATAACGGACGAAAAACCATAACACCAATTGTCAACTCGAGGATTCTTTATTCTTACACCAACATATAAATGACGAATGACTAAGGTCTGTGAACAAATATTACAATAATAAATCACAATATTACTTCTGACGGTGTTTCACTCATCTTTCTGAACAGCGACCGATGAGACGATGACTGGTGTATTGATGCCTCCGCGTAAATTGGGGAAGTTGGGTTTGAGCAAACAACCATGAATTGATCGTTCAATCTTCAACTACATTGACACTCTCCGGCAAAAATGCGATCCATTCCTTTCTTCCATCACGACCAATACACGTTGACTTGGATTCCATTGCGAGAACCTGGGTCGCGCGGACAGAGCTGAAGTGGAAAACAAACAGAAAAGCCAACACACCACAGGCATACCCACAGCACAATCTCTAACAGCGATGACGACTTACACCTTCGAATTAAAAGTATCCTTGTCAGCCACGTCTCTTAAACCGTTAATGCCCAGCTCTTGCTACGCTCGGGCTCACGCTGTTCCTTGAAGATTTTCAGAAACGATTAGTAATAACGGACGAAAAACCAAAACACCAATTGTTAACTCGAGGATTCTTTATTCTTACACCAACATATAAATGACGAATGACTAAGGTCTGTGAACAAATATTACAATAATAAATCACAATATTACTTCTGACGGTGTTTCACTCATCTTTCTGAACAGCGACCGATGAGACGATGACTGGTGTATTGATGCCTCCGCGAAAATTGAGGAAGTTGGGTTTGAGCAAACAACCATGAATTGATCGTTCAATCTTCAACTACATTGACACTCTCCGGCAAAAATGCGATCCATTCCTTTCTTCCATCACGACCAATACACGTTGACTTGGATGCCATTGCGAGAACCTGGGTCGCGCGGACAGAGCTGAAGTGGAAAACAAACAGAAAAGCCAACACACCACAGGCATACCCACAGCACAATCTCTAACAGCGATGACGACTTACACCTTCGAATTAAAAGTATCCTTGTCAGCCACGTCTCTTAAACCGTTAATGCCCAGCTCTTGCTACGCTCGGGCTCACGCTGTTCCTTGAAGATTTTCAGAAACGATTAGTAATAACGGACGAAAAACCAAAACACCAATTGTCAACTCGAGGATTCTTTATTCTTACACCAACATATAAATGACGAATGACTAAGGTCTGTGAACAAATATTACAATAATAAATCACAATATTACTTCTGACGGTGTTTCACTCATCTTTCTGAACAGCGACCGATGAGACGATGACTGGTGTATTGATGCCTCCGCGAAAATTGGGGAAGTTGGGTTTGAGCAAACAACCATGAATTGATCGTTCAATCTTCAACTACATTGACACTCTCCGGCAAAAATGCGATCCATTCCTTTCTTCCATCACGACCAATACACGTTGACTTGGATGCCATTGCGAGAACCTGGGTCGCGCGGACAGAGCTGAAGTGGAAAACAAACAGAAAAGCCAACACACCACAGGCATACCCACAGCACAATCTCTAACAGCGATGACGACTTACACCTTCGAATTAAAAGTATCCTTGTCAGCCACGTCTCTTAAACCGTTAATGCCCAGCTCTTGCTACGCTCGGGCTCACGCTGTTCCTTGAAGATTTTCAGAAACGATTAGTAATAACGGACGAAAAACCAAAACACCAATTGTTAACTCGAGGATTCTTTATTCTTACACCAACATATAAATGACGAATGACTAAGGTCTGTGAACAAATATTACAATAATAAATCACAATATTACTTCTGACGGTGTTTCACTCTTCTTTCTGAACAGCGACCGATGAGACGATGACTGGTGTATTGATGCCTCCGCGAAAATTGGGGAAGTTGGGTTTGAGCAAACAACCATGAATTGATCGTTCAATCTTCAACTACATTGACACTCTCCGGCAAAAATGCGATCCATTCCTTTCTTCCATCACGACCAATACACGTTGACTTGGATGCCATTGCGAGAACCTGGGTCGCGCGGACAGAGCTGAAGTGGAAAACAAACAGAAAAGCCAACACACCACAGGCATACCCACAGCACAATCTCTAACAGCGATGACGACTTACACCTTCGAATTAAAAGTATCCTTGTCAGCCACGTCTCTTAAACCGTTAATGCCCAGCTCTTGCTACGCTCGGGCTCACGCTGTTCCTTGAAGATTTTCAGAAACGATTAGTAATAACGGACGAAAAACCAAAACACCAATTGTCAACTCGAGGATTCTTTATTCTTACACCAACATATAAATGACGAATGACTAAGGTCTGTGAACAAATATTACAATAATAAATCACAATATTACTTCTGACGGTGTTTCACTCTTCTTTCTGAACAGCGACCGATGAGACGATGACTGGTGTATTGATGCCTCCGCGAAAATTGGGGAAGTTGGGTTTGAGCAAACAACCATGAATTGATCGTTCAATCTTCAACTACATTGACACTCTCCGGCAAAAATGCGATCCATTCCTTTCTTCCATCACGACCAATACACGTTGACTTGGATGCCATTGCGAGAACCTGGGTCGCGCGGACAGAGCTGAAGTGGAAAACAAACAGAAAAGCCAACACACCACAGGCATACCCACAGCACAATCTCTAACAGCGATGACGACTTACACCTTCGAATTAAAAGTATCCTTGTCAGCCACGTCTCTTAAACCGTTAATGCCCAGCTCTTGCTACGCTCGGGCTCACGCTGTTCCTTGAAGATTTTCAGAAACGATTAGTAATAACGGACGAAAAACCAAAACACCAATTGTTAACTCGAGGATTCTTTATTCTTACACCAACATATAAATGACGAATGACTAAGGTCTGTGAACAAATATTACAATAATAAATCACAATATTACTTCTGACGGTGTTTCACTCATCTTTCTGAACAGCGACCGATGAGACGATGACTGGTGTATTGATGCCTCCGCGAAAATTGGGGAAGTTGGGTTTGAGCAAACAACCATGAATTGATCGTTCAATCTTCAACTACATTGACACTCTCCGGCAAAAATGCGATCCATTCCTTTCTTCCATCACGACCAATACACGTTGACTTGGATGCCATTGCGAGAACCTGGGTCGCGCGGACAGAGCTGAAGTGGAAAACAAACAGAAAAGCCAACACACCACAGGCATACCCACAGCACAATCTCTAACAGCGATGACGACTTACACCTTCGAATTAAAAGTATCCTTGTCAGCCACGTCTCTTAAACCGTTAATGCCCAGCTCTTGCTACGCTCGGGCTCACGCTGTTCCTTGAAGATTTTCAGAAACGATTAGTAATAACGGACGAAAAACCAAAACACCAATTGTCAACTCGAGGATTCTTTATTCTTACACCAACATATAAATGACGAATGACTAAGGTCTGTGAACAAATATTACAATAATAAATCACAATATTACTTCTGACGGTGTTTCACTCATCTTTCTGAACAGCGACCGATGAGACGATGACTGGTGTATTGATGCCTCCGCGAAAATTGGGGAAGTTGGGTTTGAGCAAACAACCATGAATTGATCGTTCAATCTTCAACTACATTGACACTCTCCGGCAAAAATGCGATCCATTCCTTTCTTCCATCACGACCAATACACGTTGACTTGGATGCCATTGCGAGAACCTGGGTCGCGCGGACAGAGCTGAAGTGGAAAACAAACAGAAAAGCCAACACACCACAGGCATACCCACAGCACAATCTCTAACAGCGATGACGACTTACACCTTCGAATTAAAAGTATCCTTGTCAGCCACGTCTCTTAAACCGTTAATGCCCAGCTCTTGCTACGCTCGGGCTCACGCTGTTCCTTGAAGATTTTCAGAAACGATTAGTAATAACGGACGAAAAACCAAAACACCAATTGTCAACTCGAGGATTCTTTATTCTTACACCAACATATAAATGACGAATGACTAAGGTCTGTGAACAAATATTACAATAATAAATCACAATATTACTTCTGACGGTGTTTCACTCATCTTTCTGAACAGCGACCGATGAGACGATGACTGGTGTATTGATGCCTCCGCGAAAATTGGGGAAGTTGGGTTTGAGCAAACAACCATGAATTGATCGTTCAATCTTCAACTACATTGACACTCTCCGGCAAAAATGCGATCCATTCCTTTCTTCCATCACGACCAATACACGTTGACTTGGATGCCATTGCGAGAACCTGGGTCGCGCGGACAGAGCTGAAGTGGAAAACAAACAGAAAAGCCAACACACCACAGGCATACCCACAGCACAATCTCTAACAGCGATGACGACTTACACCTTCGAATTAAAAGTATCCTTGTCAGCCACGTCTCTTAAACCGTTAATGCCCAGCTCTTGCTACGCTCGGGCTCACGCTGTTCCTTGAAGATTTTCAGAAACGATTAGTAATAACGGACGAAAAACCAAAACACCAATTGTTAACTCGAGGATTCTTTATTCTTACACCAACATATAAATGACGAATGACTAAGGTCTGTGAACAAATATTACAATAATAAATCACAATATTACTTCTGACGGTGTTTCACTCATCTTTCTGAACAGCGACCGATGAGACGATGACTGGTGTATTGATGCCTCCGCGAAAATTGGGGAAGTTGGGTTTGAGCAAACAACCATGAATTGATCGTTCAATCTTCAACTACATTGACACTCTCCGGCAAAAATGCGATCCATTCCTTTCTTCCATCACGACCAATACACGTTGACTTGGATGCCATTGCGAGAACCTGGGTCGCGCGGACAGAGCTGAAGTGGAAAACAAACAGAAAAGCCAACACACCACAGGCATACCCACAGCACAATCTCTAACAGCGATGACGACTTACACCTTCGAATTAAAAGTATCCTTGTCAGCCACGTCTCTTAAACCGTTAATGCCCAGCTCTTGCTACGCTCGGGCTCACGCTGTTCCTTGAAGATTTTCAGAAACGATTAGTAATAACGGACGAAAAACCAAAACACCAATTGTCAACTCGAGGATTCTTTATTCTTACACCAACATATAAATGACGAATGACTAAGGTCTGTGAACAAATATTACAATAATAAATCACAATATTACTTCTGACGGTGTTTCACTCTTCTTTCTGAACAGCGACCGATGAGACGATGACTGGTGTATTGATGCCTCCGCGAAAATTGGGGAAGTTGGGTTTGAGCAAACAACCATGAATTGATCGTTCAATCTTCAACTACATTGACACTCTCCGGCAAAAATGCGATCCATTCCTTTCTTCCATCACGACCAATACACGTTGACTTGGATGCCATTGCGAGAACCTGGGTCGCGCGGACAGAGCTGAAGTGGAAAACAAACAGAAAAGCCAACACACCACAGGCATACCCACAGCACAATCTCTAACAGCGATGACGACTTACACCTTCGAATTAAAAGTATCCTTGTCAGCCACGTCTCTTAAACCGTTAATGCCCAGCTCTTGCTACGCTCGGGCTCACGCTGTTCCTTGAAGATTTTCAGAAACGATTAGTAATAACGGACGAAAAACCAAAACACCAATTGTCAACTCGAGGATTCTTTATTCTTACACCAACATATAAATGACGAATGACTAAGGTCTGTGAACAAATATTACAATAATAAATCACAATATTACTTCTGACGGTGTTTTACTCTTCTTTCTGAACAGCGACCGATGAGACGATGACTGGTGTATTGATGCCTCCGCGAAAATTGGGGAAGTTGGGTTTGAGCAAACAACCATGAATTGATCGTTCAATCTTCAACTACATTGACACTCTCCGGCAAAAATGCGATCCATTCCTTTCTTCCATCACGACCAATACACGTTGACTTGGATGCCATTGCGAGAACCTGGGTCGCGCGGACAGAGCTGAAGTGGAAAACAAACAGAAAAGCCAACACACCACAGGCATACCCACAGCACAATCTCTAACAGCGATGACGACTTACACCTTCGAATTAAAAGTATCCTTGTCAGCCACGTCTCTTAAACCGTTAATGCCCAGCTCTTGCTACGCTCGGGCTCACGCTGTTCCTTGAAGATTTTCAGAAACGATTAGTAATAACGGACGAAAAACCAAAACACCAATTGTCAACTCGAGGATTCTTTATTCTTACACCAACATATAAATGACGAATGACTAAGGTCTGTGAACAAATATTACAATAATAAATCACAATATTACTTCTGACGGTGTTTTACTCTTCTTTCTGAACAGCGACCGATGAGACGATGACTGGTGTATTGATGCCTCCGCGAAAATTGGGGAAGTTGGGTTTGAGCAAACAACCATGAATTGATCGTTCAATCTTCAACTACATTGACACTCTCCGGCAAAAATGCGATCCATTCCTTTCTTCCATCACGACCAATACACGTTGACTTGGATGCCATTGCGAGAACCTGGGTCGCGCGGACAGAGCTGAAGTGGAAAACAAACAGAAAAGCCAACACACCACAGGCATACCCACAGCACAATCTCTAACAGCGATGACGACTTACACCTTCGAATTAAAAGTATCCTTGTCAGCCACGTCTCTTAAACCGTTAATGCCCAGCTCTTGCTACGCTCGGGCTCACGCTGTTCCTTGAAGATTTTCAGAAACGATTAGTAATAACGGACGAAAAACCAAAACACCAATTGTTAACTCGAGGATTCTTTATTCTTACACCAACATATAAATGACGAATGACTAAGGTCTGTGAACAAATATTACAATAATAAATCACAATATTACTTCTGACGGTGTTTTACTCTTCTTTCTGAACAGCGACCGATGAGACGATGACTGGTGTATTGATGCCTCCGCGAAAATTGGGGAAGTTGGGTTTGAGCAAACAACCATGAATTGATCGTTCAATCTTCAACTACATTGACACTCTCCGGCAAAAATGCGATCCATTCCTTTCTTCCATCACGACCAATACACGTTGACTTGGATGCCATTGCGAGAACCTGGGTCGCGCGGACAGAGCTGAAGTGGAAAACAAACAGAAAAGCCAACACACCACAGGCATACCCACAGCACAATCTCTAACAGCGATGACGACTTACACCTTCGAATTAAAAGTATCCTTGTCAGCCACGTCTCTTAAACCGTTAATGCCCAGCTCTTGCTACGCTCGGGCTCACGCTGTTCCTTCAAGATTTTCAGAAACGATTAGTAATAACGGACGAAAAACCAAAACACCAATTGTCAACTCGAGGATTCTTTATTCTTACACCAACATATAAATGACGAATGACTAAGGTCTGTGAACAAATATTACAATAATAAATCACAATATTACTTCTGACGGTGTTTCACTCATCTTTCTGAACAGCGACCGATGAGACGATGACTGGTGTATTGATGCCTCCGCGAAAATTGGGGAAGTTGGGTTTGAGCAAACAACCATGAATTGATCGTTCAATCTTCAACTACATTGACACTCTCCGGCAAAAATGCGATCCATTCCTTTCTTCCATCACGACCAATACACGTTGACTTGGATGCCATTGCGAGAACCTGGGTCGCGCGGACAGAGCTGAAGTGGAAAACAAACAGAAAAGCCAACACACCACAGGCATACCCACAGCACAATCTCTAACAGCGATGACGACTTACACCTTCGAATTAAAAGTATCCTTGTCAGCCACGTCTCTTAAACCGTTAATGCCCAGCTCTTGCTACGCTCGGGCTCACGCTGTTCCTTGAAGATTTTCAGAAACGATTAGTAATAACGGACGAAAAACCAAAACACCAATTGTCAACTCGAGGATTCTTTATTCTTACACCAACATATAAATGACGAATGACTAAGGTCTGTGAACAAATATTACAATAATAAATCACAATATTACTTCTGACGGTGTTTTACTCATCTTTCTGAACAGCGACCGATGAGACGATGACTGGTGTATTGATGCCTCCGCGAAAATTGGGGAAGTTGGGTTTGAGCAAACAACCATGAATTGATCGTTCAATCTTCAACTACATTGACACTCTCCGGCAAAAATGCGATCCATTCCTTTCTTCCATCACGACCAATACACGTTGACTTGGATGCCATTGCGAGAACCTGGGTCGCGCGGACAGAGCTGAAGTGGAAAACAAACAGAAAAGCCAACACACCACAGGCATACCCACAGCACAATCTCTAACAGCGATGACGACTTACACCTTCGAATTAAAAGTATCCTTGTCAGCCACGTCTCTTAAACCGTTAATGCCCAGCTCTTGCTACGCTCGGGCTCACGCTGTTCCTTGAAGATTTTCAGAAACGATTAGTAATAACGGACGAAAAACCAAAACACCAATTGTCAACTCGAGGATTCTTTATTCTTACACCAACATATAAATGACGAATGACTAAGGTCTGTGAACAAATATTACAATAATAAATCACAATATTACTTCTGACGGTGTTTTACTCTTCTTTCTGAACAGCGACCGATGAGACGATGACTGGTGTATTGATGCCTCCGCGAAAATTGGGGAAGTTGGGTTTGAGCAAACAACCATGAATTGATCGTTCAATCTTCAACTACATTGACACTCTCCGGCAAAAATGCGATCCATTCCTTTCTTCCATCACGACCAATACACGTTGACTTGGATGCCATTGCGAGAACCTGGGTCGCGCGGACAGAGCTGAAGTGGAAAACAAACAGAAAAGCCAACACACCACAGGCATACCCACAGCACAATCTCTAACAGCGATGACGACTTACACCTTCGAATTAAAAGTATCCTTGTCAGCCACGTCTCTTAAACCGTTAATGCCCAGCTCTTGCTACGCTCGGGCTCACGCTGTTCCTTCAAGATTTTCAGAAACGATTAGTAATAACGGACGAAAAACCAAAACACCAATTGTCAACTCGAGGATTCTTTATTCTTACACCAACATATAAATGACGAATGACTAAGGTCTGTGAACAAATATTACAATAATAAATCACAATATTACTTCTGACGGTGTTTTACTCTTCTTTCTGAACAGCGACCGATGAGACGATGACTGGTGTATTGATGCCTCCGCGAAAATTGGGGAAGTTGGGTTTGAGCAAACAACCATGAATTGATCGTTCAATCTTCAACTACATTGACACTCTCCGGCAAAAATGCGATCCATTCCTTTCTTCCATCACGACCAATACACGTTGACTTGGATGCCATTGCGAGAACCTGGGTCGCGCGGACAGAGCTGAAGTGGAAAACAAACAGAAAAGCCAACACACCACAGGCATACCCACAGCACAATCTCTAACAGCGATGACGACTTACACCTTCGAATTAAAAGTATCCTTGTCAGCCACGTCTCTTAAACCGTTAATGCCCAGCTCTTGCTACGCTCGGGCTCACGCTGTTCCTTCAAGATTTTCAGAAACGATTAGTAATAACGGACGAAAAACCAAAACACCAATTGTCAACTCGAGGATTCTTTATTCTTACACCAACATATAAATGACGAATGACTAAGGTCTGTGAACAAATATTACAATAATAAATCACAATATTACTTCTGACGGTGTTTTACTCTTCTTTCTGAACAGCGACCGATGAGACGATGACTGGTGTATTGATGCCTCCGCGAAAATTGGGGAAGTTGGGTTTGAGCAAACAACCATGAATTGATCGTTCAATCTTCAACTACATTGACACTCTCCGGCAAAAATGCGATCCATTCCTTTCTTCCATCACGACCAATACACGTTGACTTGGATGCCATTGCGAGAACCTGGGTCGCGCGGACAGAGCTGAAGTGGAAAACAAACAGAAAAGCCAACACACCACAGGCATACCCACAGCACAATCTCTAACAGCGATGACGACTTACACCTTCGAATTAAAAGTATCCTTGTCAGCCACGTCTCTTAAACCGTTAATGCCCAGCTCTTGCTACGCTCGGGCTCACGCTGTTCCTTCAAGATTTTCAGAAACGATTAGTAATAACGGACGAAAAACCAAAACACCAATTGTCAACTCGAGGATTCTTTATTCTTACACCAACATATAAATGACGAATGACTAAGGTCTGTGAACAAATATTACAATAATAAATCACAATATTACTTCTGACGGTGTTTTACTCTTCTTTCTGAACAGCGACCGATGAGACGATGACTGGTGTATTGATGCCTCCGCGAAAATTGGGGAAGTTGGGTTTGAGCAAACAACCATGAATTGATCGTTCAATCTTCAACTACATTGACACTCTCCGGCAAAAATGCGATCCATTCCTTTCTTCCATCACGACCAATACACGTTGACTTGGATGCCATTGCGAGAACCTGGGTCGCGCGGACAGAGCTGAAGTGGAAAACAAACAGAAAAGCCAACACACCACAGGCATACCCACAGCACAATCTCTAACAGCGATGACGACTTACACCTTCGAATTAAAAGTATCCTTGTCAGCCACGTCTCTTAAACCGTTAATGCCCAGCTCTTGCTACGCTCGGGCTCACGCTGTTCCTTCAAGATTTTCAGAAACGATTAGTAATAACGGACGAAAAACCAAAACACCAATTGTCAACTCGAGGATTCTTTATTCTTACACCAACATATAAATGACGAATGACTAAGGTCTGTGAACAAATATTACAATAATAAATCACAATATTACTTCTGACGGTGTTTTACTCTTCTTTCTGAACAGCGACCGATGAGACGATGACTGGTGTATTGATGCCTCCGCGAAAATTGGGGAAGTTGGGTTTGAGCAAACAACCATGAATTGATCGTTCAATCTTCAACTACATTGACACTCTCCGGCAAAAATGCGATCCATTCCTTTCTTCCATCACGACCAATACACGTTGACTTGGATGCCATTGCGAGAACCTGGGTCGCGCGGACAGAGCTGAAGTGGAAAACAAACAGAAAAGCCAACACACCACAGGCATACCCACAGCACAATCTCTAACAGCGATGACGACTTACACCTTCGAATTAAAAGTATCCTTGTCAGCCACGTCTCTTAAACCGTTAATGCCCAGCTCTTGCTACGCTCGGGCTCACGCTGTTCCTTGAAGATTTTCAGAAACGATTAGTAATAACGGACGAAAAACCAAAACACCAATTGTCAACTCGAGGATTCTTTATTCTTACACCAACATATAAATGACGAATGACTAAGGTCTGTGAACAAATATTACAATAATAAATCACAATATTACTTCTGACGGTGTTTTACTCTTCTTTCTGAACAGCGACCGATGAGACGATGACTGGTGTATTGATGCCTCCGCGAAAATTGGGGAAGTTGGGTTTGAGCAAACAACCATGAATTGATCGTTCAATCTTCAACTACATTGACACTCTCCGGCAAAAATGCGATCCATTCCTTTCTTCCATCACGACCAATACACGTTGACTTGGATGCCATTGCGAGAACCTGGGTCGCGCGGACAGAGCTGAAGTGGAAAACAAACAGAAAAGCCAACACACCACAGGCATACCCACAGCACAATCTCTAACAGCGATGACGACTTACACCTTCGAATTAAAAGTATCCTTGTCAGCCACGTCTCTTAAACCGTTAATGCCCAGCTCTTGCTACGCTCGGGCTCACGCTGTTCCTTCAAGATTTTCAGAAACGATTAGTAATAACGGACGAAAAACCAAAACACCAATTGTCAACTCGAGGATTCTTTATTCTTACACCAACATATAAATGACGAATGACTAAGGTCTGTGAACAAATATTACAATAATAAATCACAATATTACTTCTGACGGTGTTTTACTCTTCTTTCTGAACAGCGACCGATGAGACGATGACTGGTGTATTGATGCCTCCGCGAAAATTGGGGAAGTTGGGTTTGAGCAAACAACCATGAATTGATCGTTCAATCTTCAACTACATTGACACTCTCCGGCAAAAATGCGATCCATTCCTTTCTTCCATCACGACCAATACACGTTGACTTGGATGCCATTGCGAGAACCTGGGTCGCGCGGACAGAGCTGAAGTGGAAAACAAACAGAAAAGCCAACACACCACAGGCATACCCACAGCACAATCTCTAACAGCGATGACGACTTACACCTTCGAATTAAAAGTATCCTTGTCAGCCACGTCTCTTAAACCGTTAATGCCCAGCTCTTGCTACGCTCGGGCTCACGCTGTTCCTTCAAGATTTTCAGAAACGATTAGTAATAACGGACGAAAAACCAAAACACCAATTGTCAACTCGAGGATTCTTTATTCTTACACCAACATATAAATGACGAATGACTAAGGTCTGTGAACAAATATTACAATAATAAATCACAATATTACTTCTGACGGTGTTTTACTCTTCTTTCTGAACAGCGACCGATGAGACGATGACTGGTGTATTGATGCCTCCGCGAAAATTGGGGAAGTTGGGTTTGAGCAAACAACCATGAATTGATCGTTCAATCTTCAACTACATTGACACTCTCCGGCAAAAATGCGATCCATTCCTTTCTTCCATCACGACCAATACACGTTGACTTGGATGCCATTGCGAGAACCTGGGTCGCGCGGACAGAGCTGAAGTGGAAAACAAACAGAAAAGCCAACACACCACAGGCATACCCACAGCACAATCTCTAACAGCGATGACGACTTACACCTTCGAATTAAAAGTATCCTTGTCAGCCACGTCTCTTAAACCGTTAATGCCCAGCTCTTGCTACGCTCGGGCTCACGCTGTTCCTTCAAGATTTTCAGAAACGATTAGTAATAACGGACGAAAAACCAAAACACCAATTGTTAACTCGAGGATTCTTTATTCTTACACCAACATATAAATGACGAATGACTAAGGTCTGTGAACAAATATTACAATAATAAATCACAATATTACTTCTGACGGTGTTTCACTCTTCTTTCTGAACAGCGACCGATGAGACGATGACTGGTGTATTGATGCCTCCGCGAAAATTGGGGAAGTTGGGTTTGAGCAAACAACCATGAATTGATCGTTCAATCTTCAACTACATTGACACTCTCCGGCAAAAATGCGATCCATTCCTTTCTTCCATCACGACCAATACACGTTGACTTGGATGCCATTGCGAGAACCTGGGTCGCGCGGACAGAGCTGAAGTGGAAAACAAACAGAAAAGCCAACACACCACAGGCATACCCACAGCACAATCTCTAACAGCGATGACGACTTACACCTTCGAATTAAAAGTATCCTTGTCAGCCACGTCTCTTAAACCGTTAATGCCCAGCTCTTGCTACGCTCGGGCTCACGCTGTTCCTTGAAGATTTTCAGAAACGATTAGTAATAACGGACGAAAAACCAAAACACCAATTGTCAACTCGAGGATTCTTTATTCTTACACCAACATATAAATGACGAATGACTAAGGTCTGTGAACAAATATTACAATAATAAATCACAATATTACTTCTGACGGTGTTTTACTCTTCTTTCTGAACAGCGACCGATGAGACGATGACTGGTGTATTGATGCCTCCGCGAAAATTGGGGAAGTTGGGTTTGAGCAAACAACCATGAATTGATCGTTCAATCTTCAACTACATTGACACTCTCCGGCAAAAATGCGATCCATTCCTTTCTTCCATCACGACCAATACACGTTGACTTGGATGCCATTGCGAGAACCTGGGTCGCGCGGACAGAGCTGAAGTGGAAAACAAACAGAAAAGCCAACACACCACAGGCATACCCACAGCACAATCTCTAACAGCGATGACGACTTACACCTTCGAATTAAAAGTATCCTTGTCAGCCACGTCTCTTAAACCGTTAATGCCCAGCTCTTGCTACGCTCGGGCTCACGCTGTTCCTTCAAGATTTTCAGAAACGATTAGTAATAACGGACGAAAAACCAAAACACCAATTGTTAACTCGAGGATTCTTTATTCTTACACCAACATATAAATGACGAATGACTAAGGTCTGTGAACAAATATTACAATAATAAATCACAATATTACTTCTGACGGTGTTTTACTCTTCTTTCTGAACAGCGACTGATGAGACGATGACTGGTGTATTGATGCCTCCGCGAAAATTGGGGAAGTTGAGTTTGAGCAAACAACCATGAATTGATCGTTCAATCTTCAACTACATTGACACTCTCCGGCAAAAATGCGATCCATTCCTTTCTTCCATCACGACCAATACACGTTGACTTGGATGCCATTGCGAGAACCTGGGTCGCGCGGACAGAGCTGAAGTGGAAAACAAACAGAAAAGCCAACACACCACAGGCATACCCACAGCACAATCTCTAACAGCGATGACGACTTACACCTTCGAATTAAAAGTATCCTTGTCAGCCACGTCTCTTAAACCGTTAATGCCCAGCTCTTGCTACGCTCGGGCTCACGCTGTTCCTTCAAGATTTTCAGAAACGATTAGTAATAACGGACGAAAAACCAAAACACCAATTGTCAACTCGAGGATTCTTTATTCTTACACCAACATATAAATGACGAATGACTAAGGTCTGTGAACAAATATTACAATAATAAATCACAATATTACTTCTGACGGTGTTTTACTCTTCTTTCTGAACAGCGACTGATGAGACGATGACTGTCGTATTGATGCCTCCGCGAAAATTGGGGAAGTTGGGTTTGAGCAAACAACCATGAATTGATCGTTCAATCCTCAACTACATTGACACTCTCCGGCAAAAATGCGATCCATTCCTTTCTTCCATCACGACCAATACACGTTGACTTGGATGCCATTGCGAGAACCTGGGTCGCGCGGACAGAGCTGAAGTGGAAAACAAACAGAAAAGCCAACACACCACAGGCATACCCACAGCACAATCTCTAACAGCGATGACGACTTACACCTTCGAATTAAAAGTATCCTTGTCAGCCACGTCTCTTAAACCGTTAATGCCCAGCTCTTGCTACGCTCGGGCTCACGCTGTTCCTTCAAGATTTTCAGAAACGATTAGTAATAACGGACGAAAAACCAAAACACCAATTGTTAACTCGAGGATTCTTTATTCTTACACCAACATATAAATGACGAATGACTAAGGTCTGTGAACAAATATTACAATAATAAATCACAATATTACCTCTGACGGTGTTTTACTCTTCTTTCTGAACAGCGACTGATGAGACGATGACTGCCGTATTGATGCCTCCGCGAAAATTGGGGAAGTTGGGTTTGAGCAAACAACCATGAATTGATCGTTCAATCTTCAACTACATTGACACTCTCCGGCAAAAATGCGATCCATTCCTTTCTTCCATCACGACCAATACACGTTGACTTGGATGCCATTGTGAGAACCTGGGTCGCGCGGACAGAGCTGAAGTGGAAAACAAACAGAAAAGCCAACACACCACAGGCATACCCACAGCACAATCTCTAACAGCGATGACGACTTACACCTTCGAATTAAAAGTATCCTTGTCAGCCACGTCTCTTAAACCGTTAATGCCCAGCTCTCGCTACGCTCGGGCTCACGCTGTTCCTTCAAGATTTTCAGAAACGATTAGTAATAACGGACGAAAAACCAAAACACCAATTGTCAACTCCAGGATTCTTTATTCTTACACCAACATATAAATGACGAATGACTAAGGTCTATGAACAAATATTACAATAATAAATCACAATATTACTTCTGACGGTGTTTTACTCTTCTTTCTGAACAGCGACTGATGAGACGATGACTGTCGTATTGATGCCTCCGCGAAAATTGGGGAAGTTGGGTTTGAGCAAACAACCATGAATTGATCGTTCAATCTTCAACTACATTGACACTCTCCGGCAAAAATGCGATCCATTCCTTTCTTCCATCACGACCAATACACGTTGACTTGGATGCCATTGTGAGAACCTGGGTCGCGCGGACAGAGCTGAAGTGGAAAACAAACAGAAAAGCCAACACACCACAGGCATACCCACAGCACAATCTCTAACAGCGATGACGACTTACACCTTCGAATTAAAAGTATCCTTGTCAGCCACGTCTCTTAAACCGTTAATGCCCAGCTCTTGCTACGCTCGGGCTCACGCTGTTCCTTCAAGATTTTCAGAAACGATTAGTAATAACGGACGAAAAACCAAAACACCAATTGTTAACTCGAGGATTCTTTATTCTTACACCAACATATAAATGACGAATGACTAAGGTCTGTGAACAAATATTACAATAATAAATCACAATATTACCTCTGACGGTGTTTTACTCTTCTTTCTGAACAGCGACTGATGAGACGATGACTGTCGTATTGATGCCTCCGCGAAAATTGGGGAAGTTGGGTTTGAGCAAACAACCATGAATTGATCGTTCAATCCTCAACTACATTGACACTCTCCGGCAAAAATGCGATCCATTCCTTTCTTCCATCACGACCAATACACGTTGACTTGGATGCCATTGCGAGAACCTGGGTCGCGCGGACAGAGCTGAAGTGGAAAACAAACAGAAAAGCCAACACACCACAGGCATACCCACAGCACAATCTCTAACAGCGATGACGACTTACACCTTCGAATTAAAAGTATCCTTGTCAGCCACGTCTCTTAAACCGTTAATGCCCAGCTCTCGCTACGCTCGGGCTCACGCTGTTCCTTCAAGATTTTCAGAAACGATTAGTAATAACGGACGAAAAACCAAAACACCAATTGTCAACTCCAGGATTCTTTATTCTTACACCAACATATAAATGACGAATGACTAAGGTCTATGAACAAATATTACAATAATAAATCACAATATTACCTCTGACGGTGTTTTACTCTTCTTTCTGAACAGCGACTGATGAGACGATGACTGTCGTATTGATGCCTCCGCGAAAATTGGGGAAGTTGGGTTTGGGCAAACAACCATGAATTGATCGTTCAATCTTCAACTACATTGACACTCTCCGGCAAAAATGCGATCCATTCCTTTCTTCCATCACGACCAATACACGTTGACTTGGATGCCATTGCGAGAACCTGGGTCGCGCGGACAGAGCTGAAGTGGAAAACAAACAGAAAAGCCAACACACCACAGGCATACCCACAGCACAATCTCTAACAGCGATGACGACTTACACCTTCGAATTAAAAGTATCCTTGTCAGCCACGTCTCTTAAACCGTTAATGCCCAGCTCTTGCTACGCTCGGGCTCACGCTGTTCCTTCAAGATTTTCAGAAACGATTAGTAATAACGGACGAAAAACCAAAACACCAATCGTTAACTCGAGGATTCTTTATTCTTACACCAACATATAAATGACGAATGACTAAGGTCTGTGAACAAATATTACAATAATAAATCACAATATTACCTCTGACGGTGTTTTACTCTTCTTTCTGAACAGCGACCGATGAGACGATGACTGTCGTATTGATGCCTCCGCGAAAAATGGGGAAGTTGGGTTTGAGCAAACAACCATGAATTGATCGTTCAATCCTCAACTACATTGACACTCTCCGGCGAAAATGCGATCCATTCCTTTCTTCCATCACGACCAATACACGTTGACTTGGATGCCATTGCGAGAACCTGGGTCGCGCGGACAGAGCTGAAGTGGAAAACAAACAGAAAAGCCAACACACCACAGGCATACCCACAGCACAATCTCTAACAGCGATGACGACTTACACCTTCGAATTAAAAGTATCCTTGTCAGCCACGTCTCTTAAACCGTTAATGCCCAGCTCTCGCTACGCTCGGGCTCACGCTGTTCCTTCAAGATTTTCAGAAACGATTAGTAATAACGGACGAAAAACCAAAACACCAATTGTCAACTCCAGGATTCTTTATTCTTACACCAACATATAAATGACGAATGACTAAGGTCTATGAACAAATATTACAATAATAAATCACAATATTACCTCTGACGGTGTTTTACTCTTCTTTCTGAACAGCGACTGATGAGACGATGACTGGTGTATTGATGCCTCCGCGAAAATTGGGGAAGTTGGGTTTGAGCAAACAACCATGAATTGATCGTTCAATCCTCAACTACATTGACACTCTCCGGCAAAAATGCGATCCATTCCTTTCTTCCATCACGACCAATACACGTTGACTTGGATGCCATTGCGAGAACCTGGGTCGCGCGGACAGAGCTGAAGTGGAAAACAAACAGAAAAGCCAACACACCACAGGCATACCCACAGCACAATCTCTAACAGCGATGACGACTTACACCTTCGAATTAAAAGTATCCTTGTCAGCCACGTCTCTTAAACCGTTAATGCCCAGCTCTCGCTACGCTCGGGCTCACGCTGTTCCTTCAAGATTTTCAGAAACGATTAGTAATAACGGACGAAAAACCAAAACACCAATTGTCAACTCGAGGATTCTTTATTCTTACACCAACATATAAATGACGAATGACTAAGGTCTGTGAACAAATATTACAATAATAAATCACAATATTACCTCTGACGGTGTTTTACTCTTCTTTCTGAACAGCGACTGATGAGACGATGACTGGTGTATTGATGCCTCCGCGAAAATTGGGGAAGTTGGGTTTGGGTAAACAACCATGAATTGATCGTTCAATCTTCAACTACATTGACACTCTCCGGCGAAAATGCGATCCATTCCTTTCTTCCATCACGACCAATACACGTTGACTTGGATGCCATTGCGAGAACCTGGGTCGCGCGGACAGAGCTGAAGTGGAAAACAAACAGAAAAGCCAACACACCACAGGCATACCCACAGCACAATCTCTAACAGCGATGACGACTTACACCTTCGAATTAAAAGTATCCTTGTCAGCCACGTCTCTTAAACCGTTAATGCCCAGCTCTCGCTACGCTCGGGCTCACGCTGTTCCTTCAAGATTTTCAGAAACGATTAGTAATAACGGACGAAAAACCAAAACACCAATTGTCAACTCCAGGATTCTTTATTCTTACACCAACATATAAATGACGAATGACTAAGGTCTGTGAACAAATATTACAATAATAAATCACAATATTACCTCTGACGGTGTTTTACTCTTCTTTCTGAACAGCGACTGATGAGACGATGACTGGTGTATTGATGCCTCCGCGAAAATTGGGGAAGTTGGGTTTGGGCAAACAACCATGAATTGATCGTTCAATCCTCAACTACATTGACACTCTCCGGCAAAAATGCGATCCATTCCTTTCTTCCATCACGACCAATACACGTTGACTTGGATGCCATTGCGAGAACCTGGGTCGCGCGGACAGAGCTGAAGTGGAAAACAAACAGAAAAGCCAACACACCACAGGCATACCCACAGCACAATCTCTAACAGCGATGACGACTTACACCTTCGAATTAAAAGTATCCTTGTCAGCCACGTCTCTTAAACCGTTAATGCCCAGCTCTCGCTACGCTCGGGCTCACGCTGTTCCTTCAAGATTTTCAGAAACGATTAGTAATAACGGACGAAAAACCAAAACACCAATTGTCAACTCCAGGATTCTTTATTCTTACACCAACATATAAATGACGAATGACTAAGGTCTATGAACAAATATTACAATAATAAATCACAATATTACCTCTGACGGTGTTTTACTCTTCTTTCTGAACAGCGACTGATGAGACGATGACTGGTGTATTGATGCCTCAGCGAAAATTGGGGAAGTTGGGTTTGAGCAAACAACCATGAATTGATCGTTCAATCCTCAACTACATTGACACTCTCCGGCAAAAATGCGATCCATTCCTTTCTTCCATCACGACCAATACACGTTGACTTGGATGCCATTGCGAGAACCTGGGTCGCGCGGACAGAGCTGAAGTGGAAAACAAACAGAAAAGCCAACACACCACAGGCATACCCACAGCACAATCTCTAACAGCGATGACGACTTACACCTTCGAATTAAAAGTATCCTTGTCAGCCACGTCTCTTAAACCGTTAATGCCCAGCTCTCGCTACGCTCGGGCTCACGCTGTTCCTTCAAGATTTTCAGAAACGATTAGTAATAACGGACGAAAAACCAAAACACCAATTGTCAACTCGAGGATTCTTTATTCTTACACCAACATATAAATGACGAATGACTAAGGTCTGTGAACAAATATTACAATAATAAATCACAATATTACCTCTGACGGTGTTTTACTCTTCTTTCTGAACAGCGACTGATGAGACGATGACTGGTGTATTGATGCCTCCGCGAAAATTGGGGAAGTTGGGTTTGAGCAAACAACCATGAATTGATCGTTCAATCCTCAACTACATTGACACTCTCCGGCAAAAATGCGATCCATTCCTTTCTTCCATCACGACCAATACACGTTGACTTGGATGCCATTGCGAGAACCTGGGTCGCGCGGACAGAGCTGAAGTGGAAAACAAACAGAAAAGCCAACACACCACAGGCATACCCACAGCACAATCTCTAACAGCGATGACGACTTACACCTTCGAATTAAAAGTATCCTTGTCAGCCACGTCTCTTAAACCGTTAATGCCCAGCTCTCGCTACGCTCGGGCTCACGCTGTTCCTTCAAGATTTTCAGAAACGATTAGTAATAACGGACGAAAAACCAAAACACCAATTGTCAACTCGAGGATTCTTTATTCTTACACCAACATATAAATGACGAATGACTAAGGTCTGTGAACAAATATTACAATAATAAATCACAATATTACCTCTGACGGTGTTTTACTCTTCTTTCTGAACAGCGACTGATGAGACGATGACTGGTGTATTGATGCCTCCGCGAAAATTGGGGAAGTTGGGTTTGAGCAAACAACCATGAATTGATCGTTCAATCCTCAACTACATTGACACTCTCCGGCAAAAATGCGATCCATTCCTTTCTTCCATCACGACCAATACACGTTGACTTGGATGCCATTGCGAGAACCTGGGTCGCGCGGACAGAGCTGAAGTGGAAAACAAACAGAAAAGCCAACACACCACAGGCATACCCACAGCACAATCTCTAACAGCGATGACGACTTACACCTTCGAATTAAAAGTATCCTTGTCAGCCACGTCTCTTAAACCGTTAATGCCCAGCTCTCGCTACGCTCGGGCTCACGCTGTTCCTTCAAGATTTTCAGAAACGATTAGTAATAACGGACGAAAAACCAAAACACCAATTGTCAACTCGAGGATTCTTTATTCTTACACCAACATATAAATGACGAATGACTAAGGTCTGTGAACAAATATTACAATAATAAATCACAATATTACCTCTGACGGTGTTTTACTCTTCTTTCTGAACAGCGACTGATGAGACGATGACTGGTGTATTGATGCCTCCGCGAAAATTGGGGAAGTTGGGTTTGAGCAAACAACCATGAATTGATCGTTCAATCCTCAACTACATTGACACTCTCCGGCAAAAATGCGATCCATTCCTTTCTTCCATCACGACCAATACACGTTGACTTGGATGCCATTGCGAGAACCTGGGTCGCGCGGACAGAGCTGAAGTGGAAAACAAACAGAAAAGCCAACACACCACAGGCATACCCACAGCACAATCTCTAACAGCGATGACGACTTACACCTTCGAATTAAAAGTATCCTTGTCAGCCACGTCTCTTAAACCGTTAATGCCCAGCTCTCGCTACGCTCGGGCTCACGCTGTTCCTTCAAGATTTTCAGAAACGATTAGTAATAACGGACGAAAAACCAAAACACCAATTGTCAACTCGAGGATTCTTTATTCTTACACCAACATATAAATGACGAATGACTAAGGTCTGTGAACAAATATTACAATAATAAATCACAATATTACCTCTGACGGTGTTTTACTCTTCTTTCTGAACAGCGACTGATGAGACGATGACTGGTGTATTGATGCCTCCGCGAAAATTGGGGAAGTTGGGTTTGGGCAAACAACCATGAATTGATCGTTCAATCCTCAACTTCATTGACACTCTCCGGCGAAAATGCGATCCATTCCTTTCTTCCATCACGACCAATACACGTTGACTTGGATGCCATTGCGAGAACCTGGGTCGCGCGGACAGAGCTGAAGTGGAAAACAAACAGAAAAGCCAACACACCACAAGCATACCCACAGCACAATCTCTAACAGCGATGACGACTTACACCTTCGAATTAAAAGTATTCTTGTCAGCCACGTCTCTTAAACCGTTAATGCCCAGCTCTTGCTACGCTCGGGCTCACGCTGTTCCTTCAAGATTTTCAGAAACGATTAGTAATAACGGACGAAAAACCAAAACACCAATTGTCAACTCGAGGATTCTTTATTCTTACACCAACATATAAATGACGAATGACTAAGGTCTGTGAACAAATATTACAATAATAAATCACAATATTACCTCTGACGGTGTTTTACTCTTCTTTCTGAACAGCGACCGATGAGACGATGACTGGTGAATTGATGCCTCCGCGAAAATTGGGGAAGTTGGGTTTGGGCAAACAACCATGAATTGATCGTTCAATCCTCAACTTCATTGACACTCTCCGGCAAAAATGCGATCCATTCCTTTCTTCCATCACGACCAATACACGTTGACTTGGATGCCATTGTGAGAACCTGGGTCGCGCGGACAGAGCTGAAGTGGAAAACAAACAGAAAAGCCAACACACCACAAGCATACCCACAGCACAATCTCTAACAGCGATGACGACTTACACCTTCGAATTAGAAGTATCCTTGTCAGCCACGTCTCTTAAACCGTTAATGCCCAGCTCTTGCTACGCTCGGGCTCACGCTGTTCCTTCAAGATTTTCAGAAACGATTAGTAATAACGGACGAAAAACCAAAACACCAATTGTTAACTCGAGGATTCTTTATTCTTACACCAACATATAAATGACGAATGACTAAGGTCTGTGAACAAATATTACAATAATAAATCACAATATTACCTCTGACGGTGTTTTACTCTTCTTTCTGAACAGCGACCGATGAGACGATGACTGGTGTATTGATGCCTCCGCGAAAATTGGGGAAGTTGGGTTTGAGCAAACAACCATGAATTGATCGTTCAATCCTCAACTTCATTGACACTCTCCGGCAAAAATGCGATCCATTCCTTTCTTCCATCACGACCAATACACGTTGACTTGGATGCCATTGCGAGAACCTGGGTCGCGCGGACAGAGCTGAAGTGGAAAACAAACAGAAAAGCCAACACACCACAGGCATACCCACAGCACAATCTCTAACAGCGATGACGACTTACACCTTCGAATTAGAAGTATCCTTGTCAGCCACGTCTCTTAAACCGTTAATGCCCAGCTCTCGCTACGCTCGGGCTCACGCTGTTCCTTCAAGATTTTCAGAAACGATTAGTAATAACGGACGAAAAACCAAAACACCAATTGTCAACTCGAGGATTCTATATTCTTACACCAACATATAAATGACGAATGACTAAGGTCTGTGAACAAATATTACAATAATAAATCACAATATTACTTCTGACGGTGTTTTACTCTTCTTTCTGAACAGCGACTGATGAGACGATGACTGTCGCATTGATGCCTCCGCGAAAATTGGGGAAGTTGGGTTTGAGCAAACAACCATGAATTGATCGTTCAATCCTCAACTACATTGACACTCTCCGGCAAAAATGCGATCCATTCCTTTCTTCCATCACGACCAATACACGTTGACTTGGATGCCATTGTGAGAACCTGGGTCGCGCGGACAGAGCTGAAGTGGAAAACAAACAGAAAAGCCAACACACCACAGGCATACACACAGCACAATCTCTAACAGCGATGACGACTTACACCTTCGAATTAAACGTATCCACTTGACCACTTTTAGCATAATCGCCACTTACTAGAATGACTCTTTGGGTACGCAACTTGGCCATGTCACACCCTCATGATACTCCTAGAATATCCTTTATTATACCCACTAACAATCAACTCTGCAATCGCTTGTCACTCATTCTGCCTCAGTTCTAGTAATGGTGACGTATGCAAACCTCAGTCGTTTACGTTCTGTCTCTTCGGCGTGCGGGATCAAATCTAATCATTATCTCCATGTTCATGTTATTCTCTGCAATAACCTCCCCGGCGTACACGACCCATCTGCTGACTCTAACATCAATCAATTCATTCACGGGTGTAGAAGACTCGGAACAACTTCAGAAGTAATCACGACGAAAATTTTAACAAAATTATGCAATAAAAACAAGACACGAAAACAACGAGTAAACACAATGAATCCAAAAACACCAATTGATATGACACACCACACGTATTCACAAAGAGTACACACAAACTCGCAGTTCATCTCTTGATGGAATTCCTTTGAACAATCGCAGGATTTACACCAGTACGCCTGCAAACCTTCACAGGTTGACGATTGTAAGTTGTGGAATGTCCGGACACAAACAGAATTACCAAAAGCTAGATGACAGATGATATCAATTCAGTATATACAATATGAACTTATGTACAAAATCACACACCAAGCACATTGGACTGCTCATTGATGCGCTACCCTTTGAAGAAATGTACGACTTACAGCAGTACGCATACAACCCTTCTCAGGTTGACGCTCTAGGTTGGAAAGTCGACGAAGATTTCATTTGCTGACTTTTTTCTATGAGCTATATCCTCAAATTTGAACGGTAACACACTCATGTTATTGTATCGTAGAATGTAGATGACTAATAATCACACGAAGTATCAGACCAACCAAGCGTAGAAACAGAGTAATTTACACCAAAGATAATAGCGTTCAAATAGTATCTTGAAACTAGAAATGCCTTTATTCATGCAAGTCAATTTAACAATCACCCCCTCGTACACACTTGGCTTATCCTCACTAAACTGACCAATATCTTTCGTCTTTTAAAATGCACGGATACTAGCAAAGTCATTGCACAAGATACTGGAGTTGATGGGCGTCTTTCTCATTGTGGATGACAACACCAACGACGACTGATTGATACCAGTTGATGAACTCAGTGGTGGATCAGAAGCTGTTGTTGTTCGGCTTTCAGAAAGTTGTCTAACTGTAAGACTACCACCAGTGCTGTCATTTACTATCACCTCAGGTTTAACACTAGCACCTGATGATAGGTGGGCTACATGCTGATCAATCACACTGACAGTCTGACAAGTATGCATGCCTTCTGCAACTGGATCTGCCTTTAATCCTACTTCAACTTCACAGTGTACAGAACCTTTGTTCAACTCATCAGTAGTAGGCATTCCCCTCATTTCATCATGATCAACCAAAGACAAATGTGAAGTATCATGATCATTATCACGAATATTCACTTTACCGTCAATTTCATCATTTTCAAACTTTTTAATAACAGGAGTAGACAATTTTGGTTCCTCCTCACAAATCCTTAAAGGTTTCATATCTTCACTCTGACTAGTAATACCTTGTAAACTTGTGGAGTCAGAACGGTCCTCTAAGGCTGTAACCCTCTTCTGTGACACTCTATTCAACAATGGCTTACCAGTTGCAACTACAGACTTCTTGATCACACCGTTACCGTCACACAATTCGGAGTCAGACCTTGATTTCACATTTAGCTTATCACTAAACTTGCTCACTGATTCACAGTTCATCATTGTATGAACTTCTTGCAAGCGTGTAAAACACAACCGTGTTTGTCTTGCATCTTGTAACTTATCTGTTGAGGATGTACCACGAAAGCCGTTACACTCACTAAGTCTATATGCATTACTAGACACCATAGAGCCTTCTTGATATCCACCTCTCCAAGGCCCTTTCATCATCAGTGCTTGCGTTTTACCCTCAGACTGCTCTATTCTGGGGGTGGGATGCAACATACTGGCAAACGTGCTCATAGATTCACTGAAACTATCGTTTGCTAGTTTCAGAATATCATCGAACATTGGCTCGATACCTTCATCCTCTATACGAGAGCTTATCTTCACCCACTTCCTTTGAAGTCGAGTAGGTAGGCGTCTCGCTATTACTTCTAGGACAAAAGTCGAGTTGAGGTCACTCATGCAATTCATAGAAATCAAGGTATTCTTATAAGTCATAAGATTATCCAAAAACTCAGCAAGTGCCTTGGAGTCATCTTGAAGTTGACTACCGTTACCTTTGGCAGCTTCGAATACGTTCCTTACAATCATTGAAGGTCTTACAAACCTTTGACGTAATATCCTCTAAGCCTCAAAATATCCCTAAATAGGGGGCATGAACTTACTGCACTGTATAGCTCTTGAAGCGACTCCAGTGCAGTACCTCATCAAATACATCCATTTCATTTAATCACTTAATAAAATCTACTCAGCATGTGCGTCGTTGGCACGGTGGTTAGGACTCTCGTTGACCATGCACATGGTCCGGGTTTCGAGGCCTCGCCGACGCACACGTGATATCTGTGGTCGGCCTCCATATTTTGAGCTACCGATATCAACGCTGAAAATTTTATACTTGTACCAAATATACAGTAAAGAATCAAGCTGTAATCAAAAAATAAAAAAATAATTAAATTACAAACAGTAAATAATCAGCGGTGTTTCCGTAGAAACACCGTGGTTCAAATTTAGGGAGTTTGAAATTCCTATTATCTTTGGAAGGCGAATCAGTGACATCAACCATATCATGCTTAACATCAGCCACATCGTTACAAGTAACAGACAAGTCAACATGACATAATTTCCTGTTAGCTTCCAAGTCACTCTGTCCCTTCTTTGACCTAGGCATTGTTGAACTTGACCCAATTCAAAAACAGTTCCAGATATTGCTTGTCCAAAGAGGACTTGACCGGAACCAGAAAAGATGAACGGTGACTATCCAAACTGTCACCAAATGTCCAATTCCGTCAGAAACTGACACTGAACCGTCAGAAATTGTCCCCGTACCGTCAGAAACTGTCAGCCACGTCTCGTAAACCGTTAATGCCCAGCTCTTGCTACGCTGGGCCTCACGCTGTCCCTCGAAGCCTTTCAGAAACGCTCAGTACTAATGGACGAAAAAACCAAAACACCGATTGGCGACTCGAGAATTCTTTATTGTTACACCAACATATAGCGACCTATACAACTAAGGTTTCTGACGGCTGTCATCTGACTTCTTTCTGAACAGCAACCGATGAGGCGATGACTGGTGTATTGATGCCTCCGCGAAATTTGGGGAAGTTGAGTTTGAGCAAACAACCATGAATTGATCGTACAATCTTAATATACATTTACAACTGCCGTTGTGACAAATGGGTACCACATCCATATTATGAGTTCATGCGAAGTGACCCGTGCCCATGGTTCTCGTGTATCTACCCACTTTGTCACCCTGGCCCATCTCACGCAGCGTGTCTCCGGATAGCAGAAACGGCACTCCACTTCTGTGTCTCAATACCGTCTCATTCAGTTCCACACCTGATAACACCACACCGCCAAAACCTGGCAAAACCTTTAAGAAGGATACTACAGCTCAAACGGCTGAAAACATCAATCTTCACCAACTGAAGACCCCCTAATTTACGCATAGAAGACAGAATTGCCACGGCATAACTTGCATCCACTAGCAAGCATGGCGATGTGGCGAAGATTGCTAAGAACTTGATGAAATCTGAAGTGGCTGACCCTACAAAGAAGGGTAAGCAGACAAAAACCAAACCTAAGTCTGCGGTCGGTCGATTGAATTCCTTTATCCTGTTTAATGTACCCATGTGCGATGACGCTTTACTTAAACAAAGGGCCCTTGTGAGTGTATTTGAAGACTGAACGATCAATTCATGGTTGTTTGCTCAAACTCAACTTCCCCAAATTTCGCGGAGGCATCAATACACCAGTCATCGCCTCATCGGTTGCTGTTCAGAAAGAAGTCAGATGACAGCCGTCAGAAACCTTAGTTGTATAGGTCGCTATATGTTGGTGTAACAATAAAGAATCCTCGAGTCGCCAATCGGTGTTTTGGTTTTTTCGTCCATTAGTACTGAGCGTTTCTGAAAGGCTTCGAGGGACAGCGTGAGGCCCAGCGTAGCAAGAGCTGGGCATTAACGGTTTACGAGACGTGGCTGACAGTTTCTGACGGTACGGGGACAATTTCTGACGGTTCAGTGTCAGTTTCTGACGGAATTGGACATTTGGTGACAGTTTGGATAGTCACCGTTCATCTTTTCTGGTTCCGGTCAAGTCCTCTTTGGACAAGCAATATCTGGAACTGTTTTTGAATTGGGTCAAGTTCAACAATGCCTAGGTCAAAGAAGGGACAGAGTGACTTGGAAGCTAACAGGAAATTATGTCATGTTGACTTGTCTGTTACTTGTAACGATGTGGCTGATGTTAAGCATGATATGGTTGATGTCACTGATTCGCCTTCCAAAGATAATAGGAATTTCAAACTCCCTAAATTTGAACCACGGTGTTTCTACGGAAACACCGCTGATTATTTACTGTTTGTAATTTAATTATTTTTTTATTTTTTGATTACAGCTTGATTCTTTACTGTATATTTGGTACAAGTATAAAATTTTCAGCGTTGATATCGGTAGCTCAAAATATGGAGGCCGACCACAGATATCACGTGTGCGTCGGCGAGGCCTCGAAACCCGGACCATGTGCATGGTCAACGAGAGTCCTAACCACCGTGCCAACGACGCACATGCTGAGTAGATTTTATTAAGTGATTAAATGAAATGGATGTATTTGATGAGGTACTGCACTGGAGTCGCTTCAAGAGCTATACAGTGCAGTAAGTTCATGCCCCCTATTTAGGGATATTTTGAGGCTTAGAGGATATTACGTCAAAGGTTTGTAAGACCTTCAATGATTGTAAGGAACGTATTCGAAGCTGCCAAAGGTAACGGTAGTCAACTTCAAGATGACTCCAAGGCACTTGCTGAGTTTTTGGATAATCTTATGACTTATAAGAATACCTTGATTTCTATGAATTGCATGAGTGACCTCAACTCGACTTTTGTCCTAGAAGTAATAGCGAGACGCCTACCTACTCGACTTCAAAGGAAGTGGGTGAAGATAAGCTCTCGTATAGAGGATGAAGGTATCGAGCCAATGTTCGATGATATTCTGAAACTAGCAAACGATAGTTTCAGTGAATCTATGAGCACGTTTGCCAGTATGTTGCATCCCACCCCCAGAATAGAGCAGTCTGAGGGTAAAACGCAAGCACTGATGATGAAAGGGCCTTGGAGAGGTGGATATCAAGAAGGCTCTATGGTGTCTAGTAATGCATATAGACTTAGTGAGTGTAACGGCTTTCGTGGTACATCCTCAACAGATAAGTTACAAGATGCAAGACAAACACGGTTGTGTTTTACACGCTTGCAAGAAGTTCATACAATGATGAACTGTGAATCAGTGAGCAAGTTTAGTGATAAGCTAAATGTGAAATCAAGGTCTGACTCCGAATTGTGTGACGGTAACGGTGTGATCAAGAAGTCTGTAGTTGCAACTGGTAAGCCATTGTTGAATAGAGTGTCACAGAAGAGGGTTACAGCCTTAGAGGACCGTTCTGACTCCACAAGTTTACAAGGTATTACTAGTCAGAGTGAAGATATGAAACCTTTAAGGATTTGTGAGGAGGAACCAAAATTGTCTACTCCTGTTATTAAAAAGTTTGAAAATGATGAAATTGACGGTAAAGTGAATATTCGTGATAATGATCATGATACTTCACATTTGTCTTTGGTTGATCATGATGAAATGAGGGGAATGCCTACTACTGATGAGTTGAACAAAGGTTCTGTACACTGTGAAGTTGAAGTAGGATTAAAGGCAGATCCAGTTGCAGAAGGCATGCATACTTGTCAGACTGTCAGTGTGATTGATCAGCATGTAGCCCACCTATCATCAGGTGCTAGTGTTAAACCTGAGGTGATAGTAAATGACAGCACTGGTGGTAGTCTTACAGTTAGACAACTTTCTGAAAGCCGAACAACAACAGCTTCTGATCCACCACTGAGTTCATCAACTGGTATCAATCAGTCGTCGTTGGTGTTGTCATCCACAATGAGAAAGACGCCCATCAACTCCAGTATCTTGTGCAATGACTTTGCTAGTATCCGTGCATTTTAAAAGACGAAAGATATTGGTCAGTTTAGTGAGGATAAGCCAAGTGTGTACGAGGGGGTGATTGTTAAATTGACTTGCATGAATAAAGGCATTTCTAGTTTCAAGATACTATTTGAACGCTATTATCTTTGGTGTAAATTACTCTGTTTCTACGCTTGGTTGGTCTGATACTTCGTGTGATTATTAGTCATCTACATTCTACGATACAATAACATGAGTGTGTTACCGTTCAAATTTGAGGATATAGCTCATAGAAAAAAGTCAGCAAATGAAATCTTCGTCGACTTTCCAACCTAGAGCGTCAACCTGAGAAGGGTTGTATGCGTACTGCTGTAAGTCGTACATTTCTTCAAAGGGTAGCGCATCAATGAGCAGTCCAATGTGCTTGGTGTGTGATTTTGTACATAAGTTCATATTGTATATACTGAATTGATATCATCTGTCATCTAGCTTTTGGTAATTCTGTTTGTGTCCGGACATTCCACAACTTACAATCGTCAACCTGTGAAGGTTTGCAGGCGTACTGGTGTAAATCCTGCGATTGTTCAAAGAAATTCCATCAAGAGATGAACTGCGAGTTTGTGTGTACTCTTTGTGAATACGTGTGGTGTGTCATATCAATTGGTGTTTTTGGATTCATTGTGTTTACTCGTTGTTTTCGTGTCTTGTTTTTATTGCATAATTTTGTTAAAATTTTCGTCGTGATTACTTCTGAAGTTGTTCCGAGTCTTCTACACCCGTGAATGAATTGATTGATGTTAGAGTCAGCAGATGGGTCGTGTACGCCGGGGAGGTTATTGCAGAGAATAACATGAACACGGAGATAATGATTAACTGTGGTCCCACACGCCGGGGAGCGCGAGTGTAGACGACTGGGGCTCGCATACGTCATCGTTACTAGAACTGAGGCAGAATGAGTGACAAGCGATTGCAGTGGTAATTGGTAGTGAGTAGATGATAGGATGAGCGTAGAGTATCGTGAGGTACTGCCATAGTCACGTTGTATTCTGCAAGAGTCATTCGAGCAAGTGGAGATTATGTTGCAAGAGGATATGTCAAGAGGATGACTTTAACTGGAAGGCGCAGGTCGTCATTGATGTGTGAGATTGTGCTGTGGGTATGCCTGTGGTGTGTTGGCTTTTCTGTTTGTTTTCCACTTCAGCTCTGTCCGCGCGACCCAGGTTCTCACAATGGCATCCAAGTCAACGTGTATTGGTCGTGATGGAAGAAAGGAATGGATCGCATTTTTGCCGGAGAGTGTCAATGTAGTTGAGGATTGAACGATCAATTCATGGTTGTTTGCTCAAACCCAACTTCCCCAAATTTCGCGGAGGCATCAATACACCAGTCATAGTCTCATCGGTCGCTGTTCAGAAAGAAGTCTGATGACAGCCGTCAGAAAACTTAGTTGTATGGGTCGCTATATGTTGGTGTAACAATAAAGAATTCTCGAGTCGCCACTCGGTGTTTTGGTTTTTTCGTCCATTAGTACTGAGCGTTTCTGCAAGGCTTCGAGGGACAGCGTGAGGCCCAGCGTAGCATGAGCTGGGCATTAACGGTTTACGAGGCTTGGCTTACTGCTGTGTTTAATCGGCATCTTTTCTCGAACTTGTGCAATAAATTAGGTCTGATAATCAATTCATCAAACTCTGCAGGCTGTACAGGAATGTCCGGGCACCTCAGAGTAATACACGTTCATTCAGGAGGACACTGGGCTCTGCTGAATATGCTGAAATAATACTGTCGCTGGCTCAAGTATTGGCTCTTAACGGGAAATTCAGTGTAAGTCAAACACGATAAGCCATGGGCTTACTGGTAAATGGCGAGGAAGTAGCCGGAACTGATGCCTTCTACCTGGATGGTCATGCACGGTGTTCCGGAGCTGAAAACTGCCACTGCTTGGGAAAAACATATATGACGTACAGCAATGGAGAGAGGAGTCATCTCAGGTGGCCCTTGGTGCCTCTGGAGCAACCTCGATTTTTCGCCTACCTCGCCCCGCTCATCTCGCACTGATTAGCTGCTCAAGGCTGTTAAGTGTAAAATTCAACCCGCCGGAGCAACTGGCCCTCGTATTTCAATGGTGACATAAGACCAAGGATAAATTTAGAGATCACATCCGCTGCTGCAAAAGCGGGCCTCGAAAAATAAGGAGGCAGCAAACTGAGGACTTAATACGTCCCCAAGCCTCAGTGGCACTGCGGTGATGCGGCAGTGAAAATGACAGTCAGTGCTACCAAAGTGTCGTAAATGAACCCAAGGAAAAATACGACAAAAGGCCGATCAAGTCGAAATCGGCGTACTAGTCACAACATTAAGCCCCCTGCCAGTAGACAAGGTAATGTCAACTACTTGGAAACCTCCAGTCACACTTACACCTTAAAATAATCATCCTTATTTAAGCCTGGCTGACTCCAGCTATCGGCGACAACGAAATCAATATAAGTGATATGGTTCTGGTCATGAGGTACAGAGATAACAAGGAAGGGGGAAGTTGACATATACTTTGACAGGCAACTTAAAAGTGTACGTACAATTTACCCACCACTTACTGAACTCCCAGACTCCATATAGTGTCATTTCTCCATAGGCCACACCAAGCATTTACCGGGTGGCATCTGGCGATCACCCACCTGTGGGACAGAGCACAGTCTGCTACTGCTCGTCGCCATCACAGGGATATGGCATTGGGCTATGGGAAAATCAGCATAGATGCGGATTTCAGTATTCCCATCACCGAACCTTGGCTCGGATACCCCGGGCGAAAATTGGGTCGAAGTCTACTGCAAACCATTAGAAATACAGAGCTGGCTGAGAATGTTGGAGATGACATTAAGTGGGGCTCTAGTGGAGTCATCGAAACTAGATTATATTCTAACTGGTGACCAACTAGTCGTCGAAAAGTTCCAGACCATGACTCCACTAGGAAGTAGTGACCATTCAGTCATGAGGTTCAGTCTTGTTCTCCGTGAGCACTTGCAGTGGAACGCTACGCGACCATATCTGTGGTATAAAAGGGCAGACTATGCTGAAATGCGGAGGCTTTGGTTCGACGCAGAATGGCCCTTGACATGGCATAAGTTATCTGTGGATGAACACTGGGAAGTGATAAAAGGGATCGCCCACACAGAAATCTCGGATAAAGTCACTATAGTCACAACACAGCCAAAGAAAGGGTCCTTATGACCAAAGAGAGGTACGCAGTGTACTCCGCAAATAAGGCGGAAGGCTTGGTATAAGTGGCGAATATGCAAGAGTCAGACCGACCGCGATGCATTGTTGCGTGCGTTATTTGACTAAACTGCCGTACACATATATTCTAGTATTTCTTCGTTCTTATTAATGTGCGCAGACGTTGTGGCTACTCGACGCCCACAACGTAAATCAAAAGGCACTTGCGAAGAGTACGAATGTGTATTATAGCAGTAGTCAAATTCGAAACTGTGTCAAGGTAATGTTCAACAGTAAATTGACAAATATTTGCGAAGTACATATAAAATCTGTCTGTATACACATATAATACAAGTATACAAATTAGATTAAAAAGCATGTTTACAGTTGGTATAGGGGTACTACAGCATGCCTGTAAATGAGGAACCGGTGCAACGCAAGAGCCAGGAGTGACAGCAGGTCACTTCAAGCTAACTTTGCCGAAAACTCCTGGCGAACGCCAAAAGCCTGTACCTATTCGTGTCAGAGAGAAAACCAACCAACAAGGAGGCATGCGCTTCAGTGGGTCCAAACAGTCAACACTTCACTAGTCTGAAGATGGCTGAAACATTCAGTTTAGCCTTCACCAAACAATTAAACGGCAGTGTTTGTATTACTGGCAAGGATCGAAATAGTGGCACTACTACTTCACCAGAGGAAAACCTTGCGGTCACTCCCCAAAAATCTGGCAATAGTACTAAGGAGGTTACGGAGACTCATATCTGGAAAATCCCCAGGAGCTGTCTGTAGGCACTTATGCGACTTTTTCTAACACCCGATGGGATCGGGGAAACTGCCAAAGTACTAGAAAGTATTACTGATGATCATATCAGGGAGCACCTCGATAGGACTAATAGACTCCATAAAGCCCAACACGAGTTCAGGAAATGCAGATCCTATTGTCAGCTTGGGACGATCAGATGTCACGCTGGGATATGAATGTTCCAGTCCAAGTGGTCTTCCTAGACCTCGGTAGTGCACTTGATACAGTTCACCGTGACCTTCTCCTACACAAAATAAGCCAAGCACGTATAGGTGAGCCGCTTCTGTCATGGTTGGAGGACTACCTAGATGAAAGGAAATTCTGGACTAAGGTCAATGGAGTCCGATCATCTTGGCACGGCTCGTCATCGAGAGTGTCACAGGGCTCTCTCCTAGGGCCCTAATGTTTTTGACTTTTATCAATGACCTAGCATACCGTCTAAGCTTCCTGACCATTCTACACACCGACGACGTAGAGATATGGAGGGCAACACAGTGTTCAGAAGACTCAGATAGGCTGCGGGCAGGTCTAAAGCTTCTGGAAGACTGGGAGGTGGCCGATGGTATGCTTTTCAGCCTGAAAAAGTGCAAAGTAGTGAAATTTCGCACCCGTAGGCTGCAGAATGCAGGTCACATACTGTAAAACAAAAGCTTGTCCTGCACAACGTCAGGGCGTGACCCAGGTGTAGTTCTAACGGGAAAGATGGACACAAGCGTAAATTACACGGAGGATGTCGCGAGGGCATATGTGGTCGTACACTTTACAGACAGACAGCTAGGTGCACCCACTCCTGAGTTCATTCTAAGGTGGCACAAAACGCTCGTTGGAGCACACCTTGAAGTGCTTAATATCATTGCACCCCCACTGTTTAGAAGAGACGCAAACCTCCTGGAAAGAGTGCAAAGACAGGCGGCAAAAGGAGTGGTGGGTATGAGAAATAAACCATATGATGAAAGGCTCAAGAAATTAGGCCTATTCACACCTAGCTACCATTGACTTAGGGCGGATTTGATTTCTGCCTGCAAGATAACAAATGACCAGAATCACCCAAACAAACGTGTTCTGCTATTGAGTAGGCATGGGCATCCTCGTGGAAATCCCAGAAGGATAGCTTACTAGAGGACAAAGACTCGAGTGCGGTCCCACTTCTTTTCACTGCAGGTTTGCCGTTCCTGGAACTCTTCACCGGAAGATTAGGTACGGCACCACCCGTGAACAGCTTTAAACGAAGGTTGGACAAACATTCAGCGACACAATTACTGCGTCCAAATGGCCTATCCCCTTAAAATCCCCTACACCATTCATGGGTAGACACTTCAATTCTTTAGATTCTCTCCCATCTTACTCTCCTAACTATCACAGCCACTACACGCTTATTATAATTATAATTATTGACATTCTATACATATACATCTATGTATGTACATATATCAGCTCCAAATTTAATTAGCTGTCTTTTTTTACATTTTCTTTATTTCTTTTTCTGCCTTTTAGTCTGAGTAATCTGCATTAATTATATATATTATCTCTTTTCTTTTGATGACGATACCGGAGGACTAACTGGTGAAAGCATCAACTTCATTCCCAGTAGCAACAAGGTCTTAACACGCCACACACTACAAACAAAATGTCATTAATCCCATCCCCACTCACTTTGGAGTCAATCAAAGCTACGACAGTCAAGCGGCGGGAAGAACTACGCAGAAGTTTACCGAAACCTTTACCTCACAATAAAGAAGCGAGCACAAAGAAATAAAATTGCTTTATACTAGCTCATGAAGACGATGTTGGATATTGGATTCACTTATGTTGTCTTAATTATTATTTCCTTCTTAAGGCTATGTGATCTACACTTATTATGACTATTATTGTTTTCATCTCTCTTTCAATCACACCGGAAGACTAACAGGTGGAAGGATCAACTCCATTCATAGCAGCAACACGGTCTTAACACACCACACACTGCAAGCCACACACAGTCAATCTCGCATCATGCTGCTTGCAGGCAACCAGCTAATTGGTGGGGAAAAATGGGCATCAGTCTACCAAGGGCCAAAAAATTCAGTTTACGACTAAGAAGCGAGCACAAGGAAACCAATTCGTTTTACACTAGCTCGTTAAAACTCTACTCAAAAGCGTGCTCCCTGAATAAGACGTGCTTTTCCTTCCTAACCGGAAATATCCAATTTTGTGAATTATTCGTTTGGGAAACCTGATCTTCCTATCCGGCGAATTTTTATTCAACCATTTCTTCCTCACCGAGCCTGTGTGTGGTACTTCCCGCTGTCTCGAACTACTGCCAAAGCTTCAGGTGCTACTTCTGTAGCAACACCCTCCTCACTCTTTCAAATATACAGGACTTGTGGGTCTGTTACGTGATTGCTGTGAAACCGAATAACCCGAAAGTTACAGGTAAAGTCTAAAGCTTTTACTTAAATACTTTATCCTTCTTTTCTGTGCTCTCTATTGTCTTTTGCTGTAAGTCTATTGGACAAAATAACAGTCTCTTATTATTTAATCACCAGTATTAATTTAGGAGTAAAATGACAATAGATTCTCAACCTAAAATAAGTAATGGGACATCATACTCTGTAGTTACCAGGGCTTCAGCCAAACTAGGCAAACAGGAGAAGGTGATGGACTCACGCATACCGGTCCTGAAGACCAGGGCTAATATTCCCAGCTCGTACAGATTACCCATGTCGCCACAGTCCTACAGTGAAGCTGTGCAAAGTCAGCCAAGTGGATGTGGCTCCACCCCTGTTAACACGACTAGGTTAACAGATCCGAGTGGGAAAATTGCACTAAGTGAGAACTTCATAACACCCATCCCCATGGTAGACCATGAAACAAATAGGAAGGCCAAAAAGAAACGTTCACGACGTCGCAAGACGACAAGAACGCTCCCCAAGAAGACAGACGACTGCAAGGTCTGTGCTTCTGTTGTCGAACAAGCAGACTCTGCTTTCGAATGTAACTTTTGCAACCGATGGGTGCATTGCAGATGCGACAGTGGGGTACCAAAAGCATATTATGACTTTATGCGTAAAAACCCATGCCAATGGTTCTGGTACATATGCCCGAGTTGCCGTCCTGATGTAGCCTCGCGTAGTCCTTTGAAAACTAAAGATGGCACAGAAGTAGCGGGGAAAAAGGTGAAAAGCTCGACCCCCACCAATCCGGAAGTTAGTACAAACGCGCGTAAACCGGGGATACCAAAATCCTCACCGGTTAAACTTGTAACTCTTGCCATAACCGCTCCAGACACAGAGGCTGGAGAACCACGGGTTTCCGTCGTTGGAAAAAGACCCCAACCGTCTATCAGTAATGCTGGCTATAGCACTGAGACACATAAAAATACCCAGTCGCACCAGTCAAACCAAAACGGTCTTAAAGGTGATCACAAACGTGCGAGGACCGAGCCCAAGCCCACGGTTAGCAGATCAAATTGTGTAATCCTCTTTAATGTACCAGACTGTAGCAGTAGTCTGCTGAAAGATAGGGCCCTATTTGATCAGGAACAGTGGTCCATCTTGAGTAGCACACTGGGTTTGGACATCCAACCAGTAAATCTATGCAGATTGTATAGGGGCACTGCTGCACCTGAAGGCAAACCATCCCCACTGAGGGTAACATTGGGCTCTACCGAGGATGTTGAAAAAGTGTTACTGGCTTCTCAAGTCCTTTCTATAGGGAGGGCCTGTAACATACGTGTTAAGCCAGACAGGCCGTGGAAGGAAAGACAAATGGCGAGGGAGTCGCCAGAGCTCATTCCTTCTGCCTCCATGGTTGTGCATGGCATTCCCGAACTGGTAACTGGGAACGCCTGCGAAAAGCATTGTCATGATGTACAACAATGGAGATGGTTAGCATCCCAGATGGCCCTGGGAAGTTCAGGGGCTGTCTCTATTTATAGACTGCCTCGACCCACTCATCTTATGTCAATTAACTCGCCACGTCTGTTAGCTGTCAAGTTCAGCTCCCAAGACCAGTTGAATACCGCTCTCCATAGATGGTACGAGACCAAGGACAAGGTCAGCAAACACATTCGCTGCTGCGAGAGCCGGCCTCGCACTCAAAGGAGAGAACAAAGCGTAGTAAAAGAAAATCCTCAACCCCTAGTCACACTACAGCGGTGCAGCACGGACGATGATAGCCAGTGTCATCCGAGTGCTCCAACTGAACTAGAAGAAAAAAACGCCAACAGGCCGGTTCCTGGGGAATCGGCCAACTAGTTCGTAGGATAACTCCTCAACCGATAGCCAATATCAAGTCAACTACCCCCCAATACGGGGAAGTGGTGAGACTGACTACCAGTTGCCTGTATAGTAATGTGAGAGGGCTAAGAGGCAAAATAGCTGAACTTAGACACCTACAATCACAACTAAACTCCAAAATCATAATACTGACGGAAACCTGGCTAACCCCTACGGTGGCAGACAGCGAAGTCAGTATAAATGATATGGTCCTAGTCAGGCGAGATAGGGACCTGAAAGAAGGAGGTGGAGTCGCCATATACGTCGACAAACAGCTCAGATGTGTTCACGCGATGGACCCTCCCCTCACAGAGCTCCCTGACTCCATATGGTGCCACTTCACCGTTGGGTACTGCAAATATCTAGTGGGCAGCATTTATCGATCACCTTCATGTGGAGCAGACCACAACCAGGTACTGCTAAATACAATCTCAGCAACTCAAGACATGGGTTATGATCAAATTGTCATAGCTGGTGACTTCAATGCCCCATCTCTTAACTTGGTGTCGGGAAAAGCCCATGATAGATTTGATCGAAATCTGCTGCATACCATCAGGAAGGCTGGATTCACTGAAAATGTCAAGATGGATACTAGATGGGGCCCTGATGGGAAGTCTTCTAGACTGGATTACGTGCTCACTAGTGACCAGCTACTAGTGGAAAACGTTCAGATCACGACTCCCATAGGTAGTAGTGACCACGCGGTCATAGTATTCGACATAGTCCTCCGCGAGCGCTTACAGTGGGACAATACACAGCCCTATCTGTGTTATAACAAAGCCAACTACACCAAAATGCGAAGACTTCTGTCTGAAGCAAACTGGCCTAAAAAATGGACAGAGCTAACAGTAGAAGAACACTGGAGAGTGGTAAAGGAATCATTCACCAGGCGGTCTCAGACACTGTTCCTTTAGTCTCACCAAAAGCTAGGAAGCAACGATCATGGCTGAAAAGGGGGACACAACGCCTTCTGCAGGCAAAGCGAAAAGCCTGGTTCGCGTGGCGACGATCGAAGAGTCAACCCGAATATGAAGTGTACCTTGAACTCAGGAATCGATGTAACATACGAGTCCGGAGCGATAGAAGGACATTTCAGGGAGACCTCGCCAATAAGCTTCTCGTGAACCCCAAAAGCCTATACAGGTTTATGGCCGAAAGAAAACCGACCAACCAGGGAGCATGCAATCTAGTGGGTTCTGATGGGAAATCTCTTACTAGTCTTGAAATGGCAGAGACATTCAGCCTAGCCTTTCACAGGCAACTAAATAGTAACGAGGATATTACCCCTACAGAACATCCAGATTACATCGCAAAACCAACACACGAAAACCTGCTGGGTACATTTCAAATTACCCCGGCTATGGTACTTGCAAAATTGGGAAGGTTGGCTTCGGGAAAGTCTCCAGGTTGTGATGGCATCAGACCATCTGTCCTGAAGCAGTGTTCAGAAAGTCTCTGTCAACCCCTAAGTGATCTGTTCCAACACTCCCTTGATGTAGGGAAACTTCCATGTGAATGGAAACGTGCAATCCTATCCCCTATCTTCAAGGGTGGTGACCGGCAGAATGTGACCAGTTACAGACCAGTTGCTCTACTTCCAGTGGTATCGAAGATATTGGAAAGTCTCATTGACGACCACATGAGAAAATACTTCGATGGGACTAACCTTCTTCACGAAGCACAGCACGGTTTCAGGAGGGGAAGATCCTGCGTGACGAATCTTCTACTAGCCTGGAACGATTGGACACTATCCTGGGACAAAAAGGTACCAGCCCACGTGATCTTTCTCGACTTTGCGAAAGCATTCGACACAGTTCACCATGGTCTGCTCCTTCACAAAATAAGCAAGGCGGGAGTTTCTGGAGCACTTCTCGCATGGCTGAAAGATTACTTAGGCGAGAGAGAATTCTGCACCAAAGTCAACCGCATCCGATCATCCTGGCACACCTCGGCATCAGGGGTTCCTCAGGGTTCTATCCTAGGGCCGTTGATGTTTTTGATTTTTATCAATGACCTGCCCTCCCAACTAAACTGCTCTGCGCTTCTTTACGCTGACGACGTAAAGATTTGGAGAGCAATAAACTCATCGGAAGACTCAGATAGATTGCAGGCTGACCTGCAAACTCTGGGAAATTGGGCTTTGGCTAACGGAATGCCTTTCAATCTAAAGAAGTGCAAAGTAGTGCAGCTTCATTCCGGCAGGTCACAGAGTGTAAATTACACCCTTGGTGGCCAGAACTTGAGTTGTGTTCCATCAGAGCGTGATCTAGGTCTTATTCTAACAGAAAAGCTAGACACCAGTGGAAATTACTCGAGGGACGTCGCCAAAGCCTACGCAACATTACACTTTATGCACAGGCAGCTGGGAGCTCTCACTCCCGAACTGTTCTTAAGGCTATACAAGGCATATGTGAGGCCACACCTTGAGGTGCATAATATCATTGCACCTCCGCTACTCAAAAGGGATGCTAACATTCTAGAAAGTGTCCAGAGACGAGCGACAAAATGGGTGATCGGCCTCCGCAACAAATCATATGAGGAAAGACTAAAGAAATTAGGTCTTTTCACACTTAGTTACCGTAGGCACAGGGGAGACCTCATCACCGTCTACAAGATCCTAAATGACCAGGCCCACCCAAATAAAAGCATCCTGCCATTAAGTGATTATAGGCTTCCACGAGGTAACCCGCTAAGGATAGCACACCAGAGACCAAAGACTCGAGTGCGATCACATTTCTTTTCGCTTCGTGTTTGCCGTCTCTGGAACGCTTTACCGGCGGCCGTGACTACAGCGCCATCTCTGGAGATTTTTAAGCGGAAGCTAGACAATCATGCAGAAATGCAAGGTTTGTGTCTCAATGGCTTATCCTCATAAAACTTGAAACCACACTGTCAATGGATAAGCGTACAAACTAAATCCCCACGACCTATTCTGCCTTCTCTCACTCTATCTTTTCCTTAGGTCACCTTTATTATTCCACTTATCTCAACCTATATTATCTACACTACAACCTATTATTTTTATTCTTATTATTATTACTACTATTCTGCTTTTATGACTACACCGAATGACCAACGGGAGTTAGGTCAAACTCCATTCACGGCAGCAATACAGTCCTAACATACTGCATACTACAAACCACATCTCGACCAATCCCCGCACCACTCCTCCTGGAGTCTACCAGAGCTAAAGCAGTCGAGTGGCGGGACTTACTACGCAGAAGCTCACCGAAGATCTGGAACCTCTACCTCACAATCAAGAAGCGAGCTCAAAGAAATCACTGGTTTATACTAGCTCGTAATCAGGATATTGGATATTGTACATTGGCTAACTGAGTGGTGCTTTTTTCAAAATAATTATCCGTTAACATGAACCGTATGAATTATTATTCATGTAGACGTCATCCAACTCGGAATATCGATACCAAACACGTCCCATTGAGTTTAAATGGACTCAAGAGAGTTGGAGATAATCCATGTCCACGTTTAGCCAGAGGCTCAGAATACATGAGTCAAGACCTCTATTTTCTGTACAAAAACTCAAACGATTACCATATTAAGGAAGAAGTGAAAAAAGGAATAATTTAGACGTGTAGGGACACTAACAAACGGTTTCGCTGCAAACGGTAAGCTGATAAGATGTTTGTAATGACCTGCAGCTCCCTAAAGGGTAAATCTGAATTAAAAGACGTTTCTACTCCCTCAGCTGAAGGCGTGGATAATAAACATCAAAAAAGTCCACAGAAGCGTGGCTCAAATGAGAATCCACCAGAGAAAAGAAGTATGAAGACAAATAGCCGTAAAAAACCGTCAAAAGATATGGCTTATTTTTCTGTTTAGCATTATCCACGATTAATAACAATATAGCTTGTGCTTGGTACATCTCAACATTTGAATAATGAACGTGGCCTTTGAAGGAGTGGTTTCAGTGCTCCCTGTGGGAGTATTTCTCGGGGTATATAAATACAGTTTCTCGAACCGGCACTCGTTATACGAAGGCATTTCATATTCATTGACTGACATTCTGGCTTGATTTAACAAAAATCCTCGGCTTCAGGGTGCACTATATATTAAGTAGCTGTTTTAGAACAGGTTTCAGGTATCACATTTTAGTCTGTCAACATATTCTGTAAACAAATAATGTCAGCTTCGTTGGATGGAGTATAGGAAACAGAACTCCATATTTACCACAGCGCTCTCGCGGCTTCATGCTGATAGAACTTATTCTGCGTTGTTCCTCACAATGTGCCTTGTATTAGGATAATACTATGAGCAGTGTTGCCCATTATGATCCACTGTTGTTTCTTATGCACTTGAATTTAGCTTTCGTGTTTATTTCTGGCAATTGAACAGAATAAAGAAGAGACCCGCTAAGTCTCCTTGCTATCAGTGGGTCTTTCCAGCTCTTCAGATGACTAGGTGCGTACGTTTGTTCATGAATAAAGGTAAACACTTCTTCGGTGAACAAATCTACGTTTTCTTTGTGGGTGATCGAATGATTAGGTTCACTTACATAGTGGTTAGTAATACCTACTAATACATGCACTGGTACATCAGGCAGGCAAGTCTTTGTCCTCACTTTACTGGACCCTCTTGATGGCTATGCGTAGAAGTTTGACTGCCTGCGTTTTCCCAGAGTACCCACGGTCCAATGTGTGTTTTTGATTTTATTTGAGATCGGTCGGAAGCGGAAGGAATATTCTGACTATTAATTAATCATTTCTACCCGAAGATTTATAGAATGTTCTAAATATAGCCCTCTGTAGGAGAGTCTCGGAGAGCTTTAATCTTTTTAATCATCTTGTCTTCACCGTAACTTCGAAGTCGTGACTGATTTGGGTCAAGTTGTTGGCTGATCTAGAATTTTCTATGCGTATTTTACAAACGGATTGCACATTCACGATCTAGTGGGCTATAATTTCAACTCGTCGGGATATTTAACATCGCGAATTGCTGTGCATAGCTGGCAGAATGCTTCCGATTAGCCAGAGGTCCAAATCCATTCACTCGGGTGGCGATTTGCAGGAGGTTTATTAGGGGGCATTGTTCGTCGTTTTGCACCTTAGGATAAGGAAGAACCGAAAAGACTGATTGAATTAGGTCTGTTTTTTCAAGTCTCAGTAGACACTGCATGGTTCCTCTCCACCACATTGTCAAACTTCTATTTTTCTGTCGTCTGTGATCTAGTGAATTTAACTTCGCGGCATACCTCTATTTCTGTCTCGTCGTAGGTATCCTGTTACTCAGAGATTATTTGTGGAGAGTTGAATCCTTAATTAGAACGCCTGACGATTAATGATGGAAATAAGTAGCGAAAGACATTGCGTATTTCGTTTGCAAATGTTTCCCGAGCCATCTTCGTAGTATGTATAGGAAGTCTCAGACAGACTGTTGGTTGGCCTTTGACTGTTAACGGAAGGTGTGATTTCACCTGTTGTGGGCAAATTATACGATAACGGTCACCGCCTAGTCTATTTCTGTCGAATCGACTTTTATGATATGGAATGAGTTCAAGAAAGAATTGTTCCAACTGAAACAGCTCATTAGGTGGTTTGAAATTTCTGCATTCATCCCACATCAAACTTCTTGCCAGTAGGTCTTGATACAATGAAGTTTGCATCTTACATTGTTTGGTAGGATTTGATGACGAAGGCACTCAATGAAGTACAATGAAGTTTTATTGTTAAAGATTGCAGAAATATCTGAGATGATTTCAGGTGTACGACTGTCACAGATACTGCCTCATCTCATCCGCGTGATGATAACGTCACAGTATAGTCGATTCTGAGGTCAAATGAACAAGATGTGATAAGAAATGTATTCGTTTTGGTAAGATAATGAATCTTCAGTAAATTTTGTTGTTAAGAAATATTTCTTGCATATGTTCAGGTAAAAAGGTGAAAGTGATGACAGTAGTTTACGAAATATCTGTGTACTAATTTCAGTCAAGCTTGAGTGTGTGACGTAGCTGATAGTGACTCAGAAGACAATCGAACTTCACGATTCGAAGTTTCAAGGCCTGGATTGAAGTAAGGGTGTAAAGAACCAGCTATGATATGTTTTTTCTTTAGACAGGTCCAATGTATATTTAGATATCTCACTTCCTCACGGCTTTTGAGCCCGTCAGTTTCACCTGCATACTTTTCTTGTGCTCACATTTACTACAAACCACCACTTTACAGAGTAAAATCTTTGAATTATAAATGTCGCATGCTAGCTTTAGCATCTGTAGTAAATAATTTACCCTGATCTTGCTGGAATAACGTTAAATATCGATAAATTCTTCTGGTGATGCTCCTGCGAGATGATATAACCACAAATTCACCAAATGGATCGGCAAATGTTAGCACCTGCACTGAAAACATATTTCCACACTAGTTCCTATCAAAATTGCAACCCGTCAGCTACCGATTGCTTATCGGTAGTTTTCTACGTTTTTCCTACTACTTTTACGTGGATTACCCTTTTTATGTAACCGCTAAGTGAAATATAGCCATTTAATCTACCAATTTCACTATATTCCCTAATTATTCACCTATTTTTATCACCACTATTCAATCACCCTTCCCTCGCCTATGTCTATTCACCACTTGCTGCTTTTACTGGTACTATCAAATCTAAAGAATGGGTTCAAATAAGACGTCATAAAGACAAATATTTCAATATGATATCATTTCCTAGTTTCTTTACTAACGTTTGTTATGATGGTTATTAGTTCACATAGGAAATCTAAATGTACTTAACCTAAATAGAAGTCCAGTATCATGCATTTCAAAGCATTTACTGATGCCTAGTCACAAAAACAGTGTTAGCGACTGCTTCTCAGTTACTTTGCATAACTTTAATTCAAGGTTATTAAAGTCAATGGAGGTACTTTGGATTAATCATATGCATCCCAAATCATGTATACAGAAAACACTAGCCTTCAACCTTTACTTTCTATGGACTACTCAACCTACTAAAATATAATAGTCTTTTACTACACACTTTTATGTCATATAGCTGAGTAGTTGTCAAACATTTTATTTCATTATTGTGAAATATGCTAGTTCATGAGTAGTTTCCATCCAGACATCAATGAAAACAAAACATTTCAGCGAGGAGTCTTTATTCGGGGAATTCATTCACTTAGCTGTTCAACCGCAATTATATATAATTATTTTGAACGAAACTTTTCTGCAATTGAATAAGGTAAACGCCAGTACACTCCAGCAGATACACTGGACAAAACTGTAGCATAATTTAAAAATATAAGTATGCTTTCGAGCACTAATATGGTCGTCTCGCAGCTTACCGAACGTGGATGGTTTTGAATCATCTTAGTTGTGTTTTCTGTCTACTGCGTATATTAATTCGTCTAGTTATCAGCAACGCCGACATTAGAACTGCTTTTAACGAAGTGGTCGTCACTGAAAACCTGCGATATTAATCTAGTTGTTCAGTTTCACCCGGATATGATCTGCTAGAAAACGTAAGAAAAGCTTTAGATAACAGCCGTAGAACTGTCAACCTGCACCGACTGGTTAATGTTTCGCTGGGAAATAAATAACAACCGGCTCCACTCTGTATATTCTACAACAAGTTTTTACAAGTTAAAAGCATGCTAGTAGGAAATAAAATAGTGATGAATCTGAAGTTTTGTGCTATTCCTATAGCTGCGTATATTGTTTTCATCCATAGTGATAAAATGCCTCCAGATTCACATACAGAAAAATTAGACACGTTAGAAAAATGAAGTTTGTTTGCAGAATTAGTTTTGTGAAGATTCACGCTTTGCTGTTATCCTTTAGAAGTATAATGCCATCAGCAGTCATGTACCAGGTCACATGATCACCTCCGAAGCCTTTTTTGTTTGAATTCACAAATGCTTAGTATTTTTAAAACAGAGAAATGATGATGCTCGACATTTCGAATTTAGCACAAAATATAGGTGTTCTTATAAGAAAACTCAAGTGAATAGAGGGGTCCATAAGTCGTAACAAAGCATGTTTAGTATTCTCAAAACCTAGTGCATACTGAGGCTTTTAAGCTTATATATGATGACTAAAGGATTCAAACTAGCGGGCCTGTGGTCACTGATTAGAATCCTGTGATATACTAAGATTTTTGCACCACTCAGTTATCACACAATGATATTATCTGCTAATTGGTTTTAAAAAATTGGTTCCTTTTGAGACTGGCTATCAAGCCGTTACAAATGCTAAATATTTACACTAATTCGGGCCAGTGAAAAATGGATGTTTGGCAACTTCCTTGCAGATTTTGCTGATCCTAGACACTGAAAGAGAAAACTCACAGATGGTGTAATCCAACCGAGTGAGATTAAGTGATATAATATGACTAAGTTCCACAGAAAATAACCTTTGCTTAATAGTTGGCGTTCATTAAAATGGTGCATCTAACTGGGTGTTTTTCTGATGAAAAAATGAAATCACTACTATAGTTAATAACCCTTCTAATAGACTGAGAAGCTTTCATTAATATGAACCCCTACAAAGTGAATGAAAACTGCTAAATCTATCAGAACAGTTAGTAACTATAGTAGTGATTTCATTTTTTCATCAGAGAAACACCCAGCTAGATGCACCATTTTAATGGACACACACTATATTTGGGTGACTGTCATGATGCAACCGTAAATCACTCGCCAATAAAGATATCATGGAAGTAGACTACGTACACATTTACTAACTATTTAAAAGTTGATATTCTCTACGTTGAAATCTTCTTTTTAAAACAACAGGTAACAAGAACTACTATTTCTATGCTATCGCAAATAGGCTAAAGTAACCAATGTACTCAAGTGGAGTCATCTGGTTAAGCCTGATGAGCTTCATCTTTTACATGTGCCATAGTTGATTTTATTAACAGTTCTACAGAATTTTAGAAAATCTAAATGAAAATCAGCCCACTTCCCGGAATACAACCAAGTAAATGCCAGTTGACACTTTACCCTTGAAGTAAGTCTGATACAGGAATTCGAAGTTCTTATTCTAGTTCTAGGCAGAAGATTAGAGATCTTGACTTCTGAGACGTAAAGATATCTGCAGTTCTACTGTGCGTCTTCAGTTACTGACTTACAATAAGATACACATCCTTACACTGACCTATTAGCCTGAATAACATCAGTGAATCATTTAAGTAAACAAGAGGTATGGGTCAATAGTTGCTAGCAGCATATCTCACTCATTCAAGTGTTTCTTTCGTACGACAAATCGAATAATTCGATATCCTAAGTGAATAAAATCTCACCATAATTTCTTCATTTCACACCTTTTTGATTTCCATAAGTAACAGATTAGCATACTTTAAAGTCTAATGTTATTTGCTTGACACATATGACGGGTTTCAGTAGAAAACAACGATCGATTCATGGAATAACTCTCTGCATTCCACAAGAGTGGTTTTCATCTTTCGTTCAGCTTACCCGGCTTACTCTCAGTGTATTAATTTGTGCCTTTGGGCTATTTAATAAGTGAGTGATTACTTAGTCAGCCTTTTACACAAGGTGAATTGACCTGGAGATAAGTGGAGATGAATTCTCACTTTTATCAAGCTATTTAGTATTTAATGAATCTATATTTACTGTCTCGTTTAACAACTGACCGAAATAAATACAAGTGATTATTGATGACACTGGAGCAGTTTACTTTCGCTGTACACATTAAGTTGGAATCACAAGATAAGTTATGTGATGAGTAGGGTACACCAATACGTTAAAAAAATGATATCCGGCTTATTCAGATAAATAAGTGAAGAATTCCAAAGCCCTAGAAAACTTGTTCACTATCAGAATTACCAGTGTTTCATTATAAGCTAATGAAGAGTAGAACTTCTAGTGAGGCTTCTTAGTGTCATTATGTCGTGCTTCAAAATGCATAAGGCTGTTCGCTTTTAGCGGACCTCAAATGCGCTTCAATTTCTGATTAATGCATTTGACAATGGCTAACCTAGTGATTACCGTCAGGTTACTAGTCCGTGTTCTTTGTCAACTACTTTAGCTAAGTATTTCCATATGTGTGTGCTTAAATTAAACTTACTTCAATGAAAGTTCATGCCTTTATTCCCTTGATGAATTTGAATAAAGTAGGAACCACAGTGGTTTGTGCAGAACAATTTGGTACCATCATTTATTTCGTTGGCTTCTCATCTCTGCTTACAGCCTAAATAAATTATGAGGTTTAGGTACAAAAAAGTGTTAAGCTACTTGCAAATTTTACATGTTGTCAGTTGACAGAAAGTTCCACAATTAGTAAACAGTGCTCAGAAAATTGCGCGTATATAGTTTTTACCATTGCGCTTATATAGTTTTACTTCGATGAAATAGCATATTATTATTAGTAATAGTAGAAAGAATACTCTATTTCCATCAATATTAAATGACTTTTCACATAAGATATTTTGAATATACAAGTCATATTATTAGCTATCACCATATTAAGATTGATCAGCAGAAAGCATCAGGCTAACTGCAGAGTGGAAGAACGGAAATTCTGAATATTCACAAGGGTGAATAAAAAATCCCTCACTACTTCACACGCACGGTCACTTTTAAACTCGTATCGAAATTAAAATTCATTCCAGATACCACCCTCTCTCTTGCTCTCTTATTTTTCTTAGATTTAAAAAGAACTAGAAAAAATTTATAGCTCACAGGTTAGACCGTGGATAATTTAATTTCTGTAGACAAACAGTAACTGACTGATGAAAATGGGACCTATTTCTCTCAATCCTCATGCATAATGATAAATATATATAACGAATTTGAGTCGAAACGTTTCCATTTTGAATTAATATACTGAGACTAGTGTGACTGCGTATCGACACAAATGCAGTGTGCTGATAAAAAATACTAACAAGAAGGGAAACTTATCGCAGCTGTAGTCTCAACCAAAATAGATTTGATTAATTAATCCACTTCCTCTCATGCTAGGATGCCGCATACTCTAAATATCTGCACACACATACACGCATATAAATACAGTTGGTTTAGCAATACTGTCTTCTGTTCATCTTTGGGAAACAAAAGTTCCTAAAAGAATTTAGATATGAAGATTTCAGACTGTGTGGGAAAGAGAGGTGGGTAGGAGAGCTTTTTTCTTAATTTAAAAAGTTAAGTGATGAATGAAAACTGAGTTGCATATTTTAAACGGCAATTCCCAGTTCGTATGCAAATGTCTCCGTACGTTTGTATGAAATATTGTCGATATAAAAACTGTGAATAATTTTCTCAAAAGTAAAACTGTTAACAAACTATATGAAACAATTAAATTTATTAACATATCCACTTCCAGTAAAAATTAATAGGATTTTCAAGGATTATTTCGTGTGAAATAAGGACTAAGTGGATATAGTAATCATTATGACTCAGTTGAACTGTTCTCTGCATTTTCTCGTCATCAACTTAGAAACCACTAACGTGGAGGTGTTGGCTTACCTGATCGGACTAGTCATTGCCTCTTTTATGTAATTCCTAAAATGTGTCCAATTCTTTCCATTTTTTGGTGGTTACGTGAGAAGTCGTTTGTAGCTTTTCGTCACTGACTGATTCAACCGCACAGCACCTCATATCTGTGTTGGAGTAAGGTGGATCCATTCAAGACTACTCGAGGGATAGCCTTTGACTGTTAGATATCTCCATGTGCACCTTACCACAAACCTACCGATTTAGAACTCGATTAATGAAAATAAAAATGCTGACTTATCGCTGTTCTGTAATACAGATAGACATAGATTTCAAAGTACGAACCAGTAAGTATTACAAAAAAATCAACTGAATGACGTGTCTCTCATGTCGATCCCTAACAGTCTTGAGTTCAATTCGAACAAATTAGCAGACAGACGCTGGTGAAAACTCCTAAACGTAACAAATGTAATAGAGCATACATCCAATTCTTATATTCTTTCATTGTTCTATGTGAAATATCAGTTCTCTACTGAATCCATTTTGATGATCAGTCTCATTCGAGAATATTTATCGTATGATGGAGTTAATAAAATGAAGTATATTGGTTCTACTTCATTCGTCTCAGTATAGTTCAGAATGATTGATATAAGGATTCGATAACAATGGTAAATTAAGTAAACATGTTGTAATTAATTGTAATAGTAGTAGTTGTATTTTGCAATGACCGAATTAAAGGAATTGAATTGGAAACACAGAGAGGGAAGAATTCAGGAATTTGTATTTGGCGGAATTATATATCAATTCATATAAGAAAGACATTAACGTAGTTATATAAAACTCTTATTTCTGTGAAGTTTCTTACCAAAAAACTGCGAAACATATTACAATTGTTTGCCTTTCGAAAACTGAATCTGTGGATACAATCTTGTTGACAGATAATACCTATAACTATCTGTTTGATGTATTGTGACTGTTTATCACTACCAATATGTCTAACTGCATATAGTGTTGCATTTACATGTTCAAGTTGGCTCAAGTCAGTGAGTCTATGATTTTGGTATCATTTTGGTTAACTGTGGCTAACTGTGATATTTTTATTGTCATTGTCGCTTGTTGCACTTTTGCTGTGAATTATTTTCCTATTGCTGGTGTTTTTCTGATTGTTTTATTCCTTGTTTTCCAGTTTTAAGGGGAGCAACCCACAAGGTCACTTCTCTCTAAACTATATCTTAATGTAACAATCACTTTCTCAGGCGTGAGGCTAGCAACCCCACCCTGTAAACAAAGTTGCAACTGAAACTTCAGTCCGATGAATCTCCTTGCGCCAAAGGAAAAAGTCCGTGTGGGGACATGGAACGTCCGCGCTATGTACGAGATTGGCAAAGCTGCCCAGATTGCAAAAGAAATGAAACGATACGGAATTCAAGTGCTGGGAATATGTGAAAGCAGATGGAATGGGAATGGACTCACCAAATTGTCAACGGGTGAGTCAGTGTTCTACTCCGGTCACCCAGAAGATAACCACACGCACACCGAGGGCGTGGCTATCATGATGTCACCAACGGCAACGAAGGCCTTGATGCAATAGGAAGCGATCTCACCCAGGATAATGACCGCCAGATTCAACTCCAAAGGAAGGAAAGTGTCAGTTATACAATGCTACGCACCCACAAACAACGCAGATCTTGAAAAGAAAGAATTTTACTGGCAACAATGGACAATACTCAAGCTGATAACATTAAAGTACTGATGGGAGACATGAATGCCAAACTGGGACCAGACAACACAGGAAGGGAACTCGTCATGGGTAGAGAAGCTCTCGGAGAAATAAATGAAAATGGAGGACTCTTCGCCGACTTCTGCGCCTTCAATGAACTAGTGATTGGTGGAAGCGCATGCAAACACAAAGATATCCACAAGGCTACATGGGCGTCACCAGATGGGCGAACCAAAAACCAAATTGACTTTATCTCAATCTCAAGGAAGTGGAGGCGCAGCCTACTGGACACAAAAGTAAGAAGAGGAGCAGACGTTGGCTCAGACCACTATCTCGTACAAGGGACAGTCCAAATCAAATTAAAAGCTTTCAGGGAAACAGGAGCTGCAGATAGACCACAAGCCAAGTTTAATACTCAAAAACTAAAGGACCAGGATACAAAGGACATCTTCACTGCAAGCATAAAGGACAAAGCCGAGACACAAATCAACACTAGCGATGAGGTCAGCGTCGAAAAGCACTCGCACAACTTGAAAACGATGTGGAGTCAAACCTGCATGGAAGTTCTAGGCAGAAGGAAGAGGTAGGACAAACAGTGGCTCACTACGGACACTTGGAAACTAATAGAAGAGAGAAGGATGGTGAAACAAAAGATTATCCAGTGCACTGACGAGCAACAAAAACAGGAGTCGAATGCAAATTACAATACACTGAACAAAAGAGTGAAGAAGAGTACCAGAAAAGACAAAAGAAAATATTATGAAACCATGGCAAGTGAAGCGGAACAAGCTGCAGGCAAAGGAGACCTCGAAACACTTTACCAAACAACTAGACACCTATCGGGAAAAGTTCGACACAGATTAAGCCAGTAAAGGATAACAATGGAAAGTCAATCACCAAAGAAGTGTAATAAAAAACACTGGGCTGAACACTTCAAAAGACTTCTCAATCGACCGCCACCTACAACGCGCCAAACAATACCAACAACAGAAACATAACTACCAGTGAACATCGACCCCCCGACGAAATCAGAAGTCCTGAACGCAATGAAGATGCTAAAAGCTGGAAAAGCAGTAGGACCAGACGGAAACCCAGCAGAAGCATTGAAAATGAACCCACGGACAACAGCGGACTTGATGATACCACTACTGGAGAAGGTGTGGAAAGAGGGCAAAGTACCTGAGGATTGGAAGAAATGATACTTATTCAATTTACCACAGAAAGGAGACTTAAGTCAATGTAAAAACTGGCGCGGAATTATGCTCCTGTCCATCCCAAGCGAAATACTAAGCCGCATCATCCTGAAGAGAATCAAACAAGCCCTAGATGAAAAACTTCGACCGGTACAGGCTGGATTCAGGAGAAACAAGTCATGTATTGATCAGGTCGCCACTCTACGGATCATCATTGAACAAAGCTTGAAATGACAGTCACCTCTCTATCTCAACTTCATTGACTTAGAAAAGACCTTCGACAGCGTCGATCGACAGGTGATTTGGCAACTACTTCGCTACTACGGGGTCCCACCGACAATTATACATCTCAACCAACAGTTGTACGACAATGCTGCATGCCAAGAAATCCACAACGGGAAACTTACGGAAGCCTTCGAAGTGAGGACGGGAATGAGGCAAGGCTCTCTACTACCGCCAACGATTTTCATGATTGCAGTAGATTGGATAATGAGATAGACAACGGGCAATGAGGAAACAGGCATAAAATGGAATCACACAAAAAAACGTGGAGGATCTGGACTTCGCCGATGATATGTATATGTCTGATTTCCCACAAACTAGAAGATATGCAAGTAAAAGCAACAAGCTGGCACAAGAAGCATCAAAGATAGGACTTCAAGTGAACATAGATAAAACAGAGGTGATGAAGATTCCTGGCCAACACCAACAACAACAACAACAGACAACAATCAGCCATGGGAGGAACCTGAAAGAAACAATCTCCTTCACCTACCTAGCTACCTGGGAAGCATCGTTTCAACTGCAGGCGGAACCGACGAGGATATGAAAGCAAGAATCGGAAAAGCAAGACAAGCTTTCATTACTCTTAAGTCTGTATGGAGGTCAACAGAACTCAGCACCAAAAATAAGATCCGGATTTTCAACTCCAATGTGAAGTCAGTGCTATTATACGGATCAGAGACTTGGCCAGAGCGTCATAAAGAGCACCTCAAACAAACTACAGACCTTTATTAACAGCCCTCTTCAGTCAATACTCAAGATCAGATGGTCAAAAAAGGATCAGCAGCAGGAATATCTGGTAATGAGCGAACCAACCCAGCAGGAACCGATTGTGCAACAAACAGGCAGCAAAAATGGAGATGGATTGGCCATACTCTGAGGAAACCACCAAGTGACATCACTAGACAAGCCATCGCTCGAGTGGAACCCGAAAGGGAAGCGGTGAGTTGGTCGTCAGTGTGAGGGTGACTTGGAGGAGGTCATGTGAAGAGGAGATAAAAGCGTGAGGGCAGACTTGGAGGGGAGTGAAAAAGCTGACAGAAAACCGAAGACGATGGAGGTGCGCAGCTGAAGCCCTATGCTCCTCTAGGAATTAAAGGATATAATAATAATCGATACACACCTGCTCATTTTCTCATCCAGTTTGTGAAAAAAATTAATAAGAGGTAAAAGTGTTTCAACCTGTATAACGAAAGTTATGCAATGGCCTGAATAATCAAAATTCATTCCAGGTTGTCATAACAATAAACACAGGGCAAAAAGTGATTTTCATCATGATATCTTGTATAACGGATTGTTTATGTAGCTACATACAGAGTTGTGGTTAATTTTGAAGAATGCTTTCCCTATGGACATATGATACAGGATAACCAGATAAGCAGGTTCTACAATTTATCACGAGTCTATGCAACTACCTCTATAATACTTTATGGATGTTCGGACTAATTTCACGTTCATTATATCATTTTGTTTCAATGAATACCTATGATATTCATTCATCTTAAGGCATAAATGACGACACTGTTTGTGCTTTATGAAGGCGGAGTTCAAGTATACGAGTCTTGGGATAACAACGATGATGTAATCAACATCGGTAAGAACAGTGACGAAACCATACAGACGTTTATACAAGATGGTTAGCCAGATATCGGAATTATAGGGACGCAATATATGCTTGTACAGGGAGACAGGAGGTGGGGTCCATGTGATTACAAGTAGATTAAACGTCATTTTGATTGATGATGACTGGTAGTGGATGCCAAGACGCGCATTTCGTTCTATATACTGGCAGGATGAACTGGAAATACAAAAGATTCAAGCCTCATGAAATATAGGTGGATCAGTTTAATTATCTGATTTCTATTTGTGGTTCGAAGATCATAATGTCGGCACTTGAATCTTCTCATTCAGGCAACAAGATCCGAAAATGACTACTGTTAATAGCAGCAGAGTGTCAACGTTTACTCACAGTGAAGCATGAGACTTCTATGGTGGAGAACAAATCACAACCATCTGGCATGGACTTGGTAAATGCAGTGAAAACCTTTCAAATTACAAGTATACAGAAGCTCACTAGCATATGCCCGGTAGGTCTCCTTCATTGTGCTGGTACTATGAAAGTTTTTGTCCATTTAATTAGCGTAAACACAGCAAATATCATCGCTTTGTGCATAAAGAAGGCTACTGCTCACCGAAAAATTTCTCATGAAAAACGAAATTTGTTATTTCAAACAGAAATCATCTTGAATATGGAGCATTTTCGCAACCTTCGAGGATGATTTTTCCAGCAGAAGAAAATATGCCACTCTACTTGTAAATATTAAACCTATTCTCCTTCAGCTGAATAGAGCACCTGACATCACCTTGATATCCTGCAGCACGTGGTGCACACTTGTGCGCCCATAGATTTATCCAAAAGAACATGCTGCTGGAAATACTTTTTGAGATGGGCTATAACCAACAGGTGCGATTTTTTGTCATGGTCGTTTTAGTGAGCATAATCACATGATGTACGTTATCTAAGCGACCATCTTGATTCGAGTTAACCTGGTTTCATTTGGATATATAAACTCAATACCTAAAACTTTCTATTAAATTCAATATTTTCTCATGTTTTGTTGCCCTAAAAGAATACTGTCTTAATTCATTTGCCTAACAAATCTCTAATGAAACGCTTAAGATAAAAAACTTGCTTCTGTTCTCTAGGATAGAATTAATTGTAGCAAAATAACTCAAGAAGCAAATTGTTTACAAAATACAGAACTATGTTCCTAGTAGCTACCAGATAAACCATGGTCCTATGTTCACTTTAATTTTGCTGGACCATTTAATAGCACGTAATTTTTAACTTGCATTGGCGCCTTTCCTAATTCATGCAGAATTTTCTTACGCATTCTGCAGCATCACATGCAACATTTACCCAGTTATGTCAGCTTTTGCGTCATTATGACACTCCTGATGTCTTGCGATCTAGTAATGGGTAGCAGTCTACATGTTCAGTATTCTCAGATTGCTACAATCAGTAGGGAATCTAGCACCTTTCTGCTTCCCCATATCGACCCTAATCTAATCAATGTCTATATCTATATCTTCAAGAGAGATTTTATGCTGGAAATGGAGAAGAGACGAGAGAAGAAATTTTTGATAAATTTCCACTATTTTATCTCATGATACCCAGTCCTTCGACCCCAAATAAATTATCTCCAGAAGAAATTACATATAGTAAAAGGATCAGGACCGTCCTTGAATCAATCAAACCTAAGCGGACAAATCAAACCCGCAGACAGTGACAAGGTAGTTTAATAATCGCCTTGGTACCATGCATCAAGTTTTCAAAATGTATCATCAGCATGTTTATGTACATGATTTTCGTTATTTGCCACCAAAATGGACACTTGGATAAATAATAGAACTGAAAGGAAATATTGTATGCATAGTAAATGTAGAGGGAAAAACTTAGATGAGACCCGTGAATCATATCTAAGAGTCATCAGAAAGGCTAGAGTTCATTCTAGAAGTTTTAGTGGATACTTTCAGTATTCGGCAACCAGCAAAATGAAGACAGTTATGGCTCTTTCTACTCCCATAAAGAGATCATTCCAACAGAAGATGAGACTAGAACCTTTTCAAATAGATCCAAGAAAGAAGTTATAAAATTTTATGAAAAAAGGCAATAGGAAGCAGCCAAAACCAGCGTACACCGGTCTATACAGGCTTGAACGGGAACGAACAAATTGGGTCTTGTGCTAAGGCAGATTTATTATGATGTAATTGGATATATTTGAAGCCCAACCTTATACAATCTATCAAGCATCAGCTTTCCCAGGATTGATGGTGTATGCATACAATTCATTTCTTCCAGGTGCAGATAGTTTAAGCGTCATCTACTGCATATCCAAAAGTTTTTTGATGGGATTGAATGTCTTCCACGATTCCTCTGTCTAAGGAAATTCGGACACACACTGTAGTTCGTACCATGGCACTCCTATCTTATTATAGTTTTTCACGAAGGGAGTATGAAATTGTGCTCTCCTGACTAATCATCATAGCTTCCTATTTTAATTCCGGGTTGGAATAGCCTTTCATTATTATCAAAGTTTTCTTCAGTAAATGTTTAATCTCACCATTTCCCTCTTTCTGTTCCAAAAAGCTAACATTAGTCATAGCTACTTGAGACTTTTTTCTTTTGACACGTATGTTCAGTAAATTCCACCTGTTGTACATGGTTGTTTTCTGACCATATATTACTAGTTTGTCGCCGTTAACTTTCTTGCTCTGCAGATTTCTAAGCAAAAAGGTCATTAAGTCTAAACATAAAAGATGCACTTGGCAAACCAAACAGCATCTGTTTAATCTGACACTGTTTCTGTCTCATGAAGAAAAGTATCTTATCACCGTCACACTTTTCATCTGTAAATATGAATATCCTGATCACGCAACCAGAACCATAAACAGACCAGTATTCTGCACGAAATCCGGCTTTCACCCCAGAATGGTTATGGTACAGGGTCTCACTTCAATTACACTATTATGCTTTCTGAAATCAGCACTGACTGACAACTGTCCATTGAGAGTGTTTGATAAAGGCAGTGCAAACTAATTGGGCTGTCAGCTTCTTCAGTCATGTCATCGTCGAACATATCCTAAACTTGTCGTCACTAGGACTTCATTACTAACTCTTGATAGTGATTGGAAGGGTTTCCATCTTTGAAGGATAACCTCTTGAATAATCTAAATAACATCTAACTAACTCTTATATCAGTAATATCAAGGACTTCGGTTGTTTTAATACCTCGATCTCTTCTGTCCTGCTATCCTCATATATATGTGCGTTGGTGGCACAGTGGTTAGGACTCTCGCCGACCATGCACATGGTCCGAGGTTCGATCCCCTGACGACGCATACCTGATATCTATGGTCGGTCGGCAAAATTTGGGCCACCGATATCCACGCTGAAAATTCCATACTTGTACCAAAAATACGGTGTGAAATCAAGCTGTAAATCAAAAAAATATAATATAACAATCGATCCTTATTTAATAAACACATCCACTTCTTGACAAGAAATCAAGTAAAAAATGAATGGAAATGTCACATAACGACCAGCGAGGTGAATGATGTCATCTGATACATCTGTGATTTCCAACTCAAGTTAAATTGCAGTTTGAAGTATCAACGCACACAGTTTGGTCCTTCACATTGAATCATATATACCAAGGAAAACATTAACTTCATCCGCAACTTCCGGTGTAATCAAAAATGAAACGAATTGGATCGTCTAAAATATCATTCCTTTAGTTGTACGTTTGTGGCACAGCGGTTAGCATGCTTGCTAACCATGCACATGGTCCGGGGTTCGATCCCCGGCCGATGCACTCCTTTACCTCACTAAGCCAGAAATAATGCTGGTGAAGAGGGAAGGTTGGGCATGAGGGTAGTAACCCCATCCTGTAAAAATAAATACTGCTACAGAAACTTCAAGCCTCCAGCTTGAAGCCCTATGTTCCACTGAGAACGTGAAGGAAACAAAAAAAGCCGTAAATAAGTCAAACCTTAAACAAAGACACCTAAGAGATATGCCACACACAAAAAGTAAACAGCGCAATGTAGCGACACAAAATGAATCAGGTAAAATACACTACACACTGTGATACACGTATCTACAGACACACATGCACACACACAAAGCCCTCATTTCACTCAGTACTCATACGAACAGATTTGTTTCAGTATTCAAATAAACTACACTCAAGCTAGTGTGTAAAACCATCTGAATAATTAATTGACTACTAAGTACAAAAGAAAAGAGGAAGAAAAGATACTGTTGTTCTCATTTCTCACATCTCATAAACAGGAAGGAAGTTTCAAGCCTTTTCAGATTAGTAGTGACAAAAGAGACAAAGAATGTATTCCTCACTCATTGTAATGTAAATTAAATGAACAAATAAATATGCCACAGATTTATTTTTCAAAGTCGATCGTGATTCATTCAGAGTTTAGAAAACAACACACGCACACACAATACAAAGATTTTCTATGAGAATCGGATACTCACTCAGGTAAGTTTGAAAAATTTCAAAATAGAAGAGCTTGTTTGTTCTTCTATAAATTGTTTGTCCAACTAATATGATGGAGTAGGGGGAGAGTGGATGTGGTATGAATTCATATCATTTGTCAGGAGTTAACTGGACTCTAACAATTTATGAAAAAGGGAACTCACATAACTCGTTTCATCTAGCAAACTCACCACATACAAGCATATATATATATATATATATATATATATCATTAGAAAAGGGCTCGGTTGTTTGTTCGAATTGTTTATCATTGTAAAATGTTGATCACTAAAAACTTCAGTAAGAAAGAAAACTTTGGGATATAACTTAAATGCTTCTACTCATAGCATGACAAAGTAGTGTTGAAATGAACTCAACAGTTTCAAAATACATTTGAAAGCTTTGTAAAGAGATTATGGAAATATCGAACTAAACACCAGGACTTTCGAATATATGCATTTCGCTTGGTCCGTAAACATAAATTGAGAATAAGATATGTTAAAATGCAAGCCTACGCAACTGTTGCCACCGTTTCAGCTCTATATGTTTATCACTGGGAATTTGCGTGTAGTCATTATTGCAGAATGTTTATTTAAAAATGTTTAAAATGTTAATTTAAACTCAAACCAACATTACTGATCTTTTTTCCCAGAACCAGTCTTTTCATTTGCACTGTGAAGGCTATTGAAATGATAAACAAATCCATACATTCAATTGTTTGAACAAAAGCAAAGTAATTTCTATAGAACTCATTTTCAAGTGCTGGTTTAAAGAGAGTTGATTAACTCCAAGTTTGATCACGAACTGACTTCACTTAGAGAACAACTGAAAACCAGGTGGTATTGGATAGGTGTTCAGTCCTCGCTCAAGACTCTTAAACAGTACTTATCCATGAGTAGTCCGGAGTCTGAACCCGGGACCTTTGGGTTAAAAGGCGACCTCATTCGCCATTCAGTCACTGGGACGGAATAAAACAACCCCCTAAATTTTAGCATCTGCCAATCCGTGATATGCAGCTTGAATGTCGACCAATGTCATTGGTGAGTATCTATCCCCACTTTTTATTCGGTCTTATCTATGATCGATTAGTGCATCGCTTGCGTTGGCAGGGATGAGTAACTTTTGTCATATGTCAGATTATTTCTTGATCTATTGTTCCTGGTAATTTGTAGGATTACTCTAGTTGGTCCAGTAGTATAGCCTATTACTTTGGTCTTGATTGTTTAAACTGTTAAAAATTCCCTGTAGACTTCGATAAACGGCTATCCCTCATACAATCGCTGCACCCTAAAACATCGCTCCACGGCGTGCATAAGTTGTGAATTTTATTTCAGTGTATTTCCTTCCACTTTCAGTACACTGGATAATATTTCCAATCTTTCCGGTGTATATTTGTAAATCAGGTTTCACGGATTCATCAAAGTTATTAATGTACAAAATGCTGGTTTTGTTATTACTGTCCGACACATGACTAGTATTAGACAGACCAACGTGTATGTGCAATGACCAAATCAGTACCTCACAAAACTTGTTGAGAATAAGTGAGGAAAACCATTGATCAAAGCAGAAGCACTCTGTACTGCGAAATATATACTGTATTATGCATAATATATATGCATATGTATGTGTGATATATGACATACATTTAGTACATTTCCATTAGTGTATGATGCCTATGAATGAAGTAACATGTTGTATTATACACTATAGCATCATACTTTGGCTGTATATCCTCCCATCTTCAGATTTCATCTCATCCAATCATTGATTATTGAACTGTATTCAATCATTCTTTGAGGTTTAGTTTCATAACGTTTGATAATTTTGTTTGCTTCCTTCTCTGGTATCGGTTCTGTACCATGAACGGTTAAAATCTCCTTTAACAAATCACTCGATATACTGCCTTTCAGCTCTTTATCAAATGCTGAAAATGCATCCCATAAATAGGCTTCAAATTTTTGTGGTGTTGGAAACCAGAATTTCACTACACTGTGAACAAATGCATCAATTTTAATACGTCCTAGATTTTCTGGGTCGATTTCCTGTAAGACTTGTGCTATTTCTGCTTCGGATGGTATCAGTTTCAGCCAGCGTAATGCATTGGCGAAATCTTCGTGAGATATGAAACCGATGTTACGATAATCGAACTGATGAAATGTTTTCTTGATTAAATCAATCTCATCTGTTCTCAGGTCATCAAGAAGCATAGTTTAATAAGTAGGTAGACAACTGTAGAATAACGAATTCAAATTTGGTAGTCATCTGTTATGCGAATCACGTGAAAGAAATTCTGGAAATTAAATCGATCACCACAAGTGAAGTTGTATGAATTAGTAATACTCTGATTGCATGTAATAAAATTGTCACTGCAGATTTTTACTTATGAAGTGAGTAAAAATTAGTGATTTGTAGCTAGGTTTGAGCTGTTGTTTCACAGTAGGTATTTTGTCACCAAGTTAAAAATGTGTCAGAACACGAAATAATTAAGCGGTGTCTTATTAAGCTGCTCCAAATGGTTCAGCCTATGATAAATGGTTTGTTTATGGTCAGGTTTGTTGACGTTATACATCTAATTTTTGTACACAAACAATTAATCCACTTGCAGGCTAAGTGGGATTAGATGTTTCGTGTCCATTATCAAAATACTGATGTGGGTCTGTCAGCGTGGCTCCCACAACTTTTGAGAGGGTGGTGATGATATTCTGATTAAAATTATAGTAGAATCATCCCTTATAGCTCTTTTGCGCCTGTGATTGAAGATATTAAGAGCTGCTTAGTGAGAAACTGTTAAGAAGTTTACCTTGGTTTTCATGTTGTGATTACTGTTGTGGACATTATAAGGACCAAGAGACCTATTCAACTTACCAGATGTACTTAGTTCATCGCAAAGCTAATCATCGACCAAGCAACATTTTTCAAAGGAAAGACATAGTCATTCCAATAAACGTGGTGGTTATGTTGCGTAACTTGACAGTATATTTGGATCAGCACACTCAGATGAGGCAGAATCAGCTTCTCTACCAATTTTACGGGGAGCAGCAGTGACTTACATTGCCTAGTGGTTTGATATAGGATCATGCAAATTTGCATCTTGGAGGGAGTACGGATATCCGTAAAGCTGTAGACACACCCTGCTGACGAGTGTCAACAGTCAGGAGGGATTCATCTTGAATGATGTTAGACACCAAGATTGAAAAGTTCCTTGGTTAGTATTCTTTTAAATATAATGTACTTCTCACAGTGAATAAGACCAACGAAGTGATGGTTCTGAAGCAAAATAAAGATATTACTGAGCACTCGTGAACCAGTATGAAATAAAGAAGAGCCCTGTTTCGTTTAGAACTGTGCTTATGTATACACATAATGTCCAATTTCAGACTAAGCAGACTTAAGTGGCAGGTTACTAAACTGAAAAGATGGTACCAGAGTGAATCACACGTTAACCTAGCCAGGCATTACAGCTTTATATGTCAAGTTTTCAGTTAAAAGTGGAGCCACGATGACGTTTAAAAACGCGTACACTGAAGGCTGGTGTTTATAATCCAACTTTTTCACATCCTCAAATAGGTTTCCAGCAAACTTTTATACTAACCGGAATTTAAGTAATAGATTATCATGCAGATTACTAGCAGATATTTAATTGTATAATTCGGTTGGAATACTGGACTACCTTCTGAATATCCGTCATCATATCATTTTTGCGTACATTACAAGATATGAGAGGACCACTTGTGTAAATTCCAGGGTCTGTTGTACATAGATTGAGCTGTAGTCTTTATTTGCTTATTTATTTAAGACAGGAACTTGGTACAATAAAGGCACCAAAAGGTGGGCAACATTACAATAATAAAACAACAACATATAAAAAAATAAGCAGAGAATAAATCAGGAACATCCTCCAGAAAACAATAAAACATGTTTGTGAAGATCATTCATTAATTCATGGTGCATTCGGAAAGAGAAGAAAGAATGAAGTTGCAGCATGTTTCCCATTGATTGCAGTTCTTGGTCATATCTGATAACGCTTCGAGCCACCGATTCAAACTATCTTCTGGACCCCAACCAGGGAGTCACGATGTACCGACTAGTATATTGACCTAACACTAATATCCTTCACTCCATGGCGCCAACCGCCTCCCCGCTTTTCCATCCAGTCACGTGGCTAGCCAACAGGCAGCCTTTGGGATGATATTCTTAGTACATCTCCAAGCCACCCGAGCTGGTGTTTCTAGATAAAGACACTCAATAAGTGTTGGTCTCTACTGTGCTCAGACACACACTACCGAACCTTAAAATTACACGTTCAGTGAACCCATGGGTCACAAGCAATTCTAAAACGACAGCGATGATCAAAAACGCAGAGTAGCTTCAAATACTCAGATCATAGAGACCAGATGTAACAGGTGTAGAGTAAGACATTGCGCACCATAGCATTTTAAATTCAACTTGTAACAGGCAGACTAACGTCATGATGGTAAAGGGGTGGCCCAAAATTATTTCATTTTATTATTTTATATTTGACTACAGCTTGATTCCACACCGTATTTTTGGTACAAGTATGGAATTTTCAGCATCGATATCGGTAGTCCAAATTTTGCCGGCCGACCATAAATATCAGGTGTGCGTCGGCAGGGGATCGAACCCCGGACCATATGCATGGTTGGCGACAGTCTTAACCAATGTGTCACCGACGCACAAAATGATGTGTCTCACCCTAACTTTCCCTATGCGGTAGAGACCTCGTCCGTTACACCTCCGCTAGCACCCACACAACTGCCTAAATAGACGAACCTGTCGACAACTTCAGGGGTGTGCGCAGTGTGTCCAACTTTGATTCTTTTATTCGCGTAACCTGTAGTAAATCCGATTAATCTATCACATCTTCCTTGATGTTGCTATTTTTATCCACATCTTTGATATATTCAAGTGACAGGTTCTGTTGAACTTTATGGATTAAGTGAACACTCTTCCTGTTTTATCCTACATTTTGGCATTTATATCCTAATAAGCACCAATGTTGCAATATCTTTAGAGTGAGAGTGCCAACAGTTGTTACACTCAATTAGCTGTACAAGCTGTTATGTGATTTGAATATTATTTGAAGAAATGCTTCTTTCAAAAATCATGAAAACTTGCAATTCTGATAACCAAAAGATTCGTTTGTTTAAACAGTGTCGCAATGTCTTGGTACAACTCATTAACCAGGCACTGTTATAATTTATCCAGTTTTCAATAAGATTATTTTTCCGATCTTCAGTTGATTGCTGTTAACACAGTCAACAGAAGCAGGTTAATATTTGTTATGTATATTGCCTGTATCAATCAGTGTCTACAGAAGTCTTATCATTTTATTTAATGTAACTGAAGGAGACTTGAAGTGTGATTTCAACAGGCGTTACTAATTTTACTTCACGGTTAAGTCTGACAGTATCCTATACCTCGTCTATACAATAATGTAAATTATCCTGAGGCGATCGTCACATAACGAAAGGCTTAAACCTCAACAGTGAAACTAACTAGGTAATCGTGGGCAATCACCAATATCTTCTTACATCTAGAACACATTCTAAACATCTCTACTTATGTTCTAGCTTATTTTTCCACATTCTAATGACTTAATGAATGCAGCATACACTAATATAATGTTATATCACTTTGATTCAATTGTAAGGTACGAATTGTTCGCCCATCACAATCCATTGTATAAAATCGCACCAATGTGTACCAATTCGAATAAACTAATTTAATATGGAGTTATACTCTGCTGATGCCTAACTTCTCTTTTCACACATTCATTTGCGAATTCTCCAACAGCATGAAGAGCTAAAACAAAACGACTCTTAAGGTGCACTTAAGCAACACATTTTCGTTGATTTTCTCCGTAAAGGAAGATTTGAAGTGAATTTCTACAAACAACATTCTGTACATTCTTAAATGGGAGTCGTTTTATTAATAATTTCAAAAATAAAATTACAATATGTAACTGGGTAAGTATAAAATCATTTTTAAGTCTTGTTTCGTTGCAATCTGAAGATAAGTTGAACATCAGCATTTGTATGAATAGCCTGCTCACTGTTGGTGAAGTTACTCCACTATCAAGGTAGAAAGAAGACACTGAAACGCCCATAATAGGGAGTGTTTTATAGTGGGGAAATTTACAGGGGATGAAAATCTTATTTACACGAAATAAATGCGAAGGCAGGAAAATATCAATATGAACACATTGGCGGATGTGATTGTGATTCCAGCGTCTATATGGACAAAAGATGCTGAACTGTGTAATGTGTGTTGTCCTGTGATAGAAAGTAGGAAAAGGAAAAATTTTATCATAAAATGCAAGTTAAATAAATAACCAAACCATTTTATGATAATATATATTCATACGTATGTAAATTCGTTGTGGATTTATCAAATCGTTCAATGAGAAGTTTACCGAAAGCTTTTGCACAGCTAAATAGTGGAAGAACAGTCAACTTCTGACATTTGATGAAAGTCGGACTACGTTCTCCTTCTATTACCCATCAAGCTAGTTGAACAGAAGATGGATATCAGTAATTAACTTACAGCGATGCTTTCAAGTCTTTACAGACTCACCTGAGTGAGTATCCGTTTCTCATAGAAAATCTTTGTATTGTGTGTGCGTGTGTTGTTTTCTAAACTCTGAATGAATCACGATCGACTTTGAAAAATAAATCTGTGGCATATTTATTTGTTCATTTAATTTACATTACAATGAGTGAGGAATACATTCTTTGTCTCTTTTGTCACTACTAATCTGAAAAGGCTTGAAACTTCCTTCCTGTTTATGAGATGTGAGAAATGAGAACAACAGTATCTTTTCTTCCTCTTTTCTTTTGTACTTAGTAGTCAATTAATTATTCAGATGGTTTTACACACTAGCTTGAGTGTAGTTTATTTGAATACTGAAACAAATCTGTTCGTATGAGTACTGAGTGAAATGAGGGCTTTGTGTGTGTGCACCCTCGTTTCACACCCTTCAACAATACGCACCCGCTGGTGTTTGAACTCAGGATCTCATGATTACCAGGCAAGCTCGTATACAATTCAGCCACCGAGACCAGGCCAATGAATTTTGCTTTCTTTCTTCTAGCGTGACCAGAAATCAGTGTCACTGGCAGGTATTTGTCCTCAAACCCCACCTGATCGAACCCACTGGTTACCGCTTCTCATGTATTCATATCCCCCGCAGATATCACTTCTGTATCAGCAGTGTACTACACTTTGTATTCTTTTGGATAAACTAAAAATAATTTTAAAATTCCACACGGACGATTTTACTCAAAGGAATTTAGTTCTGAATCTGTGAGTCGGTGGCACAGTGGTTAGGACTCTCGCCGACCATGCACATGATCCGGAGTTCGATCTCCTATCGATACACACTTGATATCAATGGTTGGTCTGCGAATTCGGGCTACCGATGTCGCATGCTGAAAATTCCATACTTGTACCAAAAATACATTGTGGAATCAAGCTATAATCAAAAAAATAAAAAGAAAAGAAAACATCTTCGTTACGAATTCAGAATATGCATTACTGTACTGTTTACAGCTGAAGGTTATTGCAAGTTATCTGAAGCAGGTGCTGACCGGTTTCATGCATTTCGAGAAGGATGTGACGTCTTCACTGTTAAACTACACAGCGTTTAACTTGACGTTGGTGGTTGCAGAAACTTAATTTCTTTCCTGACATTCTGATTTCACTAACTACAATCAATGACATGTGCTAGTAAATTGTATGCTCGTAAGAAATAAGCTCGTTACTAGTGCAATAAACATGTTTTATGATCCTGGTTATTTTCAACAATTACATCTATTCGGAATTCCTACCTTTTTCAAGAATTCAGTAATCACTCGTTAACTCAGGAGATATCGTAGAAGGAGGTCGACCAATAATGTAACCTTATTAAACTACCATTAATTGAATTTGTTTTCGATTTAACTTATTGAGGAGATTAGCTGAATGATATTGGCTGTGATTCCACTATTAACCTGGAGTCATTTCGGGATTTAAGGGTTTCTACGGACGAATGTCGGGAGAGATCACCATTTGCGATTATAATGTAAATGTAGACAGAGACTTGTAATTCTTTACAATTGTTATTCAGACACCAACAATAATACTTACCTGAATGTGAATTTTTCATTTCCTCTTCACCAGCAGTAGTAAAATACACAGATACAGGATTGCTTTCTCTTTCCATACCATTAGGCAAGATAAGTAAGGTTTGTACACGTACAATATAGAAAGTATTTGGCTTCAGCTTTTTCAAAGCAATCCATGTTTGATCCTATACATCATGTGTATAAATAAATGTATCAGAATTTTACGAATGTATAAACATGAATAATAAAACTGTGACTCATCATTTTCTTAACCAGAAATATATGCCTGAGCACTAACTTTTGACAAAGTAGTTACTAGTGATAGGCTAATAGTAGACTGCAATTTAGTATGGCTAATTCTTGTTAGACTTTAATGCAGGAGACCTTTCCTTTGCATAACAGTCTATTACCCTTAACTACACATATCCACTGCTTAGAATACCAGCGAAATATCATACTGAATGGAAATGAAGCTGATTCATGTTAGCACACAAATTTCAGCTGATACTTGCCAGCAGTTTCCAAAACCGACTTTGCTATTTTATTTTAGTTTTTATTACTGTTATTACTACAATTTTGTACTTTGTGCATATTTTTCTCCGTATTGCGTATAGTAATTTGCTATGTAGCTTCTATAACAACGTTTTATTAGTATTATGTAATGTTTATTTTTATTTTACTTTTTGTCGTTTTTGAGTAAATTAGATGCAATATCGTACTGAATGCTGAAAGTTCTTTGATGTATCATTAATACTGTTTTTGGAAAAAAGCACATTATCATTATTATCAAACCTGTTTCGTAGTGCACATGGAAAATTTGCATCGAATGAGTGTACGCCATTAACTTCTAATTGTACAAGGTTTTATGTGAATTACCCCTCTTCGGATGAATCGTATTTCAGAGTTGCCACCTCATGACCCATATCATATATCTCATTGATGCAGATCAGGATGTGGACACTTCTAAATCTTTTAAACTTATTAGCAGACAGCATATTTAAATTCTCAAGTTTTGCCGAAGCAAGCGCCTGCGATCAAACTTATGTCGCCAAAGGGAGGCAGCTATCAGTCTTTCCTTGCCTGGTAAATGGATGTCTTTACTCTTCATTTTGTTTGGTTGCGTAAGTTTTGGCTGCAACCTCTTCCCCCCTAGCCATAAAGTAGTTGTACTTGTTTTATGTCCCTAGATTTCAGTTGAGCTCACCGAATTGTTGTGTGGCTTACTAGTTAGTTGTCCACCTCTTGTCCTTATTACATAACTTTTTCTCTATTGTATCCAAACGTATTTTTATTTATTTGATTTCGTTTAAACTTAGACCTTCTGTGTATAAAATATATAAGTGTAATTATGAGCGCTGTTTATAGTTTTGGAGTCTCTTGTTAACTGACTTTATATCGCATTTACAAGCTAAACACAGCCGATGAAAACCTGACGAAGCAAACAATGACACAATCTTATTCTGCGCAAACCTATGTTTTTGCCTCGCTCAAAATTATGACTGTATAACAAAGCTGAAGTCATCTCTATCTCTCTGGTGCACACTGTATTTCTTTTTAATAAATTTCAAATTACACCTACTTGAAATGGGCAGTACGAATCTTGGAGTATTACTTTCTGAATAGATCCAAAAAGTTTTGGGAGAGGAAGAAACATTCATCTAACTTGTATCAGCTCAACAAATCCACAGACTTTTACTGCCTACCCACAAATGTGAATAACCAAGTTATTTTATTGACTTCAGATTTGTGTTTTAAGACTGTCCAATTATGTTTTATTGAGAAGAGGCTTTAACTTAAACCTTTTACATCTCATGTGTCTCCGTTTCTTTTATAATATAATTTGTATCTTCCTATGCGAAATGAAATTTGATTACTATTTTTTAGCAAAATAAAGTAATGAAGCAATATCTGCAATGGTAGGATGAAGCCATTTTTTTATTACAGCTTGATTCCACACCGTATTTTTGGTACAAATATGAAATTTTCAGCATGGATATCGGTGGCCCAAATTTTGCAGGTCGACCATAAATATCAGGTATGCGTCGGTAGGGGATCGAACCTCGGACCATGTGCATGGTCGGCGAGAGTCCTAACCACTGTGTCACCGATGCATATTATCTACTTGTTAGCATCATATTTATTTATTTTCACGCGGTTTTTCGAAGCAAATTAGTAATTTACATTTTTACATCTTTTAGAAATCAAGAAGGGATCTAGTCTATGCTTAGGAGTCATATGATCTTCTTGAAGAACAGAATACTATCCCATAGTGTAGATTTCTAGGCATTCAAGTTAGCTTTCAACATAATCTTACATCAGCGGACCTCTTAGAACCAAGGGGTACTGTTCAGTACATCCTGCTTTCCGATTGTTATTTTGACGGATATAGGATTGTGCTAAAATCCAACTTGATATAAATTATTGCTTCTAAAACAATTATGGGGATGAATTGACGGTGATAGGAGAATACGTGAGATAAAAATACTAAAGGGTAAAATACAAGATACCATATTTAAATGAACAGTGGTTACCTTATTTATTACTCTAACATCTGTCTGTTGTAAATCCATTATCGGACTGAAACCAATTTCATCGTTGTACATAGACTCATCGACTGGCTCATGTATTCTTGGTGCCCATATAATACGATATTTTGTTGAATTCCTTTTCAGTTTATTTGAAAATGAAAGACGTGAATCTTTATCAGCAGTTCTAATTTTCCTCTCTTGAGTGCTGATTGACTGCACCCATGATATTTGATAATCTAGGTCGCCCATATGCATTACTTTCAGTTGAGTAGGTGGTAACGGTGGCACTGGTGCTTAAAAAAACATTTTAAAAGAATGTCGAGAATACTATGAAAAATAATTTACTTTGGCATTAGTACAGAAATTAAGAGAGTAAACAGTGTTATTGATTCCCGACTTCTCTAATAGATGGTAAGCCTAAGGTGAATGAGAACATGCTATCTATGCGAAAAATTTACAGGACTTTTCCTAACAAGATTGAAAACCAATTTTCTTTGGGTAGACATATATTCCACCCACTGTCTAGTGTATTCTGTGGCTCCTTCGTTATGTAGTCTCAAATTAAAAACAGATACGCTGCCTTTATCTTTGCATGACCTGACTTGCCTCAATTTATTCCAATAGTAAAGACAGATCCCTTGATCGCACTTCAGTCATTATCAATAGCGAATGAATAGTATTTCTTTGTCAGACCCCAGTTATTTGTAAACTACGGTAAATAATGAAATCACTGTGTATATTAAGTAATTAAACTGTTGTTATGATAATACGCCTCCAATATTTATGAGTATCATTCAACTAATGGACTTTCTAAGGTAAATACATAGATACGGTGGTGTACTAATTCAAGTTGAAGTGGAAACTTAGGTCACAGACGGATTATAAGAAGCAGTCTGAGGATGAACCTCTCAGTCCTTTACTGACTGGACAGTTGGTGAATAGTGACTACCAGTGAGATCCAAGATGTGCACTTCCCTCTATCAAGAACTCTTCCCCTGGATCCACCTGCACTTCGCAGACAGTAATGGTGTTCCCATTCAGACTTGAATCCAGCACCCTTCATTTCAAATGCCAAAGCGTTTTCTACTAGGTCACTTGCGCCACTTGTTTATACTTATGCCAGTATTTTTATCATTTATGCAAAGAATTTAAAAACGACTCAGGGTTGGCCTAAGTACATAGTAGAAATTTTTATGACTAATTCTATTCCTGAATACTTTAAAAGTGAAATATTCAAAATCCTCTGGGATAGCCGTTTTCAGGCATCTTTAGAGTCATGCACATTTATTACTAAAACTCTTTTGGAAAGACGTCCTATGAAGCCATCGCAAAGGAATTTCGTAAATGCCATGAACCTGATTTCCTCAATGAAATTCAGTTTCTAAGTAAATTCTAAATGAAGTCATTTTGGTTACTCTGGTAGAAATTAAACATAAATGAAAGTGTTTATCGCATTATCATCACTGATTATTGTGTCGTTGGCACAGTGGTTAGGACTCTCGCTGACCATGCACATGGTCCGAGGTTTGATCCCCTGCCGACGCACACCTGATATCTATGGTCGGCCTGCGAAATTCGGGCTACCGATATCCACGCTGAAAATTCCATACTTGTACCAAAAATACGGTGTGGAACCAAGCTGTAATCAAAAATACAATAAATAAATCCTTATTGTCACTACTGCACTAAATGGTTATGTACAGACGGTCTGTGATAAATTTTAATAAAAACAACTGAATCATCACTGACTCGACTCTATAATGTTTGTTAATTGCTACAATTAACCATACCATATTCACATACCTGGTGGTGGACAGTTTTCCGGTAATCCACCTTGTTTTATTTCAACATCTAAACAAGATGGTGTACAAAAACAAGAATGTAAACCCCTTGAATCCAAATACTGGTTGTCTATTGAAATCCCAGATGTTACCATGCTAAGGTATTTCTCATCCAGAATACCAGCATACATCTGAATTCGTACGCTATAGCGACAACTGAAGTATAGATCTTCCAGAATGATTTCGGAATCCTTAAGAGGCGAGGAAAAGATAAAATATTCAGACAATTAGGTTATGCAATTAAATTTATCATGAATACATGCATCTTAAATGGCAACAACTGTAACCGTTTTATCAAGCAAAACAGTAAGACGACCTCATTTGTTAGAATTCATGAGCCATTGAATCGGGTCCCAGTGGCTGAATGGTATACGAGCTTGCCTTGTAACCGGAAGGTCCTGTGTTCGAACCACAGTCAGTGGGTGTGTACTGCGGACGATTCCCAAACTAGGATGAAACAGCAGCTGTCCAGTACTCTCTGGTTTTCAATGGTTCTCTAACTGATTTCAATCCGTGACCAACTCGTAAAAACATAACTAACCCTTACAAACCAAACTATAGAAAATGGGAAAGTATTTCTTTGTTAGGAAGCAGGATTTTATTGCACGGTGTGAATGAGTCCATTGCACAACAGTGTGACACAAGTTGCTAGTCTTTTCGAATTCTTCGTGTTCGAATTCATATAAAACCTCTACACTTGTGATTCTTAATACGTGAAAAATAATAATTTTAGTCAATATAATGTTACATGGTGAGATTCACTCCAACGTGTACCTGTGTGTGCAACTTAAATTAGGCCTAAATCACAAAGTAATCTAGTGTATTGTAGCTGTGTTCCTTGCTACAATAGGAACATAACATACTATAAGTTTCAGGAACAGCTGACGATAGTGTAAACAATGTTGACAGATGTCAAATTGACTGACTAACCTATTCAGTCTGTCAATGTGGGGCACGAAATCGGAGCGAAAACTTAAGAATTTACCAAAAAGATATTCTAGGTTATGTAAGATTGATTGACTTATATTCGCGCGAATTTGAGAAACTTGTTGTATGAATGGTTTCTCAATGGTGATATACAGTAATATATTACTCATTCACCTGACATTTCGGTAATGTATTTGCTAACTGCAGAACTGGCTAGCAGACTGACACCTTCACACCTGTAACATGAGAAGATCTTATGTGGTGCCTATGTTGCTTGTGAAAATATGATTCACTGAGTGATGGATGGACTAAAAGAGAATCAGTAAACAATGGCAAACAAAATAAATTCCTGAATATATTATTTGTTCGTGGAATACCCACCAACCACTCACGTGACTCGAGGTTCGATTTACGGCCGATGCACTCTTAAATCTCGCCCAGCTGAGAGTAGGCACGGTAAAGATTTAGGTTAAACGTGAGGCTAGCTACCCCACTCCTTAGAAAAGTACCGATACCAATAAAAATTTCAAGCCGGAGTTTAAAGTCTTATGTTTCACTTGGAACGCAAAGGAATGAAAGAAGAATCAAGAATATGATTATAATGTGCAACGTCTGGGTCAGCAAGCCAGGCTTCAGACCAAGAAGAGGGTGTATTGATCATATCTTCACCCTCCGACAGATTCTAGAACAGAGGCATTCCTACCGGCGTCCAATAATCATTATATTTCTTGACCTAAAGGCGGAATTCGATTCTGTCGACCGAGAGGTTCTCTGGCGATGCTTGTCTGTAAAGGTAATCCCGAGAAAATACATTGCACTGATTAAGGCGCTCTACTGGTACTCATGCAGCCAGGTGAGGGCTTACGGCGAGTTGTCATCTGAAATGGTGACGACTAGTGGTGTCCGTCAAGGATGCCCATTATCCCCATTTCTATTCAACTCCATCATAGATGTATTAATGGACTTAACCCTAAGTGACTTCAGCGACTCAGGGATTGACTTGCTACCAGGTATCAATCTCGTTGACATAGAATATGCAGACGATATAGTCCTTCTAGGCGAAGACGCTGACGAAATGCAGAGTCTTCTGAACACCTTGAGCTGTAATCTACGAATGTTTGGCATGCGATTCGCTCCCGCCAAATGCAAGATGATGTTACAGGACTGGACTACATCGACGCCTAGTTTAAAAATAGGAAGTGAAGTGGTAGAGCACGTTGACCGCTTCACTTATTTGGGAAGTACCATCAGCCAGTGCCAACGGGTTAATCTCTGACGAAATCTCAGCACGAATACAGGGGGCTCGTTTCGCATATGCCAGTTTACGTTGTCTCTGGCGTAGACGTGACATCCGACTATCGGCCAAAGGGCGGGTGTACTGCGCATCAGTCCTCTCCGTCCTGCTTTATGGCTGTGAAACCTAGTCATTGATAAAGGAAGACATGAAAAGATTAGCTGTCTTTGATCAAAGGTGCCTGCGTTCTATCTCCCGTGTGAAGTGGCACAATAAGCTGAGCAATATTGAGGTTAGGCATCGAGTGCTGGGTAAGGAGGGGAAATCAATCGAGGAGGTTGTGAAGCTACAAAGACTGAGATGGTTAGGACATGTGTTACGTATGCCAAGCCATCTATCGCCTTCCTCGACGAGCAATGTTAGCTGATATAGGGTCAGGCTGGAAAAGAGCTAGCGGAGGTCAAACAAAAACATGGCCTCACCAGTCAATGAAATCCACAATAGTTAGCCCAAGCCACGTAGGAAGGTGTAGACTTCCTGGTTGGGGTCCTCGGGACGGTAAAAACGAATGGTTGGAAACAATTGGTGACATGGCTCAAAATCGTTCTCAATGGCTAGTGCAGATACACCCACTCCTTCTGACTTATGATTTCCAATGAAACTGTTTCGCTCTTCGTTACTATTATTCCTTTGTCTCACACCTCTGTTTACTGTCTCTATTATGCATTTCTTGTACTTTCTCCTCTTGCTTTGTGTGCTACATGGAGGGAGTGTGGCGAATTCAATTGCCGCACATATGTGCAAAGTTCTATGTCAAAAACAGACAGACAGACAGCAAAGTCTGAATGACTTCTAAGAGTTGAATGCCCACATTTTCGTTTCTACTTGCTTCCACAGTTGATCTAGTTCATGCTTTTGCACTCAGTAAACTGGACAGTTGAAATCTGCTGATAATAGAGCAAACAGTATTTAAGAAATGTCATTCTGCTCCATTCATTAACTGTGCATCGGATCATATTCAGACTAAAAAAAGCAAACTACCCAGACTGTCCCCTTTTTGTCTATTTACCTGAATGTACCAGGATCACACGACGTAAGTTGTGAAATTGATTTGCAGCTACTCTGGTCAGTAAGCAGTATGCACTGTATCAATTTTTATGTATTTACCCAATATTTAAATCAACATACCTTATATTTCTGCAAGACTTTACGCCTCACTGTATTTGATAAAGGTTCATTTGAATCAATGCAAACTTGCGGAAACCACTGAATCACAGTTGTAGTATCCTTCTCAATGGCTGCATTGAATAAAAATAAAAGAAGGAACATTAAAAAGCAGTGTAAGAATAAGTGGAATGAATTAGCATTGACAAAAGAAACTAAACAAACGCACACTAACGAAAAAGCACTTTATATGGGAGTGAAAACCCAATGCTCCTGTCTAAATGATACCTTTAGAAACCTCTGGATAATGCTGTATATCTCTGAGATGTTTAAGGAAGTATTGTAAATCAGACTTCACTAATTCAGAATTTTACAGGCCCTACTGTTCTTTTCAAATAGCTAATATAGACAATTATAGGTTAGTTGTTAGAGATTTGACTGAATTCAAAATTTTCTCAGACTGACTTCAGTTGGGAAAGTTCACTGAAAACCAGGGAATACCAGATAGCTGTTTGGTCCTAGCCAGCGACTCATCAGAGATACGCATGCAAGACTCTAACATGGGTCGAAAACAGGAACTTCAGGTTACAAAGTGAGCTCATTGACCATACAGCCATTGCGAAGGAATCCAATATCTCTGCAGTTCTAACTTCTGACAATAGTTATCTAACTGAAGTCATTTCGTGATCACACTTAGGTAGTATTTCGTAGAAGAGTGGACTCAGATTTCATATCGATCACGTTACTCTAAAGCTAAAATTTGGTTACGTTAAGACAGATGTTTTAAATCAATACTAGAGATGGCATAATATAGCCTTCTAAGAAGCATAATTGAAAGATTTATAAAATGAGTAATAACTAGTTCAAAGCATCCTACCAGTTGGCTGTAACTGAATAACAGCAGAAATGTCAGTACTGAAAATAACGCAGTAATAATGCTCTTTCACATTTCCGCTATGGCTCGTTCAAAGGAGACCTCTCAAATCAAATGGTGGTAAGGCCCTAAAAAAGCAGCTGACCACTAAGGCTATCCATAAAGCGCACTAGCTACTGACAGCGTTAAGAAACTACGCAGGTACAAGCCAGTTGCTCTTCGTTAAACGCTTCATCACCGAACTTCTGATCCTCAAAATGCTCTTTCGACCCCCTGTTCGTAATATCACTTTTATATATTTTTTTTATTTTTGATTACAGCTTGATCCCACACCGTATTTTTGGTACAAATATGAAATTTTCAGCATGGATATCGGTGGCCCAAATTTTGCAGGTCGACCATAAATATCAGGTATGCGTCGGTAGGGGATCGAACCTCGGACCATGTGCATGGTCGGCGAGAGTCCTAACCACTGTGTCACCCAGCAATTCAAGACCGATTCGCGATTCTAGAGCTCAGCAGCATCTGTTCTTCAAAGAGTCAGTGAAACCTACTTGGTTGGTCTTATCGAAGACATCCATTCATGTTAGACCAGTGATCATCATGTCTATGAAGCGCCAGTTGGCCAGTCTCATTCGCAGTTAACGTACCTAGATAGCTGAAAATCGATTAAGTGATCTCTAGTACACATTAATCCTATCACTACTCTTACTGAGCACAAAGAAAACTTTATCGGTACAGATTTCGATTAGTCCTGAAGAGTATGCAATCAAATTCTTTGATACATTGCAGTCCGAGTAAACTACTGAATAATAAGTCAAGCAAACGATATATACAGTTATGTTCCCAAATGTACTCATCCCGCATAGATTACTTTCCACCGCAATTACATAAAATAAATAATATAAGAATAAAAAAGAGGCTTACTGAAGTTTATTTGAAGTACAGCATTTAACTTATTACTATCGTAGAATATTTTCTTCAACAGGAGAGGTTGTACAGATGATCCGCATTCACAGTTTGATGATTTTGACTGGATTGCGAATCCACTTGGTGTTGGTGCTACTAAAATACCATAGAAACGGAATACAAAATATTTTTACTAATTTGAAATGTTATAAGTACAATCTTAGAATAGAATCATACATTAAAGTTTCTTAAATAGATAGATGATTAGAATTTACGACTCTTATTAAAGCTTGAACCCTTTACCTAGGAATCCTGCTTCTAATCCCAAGATTTAAGTAGATACATGTCTAAATTTTTCTACATCTCTTCACTATTGCTGAAAAAAACTAGGTCTCTTAATCCTTACTAGTAGAATGTCATTCTAAAAATCTACACGTAGGTAAGTTGCTAAACAGCCTATTGGAATAAATTCCAATGAACTGGAAGCAGTTAGGTTATTTGCAATGTTAGAAAGACTAAATGACTTAAAAATTATTTCTGAAAGTCAGATATTAAGCCTATGCAGTGAAAAAGGTAAAATCAGCTTAGGTCTGTATATTCACCGGTCAAGTCAAAATGACCCTTTCATTGTGATAGGTGTTTTTACATCATATTCATGCAGGCTTCCTTAGTAATGCTAAGTAGTGTCTCTGGCTATGCTTCAGTAGCTGTGAAGGTGCCTTTTCTAGTTTCGTTCTTCAGTTGTTGAGTGTTGGGCTTGAAGTGTGGTCTGACTCCAGTTGCTCTGAGGGCTTTCAAATTAACCTGAAGGTTTCTTGAAATAGATGATGGTATGAGCCCACACCTGCTCCCCTTCTGGATTTTGTGTCCTTCAAGATGCGTCTCCACTTCCTTGAGTAACATTGAGATGAAGTCTATCTATCCATGTTGCTTTGTGTATATCCTTGTACCTGTACACTCTGCTTTCAATCAGCAAACTATCGAATGCACAGAAGTCTGAGAAGAATCTGTAGCTATCTTTCATTTCAACGAGGACTTCCCGGCCCATAGTTAGTTCTCTTCCTGTATTGTCTGCATTCACATAACCCATAGGGATTCTGATGCCGCCATCTGGTTCGGGTCTTATCTATTACCGTTTGTAGGTGTCCTCAGGAGTCTTCCTTCTCCACTTGATCTGCATTATTTGTGAGGGAGTAGCTCTGGTTGCTTACCTTCCTTTTGAATTGAATCTTTCTTTCATTACCATGGAGGAGGTTGGTTCGATGCTGCTGGTGACGTCATGATAGCCACTTATCCGGTGTGCTCGTAGATGTCGTCTGGGTGACTGGTGTACAATACCGACTCCTCAGTTAGTAATTTGAAGCATTCACTTCAATTCCATATGTCCACTATATTCCGAGTACTTCTTTACCGTATCTCCTCATCTTTATAGCAATTTGGACAGCCACCTCAGCCTTAAATATCGTTTGGACAATCCAAGTCACCATATTTATTTTTGATCTCATCAAAAGAAGACACATTAGGTCTACGTACCAATAGTGAGTGGCTTCCCGAAGGCTTTCACCAGCAGAACGCATCATTTAGTCTCTCCTATTCCGATGAAAAACGATTTTATTTTCTTATATTTTCCTAAGTATGAAATTTTATGTAGCGACTGGGCTGACTTTTTGGAAGAGGGCTGCCCAACCTTCCCTCTTTTTCCGAGGTTAGGACTGGCTAGTAAAATAGGCTAGTTTTAAACTCACTGTATTCTTGAAAATGCATATAATCTGTCCACAGTACAAATAGACATACCTCGTTTTGGCGGTAAATGGGTCTCTACTGGATCAATACTTTGCTGATGGAAAGCTGGATGTATTGACTGAGTTGATAAAAAAACTGTATTCGGCTGAGATTCCAAATTACCGTAGCCATTCCAATAAGATATTGCCTTTACCTATCAAAACAGAGAAAAATAGATCACCTTCAGTACTTATCTAATGGCAAATATTTATAAATTTCATAACAAACAATATACCTATACCCCAGAGAGATAAAAAAGTATGAAAATGAGGTGGTATGGTAACGACAGAAAGAAGAGTCAGGCAACAGATCGTTTATTAAAGAAAATCAACACATATTTATAGATTTTCATGTACATATTATAGATTATTGTTAGCAGAAAAACACAGTCTTCTGATTGGTTGTTTCTCTTTGTGACTGTCTCTTGATTGTCAGATCATCTATATGTTAACCGTATCCGCCCACGCAAAGTCTGCTGTGGTTGTTTGTTGAATCAGTCTTTGTTCATATTCTCTCATGACCAATGTTTGAGACATAAACATCTGACCTTGATCTAACGAATACATCTACATAAGATATTCTCTAAATTATATTTTAATTATGTGGGAAATGCGAATCATATAGGAGGACATAAGGGCCTTTAGAGTCTTTATAATTAACTATACATAAAACATCTTTTATCGATCAAATAAGAGTATTTTGTGATATGATTTAGTATAAACTACTGCTGCAATAATATGTAATAGAGCAATGGCTACTTATTAAATTCCAGTCTAGATGTACTCCGCAGTTGATTTTCAAAAAAACATACAGGATCGCTATCTATGCTGCACAGTCGCCCGTCTCCACCTAGTCGCTGTTCTGCAACCCAACTTCCTCTCTAAACTTTCCAACATCTACTAGTTCACTTTATGGTGAAACCAACAGTGAATGTTATCCGTCACTGATCACAATTCAGCTAGCTTAGTTTGACGTTTGGATAGCCACAATTCTTCCACTTCTATACTAATAAAAATACTATAATACTAATAACTCCGCCTAGACTACTAGCTTGCTAGTTTTCTAGCCGGTCCCAAGTCCAGATAAAGAGGGAGTGTAGAGGCGTGGTGCTAGCAACTCCACCCCCGTAAAACATTCAAATCTCTACAGAAACTTTAATGCACCAATATATAAAAAATTCTAAAAATACAAACAGTAACCTTATTTTTCGATGGAATCGAGGAAGTGAAATGACGCAGGCTGGTGAAAGCCTTCGGGAAGCCAGTCAGCCGATGTGCCTTCTTTCGATGAAAGCAAAAGTAAGGATGGGCACCTGGAATGTTCGTACAATGTACAAAGCTGGAAAGGCTGCCCAGATGGCCGCTGAAATGAGAAGGTACAGAATAGAAGTGTTGGGATTCTGCGAAAGCAGATGGAACGGAACTGGAAGGTGTCAACTACCAACTGGAGGGACAGTAATCTATTCCGGCCACCCAGAGGACAACCACGAGCACACCGAGGGAGTGGCCATCATGATTTCACCAACAGCAGCCAAAGCTCTCATGCAGTGAGAACCAATCTCCTCCAGGATAATGACAGCTAGGTTCAACTCAAAAGGAAAGAAGGTAACAATCATCCAATGCTTTGCGCCTACAAACGTCTCAGAACAAGAGAAGAAGGAGGCGTTCTACAGACAACTACAAACAGTAATGGACAACGTCCCAAATGGCGATATCAAAATCCTGATGGGCGACATGAATGCAGAGCTGGGAGGAGACAATACAGGAAGAGAACCCACCATGGGTCATGAGGCCCTCGGTGAAATGAACGACAATGGTGAACTCTTCTCAGACTTCTGCGCCTTCAATGATTTGGTGATTGATGGTAGTGTGTTCAAACACAAGGATATACACAAGGCGACATGGATTTTACCCGATGGAAACACCAAAAACCAAGTAGACTTCATCTCAATTTCAAGAAAGTGGAGACGGAGCCTACTGGACACAAGGTCGAGGAGAGGAGCAGATGTGGGTTCAGACCACTATCCAGTACAAGGGACTGTCAAGTTGAAGCTAAAAGCCTTGAGGATAGCTGGGGATAGGCCATAATGCAAGTTCAACACTCAAAACCTGAAGGACACAACCACAAAGGACACTTTCACTGCAACTGTCAGAGCAAAGCAGGAAACACTAAGTGATATCACTGAAGAATCATGCGTGAAAGACCACTGGAACTCTCTGAAGGTGATTTTCATCGAAACATGTTCAACGGTTTTAAGAAGAAAGAAAATACAAGAAAAGGAATGGCTCTCAGTGGACACTCGGAAGCCAATAGATGAGAGGAGAATGGTGAAAGAGAAAATGATTCAATGCAAAGACGGGTAAGAGAAGGAGACGCTGAGCTCAACTTACACAGCACTGGACAAAGAAGTGAAGAAGAGTGCTAGGAAGGACAAAAGACGATTCTACGACAACCTGGCCACTGAAGCTGAAAAGGCAGCAGGCAAAAGGGACCTGAGGACATTATATCAGATAACCAAGTCTCTATCCGGGAAGAGATCAACACAAGCGAAACCTATAAAAGACAGCCAAGGGAACCCAATCACCAAGGAAGAAAAACAGATTAAACAATGGGCGGATCACTTCAAAGGACTCTTGAACCGACCATTACCTGCAACTCGTCCAGAAATACCAACAACAGCGCGCACACAACTGCAAGTTGACACCAATCCTCCAACGAGAGCTGAAGTCTTGAACACAATCAAACTTCTGAAAGCTGGAAAAACAGCCTGACCAGATGGAATACCCCCTGAAGCACTGAAAGCGGACACAGAGACTACAGCAGACATGCTGACTCCATCATTGCAAAAGGTCTGGAAGGAGGGAAAGGTGCCTACTGACTGGAGGAAAGGTTACCTCGTGAAACTACCAAAGAAGGGCGACTTACGCCTCACTCTGCAAGAACTGGCGAGGAATCATGCTCCTGTCGACGCCAAGCAAAATCCTGAGTCGCATCATCCTGAAGAGAATAAAGGACGCACTGGATACAGAACTCCGACCAGAACAAGCTGGATTCAGGAAAGGCAAATCATGTACTGACCAAATTGCAACTCTACGCATCATCATCACAGAACAAAGCATGAAATGGTAATCAAACTTCTACCTCAACTTTAAAGACTTCGAGTAGGCTTTTGACAGCATTGACCGTGAAGTAATTTGGAAACTACTCGAGAACTACGGCGTACAGTACCCCAAATATTCATCATCCTCACTCAACAGCTGTACGAAAACGGCACGTGTCAAGTGATCCACAACGGAAAACTCAGCGAGGCGTTTGGAGTAAACACAGGAGTCAGACAAGGGTGCTTATTATCACCAATGATATTCCTAATTGTGGTGAACTGGATTATGCGTCAGACAGTGGGAAACGAGAAGACAGGAATATCCTGGACCGACGTGAAGAACCTAGAAGACCTGGATTTCGCGCGTGGACGATTTGTGTTTGATGTCACACAAAATCGAAGACTTACAAGCGAAAACCGACAAAATGGTCGGAGAAACAGCAGGCGAAGACAGGTCTCCATGTGAACATAGACAAGACGGAGGTTATGAAAATAACCAACCAACCGACAACAACAACAACAGCAACATCCAGCACCAATCACCATCAACGGGAGGGATTTGAAAGAGGTTACTTCATTCACTTATCTAGGGAGCATTGTCTCAACTACAGGCAGTCGGAACGGACGAGGATGTCAAATCGAGTGAGAATCGGGAAGGTGAGAGACGCACACATTCATCAACCTGAAAGCAATCTGGAAATCTTCGTCACTCAGCATCAACAACAAAATTCGGTCGGATTTTCAATACAAACGTAAAGTCAGTCAGCTCTTCTATATGGGACGAATCAGAAACTTGGCGGGCGGGTCACAAAGAATATTTCCAACAGCCTGTTGCAGACCTTCATCAACCAAAAACTGTCTTCGCTCTGTACTGAAGATTAGATGGCCGGGCCGGAAAGAATCACCAACAAGAACCAATCGCCAACCGACAAATATGCAGGAGAGAATGGAGATGGATTGGACACTCGCTGAGGAGGCCGCAGCTGGGTGGGACGTCAGTGCAAGGGTGACATGGAGGAGATCGTGTGAAGAGGAGTTGAAGGAGTATGAACTAACATGGATGCAGGTGAAAAGTACATCAGACGACAGAAGCAAGTGGAGGCGTGCAGTTGAAGCCCTATGTTCCACTAGGAACCCAAGGGAACAATAAAATATTTTGACGTTACAGGGAAATATTTCGCAAAAAAACTACGAGAATTATCTTCAGAGTATTTACTACAAGTGGTAATCACTCTTCAATGCTTGTCCGAATGTTACCGGTTTCTAAGAAAATGAAAATAGTTAATACTTTTCTTGAGGTGGCAATACACGAAACCTAAACTCTACAATATCAAATGAAAGTGTTATAAGAAGAATAATTTATACTACTAAACGATTAATAAGTATGTCTGTAGTGGGGAAAATTATGAAATGTACTCGTTTTAATTGATTAGATTTAAGTGAATGAAATCATGTCTACCTGAATTTTATATGAGGTTGCTGGCTTGAGATTTTGCAAAATGCACTCTGTACGATCCTGAAAGTAAAACAAAATAAAAGAAGTTATGTTCAACAGATTCTTATGAGATTTTGTGTCAAGAAATTTCGTTGTAATTTATTCACTCTGATATGATTATGTTCAGTGAATTCCGGTTGAAATGTTATCAGTATCACTGTGTGTTTATCAAATAAAATTATTCAATTATGGAATTTTACTCTGCTACAGTACCGAACTCTATTCTTAAATTAATTTACTTACGTTTACGCGCAAGATAAATAGAATCAAATGAATTTATAGCAGAAGAGAGACTTAAAGATGCAGTAGATGCAGAACTCCGCCAACTGGAACAAGCTGGATTCAGGAAAGGCAAATCATATCCTGACCGAATCGCAACTCTACGCATCTTCATCGAACAAAGCATACAATAGAGGTCAAACCTTTACCTCGATCTCAACGACTTCTAAAAGGCATTCGACTACGTTGAACGCAACGTAATTAGGAAACTACTTCAACACTATGGAGTGCAGTAACCCAAATCTGTATCAGCCTCATTCAGCAGCCACGATCAAAAATAGAAGACAGACCTTTGTCACTATGAAATCAGTGTGCAAATCTGCACTCAACTCCAAGGACGAAATTTGGTTCGAACATCAGTTTTAAGTCAGTTCTTTATGGGTCAGGAACTAGGGGATAGCGTCACCAAAAGAATTTCTAACAGGCTGCAGACATTTAGCAGCAGCTGTCTTTGCTGACTCCCTGTTGAACACCAAATGGTCAGAAAGAATTAGAAACAAGAAACTCCAGAAACGAACCAATCAAATACCTGTTCCTCAAGAAATATTTCGAATAAAATAGGGATGGATCGGACACGTGCCAAAGAGACTTTTGGGTGGGACCAGCTGAAAAAGACTTCAGAGAACAGAACAAAGTGGAAATGTAATGTTAAAGCTCTATTCTGCAGTCGAAGCCAAAGACAATGATAATGTTATAAGTGTTGAAATATCTGAGGAAAAGCTAAAACAGTGTTGTTATAACCGTTAAGATGAAAGTAACATTGAATGATTTTCGTTATATCTGTAAGATTACTCTGGTATTTATCCTAATAAACAAGCTTTACAAATATACAGAATGGATGTCCTTTCTCACTGGTTTATAAGGCATATTTAATGTATCAAGACTGATTATAGTAATCTGAAGGTTCGGCGTTCGACCCCTAGTTGGATAATGGGTATGCATTGATAAAGAGTCCCAAACTAGTGTTCCGCTGTTTTCACTGATCCTCTAACTGATGTTGATTCTTGAAATACATAAATTATTTCAGATTCCTACGAAAACCCAGGATCTGAGTGACTGTTGGCTTAAAAATGAAATAAAGGGAATAGGATTTCAACTACGAACATACTGACTTAGACAAGAAACTGGCTTTCTTTCACTAAGATAAGTTATTCAGAAAATGTAAATTCACCTCGAACATATTCGAAGGGTTCGATAGTCAATAAATTTGCATTACAGTTCGACTGATAAGCAGTTTAAGGTTGTTGTAATTAACTTGAACCCGGATAAGCAAATTTACCTTTACATGTTAGCCATTCATTACTTCAGGACATTTCATTTTATGAAACTGTTTAGGATAACTATTTAAGTAGTGTGTCTTTAGCATAATTCTCATCCTTGTGTAAAAAGAGACAGACAGTAAGTACACCTTTGAAAGCATTCCACTTACTGCATTGGTAGTTAGTGTATACTGAATAAATGACTCAAGAGACCTTCCATCTGTTTGTAGATAACCGTGATCAACTGACCAATTTATCTGTCAGAAAAACAAAAAAATAATAAGTTATGAAGATGTACCATGCTAATGCAAAGTAGAATAAATGAACAACCGTGATTGACTTATAAAAGCTATTGCATAACTTACGAGATATTCACTGACTGGAAGGTCACTGTGTCTCGGTGGCTGCCATTTCAAGAGAAGACTTATTTTACCTGAAGAATACAATCGCCACATTGAATCTGTAACATTTCTGGGTGGATCAGGTGGTCTTGGTTGTACTGGATTTATAGGATAGGCTTTTGTACTTAAACCAAATCCTCTTGTCCCATGAATACTGACAGCAGCAATACGAAATTGATACAATCGTCCAGGCTCGAAAGCTTCAAGATTAGCTCCAAATTCATGAGTCTAGACAAATATAATAATATGAATTACTACTACACAAGTATAATAGTCGGAGTAAATAAACTTCACTATACTTTATTCAAACAAGTACTAGTTAGATTTATAATTGAATCTTACTGTCTATAAATTAAGTTAATTCTACAGACTCATTAAAAATTATATTAGTAGATAAGTACTTGAAGTTTTGCTACACTTTTGTACCTTATAAATCTATGGTGTTCTGCATAACTGTGTTGAGATGTAAGATATAGTGAAACAGCTCAAAGGAGTTACTTGATGGTAAAGTTTGTATTTGCTTTATGCTTCAGATACGCATTTAAGTTTGTATTTTCACTGAGCTAGTTAACAATAATATATATTGCAGCTACGGTCCAGGTTTGATTCCCAGATGACATACTCATGAAACTGGCCTAGTTTACCAACCAGTAGTAAGCCCGAAAAAAGAGGGAAGGTTGGGAGTGAGGCTAGCAAACCACCCACAGCTACTGAAACTTAAAAGCTCAACCTTGAAGTCATATGTTTCACTAGAAACGCGCATGAATGGAAAAGAAAACAGTCTTATGACTTCAATTGGTCAACATCTTATATAAAGCACATCAACTCTGCATTTATTAAGGACGGTTCAAGATTTCAATACTCTATAATGATTGAAATTACATAATGGCTATCACAAATTACAAAGTTGTTGCATTTCACACCAAATATCACTGGACTTGATTAATCTAACAGAGAAAATAAGAAGTGTCAGAATACTTAATTTCTAAAATACGTCATCATATTAAAAGATTATTGCTCCTGAGTCCCGAAATTAAAAAAGATAAGCAGTCATCTAATGTGGAAGGAAAATTTAGCTCAGGTAACACGCTTTTTGGAGGATTTCATTACTAATCAATCAAAAAATATATGCTGTCTCAATTTTTATAAAATTGCTTGTTTTTCGTTAATGGCAGGTTCAATTCTGGAATTAATGAGGATTACCAAGTGCTTAAGTTTATGAAGGTTTTGTTTGACCTCCGCTGGTAGTGGAAACAATGGCGTAGGTTTGGCTTTACTTGGAACCCATCGCTTGGATATAATTGTACACCTAGTTAGTGATGGCGTTCTTACCAAGACTCGAATCCTGTACTAATTGTTTCAAGGCGAAAGCGTTATCCACTAGTGTATTCAGGCACGAGGATTGCCTAATGTGCAACGGGTTATGAAGTTTATCTGTCATAGTAGACGCATTTAACCAATGCACCGCATCCGCTAGCTTAATACTCTTCATGCTTGAATTTATATAACTCACCATAATCAATGTTTGCCATTTCGATGAGTAGTTTTCATCAAACTGTTTACATATACATATTCGTACTTGAAGTATGAACACGATTGGATTAATGGAGCTAGTCAAATTTTTATACAATGTTGACCAAAATAATTTTACACTATTTGAGTTAATTGTAGACACTGTTGAATTTAAATGCGTTGATATCGGAGGAACAAGTTCGTTAAAAATTGGCTATAATAAAAAAAGAGTATTAAACAAACAAACATGAATAAAAAAGTAAGAGTTTTATGCAGTGAAAAATATTACAACATATCCCTTTGGATCCTGAAGAAGACAGATGATGGAACTTTGTTGACCTAAGAACAGTATGCTTGTCAGAATTCAACAGCGGGTATCTGTGAAATTGAGGACACCTCACAGATTTATATCGGTGAATTCATTCAGATGTTAAAGTGATCTATGATAACTGGAACTGCAACCAGTCACTAGGAAAAGCAATGTCCCATGGTGAGACTATATACACTCTAATTATGAGTAAACACCGTAGCACAAGAGCAGTAAACATAGTGTCTAAGAATTATCGTTAACAGCTACGAGAAATAGTATACTGACAACCACAGTTACACTTAATATCAAAAGACATAATAGATGCTAAATTTTTTCTGGGAAATGAAGCATTTTGACTATTTATAACAAGAAGGATATAAATATTTCACTTCGTTTCCAACGCTTTCGCATGTACTTCAACATGAGCATCGATTATTACCTGACAGCTTGTAACACAGTCGAAGTATGTAAGTTAGAGATGCTGTTTCAGACAGTCGACCGAAGCCAAATAAGTCATATCTCGAAATAGATGACATAGTCAATCATTGTTATTGTGCAAGACTTCAGTTTTCAAAGAAATGTGAATATGTTATGTTGCACCAATTCCAAAAAACAGATCTGCTAATTAATATAGCCCGGAAATTGAATTCATTCAATGTATTTCACTTTTTAAACTTTCGACATGAGTCGAAATCAGCTAAAGGTGATTGTAAACCAGGGATCACTGGACAACTGTTTCGTCCTACTATGGGACTCTGCAGCAGTGATTATCCACGACTCGGCTGGGTGTCGGACCTGGGACCTCTAGTTACAAGACCAAGCTCGTTGAGCATTCAGTCACTTGTGCCTGTAATAAGTGAACCGCGAATTCTAACTTTGTTACAGGATTTCATCATGAGCTGACATCAGTTAGAGAACCATTGGAAAGCCTGGGAGTACTGGACAACTGTTTCGTCCTAGTTTGGGACTGTTCAGCAGTACGCACTCACCGGGATTAGTGATATAGCTCTGCCCTCATGAATGCTTTCGATGGGCATTCAATTCACCTTGACACTGTGGACCTCAGTGGTCACGACCTCCCATTTTAACTTCAGGAAGTCCATTCGGTAGCCATCAGTGTGCTGGCAATTGATATTCAAATTATAGCACTTGTCGGTATGATTTTGGTTGGTGACTAAAATTTAAATCCCCACAAGTCCTGTAGATTAAATGTCATTCAATGAATCCTTTAGAAATCACTTTGATGTAGTATTCCCTGTGTTATGATATTCTCATCTTAGGTCACTGAATTTGTATTAAAGGAAAGCATTGACTACTGACATCATAGTATTATTTAGCTGCTACCTAGGTAACCAGACACAATTATACATGAATGCATATATATATATATATATATATATATATACATATTGCTACGTCAGTGACTTCAATTTGAACACTTTTGCAGAGAAATTCCTTTCCAACATAAACACACACCGATAAATAAGAAGCATTTGCACCATTGTTACAATTAATATCTAAAAATTTGTCGAACTACAGACAAAGGTGAGTGTACACACGACTACCGCTACCAATATTATTACTGTCATTATTAAGGAAATTAGCATACATGTGTATATTGAAGAAACGCGCTCTGTTTATTGTACAACATGGTACTTAAATATTTACACACTCTGCGCACACTGTGAACATGATTCATTATATGTTTCATACTTTAGTTGTACTTAATAAGTGATAAGTAGCTTATATCTCTGTGTTAAATTCTTTCTAATGATGTCTGTTATTTTTCTAGTACAAGTAGACTTGTCAGCTTGGTGATTTGATAATGGGGAAGCTGTATATTCAATGTCAATTACTTGGCTAGAACTATTCACCCTGTTATATGTATATAATATTTAGATAAATTCAAAGGTTTTTTATTCACAAGAATATACTTGCAGTTTGGCATCATGTATTACGTTGAGTGTCACGTTTTTAAGCCATATTTGTGTATTATACTCTGCGTCAGTAAGTATAAGGTCCAAGTTATCGAAGGAAATTCTGAGTGCGTCTAGTTACTAGAACGACATTCAGCCAAAATTCTAGGAGACGAAAGATGTCAACGTTACGCAAGGTATGGTATATGCAAACTCAAGTATCAATCCTCCAACTCAAAAATCACTTGTTCCACTGTGACAAGAAACAAATCCAAAAATCTTATTGGTGGTCTAAAATACGGGATATATTTCGGAATGATGACAGTAAGGCGGTGATGGCGGCTTAACTGGCCAGTGTGCACAAACGACCGGATGTGACATAACAGCTCACCGAATGGCATGGATGCTTGACCACATACATTCAACTTAACAAGTAGACTTGAACAGCGAAGTTCAGCACCCAGTGGTGAATGAAGAATACTGTAGACTAGTAGTTTTTGGAAGCTATTTGCAAGATTGACTAATATTTCTTTGGCTCTGTGCCCTTTGTAATTTGAATATCTCAAGGAAACCGGATTACCAAAAAGACAATGTGCTTGACTAAACTAAAATGTATGATTCTGAGATTCTTGAAATGAAACTCACTTTCTTTGTAATCACTAAATAATGGTTAATTCTTTCATACTTGGGAAGAAATAACTATTGAACTCTGCATTTACACAGTCTTGTATGTTCGACCATAAGCTGAACATGCTTAATGTAGGCCAGCCCAATTGTCTATAAAACAGCAGCTTCATGTGTTAAATAAGCTGAGTAAAAATATATTCTAAAGCTAACAATAAAGGAAATGAACTTCACATATATTAAAAATGGTCAACTGTTGTAGCGATGTAAATTTCAACCGAAAGAAGTATATAATAGTGTAATCAGGACAATTTTAAAGACTTGATGGTATGCGAAGGACCTTATTTCCAGATTTTCTTCATTCAGAACCAGTAGTGAAGAGCTATTTGATTGCTTGTTTAGAAGGCTAGGGAGAAATGTCTGTCTCGTCTATTCTTATTACTTCATGGCGGTACATGATTTAAATGCCTGTGTGAGTGTACTTCAAATATATTCTGAAGTACTTGAGTCAAGAGGTGAAAGTAATCAAAATGGATAGACTAAACAGACAAAATAAAGTATGTTATAATTGTGAAGCATATTTACATAGTTTAACGAACAACTCACATTTGTACATTGTTGATGACAATCAGATTTACAACAGATTTGCAAAGGATTTGTGCATTCACTGTCTAACTGACAGTTATTAATGCATTTGTTGGTCGATTCATGTTTTCTGTAGCTTGAATGATCATCTTGACCAAGTAGGACTGATCTATCGAAATCAAACACTGAATATACCAGCTCTCTAGGACATTCACCAGGTCGTTTTTCAAATGTCTGATTCACTAATAAACATCCAATATAACAACCAACTGCTGAACCCTGAATATAAAAGAATCAAATGCATTATACACACAGTTTATTTTATTTTTCTACAGAATAAACATTGGCTAGCGGTCGCGCTATGTCGTGAATTGGCAGAAGTTAGAATTCAAGGACCATTGGATCGGGTCCCAGTGGCTTAATGGTATACAAGCTCGCCTTGTAACCGGAAGTTCCTGGGTTCGAATCCCGGTGGGTGCGTACTGATGAAGAGTCCCAAACTAGGGCGAAACAGCTGTACAGCACTCCCAGGTTTTCCAATGGTTCTCTAACTAATGTCAGCTCATGATGAAATCCTGAAACCAATCAAATCCCTACAAACCAACACTTGAAAAGTGAAATAATTTAGAAAATGTGATATTTTAATCAATCTTTTCTTGTTTTTATCTTCGAAGTCTGTACAGTTAATGAAATGGTGAACTGCTACTAGGACTACAATGGTAAATATTTACCTGAACATGAATTACGTGACTTGAACAGAAATCACAATAATAACCTGAATTGTGGATGGTGAATGAATGTTACATTCGTTATTGTGGAAATTTGGTGTGGAAAGAATTAGCGCTTTTGTTTCACTAACGGTCAAGATTAAAGACAGGAACGGCCAGTTAATTTTCTGTGTATAAGTGGCTCTATTGATGTCATTTGGTAGCTTATTGTGGAATTTATCAAACTTTTTGAGATTCTTAATTTCTATAGGATGCAATCAGCCACAGTTATAGAGACTGATTATTGTTCTCAGACATAGTAAATGGAGGTTCAAACATCTCTAACCAAAGTCTGAATACGGAATAAAAGAACTTACAAATTGGCTGAAATGTCTTTTTCCTGAAACACCTACTTTCAGTGAACAATGGTGACTACCATACAAGAAAATTAGTCACAAAAAGTGTTATGTGGCTTTGATGCAGTTAAAAGCTTATTATTAATTCAAATATGTTTCGCGTTGTATGATACTGCATTTGTTCCTTTTATATATAACGTAATGACTGTGGCTGCAAATTAGATTTCTCATTAATATACCTCCTATTGGATGAAGTAAGGGATTATATATATATATATATATATATATATATATATATATATATATATATACATATATATATAATATTACTCTATAACACTGTGTGATTTATCAAAATAAAATCTTATCCATAATGGAGTTATACTCTACCACATTGACCAAGTTTTATACTTATATCAAGAAATGAAGTAAGTTGGTGAGTGCCACACGAGCCCTTTGTATTGATTCTGAAATTTCCTCAGCAGTCAACCTGTTGAGGCTGGTGAAACTTCCCAAATAAGTGAAGTGACCAATACACTCCACAACTATCTCTAAGCTCTGCGAAACTGATATTCTTCATATGTGTTAACAAAGGTCTAACTTTGTTCTGGATAGTAAGTTATTAACTAGCAGAAAGTCTGTTTATAACTGACTTTTTCAGAAGCCGTTTAATTGAAATCATCAGTTCAGAAAATTAACAGTCATTCTACTATAACTACATGGACTGCGGATTCAATATTTTTTATTCTGAATTTTATTATACACATAAGACACTTTTATATTCAAACACAGACTGAAGGCTGTTCATATACTTCTTTGATGTGTCACTTCCACGAAGCATAGAAGAATTTACTAAGCTGTTAGTTGGTCGTTACACACACCTCAGATTGTTTGTATCTCTCTCGCTGTCTCATTCATAGAAACTTGCAACGGCGATTATAATAAACCTAGTCTGAAACAAAAGTGTGTTATCTGATAATATCGCTAAAATATGATGCATCTGTTGGACTACTGTTCTTGAAACTCAGGAAACCAACTAATAGTATGTTCTTCATCATGATGCTATGCCTTCAAGTTAGTTCACATGGTATAGTTCCAATGTATATAAAGTTTAACCTGAAAATCTTGACTACTCTTGCATACGTTTATTGACTGGAAGCAGAGGCATACGTAGGGAAAACCAATAATCCAGCCGTAGCCTTGATCAACTTTATCCAGGATAAAAGAGGCAAAGCACAATAAATTTCATATGGATTTCAACTGTAAACTTTCTTAGTGAGCTTGGAAAAATTCAACCCTACAAAATTCTGAAACAGTTATCCACGTTTACACATCATCCGTTGTGCCTAAAGTAATGTAGGTAATAACCACTATTGCCTCTTGTTCAGAGATGTAGATACAATAGAAATCTCGACTCCATCTTATCTATTTAACCCAGTTACATGCATAAATATTTTTTTTCACAGTTCAAGTGAATGAATGCAAATATTATTTTTCGTTGTACATACCACTTAGTGCCACAGACTTCAGCTTTAGCTTCACAGTTACCAAGGAAATTAAGAATCTCTGCTAATTATTAGTCGCTGTGACACAATGCTTACTCCATCTTCAAGCCTATACACATACATCATCTCCCTACAAATCCATTATTTGCGAATACTTTGATTACATAAACACTCATATAGTCTTATTGTTATGACTACTGTTACTATTACCACATTTAATATTATCACTATTCTTATATCCAAACTCGTATACTTGAACTCCTTATCTCATTAGGTATAATTCCATCATTTTTCTATAATGAATACCTTTCACAGATAGTTGGAAAGACTGATGGCAAATTACACAATCTGCTTAACTGGTTATATTGTTTATTTATCAATAAAGAAAATGATCTTCAAAAATAACCACAACTCTGTGTGAAGTTAGACATACACTCTGTTATGCAAAATATCATATCATGTTGATCACGTTTTGCCCTGTATTCATTGTTATGATAACCTGCAATGAATTTTAAATATTCAGCTCATTGCCTAACTTTCGTTACACAGGTTGAAACATTTTTATCTCTTTTTAAATATCATTGGTAACCCTTGTGAGAAACTCAGCAGGTGTGTATCGAATTTTCTTTTCTTCCTCAAGTGATAAGGTGACACCTGTGCAGTGCAGATACTTATTTTATATGTCATAGATGAAAATTGTGACTGGTAATTGTTTATCAGGTTTCCCATCATAACCAAACTACTAAATCAATTATTTTGAACTAAGCGGTAAAAAAGAAAGGCTCATCAATATGACTGTATCAAAATGGGTCATGCCTTACATACTTTACTCGACTTTATAAATTGCATCATATAGCGAGCATTTTGAAACAAGACTGAATGTCAAAACTGATTCAATAGACAACTGACATCACCTATCGAACTGTGGTCAGCTGGATGTAGTGCTTGTCTTCGTTTAGGAATTTTTAACAGTGTCTATACGCTTATTTGTTGGCGATCGAACTCATGACCATTAGATATCGAAGCGATAGCATTGCCACTCAACCAAAGATTTTGAAGTATGTCAATTGCTAGTTAACTAAATTTCAACTTATTAGTCTCACTGTAAGATGCATATGATGATATCTAACAGTCAACAGCTAGTCAATGACTTATATGCTGGATAGATCCACACTAAGGCGAGACAGTACTCAGTGCTCCACATTTTTCAACAGTTATTGTGGTCAAATTGGTCAATGATGATAAGTGACGCACTATAACAGTCATGTTCACAAGTTTCTGGGTGGATTACCGCAAATGTCAAATAGCTGCTTAGTTGGCAACTACAGTAAATGTAATATTCACTCAATCCCTACTGCATACGAGAGTAATTTTTTGGATGGCGAGTAGCAATGGATGAGCATTTTGCCCCATTCGGCAATCGCCAACCGGATTCAGCTGCATTCCCAGTGAGTGATGTTGTTCTCACTGAGACTCGAACCTGGTACCCATCATTTCAGATGCCAAAGCCTTGATCGATAGACCTCTTGGATCGAACATTCCGATGCAGTCGATCAATGGGAAAATCGAAAGTGAATTAAAAAAAACAAGCATTCAAAATCCTACTAATTACTCACTGAAACACGACATATCAAAATCGAATTTTTGTTGAGAGTTTTCGTTTTGAGAAAAATATTCACAGTTTTCAGACTAACAATGTTTCATCTCACAGATGCATATAAGTATTACAAACATGTACACATGAACCACAGTGAAAAAATACGGCCAAAATAATAGAAAATAATTGTAATTTTGAAGCTGAAATAAATTTCATTTCTCAGTTCACTTCTTAAAGTTTTCTGTTACCTAATTCTCTTTTGTACGTAGTCTAATGACAGATTCCAAATCAACAAATTTATCCGGCTTTCTAATTTTGTTTTCAAAGTTATTTCAGGATTTTCTGTTTTTGTCAAAGATGGAAGGAAGATAGTATTGTTGAACTGATTGTAGATCTATGTACGCGCTAATATTTAAAGTACTCAGCATCCCAACATGAGAAGCGGTGAATTAATTAATCAAATATATTCAGCTGAGTTCTTAGTAGCATTTAATTTCTTTATTTGCTGGTGTTTCTTACTGTATTAGCTATTCAATGTGCGAGCCAAATTCGAATCAGTATGTGAATTCGAAATGAAAGTCGATTGGTTAAAATTATTATTATGTGGAGGGCGACGAAAATAAAATTTTGTTCATAGTTTTACCCGTGTACAATGTTTTCTTTCTAGTATTTTTAAATCTGCTAAAAGGAAGAGAGAGGGTGGTGACTGAGATGAATTTTGGTCCCGATGGAAGTTCGAAACTGACCATATGTACGATTTAGCATGAATATTTGAGGTGTCTTTTTTCTCTCCTTCACTGTTGATTTGTTTTTATCTGTCTCACTCAAATGGTCACCATGCATGAAACCTGTAGGTTTGAAATATTTCAGTTGAAGAACCATTTAGGACCCATAAAAGTGCGACTTTCATTACATTAATTGATCAGACACTTAAATGAAAGAGTTTCTGTTAAAGAAAGGACATTGGAAACAACCCGACGATTATATAGTCTTGTGTCTGCTAACTGAAATCAATCGATTAACCACATATTGTGATCTTGAAGGTGTATGATAATGATACTACTGTCCGTCATGGCACTTTCGTTATGGAGACTGGCAATCATTAGCAAGGGACATTTTAAGACTTGTGCCTGCACTACTACTCTATGTATCCGTCATAATTCATGCAAACGCAAAAATATCACAACTGTCACATTTTCAGTTTTAGAGATATTGTTCTGAGTGATAAATCGTATGTAAATTAGTTTAGTTGAGTAGTTTTCACTTACTGTTGGGATGGGTTATCTAGTAAAGTACTAGGACACTGTGTAATTTGTGCCAGGTACCACCCAGTTGCGTATTCATTTCAAGGTATCATTAGCATTGTTGTATAATATCAATAAGGTAAGTTTCGACATCCTAACATTAAGTAGCTTGAAGCTAATCAGAAGTTGACAAAGATTGAAGATTACGGGAATCAGGGATTCATTAGTGGTCTGCAAATGTGATTTTCAAAATTTAACCCGATAAAACTGAAATTTTTTTAGGAAGAAATAAGCTGTCTTTTCCAGAAAGAATTTCCTCTTAGCTATTGTTTTCGTAGTAGTAGGAAGTGTTTTATAATCACCATCTAGTTCGTAGCCTTGAATTCTGGATTATGGAAAAGGCTCTATTGATGAAAATTCAGTGAGTAACATTAAATCTCACTTTAAAGTAGTAACATGACCTTAAATCTGCAGTGTAATTATATAAATTAATACAAGAACAACACAGGTATTTGTATAAATTCACAGTGAAAGTTCCAAACTGCCACAACCCACTCAATCACGCTAAAATCAAATAGGATGAGAAATTTACTTGGTATTCATGTGCTGTCAAATGAATTTTGAACTGAAATGCAACAGTTATTTCATAGTTATTCACTTCGTATATGTCTGATCTCATCTCTCCACTTATTGAAGTACCGTTGTCATTATATAATTCACCCTGTGATTACAACTTAATGTAGGCGATGAGAATGAACTGTACTAGTGTCATCAATAGTGAATTTTATTTTAGCCAACTGCTCTGAGGGGTGGTAGATAGAAATTTATTTAATACTAAATAGCTTCACACCTTGATAAAAGTGAGAATTCATCTCCACTTATCTCCAGGTCAATTCACCTTGTGTAAAAGGCTGACTAAGTAATCACTCACTTATTAAATAGCCCAAAGGCACAAATTAATACACTGAGAGTAAGCCGGGTAAGCTGAACGAAAGATGAAAACCACTCTTGTGGAATGCAGAGAGTTATTCCATGAATCGATCGTTGTTTTCTACTGAAACCCCGTCATATGTGTCAAGCAAATAACATTAGACTTTAAAGTATGCTAATCTGTTACTTATGGAAATCAAAAAGGTGTGAAATGAAGAAATTATGGTGAGATTTTATTCACTTAGGATATCGAATTATTCGATTTGTCGTACGAAAGAAACACTTGAATGAGTGAGATATGCTGCTAGCAACTATTGACCCATACCTCTTGTTTACTTAAATGATTCACTGATGTTATTCAGGCTAATAGGTCAGTGTAAGGATGTGTATCTTATTGTAAGTCAGTAACTGAAGACGCACAGTAGAACTGCAGATATCTTTACGTCTCAGAAGTCAAGATCTCTAATCTTCTGCCTAGAACTAGAATAAGAACTTCGAATTCCTGTATCCGACTTACTTCAAGGGTAAAGTGTCAACTGGCATTTACTTGGTTGTATTCCGGGAAGTGAGCTGCTTTTCATTTAGATTTTCTAAAGTTCTGTAGAAGAAGTTGTGATCATATAAATATTATGACTCTAAATCAACACCTTCATTATGTTATTGTCCAGTTATTAACACTGCATCACTATGTTATGTGAAATTTTACTCAAACATTAATTTGATGACCTGGTCGATTGGAATTCATTCAACTACTTTGTCTTTCTGCAAAACTTTTTTACTCATAAATGAAATAATATAACCTACATGTGTGCATATGTAATTTCGTTAAATATTCAACTTTGAAACACTGTTAAAGACTAAAGTAGTGTTCATTTCACTGCCTCATAAATAAAGTAAAACAAAAGTATTGTAAGCTTTATGTTTAAAAGAAAATTAATGCTTTAAAGTATCGCTGTACAACACAGCACGTATATATTACACAAAATGGATACATTCTTATTTGTTTGTTTTCACTGGAAACTTTAAAATTCCACACATGTTGTTGTACTCATTATCAATTTTTTGTTACATTCATGTCGTGGAAAAAATCTCATTTTACTTAACTTTGTAAGTGAATTTCTCATTTCACTCTGATTATGGAACATGACTGACATATTAAACCATCCTCCATATATTATAGAAATGCAAAAAGTGAAAAGTCTATCATACACCATTGAAAGCTCTAGACGAGTTCTAGTAAACAGATAAATAAAACCAGAGAGAGGTATATGGTTCAATATTTTTCTTCAGCTCAAGTTTTCCATTTGTGATAGCTGCGACACATGACAAATGTAACAATTTTAATCAGTTTTTGTATTTTGACCTAGTGGATGTAGACATGCTTTTCATTAATTAATTTCTGAGTTTGAATTCACAACTCTGTAAATCTCACGCAAACAAATTTGGAAAAGTAAAAAAAGTGCTGTTTCGAATAATTGAAAAACAAAATTCAATGAACATTATTATGACTCTGGCAACGTAGTAAATGAATAACAGTGATGAATATAAGTATTCGAAAGGGGGGTGGTGGGGAACTAAATGACACAGCGTTGTTTAATTCCAAGTGGAACTGCCACTATGATATCGTGAAGCTATATCATTTCACGACGTTAATTAACTGAGGGAGTGAGTGTTAACAAGTATGACGAGAATATTCCTGGAAATCGCCTTGTACTGAAACAGTTATACTGTTCATAACTTGAATTATTCAAAATGACAATTCATTTGTTTAATGAATCTTCGTTTCTAGTGCCTTTTTCAAGGGTTTTCGTTGCAAAATTTAAACTGATGCAGGGATTTGGCTGATTAGAGATTTGATCAGGAGCTGATATCAGTGAGAGAACTGGCGGAAAATCTGGGAATACTGGATAACCGTTTCGTTCTAGTTTGGGACTCTTCATCAGTACTCTCTCACCATTGTTTAAAGCGAGAATCGGATCCCGGAGGCTGAATGATATACCAGCTCGCCTTGTTACCAAGAGGTTCTGAGTTTGGTCACCGGTGACTGAGTACTTCTCAGGAGTTCCAAAGTAAAACAAAGCAGCAGTCCAGTGCTTCCTGGATAGCTTTTAGGTAATTGGTGTTAGTGGCAAATGATAAACCTCTCCATTTCGAGATATAACTAATACGTGATTATTCAAAATTAGTTACTAGGATCTAAAATTGATTTTTCTGCGATGTTTATGAACAAAACTATCTTCCTTTATCCAAATCATATAGTTTAGCAGCATAGGTGAGTATCAGACGTTATAGATTCAAGGAATTGCAGTAATCATTTCATTAATCTATCGTGTGCCTTGATGCTATCATTTACTTTATTGAAGTGAACATGAAGCAGTGGGTTAATGTAAGTGCAGAGCTTAAGTACAATGTTATAATACAATTTCATATTACTGTGTGTTACATCAAATAAACTTGTCTAGTATAGGATGAAGCAATGGGGTCTATTGCGAAACACAATAACAGAGAAATGTATCTTAAATCTAAGCCATCTGTGATAGTCTTACAAATTGTAATTCCATTGAATGAAAATTAGTACGCGAAAATTTATGAGTCAGCTAAGTGGCGATCAGGTCCCCTCTCCACAAGCACACGCATACACACACATAACAGTCAGCATAATGTTGATTAGAGACTCCACCACCAATGATATCTCTTCAGTTAGTTGACAAACATCAGGGTAATAATTCAGTGGTCACCGACTTGAAATCTATCGCATCCTAGGATATTTACTCTGAATTCTATCATCACTACATCTTTAATTAAACAATGCAAAACAAAAAGCGAGTTGGATGGATGCAATAAAATCATCAAAATCTAGACAGGGTTTGAGAAAGTTCACTATTTATAGAAAAAATGACCTCTAGTTGTGAATATAGACAAATAAAGGTCATTGGCTATCTCGTAGTGAAAACTACCGTACTATTATTTTCAAGGGGAATTCATGTTCTTATGGTGTGGTAGGTAAGACTTTCAATTAATGAAAGCTAATTTTTTTCAAGTTGGTCATGTAGGTATATGAGATCAGAGCAGTAAGAGAATATAACACATTAGATGGTGAAGAGAGGGAAACAGAGAGGGACAGAGAGGAAGAGTATCGATTCCAGGTGAGATCAGATAGTTCACGTCAGTAAAAACAGACATCATTTCATACGACACATGATAAATACATTTGTTGAAATTGTAAACAAAAAATGCACACAAATATTTACTGCGGCTTTTTGTTCGTGTGAAAAGTTGTAAAAACTATGACATGACAATGATCCCACTTTCTTTTATTAGTTTTTTTTTCACTACCAATAGAATAATACTTTTAGTGAGACTGGTTTCTTATCGCATAAATCGTTCATTCAAATCGGATACATCAAGGTCAGAGTTAAACCATGATTTCGACAGAAAGTTCGCATTCTAGAGTCAAGGCGGACTGTCTCACATAAAATCACATACGACTCATTCATTCAGATGACTAGTTGTATGCCACTCACATCAACTAGTAGTATTTGCCAGCCAGATTAAACCCGGTACACCATTGCTGAGTACAACCCCAAACGACCAAAACGGCCGCCTGGTGTTTGCATCACTTCGATCGCGCTATCTAACACTACTGGCTGATGTGAGTGATATCCAAATATTCATCTCAATCAATCAATAGTTCATGGAGTAATCCATTTATGCTTGCTTTCTTGATTACCCTTTATGGAGTCAAGCATATCACATGTAGTGATCTGAATAATCTCGGTTTCCAAAGCAGAATGTGGTGGAATAATCACTTCTAACTGTGTAAATAGTGAATTAATTATGCAAAATTGTGAACTAATTTGCAAACTGTGAATTTGTCTGTCTCACGTTCAATGAATCATTTCGGTAATGACTTGAACTGAAGTTCATAGTCATTTGGCATGTTTTTAAGGAAGATGTGGGCAGTCATAAGTGTAAATTAAGCGCAACCTTGTGTCAGTACTGAAGGTCATTATTGTTGTGACTAATAAACTACAGGGCACCGTTTGATTGTTGCATGAGTCGCACATTAATGACATCATGCTGATAATTTATTTGAATGACTTGGTTAGTGTGTAAAAATTTCAATACATAAGAATGTGTTGAACCAGTGGAAGTTCAAACGGAACTGCACTTATCTGAGAAGACAAACTTATCTCCTACCTTACCATATAACTGTAATCATCATGAGAAAACGGAATCGCGATCCGTGAGGACTAAACCCCCAAATAATACACTGAAATAATTGAAGCTAACTATCACTTTTGTAACGATTCTACTAAAAGTTTTATGATCATGCAACTAGTAAGAGATTCCCTGATGATATACGAATTCAAATTCAATCTCCTATGAAGTTGAAAACAGTTTTTTGGAGGGTAATATTGTAATGAAACAGTATTTATACAAAAAGGGTGGTAGAGAGCTTGATATTCTTCCTAATCATGTATAATACTCAATCCGTTAACGAGAGAAGTAGGAAGTGTTAGTGAAGTACTTATATTGATAGCTTTTGGACTATGCAGGAAATGACTTCACCACACTTCTCGATTCTATGAGATGAAGCTTCCAAAGAGTAATTAACGCATAATCTATAGGAACAAATAATGTCCTAAACATTGTACAGAAATGGAAATCTATACAAAAGTTAATTTTGACAGAAAATACAATACTTCTTAATGAGTATACGTGATTTAACTAAGGAATAGAGATGCAAAATCAAAGAGTATCAGTATCACTGTGATGATAAACCGTTTTAGGTAATCCTATACATCACACCATACTGTATGGAATAAAGTCTCAGTGGATCAGTGATAGAACGCTCATCAACAGCATGAAAGGCGCAGGTTTGATTTCCTGGCAAAAGCACTCCTTAAACTCACCTAGTTTGCTAGCCTTCACTGAACCTAGTAGAAACGGGAGGTTGGGCGTGAAGCTGGAAATCCTATCACGTCAAAAAACCAGCACCACTGCCATTGAAAACTCAGTTTCACTTGGAACTCAAAGAATGAAAAAAAATATATTCACGATGAAACTACTTACAGCACAATGTGTAAAACATTCAGCCGGTGGTAGATCACAAGCTATGAAGCACTAAAATATAAACAAAAAGAAACAGAAGATAATTACTATATATATCAACCATGTAATTATCTATTGAAAGATGAATGATGGTTATCATTAACAGTTAGGTTATAAACACCAATTAACTTCTTTCAGATTGTAGGTTTCAAAGACCAAATGATGATTTGAAAATAGCTTATCGAGTGTTAGTTTGCAGGGATTTGATTGTTAACAGTTTTGATCAGGAGTTGACATCGGTTAGAGAATCACTGGAAAACCTGGGAATACTGGACAGCTGCTTCGCCCTATTTGTGACTCAGCAATGGTACGTACGCACCACGTTCGAATCCGGGACCTTCCTGTTACAAGTTAGGCTCGTATACCATTCATCCACTGGAACCTGACCCAATGGCGCATGAATTCTAATTTCCACCAATTCGTGATCACGACTCTTGGTCACAACTTCTCACTAGGAATCCGGACAATTTCGTCTTGCAGCTAGTCCCTAGCGAGCATCAAATTAATTTTCAAGTGTTAGGATTTGATTTCTTTCAAGTTGGATTATGGACTGTTACTTGTTACACGACCAGTGAAAACCAGTGACAGTTGTTCCGTCCTAGTTTGGGAATCATCTTGGTCTGTCTGAAATATATATGAAATCACTTTCATACTATGTAAATTTGGTGTTTACGACAAAACAAGTGTCGTGTAGTAATTTATGTTGTAAATTTTTTCTGGGACGTTGCGAGCCTGGGTTAGCGAAAAAATTCAAACATTTGGATTAAGAAAGATTTGAAGTCAACTGTTCATGACAGATGTCATTAATAAGCTAAAAGCTTGGAAGATAAAAGCAATAAACTTCGGAAAATCAAGTAGTTTAAGTGCCTGAGCAGAACTAAACATGCTGCAAATACCCTGTTGTGGATTAAATCATTCCGCATATATCACTGATGGCCTTCTACCTGAACGAGAGTAACAACTGTCTGAAGAGAGAATCAGTGACTTCCAATTCTCACCAGTATTCAGTAGCATAAATAGTTGCATAGAAGTGCCTGCTTTTTTAAAAAGCACTTCTGTTAAGACAGCATATTTTCAACCATCAGTACTACAAACAAAATTGAAATCAGAACATTACTATCAGCATTCCACTAGATGGTAATTCGAAAGGCTTAAAACCTTTGTGAAGTGGTACTGAAATGCATAATGAATAACTTTCAAAAGAAAAGAGAAAGAATCATTATTGAAAAGCTTCAGCTAGACCTAGTTATAATCAACATCACGTAATTTCGCCTGCTTAACTTATTATTTTCTTCATACACTTTTTTAGCGAAATTACAACACGCCTGTTGTGTGAAAGTTGGTGATATTACCTGCCTGAGCAAACTTCAGTAGATGGAACCGGTTTCGAACCCGCGAGGCAGTGTTTGGAAATCAGACGGGTAGACCAAGGATCAATAGCTCTACATTTACAGAACAACTCAAGACATAAAGAAAAAGAGTTTTTCAAGTATCGGTTTCGTAGGGATTGTGTTTGGTTGGTTAGGGGTTTTCATCATGAGCTGACATCACTTAGAGTTTTGTTTACATCAGCAAAAGATATGTGATTAATATAGCTATGATAACTACAATGATGACCTTGTTTTCCACACACCTGCATAAAAACATTATGATCCACAGTATTTTTCTGGTGTATTAACCAAAGTACAGTTATATGGGCTAGTGTGCATATAAATTTCATATGTCTGTGTGTTCATTTGCTGCCAACCATATGTGTACTAAATATGGTTTACCACCCAAATTCTACCAGTCTAACGTATTAAACGTAGAACAGATTTTTCAGAGTGAAAATTTTCGAATCATTTTGATCCTAGAACACACATACAACTAGACGAAGAAAGATCAAAGATAAAGAAACTTTTTTTGAAATTCTTGCTACATTTTGATAAGAAGCAGTAATATCAGGTAAACAAGTGTAAGAAGGATAAGTATCTCCTTACATTACGAATAGCATTTTAGCAAAAACTGAGCAGTTGATGGACAAATACCTTTAGTCCTAGGAGAGTGACGTTTGTTGCCTATTATCAAAGCGAATACACATATGACAGATACTTATTAAATAATGTTAACATGTGGAATTTATTATTTTGAAAATTCCACATGATAGTAATTTCTTTCCAGTCGTTTTCTGGTTCTACTTCAGTTATTCTACTAGTTTGAGAATCATTGGTAGACCACACCCACCACTTGGGTTCAAATCCGGGACCTTCCGGTTACAAGGCAAGCTCGTATACGATTCAGCCACTGAGACCCGATTCAATGACCCGTGAATTCTAACTTCTACCAATTCGTGATTTTAGCGCGACTACTAGCCAGTGTCATCGGTCAGAAATCCATCCTCAATCAGACCCCAGTGGCTGAATGGTATACGAGCTTACCTTGTAACTGGAAAGTCCAGAATTCGAACCCCGGCGGTAGGTGTGGATTACTGATGATTCTCAAACTAGGATGAAACAGTCGTCCAGTACTCCCTGGTTTTCAAGTGTTCCCTAACTGATATCAATACTTGGTCAAACTCTAAATACAAATCAAATCCTTATAAGTCAACTCTTGAAAACTCTACTAGTATTTACCAGAGAATAGTATATCGGTCACTCAACTGTAAAAGGCTCATCAATCCTGCACATGGTCCGAATTCGACTCCCGGACAACTCACTCCGAAACCTTCTCTGTATTGCTGACTGGTGGTGAGCACCCCAAGTACATCACTGCGTTGAAACTAAAACCACCGCCACTGAAACTTAAGGCTTGACGACCTATGTCCATAAAGAATGCAAAGAATTTATAAAAATTTTGCTGCATGATGTTTCCAGCATAATTTACTGCTCATAATAACTAATTTCCACATGTTTTTGCACTATTCAGTGAAATTCTCATGAGACTCGTAACCATCAGAGCAATAAGGATTTTTTTAGTATTCTAACATATTAGAGGTAGCAAAAGTTTCATTTGGAATGTTGAAAACACACCATGCCCATGAATTTCGCAATTATAATCTGAGGTTCTGAAAAGAAAATTCAATAGAAAGTTTCACAGCCAACTGAAACGATTCCTAGCACGTCTATGGGTGTCTAATGACTAATTAAACATGACTGAGAGTTTAAAATGTTTCAGCTTAACCATTCATATAATTGTGACCTCACATAAAGAAGCTGTTTGCTGCATATCTGCCTCATTCTACACTGATTGGGTGATTCATTGCAGAAGAACCACATGTTTTTGAGAAAACGCGCATGTGTCAGGGCTAAGTAATAATGTAGGAAGGGATAAATACATTTTGAAGATTTCTGGATCAAGAATTGCTGATATTTTCTCTACAGTATCAATATTTTTGTTTCCAACATTCAAAACGGTCTGCATACTAAAACAGCCAGTGAAATAGGTAGTCATGGCCAGTGGCACGAACAGGAATCTATGATTTAGTCCTACCGATGTATATGCCTTCAAAAGAGGACTGACCGCCTCCTTGATCTCAGAAGATAAGGAATGCATAGTTCCAAACTCCACTGTCTTATTTATATAGCTAATGAGTCACTAGCCAGCTCTTGTTCCCTGGATGAAAGTTCCTTACTATAAGAAACGGTTGTATTGCCAGTCTCTGTATGACTATCTCACCACAGACGATATCGATATATCTTAAGCAGTAGCGTATGATACAAATAATAGCTAATCATAACAGTTGCGTAAATCAATAGTGAGGTGTTAGAAAAATCTATCAGTATTAAACACAATGGGTGTTTTTATAATTCGCTAGTAAGATAAAAAGTCTGATAAATAGCTTTATAATCTCATTAATAGGAATATCATCCTGCGATTTCCAGTTTCTAGACAATCTCTCATGTTATTCTCAAAATTTCTTTCACGGTATTGCTACAGCAACAATATTGTTTACACATAAAATGTCACACTCTCTAGGATACTAATTTTTATACCTTCCGCAGTAAATACCCTTCCCGTTTCCTTTCTCTGTATTTTTTTAAAAATTACCTACAGTTTGCGATGCCATAAGAAAGTAATTTTTCTCTATCATTCCAAGAAATGCTCATGACTTTTGTCAAATTTTTTTTCAATAATCAGATAGATGGAGAAAATACTTGGTCTTACTCATACCACTTGGTTTTTATTTGAAAAACTAAAAATCGATTGTGGAGAGGTTTTTATGAACTACCTTCCCAGTAAATAAGAAAAATTAATGAATCAGCAGGAAAAACTTCGATAACTTTTTTGCCCTAACCACGAAATCAGAGGAAGTAATAAAGTGTCAACCTGTTTAAAATGGTCACCAAAAAATGTGTTGGCAAGATTAACACTTCAGTTCAGGTATAATCTGCAAGAATGACATTGAGCTTATACCAATAGCTTTTTTCCCCAGAATAATTCATTAATTTGGTTGATGCTGAAGGGGACAAAATTTTTCTAAATAAACTTATGAATCATTAGTTTAACTATCTACCACTTATGTTACAGAAATCGTATTATGGTAACTACAAGCCTATGGTACGTACTCCTATTTTTAAATCACCACATTTCTCTACGACTGAAACACTGGACTTTAGGTTTTCAGCTTTGAAGTTTAAAAGCTAGAGATGTTTCTATGGGGTAAGATTGCTAGTCTCACACTCAACCTTCTCTGTTTTAAGAACTTACTATCTTCTGGACGAAGTTCAGTGAGTCGGCAATCGAACCTGGGCTTCATAAATGGTTGGTAGGCATCCTACCAATGAACCAGAGACACACGTATTCCTATGGCTTAGTATATACCATGTTCGCTCTACACAATATCTTGAGGAATGTAAATTGTACATTTTAATGACTTAATTTTCACTCAAATAGAAGGACTAGTATTTTTATAAGTGAATAGAAAATATAAATAATTACGTACACTGTCAAATGTCATTGACAATTAAATTTGTTTCGAGTAAATTGGAGTGAGTGTAGTCTGCATAACAGTAACATCTGTATCTAGTCCACGTCTACTGGAATTTTAATGAAGCGGATTTTCCAACTGGTTAATTTAGACCATTAAGGAGCTTAAGAAAATTAATCCGTATTATATACTAAAGTGATAAAAGAGAGATTAGAGGTTCAACTGGAAAGAAATCCTATTAATAACACTTGATGAAAGTCATATTATCTAGTAAATGGTCTTTAAAATTATCATCACTTACACTTGAACTACACCGTTCACGTGATTCTTCAAAACACACTGACCAATTCAAATCGTTGAATTTTTCACTCCCCCATTTGTTCTGAATTAAAATTTAAAAAAAACATTTAAAAATTAATAACATCAGGCAAAATTTTAGCGATATATATATATATATATATATATATATATAAGTTCTACTCCTTGATTTCCAATGGCTCTCTAATAATTATTAGTTCGTGATCGGACTTAGAAGTAATCAAATCCCAGAAAACAAGTGACTGAATACACCATGAATTTCTAAAAGGGTTGTGTTTAACTATCGGAAGGCGAATAAACTTCATTCAACTTCTGTGAAATAGCCTGATGAATGCTTGTACTACGCGAAATTGGTATTTGCTTTGAAATAAATGTATTGTAACTAGCCATAGTGAAAGTAATACAATTTAGTTTTTCGCATGTATTTTATACTTGCTTAACTCTATGATGCTGTTCAGTTTTCAAGGGCTTATTTTGATGACAGTTAGTTACTGATTCCAAAAAAATACATTTCATCCGAATTTTTTTGTGTGAATATCATTACTTCAAGGGATCTCAGTATGTCTAGCTTATAATTTTAAAGATGAAACTAGCTCCGGGTACCGTAGCCAGTTACCATTGAGATAAATTACTCTGAATCAAAAGACATTACCTAGAGTATCCAGTGTAGTTTCTGTAAAGCCATAAACTGATTTTTAAAATTCATGGAATTTAATAAACTGTGGTGAGTTGCTGGTTTAATGACAGGATGCTTGCTAACCGCACACGTCGTTTGATTCCGATTCTCCACCGACACAGTCTAACCCCCACCCCTGATTCACTAGATTACAGGAAGTCTCAGTAAGCCAGGGAAAGAGGGAATCTTGGATATGAGGCTGACAACCCTAGTCCATAAGATAAACAACACTAGGCCTACTGAAACTTCAAAAGTCTTGAAGCCGTATGTCCCGCTTGGAAAGCAGGCAGTGAAGAAGAAAATTAGCTCTAAATTTACAAAAAAGGTGTACAAGTACCATGAAGTCGAAAGAAAAAATTGAGGAAAAACAAAAACTAAATAGAAGCAGTTGAATTTAATATTTGTTTGCTAATTAAGTATGGCATTACAGTGGAACAGTAATATTTAATGAATATACCGACAAACTAAGTAGCAGATCGCAGTAATAAATCTTAATTATAATTAGGCTATTTTTGAAATTTCAACGTCAGCTACCATAAGGGTTTATTTAAACATTCATCAAGTCCCTGGCACCATTTCTTGTAAGTGACCACCCGTAGAGATGGGTTTTACAATTTTTTCAGTTGACTGATTATTTTTATGTAATTCAGGGGAACAAAGAAACGTTTCAGTTGATGAATTAGTTTCATTTCTAAAAAACAGAGAGAGAGATGTTGCATTATATCATACTTTCAGTGTACTTCCCGAAAATCTCCAATTTTCACTAGTAATCACATAATTTGCATGAACAAATTCGCTTCATTATTGAAATGAAAGGAAATAGAGCCTTTTTGTCACAAATTGATAGTATTTCTTATAAAATAAACTTTTGGAATGAAAAAGTCATGAAAAGTTTTTTCATCTTAGTGTGATGTTCTTCACCGCCGAGAGAAGAGTATATTTATCAGGTGTTACGGGATTCATTAGATTCGAAGTCATCAGCTAGAGATTTGCAGCATTTTCTGGTTTATAATATAATATAATAAATGAAAAACTGTGGAAAAATAATCTTGGTGTTATTCCTCAAAGAGAAATATACTGTCTTCTAGCTTTTAGTCTTTAGAATAAGATCATTTTGTCAAAAATGCAAAATAGCACACGTTTCAAGATAGCCAACCAGTCAATCATAGTCAATAACATTACGCATAGTCGTGAAGTCGGCAGTAAGCATGAACTAGTAACGCGATTCATCATCAACCTAGATGACTTATGACGATAAAAACTGGAAATGTTTATAGTCTTGGATGCATGATACACTTACACATGTGAACGACAGGAAACTTCTGACACAACTCCTAGAAATTTCTTAAAATAAAAGAAGATACAGTATCCGCTTCCTAAATTAATTGCTTTGAAATATACTCATTTTTTAACTCATGGAAAATTCCCATTGTAACATTTAGAAAATCAAAACAAGTGATTCAGCTCATTTTTCCCAAACAGACATCAATAATGAGTAACTTTTTTATCATTTGTATATCTGTAATACTGCTACATACATAACATTTTCCGCAAAAAGACTAAATCTACTATGGATTATAGCCGAAAATGTGTATTGTGTAATGAGGTAACTTGAACTTTTACCCTTTTTTACTAACATGTACATGTTTTAAAAAAATGCGGATATTCATTGTTGCACTGAAATTCTTGAAGATAAACAATTCTTTTTTTATTATCACTTTAGAGGAGATCGAATTGTTTATGAAAGCTAAATTAGCTTCTATGCAAAATATTCCACGACGAAATCAGTCAAGAATAGGGTAAATGATTTCAGGTAACTTTCCTGTTCATCTTCAAAGCCTTACTAAATATATGTCGTTTATCAGTGTTCATACAATAAAAATTCCTGTGAAACCTCCATCTCTGCATCTAAGACTGTTCTCTGTAATATTTGTGTATGTGTTCATTTTAGAAATAGTCTCCTACTTCAAAGTGCTGCAGAATTAAAGCTCTCACTTTCACTCTTGTTCATTAGGAATCTGAATAGATTTTGGTAAAGCTTCCTGAAAAATCCCAAAAATTGCTTTCAGAGATTTCTATTCAACTAACCTTTGGCATCCTTGACGAAAATGACATAGGATACGGGAATGGTAGTAGTTTAATCTAGTAGAAAGCATCAAAGAAATTACTTTAACATCAGTCAATATTCGACAGACTTACCTGGCTGCTTTTAAACTCAGAAAAGAGAAAAGTGAAGCTAGCAACCTTGTGAAGAATAGCACAACTACTATTGAGATTTCAATGCTTGTGCTTGAAACCCTGTGTTCCACTCGAGAAGCAAAGGAAAAAAAACTATAGACTATACATCTAGACATTGTGTAGAAAGATTAAAAGCTAGGGGACAGTTGAGTGTGACAATAAGGTCTGTGATCAAATACAGTTATTCAGTAGAATAGAACCAGAGTGACAGTCTTATAAACTAAGAAGGACAAGGCTGATAAGGGAAGCATTGTTTATCAAATTAAGAATAAATAAATGCAACAGTTGCTCTAAAGTTAGTGGATATTTCCACTCTCCTTATTACCAATGTAGTTTAAATTTGTCGTTAATGCTATATTTTCACGGTTAGCAGTGAGTAGTACTCTACAAACTAAAGATGTATGTTCTATTTTGAAACTTTATGTACATATTCAAAAACGCTTGATAAGCATATTAATTTCAAAGTGGAAAAAGAAAAAAAGGCAGTTTATATCGAAATCCATGAATACTCACAGCATAATGACACAGAATACTTCTACTAAAATGGAAAACCAAATTAAAACAGCTCTTCTGATAGTTTTGTTTTCTATATTGGTGATAACACATAGTAACACAAGTTGTCATCGTTATTGCCCTACTCTTTTTTCTCTCTCTTTTTTCTCTGTGCGGAAGTAAAACAAAGGCATCCGCACAACTGTTTCCTTCTTTGTGAGTGACGTGTTTGGAGAGTGGATTAAATTAGTTTTCTGTCTTTCACATTTGTCTGTGTATACATATGTACATGTATTAATAGGTCGCGTGAAGTGTATGTATGTACATGCTAATAAGAAGGTTCATTGTCTGTCTAATCACAAAAATGTGTGGTGTCTTCAAGTACTTTACTTACATGACTCTATGGTTTTTTAAGAATCATTTTTGTGCTTTACATAATAACAAGTGGTAAATGTGACTGTGTATGTGAATGAGTATGCGTATACTAATTTGATGACTTCTCAATCTTTAGGTGGTCTCTTATACTGGAGTGAAATACAGTTTCTTTCTGGATCATGTGAAGAATATGTTGAGAAGATGTTTTGTACACTTCTATGTATGTGGAGAAAAAAATATATATATATCGATGACAAGAGATCCTCCTTTGATGAAGTGTACTTTTAGAAAACCTAAGAATGTCAGACAATCTTTTTGAGATGCATCATTTGAAATATTACAGTTTTCTGAATAAAACACTCCTTGTTATTCAGACAATTTGAAGATGAATACTATGATTTATGCATGAAATGGAAGTGATTTGTAAAAGTGTGAATCAAGATGATAATAATGTGTACTTTTTTCCTTTAGCAATAACAATAACACAATAACATATTCCATTTGGCATAGTTTCGAAAGAATTGAAGATCGTGTTTTTAACACTAATGATCAACAAATAATTCAGTAATTTTCAATTTCTTTAAAAATTCTCCAAACAGACTATTAAGTAAGGACAGAAAACATAAATGGTTGACATAATTGTCTACATCATAATTTTGGCAAACACAATTTTTTGAAATATCTGTAGAAAATTTATTTGTTGTTAACTAAAAACGGTAGTCTTTTCGCTTTTATTAGTGTAATGCAAATCTTATTACTTTTTCCGTGAGGAGACCTGTTAAGTGACGCCAGACACCAGGTCTTAGGTTGGAAACTGAATAGGAAACAACGAGTTTGACTGCTGAAGGTGACATTGGGGAGGATCGTATGAGGAGGAGGGATATGAAAGCTTATGGGGCGTTGTAGAGCCAGCTAAAGACAAGTGCATGGAACAGGATGAAACACTGATGTTCTGTTGAAGCCCAAGGGAATAAATAATAAAATGAATATTATTTTTTACTTATTTGAGTTCTGAGTAGAATATAGAATTCCCGGTTTTTGAAGTTTAAGTAGCTGTGATATTGCTCTGTGGTGTCGGGTTGTTTGCCTCACAACCAGCCTTTTCTCCTTTCCGGACGTCCTACTACTGGCTCGATGAGGTATAGGAGTAATTCAGTCGAGGATTTAACCTGGACCACATGCCTGGTTATCAAACATTTCACTGAACAGACTTTATATTACTGTCCACTTTAGGTTAAGTCAGGTTACACATAGTTTAGCTATTGTAAGGGCAGGCATCTGAAATATATGGAATGAAGTTGGTGCATTTTTTTACAGTCTTTGTAACACACTTTAAAACCATATAAAACAATGGTTATACTCGTATACGCACACACAAACATAAGATTATGCATTATGCTAAAGCTAGTGGTAAAAATAAACTTTATATGAAATTAGGAAGATGAAGGTGTCAACAATAACAATGACAAACTGTAAGTATAGAATAAAGTGACAAATAGAAATGACATCTATGAACTGTATTCATCGCCTATAATGACTGTTGAATTATAAACTTAGTAGAAGAGGAATACATGAAATCCGCTTAGCGAAAATGTATAAAACTGTTTCCTTAGTCATATTTAATAACATTCTTGTCAGTATTCTTGAATAAAAACACACAGTAATACAACTTTAATACCTGAAATATATAGTGAGCACAATCTTCAACTCATAATGTAAGTGACTTAATCTAATAATAATGATAATAATGATAAACTCTTTTGGATGTTTTCATTATTGTAATTTCCAAGATTTCTATTATGAAAGCTCCATCAGATTGATAACTTATGCATCCATAATGAAATTTGAGGACATATAATTCCTGAATAAAACCTTTCTAAGCTGTTCAAATGAAATGAAATACAGTTTATGGATGTCTGCCTAATACTCTGATTTGTATGATTTTCCCGTCATTTGATGTTGGAGAAGAACTGAACGGGTGATCATTGGGTCTTTTTTCATCAAACCTACACCTAACAACTGCAACGGGAATGACGTAACGCTAATGTCAGAGAAAATATTACCACCAATGCAACCAAAGGATTGGAAATGACGGAAAGTAATATGAGTGCCTTGATAGGACTATAAGCAATAAATTATATCTATTATTTATTTAAGAACCCAGTACGAGGGCAGTGCAGCTGACGCATCAGAAATGAGCAATCAGATGGCTTTATTCAGTAGTAACACTAACTTCATCAAATGATATTATACTCTGTCATAGCGCCTAAATTCGATTCTTATATTCTTCTTCGTAACCAAATTAATTAGAAAATTATTGTTATAAAAACTGCATGAATTCGACTGATTTTAGCGCCAAATGACATAGGATAAAGAATCACTGAGAACCAGCTTGAACACTGAATTGTTTTGAACCGTTTTGAACCACTCATGAGTACACAAGCACATATGGCATTATTAGATATAACGCCGAAAACTTCCAGGTTACCATGTTATTAAAACAAAATGACTATGTTGTACTATTTGGTTTACAATAATTATCTTGTCCATATCCATTCATGACGAAATCTGTCGTGGAATGAAACGCTTACAGTAAACTATGTGATTCACGCTTCTGTTTGTCATTAAAAGCTTTGAAACTAAACAAAATAAGCATTTTTACTATTTCAGTTGATGGTGACTAGCAGTGGAATCCAGACAACGCATTTCTTCTCACTTCAGGATTCTTATGCTGGATGTGCCTGCATTGCCAGTAAGTGAAGGTGTTTCCGCTGAGACTCGAATCCTATACCTATCGTTTCAAATGCCAGAGTGCCATCCACTAGGCCTCGAGCCTCAAGACAGCCGCTGTCTGTGCAACGGGTATTAATCACTATTCTTATTTATTTTGATTTTTGATTACAGCTTGATTCCACACTGTATTTTTGGTACAAGTGTGGAATTTTCAGCGTGGATATCGGTAGCCCAAAATTCGCAGGCCGACCATAGATATCAGGTGTGCGTCGGCGTGGGTTGATTTGAAACGATCGGTATCAGGGTTTAAGTCTCACTGGGAACGCAGTTACAAATTAAACGAAATGTGCATCTTGGATTTCATTACCAGACACGATCAACCAAAGTAATATCACATTTATCCTTAGACACCTTAGAATCATCTCTACTAGGAGTCAACATAACAACGAAGATCGAACATTTCACTGCAACATATTCAGTCAATAAGAATTAATACAAATTAACACAAAAACAAATAATAAGCGTTTTTATTTTACTCAGCTTTAGGAGTGTTCTGCTATACTTTAAGTAAATGATGCGATATTTCATTTGTATGTCAGATTACTCTTAAAAATGAAGTCATCTAATATTAACAGATTAACATTCAATATAGAAAAAAATTCCCATTTAGACCTTTAGAAAACAGAAAGATTAACATTTCACAATATTTAGAATGTTACCAATAATTTGTCTTCAAATTAGGCAAAGGCAAAACAGTTTTTTCTTAAGTAATCTCCACAATTTTCCTTGATTTTTGTCAGTTGAATAATATCACACCTCTGTACATTGATGTATGTGATTCTAGGCATTTAAACTAACATATGTAATGTAACACTTAAGAGTTTAAAAAGAAAAACTGAATGTTTCACAGCATATGTCCTTATTATATCATGTTATGATATTTATTTATTCCATCAATGACATTTAAAAAATTTTTTTTCTTGTTTCACAAATTCTTGCATATCATTGAATGCATATACACTTATGAATTTAGTTTCATTGGGAGGGAGAGGAATGTATGCTTCTTTGTGTGTATGTGTGTATGTGTGTGACCATAAAGTAATTTGCCAAATACTAAAACAACTGATAAAATGAAACAATTATGACAAATAGGTAGTGATAGTATTAGTAGTATTAATAATAATGTGATGCATATGAAAGACTGAAAAAAGAAATAGGTGAGGAGAAACAACAAAACGAAAAATTACAAAAGTGTACAGTGAAAAATTTTGGTTTGCAAAGAAACAAAAACCGAGACTGCTGTACTGACTGCCTGGTTGACCGACTGATATGACCACTTTAGTGTTTTGAAAAAAACCTGTACTAATAGTGTTGATGATCATAATATACTCGCATTTTCAGCTTAAGTTATGAGTGGTCATCACATAGTAACAGAAATATATATAAAGCGGAAAACAGGACATAATTTGAAAAACAATATTAAATAAATGTAAGTGTCAAAATATTTAGATGTTATGTATACACACAACATATGATATGTCGATTAGCGAAGATTGTACTTCAACTGAAAATTTAGTCATAGCAACAGTGTTTTGCGGAACAGACGGTACCTTCTAAAGTTAACATGTGATAAATCTGAAGTGAGATAATGAACTCGCATAAATTTGTTAAAAAAAAGTAAAAAGAGGACAGGACTGTTTTCAGAATCTATTCAAGTCGTGACAAATAACTGTGTATTTCACACAGTGTTGACTACCTCTCTCTCTCTCTGAAATGCTCTGAAATGTTATACACATAGACTTAGGCCCAAAAACTTTAGAAGATCTTCCATGTACTTAGAAATTTGACATTTTCTTAAATGACTGAAGACACCCATTAACAATTCAAAAGACTGACTAATGATCAGAGAATATTCTTTTCTATAAATTCGTTATCAGGTTCTACATTTACGTGAGAGAAATAATTAAAGAATTATCATTATTAACAGAACTAATGTTTTAGATTATATTGAAATCAACAGATCACATTTCAAAAGCATCAGAATGAAATAACATGCACTAAACCGAATGTCAGATGAATTAGGGAGGGTAACACATAATTTGTGGTTTCGACAGTAGGCCAATGTAGCGATAGTGACTAGCTGGATCCGTTTCTTTTGCACACAGTGCTGCAGTTTATTTAGGCGAATTGCAATTACCTCTACTGTTTGGAGTGTTCGGTATCTTGAAGCCTTCGGTAACTTATTCGATACTCTATAGATGATAGAGACAGACTCTTCGATGCTACTAGCTTTGTAGCTTGTTTGAACAAGGTGATCTGATATAGAGGTGTTGGTGGTTCTAACAGCATCTTTATTTAATCCCGCCAGTAGGTCTTCCAAGCACGAAAAAATAAGTTCCTCGAGAAACAGACAATATAATAGGCTCCATGGCAGCATTTGAATTGACAGACACAATTAGAGGTGTCTAGGCCGGGTACTTCATCATTCGGTTTCGGGATCACAACCGTTCGTGTGAAATATATGGTTTGTTGGTTGTTGTTGGTGATTATTTCACTTGGTATATCACCTTCGAATTTTGTCACATATACAGGGGCTACTTGTTAACAGATACAGAAGAATTCTTTTCTACTTTCTTGGCGAATGGTTTAGTTATGAACTTTTCAGGGTAGCTAATTTCACTTAAAATGTCGCATTTTGATTGGATGCTAGTCATTGACTAGTGTAGTGCGTCTAGTTCTTTGTTTACGATGTGGTCAGCATTCTAGGTGGCATGCCATCATGGGGCACTTTAAACTGTTTATATTTTAATATAGCAAAAATATTCATTCAGATATCTATAAAACACAACATAATCGAGCAAAGAATATTCTTTTCGATAAATTCCTCTTCTGGCTCTACAATTATATACATGTTTATATACACAGAATATTCAAGGTTGGTAGTTAATAACAATATTAGTGCTTTTTAAATAATATCGATTTGTAAAGCAAGATCAATGCAATTACAGTTCACTAAAAATACTTAAATTATAATAGTAATAAAGATATAATAGCGAGTAGGATATCAACTAAAATTAGGAAATTTTCACGAAAATTGAGAATCATTCAAACCTAGATGGCCAAGGTAGGGACAGCGTCTGAACTAACTTCTTTTGGACGCACAAATTAGGCTTTTTAATGTGGATCCCAACAGCCTCAGCAATATTTAGTAATCGAACTCTTAAGGCGAAGTTGAGATTTGTTGGTATCCGATAAATAACTCTGAAAGCTTGGTTAACATCAATCCTATGTTCTGTATCCACCAGATGAGCCAAAATAGCGCTACGGATAGATTTTGTTTGGCCTTTGCTTAACCACGCAGGGTGATGTTCGGAAATTCGACGAGAAACACGCCTAATTGTGCGGCCTATGTAACTGGCTCCACAGGAGCAATTAAATTGGTAGATACGCATGGATGAGGCGAAATTAGGCAGTTTGTCTTTTACTCCCGAACGCAGAAGAGAAGTAGTCTTAAAGATACAACGTAATTCAGCAGCAGGCAATGCTCGTTTTACCGCATTTCTAATACGCTGTGTTAGTATCTCGCTAGTGTTGTCCCCAAGGAACTGCATCTGAAAGAATAAGGCCTTTTTAGGAACTGTTGGTAACTTCGGCTGTTTTGGTTTCAAATTCATATTCTTATCAATAAACTTTTCAGGATAACCATCCTCACTTAGCAACCGTTTAATATTATTCAGTTCTTCATCAAGACATTCGTCCGAGCAAATCGCTCTTGTGTTGTGAACCAGGCACTTTATCAAATTGCGTTTGTATTTCAAGGGCACAAAACTGAGAAAATGTGTGTACTGGCCCGTTGATGTAGGTTTTCTACAAACACTTCTTCCTTGGGGACAACACTAGCGAGATACTAACACAGCGTATTAGAAATGCGGTAAAACGAGCATTCCCTGCTGCTGAATTACGTTGTATCTTTAAGACTACTTCTCTTCTGCGTTCGGGAGTAAAAGACAAACTGCCTAATTTCGCCTCATCCATGTGTATCTACCAATTTAATTGCTCCTGTGGAGCCAGTTACATAGGCCGCACAATTAGGCGTGTTTCTCATCGAATTTCCGAACATCACCCTGCGTGGTTAAGCAAAGGCCAAACAAAATCTATCCGTAGCGCTATTTTGGCTCATCTGGTGGATACAGAACATAGGATTGATGTTAACCAAGCTTTCAGAGTTATTTATCGGATACCAACAAATCTCAACTTCGCCTTAAGAGTTCGATTACTAAATATTGCTGAGGCTGTTGGGATCCACATTAAAAAGCCTAATTTGTGCGTCCAAAAGAAGTTAGTTCAGACGCTGTCCCTACCTTGGCCATCTAGGTTTGAATGATTCTCAATTTTCGTGAAAATTTCCTAATTTTAGTTGATATCCTACTCGCTATTATATCTTTATTACTATTATAATTTAAGTATTTTTAGTGAACTGTAATTGCATTGATCTTGCTTTACAAATCGATATTATTTAAAAAGCACTAATATTGTTATTAACTACCAACCTTGAATATTCTGTGTATATAAACATGTATATAATTGTAGAGCCAGAAGAGGAATTTATCGAAAAGAATATTCTTTGCTCGATTATGTTCTGTTTATATTTGATGGTTGGAGGCAATCGGCAGGAATTCTTGGACCTAGGTTTTGCGCTAGCTGACACTCGTCAGCAGGGCATGTCAGCTGATATGATTGAGTCTGCACCAAACAAAGGACTAGGCAAATTACACTATTCACTGACTAGTGTTCAATCAAAGTATGCAATACAGTCCTACAAGAGGTCAGCTGCAAGCCCGAAGAGCTCAGTGATAAGGTCCCTGACTTCAGCGTTGGGTGATGCGGATTCATATCTCAGGAGGAACATGAGTTCCCACAAGATTGCAGATACGCCCGCTGACGAGTGCTAACTGGCACAAACCTAGGTCGAGCAAGGCTTCCTGCCGATTGCCTCCAGCCATCTAGGATCAGTAACCTGTCGTATACTACAAGTTCATTTCCAATCTCATTTCTGAACAAATAGCTTTGACTCTTTAGCTGAGGGTTTTTGCTTAATTTCTTTAATACCGGAGAGGAGCAATGCTGTGGAAATGCGTATATTGACTAGTCCAAGTACTTTTTTAAACAAATCCTTTTTAATATCGTCATCAGGTCTTCTTGTAAGTAGGATGTCTAAAAATGCAATTTTACTTAAGAATTTTTCTTTACATGTGAATATTATAACTAAAAGTATTTCATTGAATTGAGACAATAGTGAGTTGCTGTCCGAATCACTTTCTTAAAGGATGAAAGCATCATTCATATATCGGTAATAAAATGCGAATTCTCTAATAAGGTTGTTCAGAAGACCAGGGTGATAAGTAATTTAGAAAGAAAACCTCAGCGCTGCATTGCACAGCATGCATTAACACACAACCGCATAATAGGCTGGGACAGAGTAAAAATTCTAAAAAGTAATATGGGTAGATGGAGAAAGAGATTGATTACTGAATCCCAATTCATTGACTCTACACCCAACATATACAACAGAAATGACTCAACGCAAATACCGGCGACATGGAAGATATTATTACCACCAGTCAAATCAGGGGTGATAAATAGTGTTAAAATGTATTCAATTCAATTCACATTATAACATTGTAGCAAGTTACTTATTTTTACTATAAAAACATCTTATTTCCCATCTGATTGTATTTGATTGATAATACTAATATTATTTCTGAATGTACATTATCTTATATTGATTTTTATTCAAATGTCTAATCAATTTCACTTATGTATACAAATGAAGTAAAAAAAAGTGTGTGAGTGACTCGATATGATTATGATCAATAGCTTGTGCTCGAAACGTCATCAGCTAATAATACTGTACAACTTTGTGCAATTTATCAAAATGAAATCGTATCCATAACGGAGTTATGCTCTACCACAGTGCCCAAGTTCTATATTTATAGGACCAGAGAGAAATCTGCTAACATGGAACACAATGGAGAGCCCATTGCCACCCTGATAACATATAACTGATGGAATAGAGAAAGTGAATAATTCAGTATTGGTTTTTACTTCAAGTGAGATGGATGTCTGGGAGATGAACTGTAAGGCTAAACAATGTAACTACTGAAAGAATCTCAGAGATGCATAGCTGACTTTTTAAAACTACAAGTCATTTATTTGAAAGATCTGCTCAAGCTTAGTACAGATAAGACATCAAAAATTAGCCAGTAGACGGTTTTCTTTAATAACAGTAGTTGTCACTTCACTCCGAAAAAACTATTTTCAGCATTGTACACATCGCAACAACTTATCTCCTTATATAATTAAAAACGAATTACATAATCACAAAAACTTGAGCTAAAAGAGGAATAATATATGTGACAATAATCTTTAAAATATTTTGTCATTTATTCACACATTATTATAAAGTAGGTTTATTAGTTCTGTTTTGACACGTATCGCTTCATATACTACAGGTGGGCTAAACATGCTGCAGTTAAATTTTCGTATTTGTTCGTAAATACATAAATTCTCAAAAGATTTCTTCTAGTTCTAAAAGAAAAATGCAACAAGGAAATTGCATTTAAAGATGTTCAGTTTGTAATTAGTTGTGTTCTTTGAGGTGGTTGGTTTAATTACGGAGCTTTCGTCGTCCTTCTGGACAACATCTTCAGCTGAAGTTTTGGCATAAAATGAACTGATTTAAATTCTCCGTGAACAATAGAACTGCGTCGCTCGGTAACCATTTTCGTGAGTGATAGTCGATATACATCAGTACTGATCAATTTTTATTGACATGGATTCTGAATTTTGTCGTCACATGATTTACTTTCTATTAGTTGGTGGATTTGGTCTATATTAACATGTTTGTTAATCGCATATTCGCTTGAGTATCAGGCTTCCAGGAACTCTTTGGAACTTTTTGTGTTTCCTCTGTTTAAAATTTCGACATTATCCCAATCATACTGATGTCCATAATTATCTATATACACTGATATGAAATAATATATATCAATCTTTTTAGAGCTAATTTGTGTTCTTGGATTCTGATTCGAAGGGGACGCCCACTTTGACTGATGTAATGTCTGTTACAGTTCATATAACTTATTTTGTAAATGGTATTAATTCTATTATTCCTAGTAGTCCCTACATTGAGTTTATATCAACCTATCTGTTTATGGCTGCTTCATTTCAGAAATGCTGTTGCTGTGTTTTGAGAATGCATTTTCAAATGTTCTATTGTTGTCTCAGTCAAAGATGTGGTTTTCCTTAGTCGTATTTGACTAAGACATACGACAAATGATTTGATCAGCGTATTTATGCTAATAATTTAGTCCTTTTTCTTCCAAATCTTCAATACTTATCAATTCTATTTACTTTAATTTCTTTTGCATTTCTATTTTTACCTAACTTCGCCTAGTTTGGTTGGTTTTGTTAATTTTACATCTTTATATCTCTCGTTGATTTCCACTAACTGTAAGGGTGTATTATAGGCTAATATACAAGTCATATCAAGTCCGATCTGATTTCAGAATAGAGAAAAGAAGTAGCGGAAAACGCAGACATGAACAGGTTATTTCAGTAAAGAGGTAATCAATGCCATCAGGAAAGAAGTTTGAATTTCAATATACATTACAGTGAAATAGATATTTCATTCTGGACAGATAACTGGGAACAAAACATATATCATGTATTTTCACAGCTGATTTGTGTCCTGGATTCTGAGTCGAAGGGGACGCCCACTTTGGCCGATGTAATGTCCGTTACAGCTCATACAAGTTATTCTGTAAATGGTATTAATTCTATCTTCTTTTCTGTTAGATCTTTCGGTTTGTACAAAATCGACTGAAGTGATTGGACTGGCTTGTGTGCTATATCTATTTCAAACGGTTTCAATATTCTAGCTGTTATTTTGGAGATATTTTATATACATGTTAGAATGAATTAAACCAACCAACTCAGATAACACAACTAATTACAAATCATCCACATGAGCTACAAGTTTTCTCTGTAATTTCAAAGATGTTCAGTATCCAACAAGATGATGTTAGCCAACTACTTGCACAAATTAAAATGCCTATCAGCAACAATGCAAGTTAGTTGGGTTAATGGTGTAATACTAAACTTGCCTGAAGCTTTCAAAATCTTTCTTGATATGATATAGTCTTTTTGAGAAATCCAAGGAAGAATTAGGGAGAATACATTGAATATTAAGCTGTAAAAGAAGAGCTTGAGTCATACCAAAAATCTTAACTTCCTTGTGTAACAAGTTAAACGAAGGATGTTTTAGAAAACAACAAAATATGGGATGAACAACAAAATCAGTATAGAAATTGGTGCCAAGATAGGTAATATTTATTTCCTATGATGGTGCCCTTGATGTCACAAGAATCATGGGACTAAAGCAGTCCATGAAACTAAAATTAACAGTCTGACATGTAAGATTTTATAACTGTGACAGGAATATAAAGTTTGAGCAAGTAATTAAAAGGAAATCACATGAATTTCATACACTGATAATTAATTTCATCCAAAAATTATTTTATTCACATTTCCTTACTTAGAATTTTTTGAAGGCTAGACACGGTAAAAAACAAGTTAATTGAGATGCAAATGTCTGTGTAAGGGTTTCACTTTTTACATAAAAGATTTCAATCGTTTGATTTCGATGATTCCAATCGATTTCATGATGAATTTTATCAAAAATTAAATAAAGTAAAATAATAATTAATATCACCTAGGGAACTGTCGTAAACTGAGTAGCAGTCAGACAGATGCTTGTCCTGCCATGAGACTTCTAGGGTGAAGAATAGAGATAACTTAAGATTCAGACAGTAGCTCAAAATATGGTGTCCTATTCGTTCCCAACTTCTTTTAATCTGGAATATGGTGGAATCTTTTCAACATATATTTCAAGAAGTATTATAGAGAATTCATGACTGATTGAGTTGACTAAGAGTGATAGAATCTCAAGTATACACAACACACTTTAGAATCCGTGCGGACTGTTTTGATCTTAAACTTTTTCTGATTCCTTTGAGTTCCGGGTGGAAAGTAGTGCTTGAAGCTTTGAAGATATTAATAGTATCGGTGTTGTTTTTATGGAATGGAATCGCCAGTCACACACCCAACCTTCCCTCTTTTCCTCACTTAATAACGACCAGGTGGAGTTTTAGGAGTGCGTCATTGAGGATCTCAAACACTACCTTCTGCATGGTGGCTAGCGTGCATTCTACCACTGAACCGCAGACGTATCTTGATCTTGAGTACTATTTAGTTACTCAGATACACTGTAACCTAAAGTGTTTACTGAAATTATAATTCTCGACTGATACACAAGCTCCCTTACAGACAACCAAATATCACATCTACACCATATGTTACTTAATTTGACAAGTGTCACACAAGTCTTTTTTATCCGAACTGAGATATCGTTAGCAATCAATCTGACTAGCGATTATTTAGTATGGCATTAATCCACAGGAAGACTCGAACCTGGTTATCATGCTACTTAGCTCTCGTCACAATGCGCCATGGTGGCAAGTCAAATGTCATGGTGGCATAGTGGTTAGGACCCTCGCCGACCATGCACATGGTCCGAGGTTCGAGCCCACGCCGACGCACACCTGATATCTATGGTCGGCCTGCAAAAATTGGGCTACCGATATCCATGCTGAAAATTCCATACTTGTACCAAAAATACAGTGTGGAATCAAGCTGTAATCAAAAATAAAAATAAAATAAATACTAACTTGACTGATGGAATTAAGTCTGAACCAAACAAAGGACTAGACACATTGCACCAACTGCTAACTAGTGTTCAATCGAAGTATGACATCAATCCATAAAGTATACAACTTTGGGTTTGGTTCTCATAGGGAGGTATAAACTGCTGGGTTGAGATCAAGTCGCTAAGAGTCAACGACCGAAGGATATCGGAGACAGGTTGGAATTCTTTCTCAATGGCGCAGAGGCATTTACTCTTCATGAATTCCTAGGTCCATCAAATTCTCATCATTCACCATGGATTAACTCTTTCTGAGGTACATTTTAGTTTATTGTAGTGCCTTTGAAACCTCAGTTAGAAGGTGAGTCACGTACTAGTAGAACGCATTTATGTATCTCGTTGATCTAATGGATTGGTTAGTGGGATCCAGGATATAAAGGAAGTTTAAGGAACTTTTACAGCAAAACAAAAACCAATAATTCCATCAACAAACATCGAAGTAGACATCTTGGAATAACTGCGTTTCCGAATCAAAATGGATATTTTCAAGTGGACAGTGTTACACATGAAATTATTCTTAGGAAATATGCTTAGGAACTAATTTATAAAAGAACAGCTTTATTTTGACAATAATTCATGAGTTTTTTTTGCTGTCGACAGAAATAGAAGTGACCGTCATTTTATCAATGAATTATTATTATTATTATTAATAGTAGTAGTATCACTCAAATAAATGATTAGATGACCACAATGAAGTATTCATTGTTCTATGCCGCCGCACTGAAATGCTGGTTATAACAGGTGTCATAAGCATTTGTCGGTGTATGTTGATTTGTATGTGTGTGCGTATGTCTGTAAGCGCTTCATTTCTTCTCACTTCTTATACTTCCAACTGTGATACAAAAATATTCATATCTAGCACCTAAAGTTCCTCTTTATTGTTTAATGCAATACTAAAAAATTAATAAAATCGACTAGCAACAGTTTATGCTTGTCTACCACAAATTTAAAAAATAAATAAATAAAATAAAGTAGATCTATAGGTCACAGGAAGTGTGAAAAAAAGAAGAAAGGAATTAAACGGTTAGAAACATAAATTAATAAATAAAAGTTTACTAAACAAAAGTTTACAGTGACATCCTTTGGATAAGATATATGCGTGTTACACATCCTATATTTTGCGTTTTATTGATAAGGAAGGATTATTGAAATAATAACTGTGTTGAAAAGCGACTCTACATGAGTTTGAGCAGTATTCTAACATTTTCCAGATAACTCGTCCGACGCTTTACCAACTGATTTCACCTGCTTTTTATCTCTACTTCAGTGTATTCAGAGTGTAGACGGAAAATTATGTTCAATAAACTCATCTCATCATGTCGAACTGATAATTACATATCACTCATTGAAGGAAAAAGAGACAAGTTGTATTTTTCCGCACTTGGTGATAAGTCACACCTATTTTTGGGGGATTAATAGTAATTGACTGATATTACCTCTTATTTAAACAACCTTGTGAGTGGTTAGGAGCCTTAGGTGGTAATTTAGAATCACTGTCTGATAACTGTTTAATTTTGTGTTCACTTGCTTATCACAGTGATCATTATTGATGAAATCCGGAGAGAAGTGACCAATGGTTTCCTTCAGGTAAGGTGTGAAGACAAATGTTCACAGATATCATTGGCTGGCAGTTGCTCTATGTAGTGTGGATTGGTAAAAGTTAGAATTCATGAACCTTTGGATCCCGTCTCAGCAACCTCATAGTTCTAAAAAGGTCTATGATTCGATTCACAGTGGGCTCATGAATGCCAACTGCTGAAGTGTTTCAGACTACGGTGAAACAACCATCCACTACTCCCTAGTTTTCAGTGGTTCCCTAAATGACTTCAGTTTGTGATCTAGCTTGATATCAGATTCGTTCAGATAGACGTACAATTTATGCATTTCAGGATTGAAAATAACTTTCAGTCTATCGAATAAAATACTTGATCTTTAAGTTATTAATCTGATCTTTAATAAATTCACCAAGCTCAACTGGTAATTTGGAGAGTGCTGATTCGGATCCTGCCACCACCCAGATTTATGTATTCCAACTTAACTTATTTCACTCCCTGCCTTCCAAGTGGGTTTATAAGGCATCAAGTTTGAAGTTCCGGTAGCCGTGGTGGTTTTTATGGGGTGAGCTTGATAACTGCAGTCATTTTCGAGCTTTCTGTCGGCTAATAAACTGGTTGAGGTTTAGAAGCGTGTCTGTTTGGAATCAAACACAGGTCACGTGCGTAGTTGGTGAGTATTCTACCTTTTGATACACCGAAACACCTCACCATCAATTACCACGCATTGTTTGTATCAGTCATAGTGTATTGTTCAAGGGATATTCTGGGCAGTCTAACCATTAGTTAGTCTCTGAGCATTTATATTTACAAGTATGTCCCTCTGCTTCAAAACACATTTGAAGAAGAGGGATATATATATATATATTTCAGTCAGTCTGATCCTAAAGCTTTCTTCAATCATCCAAGAACACTAAATATTACCCAAAAAACACACAAACCAATGAAAATCATTGGACACTGAGAAGCTGTTACATCTGTGATGATTACTCCTCAGGAGTATTGATCACAGTGACCACATCAGGATCTAAATCAAATCCTTTCATTTTCAACATATTTAAGCGAACAATATTGTTTTCAATTAGATCTCATCAGACTTAAATGTAATATACATAAGTTTACAAATAAAAATTCAAATATAAACCAATCATGGTGTTTGTCTATAGGATAATACGATGGTGAATATAAATTGTGCAATTAGTCATAATAGTAGTAACGATAATAATAATAATAATAATAATAATAATAATAATAGTAATAATAATAATAATAATGGTCTTATCAATAATAAGGATGAAAAAGTGAGGCAATTTGTGATAACACGAATAATGAAAAACAGTATGACTAAACAAACAATTGTTCAGGTGGAAGTAGTAGATAAAGGCTAGTAAAAACAAATGAACCGATTAAGTAATGTTAGATTGTATGGGAAGGAAATTAAACAGGTTTGTAATGAAGATAAGATTAAGGGATGATAAGAAAGGGATTGAAAATATAAACAAGGGGTGGTGTAGAAGTCTTTAGTTGGTTATGTCTTAATAGGCCAAGGGAGGGATAACAGCTGTACGAACTTTTTGAATGCATAGTTTAGGTTTAATAGTTCTAGTGCCTATCGCCTCAGCTGTGTGCAGTAGACGAATACGAAGTCTATTGGAAAGATTCGGTGGGATATGATGAATTACTTTGAAAGCTCTCGTTTTCTCCACTACATGACCACTAATGTCACAAAATTGAGCTACGGATTGTTTTTGTCTGTCCTTTGCCAAACCACTAACACGTTGGCTAAGCTGTCTAGTAGTACGCAGAACATAACTGTCACAGCAGGTGCAGTTGAATTGATAAATGCATATAGATGTGGCAAAACTAGCAAGCTTATCCTTCGTTTGCGTTCCATTCATTCGTCAGCTAGAGAATGACAAACATAGGTGTGCTGCGTAAAATGCTCTTCGTATACTCCTGGAAAGTCTCTGGAATAATAAAATTTCACTTGATAAGCCACCATTAAATTGCAACTTAAACAAAGGTTTCTTACGTGCGTTCAGGTTTTCTCTCTGATGTTTTCATATGTTTCTTTATAAAATGTGTTCTGTCCCACGAGACTCGAACCCCCCTTTTTGGCCTTAATAAATCATGCTTGTGATAGTATTTTCATCAATGATAACATATTCATGTCTACAATGTGAGGGCGAACTTGGTCTCAGACAATACACCTAGGTGATAGTTGATTTTCCAACTGACTTCAGTTTGTGTTTAAAAAAGAGCTATAATTGACCATGATGACAGAAATGAAACAGCTTAATTCGCGTTCGAAATGATAAGGGTAAAATTAGGGTGTAAAAATTTGTACGATGGACATTTTAGCAGCTTACGCAATAGGGAATTTTGTCTACCTCTTGACATAGTCTACCCTAAATGATAATTTAAGGTAACATGATAAGCCTTAAAACTGAATCGAGTTGAGATAATTTTCAACAAATCCTTTTTCCTGCCTGACCCAACTGGTGTAATTATAATTCGAAATATGTGATACGCAAGGCCATGAAATGAATAATTGAGTTTGCTCCTATAGATTACGTCATCATGACCGCATTCGAATAGAAGGTGAGGAATATTTTAAGCGGATGGGTGAAGGGAGAATAAAGGATTAGTTTGGAATTATACTGTCACTGATAGTAAGTTATCATTACCTGGATATTCCTTGAGTAAATAAACTTCTGTTTTGCTGACAAAATGAAACACAGTGCCAATTAGCTTAATATCTCCCGATAATCTGTGATATGTTGAAATGCTTGGAATCATTTTAATTGAGGGTTATTCAGTAATACAATGATTTAGATGTCATAAAAATTTGACACTACACTCAGAAAAAGGATAAATTCAAAGCTTAAATCAAAAGCTTAGACGTTATAACTCGCTTATATAATTGGGAGAATGTCTGACACTAGTGAAAGACACAGTCTAAATAACTAAGGTGCATAACGTTTCACTTGAAATCCTTTGACATATATAAAGAACAAGGATTTAAAACTTTTCACATGAGCACACTCCGGATCGTTAGTTGGTTAGTTAGAAGTCAGTTTCCCGGTATTGGGCTATAAGCCACGTTTGTTGATTGAAGAACTGGTGATTCTTCCCATTTGTCCAGGTTGAAGCAATTGTGAAGTCTGACTCGAACCTGGAACTCAGTAACTGAAATCTAAGTGCTTAAGCCGATAAATTATATCGTCATGATAGGACACTCTACTTCTACTTATCTTGAAATGGTCACTGAAACTCAGCCACCAGGTGTAATAAGCCACTAAGGGGTCCGAGAATAATGAATAATTCGTAAGGATTGATGAGGTTTTGGTTGATTCTTATGATAGAAAATAACCTTATCATGGAGCTCCACATCATAATGTACATTACCACAATTAATTTGAGAAACACAAATATGAGCATCAATAGGATAGAATTCAGTATTGGTGTGTAACACTTCAGGTTGTCTCATCGACTATCAAAGGGAAGGTATGATTTTCCTGTTACCCTCTCTAAGCCATCCGCTTGTGTAAGATTTTTAGAATGAAAAAGAAACTCCTTGAAGATGTACTACTGATTTATGTGAAGATTACGAAACCATGTGCGTCAAATAATAATGATTTTACCACAGATCGAGGTGATTTAAACACTAAAATATTGTTTTTCCGACTGCATGCAGAACAAATCAGCAGTACACACGAATAGATTAACCTGGAAAGTCAAAATCAATTCAGGTCATCAGAATTCCGACCAGCTATTTAAGCGGATCAGGAAGACAGAAAACAGTTGCTTGTTTGCAAAGTATACTGTCTGAACTGAAATTTCTCAAGTGACAGGGACATTTTAAGAAATGCAGACTGCAATAAATAGTGGTTAATCTCTATGCTAATTAGATTACAATTTTTCAATAAAATTCATCATCTAACTTTTAAGCTATCCAACTGCATAAGTCAACTATCAATTTCGTAATCACGTAAACAACAGCACACCTATATTTACAGGTCTCAAAAGCGTTGATATGCTCTGAGTGCTCAAGTACAAATAACTGTTTCTGTTATCGTATCTGCTGTCAGTTGTTCACATAGTTAGTTAATGAACAAGCATACACCAAAATGCGTTGATCTTATTTTTTGCCTTTTCATCTTCAGAAGACAGATTATTTCTTACATCTCAAACTCTCTTCACTCCCACCGATTTCCTCGATAAATATTTATCGTGAGTAGACATATATATATATATATATATATATATATATATATATATATATGATGTTAGGGGCAGTCAGAAGGAAGACTTAAACCTAAATTCCGTGTTTAAAGTCACTTATCAGCATACCACATCTACAACCTTGAAGGAACTGCTAAAACCTCTGATTATAACACTGGGTAACTCAGGTTCAACAAGGCAGTAGAAAAGTCCTTTGAAGTTGGGAATACGCCTGGCCAGAGAATATAATATTGAACCTGGGTTTGGGCATCCTGCCAATTGTCTGCTAACACTTACAACAAAGTAATCATGCTGGTGGGTTACTTAATTTGGTGATCACACTGCGAATTCAACCTATACAATTCAGTTAAACACCAACACTCTACGGAGCACAAGCAAAAAGTCAGGTAAACGCAGGCACATGGTTCTTGAGAACCATAAAAAACGTATTCTTTGAAGAGAAATTTTAAAATTTTCCACCACCGGAGTTGTCGGTAAATACATTTTGAATATGATTATGACTAGTCATAACCTCATAGTATGTTCTAAATTTGTCCAAATTTTTAAAACCTAGGATCTGTAAATTAAGTAGCTAAACACACTTTTCTATACTGATTCTTTCGTGAACTGGCATTAAATATAGAACAGTTGACATTCATCTTGTTTTGTAGCTGAAACTCTTTCATGATTTTAAGCGACTAAGTAAATGTTGATAAGTAGCAAGAGATTTGAACTGTCTGTCTACAAAGTGATAATCAGCTATCAAAACTGAAATACCAATACTATTTCATGAGTAAACTAACTGTATATCAGTACCCGAATAAGTAGTAGACTACTGGGTGGGTATCAATGGATTCACGCATGACTGGGTGGTTTGTAGTCAATCAGCAAGATGCTGTGGACCTGGGTTTCGTGCTAGTTGGCACTCATCAGCAGGGCGTATCTGCAACCTTCAATGAACTCATGCCCCTTCAGAGACTCGAGCCCGCAGATGCGCCTTGTTGATGAAAGTCAACTGATAGGAAACCTAGCTCTAAGGCTTCCTACCAATTGCCTCCAACCATCTAATATCAACAGTTCTCAGTGCACTGTAATGGCCAGCCACCTAACATGGTGGCCACATTGCTAACTGACTGATCGAATTCAGTCTGCACCAAAGAAAGAACTAGACACATTACACTAGTCACTGACTAGCGACTAATCAAAAATGCCAGGACCTTTAGTTTGCAAGGTAAGCTTGCAGACCAACTCGATCCAATGATCCATGCATTCCAGCTTCTGCTAATTTGTGATATATATATATATATATATATATATATATATATATATATATATATATATATATATATATATATATATATATATATATCACAAATATCACAAAAAAAAAAAATCCTCTTGCTTGACTTGGTGCTTAAAACTTCCAATGGTTCTCCATTTGATGGCAGCCTGTAACCATTCCTGTAATTAATCAAACCACTGCAAACCAACACTTGATAGAAATCAGTTGGAACCGTCACTAGAGACTAGACATGTGATATTGTCTAAACCCCAGTGATCTATCAATGTTTGCATAAGTCTTACTCATGTGTTTACTTAACGAATTCACTGAAGTTCAACTATCCACTCTACTCATAATCACAAATGAAGCGTGAAACAAGTAAAAATTAAAGTAGAAACACAAACTGAAAAAAGAAAGTGAAGTCACCCACTGAAAAATAATAATTATTAGTCTTAACATGATAAAACTTCAGAGGTCAACAGCATTGAATAATTAGCCGTCCTGACTTCTACTTAAATTGTGAAAACACAAAACCCAAAAAGGTTATGTCATACTGTGCTATCGCATAACTGAACAACTTATAGGTTCATTCATGCTTCAATAAACTCTCTGTCAACATCATTTATAATAAAGATAATAATAAATAGAAATTAGCTTGAAAATATAAAATATACATGAATAGTTTCAAGTAGTTATTAAAAACCGTTAACAGTATTGTTGTTCATTAAATATATACACCACATTTGGATTAAAAGGCTTTATTTTCGAAAATCTAACTAACTGATTTGTCTACCAGCTCTATCGAAAACTGTAAAACCTCAATTTGTCAATCGTCTTAATATTTTATCGGATTACATGAAATTATTGACGCTGTATTCTGCCCTGCCCATATTGGCTTAACGGTCAGTTTGACTGTATGGGTAATCTAAACCTCCTGGATTTAATTCCAGGCTAACTCAGAGGTGTAGGCAGTTGAAGACTGCTAAGGGAGGACGCAGAAGCTACCAGGCACTTCTTAGTTTCTTAGTGCTTTTTCATATCATGTCTGCTGTGGATTAAACCTACCCTCAAATAACTGGAGACGACATAACTCATATTAGTTTACTAAGATTATAACAAAAAACCAACGAGGTTGATGTCAGAAAAATCAGCGACAATTCTGAGGATCCTAGAAGTTGAACTAATTACTTTTTTGCTAATGATAGTTTTGTTTGAACACTAGATGAGAATTAGCAGGACTATAATTATTTAGACATTAAATCCTTAAGATGATATCCATGCTTCAGTAGTAAAATTTTAGCAAGACAGCCACTCAGGAGGTCTAAGGTCCATTCCCAATGAACTCACTCCTAAAACTTTCCTGTTTTACTAGCAGGCAGTAAGCTCGGGTAAATAGCGATATTAGGCATCAGGCTATTAGCTCTGTGCTTCACTCGGGAAGCTAAAGAATGGATCGGAAATTATATGACTTAAAAGTAGTGGATTTAACGGGTTTCTGTAACTCAAAGCACTGATAAATCTAAATACACAGAACATGAACCCAAATATTTATCTATATTTTAACAAAAGCTTCTATTGGCGCTGAAAAGAGGTTTCATCTACTGACATAGATATAAAATTCATGCTTAACATAAGCGACTTCTCGTCACGGAATTAGTTTACAATTTTTTCGGCAAAGTATTGAAGTGAGATAAGCTTGGTACATGTTACACTTTATATTTGCTTTATATCGGAGCTAACATGAATAAGCAACTTCAGAAGGTACCCTTTACACATAACGTGGCTCAATGGATATCTTTTTGACGATCGAAACAATGAGTACTGGGTTCGAATTTCAGTGGGAGCACCATCAGTTAATGAGAAGCAAGCCTATCCCTTTGACGAGCTCCAGACAAGGGTAAACTTGCATAGTAGAGTCTAATGCCAATCACTGACAGACAGGCAATTTGGAGTTGGAAAGCTCCACTATATTTGGCTTGATACTTAAAACTTTAACTCAAAATACTAGGATTAGCATAATTGAAATAATTTATGTAGTGCAGTATACTGTTGGCAATTATTTCTAAACTAGTTTACATGCCAAGATTTTTCTTAAAAATAGGCTGTCCAACGCTGATATGACTAACAGTTTCAAATGCCGAATAACTGCCTGAAGTATATAAAGTCAAAAAGTACATCGAATGGACGAATTACTGGTAGGTTATCAACATGAAGTTTAATTAATTCAACAATATTAAACGCATAAGTGTTAAAATGCTAGAAAATAACTCAGAAGGATAGATTGATAACATGAAAATTATGGTCAGATATAAACCGTTTGTTGCAGAAACTAGGTTCGAACCTGAGTTTCACACGTGTCGGCAGACATCAGCAAGGAGTATCTGCCAACTCAAAGGTGTTCCCTTGAAATTAGGAATTTCTGTCTTCATTGCCTTGCACTGAAATTGATTCTCCTCAATAAGTAAACTTATTTTCAATATTTTTTTAGGGATTTGATTTGTTTCAAGCTTGACCATGGATCAATATCAGTTAGAGAACTGTTGCAAACCATGTAGTACTGGACAAATCTTTCGTTCAAGCGTCGGACTCATCATCGGTACGCACCCACTAGGGTTCGAACCCAGAGCCTTCCGGCTGCAAGGTTGACCAGTAGACCATTAAGCCACTGCAACCCGACTGGGTGGCCCATGAATAACAAATTATAACCATTCGCAATTTTAGCACGACTACCAGCCAATGTCATCAGCGAGCATTTGTCCTTACTCTCAGCTGGGGGGACATTGCTGGTCATGAATTCTCACTAGAACTTCAGACAACTTCTTCATGAAGCCAGTCACCAGTGAACATAGGAATTATTTTCAAGAGTTAGTTTGTAGTGGTTTGATATGCTTCAGGTCCTACAACGGATTGATATCAGTTAGACAACCATTGAATTTATATCATCTATGATTTCGTTTAGGACCAACCTCGCATAATATTATTTCTACAGAGATGTTGAATAAATCATAGAATATGAAATGAACGAGGATAATAATGAATTAATTTACAAACTTACATGAAACACTTCTTGCTCTTTTGGATTACTGAATAGTTTCAAACAGTTCGCTTTACATCGGGCTCTGTCAAATAACCTTTCTTCCATCCATGAACTGGTTACACTACATTCAGCTTCGTGACAGATATTTAACACCGACAATGATAGGGTTGATAATAATATAAGAGAAATTTGAAATGAATATTTGGTAGAATTTAAAAGTTTAGTCATCATTTAACATTTTCCACGCTGATTATTGCTTTTAAAATGGAAATCAGTGAATATATACACCACAGTTTATAAAAATACTGTTTTAAGTTCGAATTGTTTTTATGTTTTAAGTTCGTTCAATTTCTTTTTTATGAATCCGGTAGTCTTCCATTTTCGCTTTAATAGACACAATGTCCACCAGGTCAACTTTAACTGTAGTTTAAGCTGAATCTATGATAATTTTTCTCTGTAAAGTGATATTCGGATTATTTTAGCCAATTAGAATTTCACTATGCTCTGATTGGCTGATTCACAAACAACTACCGGCTAGCACCATACCGATTGGAAGAGAGTAAAATTTATAACTGATTTGCGATAAGGGGTCAGATTAAAACTTAAGTTAGGGTTAGAGTGGTGGTACCAGGGTGGAGGGTAACATTTACTGTTGCCAAACTATGCTCATACAAAATTCTTTAAATATTCCCATTTATAATATTTGAACAAGACATATAAGCGAACAATATTGTTTTCAATTAGATCTTCTCCAGGCTTTACTCTAATTTACATAGACTTATATATATAAAATTTTAACCAACGACGGTGATTTAGTGGATCAAATAATAATAGTAACCATGATAATAATAATAATAGTAATAATAATGTGGTAAATGTTTTGAACGAAGTTAATAACGATGATTATAATGATAACAAAACATATATAGGTGATAAGAATAACAAAGTTAGTATATGCATATATGTAGACAATTCAATAAATAAATAAATTAGGTCAAATCAAATGGAACGATAATCAGAGTTTAAATAAATATCGTAAAAGTACGAAGGAGAGGGATGATAAGAAAGGGTGGGAGGGTTTTGAATAGAATTCACCTAGGCCAAGGGAGAGACAAAGGTATTATTATCATGATTACTATTATTATTTGATCCACTAAATCACCGTCATTGGTTAAAATTTTATATAAGTCTATATAAATTAGAGTAAAGCCTGAAGAAGATCTAATTGAAAACAATATTGTCTTGTTCTAACATTTAAATTTATAATATTGAAAGAAGGGTGAGGTGGTGGTAATGTGGGGTCAATTTCAATGGACACTGAATATTTATGCTTTTAACTCATGTTTGTCCGTTTATGCTATGTATGTACTGAAGCTTTACTTATGCTTGTACGTATACATTACCTAATTAAAACAAAATAACAGATAATACAATATTTATTTCCGGGTGTTATTTACCTTTCGTTAGTCCAACAATTCCACATTTACACAACATAATGAGTTTTGTTTACATTTTTTGGTAAGATTACCTTTGTACCAGAACATAAGTTGTACGGGTGTACATTCTTTGGTGATTTCCTGTGGGTTTCATGATACCATTGAGTTGGTGATTTAATAGTGAAGCAAAAACTTGTCTGATAAATTAACTTGAATCAAGAAGCTTCTGAGTTAATGCAACTGTATTCGACTGACACGCCAAATGTCAATGACACTTGCAGGCGGTCGGGCTAAAAGTGCAAACTGACAGAATCATAATCCATAAGTCTTTGAAATCCGGCTAAATGGTCAGTGATCGTGACCTTGTTACCTGGACCTTGGGGCATGGGTGTGGACTGATGAAGAGCCCCAAACCAAGACGAAATACCTGTACAGTACTACCTGGTTTTCAGTGGTTCCTCTAACTAATATTATTCCGTGGTCGGACTTGAAATAAATCAAGTCCCTATAAACTGGCTCTTGAAAAAAAAGTGCCATCACTCACCAATATGCATGTATTATATATATCCAAACCAAGTTCACTTTTAACGGTTTGAAAAAATTTGGGCATTGGGTATATGATATTCATTATAATAAAGGTTTTTTGTATTTCCCAATGAATGAAAATACAAAACGAGATTGTTTTTACTGACGTTTCGCTATTTAATGCTAATAGCTTTCCCAAAGTATTTGTTTTTTCATTCATTGGGAAATACAAAAAAACCTCTATTATAATGAATATGCATGTATCCTTAGTTTGTGAACTGAAAGTAAGATGAACGTCACATTCTTAAATATACCGCTAACCAACAGTAAGTGACCAATAAAGATATAATTACTGGGAATAAGAAATCTTATCAACCATACCATGAAATAAGCTTCTGGTAGGGTAAAAAATTTAGAAATAAAATATTCATGTCTTTTTGCGTGGAATAAGTTCTGTATAAGCAGTTTAATTCAATTTTACCTGACACTTTTGGATCGTGTCACGAATGGAAATCAGTAGTGAAATCAGTGGAAAGGAAGAAACACTGTATAACTGTTTCGTCCTAGTTTGAGACTCTTTGGCTGTATGCACTAATAACCATTCCATCTAAGCATAGAGTCCTATATTGTCAGTGTAAGAGACAGATTGATGAAAAATCAGCCACTCGGTTGAAATCCAATAACATGAATTCTGAATTACGTCAATCTGTAATACAGCGCTATTACAAAACAACACTATCGATGACAGCCAACTTTGTATTCGACACTTCTCAATACAAGAATTTCAGGATATCAGTTGTTTGGGCATAAACGGACTAGGGATCGGTACACAGTCTGGTGATACACGCCACAAGTCTTTGAACCATATAGAAGCACTGACTGACCTATCACCAGTATTGAAAATTCGAATCTTGTTCCTTATTTTGAGTTCTGTTGGTTTCCATATGGATTTCAGAAAAACGAATGTCAGTCTTTCATTTCCGATCCCACCTTTGATATCCTCATGCTTATCGTGTATAGGTGAAACGACATATTAGTTTTCTTTAATTCAGTGAATGTTTCATTCACTCATCATGGGTAACTATTGCCTTAATATCGTCGCATAAAATATCTGCTTAGGCTTTCGTATCCCTATGTAAATCTGACTTAATTATAATATGAGAGACAATGGTTCATTTTATTCTTTGTAAAGCATATTCAAAATTATCTTTTTTATTCCTAAACGTTCCGATTGGAAGATGGGGCTTCAGGCTAGAGCTCTGAAGTTAAGGTAGCAGCGCTTATATTTTTATGGGGTGGGGTTGCTGGCCTCACACCCAACCTTCCCTCTTTACCGGCCTTACTACCGGCTTAGTGAGATATAGGAGTGCGTCGTCTGGGGATCGAACCTCGGACCACGTACTTCGTTGGCCGGTGCACAATTCAATGTAGTCTTAGTTTATCGAATTAATCTGTAAATTAATGAGGTAACGAATATAGTTACCAGGATAACTCGAGTCAGTGCAGTGGCTGCTGGGTAAACAAATGTCTTTATTTATTAGTTTTGTTGCTGCGATTTCTAAAAGTAAAGGTAAACATTGTCATCTCAATAACATCGATATTAATGATGATTCAGTCAGAACGTTTATAAAATGAGATCTAATTACGTAACAGTTCTTTCCGATATCACTTCCTGAATAAATATGTAAGTGAAGGATGAATGTAAACGTAAACAAACCATCAGATACCGTTTACGTGAACTGCTATAGATCAAATATGCATAACCTAAACAACGGAAGTTATAAATTCTGATCGGTAACGGGAAATTAATAACAACTCCAAAGGCACTGGCAAAAATAAAATATGCAAGCGTTAGTTTGTAGGGATTTGATTTGTTTCAAGTTTTACCACGGATTGATACCTTTTAGAGAACCATTGAAAATCAGAGTGGTGGACAGCCGCTTCTTCCTGCCTTGGGACTTAATAACAGTACGTACTCACACATAAGATAATGTCCTTGGCATGGTCGCAGGTACGCATTGTCGAAGAGTCCTACAGTAGTACAGAGCAGCTACACTCCGACCTTCCCAAAACACACACACTTTGCATTATCATCAGTAGTTCTGTAACCAGTATCGGTTTATGACGAAATCTAACTTCAATCAGATTATATCATTAATAATTCAACTCGATGTTATTCGGTGGACGGTGACTGATAGTGGAATTCAGGGTGTGTACCTCGGTCAGATGAGACCTTAATAGAATAAAATAGGCATCCTGGATCCCACTGTCAGTCATTATCAACCGAATGGCATCAGCAATAGACTTCAGATATCATCAAAAACATCCGTACTAGCATATGACGTGTAAATGGAGGCCAAACATTTCGGTTCAATCAGTTAAGAGGAAAAACACAAGTGACTTAAATAATTCAGCCTCTTAATATATACCTTATGTCACTACAATCATACGACATATTAGGTGAAAGTTGGATATTATTCAAAAAGTAGTGATTCAAATCAGCAGCTTCTAACTGTTTGAAGGTGTAATGCTTCAAACTCCGATAACTCAAATAATGTAGAATACGCGTGTACTGTTCGGCATTCGCGGCTTAGCTTTGACTGTTTGTTGCTTATCTTCCTTCTCAGTAATAAGTTTGTTTACCATTCGTTTTTCTTTGCTTAATCTGAATTCATTAGCAGGCAGGATACTAATTCAGTTGGTGTAATGTAGGATCAGTTTTAATGATAGTATTTTCCCACCATAATAAAGGATGCGTTGAATTAATATTGGCAAATAATTAAACCTCTTGACTAAGAATTCCCTAGCAGTTGTTTCTAATCCTTTAGCGACTCATATGTTTATCCCACTTTGAATCACCACCCATTACATAGATAAGTGACCATTTATCACTGTACAAAATGACTATCTCGCATAGATATTCACAGATTGCAAAGTACAGTAAACACTATTTTTCTTTTTATTTCTTGCGTTCCAAGTGGAACTTAGGACATCAATCATTTCGAAATTTTAGTATTCATAGTATTATTTTTACCAATTAGGTCTGTTGGCTTTACATCCACCTTTCCTTTGTTCTTGGGCTTACTATCGGTTAGTAAGCTAGGCGAGATTGATAATTGCGTCAGCTGGGAATGGAAACCCGACGTCCAGCATGATTGGTGAGCAGCCTACCACTGAACCACCAACCATCAAAACAATACTGCACAGTAAGAATTAACAGTGTTTCTTTCCTGTACCTTGCAGAGTTTCAATAAATTTGAAGCTTTTATAGACATAAGTTTATTACTTATTAACTGCAGCATTTGTAGAATTCTATTCTGAATTCAGCCTTTGCTACCCATTTCAGTGGCTTCTATTAAAATCAGATGAAACTCACAAATGAGATGAATAAGGACTAATACAATGGAAACGAATTCTAAAACACTGGGAGGGCTTGCAAATAGGTTGACACAAATCATCGATTAGATTACAGAAGTCCTTATACCGGATGAATTAAAGAGTGATAGTAAATTTCTGATTAGATTATCTCTTTTTGTCTTGCTTGTAGCGTGAAGTGTTCCCAGATGTTTACTGAAATTAGATTTTCTGATGAAATTTTTCGTGTTAAAAGTTAGTCCGACAATCTTATATTTTTATGGCAGTTTTGTGTACACAAAATTGGTTTACATCAGCAAATGGTCTAATCTTCTTTGTGTTAAATTTTGGGTTTCAGTGAAACAAAGACACATTCGACTGATGAACCTCAAACAGGATAAAATACACGTCGTCGATCTTACTGCTAATTGCAAATTTGCAAATTCTTTAAAAAATACACTCATTTATGAAATTGTCGTTTGCCTGAAGTACTCTAAGTAAGACCGCAGATTACAATGAATTCATTGTATTTCATTTCATTTTAGTCATATTTTTTCACGGTATCAGGATCATTTGTTTGAGCTTCAAAATATCTGAATGATTTGAACAATCACTGAAAGCTAAGAAGCGCCAATCAGTAGTTCCTCTCTGATCTGGGACTCATCAATATCGCATACATGATATACGTTTTAGCTTTATTAAGCATGCTATTACAGCAGAGTTTAAAAAAAACCCGACGGTAAATACTACCAGTTTTACTCGTCCAAAGAAGAATACATTAGTATAGGATAGGGATCATAAGTAAGGTTTAGAAACTGTCTAATTTTCAATATTATGTTAGCACTGATAAACAGGCATTAATAAACAAATGCTATCCTATATCTTTTTTTATTTCCTCACGTTCCCAGTGGAACATATGGCTTCAAGGCAGAGGTAGTGATGTTTATTTTTAAAGGATGGGGTTACTAGCCTCATGCCCAAACTTCCCTCTTTACCAGTCTTCTTACTGATTTAACGAGATAAAGAGTGCGTTGGCCGGGAATCAAACCCCAGGCCACATATGTCGTCGACGAACATTCTACTGCCGTGCCACCGACGCACGCTCTATATCTTGAGAACATTTAATTGTCAGCTGATGGGATTATATATGGAGGTAAATCACTCATCATAAGGTAACAACAAAAGTGTGTAAATGTTATATTGTTTAAAGTGTAGAAATATGTCAACTGCTAGTTCTGTCACAGCTTCCTTATTTTTTATTCTATTTTATTTTTTTATTTTTTATTTACAGCTTGATTCCACACTGTATTTTTGGTACAAGTATGGAATTTTCAGCATGGATGTCGGTAGCCCAAATTTTGCAAGCCGACCATAGATATCAGGTGTACGCCGGCGTGGGCTCGAACTCCGGACCATGTGCATGGTCGGCGAGAGTCCTAACCACTGTGCCACCGATGGAACTCTGATGAGATGAATTTAAAGGAATATATCATGGACTAGAAAGATCGTAGCTCTCTAAAAGAGGTAGTAGTACTTGGTAGGCAGCAACCGTCACTACGGTTAATAAACGGTCCTGACCATTTTCTGAATAAATCAAAATATCGTATTCATAAGTATTAAAGGAAGCAAGTTCTTAACATTCGTAGTCATTTTATGTTAGGATATGATCTTACTGAGTACTGGTAACTAGATTTCATTGAATAAGTCACAAAAGAAACAAAATATTACCTTCAAAATACCGGACTACCTAAGAAGTTTCACTTACTTAATGAAACTTGTGACTTGCTGTTATTGCTTCGCAACACAATTTTTTGGTTTGTTTTGACGTTTTGCTTGGGAGTTACTTGAAATATGATATTCGCTTGTTGGCAAATAGCGGTGGATGCACGCCTCGTCTTGTTGAGTATCATTTGAATATCCCTCTATCCCGAACTAGTGGTGTTACCCTGGAAACTCGGGCTTGGTATTCCAACTTCGAATATCTAAGAGTGTTCTATTCGGCTAATAAGAACTAAGATCAAAAGGAATAACTTAATTTCTCAATCTTAATATTCTAAAAACCTCGACAGATTACTAGCTTGCCAGTTTTCTAGCCGGTCCAGAGTCCGGATAAAGAGGGAGGGTTGGGGCGTGGTGCTAGCAACTCCACGCCCGTAAAACAAACAAATCGCTACAGAAACTTCAACGAATAAATATATTAAAAATTCTAAAAACATAAACAATAGCCTTACTTTTCGCTGGAATCGGGGAAGTGAAATGACGCAGGCTGGTGAAAGCCTTCGGGAAGCCAGTCAGCCGATGTGCCTTCTTTCGATGAAAGCAAAAGTAAGGATGGGCACCTGGAATGTTCGTACAATGTACAAAGCTGGAAAGGCTGCCCAGATGGCCGCTGAAATGAGAAGGTACAGAATAGAAGTGTTGGGATTCTGCGAAAGCAGATGGAACGGAACTGGAAGGTGTCAACTACCAACTGGAGGGACAGTAATCTATTCCGGCCACCCAGAGGACAACCACGAGCACACCGAGGGAGTGGCCATCATGATTTCACCAACAGCAGCCAAAGCTCTCATGCAGTGAGAACCAATCTCCTCCAGGATAATGACAGCTAGGTTCAACTCAAAAGGAAAGAAGGTAACAATCATCCAATGCTTTGCGCCTACAAACGTCTCAGAACAAGAGAAGAAGGAGGCGTTCTACAGACAACTACAAACAGTAATGGACAACGTCCCAAATGGCGATATCAAAATCCTGATGGGCGACATGAATGCAGAGCTGGGAGGAGACAATACAGGAAGAGAACCCACCATGGGTCGTGAGGCCCTCGGTGAAATGAACGACAATGGTGAACTCTTCTCAGACTTCTGCGCCTTCAATGATTTGGTGATTGGTGGTAGTGTGTTCAAACACAAGGATATACACAAGGCGACATGGATTTTACCCGATGGAAACACCAAAAACCAAGTAGACTTCATCTCAATTTCAAGAAAGTGGAGACGGAGCCTACTGGACACAAGGTCGAGGAGAGGAGCAGATGTGGGTTCAGACCACTATCCAGTACAAGGGACTGTCAAGTTGAAGCTAAAAGCCTTGAGGATAGCTGGGGATAGGCCATAATGCAAGTTCAACACTCAAAACTGAAGGACACAACACAAAGGACCCACAAAGGACACTTTCACTGCAACTGTCAGAGCAAAGCAGGAAACACTAAGTGATATCACTGAAGAATCATGCGTGAAAGACCACTGGAACTCTCTGAAGGTGATTTTCATCGAAACATGTTCAACGGTTTTAAGAAGAAAGAAAATACAAGAAAAGGAATGGCTCTCAGTGGACACTCGGAAGCCAATAGATGAGAGGAGAATGGTGAAAGAGAAAATGATTCAATGCAAAGACGGGTAAGAGAAGGAGACGCTGAGCTCAACTTACACAGCACTGGACAAAGAAGTGAAGAAGAGTGCTAGGAAGGACAAAAGACGATTCTACGACAACCTGGCTGCTGAAGCTGAAAAGGCAGCAGGCAAAAGGGACCTGAGGACATTATATCAGATAACCAAGTCTCTATCCGGGAAGAGATCAACACAAGCGAAACCTATAAAAGACAGCCAAGGGAACCCAATCACCAAGGAAGAAAAACAGATTAAACAATGGGCGGATCACTTCAAAGGACTCTTGAACCGACCATTACCTGCAACTCGTCCAGAAATACCAACAACAGCGCGCACACAACTGCAAGTTGACACCAATCCTCCAACGAAAGCTGAAGTCTTGACGCAATCAAACTTCTGAAAGCTGGAAAAACAGCCGGACCAGATGGAATACCCCCTGAAGCACTGAAAGCGGACCCAGAGACTACAGCAGACATGCTGACTCCATCATTGCAAAAGGTCTGGAAGGAGGGAAAGGTGCCTACTGACTGGAGGAAAGGTTACCTCGTGAAACTACCAAAGAAGGGCGACTTACGCCTCACTCTGCAAGAACTGGCGAGGAATCATGCTCCTGTCGACGCCAAGTAAAATCCTGAGTCGCATCATCCTGAAGAGAATAAAGGACGCACTGGATACAGAACTCCGACCAGAACAAGCTGGATTCAGGAAAGGCAAATCATGTACTGACCAAATTGCAACTCTACGCATCATCATCACAGAACAAAGCATGGAATGGTAATCAAACTTCTACCTCAACTTTAAAGACTTCGAGTAGGCTTTTGACAGCATTGACCGTGAAGTAATTTGGAAACTACTCGAGAACTACGGCGTACAGTGCCCCAAATATTCATCATCCTCACTCAACAGCTGTACGAAAACGGCACGTGTCAAGTGATCCACAACGGAAAACTCAGCGAGGCGTTTGGAGTAAACACAGGAGTCAGACAAGGGTGCTTATTATCACCAATGATATTCCTAATTGTGGTGAACTGGATTATGCGTCAGACTGTGGGAAACGAGAAGACAGGAATATCCTGGACCGACGTGAAGAACCTAGAAGACCTGGATTTCGCGCGTGGACGATTTATGTTTGATGTCACACAAAATCGAAGACTTACAAGCGAAAACCGACAAAATGGTCGGAGAAACAGCAGGCGAAGACAGGTCTCCATGTGAACATAGACAAGACGGAGGTTATGAAAATAACCAACCAACCGACAACAACAACAACAGCAACATCCAGCACCAATCACCATCAACGGGAGGGATTTGAAAGAGGTTACTTCATTCACTTATCTAGGGAGCATTGTCTCAACTACAGGCAGTCGGAACGGACGAGGATGTCAAATCGAGTGAGAATCGGGAAGGTGAGAGACGCACACATTCATCAACCTGAAAGCAATCTGGAAATCTTCGTCACTCAGCATCAACAACAAAATTCGGTCGGATTTTCAATACAAACGTAAAGTCAGTCAGCTCTTCTATATGGGACGAATCAGAAACTTGGCGGGCGGGTCACAAAGAATATTTCCAAAAGGCTGCAGACCTTTTTAACAACTGTCTTCGCTCAATACTGAAGATCAGATGACCGGAAAGAATCACCAACAAGAACCAATCGCCAACCGACAAATATGCAGGAGAGAATGGAGATGGATTTGACACTCGCTGAGGAGGCCGCAGCTGGGTGGGACGTCAGTGCAAGGGTGACATGGAGGAGATCGTGTGAAGAGGAGCTGAAGGAGTATGAACTAACATGGATGCAGGTGAAAAGTACATCAAACGACAGAAGCAAGTGGAGGCGTGCAGTTGAAGCCCTATGTTCCACTAGGAACCCAATGGAGGAATAATAATAATATTCTAAAAAATTAAGTGCTTGGTTAGCTGTTAAAACCACAAGGAAAGATATGTGACACCTAGATTTTGTTGCAGTCCATAGACCCTTTAATCATTTTGAATATTGTACTATAAATTTTCCTAAATGTGACAAGCGGAACGATTTCATCACGAAAGAAAACAGGTTAGAAATAACTGAAAACCTATAATTGAAACATCAACAATGAGAAGGAGTGGCCAGTGAGTTCCACCATGTTAAGGCGAAGTGGATGCATATAGGTGACGCTGGTGGCAGGTGGTAATGTATCACAAATTAGGAGAATTTAGGATTCATGGGTCACTGACTTTCTGTCCAATCGACTTAGTGGTGAGCAAACTTGGCCTCATAACCTGATGTTTCCATGTTCGATCATGATTTGTATCTTGGGTGCTTACTGATGAGGAGTCCGAAATTACAAAAAAACAGCTGTTCAGTGTTCTTTGATTTCCAATGATTCTCTAAGTGGTACTAGCTTGTAATGAAATCTACACTTAAATTAATCCAAATCCTTACAAAAACTCATAATCGAAAGATTTCATAATAAAGTAGTATTCCACCTTTGAGGAAACCAAAACATAAGAAAATGGCGTATGTGGGTAACAACTATTTAACTAAACGAGGTCACCGGTCATGTTCCCGTATGACTTAATGAGTAATCATATTGTTTCGTCAGGATATCTTCCTTGAATAATACGTACACATTCAAATTCCCTTTTAAAGTTAAAGCTATTCAGACCTGGTATTATTATTAAGTGTGAAATATTATAACATTGGGAACATCATGTCAAATACTCCAGCCACATCCTTTGTAATATTTTCTGATAAAGTAGGCGTGTAAATATGATGCGAAAAACATTTCAACGAAAAATGGGAGTAAATCACTCACTGTTTGTGTGATGGTGGAATTAAGTGGCTGAGATTAGCAACTAGCAAACAGGAGAAAATAAGATATAAGTTTTCACACTAAACCATTTCACCCGCATTTTTAAAAAATTAGTGATGATCGGGTAAGCGAAAAGAAAAACAATTACGATTTCATCATGAGCTGACATTAGTTAGAGAACCATTGGAAAACCTGGGAGTACTGGATAGCTGTTTCGTCCTAGTTTGGGACTCTTCAGCAGTACGCACCCGCCGGGATTCGAACCCAGGACCTTCCGGTTACAAGGCGAGGTTACAAACCAACACTAGAAAAACAATTAGTTAAAAACATTGTTTGTAAATAAAATTCGGAAACAAATAGAAAAGGTAATTTAATTTTAAAAGGCAACAAATGGGTTCAATGAGAAATAACTTAACAAACTAGTTTTAAAGAATAACAAATGTCCATCTGATATAAATCAAAAAAAAGATATAGGTCAGTGAAGAATATTCCTTTCGGAGATTTTTTTCAAACCTTTGCACCTGCAGTGTTCTAAAAACTTATGGAAACACCTATGAAGATTATTTGCTTCATTGTAGCTAAGCAAAAAGACCATACCAGTAGGATATTGTCTAAATATGCACAAGAACATCTCTTAATATGGTTGTCAGAAAAAAAATTTAGATGAACCAATAGCTCCTTTCCTCAGCATTTGTTCTTACACATCATTCTGTATCGCTGGAGAGATTTTTCAAGATGACATACAGAGTAAGTTCGTTCGAAAAGCTCCTAACTACATCTTTTGTCCATAGTAGAAGCTCTAGCTATGCACGAGAAAAACCCGAAGGAGCGTATACTGGAGCAGTTTGTCCAGTCATTTTTACCACTATAGTCTTGAACTTTTGTATTTATACAATAACTGGGTACGTAATCCACCTCTATTAATTCTTTCTTCTTTCAAATCCACAGTTTGCAAATTAGTTCTCAATTTTCAAAGTAGCAGGTGGTTATTTGACCACTGTGTAGTGTGAGTGATTTCCAACTTCTCATCTCAATCAATCAGTAGTGGTGTATTTACACTTGCTATCTTGGTTTCCATCTATGGTATCCAGAAGATCGTATGTTGTGATCTGAATAATATCGGTTTCCAGCACTCACCTAGGACTGTGAAAATTGCGAGTTACTCTGGAAAAATGCGAACTAAATTGCAAACTGTGGATTTGATATACGATATCACCAGTTCGTCCAATTAGCTAGCCAAAAAGGGTATTTTGAACTGATTTGGCTGTCTGAGCTGAGCGAGACTCGGTAAGCCGGCGATGAGCTCGGCTCCAAACAGCCATCCACAGTTTAGATCACTCTGATCTGGCTAGCAAACCCTACTGGTTGATGTGAACAGTATCGAACCATTCATCCTAATTAGTCAGTAGTATACAGCGTGATGCATTCTTCATTCTATCCTTTCAAAATTAAGACTATACAAATCTGCTGTATAAATATGATTGATCTCTTACTCACATGAATAGTATTTCTGTTATTAGATGGTTGAAGGCAGAAGGCAGGAAGCATTGGACCTAGGTTTCGTGCTTATTGAAAGATGTATCTTCAGAAAGATGTATATGCAGTCTTGCAGGAGTTCATGTCCCCTGTGAGATTCAAATCAGTGTCACCTAATGCTGCAGTCATTTCTGAACGCTAGTCGTCACTGATGTTTTTAGATTACTTAAGACTGGTTCAAGAAGTTTTGTAGTTTATTCATTTTCCATTCTGATATATAATTTCATTTGTTCTGATATGAACTGATGTAAAAAACTGCCCTTTATACACATTTCCATGGTACTTTTAAACACTATATAACTGCGCAGCTTTGAAGAGAAGCCACAAAAAGAATATTCTTTGTTGACTTGCATTTTTTAATCTAGTTTTATTTTATGTATGTAACTTGATCTTACATCATTGCTATCATCGCTACTTTCATCCGGAATTCTAGTATCTAGCAGATTCTCTGAAACAAACAGTTGTGTTAATGGTGTACTATTTTAGTGTTATATTGCTTCTTTTGTAATATAGGCTATCTGGGATGTGAAATGTCCTAACTGTACCTCAAACTCCTTCGTAAACTATGAATGTGTTGCTGAAGAATACCTGAAGAAGACAAAACATCACCTAATCACTCTTCAGCATTTGAACAGTTTTCAGTCGGTCATCTGTACACACCTCAATTTACAACAAAATTTTGATATATATCATAGGCAAAAAGGGCTAAATACTTGTAGAATCCTCTTGACAGGATGGCTACAACAAGCAAGGAATGTTAATTAGTTACATTCTGGTGATTTAGGATATTGTTTAGTGAACATCTAGTGCTCTGTTTTTGGATGGTACTGATTGTTGTTGAAAATCATACTGAAGCTATCTAATTTGCCAGAAGTCCTTCAACTGATAGACGCTGTTTACAATAAAAATATCATATATGATCCAAGTCAGTGTGAAAGAAAGTGTATGTTATTTCGTTCAGCAAACAGAAAAGCAGGTAATTAATGACAAAAACAGAGTTGTTTGTCGATTGAGGTTTTTATTTCATTTTACCAGAAATGACTTTAAACCGATTATTGCGAAATATAGAATACACTTCTTCAAAAAAAGGTTATTAAGGTAGTACTTGAAGTATGACTTAAAATTTATATTATTCATTTGTGTTTTTTCTGTTAGCTTGATTTTTGACTGAAAACCACCTCAGTGTCAAGATTTTGATAATTGAGATGTTTTCAACGGAAAATTATCATTGAGACAGAACTCAGCGATTGGTATCTTTTCAGTTTTATGGAGTTCGTAATAAATGGCAAGTAGGGATGAACATAGATGTTTAACTTACAAGCATAATGTGCATGTGTTTTAATTTATCCAGTGAATTATACTGAAGATCAGGAAAGAATAGTTCGATTAAGGAAGTGAGTGGACAGTTAATACTTCCTTACTGCACACACCATGAAAGTTGGTTTCTTGTTTGAGTATCTTGAGCAGAGCAAAGCATAGGGGAAAACTACTTGAGACCGGTCACACACTGCCTGTTTGACGTAGGTTTTAAAGTTGTGTCCACGTGAAAGTTTTACTGTCGACTGCAGACCGCCACAAAATAAATCAGGATGTACAATTTTTAGGGTCGAGGGCTTTTAATGTCCTCCTTCTCCAAGGTGGAGAGGTGGTGTATCACGTTCAGTGGAAGTCAGAAGGGAACACCTTACTGCTCTTATGTATCTATTCATCAGTAGCACAATTTGCCCACAGTCCTTCAACGTAGTGTAAATGACTTACAGTATGACATAACTTCTTTCAGTATAAACTTTATTCAAACGATCTTTCTGGAAGTGTAGGACCTACCGAAATATCATTTTCAGTCTGTGTATCTAGCTGGTCATTTCGAAAAACAAAGTAGCATCTATCAGTTGGGACTGGATTACACTGGAGTACCTTCTTTAATGATGTAGAGATTCAAGTAACGAAACTTTGAATAGCTAGTTTTTGGTGTGCGTGTTTTGGATAACTAACACATCAGTAGAATAATATTAGCATAATAACTGGTAGGTTATAAAGTGTCCGTGCGAGATTAAGCTATGGGTTGTCAGTTTACGAGGTGAATGCCATCACAGTTTAGCCAACAGATCAGGATATGATGGCCTGTGATTTTCCACTCGTGTGAATCGACCATTTGTCTAACCTCTATCCGATACAACTAAATGAATTCTGTCTGCCTTGATTTTCCACTAGGACTTCAGAAGATCCCTGTGGAAGGTACCGTCTAGTGAACGGTATATTATTACATTATTATTCAAGGCTTTCATTGATGTAATTAGTTCAGAAATAAGACGCATATATTTATGAGTAAATAGTTGCCTTTTTGAGATAAATCTCACCTTATCAGAGATAAGAATCTGATTTAGTATTTCTACACAAAATGCTTTCATAGAGTAACGACACGTACAGTAAATCCCCTGAACATCATATAAAATGGATTACCTGAGATCATGAAAATACTCGTGTAAAACCTCTGGAAGTTGCGCACTGCTTCTTTTATGTATATCATTTTGAGATTCATACACGTTAATGATGCTTGTTTAACATAAAAACTTCAGTTATAGTGGTACTGTGAAATTCCCAGTTCGAAATTGAAATATCGGATTTATTTCTACTTCTGTACACTTCATGGTTTTGTGACTAGATGTATCAGTTTTATGTTATAACTTTTCATCTGATAGAGGAATTTCTGTGTAGAATAATACAGTAGGGATACGACTAATTCATACTATCGCTAATTAGCAGAAGTTAAAGTTCATGGGTTTTCGCCTTCTATCCTAGTGACTGAATGGTCAGTAAGCTCGCCTGTTAACCTGAAGGGCCTAAGTTCTATTCCCAGTGGCGACAGGGGTATATTCCTTGGAAGTGTCCCAGAGTGGGGAGAAACAACTGTTCAGTACTCTCTGATTTCCAGTGGTTCTCTAACTGATGCCTCAGTTCAGATCAAACTTTAATTTTGTACATTTCTTTTCATACATTCATCGTTAGCCTCTGAACGACGGTACACTAGTGTTGCTGATACTCAGTGAAATGAATGCACAAGCACTTCAAAACAATTGTTTCTTTCTGAGTGGTTTCTAATATGTATTTCTGGTGACAGTGGTAATACTTAAGTATATGTATACTAATGAAAAAATGAGGTTTTATACAATTAAGCTTGGTTTCATTTCCTGAGGAACAGGTAGTTATATATATATATATATATATATATATATATATATATATTCTCGATTCGTGATTTTTGAAGAATACTTCAGACTGTATTATCTTCAATATCTTTAGGTATTTTTGTGGTATAAGTGTTAATATTACTACTATTTCTACAAAGTGTCCAATAGAGTGGAATAAACATCGAAATTCAGTTGACTAATAGATAAACCAGAGGATATCTTATACTTTCTTGAACAACCAACTATTACTGTTTACCAATATTAGTGTAATTACTTTCACAGGCTCTATTTCACTCACACACTCTCTCTGTCCCTATGTTAGTGGGCATAATCATTTACACTCTTTCTGTTGAATGTACATTTTAGAACTGATAAATACTTAAACATGATATATATGCGAACAGCAGGAAGTCTATCAGTATAGACTTCTTTTTGTATGCAATATATGTGCAATAGATTACATTCATACTAATCATATATACGGTCTCTGTAAGTTGCATTCTCTGTACGTAGGGTATTTTTAACCTCGAACGAAATATATTATTATGAAACATGGGATTCAGGCTAACATACATTCATCTTCCCTTCTTTTATTTGGAATGTATGTATAGGATTACGTTTATTCCTCTGACTGTCCTACATCTATACAGGCGGACAAATGGCTGACATATTATGAAGTACACATATCAGCCTACATATGAATATGTGTGTGAGATATTTATAACCTTAGTTAGAAGGATACTTTTCTCCCACTAAAAACGAGAATCTGTTCAGTCATTCAACGGGTGATTGAGTGAAAAAGTAAGTACGATCTTTTAAACGTTTAAAAAGTTATTCAACCATTAATTATGCATCATTAGAATTAATTATTAACCGTCATTAATATTTTTAGCGTCATTATTGATAAACGATAACTGACAGGTGATGGATATACATATTCATCTAATCACAAGGTTAGCAACAAATTGAAAGTAACTGTGTGCTTCTATGTGGTCAAAACATTCTCTGTTCGATGGTGTCGATATGATCATAGTGAGGACTACGTATAACTGTAATTATAAATACAATTTTCCCACAAAATCAGACAAACTATCTGTAATGAACACAGTTACTTGCCCTTGAGATGAGCTATTAATCTTAAATCCCCTTTCTTGATGGTGAACTAATAAAAAAAGCTGATGGAACTTTAAGAAATCTACGTGAAAAAGTTAAATGATTAATTTGTACAGCTGGCTGCCGATTGAACAAAAACAAAGTTGCGTTGCATCTTTCGTATAGGACTTTACATAAACTTTCATTTTAAGATTGATCTAATCTGTGACACTTTCAAGAGGAGAATTCCAACTTCTTTAACAAGGGTATTCTCTAAGTAATGCTAAAAGTAGTATTCTACAGAAGCCTGGAAGACGAGATTTCTCATCTGCTCACTTTTATCTACGTTTATCAGTTCACTTGCACCTGTGCGGCCAGGTGCATTAATCGTTCGAGATGTATTCTGTCTAAGAGTATTCAAGAACACTAATCAACGTGGTTGCGAAAAGGTAACAGAACTTCCACAAGAAGTAAAATAACTGAACTCATAGTTGACACTGGTCACTCTATCTGAAGCGTTTCCTGCTTCCAAGTGAAAAGCAACCTGACATAGACAATGGTCTTTCTTCTCCTTTTCATTGGTCAAGCTCTGGACATTCAGATAAAGAAAATGGTGTCATGCATACAAAAAAGAGTTCTTCAAAAACTTCTGCTATCGCGGTAATGACCCTGTTGTTTTTAATCAATATGAGACTTTTAGAAAAAAATTCTAACTCTTCTATTTTTTCTGACCTTTACATAATATCGCTTTTCTTTCATTTCAGTACACATCCTGATTACAAATCACACGTTAAATCATTTATCTCATTACATAACCCTATCACAGTTATTCTATTTCCCTTATCTATTAACTAATATCAGTAGCTATGCTTATGTTAACTCCTCCCTTTTTAAATATTCTGTTTTGTAGAATCAAAACGTACATGAATGCAACTGTACAGGTGATTAAATTGAAATCGACGTAAAGTGCTTCTTTGCTGAACTATTTGTTTTGTTTCTCATCAATGTTCGAGTGGAGATTATTCATGGATTACTTTGATCACAGTTTATTGAAACTCACCTTCCCTGAAGTATGAACTTTCATCCCTGTTGTTCATGTCACTTTGTTTTCTTTGCAGACCTGTTATAACAGGTAAATTTTTCTCATTGTAACTCAATAAATCAGACTTCATCACTGTTCGCCAATGTCAAAAAAGACTAATATACTATTAAAATGGGCTTTGGTTAGTTTTTCTACACCTACTTCAGTGTTATTTGACAACTGATATTCATGCACTTGTTTTTTTAGTTATTTTTTTCCTTTACGTTCTCAGTGGAACACAGGATTTCAAGCTACAGACTTGAAGTTTCGGTAGCAGTGGTGTTTGTATTTATGGGATGGGTTTACTAGCCTAATGCTCAACCTTCCCTCTTTACCAGTCTTCTTACTGGCTTAACGAGGTAAAGGAGTGCGTCGGCTGGAGATTGAACCCTGGACTACATGTGTGGTTGGCAAGCATTCTACCGCTGTGCAACTGACGTACAAAAGTTTGGTTTCGCCCATGCACTTGTACGTTACATATATTCACTGAGGCTATAGACGACTACCTGAGTAATTTATATATTGGCTGATCAAATATAATAATGACTTATTTCCCCACTTAAGCACTAAGATTGATTAGGTCAAACGGAGATTTCATCTGTAGTATTAAGTAGTCAATGAATGTGCATAAGTAGCAGCCCACCTTATATTTAGCGGTCAGAATGGTGACATTAGTTTTTACGACCAAAACTCAAGTATTTCCATGTGAACTCAGGAACCAATCGACACGTTCTTCTTTATAACCTGTCAAACCTCTTCCAGTCACACACGGTTAGAAATTGTGTCCTCACAGCATCAGAAAGACAATTTAAGTGACAGAATCTGTGGTATTATTTAACAATAATAACATATTAAAATAAAAAATTATCTCAACAATACCGTCTGGAAGCTATACAGTTCAAACAAATCTCAAATACAAAATACGTGCTGTACAACAAAGTCAACTGACTAAGCATACCTATAAATTACCTGAGAATTAGTAAGAAAATTTCCAAAAAGGTGGGATCAAAACTCTTTCTACAAAACTTAAACAGAACAAATACGTTTCCTCCAAACAGCCCAGGGTCAGGCAGTTACTAAATGACGTAACCATGACTTCACACAAATAAAGTAGGAGTTATGAAACAACCTGTTGTCAGCATCACTATTATTAACACTGTCACTCAACAGCAAAGAGAAGCATTACAATTAGGGACCAACCAAAAACAAAGATGCACAATAAGGATTAAGTCAAAAGGAGATCTTCAGAAGTCTGAATAGATATATGCAGCTTAGAGGAAAAAGGATAGTGACTGTAAAGTTGCAGATCGATTATCCTGCTACATTACTTCCATTATGTTTTGAAAAAGGTGAAACGGATTTAGAGACTACGGTAATGAATGCTAACATCAGCAAGTGAGTGAAATTGTCTTAAAAAGGAATAGTTTCACGATGTAGTGTATCAAATCATTGTCTCACCAGTTTATCTACCAGAGAATGTTGAAGATTGATATTAGTTAGCTGCTGAAAACCACTACACTTTAGAAATCATTCATCATTTTTACTCAACACTTCTTTTAATGCAGTAGTAAACATACTAAAACAACTACCCCAACGGCCTCCCAAGAACAAAAATAGTTCGTCTATCTATGCTCGTCTAATGCTCCATTTTACTAAAAATCTCTGGTATAAACGTAATCCTAAGTAGAGAAAAACACAGTGGACAATTTAAAAAAAAGATGGATGAGGTGAAATGTTAATCTCATCTGATGTTTGTTTGTCATTTGCAATAAAAAAAATTTTGAAAGGATTAAACTTAAAAAGTTTCTATTCCAAAGGAAGCTTCATATCTCAACTTTTCAACCAATACACCACAATATGTGCATAACCATAATGCACATGTGAATGTGTGTTTGAAAAAGAGCCCTGCGTTTACACGATGACACCTTAATTACCACAAACAATTAGACTTACTCCACTTGTATTACTCCTCTCATTACATAATGGCGTAGTCAAAAGAGGAATCATTTTACTGGTATTATTTGGGAATAAGAAATGAGTAGGTACACACGTGTCATACTTAATTTCTCACAAAGACTGAAAATTTAACATTTCATGAACGTTATACTTAGGGAAAAAAACTAGATTTATCAACTGATGGTGAAAGAAGCTTCGTCAAACTTAAATAGAACTTTATTATGTTATTTACAGCAGTAAATTTGTAGGAATTTGATTTATTTCAAGTTTGATCACGGATTGATATCAGTTAGACAATCACTGAAAACCAGCAGGGAGTACTGGACATCTGCTGCGTCCTGTTTGGGACTCTTTATCAGTACTCATCCACGGGAATCGAACCCTGGACTTATATTAGCTTTAGAGTTAAAACTTCTGTATAGTAGCTTTCTGAAAATAACGATGAAGAAAAATTAATATCATTATAGCACTGTTAAAGTAGGCCTCTTTATAGATGAAACGGTTTCGTTCCGAATTATTTCAATAGGAGAAAGGATGGTACGTTTCTCCAGCCATGCTTTTAGACCTCTAAGAAGACAATAAGGACGAATCCTGTTTGGTATTCCAACTACGACCCACCAAAGAAGCGTTTAATACATTTAGATAGACAAGTTTTAATTACTTCAGTGATAGGGTCACTGTAACATTTCAGTACCTCTAAGTAGAAAGAGAAACCTTATCCATTCTCGATGTTTCGGGAAATTCAAAGATCTGCTCTACGCTTGATAAAGTACTGGAAAATCTTCTCAAAACATTTAAATGATGGATATCCTAGATAGTTCAATGAAAAAAGATGAGGAAAGAAACCGCTTTCGGCCACATCATAGTGCCAAATGAATACACAATTTATGATTTTTATATTCAAAGCTGAAGTACTGCCAGAATATGACTTAAAAATCAATCTGGACGAAAAATATAGTTTTTGATAAGGTCGACAAAGGATAACTTAGTGTTCAAAACGAAAACACTGAGGCATTGTTCCTACCAGTCGCCAGACTAGGATTAAAAATTTCCTCCCCTCTCCAAGAGTGCCTTTTCCTCTCATCTCTTTTTATTTTGCTTTGTATACTATTTTTAAAAATATCCTTTTATTTTCGTCCTAACAGTTTTAGTCACAATGTTTTATCATTTATACTCTTCATCCTAGCATTTTCCCGATACTATATACTTCTCCATTTGTACTACTCTGACTTATTACTAGTGATATTATCTCTTCTCTCAATGCATGACTCCACCTCTTTAAGTTCACATATTGCTTATATCACGGTGAACTACCAACAGCAGTCTCTTTGTTTCCTCTTTATGCTTTAGACATTTTACTAGCCACTCATCTTACACCTTTTACAACCTTGAAATGACTTGTTAGTTTTCCTTCTCCACATAGTATGAATTATTTATATTATTATTGCTCCTTGGGTTCCTAGTGGAACATAGGGCTTCAACTGCACGTCTCCATTTTCTTCTGTCTTCTGCTCTACTTTTCGCCTGCATCCATGTTAATCCATATTCTTTCAACTCCTCTTCACACGATCTCCTCCATGTCACCCTTGGACGTCCCACACGCCGCTTCCCTTTCGGGTTCCAATCGAGGGCTTGGCGCGCGATGTCACCCAGCGGTCTCCTCAGCTAGTGTCCGATCCGTCTCCACCTTCTCCTGCATATTTGTTGGGCGATTGGTTCTTGCTTTGTTTGTTCCCATAATTCCTTGTTGGTGATTCTTTCCGGTCATCTGATCTTCAGTATTGAGCGAAGACAGTTGTTAAAAAAGGTCTGCAGCCTTTTGGAAATATTCTTTGTGACCCGCCCGCCAAGTTTCTGATTCGTCCCATATAGAAGAGCTGACTGACTTTACGTTTGTATTGAAAATCCGACCGAATTTTGTTGTTGATGCTGAGTGACGAAGATTTCCAGATTGCTTTCAGGTTGATGAATGTGTGCGTCTCTCACCTTCCCGATTCTCACTCGATTTGACATCCTCGTCCGTTCCGACTGCCTGTAGTTGAGACAATGCTCCCTAGATAAGTGAATGAAGTAACCTCTTTCAAATCCCTCCCGTTGATGGTGATTGGTGCTGGATGTTGCTGTTGTTGTTGTTGTCGGTTGGTTGGTTATTTTCATAACCTCCGTCTTGTCTATGTTCACATGGAGACCTGTCTTCGCCTGCTGTTTCTCCGACCATTTTGTCGGTTTTCGCTTGTAAGTCTTCGATTTTGTGTGACATCAAACATAAATCGTCCACGCGCGAAATCCAGGTCATCTAGGTTCTTCACGTCGGTCCAGGATATTCCTGTCTTCTCGTTTCCCACAGTCTGACGCATAATCCAGTTCACCACAATTAGGAATATCATTGGTGATAATAAGCACCCTTGTCTGACTCCTGTGTTTACTCCAAACGCCTCGCTGAGTTTTCCGTTGTGGATCACTTGACACGTGCCGTTTTCGTACAGCTGTTGAGTGAGGATGATGAATATTTGAGGCACTGTACGCCGTAGTTCTCGAGTAGTTTCCAAATTACTTCACGGTCAATGCTGTCAAAAGCCTACTCGAAGTCTTTAAAGTTGAGGTAGAAGTTTGATTACCATTTCATGCTTTGTTCTGTGATGATGATGCGTAGAGTTGCAATTTGGTCAGTACATGATTTGCCTTTCCTGAATCCAGCTTGTCCTGGTCGGAGTTCTGTATCCAGTGCGTCCTTTATTCTCTTCAGGATGATGCGACTCAGGATTTTGCTTGGCGTCGACAGGAGCATGATTCCTCGCCAGTTCTTGCAGAGTGAGGCGTAAGTCGCCCTTCTTTGGTAGTTTCACGAGGTAACCTTTCCTCCAGTCAGTAGGCACCTTTCCCTCCTTCCAGACCTTTTGCAATGATGGAGTCAGCATGTCTGCTGTAGTCTCTGTGTCCGCTTTCAGTGCTTCAGGGGGTATTCCATCTGGTCAGGCTGTTTTTCCAGCTTTCAGAAGTTTGATTACGTCCAAGACTTCAGTTTTCGTTGGAGGATTGGTGTCAACTTGCAGTTGTGTGCGCGCTGTTGTTGGTATTTCTGGACGAGTTGCAGGTAATGGTCGGTTCAAGAGTCCTTTGAAGTGATCCGCCCATTGTTTAATCTGTTTTTCTTCCTTGGTGATTGGGTTCCCTTGACTGTCTTTTATAGGTTTCACTTGTGTTGATCTCTTCCCGGATAGAGACTTGGTTATCTGATATAATGTCCTCAGGTCCCTTTTGCTTGCTGCCATTTTTAGCTTCAGCAGCCATATGGTTGTAGAATTGTCTTTTGTCCTTCCTAGCACTCTTCTTCACTCCTTTGTGCAGTGCTGTGTACGTTGAGCTCAGCGTCTCCTTCTCTTACCCGTCTTTGCATTGAATCATTTTCTCTTTCACCATTCTCCTCTCATCTATTGGCTTCCGAGTGTCCACCGAGAGCCATTCCTTTTCTTGTATTTTCTTTCTTCTTAAAACCGTTGAACATGTTTCGTTGAAAATCACTTCGCCAGATACTAGCCTGCTAGGCTACTAGCTTACTAGTTTTCTCGCCGGTCTCAAGCCCGTGTAAAGAGGGAGGGTTTGGCGTGGTGCTAGCAACTCCACCCCTGTAAAACAACCAAATCGCTACAGAAACTTCAACGAATAAATATATTAAAAATTCTAAACACATAGTATGAATACACTATGACTAATCATCATCATGGTCTCGTATTTCCCAATATTTTGCAACTGCATTCAGCCAAGCACAGCTGTCAAGCGAATACTATTGTCATTCGATAATTAATCTGTAATTTTACGTAAAAATGTATCCGTCGCATAACTGGACATTATTGTAACGATAAATATTATATATTATAACTGTAAAAACCTGAAAAGAATTTATTGAAAAGAATGTACTGAGGTCAGATTAAGTGACCGTATCGCTGATATAGCTATAATTTGTCTGATCAAGTGTATTGAATCTCTTTCTTATGCTACTAACTTATACCATTGATGCTGAAGAAAAACGTGAAATAAACTGCATTTTCATACAGTATTATACATTACTTAACAGCAAATCTAACAGATGGCTTTTGTTTAATTTAGTACTCATTTAATGGATTAAAATTCATCCAGTTTTGGTGTTCTAAGTGAGGTTTTAACTTAACACCAATTGTTTCAAACGCCAGAAACTTATTTACGAAACTGCAAACTTCCTTTTAGTTAAGTGTTTGACTTTGAAAATTACTAAGAAAACATAACGTTCAGTGAAAATGTCTTTGTGATGATTTCGTTCTCAGACGCTATACGATTCCAATTTTTAAACATTTCCTTTCTATAAGTAAGTATGGGTACAAAGATGAAATTAAGCAAAAAACACCCGTGATCTGACTCCCAGTTTGTAGAACCATTCCAAGTGTTGATAATTTCGCGGCCACCACATGATAACCTAGTTGGTGGTAATAAAGAGCACACTGAATCTATACAAAATAATGTTGAAGGCAAAAGTCTGGGAAGTGAAACAATCCAAATCTTATTCACTCGTTAACGGACAGAAGCTTTTCCCTGATTGTTAAAGATTTGTTATAGTGCATTGAATTTAAGAATGAAGTAACTAGGAAAAGATGAATGATTTCGAATCGCTTTCATATTGTTGACACCTGAATCAGATATACACCTTTATATAGTTGTTTATAAAACTCAGCATGAAACAGGGATTAATAACAGCTTCACAATGAAGACCAAATATTTCTCTTAAATCCGCATTCCCTTTTATATTAAAATATTAGATATAACTTAGAACGACTATTTTTATCTTTTCGATAATGAAGTGATTAGAATGAAGACAGTGAGGCAAATGAAATTTACTAGAAGTCAAGGTGGAAATTTTATCGGAGAAGTGGAAACACTAAATGATCATTGCCGTGGTTATCTATTATTATTCTTATTGCTTGCTTTAATTCCTAGAGGAACATAGGTCTTCAACAGCATATCTCCATTGCGTTCGGTTCTCTGTCAACGTTTTCATTACCTGGCTTCATGTCTGCCCACATACTTTCATCACCTCTTCACATGCCTCCTCCATGTCACCCTCGGACGACCGACTCGCCGCTTTACATTTGGGTTCCACTCAAGAGCCTAGCGTGTGATGTCACCTGATGGTTTGTTTTCTCAGAGTACGACCAGTCCACCTTCATTTCTTCCTGCATATTTGTTGCACAATCAGTTCCTGCTGGGTTGGTTCGCTCCCAGAGATCTCTCACTGCTGTTGGTCTATTCTGATCATCTGATCTTGAGTATTGAGCGAAGACAGCTGTTGATGGAAGTCTGTAGTTTGCTTATATAATATATATATATGGACGAAAAATGTAGTTTTTGAAAAGATCGACAGACGAGAACTTTGTGTTCAAAACGAAAATATATTTCAACTTGTGCTGTTTTGTAAATAAAACTATTTCGTCATATATTGTCAGTACATTAAAAAGTTCAATTTCTCAATGTTTGTTTGTAAGGATTTGATTGGTTTCAAGTACGACCACAAACTGATATCTGTTATAAAACTACTGAAAATCAGTGACCCAATGGAGGATCTTCACCTGACAAGACGAGCTTGTTTACCTTTCGTTCAAAGGGATGGAATACAATGACCCATCAGTTCTAACTTCTGTCATTTCGCGATATATATAGTCTGACAGCCAGCCAGTGTCATTGGTAAGTATTTGTTCCTGGTGTGGTCATGGGAACCTATTGCTCAAAAGTCCAGAACAAGGCCGAAGTAGCTGTCCACTACTCCCTGGTTTCAGTAGTCCTCTAACTGAGGATAGTTCATGTTCAAAGATGAAAAAAGTTGAATCAATAATTCACAGTGGGCCAGTAATTCTACTGAATAGTCTTGCTGCCATATCCTTGCACATATTCAAGTATTTCAGATGTTATAATTTGACGCTGCAATAAAACTGACCCCTAATTTCAGTGTCATAGTGTCATTTTGAATTTACTTATAAAATTCATTTTCATTTCAAGTCAGCAAACCATAGAAAGTTTAATCTGATAATTGATTTCACTTTTAAATTGTTTGACTCACTTTCGAGCCTTTTTCAAAAAATTGTCAGTATGTACTTACATAAACATGTATTTCACTGAAAACTTCTGTTACAGCAGATGAATGTGATTTCACTTTCTCGTAAACACTCTCCTATCATTTATACTGTTTAAGCTCACTGTTCCTTTCAGTACAGTTTTAATCAGTAGACTTTCTTCTTTTCCTTGTGAGTACCATACTACAGTTCAGAATTTACACTTCCACTTCAGTATTACTTGCAAAATATTAAGTAAATTAGCTACTGCAATAAGATTAGATTATTAAACCAATTCTTATAGATGGATGTGAATGAGTTTGAAACCAAAAAGATAAGTCACAGATAAGCTCGTGTGCTCAGCGTTTACTTGAGAGTTTAGAAAGTGACTTCATAAAGTTTTGTTTCCAATGTATTGGTCAACGATTCTAACCTTATGATTATATGTTTCATAGTTAGTTCAGTAGGTAACTGGGAGTTTTTATTAGAATGTTACTGCTTATGACTTTGATACAAAGGCATAATCAATTGGCATTGAAAGAAACACTTGAACTTAGACAAAGTCATTACTGCATGAAAATTTTGTTATTTCTTTTATTTTACAACTATGTACAGAAGAACACATGCACACTCACACACTCAGATATGCGCTTGTGATAATTACTGCTTTAAAGGTGGACTAACATAATATTCATTTCCAAATGTGATTAGGGAAGTACAAGTTTAAGCATTGTTGAACATGTAGACAGGATACACGTAACAAAAAATACTATAGACAATGAAGCTAACTGATTTATTAACCGCCTAAGAGGATAATATTTTATCAAGTGATACTTAACACAGTTAATTATGTCAGCAAATCAATTTCATATAACAAAGTAAATAATATAAAAAAATATTATAGATATGCTCTTTGAGATGTCTGAGTTAAAATAAAGTCAGACAGAATACATCCTCCAACAAAGCAAATAAATCAGTTTGGTGAAATGATGAATTTTAGAATTATTAAGGGAGATGGTGACAGTAGCAAGGATTTCAACAGTTTAGTCCCTGGTATTCCACACTCGCCATACACTCTATGTCAAGAGGAGTTTTAAACATTTATACAATGTTCCTACTATTCTCATTCTAATTACAGTAAACCAATGTACATATCAAATAACCAACAAATTGCGCCATATACAAAAACGAATAAAGAAATTTAACCTGCGAGAAACGATTTCTAGGTATTTGGGTACAATTCATGTTATTATGACTCAAGAAAATAAGAAATTCAGAGAAAGCATCTTTTTGACCATTTCATCCTCAAAATCTATGCAGTTGCATTGTATACAGAAGTTCATTTACAATTATTATTGAATTCAAGAAAGTAACGATGGGGGATTCAGGAGGATTATAATTTTCAATTTGATATACAAGTTTGAAGGTGTCATGAAAGATGAATATAGATCACAGTGGGACCTAGAAACAAAAAATATATAGACAACATATAAATTACTCCATGCTGATGAACGATGATTGAGTTATTATATTTAGGCTGAGATTTTTTAAATTCTGGTTTAATAATACTTTGATAAAGTTATTAGCAGTACTATATAGTGAAACGTCAGTGATTTCAACGATATCGTTTTGTTTTCATTCATTGGTAAATACAGAACCTCTATAACAATGAATATCAAATACACAGTGTCCAATTTTCTTCACACTGTTAAAAGTGAACTTGGTCTGGACATTTATGAAAAAACAGGATTAGGAAAATAGTTGTGTAACATGTAAAACTATTTTTCACGAAGACATGTGTGAAACAAATGAGCATAGGAATAAATCGAAGTAGGACTTGTTTCTAATTCACTTCTAATTTTCCCATAGACTGGTTGGGCTGAAATGTCAGGCCTCTGTTGACATGTCGGGTGCTAGTGCATCGGTGGCCCAGTGGTTAGGACTCTCGCTGACTATGCACATGGTCCGAGGTTCGATCCCCTGTCGACGCAGACCTGATATCTATGGTTGGCCTGCAAAATTTGGGCTACCGATATCTATGCTGAAAATTCCATACTTGTACCAAAAATACAGTGTGGAATCATGCTGTAATCAAAAATAGAAAAAAAATAAAATAACAGTCAGCATGTACCGAATTACTTCAGTCTAATCCTCAGACATCGCTGAAGCGTGCTTACTAGGAGCAGACATGTCGACGGAGACCGAACACTTCAGTCCAATCAGTTGCAGGGAAAATCAAAATTGGATTTAAAATATATGGTAACTGATGTCCTTGGCACAAGAGGTGGCTCCTTTTGCCCAAGTGGTTTAGTGGATAATGCTTTGTCGTTTGAATCTATAGGTAAGGGGTTCAAGTCTCATTTGGAACATCATTATTCACTGAGGAATGCAAGTACTATTGGATGACGTACTCTAAATAGGACGAAACGAGTATCCTAGGTCCCACTGCTAGTCACTATCCACCAAAATGAAATAATGGTTTTTATAACTGAAGATGTAGAAATGAACAGAATGAAAAAAAAGGGGACTAAACAGCCAAATAGAACTAGATTCGGTCTCCCATAATTAACAAACACTGCAGTATAATTAACAAGTGAGACATTGATAAAAGCTTATCACAACAAGTTCATATGTGAAATTATCATACTTGTATGGGAAATGCTTTTTTGCATCCATCCTCAGTTCAGGATGAAAAAATAGAACTTCTCTTATAAGGGTAGGCTTCATTCTTTACCAGCAATACTTCATGAACTGTTGTCAAGAGTTACGTAAACTTTGGGTCACTTTCCATTAAATTTACAGTCTGTTTTACGTAGTAAGTGAGCTTAAACTGGTGTGAATTTTAACCATAAATGACTATAATTCTAAGTATTTACTTATTTTATTTTTGATTTACAGCTTGATTCCACACTGTATTTTTGGTACAAGTAGGGAATTTTCAACATGGATATCGGTAGCCCAAATTTTGCAGGCAGGCCATTGATATCAGGTATGCGTCGGCAGAGGATCGTACCTCGGACCCTGTGCATAGTCAGCGAGAGTCCTAACCACTGTGCCACTATATTAATTATAGCAAACGATTAGCAATCTCAATAACTCAGCATAACAACTTTTGCAGAATACTATGAATTCATTTTATCTCATGCAATTTTAATCAGTTGTATACACTCTGAATGATAATATACATACGACATACTTTAGTTAAGTAACCAGGTGTTTTATAAGGGTAGAAGAAAATGCCCAAATTGTGTGGGAAGTTAGAATGATCAGGAATGACTAGAAATGAGACATTCTGAATTGCAAAGAGAAGGATTTCTGGATTTTAGTAATATTTCACTCATAATTCGAGCCACTTACGCAATCAGGTGTGAAGTCATTCAAGCAAAATGGATTGACTCAAGGATCACAAAGGCATCAATGATACTTATAAGAAAATAGATAAATTCAAGTATGCAGTCACGTTATAATACATAAAATGAGATTTTCGATGAGTTAACGCGAAACATTCAGTGAGTAGTAGGTTTCAGTCTTTGTGTGACAACAGCTTCTCAAACAACCATCTCTCTGCTTTTCTTACCTGCTTGCCACAGTTTGTAGATGTGAATCCACAAATACATTTGGAGTTAAGGTGAGTCAAAATATCGTCAAGTTTCGACTCAGTAATTCAGGTGTATTCAGTCTCTCGGGTCTTCATAACACCAGTTTCAAGATTATATAATTAATGCATCTTAAATTAGATACACTTCAGTAGAATATTGGGCTATTCTGGTAGAAACCTGTTAAGCATTAGTTTCCTTACATCTTCCCCTCTTGGGGAGGAAGATGGAGAAAGAGAAACAGGGAATGTTTTTGAGGCGTAGAAAGGAATTAACCAAAAAGAAAGGCATAACTCGTATGTATAATCATTAAAAATAAACTATTGAAAAAATACATATCTACTTATTTACTTACCCGCATATTCAATCATGTGGAAATTTACACTCAGTGATACAAAGAAAACAATCTCTTAGTAGGAATGGATAATTATTACAATATTCTGAGTACACAATTCCACTTAGGTTAATGAATAACCAGATTTTTTCTTACCTTCGTTTGATGACACACAGCTTCGTTAAGCAGACAAACATCTACAGGATAGATACATTGGTAATCAATTAGCAGCACAACCAGTATGTTTCACTAAGTATACTTACGTTTTGATTTGACAATTTTCAAGTCAGGGTGGACTTCTTAACAATAAAACATCATTTTGCGAACCGCTGGTAACCAAGATGCTTTGGACACCTGTTTCATCCTACTTTGTAACTCTTCATCAGTGCGTGCTCTTGACCTCAGCTGGGACCCGACCAAGATAGTCTAGGTTATGACCATCTAGCAACTGATTCACAATTCAGTGACCCGTAAATATCAGTTTTCGTCATTCCGGGTGATCTCGCCATCACTATCTTCACACCGAACTTGATGAGCTCTATCAGTTACGACTTCCAGTCACAATTACTGAATTATTCGTGATGGTTTTCAACTGACCTTACCTAATTTAGGTCTCACATTATTCTTTATTCATCAACAAAATCCATCTGCAAACTGAAGACAATTGATATCCTCCCTAAAATTTAGGTTCGTGACACTCGGTGCTATACTCAAAGACTTCATCACGTGATGAGTTACTAGCTTGCCTTATAGCTTGATGTGTACTCATTAATAGTTGGAGGGTGAGTGGTATACCCTAGAATTAGTCCCTTAATGGTGATTTCTGGGCCAAATCAGTTTTTATTTGACAATCAGTAAGTGTTCGGAGCAGCACACGTTATTGAACAACTTATCATAAGCTTCATTTACTTCTGCCAACGAAATGAAAGTGCAATTAATATGAAGTTTCGTTCAGTGTTATTAAACATTAATGTCGTTCATAGCACTAACTTATTCATTCACTATAATTTATATATAACTGTACAGCCTGATGATAAATTTATCGAAAAGAGTACTCTTTGTTCAGTATCCATTCTTTTGAAAACTTTATTTCGTGATTTAGAATAAAAAATTAGGATTTTCACTATCCGTATTTTTCAAAACTTTAAACATAATGATTAAAAACACGTTATAACTTGGTGGAATGGGAGACTAACATAACTTGAAAGTGCTTGATGTCGAGTTGGCTGTATCACAAGTATAAAATCAGACGAATATTACAATACAGTAAGCGCCAGCTAGACCGTAGTTAAGCTGATGTGTGTAATATCAAATGCACTAACCTATTTGTGTGGAAGTTCTTTGCCTGCCATAAATTGTTAAATAAACTTGGAAAGTCCACTGTCAGATTCCGAAGTTGAACACAGACATCACTACTTCATACGTCTGCCAGTCAATACTCTCAAACGTTATAAAATGACTGCAACGCTCAAAAACACCAAGTACGCCAAGTGAAGAAATAATCATATCGTCTAAAGGCACACCTTGCCTTTGTCATGCAGTTATAGAAACACCAATTTTTGCTGTATCGCATTAAAGTGCCATCTTTTGTGTCCTCCTTGATGGCTGCAACTAACTCGTCACCGTGCACTAGTAAATTTCTGCCATTCCTGTAGCTGATTCTAGTTGTCTTTTTATCGCCAGTAGACTTATCACTCATGTAAACACAGACGATTTCAGCAGAAAACGTTTGTTATGAGTTATATTTTCCTATCTAATCCTGGCTTTAGAATTGCATATCCTAATCACTTTGCTATGACCATTTCATCATATTTGGATGAGATATCATTTTGCATTCACTTGTCACAGCTGATAACCAAGATTATTCCGAAATAAAACTATTAATTGAATAGTGGAGAAAAACTAGATATTTATGGCAAAAAATACAGATTTGTTTCGAAATCAAAGGCAGAACGTAAATGGATAGGAGTAAATTCGCCGCAAGTGATAAGGCCAAACGAAATATGTTGACAGCATCATTGTCCTACTCAATTTGTTCAACTTTATTAAGGTAAAGAATGTTACTTTCATGTTGCATAAACGAATTTACGTGTAGTGGGCGGTGAATAAATGTAAAGTGAAAACGTGGGTCGCTGCATGATTCAAGCTAGTGGCTTTCAGATTACTGGTTCTGAGCTATATATATATGTATAAATTTCAAGTATTGTTTTGTAAGAATTTTACTGATTTCAGGATAGGTGTCTATACTAACTGATATTACTGGTGTCTTTGGGACAGTTGTTTCATCCTAATACTATCAAAGAGTCTCAAACAGTGACAAAACATTTGCACAGAGCTGCATGGTCTTCCGAATGATGTTGTCAATGTAGTTGAAGATTGAGCGATCAATTCATGGTTGTTTGCTCAAACCCAACTCCTCCATATTTTTCGCGGGAGTCATCAATCCATCAGTCATCCTCTTATCGTTCGGTGTTCAGTAGAAGATAAAAAACTAACAGAAGTATTATTGTGATTTATTGTTATAACATTCATTCTTAGACCTTGTGTGATAACCTTATTGTTGGTTACATGTTGGCGTAAGAATAAAGGATTCTTGAGTCACCAGTCAGTGTTCTGGTTTTCGCGTTGGTTAATACAAAGTGTTTCTGAAAGTCTTCGAGGGACAGCGTGAGTTCCAGCGTAGTAAAAACTGTACATTGACAGTTTATAAGAGTTGGCTGACAGATGTCATTTGGTGACAGAATATGTATTAGTACATATGTAATTATCAACTGTTGATTTGCGGGGATTTCATCGGGTACAGGTTTGATCACAAGTTGACATTTGTTAGAGAACCATTGGAAAACCTGGGAGTACTGGACTGCTGTTCTGTCCTAGTTCAAGGATTTTCAGTAATACGCACCTACCAGTGTTCAAAATCAGGACCTTTCAGTTACAAGACGAGCTCGTAGACTATTTAGCCTCTGGGACCCGATCCGGTGGCTCACCAATTCTTACTTCCACCAATTTGTGATATATCAATCGCCACCAGCGTCGGTGCCATAGCGGTTAGGACGCTAGCTGACCATGCACATGGTCCGGGGTTCGATCCCCGGCCGATGCACTCCTTTACCTCGCTGAGCCAGAAATAATGCTGGTAAAGAGGAAAGGTTGGCCATGAGACTAGCGACCCCATCCTGTAAAATAAACACTGCTACAGAATCTTTAGGCCACTAGCCTGAAGCCCTATGTTCGACTGAGGAACGTGAAGGAATAAAAAAAGTCGCCACCAGCAGACATTGTGAAAAGGGGGTAACTGAACTCTCACTTGACTTGGTGGATCCCACTAACTACTTCTTCTTAATAGTACTCCGGATAACTTCCTGTATAGAGCCAGTCACCCGTGAGCATCGTATTAATTACCAATTGTTGGTTGATGTCATCTCGTAATCTAACCTGTAACCAATCAATCCCTGAAAACCAACACCTGATAATTAGTCTGATATTTACTAGTGACTGTAGCTATACAAGAAGTTACCTAAAGTTCTGATACAAAGTCGTAACCAGGGGGGTACACCAATTCAGGTAAGAGATCAGTTATCCCCCTACTATAGTGGCTGATAGCTGGGTTATGTATGTAATTGTAAGTTTTGTTTTCAAAGCTAAAGTAGGAATAGGATATTTCTAGTCTGCATGTATAGAATGAAACGTACACTGAGGATCATTAAAGACAAAATAATAGAAATATTGTCCGTGATAATCGTCTTGAACATAGAACTACTAACATGTTCCCCTTAGTTTTTCCTGGGCTACTGAAGAAAGACTATAACTTATTATGCAGGATGTTAAAGGTTATCAGCAGGGTAAGCTACGTGCCACTTAACCAGCTTGTTAATATTCTGGTTGACAGGCACATAGACTCATGTGTAAAATGGGCAAAATCCATTCTATCTAACTCACAACACCCTCTTCATTCACAACCCTCCCTAGTATCTCTTCAGGCAAAACCAGAAGCCTATATAGAAATCTTTATGCTCGCACTAGTAAGTAGAAAAACTCAACCATACCCTACTTAGCTCGTGTTCTGTGCGATAATGAAAGCATTAGGCGTGAAACCTTTAACTTATTAAATAGTCAGTAGAACAACTGGATCTCGTCTTTCCAACTCATATCATTTATAGGTACAACATTTTTCTTTCTTTCTTTTCCTTTTCTCTCTCTCTTTTTTTCTGTTATGTGCAGCTTTGTTTCTTTCTTCTACTTACGCCAGTAAATATGCTATAACCTACTTCTTTAGCACCTTTCAAATACTGTTTAATTTTGGTTTTGCTACCGAAATGCTAATATGTTGTTGTCAAAACTAACTGAGATTACCTTTAATCTATGTAGAATTTTATTTTATTGTTAATTTACTAACTGGATGCAATACTGTAGTAAAATGCTGAGAATTCCATTCTGTATCGAAGTATTGTTTTGGAATAAAGCTGTTATCATTCATTCATTCATTCATGATGAATGAATTTCTATCATGTCACTCAGTTAGATAAGTTCGGATAATCAAATGAGTATATACGTAAAACCAGCTAAATGAAGTTAATTATGAGGGTAATATTATTTACCAATCAGCTGATTATTGAAACACCTTCCAGTGCAGGTTTATTTGTTAAGTGCGCCTGGAGACAAAATTTATGAAGTATTGAAATGTTGTATTCATTTCGATAACTGACTTCAAACAGTTTTAATGTTCATTAATTTAGTTCAATGATTCATAAATTTGTTTGACTAAATTAAATATTATTTACTAGAGTTATTTATTACTCAAATCACTTACAACACAAAAATGTTCAGTGTACAGTATTCATCAGCGACAGATGAAAATGACTTAAAAATGCATCGCATCGCTTACCTCCTTTCTTTTGAACACACTGAAATATTTAAATAACCCATAACCATTGTACTTGAATGGAATTAATTTATGTAGCAAGGATAACATTTAGTTTCTGTCGAGAATCGAAATAAACTGGAAACAGATTGACAATGAAGGAGTGTTAGACAGCATTCATTCATAATCGTGGGAATAATTAATTCTACGAAATCAAGGTTTTGATATGAGCGAACAACCAGCTAGCATATGAATTTGTTTTAGTCAGTTTTGTTCTCTTTTCGTTGATGTTGCCTTGAGCATACATCATTATGGAAATCAAATAAAGTCTTCGTTAAAATACCTAAAGATGTGATTGTTTTCTAGTTAAGAAAATAAAACGATTGAAAGAAATAATTACTTTGAGATCAGATCTGCATTCATGGCTGTACTCTGATATATATATATATATATATACAGCTTGATGATAAATTCTTTGAAAAGAGTTTCATCGCTGAATCACTTGTTTTGAGTTAATATCTCTCCAACTGAAATGATTTTAGAGACAAATATTTATTTCCATAAACCTTTTATTAATGTTATTATTATTATTTTTATTCATTCTTTTGATTTTGAGTGGAACACAAGACTTCAACAGCACATCTCCATTTCATTCTATGCCTTGCCATCACTTTTAACTGTCTCCATGACTGACGGCAACCTTGCACTCTCTCTTCATATGATTTTCCCCAACATCTCTCCTAGAAACCCAACAAGTTGCTTCTCATTTAGTTTTCACTCAAGGGCGTGGTGTGTGATTTCATTGGACGGTCTCCTCAATGTTTGTCTCCTCAACCTACCTTGGTTTCTTTCTGTATATTTTTTGGGCAATAGTTTCTTGACTAATTCGCCGCCTGTCAGAGTTCCTTGGTATTTGTCCTTTCCGACTGACCATCTGATCATCAGTATCAAGAGAAGGCACATGTTAATGAAAGCATGTAGCCTTGTTTACTAACCGGTCCCAAGCCCAGAAAAGAGAGAAGGCAGCGCATAGGGCCAGCAACCCCATCCTGTAAAAAACCACCCTACCGTTAGTGAAACTCCAAAGCACAGGAAACAGACTTTGTCTTTTTCATGGCATAAATTATTTCGACCTATGGAGTCTAAAATGAGGTATTGCTCTTACTGTAACTCCATAATAGTATGAAAATTTGGACTTGTATATACTTACCGCTGAGAATTCGATTCCTAGAGAAGACATGCTATATTTCAGTCACTTGGTAAGAATCTGAGGATGTATGTTTATTGAAGTCAGTAAGCTCACAATCTATAAAACTTTCATTACTCACAATTTCACAACCTAGCATACTAACATAAATTTTTGTAGACAGTCAGGAAGCAAAATGAAATAGACGATGTATCAGGCGGTTTTGAGTGCCATTCTCCCCGAATTCAGTTCATTAAGATATCTATGTTGATGGTGATAAATTACAGTACTTTCTGTAACTGAAATCCATCTTACTCCTTTACATTAGTTTTTACTTTTCATCTGAAAATTATTAACACATGAGAGTATATGCGTACTACCATAGGTCGCAACGAGCTAACACACAAGTGATCTTGCCTAACTTCTAGTTATAAATTAGCCTTCCGAAGGAGTTTGCGAAGTAGAAAGATTGAAGGTGGTGCAGTTATGTCTTATAAGCGAGAAGAAATAAGTAGTTTCAATTACTGAAAATTATGGTACTGACGTATCTGTTGAATTTCATTTGTCTGAGGTTATTATTTACAATAAGAATATAATCCTATCAGATTCATTGCATCATGAATCGGATTGTTCTCTTAGGAATAAGGCAGTTCAACTATTTAAAAAATACACCTATTTTATTTGATGGAAGTGATGCATGAGGCTTATGTGGTCTAGTGGATAAAGTTTTGGCATTTGAAACGACAAGTAGTAGGTTTGAGTCCCAGTGGGAATAACACCAGTCACTGGGGGTTGCAGGAATGCCCAGAAGATGAGTCTTAAATAAGACGAAATGCATATTGCTGATTCCACTGCTAGTCACTATCCACCAAATAACATGTTAATCCTCAGAGATCACCGAAGCTACCGTACGGTGAGCCGATGCGTTAACAGAGAGTGAACATTTCGGTTGAATTAATAAAGTGGAAAAGCAAAAGTTGACCAAAAGAAAACAATGTACTTTATTCTTCTAATTGTTGTTTCAACTGCCGACATCATACAAATATTTTCTTGTATACTGAACTTTTGTGATGGTCATGACTGTTCATATGTCACATATTCATCTCAGATACATTTCACTGTGTTTTAGGCTCATAGAAAAGATGTTTTACATAGTTATGTTTTACTGGGAGTGACGGGGGAAGAAAAATAAGCAGTAATTCTCAATTTTTTCTAAGCTAATAATAACAATGATTTATCACTATTTAGAAAAAATGGGAATGTTTAAAAGCATTTGATATCTTCCACTAATGAAAAGGTAGTAGAAACGAAATTCACAAGACATTTATTTGCATTTGTTTGTAAACATGACATACGTCGGGCAGTATCAATTTGTGTTCACACGTTTATAGTCTAGACTGTTTACTAAATGTGACAAATTATGAACATACAGAGAGATAAACAATAGGTTTGATCAGTACTGTCAGCATTGGTGTATCTTAAATTTAAAGTATAAGAACTAATTAGGTAGTTGATTCGAATACAATAACTTACATGACAGAAAATAATTGATCACATTTGAACATGTATGTTTATGTCGTTCAGATTTATCCTACTAAGCGATGACTATCTACGAAATCCGCTATGCACTTTCTTCCCATATGAAATTCACTAGTTGGGTAAACCCCAGTTATTTCCCCGTGTTTACTTAACGGTACTAAAATGAAGAATTTGTATTAAGATATTATCCTCTAGGAAGAATACATCAAAATCATGAGCCCTGATAAACAAGTATTGACACTTATTGAATTGAATTTTTTTTGTTTTCCCGTCGATTGATTGGACCGAAGTGCTCGGTCTCAGGTTGACATGTCGGCTTCTTGTGCAGATGCTTCGACGATGTCTGGGCATTTAATTAGTATACAATTGGTGGATGGTGGCTAACAATGGAATCCAGGATGCGCATTTCGTCCTATTTGGGACGCATCCTGGATTCCACTGCTAGCCACCATCCACCAATTGTATAAGTATTGACACTGTTTACACTTGATTTGGCTCTTATGGTTAATTGGCCTATTGGGTGACTTTCTACCATCTGTATACATGAATTCTGGACTAAAGTCTTAATGGGAACAATATCATTCATTGGAATATAGTTCCCTTAGGCTGAAAAGTACCAAACAGAGGGAGAAGTTCAATGCTAGCTGTCAACAGGGTAATAATGAATGGCACTGAATCAGAATTAATTTAAGTTGAAATGTTAAAAAATTTAGGAAACTACAATGGGAGAATTTTATACGATATCGTTGTAATTTTTAAAAAATAGTTAAAAATTAAGACGCTTTGGAAAAGACTTACCTTTTGCACTGTTAGCCTTTAAACAGGGTTTATGGTCTTTTATACCGCTTAATGATGTTGCTATAGTTTAAGGATTAATGCTCAAAAAGCAGAATCAAAAGGTTACTCTTACACTTCTGATACATCTCGCTACGACATTGCAGATATGCATTGTTGGCAAGCATCAACAAGTAAAAAAATGTGAGTTTTGTAGAAAATTATCGGCAGCAGGAGTGTATGTAACGATCTGCTTATCGGTTATCGGTAATTGAGAGGAGAATGAGTTGTTGGCTGAAATTTTTAAATTAAATCTTATTATAGCTTAACTCCACAGAGCATTTTTAATAAAAGTATGGAATTTTCTGTATGTGATATTGGTAGACCAAACTTAGCAAGCGGACCATTGATATCAGGTGTGCGTCGGCCGGGGATCGAACCCCAGATGATGTGCATGGTCGGCAAGCGTCCTAACAGTTGTGATCTAGTTTGAAATACGAGACAGGTAGAATCCAGGAATAGTGTTAGAGAAATCCATCCAACATGCTTTTTAAAGATTGAGAACTTCGATGAAAAATGTGAAACTCAACATTCCAAACATTGTCATCTAAGGTACTGCTACTACTTTTAATCAGATATGAAGAAGAATATGCGTTAGTCTATTAATAGCCCAGTAATCCGTAGTAGGGAAAGATATAAGGAGTAAGCCAATGATCTAAACCAAACGTATATCCAGCATGGTTTTATTTGGTATTGAAATTTGTCAGAAACATTTGGTAATGACAAGGCAATATGAGAAATGGAAAATTAAAGAAAAGAGTTTCGAGATAAATTTCTAGTGGTTCTCAAAAGATGTTTCAACCACTGAGGTCCACCAAGTCATATATGAGGACATTCGTTGCAGTGGTAACAAACCGCATGAAAATTTAGCTATATTGTGAAGTGACAAAGGTTGAAAATACGATCAAATGAATTCCTTTCCATTGACTGAATAAAGAAACACAATCATCACAACAGAATGACTGTCCTGGCTTTCTACTCCTTGCAGAATGATTTACATTGCTGTAAACAGTTACTCAGATGAAGTAGTTATCTAGCCCTCCCTTATTTTTCACATTTCTCTAACTAATGTCCGTCAATAAAGGAGATCACTTTGCACTCAATCGAATCTTTGCAAGCTTCTTAATAGTGAGGATTTGTTACCATTCATGTTTACCCTATGGGAAGGTTAAAATCCGGACACCAAGCGTTTGTTTTTCATATAATATCAACTTTTCGTTGATCAAACATTATTCATGTTTGGAAACAGTTCTCTTTGAAACAAATATTGTCCATTATCTCTTCTGTCTGGTTCAATTATATATGTCCAGAGTGTGTGACCTGTTATCCTCAGCCCAAACACATACGTACAACATGTGTTTATACACATTTGAAAAATGTTTTGTTAATCCGACTTAAATTAATATAAATAAATGTCTTCTGTTTAATCCGTCAATCTGATATGGTAGCAATTCTCAGGTCTAACAGTATTTGCTTATTTTTGGTATATATTCATTTACATTGTTTAAACAGGACATTAGAATGAAGGTGAAACAACCAACAGAAATGAGTATAAGTGAGAGTTTAGTTGAGAGATTTTATTTTGCCTGACTGACATTTTATTATTCCAATGAATAAAACGAAATATAGTTTGGTTACAGGATTTCATCATTAGCTGACATCGGATAGAGACCCATTGGAAAATCTGGATGTACCGGACAGCCATTTCGTCCTAGTGTGGGCCTCTTCACAGTACACACCCACTGGGGTTCGAACCTTGAGATATAGTTTCACTGATAATTTCCTGTTTTCTATACAACACTGAACAGCCGTTGGTTGTTTGAGGAAGACAGAAGAGTAGTTACATTTTCTTTATTCACAAAGTAAACTGACAGCCAAGTATTATTTGATTGTTTACAACAACAGAATCCAAGACCGTCATCTCTTCCCAATCAGGAAGGGTTTAGTGGGCGTACCTGGATCCTAGTACTATGAATTCCAAACTGAGATTTAGACCATGAACTCATCATCTCAAACATAACAGAGTTACAATATAATGGAGGTTTTTATCTCAGATGGATGATTTTGATGTAGTTGTGTTCTCTTCGTTGGGTGGTTAAACTGTAAAGTTTTCATTATCCTTCTAGAAAACATTTTCAGACCCTGTTTCACTTTGGAGAGAACAGAACAAGAAGCTCACCAAAGATATCGCTTCGGAGATTTCATCTTCAAAAGCCATACAATCGCATTTTTATACATAAGTCCACATAGTACAATTAATTTTTGAGTTATAATTGTGTGAACCCAGATAGAACTGAAAGTGAGGCTTCCTCACTCAGATTCAAGTTCAATATGCTGAGAAAACTTGTGTATAAAACAGATACATAGACCAAAATTGATAATCGATTTACATCTCATTACTGACTATTAGAATTGTTGGCTCAAATAGAAATTAGTTGATATTTCCAGTCAATACCTCTCTTCACCAATTTTAGAGTTCAGAATTGTTTTGACAACACCAGACAGTAATAAATCGTTTGATAAACAACGTGAACAACATAATACGATGTTCAGATTCAGGTATTTTGATCATGAAGAAGACTGGCTACATCAAGAAAATGGAGACTAAGCTTTACGAAGTCTATAGATTCAGGAATATTAACCACAAACAATACATGACAGATTCAAAAGAAAAAAATGATTATAAAGCGCTTGAGGAGGTTTTGAGTAAAAGGTGATTGACAGCCTCACTTACAACAAATTAGAGTCCAAAAGGTCTCGTTTGTATTCTATGTTTATCCTATCGAAGACACATATCCGGAATAATCCAGTGGGGACTATATTATCAGTGGTCGATTCATCTCAACAGAGCCAATCATGAGGGAGAGGAAAAGTTAGAACAACAACGACCCTTGAATGTGCTCTGATCGACTCGCAGAAAAGGTGGGCCAACTTAATACGTGTAATAATTTGTGATCTTCCATGTGACCCTCTTATTCGCACAGGTCCCTCTTCATGAAAACTTAGACAACGTTTGTCAATATGTTGACCTCCTACCCTAAACAAAACTTGGATTTAAGTAGATTCACCTACTATATACCAAGTACATACAATTCCTATATGAAGGCAAACTGCATCGCTGAGTTAACGAAGTATCCTAAACTAAGACGGAACAGCTCTTCAGTGTTCCTTGGTTTTCAGTTATCTCTAACTGATGTTGTTTCATAAGGAGACTTACACTAAAACCAATGCGAACCTCTGTAAAACCCATTATGCAAACAATATGTTACCCTGTAGTAGCATGAGAAAACATCTGCAAATCCTGTACATACTTCACTGGACAAACTTAAAATTCTTTAAATTTTAGTTTGAAAACTCGAATGTTTGCACACAGACCACCACTAGTCGAAAACGATGGACATAAAAATACACATTCAAACACACACACGTGCACAAACAAGCTAACAATGACAAAAGTCATCTTCGTTTAAACTCTTGATTAAACTTTTCAGTAGTTTCCTGCTTTATCATAGGAATCATTTATTAATTCAGTAGGACCAAATAAAGAGAAGAGGTGAAGATAGAATAAACAGCAATTAATCACTTTGATTAAATTATTTATTTATTTCTCATCCATACCCTAAGGGTATTTTATTTTTATTTATGAAAATAATACTACTGATGATAACAACTATCAATACCATTAGTCAGTTGACAATATTGGTCTTCAGTATAGTTGAAGTCACTTGATGAAAGACATTCAGCGATACTGTTTAAGTGAATTAAATGTTCAATGAACAGTCTTATTTCTCATTTCTGTTTAATTTTACATGAGACAGATATCTGGGAGACCTGACTGGAATGAGTGAGTGAGTAAGTGAGTGGTAAGGGAGGAAGTTGGAATAAGGTGTATTCTTAGCATTAAATGCATACAGACAATAGGCATTTTGTTTAAAACAATAAATAAAATAATAAACGAATTTGTCTTAAGAGGATGGGAAGCTTACGCACCGAAGATACTAAAAACTGACTCATCGGTATTTCCATCAGTATTAAGCAATCATTTCCTCCAATGAACAGGTAAGAGTTTTATTATTAAGTTTGTCCCTGTTTTGAAAAATCTGGATATTTTTGTGTATCGGCACAGTGAGGTATCTACATTTTATTTAATATTTCCACAGCTGCGCTTGTGGAGCCAGTTATATTGGCCGTTGCTTTAGGAACTTGATTTTTCGTGCTCGAGAACATCTCCCAGCATGGCTAAGTAAAGGTGTAGTGAAACTATTAACAGCTTGATATTGGAACATCTGGTACAAACAGGCCACAAAGCCAGCATAGATGAATCCTTCTCTATATTATACCGGGTGTCAAATAAATTACCAAAATCATCGAAGCACCGCAGGCACCAAACAGCAGAGGCTATTGCGATTCACCTCAAACAACCAGTGCTCTATATCCAAAAGAAGCAAGTTCAGCCCCTACTATTGCCCTGGCCTTCAGTAGAAGCTATAAACTCATAAATTTGTAATCTTATTCTTCCTAATTCTGTTGACATTCAGCTTATTTTATGTTGACGCGATTCAACTGTAATCTATCAATATTATTGATCTGATGATATTTAAACATTAATGTCGTTCATAACATTAATTCATTCATTCACTATAATGTATGTATAAATGTATAGCCTGATGATGAATTTATCGAAAAGAGTACTCTTTGTTCAGTATCCGTTCTTTTGAAATTTTCGTAATGAGTTTTCGAACTAATCGTTCATCTGTAAGTATCAACATTTGTTTTAGAAATTAGTTATTTAGTCACTTAATCATGTTGAAAACAGTTTTCTTGAGAAGAAAATATTCAGTCGAAGTCATGGATATGTGGTCTTTTGTACTGTCAGTTGAAAAAGTAGTTAGAAGTCATTAAGAACCTGACAGTTTGCAGCAAATTTGTTCCATGAACTGAGGACTGAATTAATGATTTTCCAATCGGTTTTGTTGCCGAAATTCATAGCATAGTGTCGATTTATATTGTTTATTAATTGATGTTCAGAATATTTTCATATCACATCGATCCTTATGCTTTAAGAAATTACTTTAACATATTCACCTCCTTTCTCCCTTTCCTACCTAACCTGGATTGTGTTTCCGAGGACGTTTTACAGGCGGATGCATGGTAGGGCCAATGCAATCAGCTCCATAACAACAAGTGAACTGGTATGTGTATGTTGAAGTGACTCATTGCGACAGCATGTATTTCACATGTTTGCTAAAGTAGTTTCTTGGACGAAAATTTCACCCTTAGGCTGGAAGCGAAGTATGTTTTACTGAAAACCCCTTTCGGAAAATTTTCGCCCCAGTATTACTTCTAAGTCCGAGATTCCGTAGGGGAACCTTTTTGGTAGCAACATGAATTTGTTGAGATGCTTTTCTTGGTTTCAGGATCTTTTCTACGAATCTAGGTGGGAAATCAGTTTTCATCAAAATTCTTCAGAGATTTTTCAGTTCTTCTTCAGTAGATTCCTGGGGTACACATATTCCGGATCCTTAAGGAAAGAAAACAGAAGATACCTCTCTTTCTGCTCAGGGGGTGACAGCTTTGAAAATTCATAAATTGTCCTTCCCATGTTGGCTTTTAATAGATGGATATCTTCATCAAGTTGTCAATACACGTATCCTTATGCTTTAAGAAATTACTTTAAAATATTTGTAGAATTTAAGGTGGTAAATTATCGGTAGATATAAGTGCAAATTATATTCGAAACACAACAACTGTGAGCATAACATTTCTGGTCATTCATTGCACCTGTGACAAGATTAATCACAATTATACTGCAACAAGCTGAATTGTTTCAAGATAATTTCTGTTGTAATGGCATACACTAGGAAGTTCATCTATATAACAGGAATATAAATCATCTGAATTTTCGTATAATTACATCTCAGTACATTTTGATGAAAAAAATGAAAGTGTCATAGAAACTAATAATAATAATTTGTGGCACATTGGAATAGCCGTGTTAGACTCACGTATAACTTTCAAGAATTTGAAGGCATAAGAACCATTTTTAATGTTACTAGAATTCGTGGTATGTTGTAATAACAGATGATGACATTAACACATGTGGTACAGACAAATAAGCCAGCATTATTTTTATTCCAGTGGGTTCTGAGTGGAATACGGTGGCTATCGGTTCTCTGCAGTCATTTTTAATTAGCTGCATGACTGCCCATAAGCTTTCATATCCTTCTCACACGATCTCTTTCATGTCATCCTTGGACAGCTACTTATCACTCACCATCCATGTCTCCTACAAAAGCCCGGCGTGCAATATCACTCACCGACCACCATAGCATACGTCCAATCCATCTCCATTTCTTTCTGCACACTTGCCGCGCGCTATGGTTTACGGATGTTATCACGAACTAAAATAGGTTAGGGAACCACTGGAAGGCCTTGGAGTACAGGAGAGCTGTTTCTTCCTAGTTTTGAATTCTTCAGCAGTACGCACCTACTGGGGTTTGAACCCAGGATCTTTCGGTTATAAGACCAGCTGGAAGATCATTCAGCCACTGGATCAGGTCCCAGTGGCTGAATAGGTTCAGTTAGTTTCAAATGATAGGTTTCAAGAGTACCTTGTTACACAAACGAGCCATAGTGTTTCCAAATCCACCCAAGAGTAAATTTTGCAGCTGCTTCAATCTTAAGAAAAATCAATTTCATGGCCAAAATGTTTGTTATTTACAAGGTTACTTCTATGGTAAGTGGTTAATTCTTAGTTGTGTAAAATCTGAATGGATATAACTAGGTTGTCGTAGTGTTTAATAGTAGATGTGAGTTTAACTTATACTTCATCGTGTTTTGCCAGAATTTGAAAGTAAAAAAACAATGAATTAAAACTAAGCAGTTATATGATGAAATAATTAATCTGCGCAAGTTTTCAATTTAATGAACTTTAATCTTCTTGAGTTGCCATGTTGACGTACAGGCTAACACTGTTTATTAGATTTTTCTGTTTTCTGCCTTCTCTCACCCTCCTTTTTTCTTTCATAGTTTGATAGTATACAAATTGATGATAACAAACTAAAAATTGTAATACTTATATTCCGGATGCGTTCATCTTATAATGTTTTCACTATTACCTTTCAAACATTGAAGTATGAAATGCTATTATTTATAACCATTGTAATTTCAGGCAGCTAGCAGATGATGAGAACCTGTGAAATAGAATGATATCATTTTATACTGCAAATGTAACCTTTCTTTCTCTATCGGAATAATTAATCCCTTCCTTGTGGACACAAAAATATCCTCGTTATGTCACTGGATCGAGCATGAAACGGATCTGAGTGACATATTTAATCGTACGTTTATAAATTGAAATACTAATAGTTGTTCAGTTTCGTGCTAGTTTTACTAATGACCTGAGAATTTATTCTGAGGGTCTGAGAACAACAATAGGCTGCGCTAGTATCCGGAACTATCCCCTTTCGAATATTATCTTATATTGTAGTTCGTGGTGAGATTTTCAAGGCTATCAGCATCGACCACCGAGTGGGTAGTTAATTTCTGATATCGTAACGGGAGGAGACAAGACGGTAATATTAACTGTTATTATCAGTTAATATTACTGTACAACACTGTGTGATTTATGAATATAAATTCTTATCCATAACGTAGTTATGCTCCACCACATTGCCCAATTTTTATACTTATGTCAAGAAGACAAGAGACCTGGTAACTGGCTGTCGATTAGGAATTCAATATACACATTTGGGGAAATTATTCATATCTTATATTAAAGTCACCATTTGCACAAATCTTCCATGTTGTTCTACCTTTTGTATTGCGTTTCTTTGTCTTCTTTCTGTGTCTCCCACTTTTTGCCGCATTACTGGTTTATTCCTCCTCACTGACGTCAAATATACCTCTCTGCTATTCGATATTTTTATGCCGATTGACTTCTCTTTGTATATAACTAATAAATTTTGTCAGAATACGCCATAATATCACCTAATAAATTACAAATAGTCTAATTATATTAGTATTTTTGTTTTACTTTCATACATATACACAGTAGAAATCATTAGTTTACTGATAAAAATTTTTTTACGAAAGTACTAAAAGGATAACCACCCTTACATCAGAAAGAAACACTGGTATCAGTACGCCCAGATTATTTACACACGAAATGTTTATGACACAATTATTTCTTTATACATTATGAAATAATTCTGCTTGATAATAATTTTTTGGAAATGATCTATCTGAAAACTCAGAGAATAAATTTCGTGTTCATTGACATTCATGAACAAAGCAATCAAGTTGGATACTCAATCTTCTTCCGAAAACCCCAGTTGTGGATAGAATAAGTGAGTGATATGTTACTTCAGTACTGAACGATGAAAGTTTACTTGTTGAAAAAAGGAAGATTTTTAACGCTCTCAGACAGGCATTTCTTATGAATGTTGAGGAGCGGATAGGCTAAATCTCTTTCTCTCATCGGCTTAAGCATCAGACTTTCAGCAATTAGGTCTAGGGTCCGAATTACGCTCAACCTATTTCAGCTTGAATATCTGGGTAGTATCACCATTCCTTTTACATTGACTATGGCTCATAGCTTGCTAAGAGAAAAAAATAATTTGCCTTGAATACTAACTGACAGTTTCAAGTGAGAATATGTTTCTTTTCCACTTACCACTCTCAACTTTCAGTACAAAGTAAAATTCATGTTAATGGGAAGCATTGTCCTTTCACTCAGATTAGTAACTAATTTATACATATATATATATATATATATATATATATATATATATATATATATATATATATATAATTGTGAGATGAAATAAACAGCTAGGTACATTTAACTATCGACCAGTAAATCCATGTTTATACTTGTTTTTATTTCAGATAGTTTATGTGAATTTCTTTATTAGGTAGCAGTAGTATTTCAACAGGCTTTTAAAACCAAACAGTATAATAAAACAAAATTTCTGGCACAAATGTTGGTTTTGTATTCACAGTACTAATTTAGTGCATAATTGGTAGGAAACACTTTCCTCCCTTTCAGCTCTTATCACCGACAATACACTTAATTTTATCAGTTTCTACACCAGTATGAAAATTTACAAAGAGTTCTGATATAATATCTTTCCGAAATTAGGTTGACTTGCAATTGCATAAAGATACCCTGTAGGTAATCACAGTCTATTTCAGCAATCCTTTTTTATTATACTGTTACTATTCCCTCAAGTTCTGAGTGAAATATCCTACATTGTCCATCATCCTACCACCATTCTGTCTAGATCTCTTTAGTTGACTCTATGATCGTCCGTAGGCTTTCATCTCCCCCTCACACAATCTCTAGCATGTTACCCTGGGATACAGGCAAAAACTGTCGCTTCTCACTCGGGTTCCACTCAAGTGATGTCACAGGGCCTGATGTTACTCAGCGATCTCCTCACTGTATGTCCAATCCATCTCAACTTTTTTCGCCATCTTTGTCGACCAATAGGTCCTTGGTTGATTCGTTGCCAGAGTTCTTTGTTTCTGTTCCTTTTTGGCCGAATATATGGTCTTCAGTACTGAGTCAGCGAAGACAGCTGTTAATGAATGTCTTTAATCAGTTGAAAACGCTTTCCGTCAGGCGCCAATTCTCTCTCTAGAAGCAATGATTTGACATTATTTTTGAAAATTCAAGTATTGTTCTTTGTCCTGAGTATAGCAGATTTCCACATTGATTTCAGAGTAATAAAGGTGTGTCTTGCCTTTCCATGCCACCGGTATTCGAAAGAATACTATCCAAATAATTGAAAAAGTGACCTCTCTTAAATTTCTTCCTTTGATGGTTACTGGTGCTTGTTGTCGTTAGTTGGTTATCTTCGTCACCTTTGGCTTCTATATGTTCACCTGAAGTCTTTTCTTCTCTGCTTCTTCTGACAACTCTTTGGTTTTCGCCTAGTTTGCAAGTTGGTCCTGAGCCTCGTAAAAGACGGAAGGTTGGGCGTAGATTTATCTACCCTGGAAAGTGGACCCAGAATTTAAGCAAACTTGAATGTTCTACAGTTCTTAATATTGTAATTTTCAGTTGCTTCATAACTATTGGAAAATCGTGATATTTCAGTGTACCAGACACCTAAGTGGAACTCATCGACTAATTCATTTAAGCAACATAAATTTTCGAAGTACTTTTACGACGAAATTACCCATAAAACTCTTACGATGCAATATATCTAACGACTGGTGTAAATGACTGAATATGAAAATAGGCTAGACCGGCTAGCTTGACAATGTTACTGGTATACAGCTAAATTAAGTTCATGAAAACTGAAAATATGCCCCTAAATTGGCTGACATCAAAAAATAATGTAAGTGGTCACCAAACACACATTATATAGGTGTAAGCTTGAATACGAAGTTATGTCTCTGTTCATTGTAATAAGGAAAAGTCTGGACATATGGAAAGTGAGTACAAGACTGTCAGTTTTGCCAGTGAGTATGCTAACACCGATTTTATAGGTAAAGAAAAATTTAATAATTCGTGGTTTCGCTCTCTCTTTTCCCGATATGTGATTGATTTCCAAAATAGTGACAATATATAGAATCTGAATTCCTTTGATTGTCATTTGGAATGATAGTCATATATTCATTTTGTGATTTCTTTGAGTGATTCTCCAAATGATCAATACATTGATGTGATAGTCGTAATTATTTTGAATAGATTAAACACTTGCACTTGTCACCAACACTAAAATAGAAAGCAGTTCATTTGCAAAGTGAAACAATTAACTATTGACTATTGAATTACAAGGTTATCAAAGGTAAAGTATACAAACAACTAAAATATTAAGCAAAAACAAGCCCATTATTTCAAAATAAAGTAAACAAGTTCGTTCTATTTTTTTAAAAAGATGAAAAATTGAGTGGACCACTTTTTGTTCAGAGAAAAGTACTACCATTTTTCACTTTAATCAAGTATCCCTCATTGTTTATCAGCTGTCAATTTATATTTTGAGAATAAATTCACTTTATATTTAGTAAGAATACGGTATCTATTGATTGGTCAACATATCTTCAGTTGTTAGTTTGTAGAGATTTGACTGGTTTCAAATCTAAGCACTGGTTGATATCAGTTGCAGAACCAACAGAAAACCAAAGAATGCTGGCAGCTGTTTCTTCCTGGTTTGGGACTCTTCATCAGTACGTGATCCCACTGTGGATTGGACCTAGCACCTTCAGGTTACGAGTTGAGTTCATTGATCATTCATACACTGTGATGGAATCCAATGATAATTGAATTCTAGCTTTTGTTAATTCGCGATATGTAGCGCCATCTGTAGTGCGATATTGGGTGAGTGTTTCTGAAGAGTCCCAAACAAGGACGAAACGACTCAACCAATACTTATTGGTTTCTAATGGTTCTCTAACTGACATCAATCTATAATCGAACTTAAAACCAAATAACGTATCGCCTGAGTTATAAATCTGACTGATTTTCCCCTTAGTTTACCACCGATTCATTAATTTAACATGTTAACAGTTTGTGTATCAGTATTGTACTGGAAATTTTAGTCAATATCGGTCCATTTATTTTATTCGAAATACCTAAAATGCATTCAGTCAGATTCACTACAAATATGCGTCAAGTTACTGTAGAAACTACTCATCAGTTAGAACTAAAATATTAATATCAAGTGGGATGCAAATAGGTGAATGTTGAAATTTCCGAGATTTACCAAAGAAAACTCAGTTTCTGTGTCACAAGTCACAGATTTGATGAGAGCAGAAAAATCTAGTTACTAGGGGAATTTCTTCAGTTAACATGGCTAAAAGATGAGTCGTGAATCCTGCAGGAGATGACATTTTAGTATTTCCAGGGTGATTATCAAGTATGGTCACCTGTACTTTATTTTACAGGCAATAAAAGAAATATTTCCCACGAACCTTTCACCAACATAATTATGCACAGGAATAAAAATAGGAGGCTATAGTTTAGGGAGGTGGGTTGATAATCTTTTCTGATGCGTATTTGGACGCCAAATATCTCTGTTATCCATGTGGATCCTGAGAACTCACTTTTTCCAAACAACGTCTGACTAGGCTCTTTGAAATATGAACTGAACTATCCATGATGGAGCTATGAGTTAATCAATATAAATAACTGCTGATATAACATTGTCCTTACTGCACACAGATGCAGATGTCGACAACTGACCCAGAATCATGGTCACGATATAAAAGTGGTATATAACTGTTCCGAATGAAAATTCTTTCCGTCAGTGAATACGTTTTTGGTACTCAGAAATACTTTTATTTTACCTTCATCAGGTTTTTTAATTCTTCTTTATTAGCCCCGTGATGTGAACTGCAGTGCCTATTTCACAATAAAACTCTCCTTTTATATAAGAATAAAACTTGTGCACTGTGGTAGAGTATAATTCCATTATGGGTATGGTGCACAAGTTTTATTCTTATATCAATGATACTTATGGTCTTCCTAATAGGAAGCTTATCAACAAACTCACACGACTTAGTCAAACTGAAGCAAGATTCACAAATCATCGGATTTTTAACAGTCGATGTTTAAAAAATCATATTATTCCAAAATATTTACGTCTACGTACTCCAATTACTTCAAGCAAAATAACATCAGCAGCTGAACATTTCAGTAGATTATGTCTAAGAGAAGAACTACATCGAATTACTGTGAAACAAAATAATATACGAAATGAAATTGAAAAACTCAAACAGAAACTCAAATGTATGGTCAATGACAAAGATTATGCAATCGTTGTTGAAACATCCAAAAAAGCTAGAGAATCAGCCTTAAGAAAATCAGAAATCACACACATCAAAATATTCAACAAACTAATTGCAGAAAAGAACACAAGAAATGAAATTGATATCAACACTTCATCCTCTATCAACAGAACAAAGTGGGTGATCAACCTCTCATCAAGGGAACTAAGCTCTAGTGAGATAAAAGTACTTGAGAAAGGACTAAATTTCAACGTAACAGTTAATAAATTAAAACCAGAGGATGTCATTCCTAACACAGATGTAACACTAAGCTCAATAGATAAGACGACAGCAGAAGAGGTTAGAGCACAATGTGCATTAACCCTGAAAAATCAAAAGAAAACAAAATCAAACTTAACAAAATCGGAAAGAGAAGCTTTAATTAGTCTAAAACAGGATAAAAATATTGTCATCGCAAAAGCTGACAAAGGAAACGCCACCGTAGTTCTGGATAAATCTGAGTATATCAAAAAAGTTATTCAACATATTCAAACGGGTCCATATGAAGAAATTAAATAGCCTGTAGACACAATAATGAATAAGGTTAAGAAATCTACAGCAGAACTTATACGCAGAATGAAGCCGTCACTGGGTGGTATAATTTAATGCCTGAAACTAATAATGCTAGTAGAATATATGGTACTATTAAAATGCATAAGCCAGGTTACCCCATACGACCAATAGTAGATTTTAGAAATACCCCTACTTATGAATTATCAAAACACTTAGCCCTAATACTATGCCGCACTAGAAATCGTTCAAACTCTATATTAACTAATTCATATGAGATGAAAAATAAACTGAATGATATACAACTAGCGAATGATGAAACAATGGTTAGTTTTGATATAACTAGTCTTTATACTAATATATCAGTCAATATAGCCTTAGAAGCAGTTAAAAAAGAACTAACTGCGGATCCTGAACTCAATCATAGGACAAAGCTGCCCACTGAACAAATTATTTTAGGGATTCAGTTAAGCCTCACATCTACTATCTTTATTTCCAAGGCAAAATATATAGAAAAACAGAAGGTGTAACAATGGGATAAATCACCAATATCCCCTATTGTAGCAGACATATTTATGGACAGCTGGGAAAATAGTGCCCTCAATACATTTAATCCTACTCTAAAAATATGGTGGAGGTATGTGGATGACACTTTCACAGTGTTAAAAACAGAACATATCTCTAGCTTCTCGACACACATAAACTCACTAGTGGAGGGAATAAAATTCACATTTGAATCGGAAAATGAACAAGGAGAATTAGCTATGTTAGGTTGTAAAATAAAACGGATAGAAGAAGGTAAACTACACACTAGTATGTACAGAAAACCAACTGATTCCAATAGATACTTAGACTTTAATTTATCTCAGCCGTTGACTGTTAAGGCAGGCTTAGTTAAGGGTTTAACAAACCGAGCAGTAGCACTAAGTAGCACAAGAAAAGACCTAAATGATGAACTAAAACAGATAGAAGAGGCTTTGGTGTTAAATAACTATCCTTTAAAATTCATTAGGAAGATCAAAAAAGGCCAAACGAAAAATAAAAATAATTGTGAAACTATTAATAATAACATAAATAAGAGAGAATATAAGTCATCTACAGTTATATCGTATAAAGAGGGGACATCTGAAACCCTACGTAGGATTCTAAATAAAGCAGGAATTGGGGTGGAATTTAAACCTACAAACTCACTGAGGGACAAGCTCTGTAGGTTAAAGGACCCAGTTGTCCCAATTAGACAAAATAATATTATTTACAAAATACCCTGCAATGACTGTGAGGCCAACTACATAGGTCAGACTAATAGGTCAGGGGTAGTCAGATTGTCGGAACATAAGAATTTAGCTAAGGTAAGAATGGGTGACCCTAAAAAGATAAGTAACTTAGAAAAAAGCTCAGCGATTGCGATGCATGCATTAACACACAACCACACAATAGGGTGGGAGAGAGGGTTAAAATTCTAAAAAGTAATCTAAATAGGTGGAGAGAGAGGTTGATTACTGAATCCTTGTTCATCGAGTCTACACCAAACACATGCAGTAGCAATGAGTCATCACTCATACCTGAAATATGGAAAATACTACTACCAATCAAATCAAGTGAAAATCAAGTGAAAAATAATCGAACTATATAAATGAAGTTAGGGAGTCATGTGAGTACCTTGATATGATTATGAGCAATAAACTGTGCTCGAAACGTCATCAGTAAACATTACTGTATAACACTGTGAGACTTTATCAAAACAAAAATTTACCCATAATGGAATTAAAACTCTCCTTTTCTGACCTTTCGCTTGTGGATGCTGACAATTCGAATCTCTACCATACTCTCTTATGAAAACCAAAGACTTTATTTCTATTCTGCTACTTGTTTCTTATCCTTTTGAATGTCTGACCGAGTATATCATGCTGCAAGCTGACCTTCTGTCAGTTATTCTGGTGACCTCATTTTCTGTGTGTCAATTCAGCTTGACTTTTATCTGCCTTTCAGATGAATTTTATACGGAAACCAAAATAATAAAACAGAATTCTATGAATTCAACGTTTAATCGTCGGTTGCATCCCACCATTAGCTTGTGTGAATTCCTTCGAAATTCATTCATTAGCCACACATCTGAAAAAAATTCAGTCGAATGCATGACACTATATATTACTGATTGATTGAGATGAATAGTTGCATACCACTCACATCAAGTAGTAGTGAAGTATCACTCAAGTCTGTGTAATTTGATCCAATCTGTCGCCAGTTCACTCAGGAAGATAGACAGAACTCAGACGATTTTAACTTATTTGGATCGCTAAGCTGAGTCATGCAGGGCACACCACTGATAAGCACAGCCAAATGGGGGCGAAACCGCCGTCCGGTGTTTGGATTACTTCAATTCGATTAACAAGTACTACTGGTTGATGTTATTATATGGATACATATCATGCATTCACTGGGGCTCGAACCCAGGACCTTCTGGTTACAAGGCGAGCACGTAAACCATTGAGTCACTGGGACCCTAGGACGCTAGGACGCTCGCCGACCATGCATATGGTCCGGGGTTCGATCCCCGGCGGGCGCACTCCTTTACCTCACTGAGCCAGAGATAATCCTGGTAAAGAGGAAAGGTTGGGCATGAGGCTAGCAATCCCATCCTGTAAAAATTAAACACTGCTACAGAAACTTCAAGCCACTAGCTTGGAGCCCTATGTTCCACTGGGAACGTGAAGGAAAAATTATTATTATTATATTATTACTGGTTGATGTGATTGGTGCCCGACTATTCATCTCAGTCAGTCAGTAGTATATAGTTGTAAGTATTTAATCCACTTTAATTTTAGTGCTACAGTTTTATTAGTGAAGTGTTTAATGACTTAATTTTACTGTGATCATTTTCATTTTTATGACCACATAAAAATTAGCTCACACACACACAAACAAACAATTAGACTCAACATATTTTAGTAGTTTAGTGAACGGATTTATGTTTAATTCATATAATGTTCCGTTAACTTACATATTAATGTATATATCCGACATAGCTATCAGTCTGGCTAACAGAATGGTACATCATAAATCGCTAGTGCACATGTATGACAGTCATAGTGAGAAATATTTTTAGTGAATACATGTGAAGTACAAACGAAACGGATGCGTTAAGTACTTGTCATTTATATATATATCAGACAGTAAATTAACACCTTTCCGTAATTTTTCATGAATTTGACTTTATGCATGTATAAGGACAGATAAAAAAAAGAAAAAATGACGCAGAGTTTTGTAATTAATGTCTGTAAAAAAAATTCAGGTTAGAGGGACAACAACAACAGCAAATATTTTGTTTTTGGTTTAACGGGCAGACTAGTTTTTCATACTCACAATGAAGTCTTAATCACTTGAAAAAGGGTAAAAAAAATATGTATCAATGAAAGATGTTTATATAAAGCAGGGTGACTAGTTTATTATCTCACTTATTTTTTGTTACTTTACGTTCCAAGTGGAACATAGGGCTTCAAGCCACATCTTTGAAGTTTCGGTAGCAGTAATTCCATTTTTACTGTGTGTCCTTTCAATCGTTACTCCGTACCTTCACTGGCCTAACAACCGGCCTAGCGAGGTTTAAGAGTGCATCAGCGGGGAATCGAACCACAGACCCTTGAGATGTTGTTGGCGAGAGTTCTGTTACTTAACCACCGATGCACACATTACTAGCTCATAACACTAGATAATTTGGATGCTAGTCCTTAAATATCAACAGAACAACAATAGGTTTAACAATATTTTTATGGATGTATTCTGATTTAAAGCAATAAATAGTTCCACAGAGAGCTGGAGAGCTTGGTTAGCAAATAATGCATTATATAATGAAAATAGGAAATAATTAAAGAAATTATGAAATTCAGTTAAATCTGTCAATTTTCAAAGAGGACGTAAATCTAAATTCTTCCTAGGAATTTGGGAAATCTGAATCGAAATTATACTTTACAGCTTTGCAGGTTGGTTGATTCCAAAGAAGTTCTCCAGTAATTCATGGATATATACAACGAAAATCCCTATTTCGACATTGAAAAGAATAAGCCAAAAAAAATACTTCTGATAGCTTTCTCTTTTAGCTCTACAGTTATATTTACACAAATATTTCAAAAGTAACTGAATTTACAACATTGATTTCTCTTAAGTAGTACTCAGTCATTGAGATTAAAAGAATTACAGTTCAAAAGCATGTTTAATTGATAATATGCATAAAAATGTAATACCACATTAAATTTCAGATAAAATAATAAGAAAATTTATGCAAGAATTGAATATAGTTAAAACAACGATGCCTCGTAGAAGATTTAGAGTGAAGTGGAAGTTATCAGATTTCAAAGGTCAGGTAGTGATGTTTAAGGTAGACAAACAGTCTGGATGAACTTATAAACACATCAGTTTGGCTTCTTCCGGTTGATTTCAACTGCTTCAGCCATATGTAAAAGACAAACATAAGATAAAATTAAGATTAGTCTGAAAGTGCTAGACGACTCTAAACGCTTTGCTAACATTGACTGTACAAATGAGCTAAAACACAACTGATAATAGACCTTGTTTGTCTATTGTTTAACCCCGCAAGATAATGTTCAGAAATCTTATGATGAACATACGTAATTGTACGTCCAATATAAATGGCTCCACACTAGCGGTCAAATTGATATATACACATGGAGCAGTCCTAATTATCCATAAATCTGGAACATGAAATTGCTGTTCATCAGGGATTTGATTGATTTGAAGATTAGTCACAAAGTGACTTAAGTTAGATAACCATTGAAAACTAGGGAGTACCAAACAGCTGTTTCATCCTTGTCTAGGATTCTCTAGCAATACGCTACCATAACACCAATAGCACTTGAGATTTAATTAGTATGATTAGCATATGTCATACAATTCATATGCAGGAATCTCGAACACTGGTAATGGTCTCAACCGTCATTTTTTTCACAGTTAAATTGACTTCAAAATGGAATACGTAAAGACGTTGTAATGGAACTTGATAGTTTCAAGTTACAAAACGTTTTTCTACTAACTCTGTCATTAATACTTTTTCACTTACTGATTTCTATCCTATTGATGATATCAGTTTCATTCTCAAACATAAGATATCAGCAAACCATTCGAGAAAATAGCTTATTCTTTATTTTATGTAACTAGCTGAAATTCATTGCAGTAGTTGTCATTACAGAGTTCGATGTAGGCGTTCATGTTTGCATTAAAAATGAAACAGCTGTTTGGTACTCCCTAGTTTTCAATGGTTATCTAACTTAAGTCACTTTGTGACTAATCTTCAAATCAATCAAATCCCTGACGAACAGCACATATAAATTATTCTAGTACTCACTAATGACTGACTATTGAATGAAGTTGTCTGTAGTTCTGATAAAAATTCATGACTAGCGGTGTACACAAAGTTAGGCATGAGAAAAAATACTCGTCTATGACACTGGTTGGCGGTCATGCCATATATCGCGTTAGAATTGGTGGATCATTAGATTCCATCACAGTACCTAAATGGTATGCGTGACCATCTTATAACCTGAAGTTCCTGAAATCTGCCTCTTGCGAAGGGCTTATGGGTGCATATTGCTGGAAAGTGCCATATAAGGACTAAGGAGCTGTCTGCTAACCCCTGGGTTTTAAAGATTCCTTAAATATAGACAGTTTGTGATCAGTCTCGAAATCATACTAGTTAGTAGGAAGTCCATTAAGTAATTTACGTGATCTCCTTAGTGAAAATTAATCGACTAATATCAATGAAAAACCAATGGGTAAATCAGGTCCTTTTTCTTGTGAGCAACATAAATACTGTTACGTTTAACTTAATAAAAATGTCTAAAGGTTGAACATGTGAATAAGCTTATTTATCCAACCGAAAAATAAAAATGACCACATGTTATATCCAAATACAGCAGAAGAAATAAATACAATACAACTTTATATAAGACCGCCAATTCAGGCAAAATAACGTTGGAAATTTAAACTCACAAGCAAACTTTTATTTATTCATTGCCAAACCACAAAATTTAAAAAAAAGTATGTTTTAATGTTAATCATGTACATTTAAATCATACCTTTGAACAACAGAGTTAGAGTTCTGAGACATTTAGTTTCGGGAGCCTTAATCGTATTCAGACATTACAATGAATCTTTAGTCTAGTCTGAGTAGATATCATGAAATGATTAGTTACAAGAACGGAAAATAGTAATTTAACTTAAATAAATAATAACTGATACCCTCTGCAAATCAGGTGGTTCTCATGAACTAGTAGATAGCACTTTGATATTTAAAATAAACTGAACGTGGTTCGAGTCCTCAGGGGAATACGATCACTCACTAAGGATATAGACACATTGTGGTGGTGAGTCCCAAAGTAGAAGAAATTCGCATCCTGGGTTCCATTTCAAGTCATGTTAATCTTCAAACATGTGCGTCGGTGGCACAGTGGTTAGGATCCTCGCCTACCACGCACATGGTCCGGGGTTCGAGCCCACGCCGACGCACACCTGATATCTATGGTCGGCCTGCGAATTTCGGGCTATCGATATCCACGCTGAAAATTCCATACTTGTATCAAAAATACAGTGTGGAATCAAGTTGTAAATCAAAAATCAAAAAAAATAAATAAATAAAATAAATCATCGAAGCGTCAGTACAAGAAAGTGATAAACCAGAAGAGGCCTTGAATTTTGGTCCAACATAATCATTTAACAGGAAATTCCAGTTAACATGTGAACAAAAAAGGTCTTTAGTATTATCAAACTTCATGACATTCTAGTGTAGTTTAGTGTAACTAATGGCTTTCGTATGGTACAACTTAATTCACAGGGAAATAAAGTTCTAAGACCTTCGTCATCATTATGGTGATGAAAGTTGAACTCTTGTGAAAGTCAGTTTTAGATGTGACGATCAAATGAGAATGACGTCTTTGTATTGAACTGTTTATTTACCCTGAACCTGATTTCGAGATGAACTTCACTAAATCATGATGTTGGATTTCTATTCTCATTATTTAAAAGAACTTTCATATTTTTTTTTGTAACTCAGTTTACAGCTGTAGTTGAACTTGTAAGTAAACACTGATTCTTTTAAGTGAAGAATTCCATAAGAAGCAAGATAATAAGGTTAGAAATTTATGATTAGTCGGGAAAAAAAGGTGAGAAAATAATTCTATGTATGGTGGTTTTAAAGCGGCTGTTTCGAATCCCGATGCAATTCCAACTGTTACGTGATTATGACAAAATTTAACGTGCTGATAATCACCTTTATGATATTTCCGCTTTCAACTTTATTTTCTCAAGTTAAGTACATTTTCTATTTTTTTCTCTTCCGAATGGAAAAATTTAGTACAACTGAATCGTGTGTAGGTGAGTGTACATTACTCAGGTTAAAATGTGCATGGTTGAAATTTGCGCTAGACATGTGTACTATTGTCTTTAATCGAGTTGAACTGGATTGAGTGTTTCTTCTACAAATAAATAAATATGAAATTAGAAAGCATGTTGAAAATATGGTTCTAGGTTGACATTAGTATTTAATTCTTTCTATTTATGATTCAAGTATAAAAAAGGGATTAATTTCACATCTGATTAATAATACTAAGAAAAAGTGAATAGTTTTCGCGTGATAAATCCTATATAAATTGACTAACTATTCAGAAAACGATGGCTTGCGGTGAATAGAGAAAAAGCAAAATAAAAATAGACCAGTAGTGGTGGTAAATGTGAAGGCATTTCACTCATCACAACTTACTGACCGACCGAAAATTTCTTATCTGTCCCCTGAAATTATGTAATTAGTCCTTAGTATATCCAAACGCATTGTGCCTAATACTGGAGTGTTACACAAATGCTCACATTACTGAACACAGTGGATTGAGGGGGTGAAGAGGGGTGGAAGCCATTTACCACTTTCAGTTTTAAAACAATTAGTCCCTTTTATAAATTTTGATAGTGTTATTAGAAGACGGAGACTATCTGAAAAATGTGATGTATTAGCGCTATACATTTCGAACAATCTGATCACACATTTACTTGTCAAGTCAATATATATAGAAAGGTTAAATTAAACATAGTGAGAGAAAACGGAATTAAGAATAATTAACACAAACGTTTGGTAATCCAATCAAATAAGGATTACCAAGGTAGGTTAAGAGTAATGACAAACTGTTTTTGAATACACAAGGGGGGCTTAAGTCTATGAATAGCTATAGCCTCAGCGTATTTCAGTAAACGCCCTTGACCGTTTTTATAGATGACCTTAAAGGCTGAGTTAACATCAATCTTATGGTTCACCTCGACTAGATGTTTAGTTATAGACGAATTTGGTAGTCTGCCACCTGCGCTTTCAGTTTTGTTTTCTCTAATAGAAATCTCAAATAGAGTGTTACTAAGATCACTTATTTTACGGTTATTTTGAAGGTTAGAATGTGAATTCTGTGTTGGAAGTGGTCTTCAGGAATACTTTGTTGAAGTTTAGCATCGGTTGTTTGTAGATGAAAACAAGGAGAAGAAATAATTGTTGAATAATATTCACGTGTAAGTATACACAAAAGTTTCGTTTCCAAATTATATTTTGAAGTTAGCGAGAGAACTACTGAAAACCAGGGAATAGTGAACAACTGCTTTGTTCTAGCTTGGAACTCTTTAGCATTACTCAACCCATGATATTAGTCTGTGGTCTAACTCGACGTCAGTCAAATTCCTCAAAATCCACGCTTGAAAATTAATCTAATTTTTTTTATACCTTCACGTTCCCAGTGGAACATAGGGATTCAAGCAAGAGGCTTGAAGTTTCTGTAGCAGTGTTTATTTTTTACAGGATAGAGTTGTTGGCCTCATGCCCAACCTTTTCTCTCTACCGGCTTTTTTATTTCTGGGTTAGCTCCATTTTTTATTATATGCAACATCTATCCTCACTTCATATTCTGATAAAAAGAAAATAATACTTCAAGTGGAATTTTCTTTTTCATGCCTTCTTCCCACCATACTACTTGAACACTTTTTTGAATAACTCTTTCAAATACATGTTTTTTCAATAAAATAAAATGACTACATGATGACACGTGTCTATTATTTATCGAAAGGATTTTTGCAGTGAAAAACTTTTTTGTTGACGAATTTAGAATTAGTCTTCGCACCCAAAAATACATGTAGATAATGTTGGTAAGAGGAGATATTCCGATAAAATAGTAGACAGATTATGTAAAAAAAAGTTTTCCATTGCTCTTCCTAACTAAATTTTCCTTTTTTCTAAGAAGAAACGTGACTGAAATTTTCAGCAGAATTTTTCCACTATTTATTGATACCAATCCTGAGTATTAATTAGTATTATTATTATGTAGGATATCCAATATGATTTAACATGTGTTCATTATTCGAGGGTTGATTTTCTTTTTACATGTGTAAGTCAACATACTTCATCATCACCGAATAGGAAATCCACTTCACACTTGAATTCTACATATTAACAAATAGAAAAAGTATGTAACGAAATATATGAGAAAAAGATCATAAATTTAATGCGAAAATGTGTTTAAAGTTTGTTATACATAATGTGTTTGGAAGGTAGGACATCATACATGATGAGTTCACGGTAGAATAAATGTTAGGGACTATTCAAGTATTCATGTAGAGTTACGTAGGCGAAATAATTTCTAATCAAACTCTCTAATGGTTTACACATCTCCTAACCTTAACTAAATCAGTGATATTTCCGAAACTGTTTGGACAAGTTTTCGGTAATTTTTTTGCTTATACGGAAAGTGATCACATTTATGCATCGCTGGAATGAGTTTCATTTACACCCATAACTGTGTTATTTTCATTTTCGTTTAATGATATATAGTATTGGAATAGACACAGTTCATTCCTTTGGATTCGTAACGTATTCGAATCATGTATCTGGATTGCAGAGGATGACGATGTTCTTATTGAGATTTGAATCCAGCATTAATTGTTTCAAAAACCACGAGTAAAATTCCTGGCTAAACTTCTATCAGTTTGTGATTTTAGTTGGCCCACAAGCCATTATCAGAAGTGGAATGGTCTATAAACCTCACTGATAACCGGAAGGTCTTGGGTTCAAACCCCGCTGGGTACGTACTGTTGAAAAATCCCAAACTAGGACAAAAAAGCTGTCCATTACTCCCGAGTTTTCAGTGTTTTTATAAGTAATATCAATCCATGGTCAAACTCGTAAAAAGGAAAATATAAAAGCCGGAACCAACGAAAGATTTAAACTGTCCTCCTAAAACTTTAGGAATACATTGAAGTATCTACTTTTTGAATGATTGTAATGTGTTCGGCTTGTTTTAATAGATAAATGGTCATAAACTACATCATATTACTGAAAGCGTTCCATTTAGGCAAAATATACTAAAGTAATACTAATATTAAAGTAATCTATTCCCTCTTCATAAAAATTCATATTTATATGTAACCATAAAGGAGTCATTCACGTATTAGTATAACTTGATAATCAGTGCACTGTTTCACCTGTCGACAGTTACTGACTCACCAGACATGATTGCTAAGACTTCCTTACCTATCTTCTGTGACCATTAGCCTAAGAACAGATATTTGTCAGGTTTTGTATTGACTTCTTTTTAGAAGTATCTTCATCTGCTTGATTAACTGTTAGTGAATTTTCTTATGTAAGCATCATTTATCTTATCATTTGTCAGGGTTCTTTATTCTGCTCGATTACTGGTAGAGTTACAGACAGGTACTATCGAAGCTATCAAGTAATCCTTGATTTTCAGTGCTTCTTTAACTGATATCAATCCATGATCTAACTTGAAACCACTCAAATCCATGCAAACCAACACTTGAAAATTGTTGGCAAGTATTAATTATCACAATATTTTTCAAAGTTGTGCAATAAAGTACTGACATGCATCAGCACTGTAGGTTAAGACCTCATATGCAATCATATAAGAAGTTCGCATTCATGGTACCACAGCCTAACTTTGTGTGATCGACGAAATGAGTTATTTATCAGTGAAAGTTATTCCTGATTAGGAAGTAAATAACAAATTACATCTGTAAGATATGTATATATATATACCTTTGATTGACTACTGGCAAAATATTGAAGCACAAGGTTGAGAATATCTACAGTATTAATTCAAGAACTATGTTTATAAATATTATTGTATGAAGTGTCACACACATTTCATAATATTGACTGGTTGTTAAATTATTCATGATTACTGTCAGTTTATTTATATATGTTACCAAAATAAAATGAGTCAGTACGTGACTTTTAGATCTCAGCTACAGTCTCCTTTGCATCAGAATGAAAGTTTCGTCAGAATCACAAAAATAAATGAATTTAACACCTGTCAGACCGCTCATTCATCTGTTAAATAGCTGCATTTGTCTTATCATAGGGCGTCAATCCGGTAAAAAACAATTTTAGCTTAATATTCTATGTAAGCTCTAACATTTCAACATACTTTACTTAATTTGTACTCTTTAACAATAAAAATGAAGTTTAAGCATCCGAATTCAATCTTTTTACACACATACGTATACATTCACAGAGCTTACTCATTTGGTACATATTGTGTACAGTATGGAAAACTGATTCGGCTCTCTAAGCTAAGCCAGACGGGTAAATCTGTCATGAAATCGACACAAAACTACTTAAATAGCTGCGCGGTATTCAGATTACCTTGATCTGCCCAGCAAACACTACTGGCTGATGTGACTGGTGTACAACTACTCATCTCAATAAATCAGTAGTATGCGGTTTTATGCACTCATGCTTGCTTTATTGTTTACCATTTATGGTGTCAGGCAGATCACATATTGTGATGTGAATAATTTTGGTCACTGGGGGAAACTATGATAAAATCTCAACTTCTTGAATTTTATCAATTGCGAATTGGATTTATGAAGGTGCTACCGACTGTAAAAATAATTGGGTAGAAACACAAAGAAAATTTTCTGATGTTCTCCAAACTTCTTACAACAGATACTTCATCATAATACACTTACTCTATTAAGGAGCTAAGCGCATTATCTATGTGGCTTTATTCTTATCGTCAGAGATTTATGAAATTTTGAGTAGGGAGAGACGGTGCTGACCACAGCCCTCCATCCAAACAATCTTAGTGACTACTAAAATACAATAATTACAAATTGAACTTCAATTATATTTTAACATACTTATGACTAAATAATGACTATCAGAAAACAGGCGATTGTTTGCTTAGTAAAGATTAATATCCTACAACTGTCTGTAGTAATAACAAACATTAAGCAGAGCCCCTGAATAATTACATGAATAAAACCAAGTAGAAGAGAGTATGAGGTGTTGTATTCTGTCAATGTCACGCTTGCAAGTGACAATAGTAAATGAAAGCGATACAAATACCTGTCAATTGTACACAAGGTTCGGTAATACTTTTGTTTGTTTAATGTTTCCATTTTTGTTGTAATACTGTTGCAATTATTTGCCAGATAGGGGTGGGTAGACTTAGTAATTTTACATGCGATTGACAAGCAACCATGAATTTAAACTTAGTGGTAAAAATAGAAGAACTTTCTTTGCAGCAACACTGAGAGTATCGTTCTTCAGTTGCCCACTTATTTGTAAAAGCCCAAAGGACAAGATCTCACACGTGACCACCTCTATGTGTATATACCAGTTCACCTTTTGCTGTGGATCCAGATACGTTGGTCGTTTGACGTGCACCCTGTCAAACAGGGTCAAAGAACACTATCCAGCGTGGCTGCAGAAAGGAAGTAGTGCCCATATAAAGAGTGCAATAATCGAACATCTCGTCACCAGTGGACATTATATCTCAACAAACGCCTCCTTCAAAGTAATTTACAAAGTGAAGAACAGCCTGATAAAGACAATTCGTTTCAGTCTGCTTTGCATTGCAGAAGCCCTAGCCATTCAGTTAGAAGAACCGGAACTATGCATACAAAAGAAAATTATTCAGCCACTTCTACTATCGTGGTAACAACTCTGTTGACCTGACTTAACTTTTGCTTGTTTCATAGGAGTAAATAAGAAGACAGTTGCAGCGAAGAAAATTTTCTTTTGGACGAAGTCATCATCCTTCAAAATAATTTACAAGATTCGATCAAACCTATCAAAGGCAGTAAAATCAAGACATCTGGGCATAGCCGAGGCGCTAGCTATACAAAAGCTCAAAGCCACGCTTTGTATACAAAAGAAATACGTCCAACCCCTGTCCTTGCCATGGCCATCATAAACAGGTGATTTTTAGTAATCACCATCCCATCTCCTTTCTTATCTAAACTTCCTGTTTATTTATGTTATTTCAAGTTTTTCTTAATCCCTGTTTACACTACCATATTTTCATACCCGAACTTAGTGTTTATTTTGTCATTTTACTATTTCTACATATTTAACCCCTGATTGCATAAACAATTATTCATCACATTAGTTTTTCGAGTGTTGGTTTTGTAGGGATTTGAAGTTTGATTGTATGGAGGATTTAATCATGAGCTGACATCAGTTAGAGAACCACTGGAAAACCTGGGAGTACTGGACAGCTGTTTCGTCCTAGTTTGGGACCCCTCAGCAGTACGCACCCACCGGGGTTCGAACCCAGGACCTTCTGGTTACAAGGCGAGCCCGTATACCATTGAGCCACTGGGACCCGATCCAATGGTTCTTGAATTCTAACTTCTGCCAATTCACGACATAGCGCGACCACTTCGCAATATCTTCTTCGATGAGTTACTGCCTCATCTTCGTCCAGTACTCCCAGGTTTTCCAGTGGTTCTCTAACTGATGTCAGCTCATGATTAAATCCTCCATGCATTAGTTTTTATCCAAACATCCTGTCTATTTTGTTATTTCTACATTTCTAACCCCTAATTGCACAATGTCAGTCTTCTTAGTTATTATAATGCTACTTTGTTTGTTTTGTCCATCCCCCTGTTTATTATGGCATTCTAATTCCCAATTTTAATTTTTATTAATTTGGCCCTTGACCGGATATTATTCTGGAACTTTCCCATCCATTTGATATAAATACACGAATGTACAGCCTAGATGATGACTTCGTCAAAAAGAAAATTTTCTTCGCTGCAACTGTCTTCTTATTTTTGCTTGTTTGTTTTTGTCTTCTAACTACCTAAGTAACTCACGTAATTCCGAATGTTGTTTTGTTTCCATGTACACCCTTTCATCAAACTGTTGATGATATTACGTAACTCTTCCTTAAGAATCGTTTGTGAAAACTTATCACTTTTGTCACTACTCTCTTATATCAACATCCAATTCCTCTGAACGCTTTTTGTATTACGTAATTCTACCAAAAACTTACTAATTTTATTTTCGTTTGACGAATTTAATGTGCACACACACAAAACAAACATATATATTCGTGATTGTACAGCTGTGAAAATGAATTCGCCGAAAAGAGACTTCGCTGAACTACTGGTCTTCTCCCCACTAATGTTTGAATGGGGATTTTTCATGAGTTAAAAATAGATCAACAAAAAAATTTATTTATTTATGAGATTTAGGAGGAGAAACTCTTCACTAGAATGATTAAATCTTTTAAGAATTCCTAAACTGTTTGAAATATCGTCAAGCTGCTGATCAATCTCAAGAGTTTATTTTTATTGGCAAGATTTCTGGATATAATGTTTGTCGTCTTTTTTGGAAACGGAAGTAAAGGAAAAAAATTTTCACTAGCTTAGTGTTGAAATGCACCAAAGATAACCAAGTTCATACGGCATGGTGCATTGCTTGAATTACAGCAGTTGTAATAAATATTTGTCCATCATAAAATTTTAAAATGGCTGTCAAGAGAAAATTGAAGGCAGTTTAGTCTAACTGAACTGAAGTGATCGGTCCCGGTTAGGAATACACTAGAAGAATGAACGTTTAGATGTCGTCTTTAAACTCATCGTAATCTTATTTGTTAGATCGCCGGTAGAAATGCAAGCATGAGCATACATTTCATCCTATTTGTGATTCGGCAGCTTAATATTCCTGCAATCAGTTGTATGATGGTATTCGGAGACCCAATGTTTTAAATGCCAGACTTATGGATTTATGATGTTTGGTTTTTTTAGTGAAAACAACCATTCTTAGTAAATGACAATACATCAGGTGGCTGTTGTGGCTTAGCAGACTAACCCATAGTGCTTATCACCTACTACAATGGACACACGGTTAGCTGAGAGGTTCTACAGAAGACGGAACACACATTATGGATTCCAGTGCCTCACACCACCCGCAAAATACAGCCGACCATTCCGAAGTATATAATACAGCTTCGACGGAAGTAAGGTTGACTTGTCTTTTTACTTGCAGCGTTCACTATCTAGGTTATTCTTACATCAATTAACTGAATCATCCTGCAGGTTCTAAGTTTCAACTTGTAAACTCTTATTCACTGAGGTTCATAGAGAATTGGTTAACGAGTTCCGAACGGAATGAAAAGTTATTCCTGAGTTTTCTTAGTAGCTGCTGTCACTTAAATTGTGTTTTCATTAAGGTGGCCTACTCTTTCAAGCGTACATTTACGGTCTGACATCAATAAACAGTATTTTCTGGTGTTTAGTCTGTTAACTGAATGATCATATTGTAAACCCTATTAGGCGGAATTAAAGATGCAACAAGGAAACACAGCTTTGTTTACTTTTAATAGTCCGTCATTAAAGTAATTTAGTTCTGGATGTCACCTTGGATCAGGATAGTCCGTTAAACTTGACTACATTACTGAGTGGCACGAGGAGAAATGTATGAAAAGAAATAGGCTCAGTACAGGTGGGAAGTCGGTTTACGTGAAAAGTATGAATACACATGGAATTTCTCTATGACATACTTGTTTATGTTCTTTTATGGTATTAATACCACTTCTTTGCATGACTAATTTTGATGAAGATATATAATTGCAACCAAATAAAATTGCTGACTAAACAGTTATTAACTTTTAAAAAACACGTTATCAACACTTTGTCAAGTAGTATTGATTTCCTCAAATATTCATAAACGTACACAAGGATGAATCACTTTGACCTATTTGTCGTCATCAATCATTATCACAATCAGGATAACTCTGATAAGTCATAGTTGTGGTCTTCTGCTTTTAGCCAAGGATATACTTAAAGAGGAGCTGTTTTTTCTGAATAGTCATAAAAACACACATCTTTCAGTAAAATAAAGGAGACGAATCAATGTGTTTAACAAAGCCCAATTAATACACTTCACAGTTAAACCACATGACAAAATGTTATTTAGTATTTGTTCGTCTCATTTATCAATATCTTCATCCTAATCGTCATAACACATGACAATATACATTTAAACAAAAGGATAAGCGTACAGTTAAGTATTTTACCTGACACTATTAATCATCCTGTCATTCATTTATATAAGCCATCTAATAAGTGTTTTACTAATTTGTATGGAATCATAATTTTTGATAAACAAGAAATATAACTCGTTACATTAAAACGGAAAATACGTTCAACTTTATAAGCATCTGGTTTAAGATGCTGAAAAAACAAACTTGTCTTCTATAAGTATGTTTTCAAGAACTACTATATATCTATTTCAAGTTTATTTTCTGATGACAGGATGAATAATGAAGTCAGTGAAAGCTAGTATTTCTGGTATTCATAGAGTAGGATGATTTGTATTGTAGACAAAATTAAATGGTTGAGTTGCGCACGAACCCCCTCCATTTCCCCTATTAGTTATTAGCCGTCGAATCGTGGATACAAACTTCCACAATACACAGGATATGCTAGCTAGATTTCTCTTTATTTCAGCGAGTCACAGTGATTTTACTACAAATACTGTTGATCACTTCAAGCAACACAATCTTATTTCATTCAGCCAGGATAGGTAACTTATTTTATTGATATCAAGTCAGTCTTCATCAGGCTTCCTCTTCAGTATACAGATTATAGGAACTGTAGGGATTTTGTGTTCACTTCAATAGATCGATTTTCGTCACGAACTAGTATCAGTTAGAGAGATCATTGAAAACCAGGGAGCACTGTCTATCTGTGAAGAATCTCAAAATATAGCTTGTCCGCTTGACGAAAGTCTAACAACTGAAACTGTTTCCAAATCGTCACAAATAGTATAATGTGAATATTAATCACCAGCTCACTGACAGCTAATGGGTGGAATTCCTGAAGCTTCAATTGAAAATAATGACCACCATGTCAAGGTGAAGTGGTTGTTAATCAAAGGCGTTATATCATGAGTTGACAAAGTTAGAATTCAGAAGACAATGAATTCCAACGAAAGTGTCTGAATGGTCAGGGATCTTAGTCTTGTAACCTGGAGGTCCTGGAATCGATCCTTGATGAGGTCGTGCGTGCTCCCTTTGAAGAGTCCTAGAATAGGACGAAACGTAATAAAGTATATTTTTATTGGCAGTTCATTGGAAGACGCCACGTCATTCTCAAAGTAAACTAAATCCGCTGCGATATTTCTCCTTCATTTTCGACTTGAAGACAATAGCTGTTGGAAGGAAGCCAATTAAAAATTTGCTTGAAATCATGTTATGATCCTACGACATAATTGAAAAATTAAAACAACAAAAAATAAAGATGGAGTAGATGCATTATGATGGATGGAAATTTAGGTAGCTCAGTGGTTCAAGCAGCATCTCTGAAACACACAAGAAGCGTAAACAATAAGCATTTTCAGATGGGATGCATATCCCGGTGTACTTAGCGAAAGAGGAATCAATTAGAATTAAAGCTTACAATAAATTCAACTTAATAAATACCTGACACGTTACAGAAGGTAAATCTTCATTTTCAGCTATCTACGAAATATCTAAATATTTAGTTCAAGAAGTAAAGTTGTATCTTCTACAAAACGTTGATACTAATGCATTCAGATTTGATTGGACCTATGTGATAACTGTCAAATTCTGAAATCGTATAACTAAACAAATTGTGCATTTGCCGTTAAAGAAGGATGTTATTTGTAAATACAGTCTGATGAAATTTTAACGAAAACAAGTATCTGCTCGAATCTTCGTTTTTCTAATGTTTCATGACATAAATTATTTTGTATTTATATCCTAGGGGATTTATAAGACTAAAAGAATCCTACACTTCATGTCTTCGTTTATATCAAAATAAAGAGATGGAAGAGTTCATTTGATACACCAGAGGAAGCGTAACCCAAGTGGTTGAACCAGGTGACACTGTATGCACCTCTCGTTTTGCAAAAGACTACGAAGAGTGTATTTAGTTTTCCTGAAAACCAGTATGTAATTGGCCAGTCAGAGGGTGTATTGTCATATGAATACATGTTTTGGTGGTAGAATATTCATCAGTCATGCAGGAGTTCTGGGCTCGATTCCTGTATGACGCACCCCTAAATCTGGTCTAGTTTGCTAGCCGATTGTAAGCCGCGAGAAGAGGGAAGGTTGAATGTAAGGCTATCAGCCCTAACTTGCAAAAACAACACTTCCGCTACTGGAATGTCAAAGTTTGAAGCCTCATATTCCACTACGAATTGAAAGGAGAAAAACACTGGGATTTGGAACATCTTTCTTATCTAACAAATTATTGAAAAGCCAACTTAATAGATTTATATTAGTAAATCATTTTGAAAAGTTATAATGCGCTGTTTATCTTGTCAGATGATATTATTTGTGAATCGATGGACAACTTTTGAATATCTAGATTTTGGTATTTTGAGTGGATTGTTCATCAAGCTGATATACATTTTTTCATGTAACTTTCGATGATATCTCTAGACATCCAGTAAAATGTAGATACTCAGTGCAACCTTCAAAAGGAATAATCAACATGATTATATGTAACTGAATGGGAGGAAATATGCATTCATTTAGTAATCAGTACCGGGTAGTGTCCCAGTAAATTTCACTGATTGGGTTAGTTTTGAATAACAAATCATCATAAACAGTGTTTTCACCTTTATTACTGTGATAGAATTTATTCTACATATTTTGGGTTGTATAGTTTAAATGGTAATAAATTTCTAATTGTAACTTAAACCTGAGAAACATACAGATTTTTGTGTTTTGAAGAGGAAACAGATCTTCAAGAAGAACATTCAATGGAGACGTGGGAAACCCTTAACATTTGACAATGTAAAGTGATTAAACATTGAATTCTCTAAGTGTCACGTTGTATAAAGTTTATAATTACAGTGGTACTAATTGGCTGAAATTAGTATAGAAGGAAACCCACTTTTAAATTATTGATTGCATTTACACAAATGTAACAGTCAGATTATGCCTGACCTCAAATACAAGGATAGAGCATAATTTCTGGTTTTCATTTCGCGTTGACCCTGACAATCAGTTCATGTAATAATCTTCCGTTTTTGTACAAATACACAATAAAGGAGAGAAGGCTCGTTATAAATCAATCCAATAGAAGTATAGGACAGTAAAGACCAGGGGGTGATTACATAGAGATTATCTTTCAGTTATTTGATTTAATCACGCTTTTTCATATCTATCTAATTTGACATGTAAGGACATCGATGCCTGCTTGAACATTCTTCAAACTTTGTAATAACATTTAATCATATCAGTCAGTTTCTTACTATACTTCAGTACTCAATTTCTTATCTTTTCTAATGCCGTAATGTAACTAATTTGGCACTCCTATTCTGACAACATCGAAAGCATTAGCAAAATTTAGAGTGTGTGATTTCATATCACACTTGTTCCCTCAGGAAACCAACCAACTGTGATCTATCAAAGTCAAGAATAGCATCATGTGACTCTTGTAGGATTATTACGAAACAGGTTAGATTAAGTGATAATAAAGTGTTTGAAAACCACTCATGACTTTTGATGGTGCTACCTAGCCAGGATTCAGAGTCGTTTCAGCTCTCCTATATCTGCTAAGGGGAGTCATTTTGAAACGGTTTCTAAATGATTCATATCTCATAATATCTCCCGCCTGTTGTTCCAGAAGTGAATATTTTCTTTTCTTTCACCATATGATTATTCAACATAAACATGTAAAATTAACATACTGCATAGTTAGACAAAATGTTTTTATTACAAGCTTTGGTTATCAGTGTGTGGCAGAATCAACTAGAATGGCAAATAGTAATGAAGGTTGGAGGAGAAATGCTAGAGTATATACTATTTTAAAAATTTGCTCAAATGTTGATAAATTTGATGAAAACATTATTTTCCACAACTAATTGGAAAGAACTTCATGAAACTCACATTGGAACACTAAGACATGGAAACAAGTTTATCGGAAAGGAATATGTCTTTTATTCTACGCAGAATACTTTGAACTCAAAAAGAAGTAAGCACCTAGATTTAGGAAACATTGTAAAAGTGATGTTACTATTATCATCGTAACATGATGTTTTATAACTGAAGCTGAACATATCCTGTCTACGTTTTGGTAGATAAAATGCGCTGCATCGGGATCTTTCTTCTTAGTTTGAATTTAACATCTACAAAAACTTGTTAACTCGATGAAATGACAGTACTTTATAAAAACACTAATTCACTCAACAAATTACGGATGAACCATTAAGTCACAGTCAAATATCTTAAAAGTACGCATACATAAAATAGAATTCCTAATTTACCAATTAAATTTGTGATTTGCAATTTACACATTTCTAGATAAAATTTCACCACAGTTGCGTTGGTAGCTAGCCAGTATTCTGTTGTTTTTCTATTATTTAGTTTTATGAGCTGAGTCAAACTGGGTACGCAACGGACAAGCTGGGCCAAAAAGATCTGGCTAACGAGCACTACTGATTGATGCGAGTGGTATCTAACGTACATATAAATCAACTAACCAGTTGTATATAGCACTGTGTAATACGTATACAATTATAATCATGTAGTTTAGGGGTGAGATGGAATGTACCCACTGGTGTTATTTGCAGATATTCTCTTAAAATATTGGAAACCGATATAATTTCTAAAATCATATAGCCAAACGACAGATATATATATATATATATATATATATATTACCGAAAGTTTAGTATAACTGGATAATGCATAAAGAAACCACAGTCTTTCCTGGACAGGTAGCATACTCCTTGCCTTAATTTTAATGGATTCATCACAGATATTTGAGTGGACTGGTCTGATGACATAATCACTAGAAATGAAAGAAAACAAACAAGGGTTTCAGCAAAAGTTATCTTTCAGTTCCAATGGTCATATAATTATTTCACTTGTCTCCATAGATCTTCGGTCTCTGTGTTTAGTTATGCTTGTAAAAGATAATACGCAACACTGAAAATTTTTCTTTTCTACGGACCGGAAAGATATCCTTGTTAAGCTCTGCTTTTCCTGTCAACTCTGATTTTTATTTCGTTGTTCTGCTCGTCGCTATCGAAACTGGTTTAGTCAAGTTAATGGAAGCAATAACCAGTGATTTTAGAACAAAGAATACCTATACAACAAACGCGGGACTTGTCGTCGTCAAATATTAACAGAAAATTGTACCTTAGTAGAACAGTGCTGTTCTTCACTGTCTGATTAATGTTTGTTGGTAAATAATTAGTTACCATCGTTCCCCTTTTTTACTATAAAGTGATTATTTATATTACTCTAATGACAACATTTTACTAGAAGTCAATCATGTGAAACTATCATCTTATCTTTTTTTTACCAACAATTTCACCTACGCATTTATCCGAATAAACACAAAGGTGCTGTTGCACACACATAAACACATTGGGGACATCAAACCTTTAATATAAAGTAAACAAAATGCATTTTCTATACATATCTGATAATCAAAGTGTTTACATTCCCACTAAGCTATGCGTAACCGCTGCAGACACGCTATTTTTTCTGTGCTGTTGACATACGTCTTCAAGATATAAGATATAAATCAAGTATCTACCAATACGGAATGTGTTTGTATATAAATGTTAAATTCTGTTGTGCAATAATAAATCATACAACTTGTCCACATCACCCAAAAAACCGTAAGAAGGTTGATCACTACAAGGATAAATCCATTTTTAAAAAACAAACGAGGTTTTGTTTTAATAGCGTTGATTGACATGTTCAATCAAAGAATGACTCGGCAAAAAAGCTGAATTTCTGAAGGATGAATAAGCAATAAACAATGGATACATGATATACTAGGGAGGTGACTTTACACTCACTGTATCTTTTTACGAGTTGATCATGGATTGATATCACTTAGAGAACCATTGAAAACCAGGGAGTACTGGATAGCTGCTGTTTCATCCTAGTTTGAGACCCGTTCCAATGGCTCATGAATTCTAACTTCTACCAATCCGTGATTTATCGCGACCCCAACCAGTGTCACTGGTGGGACATCCATCCACACACATGACATCTAATTGGACCTCACTGGTCACTACTTATCACTAGAACTCAGGAAACTCCAACCTGTGGCAAGTCATTAGCGAGCATCAGATTAATTTTCTATAGTTAGTAAGGGTTAGTTGGGGGTCGTGCTAAATCACGAATTAGTAGAAGTTATAATTCATGAGCCATTGAATCGGGTCTCAGTGGCTGAATGGTATACGAGCTTGCCTTGTAACCAGAAGGTCCTGTGTTCGAACCGCAGTCAGTGGGTGCATACTGCCGATGATTCCCAAACTAGGATGAAACAGCAGCTGTCCAGTACTCCCTGGTTTTCAATGGTTCTCTAAGTGATATCAATCCGTGGTCAACTCGTAAAAACATAACTAACCCTTACAAAATCAAACTACAGAAAAACTCACTGTATCTACAAAGGCATATGAATACCAGTGACTAGCTATAGGTCTGTGTATACCAAAGTGAGATGTCAGCAGCTTTGATCAGTAACTGACTTCAGTCAGAGAACCACTGAATACCAGGGAGTACTCGAAAGGTGTGCGTAGTTAGACTTAAGACACTCGTCAGGAGCAAATATACCAATGATCTTTGGAAGAGCTATAGCACTGAAAGGTAAGTTTAGTTCCCTAACTCAACCTTAAATTTAGTGTTTCAATAAGCTAACTCTAACCCTAATATCACCCTAACTAGGTGAATTCAACCCTAATCTGCTCCTAGCTCAAACCTGACCTAAAGGTAAGCCAATATCCTGTTAAATATCATTATACCTCATTCAACACTTTTTTCATGAATATTGTATTATTCGTCTGTTTTCACTGCCTTACTCTGACTCGCTTCATGGTAACTGATGTGATTTCGCCTGCTTGATGTGTAAAGTTTAACTTTTTCCACGCGTGTTTCGTCCTTGTAAGGGACTTGTTATCGGCAATTACTAGTAACCCCACCGTGAATCGGACACAGAACCTTCAGATTACAAGGTTAGCTTGCTGGCAATTCACCTACTGTCACGGAATCCAATGGTCCATCAATTTTAACTTCTGCCAATATGAGACCTCCAGCTTGCAAACTAACGCATTCAAATGAGGTATACTACAGTGTGAACGTCATTTGCACCAACTGACATGAAAAGCCCCGGTAGCTGGAGTGATTGGTGTCCAGGTGGTTAAAAAATAAAGGCTTACACTAAAGATGCGACTTATCAGTATGTGTAGGGATGTTATTTTACTCTCAAACATTTTATTTAGTTCTGTTTGTAAATTGAGGTTAGCTTACTTATCATAACTTGTCATCTAACTTCAAGATGTCAGGCTCAGTATTTCCTGGACAATTTTGAATAAGCTTACTTGGAATGGTGAACCTCAGGTTATCCTTACGCGAAGCTGTTCACAATAATACCTGTTGAGTGTTAACTACTTATAGTTTATATGAATCAATAGAAGTAACAGATAACTCTGTTGTGCTTCCAATCTTTCGTTAACTTTAACATTGATTTCAGCTAATTAGGGAAAAAAGGGGATTAAATCAAGATTGTGTATACTGTTTATCTTTATGCTCATATAGCTGTTTCACGTGACCTTGGCGGCCTGTTCGAATTTTTGGGCCTGCTACCAAAATATCTACATTTTGCATCCAGTTTACTGTTTACCAGCATACATTTATCACTTAAATATGAATTCTAACAGAATCATTTACTCTCGTAACTTTATTAATGATTTACGACCAAATGACTTTCATATTCCAAAGAAACCAAGAAGGAAACATCGTAGTGGTTGGCAGAGAGCTCTCAAACGTACACCAATACACTTAACTACGGTCCCCGTCATAATGAACTCAAACTGTCGCTCTCTGCCAAATAAGATAATGTACCTACAATCCCTGATGTCAACTGATACGTATCATAACACCGCCATAATCGCATTACAAGAAACGTGGTTGCATGAACTGTATGATGACAACCTTATCTCACTAAAGGACTTTATTTTATTTCGTCAAGACCGTCAATGTTGTAATAAGAAAAATGGTGGTGGCGTTGCAACTTTTATTCACTCCAAATGGTCTGTCTCAAATAACGTCTGCTTCACCTTCTCAAATGACTTCATTGACTGTATTACTGTCAAATGTCGCCCCAAACACCTCCCCAAATATAAACAATTCTATATTACAAACATGTACATTTCTCCTAGTTGCTCTCCATCTGATCTATCTAATTTTGCTGATGAATTCACCATGTTTGCTGCTGCCAACTTCGACAACTCTCTATCCGTTATTACTGGAGACTTCAACACATCGGATTGCTCCTTTCTTGAAGCTCTTGGTCACACAAACATAGTCAAATTTCCCACTCGACTTGACAAAACACTCGACTCGTTTTTACTAATGACGAAGGAGTATATGAAACACGTAGACGTTCACCGATACATAACTCCGATCACTGCATTGTCCGCGTTTTGCCAAAAATATACAGCAAAACACATATTAAAATCTTCTCACACCTGTCTACGAAAGCACAAGAAAGATGCTACACATCTGACAACTTACTCAATCTAAGATGCATGTTAAAAGATACCAACTGGGATCTATTCTATGAAAGTACATTAGATGACTCAATCACCAATATAATGGATTATCTTAAGTTCTGCCTCGACATATGCTGTCCCAAACAAACACTGTTCAAACGCCTCGACCGCTTCTCGTCTCCCCGTCTCAAACAACTTCGCAGGCAAAAAGAAATGTTATATAAATGCAAAGACAAGTTAGGACTTAAAAAGATTAATGCTCAAATCAAATCTGAAATCAAAAATCTTAATGCTATCTATAACCAAACACTTTTATCATGCAAATCTCCTAACAGCATGTGGAAACTTTTCAATGAAATTACTGGCAAAAGTAAGCGATGTAATGTTTTTCCCTCTTGTGATGTTAATGCTCTTAATCTGTCTTTTATACGCTCTCCTTCTACTATAACCACTTCTAACGTTACCAATCTTGTAGCTGATAACTTCCAGGACTTCAATACTCTCGATGTTTTGAAATGTCTTAAAACTCTTAAGCCCTCACATAGTCTTGGCCCTGATAGCATACCTGCATATGTTCTAAAACAATGTGCAGATGCTTTATGTTCTCCTCTAACTAATATACTAAATGCTTCTTTCCGTGAAAACGTTGTACCTGTTCCATGGAAAGACATTAAAATAGTCCCTGTCCCTAAACCTGGAAATAGCAAGAACGTAAAGTTCAGACCCATCGCCATCACTTCCCCGTTTCTAAAGCTCATGGAAAAACTAGTACTTCTTAAACTCGAACCCTCCCTTAAAAGCTTCGAAGACCCCAAACAATTTGCCTACAGACAGGGTAGGAGTACTTTAGACGCTGCAGCCGTCTTACACAACAGTATTATCTCATCATTAGACAAAGGTGCCAAATATGTCCGCTGCACGTTTCTTGACTTTACTTCTGCTTTCGACTCTGTACCTAGAAGTCTCTTGCTAAATAAGCTCTCCATGACACAAACCGAGTCCTGGGTCACTAACTGGTTGCATTCCTACTTTTCAAACAGAATGCAGTACACCGTATACAAAGGCCAATCCTCCTCTGCTGTGCTCACAGAAGCTGGTGTCCCCCAAGGTGCTGTACTCTCCCCACTTCTCTTTTCTTTCTTCCTACATGACCTACCGTCTTCAAATGACATTAACTTTGTCAAATATGCTGATGACCTAACTGTATCTTTACCTGTCAAATGTCAAAGTGACTGCTCTAAACTAAATGGCTTCTTATCGGAAATTAGCCAATGGTCCAAGGAAAACGGTCTAACCTTAAACCCCTCCAAATGCCAAACAGTTAATTTCACCCTTAGGCATAAATCTGACCTAAACAAACTGGTTAGCACTCACGAGGTGTGCAACATAGATGGCAGTGAAATAGAAACCAAGTCGGAAATTAAATACCTAGGCGTCACTCTATCTTCTGATCTTTCCTGGTCGTCTCATATCTTGACGATTTCCAAGAAAATATACCGTCTTACCTTCTACATCAAGAAGTTAAGACATTCTGGTGTAACCCAACCCTTACTCCTACAATTTGTTAACTCCCGTATTCTGCCTATTATTCTCTATTGCTCCCCCTTAGTCTTTCCTGGGCTATTGAAGAAAGACTATACCTTATTACGTAGGATGTTAAAGGTTGTCAGCAGGGTAAGCAAGTTGCCACTTAGCCAGCTAGTTAATATTCTGGTGGACAGGCATATGGACTCATGTGAAAAATGGGCGAAATCCATTTTATCTGACTCACAACACCCTCTACATTCACAACTCTCCCCATGTATCTCTTCAGGGAAAACAAGAAGCCTATATAGGAAACTATATGCCCGCACTAGTAAGTACAAAAACTCATCCATACCCTACCTAGCTCGTGTTCTGTGCGATAAAGAATGCATCAGGCATGAAACCTTTAACTTATTAAATAGTCAGTAGAACCAATGGATCTCGTCTTTCCAACTCACATCATTTATAGGTACAACGTTTTCTCCCTATTCATTCTGTATTTATTTTTGTTATGTGCTGTTTTGTTTCTCTCTTCCTTGCAAACTCTACTTAAAACATTCTTGTTCGTTCTTTCACACTCTGTATATCTCGACCATTTTGCTATCGCTTACGCCAGTAAATATGCTAGTAGTATCTACTTTTCTAACACCTTCAAACACTTTAATTTTGGCTTTGCTACCGACATACTAATATGTTGTTGAGATAACTTTAAACTATGTAGAACTTTATTTATTGTTAATGTAAAAAACTGGATGCAATATTGTAGTAAAATGCTGAGAATTCCATTCTGTATCACAAGTACTGATTTGGAATAAAGCTTATCTTATGTTATGTTATGTCCTCCATTCTTTCTCTTTAGTCTTTCAAAAATACCCCGAAGATAATAATTAGAAATCATAATCCCATCAAAATTTGATTTATATTATTATTGATATGCATTCAACAAATATTAATGGAAGTAGGGAATGCAGTTATTACCATAGCAATCTATTGATCTGTCTTGTCAATTTGAAATTGTAGTTTGTAACACGTTATAGTAATATAATAGTTGTCAGTTTTTTTGCATGATGATGAATGATTGAGTGACTGATTGACTAAACTGGGAACAAACAAAATTTGTCCAGACTTGTTTTTTCCGTCTGTGTGTGTGCGTGTGGTTTGAAAAAGAAACATTGATAAGTGTGAAAATGACAAAAAACACATGAGAGAGTATATATTTAACAAACAAATTAATCTTCCGAGACAGTGAATAATTCTATTTTGAGTGTACAGTACACTATAACGGTGAATAAATACAGTCTTCTTAATTCTAACAATCAGATGATTAAAGTTCATTTTCCATTATTAGAATTTTGACAAGCAATAATCTGAAGATGTGCGTTCACTGTTTTCTACCCACGTTGGTATAAATCAGTAAAATCATCTATGATGTATAATTACAAAGCTAAATAACAAATGAAATGAATTAAAGAACCCATAGTCGTCTTTCAGCTGCTTATCTACTACTACTGTTTCTCCTATGAAGTGTTGGTTCTCAAGGATTTGATCGGTCACAGGTTTGATCACGAGTTGACATTGGTTAGAGAATCACTGGGAAAATCGAGGGTAGTGAAGAGCTGTTTCACCCTTCATTGAGACTCTTTATGAGTACACACCTGATGGAATTTGAATCCAGCACGTGTGCATACACCATTCATCCACTGGGACCCGACCCAATGGCCCATGAAGTATTATTTCTATCATTTCCAGATGCATAACGCGACCGCCAGCCATTATCATAGGCGAGCAACTGTTCCCTTACCTGAAATGGGTGACCACTTTGGTTACGATTTCTCACCGGGCCACCAGGTGACTTCCTGTATAGATCCAGTTATTTGAGAGATCATTTACTCGCCATAACATTGGTTGGCAGTTGCGCTATAAATATATCGCAGATTGGTAGAGATAGGAATTCATAAGCTATTGCATCGGCTATTAGTGGCTGGATGGTCTACGAGCTCGCCTTGCGACCGGAAGATGTCGGGTTCGATCTCCACTAGGCGCGTACTGGTGAAAAATCCCGTTCTAGGTATCCCAGTGATTCTTTAACTAATGTCAACTAGTGATCAAACCTGTAACTACTTTTTTATCTATAATCGTTTTACGCACATCAAGGTGGTTTGCTACTCTGCACATTAAGAAAATAACAATTGCTTTACCTACATGAGAATTCAGAAATATATGTAAGATGGAAAACCAATTATAGGACATGTTGTAAATTACACGTGAAATCTTATACTTTCCTTACTTGGTTGGAATAATTTTCATATATCGGTTAGCATGAACTGTTTCATTTTGTTTTGAAGAATCCAGGGTATTAGTGGAGCGAATCAATCGTGAATATAATTGATAACGAAATGGTACACTAGGTTGTATGATAAACCTACACATCTAGGATTAGTGATTCTTTGATTAGTCACTAAGTAATAACTAATGTCTTGTATTCACTCCGTCGTTGGTGCAGACTAAATTCTATCAGTCATGCTTGCAGTGTGGACACTACGCTAGGTAGCTCACCATCTCAGTGCACTCTGATTCTATCTTTGCTGGATGGAAGCAGTCGATAGGAATCCTTGGACCTCTGTTTCATGTTTGCTGGCACTTATCAGCAAGACCTATCTTCAGTCTTGAGGGGACTGATGTCTCTTCTGAGATTCAAGCCTTGGTTACCCAGTGTTACACTCAGGGATGTTACTGTTGAGCTTTATAAAATAGACAAAAATATGATCTTTTATAGAAAAAAACAAAAAGTTTTATGGGTGATTCAGTGTCTTACGGGTTTGAGAGATGATTAATATGGGAAATTTGAACAAGTAGACCCTAAGAAAAACGTTGAAATGTGAGGAGTCATAACATTATGGATTTGAACATTGAGACAATGTATTGTCCATGATATCATATCGTACAATTTCATTCAAACTATTAACTCAAATTTATTTGGTATTCATCACAGGTATCTAGAATACCTTTCTGTTGATAAATGTTAAAATAAGTCAGATTTTCACTGCATAACTTTGACTGAACGTTCTAAATTCACTTTCAGAAAATAACTTGGAATATACATTGTATTTACTAAGTTTCATGTTGAAATCATATCTCTTTTACTGATCAATCAATCAGTAAAAAGACAAGGTGAAAGAAGCTCTCATCATTTCTCATATTACAGTCAACCAATGACAACCATACGGCACTAATAAACGAATTTCAATCCTTACTCCTAAACATATTAACAATAAGTCTATATATATCTTGTCAGAGCTGAATCTAAAGTCTCATAGAGCCTTACCAATTCTGGTACCTTTATTCCTAAGTGCCATCTTGACAACAATAAACAAAGCTTCACATTCTGTAAATAAATTCAAAGAATAATTTTAAATACCATTTTGAACTGTGGAAGCTTCAGACTTCCTTCAAAATATTATCACCCTTATTCTATAGAATCAACTTAATGCAAAATAACACCATTGTGCAGCTCCTGGAGGATGTAAGTCCTCAAAAATTCATTAACCGATAGTATGAAGGGAATTGGCAATATTTCAATTTCAGTAGCTTCTGTCCAGTTAGCTATAGATGAATAATAGCCAAAACTGTGTTTTACAGAGTTGGAAGAATATACTTAGCTGAGAAATCGAAAGAACTGCTGTCTTGAGAAAATCTTGAGAAATAGCGTTTACTTTCAGGAATTCACTATCTAGTGCCGAAGACCTAAATATCTAAATAGAAAACAGATTAAAGTAAATAAGAAGCATATCTTGACGTGACTGCAAAAAGGTGATAATATTCCAGTAATAGTCAGTAGAAAATGAATGCTTCACTAATTAGGACATACACTGTAGCCAAGTTGGTTCTTGTTTATCAGACAACATACTTTTTGGTGCAATCAGAGGTCAACAGGTACCTTTCCTATGTTGGTTTTATTGTGTGCATAAATTCACATGTATCTGCGGTAGGAGTTATACTGAGAAGAGAGAGAGACGGATGCAGCTTAGATTTTTTGAACACGTACACAAAAGCCTACATCTGAAGGGAATAAACAGTTTCAGTAGTGCTATAACCAGGCATCTTGTTTATAGGAGTTGTGAAGCGTACATCATGAAATGCCTTCAGGTTATCAGTAGGCAACATACTTCAGTTCACCTGAAGTTTGCTTAAGTGACTGCTACGAAATGTTTAAAACCCGATTTATGAGTTCAGAAAGAAGCAGTTACCTGTCTTTCTTAGATAATCCACTTTAGGTCGCGCTCAGTCGAAGCAAAACACCTGACAAAGTGAATAATGGAAAAATCAACTTCTGTACAAACCAGTGTTTTCGCTTTATTCAAAACGATATTACCCCCTAAAACAATATCAATATTTGTATTTTTAAATGGAATATTTTTCAGTGCTGCTGTTTACTTGTTGGCTTGAAACATTCATTGTTCGAAGCACAGCTTATTTAATTCAATGAGGGATTAAACATCAATAAAGCACATTTACTGATACTGGCATTTGAGTGTTAGTCGGTGTAAGGAGAGCTGATGAGATGAAAGTTGAAATTGACTACTAAAGAGGATAGTAGTTTTAGACATATATGTACTTGATTAAAGATGCCCACGGGAAGTTTTAAAAGATTATTTAGTGAATAAAGAATATCCTATTCGATAACCTCTTCTTAATACAGATATATATCCATAATAAGTAATGATTTACTGTTGTTAAGAAAATCGATACTTTAAATAACATTGATTCACAAATATCTGTAGATTACCGTTCAAAAGCATCTAGATGGGATAACATATAACATTATAACATGGAAATCATTATCATATAAATTGTGAAAAATAATGCAGAATTAATGAATCTACAGATCCCACAGCAGAACAGGGTGGAAATAGTGGCTGGGACTGTTTCTTTTGCACACGTAGATCCGGTTGTTTTAAGCAAATTGCTGTTTGGGGTATTCAGTGCCCAGGAGCTTTGGGTAATTTATTTAGTACCAGATAGAAGATAGAAAAGATTCTTCACTGCTGACTTTATTACCTGTTTGAACCAGGTGGTTCAATATCGAAATGTTGACTATTTTTACTACATCTTTGTTTAACCGAGCTGGAAAACCAAGTTCTTAGAGAAACGACCAGCACAACCTGCTGCACAACGGCAGTTGGTTTGATAAATACAAGAAAAGGTATCTGGTCTACGTATGTCATCTTTCAGTCAGTGAATCACAATCGATCGTGTGGAAAATGTGAGTTGTAGCTTACGGGCTTTGAAAGTTCTTCAAATTAACTTTCTCAACTTGCTGGCTATTATTTCACTTGTTACATCACCTATTTAATTGAGATCGCATATAGAGAGGTTTCGTTTTTAGCAGATATAAGTGAATTCTATTTTTATTTTCTTGGCCATGTGTTTTATGGTGAACTTTTTAGGGTAGCTATTTTCAATTAACTTGTCATATACATCCTTAAATTCATATTCAACTACTTCTTCTGAAGAAATAGTTCTGATCTTTTACCCGAAGGTTCTTACGAAATTTCTTTTGTGCTGAAGAGGAACAGAGCTAGTAAAATGTGTATATTTTTCTCTCCATGTACTTTACTTATATCAGTTAGTTTTAATAATACGCTCTGACTTTCTTGTAATTAGGACACATAGAAAGATAATTTTACTTCAAAATTCTTTTTCACACATGAATTCGATAACTGAATGTAATTTATTTTATTGAGGTATTATTGAGAACCTTTCAAAATCATTTTCACAAAGGATGAAGATATCGTCCATACATCAGCGATAAAATGAGAATTTTCCGATAAGATTATTTAAATGACCATTTTCTAGTTTATTTAGATAGGAATCTACTAGCATGAAATCCAAGGGGAGCCATCCCATCCACTTGTCTATAAAGTTCACCATCTAATTTAAAATTAAAATTCATGGTACACTTTACTAACAATTCTTTAAGGCTTTCTACTGAGATCCCGATATTTAATAACTTGGTATTTACTTATAAATCTGCTGAAGAAGCTGTGGCTTACACAGAGAAACTTTCAAGAAAATCCTGTTTTGATTTTCTTAACACGCTGGGATTAATTTAAATAGTTTATAATTGGTATTTATTTGTTTACAGATGTAATTAGACGTTTCAATCAGAAGTACATTGTTTTATTTTCTATGTAAATATTTCTAACTCTGTGTATGAGTTCAAACACCTTTCACACCATATTTCAATAGCTAGTAATATAAACGTTTTAGAATAGTTACTAAGTGTTTAGCTAAAACATGGCAGAGCAAATTCTGCTGGTCTAGAATTGATCTGAACTACAGTACAGATTTATATAGTTTGGGTAAGCTGTATATTCTCGGAGTGCGTTTGTGCGCTCATAGTTCTGATTTCGTCAATGCAAAAATTCTTCTTTAATCGTCTCGTTATTTTTTTTCTATTTTATTATCTAAATCTTTTCACGCTTCCAGTGACATGGATTTATGATTAGGCTAAATTCTACTCATATATATATATATATATATATATATATATGTCAAAACCAAGTTCACTTTTAACAGTTTGGAAAAATCTAGACATTGGGTAAATGATATTAACTATTATAAAACGTGTTGTATTTCCCAATGAACGAATACGAAAAACTCGATTTCGTTGTTTTAACCGACATTTCGCTATTTAATACTTCTAATAGCTTCATCAAAGTACTATTAAACCAGAATTTACAAAATCTCCGGTTACGCATTGCAACTTAATCATCGTTCTTCAGTATGAGTTAATTTTAATGTTGTTGTCAAGTTGGTCAGTCGGTAAAGATAAAACCATTTGTACATCGTTGGATTTAATAAGTGTATGAAATTAGCTGTAGATTCATTCGATTCCCCAATAGTCGCTGTTTTTTTTATGAATGCATTTGAAGATGACATCTTTTCAAGCATACTCACACCAAGAATATGGCTAAGATGGGCGGATGAAACTTTCGTTGTGCTAAAATGGGATCTACAGAATTCATTCTTTGAGAAACTGAACAGCCTACCCCTAAGCATTCAGTTTACTCCGGAAGCAGAATCACATTTCAGTAAACTACCTTTTCTAAACTGCCTAGTTAGGAGGAAAAAAGAGGATATTATAATATATCTACATTCAGGAAGAAAACACACTCTAACAAATATTTAGACTTGGGATCATCACAGCGCGTCAGTGCAAGTCTCCTCGACGAGTAAACTCTTTGATGACGGATGATAAGGAAAAAGAAGAAATATGAAACAGCTGAAATTAAAAAAAATAACTACCCAAAGAACTTCATTAACAGAATTGACACTGACATTGAATATGGTCGTAAAGGTATTCCGTAGACATGGACCTCAACAGCTGTCATTTCCACATAGATCAGAAACTTCAGACGATATCCGAAGAGTACTCACTAAGCACAACATTAGAGTTTCCTTCATAAACAACAGCAACAATAAAAAGTAACCTTGGCCATATGGAAGACCAAATTCCAAAGGATTCTCAATCTAGTTTTGCCTATAAAATATAATACTTGCAATGTGATGCGATATAGATCGGATAAACCTCGCGAGAAATCAAGATCAGAAGAAATGAACACCATAGAGCATCTAATCCACCACTTAGAAATCCAGTTGAACCAGAAAAGCCTGAAAAATCATCAACCAAAGGTCTACACGATATAGAATCAGGCCACAAAATTGATTTGGACAATACTGAAATAATCCGGAAAAATTTCAGAAATCACGAAGAACGTCTAATATCAGAAGCACTTCATATCAAGTGGAATCCAAATTGTTTGAATAGGAATGATGGACTAAAACGTAATTTGACCTGGTTACAACACCCCCCCTCCACCCATAAGGTGACAAAATCAATACGAATGTGATAAGCAATTTCATTTTGTAAACATAGGCTGTTCTATAATTTTACACACTTATCAAATCCGACAATCTACACCTGGTGTTTTTATCTTTACCAGTTGGCAACAGAAAAATTACCCTATGCTGAGGAACGATGATTAAGTTGCAATGCATAACCGGAGATTTTGTAAATTCTGGTTTAATAGTACTTTGATGAAGCTATTAGAAGTATTAAATAGCGAAACGTCGGTTAAAACAACGAAATCGGGTTTTTCGTATTCGTTCATTGGGAAATATTAAGACATATATACTTAGTAAATTAATTTTTCTGTCATCAGGTAGAATTTTCCTTAGAAAATCTCTTACCTCCACAAAGTTTTCCAAGCAATAAATTTTACTGAGTTTTAATTTGTAGACGTGAAAATCTTTTCTGATAAAATTTACGATAAGAGTCTAAAAAAAACTAAAAAAACAGAGATGCAAATTTTAACCAGTACGAATAAACTGATAAACTGAAATTAATATATATATATATATATCCCTGCAATTCTTAATGTCTCATTCTTCATAAATATATAAGTATGGAAAAGTGGAATAACCAACAAAAACACAAATACTCCTTCATCAGACAAATATATTATTTTAGTTGACTTAATGAAAAAATAAGGAAAATTCAAATCTTTCAGGTTGAACGCAGCAGGAAAGAGAGAATATTTCTTCATAGAAGAGTGAGTTACTTACAAAATCAATCACTTGCGGTCCATAATGTTATTAGGAATTTCTAGGAGAGGAATGTTAGTCCTACTGATAGGCAATGATAAAGTCATTTATGTGAAATAATGTCTGTGTTTTCTCATGGGATAGGTAGCGGAGGTTTGGTTGATTTCAAGATTAACTTCGACACGAAGTGATGCTAATTAGGGAATAAATTACTGTACAAATATAAAACATCTATCACAGTCACAATAATCTTACACTATTTTGGAATTCAATACAAAATTTCTCTATATTTATTTATGCTTGTTATACTGGTGTCCGGTGTTTTGCGCACGCTACAATCTCCATTTATGATTGAACTGTTGTTGACTTTGTGTCTTTCAGTTTTGTTCTCAATAAATTTGATGTTTGGCCACTGTTCAGCTGGCTGTAATGCTTCCTTCTCTCAATATGGCATGGATAACTGTTCAATAGATAATTTAAATGTGAGTAGTGCTTTAAAAATTGAAAATGTGGATAGTCTGGAAAGATATCATCACTGGTTTTGCTATATGTGCACATGCTTTCACACTAAGCCATTACAAAATTTTACGAAAAGTTTGAGAAACGTTTGTCCTTCAAGTGATGGGAATTTATGATTCCACTTAATTCCACTAATGTTTGTACAGTAAATTTAGGAGCGTTTATTGAAGTTAAATGTTGTTGTTTATGAATTACTGGGATTCACAGGGATAGTAATTATTAGTGCAGTTCTTTCTCAAAATCTCCTGATACCGTACACACATTTTTTCTAGACATTATTTAGAGAATAACTAGAAGCCCTTGGACGCTAAATTTCTGTTTTCTTGTGGTTTTGAACTTCGTAGCACTGTACACCCACAACTCTCCTATGAGTAATGTCTAGACTTTTCAGCTTTGATAATCTAGGATTCGTAGGTGAGGCTTCCTTTTCAGTGGCTCACTAGCCGGTGTCAGTTTGAGACGTAGTCTACCTCGAAATCGATCAGAATCTCAATAGGATTCTCAAAATGGAAAGAATGGTCTGGTCTGCGGCTTTTTATTCTCTAAGACATATGAACCTGTATCAGTCACGCAGTATCTAAGTAGGAGAATTTGATGTGAAGTTATTTCGACAGATTTTTCTGTTTGACAACTTATTCGTGTAAACTAAACAATACGAAACTATTTTTGATACTAATATTCATTCACATTTCATACTCATTTTTATGGTCTTTGTTACGAAAAAGCCTAGAAAATGGTTTGAGCAAAAATATTTTTGCTCCTATCTGTCATGTTTGCCAGCAACCAGGTAAGCCGAAATTCATTTCTTCACTTCCTTGATTACTTATTCATAAACAACAGTGAATATACAATAAGCCAACACTTCCTCTATGTGTATGCATAAATTAAATCTTATTATTAACGCTGAAGTAGTAAATGAGAGCGCACCTCTCTACTTTCTCACTCACCTCTCTCTGTCTCTTTCTCCTAAATTTCAACTTCATTAAGGAAAATATGTCACATGTATGCAACAATCTATAGGTGTCTGGGATTAGAACAATTGAAATATCTCCACTTGTCTAATCAGTAAAGCTAAATATTATTGTAAAAATTGCATAAATTATTTATTTCTACGTCAATGGATTTGTTAATCCATTTGGTAAACAGATGATTTCTGTGGATTTATGTAAGAAGAAGAGAAAAAATATAAAACTTAACTACTGTAATAAATAACTGAAATGTAGAAAATTCTTCCTACATAATCATAAAAATTTGTCTGTCATATGTAGGATTTTGATCAGCGTTCTAATTTCAGCCGAGATTTCATTGCTACTGATAACCATGGAGTACTGGACAGCTATTTCGCCCCAGTTGAAGACCCTTCTAAAGCTGTCACACAAGACACCACCCGAGATGGTATTTGAAAGGATGCTTAGCTTTGATTTCTCATGAATTTTAGACTGAAATTATTGGCTCTAAAACTGAGAATCTGTCAGGACACAGTGAGTAGTTAATGATATATTAGTTTTAATGTGACTTCCATTCGTATCGATTTGTAGCAGTGATGAAGTTATGAAACGATCTCTTGAGCGTATCAGAATATTTGTCGTGAACACCTGTATCTCGAGAAATGTAAGTTCTAACGGAATTATTTTTAAAGCTTCGGTTACTTTGACTTGCAGTTTTTCAATGTCATTCCTAAGAAATTTAAAGATAAACAGTATGTCATTAATATTAAATTTGTACCTACACACCTGTAGAACAACAAATGAAGTTGAATACAGGTTAAGTAACAGTTTTAACAGTTGATTTACGGCGAAATTATTTCACTCCCTCTTGAAGGTGTATAGATGAGACAAGCCAGTATCCCACTAAAAAATTTGCTAAACAAAACTTAGCTTAGTCGATGACTAATTCTAGGCAAATTCTATCGGGAAAAACTTTTCATTTCTTACAATAGCGCTAAAAGTAGTCGGTTCCTGATGCTATAAATTATCCTTAACTTATTAATAAATAAGCCTTGAAATATTTTAATGGATGAAGCTATCAGACTCGTCACTGATATTTGGCTTCATTAGTTTTTAGTGAAATAAATAATGATTGTAATGAAATAATATGCATCGGTTACTGAGTGGTAGGATGATCGTCAACCACATACGTGGTCCGGGTTCAATTCTCAGCCAGCACACTCCAGAACCTTACTTAACAGAAAGTAATGCCTTTAAAGGAGGAAGTATGGAAGTGAGGCTAGCAGTCCTGCGCAGTAAAAAGCAATATCATCGTTATTGAAAAAATTCAAACTTGGATTTCTAAGCTCCACAAGAAACGCAAAGGAATGAATGAATATGCAACGAAGAGGAAATTATGGTAACATAAATTTTCCAAAATTGAACAGTCTCATTCCATAGGATAGGATCATTGTGTGTAACTAAAAGTAGGACAACAATAAATCAATTGGATACAAATTAAGACTGCATATATTTAGTATGTTGTAGTAGGGTTTTTAAAGTTGAATTTTCTAGGGTTCTCACTAGAAAAGAGCTAATGGACACCAAGGTGGACCGGATAGTTGTTTTGTCCTAGCTACTCGGTTTTCAGCAGTGTAGACTATAATTCTGCTTAGGAAACAGTCTGGTAACATCAGCTTAAGAAGAAGTAGTAAAATTTGGTACTCCATGATTCCTACCTAGTGAGTTGTTAAATAATGTCTTTAATTCAACTTCTGTCGGTTTCAGCCTTAACTGTGAGTATGTGAGTCCTGAAGACTGACTTATTTGGATGAAATAACCGTTTGAAGTTGTCTGGTTTGTGGGGAAGTATACCTCAGAGTTTGAAAACTTTCAGCAACTTAGTGATATGTCAACTATTCTGTGTAGGTGATTACATTTCACACATTTGTACAGTTTTTTTGCGTGCCCTTTTTCATGTTGTGATAGGATTACATCTCTGTCTTCTTTTTCTTCCTCACATCTTTGATCTAGTTAGCCACAGTAACTGACGTTTTTCACTGCGCATTGAATATCACACACACACACACATTTAACGAGTACACCACCCCAAGCTTCAACTAGCTTTATTTTGAACTGTAATAAAAATGTTTACAAAGATGAATCTTTTTTTACTTCATAAATAAAATTACTTTTAAAGTTTATTAACTACGTGAATTTTCTTTTGTGACAAGGGAAATATTATAAATTAGGTATATTTAACGGAATAAGTTCAACAGACAAACATATGCACACACACAAGTCTCATACAATCACATCTCCTCTCATTAATCGTTAAATTTACTCAAAGCATACAAGTCGTCATATTACCTAGGTAACTAAGATTTATGACTTCGGAAATACAATCAACTCCACAAAGTATCAGACTAAAAATCATAAAATAACTTTTCACACCTTAAGACATAAATACTTCTCTGATAGTGTAACTATCTATCTGCATACGTGAACACAGAAATGTATAGATGTCAGAATGCGCCCTTTGACTAATATGTACTACTCATTACCAAAGTGAATTATTTCCACCATCTCCCCTCCAACAAACTATCATCATTTTATTTATTTATTCATTATTTTTCACTTATTTATAGTTAAAAAACAAACGTAAAATTAATTAGAAAAAATATATTGCTAATCATAGTAACGGAGTTAAAGACACAAATATCTAGCTTAGAAAACACTGGTGAAAAAATAGGAAATTTCGTTCTCGTGGGTTAGTTTGTAATGATTTTATTTGTTTCAGGTTTGACCACAGATTCCATATTAGATAAGTTTATTTCAAATATCACACATTGATGCATTATAAATTTGATATGATTATGAGCAATAATTTAGGCACTGAAAAGTTCTATCTAATCATTCTTAACCGATAATGCAATTTCAGTGGATGGCATATGTCGTGAACACTAAAACACATCAGTGATAAAGGTAAACATTAAGTTTTCCACTTCATATGGTTATTATTTTCTAATCAGATAATGATTTCTGTAAAAATTATTTAGTAATGATTTAGTTATCATCTAGGTTGAGTAAGGATCTTTTTCACTAAGCATTTAAATTTTATAGAAATTCTGCATCAAGAACATTGTTTGAACAAAACAGACACCTTGGATTTTAAATCTGATAACATTTTATTCAGCTTATTCATTCCAGTTTTGCACGATTATATAATGTTCACCAGCCACGTACATGGTCCGATTTCTTGTGTGTGCCCTCCTAAAGCTAAACTAACCTATTAGCCAGTAGCAAGCTCGGAAAGAGGCTGGAAAAACAAAACCCGTGGAAGTAACACCTTCACTGCCGAAACTTTGAGGACTGGAGGTGTCAATGGACGCGAATATTGAACGCTTGTTTATTGGAACTGGTAGCCATTGGTAGGCAACTCGAAGGCGCGAATGGTTCAATCGTGTACAAGTTGGAAGAAGACGAAGGAATACGACTATAAGTACATTATATTTCGTATAAAACATTTGTTTATAGATCACACAGTGTTGTACAGTAATATTAACGGATGATGTTTCGAGCACAAACTATTGCTCATAATCATATCAAGTTGAAATGGTGCCCAAGTTTTATACTTATATTTGTTTATAGACTTGTAACTATCTAGACTTTAATTGACAAACAATGTAACTTTCTTAAAGTACTGGTGTTTTGGAGTTAAAGTCGAGAAAGTCCTAGTAATTATCAGTTCGGAGCATCTTCGCAAATTATAGGAACTTAGGTTTAAGTTCCTTGACAGTTTTTTTCTTCTGTTCGTTTTCTGGGGCGCCTTCTAGAACTCTTCTGCAGAGTACTTCCTTGGTATGCCGCTAGCATCTTTGGACACGGATTATCGCAACGCAGTTTTGATCGTTTGGTGACGTTGGATGATGCCTGGGCCAAAGAAGGGACGTGGCACCTTGGATATAAGTAATGTTGAGTTGCCTGCTGTTTGCAATGATGTGTTTGATGCTCTGCATGATAAGACTGATGCTAATGCTTCGTTATCTAGGGATAGTAGGGGGCTCAAGTTGCAGAAATTCGAGCCTCGGTATTTTGACGGAGATTCAGCCGACTATCCACAGTTTGTCAAAGAGTTTGAAGTTATGTTTAGCGGTTTTGTAATAAATGATGAAATGCAGTTGAGGTATTTGTTGAGGTATTGCACTCGAGGATGAGTGTATCATTTGCCATACCACGCACCAACTGAGTGATTACAATCGTTTTATTGCAATGTCTCCTGTAGAAAGGTTGAAAATGGCAAAGCAGAAGCGGTTGTGTTTTAGCTGCTTAAAGGTGGGTCACGTAAGGTTGAACTGTAAGGCAACAGACAAGGGAGGTGGCGGCTCAACAGGTCTGCATCCACTTTTGAGGATAGTAACTCATGATAACCCACAAGTTTATTTAGGAGCATTAACAGTTAAAGTGAGAGGACCGAAATATTCGTTGGACACTTATGCACTGTTGGATAACGGATCAGACGTCACATTGTAGGATGCTCAGCTAGCTGACCAGTTAGGCATCAATGGTGTTAAAGAACCCTTGATAATGAATACCTTCAATTCATCAGACAGGTTAACGTGCGAACGAGTTCCATTTTGGTTAGACTTCTTGGTAACGGGGGAATCCATTAAGGTTGCAACTGCGTATATTACCCGCAACCTGAAGCTTGAAAAAGCCAAAGTGCCCAATCGTTCTGTAGTTATTAATAAACAACTTCTGTCTGATATAGTGTTCTCTGTTTTGCAAGATAACAAAGTGAAATTACTTGTTGGATTCAGTGTACCGTCTGCACATAAGGTACTAGAGGAAAGGTATGGAGATAAAGAGGATCTATACGCTACTAGAACTTCGCTCTGGCGGACTATAAGAGGGCTTGTGTCGAACGCCCGATTATCGTCTCTGGTTAGTGACAGTGATGTGAGTATAGAGCGTATGGTTCGGGATATGTATGACAAGGAATTCCACGACAGTAGTTCAGTGGAAAGAGGGGGGGTCTGTCGAAGATAAGAAGGCGGCAAAATTGGTTGATGAAGTCTGTACGTACCAGAATGGATGCTTTATCATGGGATTACTGTGGAGGTCCGAGGATAAACAGGCAGTCTGTAACAGGGAGGTGGCTATGAAGAGATTTCTGAGTTTAAGAAAGAAATTCCTAGTAAATTCAGATCTGTGGACCAAGTATAAGTTCATTGACAAGTATATTACTAAGGGTTACGTGGAAAGACTGGTTTATCAAAATAAAGTGGTATCTACCTCATCATCCGGTCTTTAATCCCAAGAAACCCAGTAAACTTCGTGTAGTCTTTGATTGCTGTGAGAAAGACGGTGTTTCTTTGAATGAAAGTTTGTATAACGGTCCGGATTGCGTGGGATCACTAGTAGGATTGCTGCTGAGATTCAGAATGTCGCCGGTTGCCATTGCAGCGGGCATAGAAGAGATGTTTTTACGAGTAAAGATACCAGAACGTGATAGAGACCATTTGAGATTCTTGTGGTTCGACGGTGACCCTCATAGCAGAGTGTCCGAATAAAGGATGACTGTTCACCCGTTTGGTGCTACATCATCTCCATTTTGTGCTAACTTCACTCTACGTAAAGCAGTGTCCATGTTCGGTTCCCCTGAAATACTAAACGTCTTTGACTGTTGTTTCTATGTAGATGACTGTTTAGCATCCTTTGATGATACTGTGTCTGCGATCAGCTTTGCAGAGACCCTAAGCAATGTACTAGCCAAGGCTGGGTTTCGTTTGACAAAGTGGGTCTCAAACAGCTTGGAAGTCTTGAAGCAAATAAGTCCAGAAGATAGAGCACCCGCGGTGAGAGATCTGTCCGTTGATAGACTACCCATAGAACGCACTTTAGGTTTGCGATGGAATATCAAATCAGATACTTTTGAATTTAGCGTGGGAAACATTGATAAGCCGGTCACAAGAAGAGGCATATTATCCGTGTTGTCTTCGGTTTTTGATCCACTTGGTCTAGCAGCACCTTATTTGCTTCCTGCACGAAAACTATTTCAGGAGACATGCAAAAGGGGGTTACAGTAGGATGATCCATTGAGTGAAAGAATTGCTGAAAATTAGGTCAACAACCTACGATCATTAAGACAGTATCCCGTCGCACGTCCCCTGAGTCGATCGGGAGATTATAAGATTGTTGATTTTCACGTATTCTCTGATGCCTCTGAAATTGGTTACAGGCTGTCGTGTACGTTAGAACTGCCTTTGGAGATAATAAAGATATGGTCGGGGAGTCCAGAGTTGCACCCATAAAGGTTATTTCAAAACCGAGGTTGAAGCTGACGGCAGCTTTGTTAGCGGTTCAGCTGTTTACGACGGTGAGTACGGAACTGAACTGTCCCACCTGTCAAGTAACGTTTTGGACAAATTCCATGACAGTTTTATATTACATACGCAACGATTCAGCTAGATATGCTCGTTTTGTCGCCAATCAGGTGTCTCGAATTCTCGAAGCTACGAGCGTCGAGCAGTGAATGTATGTACCATCTTAAGGAAAATCCTGCCGATACTGTATCAAGAGGTGCTACTGATACATGTGCAATTAAAAATAAGTGGTGGAGTGGTCCTGGGTTCTTGAGACAAGCTGACTGCGTATGGCCGAGTAAGGAGGAGGAACCACCGATATGGAAGGAGCCCCTAGAGTTAAACGTAAATGCCAAAGTGATGTATACACAAACGAGGTATTCCAGCTTACACCCCTGTCTTTAAATATAATTCCTCTTGGCACAAATTAGCGAAAGCTGTCGCGTGGTTGACCCGGTATGTTGCATACTTGAAGGTCATGTGCATACGACGAAGTGATATCTAGACTATGGGACTACTAACTGTTGAAGATATAAACGATGCTGAAACAGCCATTGTGAAGGCTACCCACTGGGAAACATGGGGAGAAATCGCTAATGAGGATAGTTCTGACTTCGCGAACTTCAAGGTACGAATGGACATGTTAAATCCAATAATCTCAGATGGTATCGCTAGAGTCGAAGGACGCCTACAAATGTTAGAGGTGCCATATGAGACCCTCCACCCAGTCTTATTGCCTAAAGACCACCCAGTCACTACGCTTATAATAAGACATCAACATGAACTCGAGGGTCGTTTGGGCACATCCCAAATATTGTCAAGCATACGACGAAAGTATTGGGTAATAAAATGAGGTGCGGCAGTGTGGAAGATAATTAATAAGTGAGTTGCCTGTGAACGTCGGAACGCTAGTACTGTCCAGCAGATGATGGCGCCACTTACAACGTGGCAGGTGTCTGAGGGTAATTATCCGTTTGAGTATGTAGGGGTGGATCTGTTTGGACCTTTCATGGTGAGGAGAGGTAGAAATTCGTGTAAGAGGTATGGCTGCTTGTTTACATGTTTGAAAATGAGGGCTGTGCATATCGAAATGGTCCATACGCTAACTACTGATTCATTTATTCTGGCACTGCTAAGTTTCATAAGCCGTCGAGGTACACCAAAGATGATGTTCAGTGATAAAGGAACTAACTTCATCGGATGTCACACAGAACTCATAGGGCGTACTTGCGATCCCCACACGAGAGTTCATGAAGAGCTATTGAAAAGGAACATAGAGCGGCACTTCAATCCACCACAAGCCAGTCACAGAGGGGGGCTTTGGGAGAGGCTTGTCGGAATTATTACGCGTGTTTTAAGTTCTATCGTTAAAAACCAAGGCTTGACTGACGAGACCCTAGAGACATTTTTATGTGAAGCCGAGGGGATTCTGAACGACCAACCGCTTTTGCCGGTAAGAGATGATGTGAAGGATTTCGACGTGCTAACTCCGAATAAACTACCATTATTACGAAGTAATCCCGGTTTAGGAAAAGGGTGCACAGAGCCGAGACCCATGATCGGAAGATGGAGACAAGCTAAGCATCTGAAGGATATGTTTTGGAAGAGATGGTTCAGAGAATATATACTAACACTGCAGTTAAGGGATAAATGGAAGAAGACATGTCGAAACTTGCAAGTTGGTGATGTAATCTTAGTTGCGGATAAGACTTCTACAGGTAAATGGCCTCTAGGAGTTATAGAAAGAGTAATATGCAGTAATGATGGGTTGGTGAGGACAGTGGAAGTGAGGACAAAATATGGCACGCTGACGCGAAATATTCGAAGATTGTGATGCTTGAATTGTTGGAGGACAGATGAGAGATTGGACAATCCGACGATTTTTCAACTTAGGGAGTCAACCTGAGAAGGGTTGTAGGCCTACTGTTGTAAGTCCCACAATTCTTCAAGGGTAGTACATCGGTGTGCAGTCCATCGTACTTGCTTTGTACATATGTTCATGTTGTATGCATTGATTTGGCATCATCTCGCATCTATCTGTTGGTTAATTTTATTTGTGTCCAGACCTTTTTCCACTTGGGTCATCAACCTGAGAAGGAATGTAGGCGTACTGCTGTAAGTCCTACAGTTCTTCAAGGGTAACTCGTCAAGGCAGAATCCACAACATTTGATGTATTGATTGTACATGTATTTGTGTTAAGTAATTGAGTGGGTTCCACTTCACCTAATTGTTGGTTAATTTTATAGTTGTTGCATTGTGTGAATCAACTTGCAATGTTATTGTAAGTACTTGTGAAGTCGTTTCTAGTCTTCTAAACTTGTGAACGAATCGAGTAGTGTTAGAGTCAGTTTATGCGATTTTTTACGCCAGGAAGGGGATTGTGCCACATTGATATGAAGCAACCAACACTTTGTGGACTAGATCAGTGGTGGTACTGTCGACAGAAAGCGAAGGAAGGTTCCGATCACTGGGGAAGATCCCATGTGCTGGGGAGAGCGTGCCGGTATGATGTGGTATGCTTGTTGTGTGTTGGACTTTTTTGTCTTACTTTTCCACTTTAGCCTAGTCCCGGTTGGTCCAGGGACAGTTCATTTCGAGGTTATCGGCTCTATGGAAAAAAAGAATGAACCCTTTTCGTCTGGGAGTGTCAATGGACGCGAATATTGAACGCTTGTTTATTGGAACTGGTAGCCATTGGTAGGCAACTCGAAGGCGCGAATGGTTCAATCGTGTACAAGTTGGAAGAAGACGAAGGAATACGACTATAAGTACATTATATTTCGTATAAAACATTTGTTTATAGATCACACAGTGTTGTACAGTAATATTAACGGATGATGTTTCGAGCACAAACTATTGCTCATAATCATATCAAGTTGAAATGGTGCCCAAGTTTTATACTTATATTTGTTTATAGACTTGTAACTATCTAGACTTTAATTGACAAACAATGTAACTTTCTTAAAGTACTGGTGTTTTGGAGTTAAAGTCGAGAAAGTCCTAGTAATTATCAGTTCGGAGCATCTTCGCAAATTATAGGAACTTAGGGTTAAGATCATTGATAGGAAGCCTATGTCTCATTCAGATAAAAGTAAGAATTTCCATCATATATGGGCTAAACGGTTAACTCTATCGAAAAGTCTTACATTTGCAAAGGAATTTTCTCATGAAATCTGAATGACTTTTGGTATTTCACTACTCTAATAGTCTTCCACTTTTAGTTTTTCTTGAATCAATCATGGGCAACATTCACCTCCAAAAAAGGTTCATTATCTGGGGTTTATACAACACAGGATCATTGGGAAAATATTGTGATCACGAAATGCTACCTTCATATATGAAAATCGAGAAAAAAAGCCAAGTATTAAAATGGCATATAATAGCAACTACTGTATTTAGAAACTAATATGGTACGGCAGTCCTCGTGAAACGCACCAATATGATCCAAAAATCAGATGACTGACTATTGTTTAGTCCAAGGTATTCATCAGGTTATCCTGTCTGATTCCTCTGTAATACTGGTTCTTAATAGAGGGTTAATTTAATGTTGTGTGGAAAAAAGCTAATAGTTCATTCTTCGAACATCTTGTAGATTAAGTGTTATTACAAAAAGTAATTTCTTATATTTAGTGAAATTATGCACAAGTCTTTGAAAAATTATCTGTCATTATGTCAAAGACCACTCACACTTTCTCCTCATAGACTATGATCCGCTAAATTCAAAGGCAGCAACACAGCATTTCGTAGTCATGACAGAATTCCACCCAGAGAGAGTACCTCCTTTTGTTAGGAATTTTGAAAATTAGACAGTTAATCAGAATTTAGTATAATTTTTTATACTGTGGATACAAGGTGAATTTCTTTTGACCATCAAGGCAGTCGGTTAACCTTTGCAAATCTTTTTTCTTCATCCAAACCTTTCAGGTAATATGTGAGAACAAGATGATTTTGAGAGAACACTTGTCGGGCTGAAGCACACCCGATATAAATTGTAGGCCTGCTACATTCGGGCCATCGATATCACATGCTGAAAATTCCATACATGTACCAAAATACTGTGTGGAATCAACCTATAATAAAAAATACTAATGTGTTTGTATTCGGTTGAAGGATTTCATCATGAGATGAAATCAGTTAGAATATGAAATTCATTGGAAGGAGGGAGAGAATTACATTCAGTGGTGTACGAGGAAATTTATTACCACAAATTCATACAAACAAATACCAAAAAAAATGCGGAACACTGAATGTAATTCCAAGGGCTGACAGATGTCAAGTGTAGTGTTAAAATAAAGAGGTCAAATTGTGAGCTGTAACTAAATACCAGAGACTTAGTTTAAATTAGCTTATAATAAAGGTTTTTTTTTGTATTTCTCAATGAATGAAGAACAAAACGATATTGTTTTTACTGACGTTTCGCTATTTAATGCTAATAGCTTTCTCAAAGTATTAAAAATTATATATATATATATATATATATAATGGTGGCCACATTGCGAACCTGACTGATAGAATTCAGTCTACACCAATCAGAGGACTAGATGCATCACACTAGTTACTAGTGTTCAATGAAAATGCCCACTACAGTCCTACAGAAAGTTAATCACGAGCCCAAATAGCTCAGTGATAATGTCTGTGACTGCAGCACTGGGTGAAGTGGGTTCGAATCTCAGAAGGGACATGAGTTCCTTCAAGGTTGCAGATACGCCTTGCTGACGAGTGCCAACTAGCACGAAACATAGATCGCGCAAGGCTTCCTGCCGATTGCCTCCAACCATCTAATACCATCAAAGGTTTTTTCTTATTATTCTCTGTAGCTTCCTCTATAGCTACGAGACGTAATCGTGTCCCTTTAGGCAGATTGCTTGTTACTCGATATACAACCGTAAATGACTCATCTATTTTGATGTGATGTTCGCTATCTACTGAATGAGACAAAATGGTACTATTTATTGGTTCGCTTACACTTTTCCCAAGCCAAACAGGAACATAGTCACAAGCGCCTAAAGATAAATTCCTTTGAGTTCAACTAGCCCCACATGAGCAGTTGAACTTGTATACACACATTGATTTGGCCATCTCTGGTAAATTATTTTTGGTGCACTGTGTCAATAACGGTCTGTTCGGGAAAGTGATGTGTAGTTCTTCGGCGTTGGAAGTTCTTTAAACTCATCTGATCAACCTACGGCTTAATATGTCACTATATATATCACCTTTAGACTGTACTCTCAAATAAAGCTTTTTCTTATTCACCGTATCAGGCTTAATTTTATCAGCTCTTTTGGGAATATATTGGTCGGATAACCATTTTGTAGCAGGGTATCTTTAAAATTTTCGAACTCATCTTCAAAGCAGTCTTCAGTACATATGCGTCTAAATCTATAACTAAGGCAACGAATCAAGTTCCGTTTATATTGTATGTGTATGAAAGTGAGATATGTTTACGGTTAGTTGATCAGTGAATATGTCTCACTGACCTGTTAACCTAAAACACATTAATAATTATTAGTGACAAAAATGTTTTCTGCCTACATTATACATGCATACACATGTATAAAGTATTTTCAAAGGTGTTAAATATTATATTGTAAAACATTATTCTGTTGAATTCATTAAATGATAAGTTTTCGCGCTTTCTTTTAAGCGTTGTTCACTTGTATTCATAGTTATGTTTTACACGGTTGTGTGATGATGATTTAGTGGGTTCATAAGGCATACGTTAGACACCTAGACATTGTGAACTAATCAGAAGTCAGTTTTATTTATTTATTATACATACTGATAACTGTTGCATGACTCATCGTTGGACAAAATTTTAAAAAACAAGAGGTGACCCTTTATATATAAACTTTGTTATGTTAATTTCAATTAATTTCCCTGAAGAAGTTCGGACCAGATTGCCGAACAAAACGTTGGAATTAATCATTTCAGCTTCGCTGAGATTTTACAAGTATAACTTTATAAATGTCTACTTCTCACTCACCGCTCAATTATTTTGCAACTATCCGGTCAAATCTTGATCACAGTTCGTATGAACAGAAGTCAGTTTATTAAAGTTGATGTGTCTGTAGGCTGTAATAAGCGTAGTTGTGATCTAAGATGAATTTCGTTATTGCCTTCACACTAAAAGGTGGAAAACAAAAGCTGAAATCTAACTAGCTTGTGAAAGCATTAATCCAGAATTTATAAACGGTTGTGATATTATAAAAAATTCACCAATGACTTTGTCCCTTTTGCTACCTGGAATGTAGGTTTTGTTTTCATTGAGTTCTGGGTTGCATATAGGGCTTCAAGCATGAGCTTTGAACTTTCAGTAGAGATGGTATCCTTTTTACAGGGTAAGGTTGCTGGCGTCATGCCCAACCTCCGCGATTATCCGGGTTTACCATTGGATAAGAGAGATTTAGGAGTGTGTCGGCCAGAAATTTAACTTGGACCGCATGCTCAGTCAGTGAGCATTTATCCACTGAACCACCGACGCACTTGGATTCCGAGTGGTCGGATTTAGTAATTTAGTGGGAAACAATTCAACCAAAAGTAGGTTTAGTTATATTATACTCTAATTATAGAAACTGGAGGGAATTCATTTATTTTATATTAAAAAAGGATCTAATCTGGACTCATTCTGCTCAGGCTAAAAAAATAAATGATTATTGCCACACCTATTTGCTGCATCTAGATTTTTATTAAGCCATTCATCTTGGCATTAACAGCATTTAGTGACGACAGGGTTTTATGAATGCAGATTTACTTCTTATTAAAATGTGAGTGAAACCTATTTTGTATCTTGTTTCCTGTGCGACTTGAAACTGTTTCATAGTCACAAAAGTTTTCATTTTTTCTATAGAGGATGCTTAAGTATCGTTCTGTTGGAAAGACTTTTTCAAGGATGAGTAGAAATATCGCAGGTTCTTACCTTTGTCGACCCTGTCCACGTCTAATGAAATTTGGGTCCAAGTTAAGTGTTACAAGGTGCTCACATGGACAGTCAAATCACTTAAACATAAATAAGACAGAACAACTACTTCTCTATTTGGTATGGACCATGCTGAGAGCTAAAAGATTGCAGGACAGTCTAGCTTTTTTACAAGTTTTCAGAAGCTAAATACATAAGCTATTTGATTAATATAACTTATCTTGGCATCATAGTTCCAACTGTGGGTGGCTCGAATGATGATGTCAAATCCATGATCGGTAGGGAAAGCAAGACAGGCGTTCATTACACTGAAATCATTCAACGCAAGGAACATGACCTGAATTTTCAACACTAATGTCAAATCAGTGCTTCTTTACGGTTCAGAGACTTGATGCGTCACGAAAAACATTTCTAACAGTCAGCCACAGACTTTCATCAACAGATGCCCCCTTTACTCACGATGATGCAGATAGTGATAAAACATAAGCAACAAGAGAATCTGGGAACGAGCCAACCAAAAACTTAGTACCTAACAAATATGCAGAAGCGAATGGAGACGGACTGAATAAATACTGTGGCAATCATTGGACAACACTATGCATCACTTCCTAGAGTGGAACCTGAATGAAAAAAAAACAAGTTGGGCATCTGAAAGTGACATAGAGGAGATTATGTGAAGAGGAAATGAAAGCATATGGCAGTCTGGTAAACAGATGAAAATGACTACAGAGAAAAGAATACAACTGAGACGTGCTGATGAAGCCGCATTTTTCTACTTGGAATCCAAGCCACAAAGAATAATAATTTAATTTATAGTGCTGTTTCCGTAATATCTAATCGACCAATGATATCAGTGTGGGTATCAGCTGCTGACTAATTATAAACGCAGATAAAATAACTGCTTCTTTACTTTTAAAAATTCTCTAGCTGACAAAAAGCTAATGTATGAAAGTGAACTGAAATTCTGAGTCCCTTTAATATGCATACAAAATCTTTGATTAGAAACCTAAGTTAATTTAAGTGTCTAAACGAAGTTCATGTGTTTCTTTACATAATTAAGGCATCCCGTTACTAATTGCCTCCTCATTCGAGTACAGCGTTTATCTGGATTCTAAACTGTTATCCAATGTAATGGTTTCCAACTTATGTTTTTCTTTAATCTAACCGAAATCCAAATCAAGGTAGAGGAGACATTTTGTTGCCAGTTTTACATTAGTTATGGTCGCATACACATGAGTGACGGAACCACATAAACTACTGGCTCAAATCTTGTCAGCACTTAGGTTTTCTTTCTATTTTAATTATTATTTGAAACATATACATAATGTGTCTAAGTCGTCAGCCTTGATATTTTTAAAGGCGAAATATTCGAAATGTCCGTAAGACTATATTGAGAATGTATTGTAAAAATGAAAATAAGTTAGGTGACCTGTTGTGTAACTATTTTCTCAATAGTCCTCCTCTATTTAGGACAGTGGAGTCTATTTGAGATAAACAGGTGCTGTAAGACACCACCAAATTTCATAAAATAATCAATCTTCGTGACTAAATTTTAAGGCTCTGGGTCGACATTCCTGTTGTTTACCTCTAGACCGTCTCAAGGATTTATCTTCAAATATCTTGACAATCTTTGCTTTTAAAAACTGCTCTTATCACTAAATGAACTAAACAATTTAAAGTGAAAATATTAACACTGACAGGTATTATTTGAATAGAAGCCACACATAACGGTGTTAATGGAGAATTATTTCAAGTATTAGTTTGTAGGTATTTCATCGTGAGCTAAAATCGGTTAAAAAAATCACTGGAAAAATGGAAATACTGGACAGTTGTTTCGTCCCGGTCTGGGACTCTGCAGCGGCTGGCCCTATTCAGGTAGGTAGTTAACTGGGATTCTAATTGGAAGTTGTGACCAGTAGGGTGCAGCAGGTCGGAAGTGGGGAGTAATACTCGTCGAAGACACCGGCTAGTGGTCGCGCTATGTCGTGAATTGCCAGAAGTCGGAATGCATAGACCAGTAGATCAAGTCCCGGTGGCTTCATAGCCTACGAGCTTGCCTTGTAACCGGAAGGTCCTGGGTTCGAACCCCGGGGGGTGCTTTCTGGTGAAGAGTCTAAGGCTAGGAAGAAACGGGTGTCCAGTACTCCTATGTTTTCTGATGGTTCTCTCACCTACTTCAGCTCATGATGCAATCCTATAACCAAAAAAATAATTAATATTTATTTTAGTTTGTAAGGGAAAACAGTTTTATTCTAGGTGTTAATTGCCTATTATAATGCAATAAGGTATAGCATCACACAGTGACATTTCCATGTATGCATACATGATTGGTATATTCCTTGTAGAAAAAAGCCAACAGCCATTTTTTCGTTATTATGAGTTTCCAATTCTCTATTTGCAAACATTAATTTTTAATTTACGCAATCCGATGTGGCGAAATTTCACCATAGTTTCCTTTAGAAACCAAAATTATTCAGATCACAATTTATGACCTGCTGGATACAGTAAGTAGGCATAAATAACTAAAACAATATACTACTCATTGCTTTGGATGATTAATTGTACGTCACTCACATCAACTAGTAGTACTTACTAGCCAGAACAGGCATTTCACTCTTTTGGCACCTAGGTTATCACAGGTGTACTTGATTCAACTGAGGTCAGTGCTCATAGAGTCGAATTAGTTCGACTACCAGCTGACATAAGTGATATACAACTTTCATCTCAGTCGATCAGTAATAGAAGGTTAGTTTTATTCGAAGTGTTAGCTCTTTATTCTTCAAATCGCAAAATAGTTATCTACGATTTGTATAATTAATTCAGTTGACCTCTGTTATACACAGATACGAAATAAGAAAATACAGACTCTTTATTTACTATTGATGTATTGAGACCGTATGCGTCAGCTTTACTTCAATACATGGGCTCCTTGAATAGATAACTCAGTACTACTAGGATTAATAAATCGAATTTACTTGTTTGATAGTAAATGGTATTAGAATCCAGAACGCGCGTTGTGTCCATTTAATGATTGATCATCTGGGTGTATTTTATGCATAGTGAGTGAAGATATTCCCATAGATTTTGTTTGTTGGCTTATTCAAGAGAGCAGTTCGCTTTTCTAGTGGTAAATTATTTGATTTAAGATGTGAAGAACACTGCTTTTTATGTGTTTGTAGACAGAATTTTCCGACAAGTATCAATTATTACAGAAAATTAACTTCTATGTTTCTCTATAGAGAGTGACTCAAATCTCTTTACATTGATCAAAGGTGTATTGAAATATCTTGTTGATAACAATATGGATGTCATCGATGCAGTTCATTCAACACTATGACACTGCTTAATAATCAGATCAACAACTTATGGGTTATATTATTGTATAACTTCAAAATTTCTTCTTATGTGGACAGGTTTACTTAGTCTAACGGAGTATTTGAGTGAAATTACAGAATAAAACTTTACAGAAGATCATTTACTGGTATGCTACTCCACCCCTGTATACAAGCTGTTAAAATATCACATGCAACGAACATTTACGATGAACATGTATATAAACAAAATCTGTGTTCATATTACGTAGCTGTCTGCCTACATTTGATAAACGAATATATTTTCTCATGAGCTGACATTAGTTAGAGAACCATTGGAAAACCTGGGAGTACTGGACAGCTGTTTCGTCCTAATTTGGTACTCTTCAGCGGTACGCACCCGCCGGGGTTCGAATCCAGGACCTTCTGGTTACAAGGCGAGCTCGTAGACCATTGAGCCACTGGAACCCGATCCAATGGTTCTTGAATTCTAACTTCTGCCAATTCACGACATAGCGCGACCACTAGCCAATGTCTTCGGCGAGTATTTGTCCTTATACCCGACCTGCTGCACCCTACTGGTCACAAATTCTCACTAGAACCCCAGGTAATTAATGTCATCTCATGATGAAATCCTGTAAATAATCGAATCCCTACAAAGCAACACTTGAATATATTTTCATTGGACACTAGATTGTAACAAATGCCACGTGTCTAGTCCTTCATTTCTTGAAGACAGAATTCTCTTAATCAAAATTTCAATCTTGCATCCACGCTAGGTGGCTGATCATCAGAATGCTCTCTGAACTGTGGTTAGATTAGCCACGAACACGAACAGCTCACTTGTAATGTCTCAGACTACAGCAATGACTGACTTGGGTTTGAATCTCATAAAAGACATCAGTTCCACCAAGACTGCAGATACACCTTACTGATGAGTGCCTAAATGCACGAAATCTAGGTTTCAAGGCTTCTTTTCGACTGCATCCAACCACCTCACAACAATGAACAAATATGTGTAGAAAATTAAAGTTATCCCCAAGGGTACAGTTACTATATCAAAAACCTATTTCATACATTTATATAAAATGGTCAGTGGTTGTGCTTAGATCAAATGGCATTATAAAATATGAGGGAAATGCAGCACAACAACAGAATTTTTTGAATGGTGGGTAGCATTCGTCTTTTCCACTTTTTCCCTACTTATCCTGACTCGTTGCTAACCATTTAATTAAAAATATATTTGTGTAGTAATTTATTGTACTTGGAATATTAGTATTTCGAGATGACCGAATTACAAGAATCCAAACAAAACACAGAGAGGGCAGAACTCAGGAATTTGTATTTAGCGGAATTATTATGCAATTCATATAAGAAACATATCAACAGTCAACAGTAAGTATTTAAACAATACAGAGATAGAAATTGTCAATCACCACATCCGCCACACCTCGAATATCTCCTTGCGTATTTATAACGATGTCTCGGTTTGCTTGCAAGTAGCTTCGACCTAACTGATTCTTTGATATTATTTTCATCAGTATTATCTGTTTCTTATTCAATTTGGTTAACAGTGTAACAAGAAATAATCATTTTTTTCTTTTTTATATTGCTGGACTGGCTTCCAACCACATGTTATCACATTTTCATTTGAATGTATTAAATAGAATTTTTCGATGAAAGGTAAGCAACCATCTTAAAATCTCTCCAAATGAAAAGAATGTAGTGAACTGATGTCTCTAGATTCTATCAAAACTAACTACCCATGAATTGTTTATTTGGAGATTTTGAAAAGAAGCATAAACCTTGTATGGAATTAATGTGTTGTCAACTTACTATACCTAAACACCTATTTTAAACTCATTAAGTTCTTCAAACTCCAGTTTCATCTATATTTATTATTATTCTCTTGGGTTCCGACGAGGAATAATAGGCTTTAGCAGCACATCGACATTTGGCTCTGCTCCCTTCAGTCTTTTTTACTATCTCGCTGTACTATTGCACATAAACTTTCATTTCTTGTTGAAACAATTCCCTCCTTAACAACCCCGAACCAACCCCATCTTTTGTTTTCTCAGTCCACTCGAGAGCGTGCAGTGTGATATCATTCAGCGGTCTTCTCAGAGTGCGTCTAATCCATCTCTACTTCCTTTTGTATATTTGTTAGATAGTTCTTTTCCAGAGTCTCCTGTTGCTAATCCTACCTGGCTGGTCAGCTGGTCATCAGTATAGATCCAGTGAAGACAGCTATTGATGGAAGTCTTCAGTTGCCAGTTGCGAATGCTTTTGAATACGCTCAAGATCTATCTCTAGAGCTTATAGAAGCACTGACTGAGTTGACAAGAATGCTACAAACTTGAATATTGTGCCTTGTGTTAAGTGCATTTTCACATTGATAACAAGTTAGGTATATTCTGAAAAGATGTTGGTTTGCGTAATCATCCATGCCCTGCATGAAAGGCAGAGTACTAATCGATATCCCTTCTTCTTAATGCATCTGATAGTAAAAGTGCTGTATTTCAGATAGATGTTGTAAAGCTGTGCAGACAATTTGTCTTGAGAATGATCATGAACTGATTTCAGATAGGTAACCAGGACATCCTGGATAGCTTCTCCGTCTGTTCATGGGACCCGTTAGCAGTATACACCCATGACTCCACAAGGAATCGAACAAGGGATCGAACACAGGACTTTCAGGTTGCTCGTAAAGCTCGTAAAGCATTGAGCCATCGGGGAGGGATTCCGATAGCCCATGAATCTCTACTTCTACCAATTCACGATATATAACACGACTGCTAGCCAACCTCATCGGTTGGACATATGCTGAACAGACCGGTGAGTGATATTATTTTGGAGGCCCTTGAGTGGAACTCGAGCGAGAAACGACTAGTTAGACGTGTGTCTGGGGGTGATAGGGAAATGAAAGGCTATGGCCAATCTTGGAGCCAGCTGAAGACGATTTCAGGCGAAAATGGAGATCTGCTGTTGAAGCCCTATGTCCCACTCGGTACCTAAGGTAATAATAAAAACAAATAATAAGCTGTCCACTCTGAATTCAATTAATGTTGATTTATAGATAGCTTTTAAAATATAATTTAATGGTCAATTTCAGCGATAAACAATTAAAATGACTGAGATGGAAATTCCGTACATGAACTGCGTTCCAAGTATGTTCTTTTCGTCTTATTTGGAGCTTGTCAGCTGAATACAACTTCAGAAAAGCTTTCTCAGAGCACTAATTGTTTACCAGTTAGTAGTCAGTGTGTTATCTGGTCTTAAAAGTGACCTAATTAATCTAGTTATGAAGTTTCTGGTTTCGGTATTTGATCATTTAGGCCTTAATTTCTTTCGAACTGATAATAAATTTCATCTAACAACACGTATGCCTCCATCCTAACGGCACCAAACAGATATCTGAAATGAGACATTCTTATAAACTGATTACCAACAAGAATTTTCGTAATCACCAGTTAAGCTACAGTAGCAACATAACACATTTATTTTCATCCGCGGAATCTATCAAACTCAGACTTGAAAGAATAATCTTAAATTGAACTGACAATTAATTCATTTTATTTCGAATGACCATTTCATCTCTACTAGAAATATTCATCATTTTTATACTAAATAAAATATGTTTAGGGAATAGGAATGTAAGAGTATTTCATTGGAAGGATAGGAATTGTCTGTTTTTCTGTAAAATATTAAAATAAAGCACGTAGAAATGTCAAAGGTTACATTAAAATATATATGGTCGAATTCTTTTTTTCATCCTTTATCCTCCATTATATAGTAGATTAATCAGGCGGCTAAAATATTTTTCACACTATGCATTTGTAGCTGCTGCTGAACGACCATAACTGTCTCCCTCTGCCTCTATTATGTAATCTTAAACAGGATTTAGACAGAAATTTTTGAAAAAGTCACGTAAAGATTACTTTTTATTCTGGCAGTAACTGTGATAATAGAAATAATCACCACGAACGGCATAGTTACTAAAATAGTTTGTGAAGTTGTGTTAGGGGGTTAAAACACAAAACACAGTTAATACTTGTTGAATGAAGAAGGAATATATTTGCAGGATAATACGACCTCATTTTATTTCCTGGATTCTCTTCGCCTGCGTACATCCCAAATAAATCAATTATATGTTACAAAATCTTCTGAACATACTTTTTATAGTGATTTCATGTTACAGGTAGAGAGTTTGAGCAACATAATTTCTAAGATGATATAAGTAGATATGATTGTTTTGTTTGTGTGCTTTGGTGTTTCGTTCTGTTGCATAACATACCACTTAATCTTGATTTGATTTTCACTCATTGAGTTGAACTCTCCATTAAGGTTCTAAATCTACTAAATTAAATCATTTTTTCTACTTTATTATTTTACTCGACTATTCACCCTACACTCTTGAACTCTCCACCATAATATGTATAAATTAAGTCTGTTCTATCTTGTATTTTGTCTCTAGTCCATCCTTGTTTTCAAGAGAAATCTGAATCCACCCTTTGTCTAATTACTATATAAACAGTTATTCTTTTAACACAGTAGTTGTCTACATACATTATCTTTGAAATTATGTTGCCTCTACTCTCTACCTGTAACATGAAATGGTTGTAAAAGGTATGTTCAGAAAATTTTGTAACATATAATTGATTTATTTGGGATGTACGCTGGCGAAGAGAACCCACAAAATAAAACGAGCTCGTATTATCCTGCAAATATGTTCCTTCATTCTTTGTTCAAACTAATAAAGAGAACCAGCTGTATGTAGTATGCGTTGATCAAAGTGAGTTCGATTTTACTTTCTTCGGCAACTGATATTTTAGTACTCGTAAACTAGTTTGAAAAACTCTTATCTCACAATAAAACTAAAATATTACACCTAGCTGATAAACATAAGATATATACATGAAATGTTTCTTACTACACAGTCCCTTCTTGATAAGCTCAAAATAACTTGTTGGTGCATAAATATAACCACACAGTGAAATCAGTTAGAGAACAATCTGGAGGAAAAGAACGCTTGATGGCTATTCGAAAGTAGCTCAGTCCACCTGAGATTATATACAAGAATGAGTTGCCGGCTACAAGATTTCTCACTGAGCACGTTATCGTTCGGTTGGGACTTAAAAACCAGCTTTTAACAATGTGAGATGAAGTCCAATATCCATCTACCGTTCCTAGTAAAAACTTATCGCCAGAGCTTACTTAAAGTAGTTATCTTTTGAAAGAATTTCGTAGTTTTCTCTAATTCAACAACTGTTTTTGATCTGTTCGTATGTAAATTAACACGTTTTCATGACCTCAGTGATAACGAATAAGTATTAAAAATCAGATGACAGTGGACAATTCTCACTGGTGTTATTCAGAATTAATTGTCATTTCTTAAAGAGATACCATAAAATAAAATTAATATATATCGAAGAGTTTAATAATAATGATTGTATACTGGATAATATATCTAACTACAGTATAGAATTTCCGGCATATGATATTGCAAATTGTTGTACAAGATCTTCAAGTTATAAATCAATAGACAGTGCAAAGTGTAACGCGATATTAATGCAAATTTAGAATATCAACACTGTGATAAAATTATATTACATATTCGATAAGTTTATTTGATATAACTTTTAGTGATAATGTATTACTGACTAGATTAAGTTTCCAGCATAAATTACTGCTCATAATCATATTAATTTAGTCACATGGCTTTACAGTTCGACCATTAAATATTGCTGAGGCTGTTGGGATCCATATTAAGGAGCCTAATTTGTGCGCCCAAAAGAATTTAGTTCAGACATAGTTCTTACCTTGCTCATCTAGGTTTTAATGATGGCGAATTTATGTGGAATTTGATATTCTATTTACCACTATATCCTTATTATTATTATTATTATTATTTAGGCATCTTTAATGAACTTAAATTGGACTGATTTTACTTTACAAATCGATATTCTTTAAAAAAACACTGATATTTTTATTAACTACTAATCTAGAATATTCTATGTAAATAAACATGTATATAATTGTAGAGCCAGAAGAGGAATTTATCGAAAAGGATATTCTTTGCTCAATTAATTTGTGTTTTATAGATACGCAAATGAATATTTTCTCTATTTCTGTCTCTTCTTCTTCCCCTTGTTGTTTGTTGCCACTTCCCGTATATCAGGTACAAGCAGTGCGTCATTTTGATCGCACGTGTGATGTGTTAATTCGATAAACCAAGACGAAGTGATCAACCTGTCTATCCGCCTAATTACATTACTTTTTATAAGTATGTAGAACTATATACTACAGGTTGATTGTGATGAGCGTGTATACACCATTCACATCAGCCAGCAACTAGCTAGCACTACTGGTTGGTGTGCATGTGCACATGTCGCGGTCTGACAGCATAATCTGATGACTGAAGCAGTATGCGATACAGTAAATTTAATGCATTAAGTTGCGGAGAAATTTAGGTGGCCCTGTGATTTCAACAGATCACTTTAGGGCCCGACGACTAACGTTATAATATTAAGAAGTGGAAGGCTAAAAGGTTTGAAAAAGCATAGAGTCAAAGTGCAGATAGTGGGTTCTCTGGCATCAATTCCACTTCATTCCTATGAGTTCCTAGAGGAACACAGAGATTCAAGCATGAGCTTTAAATTCTCAGTAGCTATGATGTTGACTGTCTAAGGGGGTTGAGTTGCTAGCCTCAAGCCCAACCTTCCCTCTTTTTCAGGAAGCAATGTTTAGGAGTGTATCTGTCGGAAATCGAACCCGAGACACGAGAGTGGTTTGCAAGAAATATACTATTGAACCACCAATGCTTCGATTCTGTGTTTCAAAAATACCGAATCGCGTTAGAATATGTTAGCCAAACTGGATTTAATTTGCATAGTTCATTCAATTTAATGAGGTTATTTGTGAATAAATAAAGTAGCGCTCATCATGACTGCAAATATTTCTCCACAAACATCGATATTTATAGTTTCTTTAATCAATCCACTTAATTTTGTACCACTTATACTAAAAAGCTGCATTCTGTTAACTATTCATTATAATATTTTATTGTTCTCTGTATTAATAAAGACAGTTGAAATATGCAATCTTTTTCTTGCCTCAAGTGTCTAGTATACACGTATATTCTATATTTATATTAACATACATGATACAGACAATCGTATTCACTTGTCTATTTCAAACAAATAAAAGTCTATATTTTCGATTAGATTTTGACCACTTGAAACATAATCATTAATGACGATGTTGAAGATTAGCCAACTATCTGCATAAAACCAATTACAGTTACAATGCATACAGTTAAACTTTTATAGAATAAATAATTCAATAGTCTATTCGACAACCAGAAAAAAATTAAATCATTTTTCATCATCATGTGAGTAATTATTCATAATTATGTCAACAGAAAAATGGAAAAAAAGAGGAGAAAATACCCCGTCATTGTCGTCATAATTATTATTATTATTTACGAAGGCAAATACTGAAAATGTGCTAGGAGAAAACAATAAAATATATCTTATTCTTTTCATCACTTGAGGTTAAAAATCTTCGTCCTTCATTCGGTGAAGATGAGACTACAAAGGTCAAATAGTTGTGAAAATCAGATTTTATTTTTGTTTTTATTTTTGATTACAGCTTGATTCCACACTATATTTTCGGTACAAGTATGGAATTTTCAGCATGGATATCGGTAGCCCAAATTTTGCAGGCCGATCATAAATATCAGGTGTGTGTCGGCAGGGGATCAGACCTCGGACCATGTGCATGGTTGGCGAGAGTCCTAACCCGAAAATAGAAAACTCGGTATATCTTTGTCATACATTTTTATTAAATTGGATGAAAATAATAAATAAGGCAAAAAATGTCTGAAATGTGAAGACAGATGATATTTATATAAAGTTTGTGGACGTAAAAATGTCAGGAAATCATACGCTGACTGGAGTGATTTTTAATGAAATGGTAATACCCTACAATAGATGGCGACTGAAAGCAGAGAAGAGGAAACAGGCAGCTATAGTGCTTGAAACAATAGATACAACGGAAAGACTGTTGGGAAAATCCTTCATGAACTGTTTAATCACAATATTAATACTTATCTGGGTGTTTCAACTAACTTCTTAATTATTATCCGTTTTTCTTCTGGACTGTATATCATTCTTCTGACTTTTGCATATCATATGTTGATTTGTCCCTGTTTATTCTCTGATTTTACTGCTTATCTTTTTGGTTGTGCAATGTGGTGGTAATGCTTTGTACGATGTGATTTGGTTTGAGTGCTTAAAGATCATTCTGACCTTGGACTATTCGCGGGAAGCGTTGTCGGGATTTTGTCCAACCGCGTTGGGAATATTCAACTTGATCCTAAGTGCTTGTTTTGTACTTAGAAAATTATCTGGACTGTATAACTGTCTAAAGGCACTGTCGAGAGATTTCAACAACGAATAACCATCTTTTTACTCTCTTTGGAGCGTTTCATAACTGCGAGTGTCTCAAGGAAATTTTGGCAGTAGGACACAGAGATTGGCTTCCTGCTTTCAGACCATAACCATTCGGTTTCGGTTGTAGCAATGGTTATTGGGTTCCAGTCACAGTAAGTAGACCATCGTCATCTACTGTGAATGCAGCCACATCCAGACGATGAGTCCCATGTAGGACAAAATATGGATCCTGAAATCCACTGCTAGTCACCCTCAGCCAAGATAACATCACATTATTCCTGTGACATTGTTGAAGTGTCCATGATAGGAACCGAAACGTTGGCAAAAACTGAATATTTCGGTCCAGTAATCATTCAGTGCAAAACGTATGAGGCTGAATACCAGTGTTATTCAATCCTCAGTCACCCACAGTCTGAAGCTTCACCAACTGACTAGGTTAGACGATTTATATCTACCTTAACTTCTTGAGAAAAAAAGATGTTTGACATACCAGAAAGTGGCTCATCACGCTATCTGAGTAAACAATCCCCTTTAAAGTGATAATCCTTTATTGTTATGACTTGGACATTTTTGGAATCGTCACATATTTTTATTGTCATTTAGATCAAAGTGTATGAGAAAAACCCCAAGTTTAAAGAAAAAGGAATAATCTTACTCAATCCTGAAAGTGTACATCCAGTTAATTCAGTGATGAATATTTATTTGAAGATACGTAATACGAAATAAGAAACCAAATAACGGATCATATACAACAAAATTACATAGAGTTCAGATTATGGCTTTTTGTAGAAATTTCGATTAATTTCAATGTAGATTTCGTCACGAACCAACATCAGTTAAACGTCACTGGAAACCAGGGAGTACTGGACAGCTGTTTCATTGTAGCTTGAGATTCTTCACTAGTTTACACCTATTCACCCTTCCCTCGGAATCTAACCGGAGACCTTCAGGTAATGAGGCCAGGCCTGCTGACCACTCGGCTACTTCAGCCGGAATTCACTAATCCGTGAACTGTGACTTTTTTAACTCGTGCCATACGGCCGCCACCAACCAGTATTTTCGATGAGCATCTACTTCACCTTCGCATAGTAGGTCTCATTAACCACAACTTCTCAGTAAAGCTTCAAAACATTCATCATTAGCCAATAGTAGACCGGAGATTGAAACTGACCAACGACCTCAACCTTGAGAAACTAAGCTTCAAGGTTAGACGCTCGGTGGAGTATTGGGTGCAAACTGATGAAAGGTTCCAATCTGGGACGAGACAGCTGTCCAGTACTGTCTGGTTTGCAATCACTCTTAAGTCATTGTTGTCTTTGTGATAAAATGTGCATAGGAGTACGCACAGTTTATTATATAACAAGTGAAGAACATTGAGGCTATAATTGACTGTTTCCAGAAATAAAATCGAAATTTTTTCCTAATAGAAGTCTCTGCTGATACAAAGGGAAGGTGAATTTCTAGATCCGGATCCAGATAAAATTGTTCAGCTGATGATATGAAACCTTACAATTGAGTTTGTGAAAAGTAACATTTGACACTTTGTCAGATGATGAACATATCCCCAAATTCAAATTATATCTTAATTACACTTCCTTTCTTATCTTGTATTTCACAGCCGTCACATGAGCACGAGTCACATGATTGATTCCATTTTTCAGCAAAATAACATTTAGCGTCCATGCGATAAGAGAGGAGTGTTGAATAAACTATTAACTTAGCCTTGAAACCAGGAGATGGAATTTCTTGTCGAGAAAGGAAAACAGACAACAAACTTTTACACCACTATTTATTTTTATGTCTTATTAGTTTACTCCGCTACCTAAATGGAGTAAGTAAGCAAAGGAAATAAAAGTGAATACGAAAAAAAGAAGTGAAAACATTTGCAAATAGATTAACCGAGTCTAAAATATCTTTTTCATATATATTTTTTGCATGTTTATGTGTGTGTATATGTATAGGTTCAAGCCATACTCTGACATTTGAGTCATAAAGAAAGTAGACGAAATTAACATTTATTCAAATTAGCATTTTATTCAGACATAAATGTGAAATGATTGCTCCTCAACAAAATATGAGGGTGAGGAGGACTGTTTAAAGTGGGGGAAATCTTGCCTGTTTGTAAAAACGTGAATAAATAAAAACAGACTAACAAACAAGTAAAGTAGCAGAAACAATAACAATTTATCTCACTGACATAAAACGACAGTTGCGCTTTATCTCCGATATTATTCCCATGAGATAAACCAGAGTCGTTAAAGTTATTCGCGTCAGTTATAAGACAATGTGTAGATGTTCAGATTAAGTCGTAATACTTTTGAGTCATCCTTATGAAGAGAAATGAAAGTATTGTGAAAGATTTGTGAAAGTAAGCTTAAAAGTTAGCATAGTTTATTGCAGTTTAGGAAAATAAACTTTACTATTTTAGATGATCAGGAAATCCGAAGTAGTCTCGGTTTATTATTATTATTGTTAATACTGTTCCCTTGGGTTCCCAGAGGAACATAACGCTTCAGAAGCAAATCACCATTTCGCTCCGTTATCTTCAGTCCTTTTTAACTGATTCTGAAATTGCTCATAAGCTTTCATTTTGTCACACGATCTCCTCCTTGTCACCTTAGAATGTTCAGCTTGTCACATCCCACTCAGGTTCCAGTCGAGGGCAGATCGGAGAGTAATTTCACTCAACCTTCTACTCAACACATGTATTTGGTTGGTTGACTGTTATCGATGCAATAAGTAGTGATTGAAGGCGAAGTGGAAATTCGGTTTGTGGCATTATTCCAACAAGTGTGATATACCTTGCCACAGAAACACTCCTGCTTTGATTCGAGACCTATTGAATTCGAAAAGTGTACTGTCCAGATTAATTGTTTTGTTAATGACCTGCCAACGAAGACAGAAACCATGTCTCTTTACATGAATATGTTGTTGAAATTAGTCTATTTTTTCACTGAATCATATTGAATTGGAAGTTTTCTCGTGAGAATATATTCTATGACTAGGAATATAATAGATATCAGTTAGAGTAAGGCTACATGTGAAGATATTATACCAAAAACAGCTAAGCTAATCCTTATATCAAGTCGGGAAAACAAAATTTGGATGCTGTATTTTTAGACCTCTCCCAAAGATACCAGATATTCTCAAGCAGGGTTAAATTCAGCTAGACCTTTTTGCTACTGCAATTAGACAAGGGTAGTTGTAATTTGTTTTCATTTCAGTTTTGATCGCTTCTTTGATTGAACTGATCGAAATATGCGGCCAATGTTAACATGTGGACAGGGACGTTTAGACTATGTCTGAGGATTAACTTAGAGTAATCTGATGGATGATTCCTTTGGTTCCAAATTGGATCGTGGACGTACAATGCTGAAAAGTCCCACAGTGGAACACACCAGCTGTCCAGTGCTCTCTGGTTTTCAGTGATTTCTCTCACTGATATTGGTTCGTGACGAAAATTCAAGGACTGAAGTTACTGTTATTATCATTTTTTGCTTGACCATTCCTGTTAAGTTGTCTTAACAGAAAGTATTTTTTTTCAACCAACCTAGTATGAAACCAAATAAAGCGTAACACCTGATTAGGAGTTTACTTTAGAAATAACGAATCATACATACTATGTGATGTTGTAATACTGATTATTTTTTTTATACGAAGGATTTCTTTTCTTGTGTATGTGTGAGTTTGTGAAGGTTTATACCTTCAAGAGGTTGAGAGATAGTTGTGTGCTATTAGGTGTTAACATCCAACGAACCATTATTACTCTCATGACAAGAATAACAGCAGCAGTAGTGACGGTGAGTGTAAATTTCTGCATGATTGAGTATACGGGTAAATTTTAGCATATTTTTTCTCTTTATCTTACACATTTTTCAATGTTTATTTGTTTATTTTACAATAATTATCACAGCTACACCATCATAGCTACTTAATACAATCTGTTCAGCTCTCTGCTCCTCTGCCTTCCTCTCTCTGTCTATGTCATGTTAAAAGGAAAGAAGATATACACAGGTCTTGTAACAAAATGTTGGTAGTGCTCTTTTCAAGTGTGTCTAATTTATTATACATATATTTTTAAAACTCATTAAACATCTACATACAAAGATTTCTATCATGTCAAAATCTAATGCACGGTAATACAAAAGAAGCTGTTAGGAGACTGAATATAAAAACTTAGTTGATGATCAACCAATAAGATATTTACTTAACACTATGAAGATGATTGTCAACTTTAAATTTTAAAAGTAGATTTGAATCTAATAATAAAAAACATGAATTATTGATGTGAGTGTGATAAATTATTTGTTATGAATTCTGTTTTACCGGATTCACTTGACAGATAGAATTTAATTCCAAGTCTGACTATGGATTGATATTAGGTAGGGAACCACTGAGAAACAACAGGGACTACTGCACGCACGTACGAACTCAGGACCTTACAGTTATAAGGCAAGCGCGCAGACCATTCAGTCACTAGGACGCCAACTAATTCAATGGCTAGCCCATGAATTCTAAATTCCACCAACTCGTGATTTTAATGACACCACCAGCCAGTGTCATTGGAAATTATTTGTCTTCACTCCTGACTAAGTGGATCCCACTGGACATAACTTCTCAGTGGAAATCCAGACAACTTCATCCTGCAGCCAGTCACTAGCCAGCATCAGAATAATTTTCAGGAATTTAGATTGTAGCGATTTGATTTGTTTCAAGCCTTACCAGGGATTGACATTTGGTATATGGTGACTAGTATTGGATTGTAGTATGCATATTCAGTCCTATTTGGGATTCATCATCGGGATTTACCCGCATCCCAAGCATGTGATGGTGTTCTCACTGTTGTGGCTCAGTAGATAATGAATTGAACCAACATTATGTCCAGGCTGCATTGTGTATGAATCAAAATATGAAAATATAGTGTAATCTAACCTCATTGCTTAATTGTAACCTGTTCCAGAAAGGTGTACATTCAACTCAAGTAATACCAAACCTGCTGTTAATGTATCAATCATATAACTGAAATGGTTATAGCTCAATAGATGTGAAAGTAATTTTATCTATGTATCAACTTTTACATCAGTGCATAATCCTCTTAATATTGCTTATTTAGTATTTGTACAGCAAAGAAACTGGCCTGTAAGAGTAAGTAGGTACGTGCACAAGGCGTAATCAATACTACATTCACATCTGGTTATCATTACAGAAACAAATGTACACGTGGTGTCTACCTCACATTTTTACTGCACAAACAGTTTTGTCTGTGGAAATTATCAGGAGAAAAATTCCTATTTGTAGTATTCCTTTTTGTTAGGACGAGATAGTAGTAAACTTATCCCACATCGGTCTTCCTGAAAAAACGAATTTGTCTTGTCCATCACATGTTTAAATTTTTTTTTAATGTTAAAAAAAACAGACTCCTCACTGATTGAAAAGGATAATTTATATAAATATACTAGTTTTAAAATATTTGACTATGTTAATCTCTACTGATGGTTACAAATTTGATGCATTCACTAGATACCTTAGACGCCAGTAGTGAATGACTTCGTTGTATACTGTACACGTGGATTTTGAATGTACATTAAAAAAACTAGAGAGTACTGGACCACAAACGCATTTTCCTAATTTGCAAGGCCTGAAATTTACTATAGCTACGATTACCATTGCATTTTAAATGTGGTAACATCAAAGTCTTTTACTGTCATTTTAAAATAAACTGGATAAGTATACTACTGAACACCTTTTGCAAGACAGACCTTGATTAATCTAAAATCAATGTGGAAATTTGCTGCAATCAGCATAAAGAACATGATTTCAGTTTTAAACACTTATGTCAAGTCACAAAAACATTTCCAACAGACAACTAGAGACCATCACCAACAACTGTCTTCACATGACCTGCCAGGAAGGACTAGAAACAAAGAACTATGCCAATGAGCCATCCAAGGACCTATCCCCTAGCACATATGCCAAAAGAAATGAAGACAGATTAATCGCTGCTGATAAGATGGCTGAATGACATCATACGCCAAACTTTAGAGTGGAACCCTTATGGGAACCAGAGAACTGGGCGTTGGTTAAAGGGTGACACGGAGATGAAAATTATGGGCCATTGTGGTGCTATTCAAAAAGGAATACACAAAACATGATGGAATGCTGTAGCCTTATGTTTCATTTGGAACTCAAGGCGAAAATAATAATAATAGTTTAATAAAAATAATGCACCTTTCGGATCATGAGCAACTACTAACTCACTGGCAATATTTTTAACCTAGGTAAGCAATTATGACTAAATAATATAATCAATCAATATTAACACTATGAAAAACAGTTGCTGTTTGAAGACTAGAGTGTTTGTACACACATATCTTCTACAGTTATATCCCTGTGACTTAATAGTATACGAAATCGCCTTGTAACCAGAAGGTCCTGGGTTCGAATCCCCGTGGGTGCGTACTGATGAAGAATCCCAAACTAGGACAAAACAGCTCTCCAGTACTCCCAGGTTTTCCAATGGTTCTCTAACTAATGTCAGTTCACGATGAAATCTTGTAACCAATCAGATCCCTACAAGCCAACACTTGAATGCATATCTTCTTAGTTTTACATTCTTAAATTTCATTTTCCTCATACTCCATGTGTTTTAAAGTCACGATGACTTCAATAGACAAGTGCACTGGCTTTCTGTCGATTGGAATGAATAAAATGAATAAGACTATGAGTTAAACACAAACATTTTTGCTTTCCATTCATGAGTTTTGATTACCTTTAGAGAAATTATATTCCGACTAGTGAACAGTTGTGAAAGGCGTCAAATCAGTACGTGTGTATAAAACACTTAAAGACATACAACTCATAAGATGCGTTAAATCTGTATGAAATAATTAACCTTTTACTTGTAACGCCTGTTATATAAAGACTAAAATTAAAGGGAAAAAGCACGTAGAAGTGTCAAAATTCATGGAGTAGAAGTAAGATGAATTTTCGTGTCCATTATATTATTATACTAAGCATATTTTTTGGTAAGGGAAACAGCCCTATGCGAGTGAAATCATATATCAATAAGTCTCTGACAGAAGAGTACTTTCATCGTGTGAATCTTTCTTAATACATTCTAATTTGAAGTAAAAGTCATATACATGTCTACTTTCATCAGTTTGTTGAATTTCTACTAATTTTAATAGCTGGAGTTTGTGTTTTTGAGAGCTGGAATTAGGAGCATGTGTTAATCGTAGTACCTAATATAAAAATATTTTTGTGTAGATATTGCTTACTTAATGGCAGAGCACTGTGAACAGAAGTTTTGTAAGATTGACTAATAAACAGAGAATATAGTGTTCCATAGATTCCTTATCATGTCCTACTGAAAGACAAAGTACTTAGGCTAGCCACCTCAAATTGTATATATCAGTCTATCAGCTGCCCCTGTGGAGTTAGTTACATTAGACATTGCTCCAGGAACTTAATTTTCCGTACAAGGAAACACCTACCAATGGAGTTAAATAAGTGTGTTGTTAAAAGCATTAACACCTCATTCAAATAAGCCACAAAGCTGCATTGAAGTATCCTTCTCTATTATCTATCGACTATCAACCAAATTACCAAAGGCCTCCAGATACCGAACACTCAAAACAGGAGATGCCACCGGAATTCACCTAAAATAAAAGAACCTCTGCGTACAAAACAAACGGGTCCAGCAGGCCACTTCTGCCACCATAGCCTGCTGTCGAACCTATAAATTCTGTTACTTTCTTTATCTGATATTCGTTTAATGTTATATTGCTGCCTATTATCTCTTTCTTATGTTTTTGAACTGTCATCTCTCGATGTTATTTATTCAATTTAATTTAATTCAGAAATAATGTTGTTAATAACAACATTTCATTAATTATTACTCTCAAATCAATGTAGAACCTGATGAAGATGAGGTAATCGGAAAGAATATTCTTTTCTCATTAATTGGTCTTTTAAATGTTTAATGGAAATCTTCAGTCAACGAAAAGTTTTGTAGCTATTCACACTCTTAAATGATGAATATACATTCTTCTCAGAAACTGTAATATTTCGTACGAATGAGTATGAGTTTAAATTGTAGAGAAGGGCGAAATACTATTTTCAACTGTTTGAATGCAAACCAACCTGTCCAATTTTACTCACTTTGTTTTATTAGATAGCATGAATCAGATAAATGTTTTCGTTTGTTATGTAATTACTCATCCTGTATATCTAAAAACATCTTTAAAGACCTATGGTTTCAAATATCTGAATCAGAGTGAAGTCAATCCTTGATGGTTATCTCTGTTGTTTTAGATTGGACTCATCATTTAAGTATCAAAGTAAATTAAGCTCACAATTATATAAAGCAGTGTGGATGATTCCTACGAACTGTAGTTCTTCACTGGTCTAATTTGTTTGTTCTTTAAGCCTTCAACTCATGGATAAAAATTTACGATCTTTATTGGGTAACTTCTTAAGAAAACTCAGTTAGAACCAAAAGTAAACGACTGAAACACAGATAGTTTTTGAGGTCTTAAGATCTGATAACAAAGCTCTTCTAATAAAAAAACCGTCATCTTCTTACTTACAGTCACATTCAGCAATAATTAATGTCAATTCAGCGTCACATTCCTGCTTATTTCAGTTACGTAATACAAACGTCACTATCTATAACAAATGTGTAAAACTTGGGCACTGTGATAGTAGGTAATTCCATATTAGTTCGTTTATTAGATATATCACAGTGAAGCAGTATTACCTGTCCCAAATATCTGGAAAATTCTGCTACCTCTACGACAAATAGGAGAGAACAAAAAAATTACATAACTCAAGTTTCGAAGTCATGTGATTATAATTGATATGATTATGAACAATAAATTTTGTTCGAAATGTCATTCAGTAAATAATACTGTTTCAGTGAATGTGTGATATATCCAATAAACAAACCAGTATGGAGTCACTTTCTATAGATGTCATAGTGGATGGGAGGGCAGCCTAATATCTACAAACAAATGTTCATTGACTACCCCATGACTTTCGGAATTGTACGGGACTGAGGATCTGTTGCAGATTAAATTATATTGGTTATTATTATCCCATTTGGGTTCCGAGTTGAGCTTAAGCCTTCAACAACACATCTCTATTTTATCCTCTTCTTTGAAGTCATCTTTAACTAGCTCCACGACTGCCCATAAGCTTTCATTTCCTCCTCACACAATCTCCCCATGCCACCCTCAGAATCACACCTAACTGATCACTTCCCGTTCGTGTTCCATTCGACGGTCCTCCTAACATGTGTTCGATTTAACTCAACTTCCTATGGCATGTTTGTTGCTAATCTTTTCTGACCGGTCATCTGATCTTCATTAAAGAACCAGTAAAGGCAGCTATTGATGAAAGTCTGAAGCTTGTTGGAAATTCTTTTGGTGACGTGTTGGACAAATCTCTGAACCATACAGAAGCATTGACTGACTTGATATAAGTGCTGAAAATCTGAATTATGTTCTTTACGCTGAATACAGCAGATTTCTACATGGATTTTAGACTGACAAGTATTAGTTACATTTTGAATATTAACATCATTAATATCAATTACTATTTTGTCTCCAACCGAAACCAGTCAGACCGTCACTGAAAACGACGAAGCATCCATGTTGGTAAGTGACGAAATCCACATTGAACTTAGGAGAGCCACTAAAAACCTGACATCTTGATTTACTTATTATGAAAGGAAGATACATAATAAATGTATTAATGAGTCTTTATTCTGCCTTCTGATGTTAGTTTTTTGGGAGTTTTATACGTAATAAAAGTATCCATGTTCAGCTGTTGCAGGGCCACATTATTAGCCAATGTAATTGGTAGGTTGATTGTTATCAGCTTAATTTAAGCTTATTATTCAAATAATCAGCCACTTCATAACAGTCCCAACAGTTAAAGTTAACAGTTTGCGTGAACTTGTGTATATTTGAATATTAGAGTGGTTTTAGGTGAGACAAGCAAACTATATAATTTTTTTTAAAATTGAATGGTGTTTAGTGAGAAAATATACTATCCTCATATTTCATGGGTAATTTATTATAAATTGTTCACTGACTTTGTAAGGTAAAGACTATTAAGGTTAGCGTTTAAATTTCTAGTGGGGATGCCGCATTTGTAACTCGTTTATGCTGAAGCTGCATGAAAAATTGATAAGGTTCCAAAAGGCTACCCTGTTAACGAATGAACAAAGATTTAGAAGATTTTTAACGTCTGAATCTCCAAACTCTTCATTGGTAATACTAGAGAATGTGGATAAATCAAACGATCTTTAAGCAAGATAATAATATTGAGGAAATTACTATATGCATCAGTAGTCCATAAAATGGATGTATAGTATAGTACAAATAAAAGAGGGATATTGATAGGTGACCGCCCCTATCACATATAAGATGAAGCTGGAAGACTGGTTTTTACAGACTCCCAGTGGTTGAACGTGTTGTCCACTCTACTTTTTTCGGCAAGTTGCATAAGCCCTAATAGACTGACTGTCGACCAAATATCAGGTGGGTTACAGAAAACACTTGTGGATTTCCTCAAATTATGTCAAATTTGACATAGGTGTGATGTCTGGTTTTCAATCAAAGAGCATTTTACTGCAAAACGGCTCTCTTTGTCCTTCTTTATGACTTTAAGACATGGTCATCGAAAACGGAAGATACGAAAAAGCTAGCTATCTTCTACCAGAGATGTTTGCGTTCTTTCTGGAAAGTGAAGTCAATTGATAAAGTCGGGGAGCTACACCTATTGAGAAGGCTACGACACATGTAACGCATGCCGAGTCACCGCTCACCTTGTTCAGTAGTGTTAGCTAACTTAGGATTATATTGAAAAAGAGTTTGGTATGTTCAGACCAAAACCTTTATTTGTCTATAAAATCCTTGACAGTTAGTCTTAGCTATATAGGGTTGTTTAGACTGCCTGGTTTGGGTCCTTGAGGTGCTGAGAACTAATGGCTTAAGACTGTTGGTGACATGGCCCTAGACGGTTCTCAATAGGGAAGATGTGTTCACTCTTTGTAATCTCGCAGGACCACTAAATCATATCTTTTTATGTTAATGTTCTTCCTCTCTTTTCTCTGCCATTCTGTGCTGTATGCAGTGTGACAATTCTGTGCAAAGTTCTGTGTTGAAACTCAGACGGTCAGTCAGTGATGTGTGATCTTGATGATCTAGCAAATCTAAGGTCACTTTTTCTAGTCAGAATGTAACTATCCTCCTAGAGCGATATCACATTGCCAAATCAAGATTACTCCACTTAATCTAATCGAATTAATCCACATATATAATACAAAGCATAGATCCATGCCTAGATATATTTAATTATGTAAAACTGAGATTATTCATGCCACACACACACACACACACACATAAACAATGACTAATGGATAATCATGATAATTACAAAGAGTTCATTTCTTACCTCAAGTTAACATACGGTTATTAAATAAAACTCAAATTTTGATGAGTAATTGAAACATGCCGAACATAGTTCTTTATCCATCAGACACGACAATTTATAGGTTTGCCAAACACCCTCTGTCACACTATAATTGATCATTTCCTCCCTAGGCAGACAATTTAACACTGGATCAAAATAAACTCCTGGTGATGGAAAATGCCCACTTATAAATTATTCTATATAAGGAACCAAGCAGAACTTAAAATGAATAAAAAAACACTTGAAGTTTGAGTTTCCACTTAAGTGCTCAGCAGGAGAACGATTTTGAATTGTAGCATATGTTGAGTATGGTAACGTGAACTGCTCATCATCTTTTAATTGTCTCTTCACTTTCTTTTTCACTTTTTGATGAATGGTTGTTGCTGTCATCATCTCAAAGGAGGCGAGTTTTCAGGGAAAGAAACTTAGTTACATATATCCGTATGTACTTAAGTTTATGTATATCGCCTGTCTCGTCAGTTTATACGTCTGAACTCAATAATTTAATAAAGCGAAGGTGAGGAGATACACAGAATCACTCATGAGGTCGTTTAAATGCAGCCACTGCTACTACTACACAGAATGCTTTTCACCATCATCCTCTCAAATTATCATCTTTAAAGCTTTCGGACTCCATTTAATCCCCTGTATGCTAATTAATAGAATGGTTATACAATCGAGAATATATGTAATGAGATAAAAAATACAATGGAACATATATTGCCGAGGTAATCCACTTTTATTCCATGAGAGAAGTATGGTTGATAAGACCAGTAGAATAAACAAAGGTCAAATATCTTCATAAGGTTAACTGTGATGGGAGCTATTTCACTAAATACTTTAATCAAAAGATTTTCTGGAAGGTTCGAATATCTAAAAAACAACAACAGGGGATGATAAAAAGAGGATGTCTGATATTTTGGTGGTACCAGATTCTTTGAGTGTTTATCTAAGAGTTGGCATTAAAAGTTATAAAATATCTCACTGAATTTGGGAGACTGTATATCAACTACCTAGACGGTTAAGCTTCTTCTCTTTGTTTTACTTCCTCATTTAAGTGACTTACAGAGACACATTGCTCATTTAAATTTAGATAGGTTAGTGAGAAAAATAATTGAGGACTGTAGTCTACTACTCACAACATGGTATGGTAGAACAACAATTCTGAAACGTCATATAGTTACGTTGACTGATCACCAAATCCTCGCTCATCTAATCTACATCAAACGCTTCCAACAGGAATGACGCAACACTGATACCGGAGATAAGGGAAATATCACTGTCAATAGAATAAAGGAGCACGCTGATATGACCACAGGCAATAATTTGTGCTTGAAGCGTCATCCTTTGATAAGTAATTTTGTATCATTGTATGTAATATACAATAAAATTTTTGTATGGAGTTATATTCTACCACAGTGCCTAAATTCTAACTTCATATCGGCCAACTGTTAATAATTATCAACTCCATTTACTCTATCTGAGAGATTTGACGATCAATTATTCTTCACTTATGTTTGCATTATTCAATCTGTGACTTACCAGCATTCAAAAGTATGTGACAGACTTATTGAATGGATTGTTAGTGTTCCTTTTTCGATTACACTACATGCCTAATACTCATTAATAATTAGTTGTTACGTGTTGTAGTAAATATCAACAAGGCTGAACGAACTTTGAAAATAACTTTGTCGACAATGAAGATCTCGTTCGTTGAACAGTCTTTTTACACTCTTTATTAGATAATTTTTTCTTAAATATCATACAGCGATTCATTGTTGATAGCTGGATGACGTTTTGAGCATAAATTATTGCTCATAATCATATTTGTTTTGGTCGCACGGTTTTATTCTCTTCACTGTTTTACCCTAATAATTGACTTATTACAGAATTCGTTATTTTAGCTTTAACTTAGGAGATGGATGTAACAGCCATTTTAATCATTATGCGAAAAGAGGGGTAGGAAGTAATAACGAAATACAAATCTTCAAAGCATATTATAACTAAGTTTAAAATTGTAAAGACAATGTCATGTAACTGTGTCTAGATTTGATATCTAATTAATTGACCATTGAATTACTTCTCTAAACAGAATTCGTCCACTAAGGATATGAATTTTCTTATAGATGTAGCAAGCAGCGAGATAACTAGACTTACAGACATAATGTTTTGTCATACAGGTAATACATTCTACAAATAACTTTATATATCCGACTTCTAAATTATTCGTCAATAAATCAGGATACGGTATTATGAAAACTTCAGAAAATCTGAAATTTCAAACATTTGGTTCTCTTGATAAATTTTGATAGAGAAAGAAAGACCAGATTTGCAGTATAAAATGATTTCATTCTATTTCACAGGTTCTCATCAGCTGCAAACTACCTGAAATTACAATGGTTATAAATAATAACATTTCATACTTCATTGTTTGAAAGGTAATAGAGAAAACATTATAAGGTGAGCGCATCTGGAATATAAGTATTATAATCTAAGTCACCATCAATTTGTATACTGTCAAACTATGAAAGAAAAAAAAGGGGGGCGAGAGAAGACAAAACAGAAAAATCTAATAAACACTGTTAACATGGCAACTCATGAAGGTCAAAGTTCATCAATTTGAAAACTTGCTTGGTGAGTTGAGCTCACTAGTATGCATGACTAATCAGTGTAATGAAAGTGATATGGTTACCAAGGGAGTGAGAGATTGACCACACTCTCTTTCTGTATGCATAAGTTTGGTCTATGACGTTTGATTGCAATTGCTTTAGCAAATCGTAATAGATTCGCTGTCCTTTGCATGTTTAATATTTTGAAGGATTTAGAAATCTCGACAAGATGGCCCGTATCCACAAGGTGTCTGGTAATTGCACTTTGTAAATATCTGCTCCCTATTGGGCATAATTTTCTTGGAATATGCTCTGAAAATCGGTTAGAAGCCCTTCTTTCTGTCCTTCCAATGTACTTGCTGCCGCAGGTACACGTAAATTTAGAAATGCAGTTGGAGGTAATATCAGCAGGGTACTTATCCAGTTTCGATCGCCTTATAGAGCATGTAGTACTGTATAGTGTCACCAAACTGGCTGCAGAAAAGCATCTCTTTATCGCTCCCTTCATCTTCTTTTCAATCTTTTGCGATACGGTTTCTCCTTTGTATGGGAGGCAAATGAACACTTTCTTCTTCTCAACTATTGGAGATTTCTCTTTCTCACCTCTTTCTTTGCTGTACTTTAGGATAAATCCTTTTGGATACCCGTTTTCCTTAAGGCATTTTTCGACAAAGCTTAATTCTTCTTATACCTTGTTAGGTGAGCGTAACTTCCTGGCCCTGTCGTATAGTGTCCCCAATAATCCCCGCTTATAGCTCACAGGGCAGAAGCTGTTATAATGAAGGTATTGTCCGGTCCAAGTTTCTTTCCTGTAGATGGACTTTTCGACCGTTCCATCGTTTCTTCTTTTTACATTTAGGTCCAGGAAATTGAACTCATCGTTGTGTTTGTATTCCATGTTCTGATGAGAACCTGTGAAATAGAATGATATCATTTTATACTGCAAATCTGGTCTTTCTTTCTTTATCAAAATCTGAAATTATTGTGTCGAATGTGTAGTTCAGAAATTTCAAAGCATTTTATGAATTCAGAATTCAGTTTGATTCTTAATAATGATATCAATGAGAGAGTTGTTACAGTATAACACGGATAATTCCTTAGTATTGTTGTTACTTCTCCTAATCTGTAGCATATTTGAAGAAATGGTAAATAAATGTCAGAAAAATATGCATATATGTCATTCCTGCTGTGTCCAATCGTTACTCAAGAGTAATTACAATAATAAATGAGTAAGATATATATATATATCGCTACGCCGTACTACTGGATATACTTTAAAAGAATTCTCCGCCTGTAGTAATTATTATAGACTGAGGGTTATTAAAGTATGTTTGAGGAAAGCCAATGTGTTAGCTCACATGGGTTGTAGAAATACGGTAAGATGAAAGCAAGAACTACTTTAGGAAAACACAAATTTAAGCCCTGATAACACAGTTTTGCTCTTTGACAAAAACAGCAGACTAAAATGTTACTATGTTCGAATATCGCTAAGAATATATACATTTATATGGAGAAGTCACATTAGAGAGTATATATATTGAAATGAGCATTGACTTCGAATGTAATTAAAAACCGAGTTTCGATAAATGAGTAATGTTTATAGCAATATCCTATCTATTACTTAAAAGCTGTATAGGAAAACAGAGGATAATATTTCTCATTCCGTATTATTTTCAAAAAAATATAGTTATGTTTTATGACTATAATGCTTTCCCATGAGGTCATAAAAAATCATTATTCTCATTCGCGTCATTTCCATGCTAATACTGGTAATTTGCAGACAAAGAAATCAAACAAGGTATAGTCGTTCTTGCTTCGTTAAACAACACCCTAAAATACCAAACAAGAACAAAGGAAGTGAAAATATATCATATATTTAATGGTCTTTATTCTACCGAAAACTCACTTTCACTTACCTAAAAACCAAAATATCTCTTGTTTCCATAATTCCCATAGGGGAGAAATTTATTACACGTTTACATACGAGTTGTACTCAGTCAGAAAGAGAAGTGTTACAGTTGTTTGTGTACTCAATGCAGTAATTCAGTTATTGACTAAACAGTGTTCATCGTGGTAGTATGTTTTGATCTTTACATTCAGTGAGGCACATGAATATTGTACGTTATACCTACAAACAAATGGAATTTCTTAATTTTCTGAATAATTTAGTGACCATATTTAGGTTCATGTGACAATCGGTAGCTGGTTATTTGTGATATGAATTTCATAAAATCAAAACAAGTGATCCAGAGAAGAGACTCTTTTCAACGAATTTATTATCAAGCTGTACAATTGTTTATATATGGTTTTTTAAGAAGTTATGTCTGGTGAGGGAATTGAATCAAACGTGTGAAAGCATAAAATAATAATAATAGTAGTATGAAATGCAATTAAAATATTTGTGATTATAATCACAGTTAAGTGTCAAGTGACAAAACAATTAATATCATATACAGAATAATTCATAGGATGTATAGAACTTGAAAGGGGTGTGCAATTACAGGATTAGTAGGCAAATCGAATAAAATAAAAACGTTACGTAACATTGTGTGAAATTTGATAACAGAATTTAACGTTGTAAAATAGAATTGATTTAGAATGACAAGTGGAATAAGTGAAATAATACCGGGGACAGTCCAAAGTGAGGATTGTAATAGTAACAACAGACGTAATAAAGGAAGAGTATACAAACTGAATAGACAAAATGAAAAAATTAGGTATAGCCAAAATATGAGTAGGGATTACCATACTTTAGCATAGAGGGATTAAGACCATGAAAGTTGGAGGGGTTGAACGAATTTTTTTGTGTGTGCAGAGATCCGGCCTTTCTGTTTCGATACCGAAAGCTTCAGCAATACAGATGAGTCGGGTACGTAGTGATTTAAGTAAATTACTTTTTGTCTTGTAGATAATTTTAAAAGCGGAGGATGTGGAGATAGGGTTATCATTATCGATATTCAATCATCGCACTTCTTGTCGCTCCACTTCCACCTCGTCGTAACTACCATGCAGGATAGTGTTCTTGCACCTTCTTGGACAAACTCGAGTCTAACGACCGACACACCTAGCTCCACACGAGCTGGTGAATTGATTAACACACAGATTTGATCACCTGTTGGATCTTGTCCTTTAGGTTATTGAACAGTAACGGTCAACTGGTAAGGGCTATTCTTAAAGATGCAACAGGGAATGTTCTTTTCAGGGACTGTAAGATCCTTCTTTTAATGATATCGGAAGCTAGGTCACCTTTGAATTCCAAGCTTATGTACACTGTTTTCTTGGGTATGGATGTTAATTCATATTTCATAGGATTTAACTGTATATTGTTGTCTATAAAAAGTGATGAAAATCCGTTTTCAATTAGGATTTTTCTCAAAATATTAAACTCATCATTCACAGCATCAGGGCTACATATCTGCCGATTGTGAGTGGCAAGCGACCGGATCAGGTCTCGTTCTCTACCAGTGGCTAACCAGCAGTAGACATTTGTCAGTTGACAATTGTATGACAGCTTTCAATAAATCGAGCTCTTCAGAGTTTCGTCGGTCCTCCTTGAGATGTTCACATCCAGGATATTAACATTACACTTGTTCTGCATTTGAAGTGTGAATTTTATTGCTAGATCTAAAACATTAAATGGATTTATTACATTATTAGGATTACAACCATTATCGTCATACTAGATAGTTGGAGGCAATCGGCAGGAAGCCTTGCGCGATCTAGGTTTCGTGCTAGTTGGCACTCGTCATCAAGGCGTATCTGCAACCTTGAAGGAACTCATGTCCCTTCTGAGATTCGAATCCACTTCACCCAGTGCTGCAGTCACAGACATTATCAATGAGCTATTTGGGCTCGCGATTAACTTTCTGTAGGACTGTAGTGGGCATTTTCATTGAACACTAGTAACTAGTGTGACGTATCTAGTCCTTTCTTTGGTGCAGACTGAATTCTATCGGTCAGGTCAGAAGGTCATGAGTTCCTTCGAGTTTGCAGATACGCCTTGCTGACTGGTGAGTGTCAACTAGCCCAAAATCTATGCCTAAGGCTACCTGCCAATTCCTTCCAACTCCCTGATATCATGAAATCAATGTTCACCATGATGGTCAGCTACCTAGAATGGTGGTCACATTACAAGCCTGACTGATAGATCTCAGTCTGCACTAAAAATAGGACTGGACACGTCACACTAGTTACTAGTATCCGATAAAAACACACTATCTCGAATGTGCTAGATTTCTTCGCTAAACTACATTTGTTCAGCTATGTTTTCCATAAAATGGTTCTTTCTTTTTTTCACCCATGCTCCTTTAATAGAGCACACCAGTTTTTGTCATACTCCAAGTTTACCGTGTTACTTGCTCTCTTCTGTTTTCTCTTTCTATGCCCATTTAGAAGGTGTAAAGCACTTTTCTAGGTGTACGGGCTTACTTGTGAGTTAGTTTCATAATGAAGTGTCACTGTCAAACATCTGTCATTCCTTAGCAGCTAGGGACTTTTGGTATTATCTTCTACGTAAGAAATCTGGACGGGACAATATCTTCACTATAACACCTTCTATCCTGTCAAATAGAAGCATGGATTGGTGGTGACAGTAAGTTGTGTTCATCAAAAGAGCTGGAAGAAACATCTAAATGGAAATGGATATCCTAAGGGATTTATTCTCAAGCATAGTAAGGACAAAGTTGAGAAAATGAGACATGACTGTTGGAAAGAGACAAGTCCTCATCTATTGTGCATTCAGGGTGAAAGCAGTTTCCTGGAAAATTGACAGAAAAACGACAAGTAATAAAAAGATGTTTCCCTGTAGTTTCAACTTGTAACATGTTCCAGCACTACATTTTCAGTGACATTTTAAACTAGATAAGTACCTTGTTTATGTCGCCTGCAGTTGTGCTCATTCACTAATACACATTTGTGGTATTAAGTACACTGTTAGGATGGAAGGAAAGGCTTCAGTTCATTTTTATGATTATGTTCGAAAGAATTTATGCCTTAAAATGAAGAAAATATTCACAAAGTGCATACACAATGTGGATATAAGGCATTCTGTCAAGATTCTCAAATGTTTCAAAATATTAAAGGTACAAAAGACAACAAATTTACTACAATTTTCCGAGGCTAATGGAGTGAAATGTTTTCAACCAGACTCACACATACAGAAAGAGAATGTGATCAGTCTTGCACTTCTATAGTAAATGCATTTGATTTTCATCAGATTGATTACGTAACTGTGAATATTATTGATTTCATTTTACTGAGCTGAATTCAGTCTGATGAACCATAACCTGATGAGCTGACATTGTTATTTTTCCTGTTTTCTATCCTCTCCTCCATCTCGTTTTCTATTTTAAAATGCATGATGGTTTAAATTAATTCTAATCACAGATTGATATTAGTTTGAGAATAGCTGAAAACCAGGGAGTACTGAACAGCTGTTTCGTCCTAGTTTGGGAGACTTTAACTCAAGGCACCCAGGAATCCATCGAACCCTGGAAGTCTACGTTAAGAGACGATTTCGCTGACCGTTGACACAGTGGGAAGAAATCCCGTTGTCCATGAATCCTGACTTCTATCAATTTACGACTTTAAGGGCTACCTACTCTCTGATCAAACATGAAGTCAGTCAAATCCCTATGGACTAACACGAAAAATTTAACTAAAGCATTATAACGTCGATTTTTTTTGATACTTTGGTTTATGACGCTTATTCCGATGTTATTCCAACATTGAACTATATTATTTTCATTCCCTTATAACCGCCGTAAGTTTGGGTAGTCTGAATTTAACTGGTGAGAACTTTTAGGTCAGCCGAACAATAATGATTACCGGTCTTTTTTTGACTCTGCTTCTGCGCAGTAATTTATTTTTGTCGTTGTTATTATTTTTGTTTTATATCATTCACCTTAGCATACGCTATTGTTATTTATTCTCTTTTGTCAACTGATAATTAATAGTAATAACTAACCATATAGAGAAAGAACACTGAACTGTTTGAAGTGTTAAAACATGTACGTAGCTAGATTCACACACATATATACACACATTCATACACCTATAGTTATCTATCTGCTCATATGGAGACAGATGAAAGTGTTGTTGTGAGTGAAAAAAAGAAACGGTTAATCTTCTTTTATGGTCTGTTTAGACATCGTAATAGTAGGATTTATTGGGTGTGAATAAGTAGTATGACATTAAGTATCATCATCACAGGTTTTCTCCCTATTTAATTGCAACTGTGTCTCCTCTTTGAAAAAGCATAAATCTTGGTAGTAAAGTAATGTAAATGACAGGACATTTATTTAAGTGGACAATGAACAGTGCAAACAAGCCTGTTTGCCTGATTGTTTGTTTGTTTATAATAGTTCAGACTTGAATTGGAGATTGATACATCTTCTAAAATTACCGACAGAATGTAATTAAAGTATTTTTTAGGATAAATAAGTTCATTAATTAATAAGTAGAGCAATTTCAACACCTTTTCTATTAAATATCAGTATTCTTTCCTTGTCTCTACTAAATTAGTTTTCGTAGTCAAAAAAAAATAGTTTACCTTCGTAGAATTATGACGATGCATGTTACACAAAGTAGTAAAGTTAACATATAGTAACTAGGATGATGTACAATGTGTTCAATGCTGTAAATGTCATAAAAAGCGCTAGAGTATAATCGTAATTTATACATACTCATTCATGAATAAGTGAACAGAAGAAATTGTGTTGTTTACGTGAGTCAGTATGGTTCCAAGAAAGGCTGTTGAATATAAACTTATGCTTTAATCATTTTATTATTCTTATATTGAAGCTTTGGTGCTAACTATCTGTTGCCTAAAAGAAATATTATTCACATATCCTGTCCTATTGAGTATGACTGAACGGAATTCTGTTAAAAATGATCATTTCTCTTGGGGTTGAACATAAAAACAGGTTTAAAAAACACTGAAAACGAAGGAGTATCAGCTGTTACGTCTTGCTTCTTTGAGACTCTTCTACAGCACGCACCTATGAATTTACCATAGGTCGAACCTCGGACTTTCGGGTACCAGGCGAACTCGTGTAGCATTCAGTCATTAAGATGCAGTTAACTATAGGTTTTACATTAAAATGTTTTTCAACTATCATTTTGTGGCACGTTAGCATTGTATACTGTTTAGTAACACGAATTCCAGACAGAAGACTTTACTTCCTGTGATAAGTGCCAACAAATATGTGAAATATAGGCCATATCTTATCAACTATAATTACAAAAAGTACACTGTTATAGTGAATTTCGCATTCTGATGGGTACTTTTCAAACTTTACTGACTAACTGATGTCTATTTGAATGTAAAACCTTCGTTGAACTATAAGTTTACGCTCTTTCAGGTAACGTGTATTTCATCAGTGTTTAACTCCACTATGGATAAACAGTAATATTAACTGATGACGTTTCGAGCATAAATTATTGCTCATAATCATATCAAGTCAATCACACAACACAGTGACTAAGTTTTATACCTACATCGTCAGTGTTTAACTGAAAACTCGAAATGATGTCCCTCGTGGGACAGACTGTTAAACTAGTGAACTCGTAAACTAGGTGAGGTTTTGGCCGCTGCAAAAGCAGTGAAACCCGGACTCACTGGGCGATAACCGAGATTCTTAACCTCCAAACTAAGCAGGAAAATACTAACTGGTCACTGGTGTTCGTTATATGCGTCGACATCTAAAACAGTTTCGTTTTGCAATGTTGAATTCTGTGTTATAAAATATCACACAATGATAAGTAACGTTTTAGCTTTTACTCTGTTCGCCTACTAATCCTATAATTTCACATCACTTCCAAGTTTTGTACATCCCATGAATTCTTCTATATATGACATTAATTTGATTGGACACTAGTAACTAGTGTGACGTGTCCAGTCCTATTTTTAGTGCAGACTGAGATCTATCAGTCAGGCTTGTAATGTGACCACCATTCTAGGTAGCTGACCATCATGGTGAACATTGATTTCATGATATCAGGGAGTTGGAAGGAATTGGCAGGTAGCCTTAGGCATAGATTTTGGGCTAGTTGACACTCACCAGTCAGCAAGGCGTATCTGCAAACTCGAAGGAACTCATGACCTTCTGACCTGACCGATAGAATTCAGTCTGCACCAAAGAAAGGACTAGATACGTCACACTAGTTACTAGTGTTCAATGAAAATGCCCACTACAGTCCTACAGAAAGTTAATCGCGAGCCCAAATAGCTCATTGATAATGTCTGTGACTGCAGCACTGGGTGAAGTGGATTCGAATCTCAGAAGGGACATGAGTTCCTTCAAGGTTGCAGATACGCCTTGATGACGAGTGCCAACTAGCACGAAACCTAGATCGCGCAAGGCTTCCTGCCGATTGCCTCCAACTCTCTTATATCATCACATAGTAGATAGCATGGCTGAAACGATGTGATTTGTGGTCTACTGTGTTTAAGTAAGACGTTTAGTAACTTTCCTCGATAAATTTATGATTCTGTGTACATTGGAATTTCATCAAACACTGTTTTAGTTAGACATACAATTATAATGTTCTAATTTCTTATCATCTGTCAGTTAACGCTATTCTTATTCTGACCATGATTAGGCATTTTCCTAATTGCTGACCCCAGGCACATTATTGAAATATTTCTAAGTGATCAGAAAACCATGTTTTTTTTATTCATTCACCAAAAAGACTGAAATGGTTTCTGTTTTAGCATATTTCCTTCTTACAAAGTTTATTAGAATTTTACGTATTAAATGCATATGTAATTAAAAGAACAGTGGGTGACATCTATGTGTGTGAAACAGCATATCATGCAGTATTTTCGAAAAGATAGATTACAACATATTTTGTTTGAGGTACAGAAATACAAAATACAACCCAGTAAGAGGATGATACATAGTGTTTTGTAAAGTGGTACGTACACGATATATACTCCGCCGTAAACCGTGTAGACATTATGCAAATATTAATATACATATGAATGCACATATCAGTACTTTGCTTCATACGGCGAACAAAGGACATAAATGTCCTGCTGTTTATATAATTATTGTTTGAAAACATCATGTTCTATGTCCATCCATATGTGAAAAAAAAATAAAAAGGAAAAAGTTACTCTGTAAAAGTAATCTTGCTAGTTTTAAGAAGATTAACTGCTAGCCACAAATGCTGTTGTTGTGACTGTATCGATTACCCATCCATCTTGTAAGCGAAACGAAAGGGGGTTAGTGAAGTAGATGTTCAGTCTCAGTACCATTTACTTCGTAAACATAAGTTTGCACTAGAAACAAGGTGTATTTCACACTCTAATAGAAATTTCTAAGTTAAGTCATTGTTTTGATTTTACTGTTGAAGAGGCCAAGTGTAGAAGAGATACTTGATGCAAATAATGCACAAATTGCGGTATTTAAATTCAGATAATTTCAGCATTTCATAAATCAACCTTGAGGATATATTCAGCATATATTTTTTAGGTATAAGATTTCCCGAATAGCTTACTGTAATGTACAAATATATTTTTTATGTCATATTTCAGCAGTACTTTCAAGGAATTAAAGACTCAGATGACTTTCATCTTAATGGATAAATTTATACGTGTAATTCCTCTTTTAAAAGGCATGAATCGTTAAAGATGAAGACAAACGGATATTTAAAAGTTGAACTTTTAGAATTTGTCTGATTTCAAAGGACACTTCTTCCCAAATCAAAGTTGGTTAGAGAAGCAATGTCAAGTCCTCAGTACAGCACTATCATCAATTAATGCCACTAATGAATAACTGTTCTTATATTTAATTTTGCTGACCACTACTCAAAGAAATCTGAATATTAATCCTCTTTCTCCTTAATAATTGACTTCCGGTCGTACATTTTTCATCTCAATTTTAAATATTTAAGCGTACCAAGATACGTCAATTTTTATATGAATTTGGGTTCTTTTTGTGTGCACCATTGGATAAAGACGAGAAATCAGTCTATGAGATTTTGAAGCTACATTGAGTGAGATGCTTTGAAAATGTATTACACATGCCAAGCTATCACCTTCCACAACGAGTTATGTTGGCTGATGTACGATCAGAGCACACACAGTTAGACGGTGATCTGATCGAAACATGGCTTTTATCTATGATCTGAGTCACGCAAGAATGTGTGGACTATCTGCCTGGGGTCTTCAGGATGCCTGGAACCAACGATGAGAGACCACTAATGTCATGGCTCAAAATGGCTTTCAGCGGTGTGTAATTATTCACTTATGGGTAAATTTTGTTTTGATAAAGTCTCACAGTGTTGTACAGTAATGTTTCGAGGACAATTTATTGCTCATAATCATATCAAGGTACTCACATGACTTCCTAACTTCATTTATATAGTTCGATTATTTTTCACTTGATTTGATTGGTAGTAGTATTTTCCATATTTCAGGTATGAGTGATGACTCATTGCTACTGCATGTGTTTGGTGTAGACTCGATGAACAAGGATTCAGTAATCAACCTCTCTCTCCACCTATTTAGATTACTTTTTAGAATTTTAACCCTCTCTCCCACCCTATTGTGTGGTTGTGTGTTAATGCATGCATCGCAATCGCTGAGCTTTTTTCTAAGTTACTTATCTTTTTAGGGTCACCCATTCTTACCTTAGCTAAATTCTTATGTTCCGACAATCTGACTACCCCTGACCTATTAGTCTGACCTATGTAGTTGACCTCACAGTCATTGCAGGGTATTTTGTAAATTATATTATTTTGTCTAATTGGGACAACTGGGTCCTTTAACCTACAGAGCTTGTCCCTCAGTGAGTTTGTAGGTTTAAATTCCACCCCAATTCCTGCTTTATTTAGAATCCTACGTAGGGTTTCAGATGTCCCCTCTTTATACGATATAACTGTAGATGACTTATATTCTCTCTTATTTATGTTATTATTAATAGTTTCACAATTATTTTTATTTTTCGTTTGGCCTTTTTTGATCTTCCTAATGAATTTTAAAGGATAGTTATTTAACACCAAAGCCTCTTCTATCTGTTTTAGTTCATCATTTAGGTCTTTTCTTGTGCTACTTAGTGCTACTGCTCGGTTTGTTAAACCCTTAACTAAGCCTGCCTTAACAGTCAACGGCTGAGATAAATTAAAGTCTAAGTATCTATTGGAATCAGTTGGTTTTCTGTACATACTAGTGTGTAGTTTACCTTCTTCTATCCGTTTTATTTTACAACCTAACATAGCTAATTCTCCTTGTTCATTTTCCGATTCAAATGTGAATTTTATTCCCTCCACTAGTGAGTTTATGTGTGTCGAGAAGCTAGAGATATGTTCTGTTTTTAACACTGTGAAAGTGTCATCCACATACCTCCACCATATTTTTAGAGTAGGATTAAATGTATTGAGGGCACTATTTTCCCAGCTGTCCATAAATATGTCTGCTACAATAGGGGATATTGGTGATTTATCCCATTGTTACACCTTCTGTTTTTCTATATATTTTGCCTTGGAAATAAAGATAGTAGATGTGAGGCTTAACTGAATCCCTAAAATAATTTGTTCAGTGGGCAGCTTTGTCCTATGATTGAGTTCAGGATCCGCAGTTAGTTCTTTTTTAACTGCTTCTAAGGCTATATTGACTGATATATTAGTATAAAGACTAGTTATATCAAAACTAACCATTGTTTCATCATTCGCTAGTTGTATATCATTCAGTTTATTTTTCATCTCATATGAATTAGTTAATATAGAGTTTGAACGATTTCTAGTGCGGCATAGTATTAGGGCTAAGTGTTTTGATAATTCATAAGTAGGGGTATTTCTAAAATCTACTATTGGTCGTATGGGTAACCTGGCTTATATATTTTTATAATACCATATATTCTACTAGTAGAACATAAGGTACTATATGGTACCTTGACCTTGGCGGCCTGTTCGAATTTTTGAGCCAGCTACTATAATATCTACATTTTGCATCCAGTCTATCGTTTACTAACATTTTTTTATCACCTTAATATGAATTCTAACAGAATCATTTACTCTCGTGACTTTATCAATCACCTACGACCAAATGACTATCATACTTCAAAGAAATCAAGGAGGAAACATCGTAGTGATTGGCAGAGAGCTCTCAAACGTACACCAATACACTTAACTACGGTCCCTGTCATAATGAACACAAACTACTGCTCTCTGCCAGACAAGATAATGTACGTACAATTTTTGATGTCCACTGATACTTATTATAATACTGCCATAATCACATTACGAGAAACGTGGTTACATGAACTGTATGATGACAATCTTATCTCAATAAAGGACTTTATTTTATTTCGACAAGACCGTCAATGTTGTAATAAGAAAAATGGTGGTGGAGTTGCAACTTTTATTCACTCCAAATGGTCTGTTTGTAATAATGTCTGCTTCTCCTTCTCAAATGACAATATTGATTGTATTACCGTCAAATGTTGTCCCAAACATCTCCCCAGATATAAACATATCTTCGTTACAAAGGTGTACATTTCTCCTAGTTGCTCATCATCTAATCTATCTAATTTTGCTGACGAATTCACTATGTTTGCCGCTGCCAAATTTGACAACTCTGTATGCCAGGTTTTCCAGTGGTTCTCTAACTGATGTCAGCTCATGATTAAATTTCTCCATGCAATCAAACAAAATCCCTACAAAAAAACCAATACTTGAAAACTCTGTATCCGTTATTACTGAGGATTTCAACTCATCAGATTGCTCCTTTCTTGAAGCACTTGATCACACAAACATATTCAAATTTCCCACTTGACTGGACAAAACACTCGATCTAGTTTTTACTAATGGCGAAGGAGTATATGAAACACGTAGATTTTCACAGATACTTAACTCCGATCACTGTATTGTCCGTGTTTTACCAAAAATATACAACAAAACACATATTAAAGTCTCCTCACACCTGTCTATAAAAGAACAACAAAGATGCTACACGTCTGACAACTTACTCAATCTAAGATGCATGTTAAAAAATACTAACTGGGATTTATTCTATGAAAGTACATTAGATGATTCAATCACCAGTATAACGGATTATCTCAGTTTCTGCCTTGACATATGCTGTCCCAAACAAACACTATTCAAACACCTCGACCGCTTCTCGTCTGCTAATCTCTAACAACTTCGCAGGCAAAAAGAAACATTATATAAACTCAAAGATAAGTTAGGACTTAAAAAGATTAATGCTCAAATCAAATCTGAAATCAAAAATCTTAATGCTATCTATAACCAAACACTTTTATCATGCAAATCTCCTATCAGCATGTGGAAATTTTTCAATGAAATTACTGGCAATAGTAAGCGATGTAATGTTTTTCCCTCTTGTGATGTTAATGCTATTAATCAGTCTTTTATACGCTCTCCTTCTACTATAACCACTTCTAATGTTACTAATCTTGTAGCTGATAACTTCCAGGACTTTAACACTCGTGATGTTTTAAAATGTCTTAAAACTCTTAAGCCCTCACATAGTCTTGGCCCTGATGGCATACCTGCATATGTTCTAAAACAATGTGCAGATGCTTTATGTTCTCCTCTAACTAATATCCTAAATGCTTCTTTCTCCGAAAACGTTGTACCTGTTCCATGGAAAGACATTAAAATAGTCCCTGTCCCTAAACCTGGCAATAGCAAGAACGTAAAGTTCAGACCCATTGCCATCACTTCCCCGTTTCTAAAGCTCATGGAAAAACTAGTACTTCTTAAACTCGAACCCTCCCTTAAAAGCTTCGAAGACCCCAAACAATTTGCCTACAGACAGGGTAGGAGTACTTTAGACGCTGCAGCCGTCTTACACAACAGTATCGTCTCATCATTAGATAAAGGTGCCAAATATGTCCGCTGCACGTTTCTTGACTTTACTTCTGCTTTCGACTCTGTACCTAGATGTCTCTTGCTAAATAAGCTCTCCATGACACAAACCGAGTCCTGGGTCACTAACTGGTTGCATTCCTACTTTTCAAACAGAATGCAGTACACCGTATACAAAGGCCAATCCTCCTCTGCTGTGCTCACAGAAGCTGGTGTCCCCCAAGGTGCTGTACTCTCTCCACTTCTCTTTTCATTCTTCCTACATGACCTACCATCTTCAAATGACATTAATTTTGTCAAATATGCTGTATCTTTGCCTGTCAAATGTCAAAGTGACTGCTCTAAACTAAATGGCTTTTTATCAGAAATTAGCCAATGGTCCAAGGAAAACGGTCTAACCTTAAACCCCTCCAAATGCCAAACAGTTAATTTCACCTTTAGGCATAAATCTGACCTAAACAAACTGGTTAGAACTCACGAGGTGTGCAACATAGATGGCACTGAAATAGAAACCAAGTCGGAAATTAAATACCTAGGCGTCATTCTATCTTCTGATCTTTCCTGGTCGTCTCATATCTTGACGATTCCTAAGAAAATATTCCGTCTTACCTTCTACATCAAGAAGTTAAGACATTCTGGAATAACCCAACCTTTACTCCTACAATTCGTTAACTCTTGAATCCAGCCTATTATTCTCTATTGTTCCCTCTTAGTTTTTCCTGGGCTACTGAAGAAAGACTATACCTTATTACGCAGGATGTTAAAGGTTGTCAGCAGGGTAAGCTACGTGCCACTTAACCAGCTTGTTAATATTCTGGTTGACAGGCACATAGACTCATGTGTAAAATGGGCAAAATCCATTCTATCTAACTCACAACACCCTCTTCATTCACAACTCTCCCCTTGTATCTCTTCAGGCAAAACCAGAAGCCTATATAGAAATCTTTATGCTCGCACTAGTAAGTAGAAAAACTCAACCATACCCTACTTAGCTCGTGTTCTGTGCGATAATGAAAGCATTAGGCGTGAAACCTTTAACTTATTAAATAGTCAGTAGAACAACTGGATCTCGTCTTTCCAACTCATATCATTTATAGGTACAACATTTTTCTTTCTTTCTTTTCCTTTTCTCTCTCTCTTTTTTTCTGTTATGTGCAGCTTTGTTTCTTTCTTCTGCTTACGCCAGTAAATATGCTATAACCTACTTCTTTAGCACCTTTCAAATACTGTTTAATTTTGGTTTTGCTACCGAAATGCTAATATGTTGTTGTCAAAACTAACTGAGATTACCTTTAATCTATGTAGAATTTTATTTTATTGTTAATTTACTAACTGGATGCAATACTGTAGTAAAATGCTGAGAATTCCATTCTGTATCGAAGTACTGTTTTGGAATAAAGCTATTATCATTAAAAAATTCATTACTACTAACCCTATTGGAATTGCACACTACCACAATGCACAAGTTTTATTCTTATATCAAGGATTTATTCACTCTTTGAGATCCCCAGCTTAGAAAACGCAACCGAACAAAAATCATATACCTGAGATACAAATGTTTCTTATTTGAATTTCCATGTAATGATAATTTTTCCCGTAAATTTCCTTTTTTTTGTAATTTCTGTTTTTCTACCTTCGTATCTGTTTTTGGGAAGTACATGCAAATTAAACTTCCGCTATTTTGTTCATGTTTCTACATTGAAAATTCAGTCTAGTTCGAATAGGTTTAGGATATCGAAAACTTAGTGAGTTATGTTTTACGCTGATGATGAAAAGTTGGTTGTAGCAAAAATCTTTTCACAACCATAGTGACTACTTCTTCCTGTATCTAAATATGTCGAAGAAAGATAGGACATACTGAATGTTTTGACATGTATAACGTGTGAGGATGTGTGAGAACAGTTCCCTACAAATTATCATGCTATGAAAGGTTTCTACAGTAGTCGAAAACAGCTACCATTGCATTCCAAAACTAAAAAGAATAGTTTATTTTTGCTTACCGGTACCTTTTGAATTCTAAAACAACAACTGTACAGTAAGATGCCTGCAGCTCAAGCTGGTAGTGTCGTGGGGGAGTACATCCCCTACCGACGCACACCTGATGTCTATGGTCGGCCTGCAAAATTTGGGCTACCGATATCCATGCTGAAAATTCCATACTTGTACCAAAAATACAGCGTGGAATCAAGCTGTAAATCGAAAAATCAAAAAAAAATCTAGTAGATGAAAAACTAGGGTGAAGCTGTTGTGTAGACATTCTTAGTTTTCAATGAGACCAAAAACCGGATCATTAAAGAGGAAATTTCATGAGGAAAAGATCCGTTCTACATCACAAAATTTAGTCTGCAACCCATAAATGTTCAAGTCAACTTACCAGGTAGGGAAGAATAGTTAAGATTTTATTAAAGCCATTTCAATATTGCTTTAAAATATATTTAGACTGAAGAACTAATAGTATAACATTCATCAATGGAAATATATTTTTTTCTTTTGTGACATCAGATAATACTGTCATCCATACCATAATTCTTAATCACTTTGTTTTATACCTGGTAATGCTGTTTTCATAGGTTTAAGATGGTCTGCATCTAACTGTTCGGATATAAATTTCACTCGTCATCTTAATACTCATGTTCTTATCAAAGCGGTTCTTACAGAAATTATTAATTTGACGAAGAGAGACTGCATCGTTTAACTCTGTTCACAAAACTATTAGGCCCAAGCTGGCATTTTCTTATGTTAATCAGAATTCTAAACACGAATAAGGGTCATGATTGATTTATAAAAATCAGTGTGTCTAATTATCAAGCTTTCGAACTCATCAAAAAATCAACCATACTGATAAAGGCTACAAATGAAGCGTTATATTATCAAAGAAGATAATAAAAAGAAACTACTTTGTGATAAGTCAGCCATTGAAAGTAATTCATATTAAAATGATAAAAATCTTCAAGGGTCAAACAAGGTGAAAAATTAGCCTGCCTAATTTATTTCTGTTTGAAAACAAAATAGTTCCGTAAGATTTATAACCACTATAATGTTTACAGATGATACATACACATACATTTTAATGCTTTAAATATGGTTCAATGAATTTCGCGCTAAGATTGATGTTAATCAAGCTTTCAGAGTTATTTATCGGATACCAACAAATCTCAACTTCGCCTTAAGAGTTCGATTACTAAATATTGCTGAGGCTGTTGGGATCCACATTAAAAAGCCTAATTTGTGCGTCCAAAAGAAGTTAGTTCAGACGCTGTCCCTACCTTGGCCATCTAGGTTTGAATGATTCTCAATTTTCGTGAAAATTTCCTAATTTTAGTTGATATCCTACTCGCTATTATATCTTTATTACTATTATAATTTAAGTATTTTTAGTGAACTGTAATTGCATTGATCTTGCTTTACAAATCGATATTATTTAAAAAGCACTAATATTATTATTAACTACCAACCTTGAATATTCTGTGTATATAAACATGTATATAATTGTAGAGCCAGAAGAGGAATTTATCGAAAAGAATATTCTTTGCTCGATTATGTTGTGTTTCATCAATAATGAAAATAGTTCTAGACAATTTTGTCTTTTAACACATAATCTTATCTATTTGCATTTAGTCAGAGTATTGGATGAAGTTGGAAGTTAGTTTGAGTTATGACAATAATGTGTTATTTCCATTTGGAGAACTACTGAAAACCAGAAAGTACTGGACAGCTGTTTTGTTCCTCTTTGGGTCTCTTCAGCAGTATACGTACATGACCATACCTTGGGACAAAGGGCTCACTGGTGACCAGTTACACAATGAAGTTGCCTAGAGTTCTACTGAGAATTCGTGATCAGGCTTGTCCATAGGCCAAGTTGACGGACAACGTTAGTTGACATAGTATTAGGTTGGGAAAGAGCTAGAAGTGGTCAAATACAAAAGTGGCATAAGTCCATGAAATCTTTAATAGTTAGTTTTATTCATGTAGGAAGCTGCAGGCTTCCTCAAGATGCAGTAAACCAATGAATTAAGGCTGTTGGTGATGTAGATGGGAATGATCCTCACTGAAGAAGACATATTAATTCTGTCTGATCTGCTCTAGCCGAAAAACCCAACTGTATTTCTGTTACTATTCTTTCTTCCTCACATTTCTGCTTATAATCAGTCTTCCGAATTTCTCTTTTCCTCTTTGTCTTTCTTTCTCTGGTTCATGATGTGTGGCAAAGTCCTATATTGAAACCAGTCAGTCGTCTTGGTTTTAATTTAGTAGCACAAAATAATCATCACTAAAAAAGCACTTATGGCATCACAGGGATTTAAAACACCACAATCGGATACCTTATTATGATTATGTGTTTCAGTTTCGGGGATGTACCTAATTGTATTTACACTCATGTATCAACCTCAGAGTTTGATTTTCCTCTTACCCGAATCCACCTGCACTGAGTCTGCTTAATTGATAAGCAGATATAAGGATAATAAAATGTTTATTGTGACTGCTAAAAGAACAAAAAGCAATGCAGTCACAAAGTGATATTTTGTTTTAATTATGAGTGATTTAAGATTTTTCATTTTCGTTTACCTATAAATTTTCTAACCTCAAAAATTAGAATTTGGATTTGGTTGTGTCCTTTTAGCTGGTTGATTTAACTTCGAAGCTTTCATTGTCCCTCTAGACAGCATTTTCAGAGCAAGCTTTAGTGTGAAATGAACTTATTTGAACTATCTATGGATGATATACATGTATCTCCTGACAACCTTCTTCGTCATGATTGGTTGCTGATCCACATCTTGAATGATCACCTTTATTGACTTCGGAATTTAACTTTCTTGTCATTTAATCTATTCTTGATTAATTGGCGAACCCAATCTACAATAATGTGTCTGTTAATTACTGATTCGTATAAGCATCAGGCTTTTAGCAGTTTCCTGGCATTTTTGTGTTTCCTTTATTCAAAATTTCGATTTAGTTCCAGTAGCATAGGTGTCCACCACTGTCTTCATATACCGATATGAAAGAATACGTATCATATCTTTTCATAGATAATTTATTTTCTTTGATTTTGAGTCGAAGGTGACATCCACTGTGACCAATGTGTTTATCGCAGTTTGCTTAGTTTATTTCTTAAGTGGCATTGATGTAGTCTTCTTTTGCTGTTGTATCTTGTAGTTTGTACAATACTTAGTGAAGTTATTCTGTTGGCTTGAATGCTCTGTTTATTTCAAATGGTCTTAGTGTTCTAACCGTTATTTCAAGGACATTCTTTACATACACGGGAGTGAATTTTCTTGTGTTCTTTGATGATGGTTTTTTATCAACATAACGACTTGAGTTCAAATACTTTTCGATGAAATTGTGAAGATATCCACTCTTTTTGAAGACAGTTAGTAGGTATTCCTCTTTCATTCTCTTCGGCACTGGAGTGCTACAATGTGTTTGGACTCTCTTTCAAACAACGTCTGCACACAGTAAATTTTGTGAGTCGTTGGATTAATGCTGTTACAGTTGAGTATTTGACTTGCGCGCGTTGATTTTCTGTATATTTCTGTTTCCAAAATTCCTGTGTTAGTTCTCTTGATTAAGAAATCTAAGAAACAAATTCTTCTTCTCTTGTGAGATTGATGTCTTCAAATATGCCATTCATTAATTTATGGGTGTATTCCGAATCATTGATTTTAATTATTACAAATTAATCAACGACAAGAGGTATCTAGACTTTTGGTTTGGTTATGAGTTGAGCTATCGATTCTGGTCTTTACGTAACGGCTTCACCAAGTAGTTCTTATATGAGCGATCCTATCAGTGTTCCTTATTTTTGTCAGCATATCTGATTATTGAATTGGAAATATGTTATAAGGCACAATTATATGAGTTCTATCTAAGTTGAATATTGAGGTGTTTTGTGTTCATCACTATATAGATTAGTTGTTGCATAGTTCCCTTAGCTAGTTTTGGACCAGTTGAAGTGTATAATACTGTGACATCCAAAGACACCATGATTTTCTTTGTCATATGCTTCCATGTGTTTGCTTTCTTCTAAAAATCGAGTTGGTGAATTGATGAAATTATCGTATGGTACTGTTAGATATTTTAATTAACTGTAAAGTTCTTTGGAATGATTTTATGTTGGTGACCCTAGTAGCAAAACGATTGGTCGTAAGGGAATGTTTGGTTTGTACAGTTTCAGTCTACTGTAAAATGAAGGTTTGTTAGATTTCTTTCTCTGTTGATCTTGTTTTGTAATTTGTCCTGATTGCATCAGTTTTTTAGTGTTGTTACCTAGAAGACAAAAGAAAGCTTCGCAGTAAAATTCGATAGCTCAGAGAGCGCAATCAAGTCAAAATAATCCACCTAAGCTACAAATCTTCTATATTATTTCAATTAGAATTCTATTGTACCAAAACATGGTGTAAGTGACCTCCAATTAGACGGTTTCAGCAGTATGGAAAGAAAATCATATTTTGATTATCCTTCCAAACTGAGATCGAAATGACGGCTGATAAGTTAAAGTCAGTGAGTAATGGAAAGCTGCTATGTCCAGATATAAGACTTCTTACAAGTACTTATGGTTTGGGTGAGGATTGACAGTTAGATTAAGAGCTAAATTACCATAGAGACGCTAGATCGATATCCGAAGATCTTTGTTTTCCAACTGAGTGGAGCTGGACTCAAGTTATTACCCTTACACCATAATGCTGATTTCATATTATAACGAAGTCATAAATTATTTACACCAGCAACATATATTACCAATTTAGAAACAGCCAACCATAACCATTTATGTGTACCTAACAGGCTTCTACCCATGATAAAATCAAACTTAAAATAAACTGGATGCTCACGAAATGGATATCCAAACAATAAGGAATACAGAATATTCACAGGAACACTGAAAATTAATGAAAAATGTAAGTTTATGAAGATTATGGGTTTTCTAGCAATTCGGATTAATTTTAATCTACATTTCGTTGAAAAATAACATCACCTGGAGAACCATTGAAAACCAGGGAGTACGGGACAGCTGTTTTATGCTAGTTTGGAGCTTTTTCAGCATTGCGCAATCTATGACTCTACTAGGGATCGAACCCGAAGCTATCAGTAATATCGAAATACCCAAATGATGAAATGAAACAGACAGAAGAAGCGTTGCTATTAAATAACTATCCTATAAAATTCATTGGAAATATCAATAAAGGTCAAAAGCAAAATAAAAATAATGGTGAAACTAATAATGATAACACAAATAAGAAAAAATATAAGGTACCTATAGTTTTACCATATAAGGAGAGGACATCTGAAACCCTACGTAGGATTCTCAATAAAGCAGGAATTAGGGTGGCATTTAAACCTACAAACGCACTCAGGCACAAGCAATATAGGTTGAAGGACCCAATCGACTCAGTGAGGTGAAGTTTATAAAATACCTTGCATTGAATGTGAGGTCACTTATTTAGGTCGAACCAGTAGGTCGGAAGTAGTCAGAATATCAGAACATAAGAATTTAGCTAAGGTAAGAATAGGTGATCCCACAAAGATAAGTAACTTAGAAAACAACCTAGTGGTTGCAAAATATGCATGAACACACAAAGACACTATATAGTCACAATTCTAAAAAATAATACAGATAGATGGAGAGAGAGGTTAATTGCTAAATCCCTGTTCATTACGGTGTACTTAGAATTGTTGTTTCTAGATGGTGAAAAGCAGTCGGCGGATGCCCCTTGCTGAGGAGTGCCGATAAGTGTGAGATTTAGATTCAATGTTTCCTGCCGATCGCCCCAACTATCTAATAACAGCAATTCTGAAAGAACAACAATCTTGTTGTGAATTATTGACTGAAGAATCAAATCGTGTGCAAATTTATCACAGCATTTTACTAGTATGTGTCTGTTTCTCATTGATGAAATACGAAAATTCAATTATTAGTTAGGCGAAAATTCATCAATGAGCTCTATGAGAAGAATTTAATACTTGTTCAATAGATTAATTCGTATTCGAATCCAGGGAATAATTATATATATATATATATATATATATATATATATATATATATATATATATATATATTTATATATTACATACTCATTGAAGTGTGCACTCGATAACATTAGTAAAAATCACAGAAATAAGTGTATTAAGTGTAATTGTTCTCTTACCAAATAATAATATATGAAATCATTCTCTCTGTGACAATATTCGTCCAAAATCCATATGACAGCCTTACAGTGATGTGGCAGAGCATTTTTGTAACTCGAAGTGATTGAGGGTGATCATTGGATATTACTGAGCTATATCATTCAATCAGTGAAGTTTCATTACTGGATTCAATAAAGAACTGATGATTACATTCTCACCAAGCTAAGTAATCGCGCCTGTGATCAAATATTAAAGCGTGAAAGATACTGGAATCGGTAGTCGTAGATGCTGAGATTCAATAGGTAGAAGTGTCTTGCTTTTCATGACTTACCACAAAAGTCTGGATTTCAAAGAATGATATAGCGCCAGTCAAAATGAATAGAAACCTTAAGTACCTAATATGCTTATGACATACTGGCCAAAATAACTCATTCGGACAACTTCATCTCACGTATTTCATAATCTTTCCAATGAATGTAGATCTCAGAACTCTTTGGTCATTTATATGGAGAACTGATAGCTGAAATACTGGACTCAGATGCTGATCAGGTTTCAATTTGCTTTCGATTGCCTGGATAGTAACAGCACTCAAACCAATATACCATCACTAAATTCGATAATGTTCTACGGAAGTGAGGATTAAGCCATAAAAAATAGTAGTGAGTTAAAATTAGAGCAAACAACCATTTCCATCATAAGTCAATAAATAGCCCAGATATAAAGGTGAATACTTGTGTGTGGTTAGTCTCTCATATCTTCACCGACTAGAACTCGGCTGTCAATTCCAACAGTTAACACACCATTACAACAATGAGTTACTGTACTGTTCATCTCTCATATTATCCGTTTTTGTATTAATCTGTATATGAAATACCCTTGACAATGTAGATCCATGTTCCATGTTACTAATGACAGTCATTCATCCTTAATAGCCGTTGTAAAACAGAGATGTTTATTTTACTCTTCATGTGCCCCAGGAAAGGTTTTGCAGTTGTATACTATGTAAAAGAAACATTACATTTCTAGTTAAAGGGCGTTTTTTTACCCATTTAGACTCGCTCAATTCACTTATATTCGCCTAGTCTTCCTATAAATATTCAATATTCTTAATAATTGAAATTTTTATCTATGTTGCCTACATTACCATTTATCGTTTGTCAACAACATAATCTAAATATCACTATCCAGCTCATTGATGACTTCTGGATACATGTTCTGAAGATGCACTTCGAAGTCCTGGCCAACGAGGTCAGCCATGTCAAAGTGAAGTGGATGCGTATCGAAGGTGTTGGTGAGGGTAGCTGTATGCCACGAATTGACAGAGGTTAGAATTTACGAATCACTGAATTCCGGTCCAAGTGCCTAAATGGTCAAATAGATTGGCCTAGTTGCCTGAAGGTCCCGGGTTCGATCTCCGACGAGTTCATGGATATGCACTGCAGTACAGTCCCCAAATTGAATGAGACAGGTGTCAGGCACTCTCAGGAATAAACTCATCTAGTTCACTAGCTCATTAGTTCTTTAGCCTATCCTAAGCCCAACAAATGAGGAAAGGTTGGGTTTGGGACTAGCGACCCTACACCGGAAAATCAGTCAAATTGCTGTAAAAAGTTTGAGGCACAATAAAAATTTAGTGGGGATTAGGAAGCTGTTCTACCAATAAGAAGACTCTATGAGATATGGACGTTGCAGATAATTAATGTCTAGCACCCCACAAACTCGAAGACTAACAGGCGGAAACCAGCAAACTGGCAGAAGAAGCGGTGAAGACAGCACTTTAAGTGAGTATAGAGAAAACGGAGCCAACAACAACAAACGTCAGTCACCATCAGTTATTTAAGCAGCATCGTTTCGGCTACAGGATGAGGTTGTCAGGGTCAGAGTTGGGAAACCAAGACAGGTATTCATTACTCTAAAGTCAGTTTGGAAATCTTCTGTACTCAACATAAGGAACGAAATTCGGATTTTAAACAAAAATTTGAAGTCAGTCAGTTCTTCAAAATGGGTCAGAAATGTGAAGGTTCACGAAAAGCGTTTCCGACTTACTGTATATCCTTGTCAATAGATATTCTTGGTACACAGCGAAGATCGAGTGGCAAGAAAGAATCAACAACCCTGGGAACGAACCAATGAAGAACCGATCGCTCAACAAATATGCGGAAGAAAATGGAGTTGGATTGGCTACACAGTGAGGGAAACATCTGGTGACGTCCTGTGCCGGGCCATTGCTCTGTTGGAACCCGAGTTGGAGACGACGAGTTGGTCACCCGAGTGTGACACGGAAGAGTTCACGTTAGGAGGAAATGACAGCTTATAGGCAATTGTGGAGCCAACTAAAGAGGATTGCAGAGAACAGTGTGAAGTAGGGATGTGCTGTGCAGGCCTTATTTCTCCGCTTTGAAACCAGTGCAATAATAATAAAAGACGGAGTTTTTAGTATTGTGCTACATCTGTTGTCTTTATTTTGTTCAAGCCTATCAATGATAACAGGATAAAAAGAAGTTAGTAACACTTTATTCTATGCACGAAGGTTTCCAAGCTTGGTCATGCAATTCTTCTATAAATGGTGAATCATTTTCACCCCTAATTATTTAACAACTAACATCATTCCCGATTTATGTTGTTCTTAGTTCCAATTAATTACTCCCCATAATTGTAAGAAAGTGGTTTCAAATCTTTAATTTAATTTACAATTTTTGTGTTGTTCAGGTTGTAACCAGTTGAGAAGAATCCGCGAAATAGTAAAAAAGTGAGCTTAGATTACCCTTGGTACATTTGTCGTTCTTGTTTTTTATTGAAATCTTATACTTGTGTTTATTACATGTATTTAATTGTTAGTTCATCTCACGCGAGACACATAACAGTTTGTTAATAGTGAAATATTGAATGGACATGGAATTTATGACATCTGGCTTAACATTAGTCAGCAGTAGCCGTTAATCAAGTCATTTATTATGAAAATCCAGTAGTTTTGCGGCAACCTCAGTTCAGAAATAAACTAGACGGGAGATATTAAGCAAAATAGAAGACACTGGTAAGCTGGTTCACTTTATTCTATATTTCACTCCGAACTGCATTTCTCCTAATTATATTTTTATTCTGGACGATAAAAAGCCATTTATGACAATCATCTGTCATACGTCTTTGATCAGTTCTAGTACTTGACATAATATTTGAGACCTGTTAGTGCATTTAAGGGTGCACATTACCTCATTTATTCTTGTAAATTATGTTCACATAAAAGGCGTCAATAAAGAAAAAATCCCCATTTAGACATTTAGAAAACAGAAAGATTGAGCGAAGAAATATTTACTTTTCAATTAGATCCTCATCTCTGGCTCTACTCTAATATATATAGCATTTTAATTACAATACAACAGTTTGCCAATCAAGTGGCGATAAGTTTGCTAACAACAATTAAACAGTGTCAAAATGTCAATGGGTTAATAGTTAACGAAGAAAATCAATACAGATTTAAAAGGTAGAAATGGATAGAATAAATTAATTTTACAAGGATAACACGTAAATTAAAGATGAAGTGGTCAAAATAAATAAAAATAAATAACTTAGACAAATATAATTTTATAGGTTTAGGGGAAGGGGGGCTACATAAAAGGTGTACAAACAAACTTAGTTATCCACATTTGGTAGTCACAAGAATTAAAGTCAGAAGAAGCAGGTTTTACCATATATATTGTCTGCATATAGGCGATTACTGTTACGTCTATGGAGTCTATATCCCGGTAAAGACCTACATATTCTGTTCTATAAATCAAGAATGCTTAAAATAGGATACATTATAAATGCATGACGGCATATACTACTGAGTGATATGAATGGTTGAATTCGTCACACCAATTGTCGTGAAATCTCAATCCGAGCTACTTAGTCTGCAAATTAATAATTTGATTTAAGCATTCTACCACTTCATTCAGGTAGTTATCCATAATTATGGTGGTTAGAACTTCTTCGGCTCTCCAGGCTGAGTCAAAATGGCTACACTGCTGATGACATCATCCATCTCGTACTTAGATCACTTCGACTTAGTCAGCAGACACTAGTGACTGATATGAGTGCTATCCGAATGCTAACATCAATCACTAGTGTATGATACTACAAATTTATGCTTGCATTCTTGATCGCCATTTATGCTCTCTAACAGATAGCATACTGCGATTTGAACAATCTCAGTTTCTACGGAAAATGTAGTGAAATTTCATCTGGAAATATGAATTTAATTCTAAGGATATTCCAGCAATACATGAAGATAGGAAGAAAGGTTAAGAGGATATCTGGACTACAAATGAGCCCATTTATCAGGATTTATTATAATTCAGTTAATAAGCAGAGATTGGTACATTTTAAGTTTCGAAAGTCACACATTGTAAAGAGATTTTTTCTCTTATAACATTCTTTCAAAAGTTTTCTCCCTACCATATTGCTGAGTTTCGTGCCTCAAGGCTATTTTTGTACGAGTTACGTATTAGCTTTACAGTTAACCGACATCATTTGACCTAATTTATTAAGAAAACTTTTCCTAGGTGTGAGAGTGTGGTGAAGACATTTTCAATACTTTCTAAAGCAGGTGTTTACAAGGGGATCTCAACAGCTATTGATATATATATATATATATATATATATATATATATATATATATATATATGCCAGCTACTCATACTAGTGAGTAGTATGTTATTATGGGTTAAAATGTGGATATAAAAGTTAAGAATAAATTTGGATAATAGTTCATATTGCACTATCAGTAAACCACTTTTCCCCCCTAAAACTTCAACTTATCATGTGGTATACAAAATATATACGTATTTATATCAGAATCTAATGCACTCAGCATTAGAAATAAAATTCGAATTTTCAGCAGTATTGTCAACTAGATGATTCTATGTAATTCAGAGGCTTGGTGCGTGCATCACCAAAAGTTTCCAACAGATTATTACAAACCGTCATTAACAGTTTCCTTCTCTGGCTCAATGCTGAAGATCAGATGGCCGAGTGGAAGGTATAATAAGAAGGAACTCTGGTATGCAGGGAACCAGCAGGTAAGAAACTATTACCCGACAAATTAACAGAGGGAAATAAAGATGGATTTGACAAATGTTACAGAGATCGCTGATTTATGTCGCATTTTAGGCTCTCGAGTGGGACCCAGATACGAAATCACGAGTTAGACATTGGCAAAAGACACGGAGAAGACCATGTGATGAGGAAATGGAGACTTATTGGCAGCCGTAGGACAGGTCGAATATTACTGCATTAGAGATACGCTACTGAAGCCTTATATTCTCCTCGGAAGGCAATATATCGTTATTCCCCTAGTTAACAAGTGGCAAATATGTCTTCATCATCACATTTCCATTTTTTATCATGTTATCTGCAGTCATTTCTAGCTTGCCCCATGTATTTCCAAAAGCTGACATCCTTCTGACACAATTCCCTCCATGTTACCCTAGGACCAAGTCCAACTCGTCCTTTTCATTTTGAGCTACATTTGAGGGTTCGCTTGGCTTTCAGTGCTACTCAACAGTATCTTCAATGTTTATCCACTCTGTTTTCTTTTCAATTTTGTAGGTCTCTTATATTGGTTTGTTTCTACAGTCCCCTGCTATTTATTTTTTCTGGGCATCTTATTTACAGAATGTAGCGAAGGTAGAATCAGGAGTTAAAGTTCAATTCAAACTCAAAGTCACTTAATACAGACAAGTAGACAGGATGGCGATGGGTAGTATACTAGGTACAGTAATGGCGGATATAATTTTGTTTGCGTCTAGAGAATATCACCCTGAAATCTGAAGTCAACGCAACTCCCTTTTTACAAGTATGTAGAGAATGATAATATTATTAATAATACATACTGGGTATGCGAGCTGCTATTATGTTTGAAAGTAGGCAGATAGTTTCCCTCTGTATTTGTGTTGATTTTTGAACTTTCATTAATGTTATCCTCAAGTATCCCCCTCTTCCGGACGATTTATTCACCGCCGAAAACGTTGGCCGTTACTTTGTGTTATTTAGCTTGGTCGAGGAATAACTTCAAGCAGAATTAGTGTTGCACCCCTATGCTCCACTTTGAACCAAGGTTATTCAAACGTTGGCTTCCCTTTGTTTTACTGTCTTCGGCAATAATGAGTATGAACAAAATATTCCCATACCGAGTCAGAGGAAAAGGACGTAAGCAGCGAAGAAAATTTTCTTTTGAACGATTCATTTTTACAAGCTGTACAACCATAATTGTATCTAACAACGAGATCATAAGACTAATCAGATACTGGTGAAATCTGTCCTCAAAAAACTTATTGCGTAATGTAATAGAATGTACAGTAATTGAATGATAACAAAATATGTTTGATGGGAATAATTACGATAATAAAATAAAACAATAATATTAACGATAATAATAGTAGGCTTACATAATAAAAAAAGCAAAATTGTAGTAAGAACTATACTCTGGCCACGGTAGGGCGAGTGAATGTATGTAGCGCTTTTGAATGTGGAGGTCCGGTTGCAGATCTCGAATTGCCAAGGCTTGAGCTATGCACAGATGGGGTATGAGAAGTCTTTTTGTACTATATTAAGGGACTCTGTGTAGCCCTGTGAATCATTCATGCGGAGGTGCTCGATGTCCAGAGTTGACAAGGTGTTCGAGGATGTAGCTGCTACTATTCTTCTTTTCTCCTCTGGAGAACCAAGCTGGATATTATTCCAGAATACGCTTATGGAAAGTGAAAATCAAAGTTTTTTTTCTGATTTCAGATATTTGTCCAGTCATTTCCTGTGGACTGCTCTGTTATAGAAGCTAATCAAATCTGAAAAACAATAATTCTGTTCTGCTTGCTATACAGTGTGAAAGTTCAGTAAAGTGAATAAAACGGGTACCAAAAGGGGTAATAAATCATAAGCCTAGTCTACTCGGCGGCCATATCAAAGTATAGCATCCAAATTTTATGATAATATAAAAAATTTAATTTGTAGGGATTTGATTTATCTTAAATCTGGCCACAGATTAATATCACCCAGAGAACCACTGGAAATCATGAAGCACTGGACACCTATTTCTTCCTATTTTGCACCCACAGCCCCGAAAGCAGTCGAAACCCAAACCTTAGAGTAACAAGACCAAGCTCAGTGACCATTCCGCCACTTCGGCTAGAGTTCAGTGACCCGTGAATAATAATTTAGTCAACTCGTGATATACCGCTGCCCCGACCAACTTCTTTGAATGAGCACATATTTCACCTTGACATGGTGCACCCTGGTTTTCAGTGATCTCTCCAAATGATGTTAACTTGTGATGAAAATTTAACAATTTAAATTAATCCAAAATTTCATAATATCACCTCAGAGAACCGAAACACTTGAGACCACTCGATTTCTCGCTGGTTACTTGGGATAATTGAGAATGGGATAATAATAGGAATAAACCTTGAAACGAAGATAATATTCTTTAACTTCCAAAAGGTGTCTGAATAATTCACGTGATTATTTGTTCCTTACTGTTATAAACAAACAAACGGACAGACAAATGAATACCAGTCATCAAGAAATGTATACATCAATCAAGTAAAATTTTCATGACTTTTGGTTTCATCTCCCAAAATATAAATGATAATTAACAATTAAGGACAATAGGTACGGTTCTCCCTCCTTGATTAATTTAATTTCCACAGAAATCAGGACTATATTAGAGATGCATAAGAATGTAGGATACCAGCGTTTACTTATAAACTTAAAAGATATAAACGGTGGAAGGTATGTTAGCGAATATTGTACAAATGACTGCACAAAGGAGACAATTAATTAATTAATCATCTGACTATTTCTGATGATGAATTCTATTCATTTCTTTATTTTTCCTAAATAGTTAGTGATGATGAATGACTGAAAACTTTGAAGTAAAATTCCATTCTTCAAATCCGTCTTAGCTATCTTTGTAATCTCTCATCAGATGGTCTTTAGGGAAATGAACAAAGGGAGTGGACAATTATGGAGTTAGGAAAAAAAGGTAAAGAAGAAGTTAGAATTCATGGGCCATTGGATCGGGTCCCAGTGGCTTATTGGTCTACGAGCTCGCCTTGTAACCAGAAGATCCTGGGTTCGAACCCCGCTGGGTGCGTACCGTGAAGAGTCCCCAACTAGGACGAAACAGCTGTCCAGTACTCTTAGCTTTTCCAATAATTCTCCAACCAATGTCAGCTCATGATGAAATCCTGTAACCAATCAAACCCCTACAAACCAGCACTTGAAAAAAGATAAAGATCCGTTCACAACTGAAAACCACCTTTATTTTTAATTACATTTTCCTTGAAATTCGTAAAAATGTCGTATCACTTAGCTGAATATGCCAATGTCTCGTGGATTTGACGTTCTCCAGTTAGTGTTTCATGGCCCAAAAACACACACGTGAAGTGGCTGATATAATGTTATTGAGTGATATAAAGCAATTAGTAGGAAGCCTTTGATTTAGGCATCGTGCTTGTGAAAACAACTGGTGTTCCCTTTCACAAAGCTTGTGAATGTGTCACTGGGGGATATCGGGATTACAGTATCAAAGGGACATCAGTTTTCCGAAGAATGTAAATTTAATTTGCAGATGACAGCTGATAAACATGAAACTTGAGTCTAGGGCTTTTTGCCAATTTCCTTCAAGTATGTGACATAAATTCAAAATGCACCGTGTTGGCGAGTTACCTAGCTTGATGGTGACCACATTGCAAACCTGACTGATACAATTCAGTCAGCACCAACACCAAAGATTAAACGCATGACAAATCAGCGTAACTCATAACGGGCATAAAACGAAAAAGGTAGAGATATATGCATACAACGTTAAAGTATCTTAATCATCCTACCTCAGATTTTCAAACCCACTCAAACCATCAACTTTGCTTAAGTGTGCCTGTGAATTTGATAAAAGGTCTGCTCATTGATTAGAAAAGGTAATAAAGCTGCACTGTAATATGGAATTTATTCTTTAATTACTATTATTATTCCACTAGGTTCCAAGTAGAATATAGGGCTTCAACAGCACATTGGCACTTCTTTCTGTTCTCTGTACCTCTGTTTATTTGGCCCATAAACCATCATCTTCTGCTGACACAACATCCTCCGTGTCACTCTCGGACCAACACCCAACTCACTTTTCCCCATTTGACTTCCAATCGAGGTTATGCCTGGCTCACGATGTCATTTAACAGTTTCCACTCCCCTCATCATAAATGTTGGGCAATAAGTTACTGGTTGGTTCGTCCCAAAGGTCCCCTGATGCTTACCCTTTCTGGCCACGAAGGCATGGTGTGCGATGTCACTCGGCAGTCTTCGCCATATTTGGTAGGCAATATATCCTTCGTTGGTTCATCGCAGGGACAGAGATCCATACTGGCAATCCTTTGTGGTTGGTCATCTGATCTTACGTGTCGAGCGGTAGTTAAAAGTCTGGAGACTGTTAGAAATGCTTTCGGTGGTGCGGTCGCAAAGACAGTGAACAATGTAGAAAAAATGCTTACATATTAAGGTTCAAAATCTGAATTTTGCTCTTTATGCTGAATGCAGCAAATTTTCACACTGAATTCGGATTAATGAATGTCCATCGTGCTTCTCGGGTGCTGGCTGCTCTTGACATCCTCATCCATGCCTCCTGTAGTTGAAACGACGCTGCTGAAACAGATGAAAGAAGTGGCCTCATTCAAATTTCTGCCCCTATTACTAATTGGCGCTTGTTTTTGTTGACTGTTAGGTATCTTCATCACCTCTTTTTTCACTATGTTCATTTGAATTCTGGTTTCGCTGCTTATTCTGCCAACTTACTGAAGTTTTCCGTAGATCTCTGAGTATTAGGTCTTAAAAGCTTTAGGTAAATTCATCTACAGTTTGAAATTCTTCTTTTCGGAATTCAGTAGAATAAAAAACAAACAGCTTTTAAATACATGAGATAGCTATGGACACATTTAAAGCACTACCTGTGCAAATGATTTTGTTGTAAATTCACTTTATTGACAGTGTTAATACACTCCACAGTGAAGCATGTATATGATAATAATTACTGAATGTAACTCAAACTAATCAAAAAAATTCGAAACCATAAGAAAACAACCAAGTAATCCTTTCTAATTTGCTTTATATATATATCGATAGAGAGGGAGAAATATATGGATGTTCACTTGCATACTTCACAAAGAGTGATATACCTATAAAAGAGTGCGAAACTAGTGAAATTCGGAGATGTCATAAGTCACTTCTTCGAATAAAATCAACTAGAGAACCTTTGCTATTATGCAACCATTGATAACAATAGTTGGAGTTTGACTACGTATTAAAAACCAGGGGGAACTATACAGCTGTTTCTTCTTAGCTTGTAACTCTTCAACAGTGCTCACCCAATGATCATACTGGTTGGTTGTCACCCTGGGAAATACCAGAAGAAGTAGTGTATGGTAGCGTAGTAGTATAGTAGTTGTAGAAGTACGGAAATAGTAGTATGACGAGAGTAGTAATAATGGTAGTAGCTGAAATGCTCTGGGTGCCATCGTTTGCGTCTGCAGGCGATGAGGGTTGAGGTGGTGGACAGCGGAGAAAGAAGCGTAGTGAGATCCGGTTGGCCTAAGTGGACGATAACCCAGGTAGTTTACCAGTATTATTATTATTATTGTTATAGTAGCCGTGGTAGTAGTTATTTATTCTTAGTGGTATATAATTAGTAGTGGTGGTATAGTAGAAATAGTGATGTAGTTTTCTTAGTAGTATATTATTGCAGTAGTATTATGGTGGTGGTAGTGATATATTAGTTCGTCGTGGCATAGTAGTAGTAGTAGTAGTAATAGTGTAACTGTCTACAAGCCAAAATTGTTGATAACAGTTTACGTCAATGTTTACGTCCCGAATCGGAGTCATGAGGAAAAACAAGAACAAAGCCTAACCTTGAGGAACTCAACAACCAATCACAACGGACTTAACGTGTGCAAATACAATTCGCAGATATATGGATAACCTCGTAGGCAACGGTCACAAGCAGTACAGAATAACCTTCAGCAAGGAAACAACCAACGAGAAGACGTTGCTTCTCTGCTAAAATAACGAATAATAATGTGCATAAAAATCTATAAATATCTCTGGATTTTCTAAATAAACGGTCCGTTGCCTGGCCTTCGTCTTCTGTTGTTACAGTAGTAGTGTAGTAGTAGCAGTTGTTGTATTTATGTAGCAGCAATAGTCATACAGTAGTGATAACAATAGTAGAATAGTTTCGTTAATATAATAGTAGAAGTAGTGTAGTTTTGGGGGCATTGTATTGATTGGAGGGGTATGTTGTTAGAGTTATAGCAGCAGCAGCAGTAGCTGTAGATTAACTGCTGCAGAACTGGTAGTAATGGTGAAGTATTAGTATTATAGTAGCAGTAGTAGAGCAACAGTAACATCTGCATTATAGTAATATTCGAAAAGTAGGAGTATTATTATGATAGTAGTAGTGTAGGAGTAATAGTAGTACCAGCAGTCAATTATTGGAAGTGCCTGCGGTGCTAGTGAAGGAGTATAATGAGATAAGTAGTAGTGTAACAACAGAGGACAAGGGCCAGGCAACAGAACGTTTATTGAGGAAATCAACACGCATTTATATATTTTCATGTACATTATTATAGATTATTGTTAGCAGAAAAACACAGTCTTCTGATTGGTTGTTTCCCGCTGAAAGTTAATCTTTCATCTATTTGTGGCTGTTTTCTGAATGACAGATCATCTATATGCCAACTGTACCCGCCTACGCAAAGTCTTCTGTGGTTGGTTGTTGAATCAGGCCTTATTTACATTTTCTACTAAAACTCTGCTACTGCCGTTGTAACTACTACTGTACTACTTCTACTAATTAACTAATACTACTATCCTATCACTATGATACTACTACTTATTCTTTCACTTCTATACTATTACAAATACTAAAATACTAATAAATTCACCTAGATTACTAGCTTGCTAGTTTTCTAGCCAGTCCCAAGCCCGGATAAAGAGGGAGTGTTGGGGCGTGGTGCTAGCAACTCCACGCCCGTAAAACAACCAAATCGCTACAGAAACTTCAACGAATAAATATATTAAAAATTCTAAAAACATAAACAATAGCCTTATTTTTCGTTGGAATCGGGGCAATGAAATGACGCAGGCTGGTGAAAGCCTTCAGGAAGCCAGTCAGCCGATGTGCCTTCTTTCGATGAAAGCAAAAGTAAGGATGGGCACCTGGAATGTTCGTACAATGTACAAAGCTGGAAAGGCTGCCCAGATAGCCGCTGAAATGAGAAGGTACAGAATAGAAGTGTTGGGATTCTGCGAAAGCAGATGGAACGGAACTGGAAGGTATCAACTACCAACTGGAGAGACAATAATCTATTCCGGCCACCCAGAGGACAACCACGAGCACACCGAGGGAGTGGCCATCATGATGTCACCAACAGCAGCCAAAGCTCTCATGCAGTGAGAACCAATCTCCTCCAGGATAATGACAGCTAGGTTCAACTCAAAAGGAAAGAAGGTAACAATCATCCAATGCTTTGCGCCTACAAACGTCTCAGAACAAGAGAAGAAGGAGGCGTTCTACAGACAACTACAAACAGTAATGGACAACGTCCCAAATGGCGATATCAAAATCCTGATGGGCGACATGAATGCAGAGCTGGGGGAGACAATACAGGAAGAGAACCCACCATGGGTCATGAGGCCCTCGGTGAAATGAACGACAATGGTGAACTCTTCTCAGACTTCTGCGCCTTCAATGATTTGGTGATTGATGGTAGTGTGTTCAAACACAAGGATATACACAAAGCGACATGGATTTTACCCGATGGAAACACCAAAAACCAAGTAGACTTCATCTCAATTTCAAGAAAGTGGAGACGGAGCCTACTGGACACAAGGTCGAGGAGAGGAGCAGATGTGGGTTCAGACCACTATCCAGTACAAGGGACTGTCAAGTTGAAGCTAAAAGCCTTGAGGATAGCTGGGGATAGGCCATAATGCAAGTTCAACACTCAAAACTGAACGACACAATCACAAAGGACACAACCACAAAGGACACTTTCACTGCAACTGTCAGAGCAAAGCAGGAAACACTAAGTGATATCACTGAAGAATCATGCGTGAAAGACCACTGGAACTCTCTGAAGGTGATTTTCATCGAAACATGTTCAACGGTTTTAAGAAGAAAGAAAATACAAGAAAAGGAATGGCTCTCAGTGGACACTCGGAAGCCAATAGATGAGAGGAGAATGGTGAAAGAGAAAATGATTCAATGCAAAGACGGGTAAGAGAAGGAGACGCTGAGCTCAACTTACAAAGCATTGGACAAAGAAGTGAAGAAGAGTGCTAGGAAGGACAAAAGACGATTCTACGACAACCTGGCCACTGAAGCTGAAAAGGCAGCAGGCAAAAGGGACCTGAGGACATTATATCAGATAACCAAGTCTCTATCCGGGAAGAGATCAACACAAGTGAAACCTATAAAAGACAGCCAAGGGAACCCAATCACCAAGGAAGAAAAACAGATTAAACAATGGGCGGATCACTTCAAAGGACTCTTGAACCGACCATTGCCTGCAACTCGTCCAGAAATACCAACAACAGCGCGCACACAACTGCAAGTTGACACCAATCCTCCAACGAAAACTGAAGTCTTGAATGCAATCAAGCTTCTGAAAGCTGGAAAAACAGCCGGACCAGATGGAATACCCCCTGAAGCACTGAAAGCGGACAGAGACGACAGCAGACATGCTGACTCCATCATTGCAAAAGGTCTGGAAGGAGGGAAAGGTGCCTACTGACTGGAGGAAAGGTTACCTCGTGAAACTACCAAAGAAGGGCGACTTACGCCTCACTCTGCAAGAACTGGCGAGGAATCATGCTCCTGTCGACGCCAAGCAAAATCCTGAGTCGCATCATCCTGAAGGGAATAAAGGACGCACTGGATACAGAACTCCGACCAGAACAAGCTGGATTCAGGAAAGGCAAATCATGTACTGACCAAATTGCAACTCTACGCATCATCATCACAGAACAAAGCATGGAATGGTAATCAAACTTCTACCTCAACTTTAAAGACTTCGAGTAGGCTTTTGACAGCATTGACCGTGAAGTAATTTGGAAACTACTCGAGAACTACGGCGTACAGTGCCTCAAATATTCATCATCCTCACTCAACAGCTGTACGAAAACGGCACGTGTCAAGTGATCCACAACGGAAAACTCAGCGAGGCGTTTGGAGTAAACACAGGAGTCAGACAAGGGTGCTTATTATCACCAATGATATTCCTAATTGTGGTGAACTGGATTATGCGTCAGACTGTGGGAAACGAGAAGACAGGAATATCCTGGACCGACGTGAAGAACCTAGAAGACCTGGATTTCGCGCGTGGATGATTTATGTTTGATGTCACACACAATCGAAGACTTACAAGCGAAAACCGACAAACTGGTGGAAGAAGCAGACGGTGAAGACAGAACTCCAGTGAACATAGACAAGACGGAGGTTATGAAAATAACCAAACAACAACAACAGCAACAACATCCAGTGCAATCACCATCAGCGGGAGGGATTTGGAAGAGGTTACTTCATTCACTTATCATCTAGGGAGCATTGTCTCTCAACGACAGGCAGTTGGAACGGACGAGGATGTACAATCGAGCGAGAATCGAGAAGGTGAGAGACTCACACATTCATCAACCTGAAACCAATCTGGAAATCTTCGTCACTCAGCATCAACAACAAAATTCGGTTGGATTTTGAATACAAACGTCAAGTCAGTCAGCTCTTCTATATGGGACGGATCAGAAACTTGGCGGGCGGGTCACAAAGAATATTTCCAACAGCCTGTTGCAGACGTTGACCAACAACTGTCTTCGCTCTGTACTGAAGATCGGATGGCCGGGCCAGAAGGAATCATCAACAAGAAACTATGGGAACAAACAAAACAAGAACCAGTCGGCCAACAAATATGCAGGAGTGAATGGAGATGGATTGGACACTCGCTGAGTAGGGCAGTTGGTGACATCGCGCGTCAGGCCATCGCTCGAGTGTAATACGGAAGGGAGGCGGTGAGTGGAACGTCAGCGCAAGGGTGGCATGGAGGAGATCATGTGAAGAGGAGTATGGACTAACATGGGTGCAGGTGAAAAGTACAGCAAAAGGCAAACAAATGGAGACGTGCAGTTGAAGCCCTATGTTCCACTAGGAACCCAAGGGAACAATAATAATAGCAATACAATACTAATAATTCTACTACTATTCTGCTACTAGTAATATATCCCTAATACCATTAATAACATCCTAATAAAACTTAACTGCTACTGCTCTCTTATAACTATAACCCTACTACTAATAATTTAGTGCTACTACTATTATCCTACTACTTGACGACTAAAAATACTACCAATACTAATATACTGCTGCTATGTTCTTACCATTACTAATACAACAAGACTACTCCTATAATAATATTACTAATTTAATAATAATACTGCAACTAATAGGCCACTACAAATATAGATCTACTACTGATATTATTATACCACTACTACCACTAGTCCTAATAGACTACAACTAGTTATTTTACTGCACTACTGCCACTGTTAAATTACCACTACTAAGTGTATCCTAGTTTTACTACTATAATACTACTTCTGCAACTATAAAACTAATAATACTAAGACAACTATAATAATACTACTACTACTACTAATAATAATATACTACACCTATCACTACCCGTACTGTGATGGTAGTATACGGACAATGTGTTGAAACGGAATATTATTCACATATATTCCCACAATACAATGCGGGATTAGTAACAGAATACGATACATCTACTTGAACATTCTCTTTCATCTCGTTTAAGGTAAACTAAAACCACACGCTTGGTGACTGGTTAGAGCATATAAACAGTATAGATTTATATAGCGGATTGATCACTTGAAAATATACCTTGGCTTCCATGACCTGCCTTATGCTCTTACACTGCTATTTCAATATTACTAACAATTCACTCATATTACTACACTGATATGACCACTACTGCTATTATGCTACTACTAGTATACTGGTGATACTATCATACTGGCAACAGTACTGTACTACTGTGGTAAGAGCAGGCTGCTAGCCAAATTGGTAGAGAATAATTTACGTTAATGTTTATGTCCCAAATATTGGTCGTGAGAATATATGAATAAAGACTGTTTCAACAACCAACCACAGAAGACTTTGCGTAGGCGGGTACAGTTGGCATATAGATGATCTGTCATTCAGAAAACAGCCACAAATAGATGAAAGATTAACTTTCAGCGGGAAACAACCAATCAGAAGACTGTGTTTTTCTGCTAACAATAATCTATAATAATGTACATGAAAATATATAAATGCGTGTTGATTTCCTCAATAAACGTTCTGTTGCCTGGCCCTTGTCCTCTGTTGTTACACTACTACTTATCTCATTATACTCCTTCACTAGCACCGCAGGCACTTCCAATAATTGACTGCTGGTACTACTATTACTCCTACACTACTACTATCATAATAATACTCCTACTTTTCGAATATTACTATAATGCAGATGTTACTGTTGCTCTACTACTGCTACTATAATACTAATACTTCACCATTACTACCAGTTCTGCAGCAGTTAATCTACAGCTACTGCTGCTGCTGCTATAACTCTAACAACATACCCCTCCAATCAATACAATGCCCCCAAAACTACACTACTTCTACTATTATATTAACGAAACTATTCTACTATTGTTATCACTACTGTATGACTATTGCTGCTACATAAATACAACAACTGCTACTACTACACTACTACTGTAACAACAGAAGACGAAGGCCAGGCAACGGACCGTTTATTTAGAAAATCCAGAGATATTTATAGATTTTTATGCACATTATTATTCGTTATTTTAGCAGAGAAGCAACGTCTTCTCGTTGGTTGTTTCCTTGCTGAAGGTTATTCTGTACTGCTTGTGACCGTTGCCTACGAGGTTATCCATATATCTGCGAATTGTATTTGCACACGTTAAGTCCGTTGTGATTGGTTGTTGAGTTCCTCAAGGTTAGGCTTTGTTCTTGTTTTTCCTCATGACTCCGATTCGGGACGTAAACATTGACGTAAACTGTTATCAACAATTTTGGCTTGTAGACAGTTACACTATTACTACTACTACTACTACTATGCCACGACGAACTAATATATCACTACCACCACCATAATACTACTGCAATAATATACTACTAAGAAAACTACATCACTATTTCTACTATACCACCACTACTAATTATATACCACTAAGAATAAATAACTACTACCACGGCTACTATAACAATAATAATAATAATACTGGTAAACTACCTGGGTTATCGTCCACTTAGGCCAACCGGATCTCACTACGCTTCTTTCTCCACTGTCCACCACCTCAACCCTCATCGCCTGCAGACGCAAACGATGGCACCCAGAGCATTTCAGCTACTACCATTATTACTACTCTCGTCATACTACTATTTCCGTACTTCTACAACTACTATACTACTACGCTACCATACACTACTTCTTCTGGTATTTCCCAGGGTGACAACCAACCAGTATGATCATTGGGTGAGCACTGTTGAAGAGTTACAAGCTAAGAAGAAACAGCTGTATAGTTCCCCCTGGTTTTTAATACGTAGTCAAACTCCAACTATTGTTATCAATGGTTGCATAATAGCAAAGGTTCTCTAGTTGATTTTATTCGAAGAAGTGACTTATGACATCTCCGAATTTCACTAGTTTCGCACTCTTTTATAGGTATATCACTCTTTGTGAAGTATGCAAGTGAACATCCATATATTTCTCCCTCTCTATCGATATATATATAAAGCAAATTAGAAAGGATTACTTGGTTGTTTTCTTATGGTTTCGAATTTTTTTGATTAGTTTGAGTTACATTCAGTAATTATTATCATATACATGCTTCACTGTGGAGTGTATTAACACTGTCAATAAAGTGAATTTACAACAAAATCATTTGCACAGGTAGTGCTTTAAATGTGTCCATAGCTATCTCATGTATTTAAAAGCTGTTTGTTTTTTATTCTACTGAATTCCGAAAAGAAGAATTTCAAACTGTAGATGAATTTACCTAAAGCTTTTAAGACCTAATACTCAGAGATCTACGGAAAACTTCAGTAAGTTGGCAGAATAAGCAGCGAAACCAGAATTCAAATGAACATAGTGAAAAAAGAGGTGATGAAGATACCTAACAGTCAACAAAAACAAGCGCCAATTAGTAATAGGGGCAGAAATTTGAATGAGGCCACTTCTTTCATCTGTTTCAGCAGCGTCGTTTCAACTACAGGAGGCATGGATGAGGATGTCAAGAGCAGCCAGCACCCGAGAAGCACGATGGACATTCATTAATCCGAATTCAGTGTGAAAATTTGCTGCATTCAGCATAAAGAGCAAAATTCAGATTTTGAACCTTAATATGTAAGCATTTTTTCTACATTGTTCACTGTCTTTGCGACCGCACCACCGAAAGCATTTCTAACAGTCTCCAGACTTTTATCTACCGCTCGACACGTAAGATCAGATGACCAACCACAAAGGATTGCCAGTATGGATCTCTGTCCCTGCGATGAACCAACGAAGGATATATTGCCTACCAAATATGGCGAAGACTGCCGAGTGACATCGCACACCATGCCTTCGTGGCCAGAAAGGGTAAGCATCAGGGGACCTTTGGGACGAACCAACCAGTAACTTATTGCCCAACATTTATGATGAGGGGAGTGGAAACTGTTAAATGACATCGTGAGCCAGGCATAACCTCGATTGGAAGTCAAATGGGGAAAAGTGAGTTGGGTGTTGGTCCGAGAGTGACACGGAGGATGTTGTGTCAGCAGAAGATGATGGTTTATGGGCCAAATAAACAGAGGTACAGAGAACAGAAAGAAGTGCCAATGTGCTGTTGAAGCCCTATATTCTACTTGGAACCTAGTGGAATAATAATAGTAATTAAAGAATAAATTCCATATTACAGTGCAGCTTTATTACCTTTTCTAATCAATGAGCAGACCTTTTATCAAATTCACAGGCACACTTAAGCAAAGTTGATGGTTTGAGTGGGTTTGAAAATCTGAGGTAGGATGATTAAGATACTTTAACGTTGTATGCATATATCTCTACCTTTTTCGTTTTATGCCCGTTATGAGTTACGCTGATTTGTCATGCGTTTAATCTTTGGTGTTGGTGCTGACTGAATTGTATCAGTCAGGTTTGCAATGTGGTCACCATCAAGCTAGGTAACTCGCCAACACGGTGCATTTTGAATTTATGTCACATACTTGAAGGAAATTGGCAAAAAGCCCTAGACTCAAGTTTCATGTTTATCAGCTGTCATCTGCAAATTAAATTTACATTCTTCGGAAAACTGATGTCCCTTTGATACTGTAATCCCGATATCCCCCAGTGACACATTCACAAGCTTTGTGAAAGGGAACACCAGTTGTTTTCACAAGCACGATGCCTAAATCAAAGGCTTCCTACTAATTGCTTTATATCACTCAATAACATTATATCAGCCACTTCACGTGTGTGTTTTTGGGCCATGAAACACTAACTGGAGAACGTCAAATCCACGAGACATTGGCATATTCAGCTAAGTGATACGACATTTTTACGAATTTCAAGGAAAATGTAATTAAAAATAAAGGTGGTTTTCAGTTGTGAACGGATCTTTATCTTTTTTCAAGTGCTGGTTTGTAGGGGTTTGATTGGTTACAGGATTTCATCATGAGCTGACATTGGTTGGAGAATTATTGGAAAAGCTAAGAGTACTGGACAGCTGTTTCGTCCTAGTTGGGGACTCTTCACGGTACGCACCCAGCGGGGTTCGAACCCAGGATCTTCTGGTTACAAGGCGAGCTCGTAGACCAATAAGCCACTGGGACCCGATCCAATGGCCCATGAATTCTAACTTCTTCTTTACCTTTTTTTCCTAACTCCATAATTGTCCACTCCCTTTGTTCATTTCCCTAAAGACCATCTGATGAGAGATTACAAAGATAGCTAAGACGGATTTGAAGAATGGAATTTTACTTCAAAGTTTTCAGTCATTCATCATCACTAACTATTTAGGAAAAATAAAGAAATGAATAGAATTCATCATCAGAAATAGTCAGATGATTAATTAATTAATTGTCTCCTTTGTGCAGTCATTTGTACAATATTCGCTAACATACCTTCCACCGTTTATATCTTTTAAGTTTATAAGTAAACGCTGGTATCCTACATTCTTATGCATCTCTAATATAGTCCTGATTTCTGTGGAAATTAAATTAATCAAGGAGGGAGAACCGTACCTATTGTCCTTAATTGTTAATTATCATTTATATTTTGGGAGATGAAACCAAAAGTCATGAAAATTTTACTTGATTGATGTATACATTTCTTGATGACTGGTATTCATTTGTCTGTCCGTTTGTTTGTTTATAACAGTAAGGAACAAATAATCACGTGAATTATTCAGACACCTTTTGGAAGTTAAAGAATATTATCTTCGTTTCAAGGTTTATTCCTATTATTATCCCATTCTCAATTATCCCAAGTAACCAGCGAGAAATCGAGTGGTCTCAAGTGTTTCGGTTCTCTGAGGTGATATTATGAAATTTTGGATTAATTTAAATTGTTAAATTTTCATCACAAGTTAACATCATTTGGAGAGATCACTGAAAACCAGGGTGCACCATGTCAAGGTGAAATATGTGCTCATTCAAAGAAGTTGGTCGGGGCAGCGGTATATCACGAGTTGACTAAATTATTATTCACGGGTCACTGAACTCTAGCCGAAGTGGCGGAATGGTCACTGAGCTTGGTCTTGTTACTCTAAGGTTTGGGTTTCGACTGCTTTCGGGGCTGTGGGTGCAAAATAGGAAGAAATAGGTGTCCAGTGCTTCATGATTTCCAGTGGTTCTCTGGGTGATATTAATCTGTGGCCAGATTTAAGATAAATCAAATCCCTACAAATTAAATTTTTTATATTATCATAAAATTTGGATGCTATACTTTGATATGGCCGCCGAGTAGACTAGGCTTATGATTTATTACCCCTTTTGGTACCCGTTTTATTCACTTTACTGAACTTTCACACTGTATAGCAAGCAGAACAGAATTATTGTTTTTCAGATTTGATTAGCTTCTATAACAGAGCAGTCCACAGGAAATGACTGGACAAATATCTGAAATCAGAAAAAAAACTTTGATTTTCACTTTCCATAAGCGTATTCTGGAATAATATCCAGCTTGGTTCTCCAGAGGAGAAAAGAAGAATAGTAGCAGCTACATCCTCGAACACCTTGTCAACTCTGGACATCGAGCACCTCCGCATGAATGATTCACAGGGCTACACAGAGTCCCTTAATATAGTACAAAAAGACTTCTCATACCCCATCTGTGCATAGCTCAAGCCTTGGCAATTCGAGATCTGCAACCGGACCTCCACATTCAAAAGCGCTACATACATTCACTCGCCCTACCGTGGCCAGAGTATAGTTCTTACTACAATTTTGCTTTTTTTATTATGTAAGCCTACTATTATTATCGTTAATATTATTGTTTTATTTTATTATCGTAATTATTCCCATCAAACATATTTTGTTATCATTCAATTACTGTACATTCTATTACATTACGCAATAAGTTTTTTGAGGACAGATTTCACCAGTATCTGATTAGTCTTATGATCTCGTTGTTAGATACAATTATGGTTGTACAGCTTGTAAAAATGAATCGTTCAAAAGAAAATTTTCTTCGCTGCTTACGTCCTTTTCCTCTGACTCGGTATGGGAATATTTTGTTCATACTCATTATTGCCGAAGACAGTAAAACAAAGGGAAGCCAACGTTTGAATAACCTTGGTTCAAAGTGGAGCATAGGGGTGCAACACTAATTCTGCTTGAAGTTATTCCTCGACCAAGCTAAATAACACAAAGTAACGGCCAACGTTTTCGGCGGTGAATAAATCGTCCGGAAGAGGGGGATACTTGAGGATAAGATACTTGAGTTGATGGGCGTCTTTTTCATTGTGGATGACAGCACCAACGATGACTGAGTGACACAAGGTGATGAACTTAGTGGTGGATCAGAAGCTGTTCTTGTTCGGCTCTCAGATAGTTGTCCAACTGCAAGATTACCACCACTGCTGTCTTTCACTACTAGTTCGGGTTTAGCACTATCATCTGATGATAGGTGGGCTACACGCTGATCAATTACACTGACTGTCTCACAAGTATGCACACCTTTTGGAACTGCATCTGCGTTCAATTCTACTTCACGTTGTAGTTGTACAGAACCTTTATTTAACTTAGCAGTAGTAGGCATATCCCTCATCTCATAATGATCAACCAAAGACAACTGTGAAGTATCATGATCATTATCACGAATATTCACTTTACCGTCAACTTCATCATTTTCAAACTCTTTAATAACAGAAGTAGACAATTTTGGTTCCTCCTCACAAATCATTAAAGTTTTTATGTCTTCACTCTGACTAGTTATACCTTTTAAACTTTTGGAGTCAGAACTGCACCCTGAAGCAGTAACTCTATTCTGTGACACTCTATTCAACAATGGCTTACCAGTTGCAACTACAGACTTCTTCACAGCACCGTTATCGTCACACAATTCGGAGTCAGACCTGGAGTTTACATTTAGCTTATCACTGAACTTGCTCACTGGTTCACAGTTCACTTCTGTATGCACCTCTTGCACACGTGTAAACCACAACCGTGTTTGTCTTGCATCTTGTAACTTATCTGTTGAGGATGTACTACGAAACCTGTTACACTCACTAGGTCTATATGCATTACTAGACATCATGGAGCCTTCTCGATATCCACCTCTCTGAGGCTTATTCGTCATCAATGAGTGCGTTTTACCCTCAGACTGCTCTATTCTAGGGGTGAGATCTAATAGACTGGAAAACTTGCTCATAGATTGATTGACGCTATCTTTTACCAGTTTCAGGATATCATCAAACTTTGGCTCGATACCCTCATCCTCCATACGGGAGCTAATCTTCACCCACTTCCTTTGCAGTCGAGTAGGTAGACGTCTTGCTATTACTTCTAGTATAAAACTCGAGTTGAGGTCACTCATGCGATTCATCGAAATCATTCCATTCTTGTAAATTAGCAAATTATCTAAAAACTCAGTGAGTGCCTGGGAGTCATCCTGTAATTGACCACCATTACCCTTAACAGCCTCGAATAATTTCCCTGCAATCATCGAAGGTCTTCCAAACCTTTGACGTAATATGCTCATAGCCTCGTAGTAGCCCTCTTTTGGCTTCATAAACTTACAACACTGTATAGCTCTTGCAGCATCTCCAGTGCAATATCTCATCAAATACATCAATTTCAATTCATCACTTAATAGAAAACTATTCAGCATGATCTCAAACTCCTTTACAAATTGTAAATAATCAGCCGGGTTTCCATCAAAACACCGTGGTTCAAATTTAGGGAGTTTGATGTTCCTATTATCCCTGAACGGCGAAACAGTAACATCAACCATGTCATGCTTAACATCAGACACATCGTTACAATTAACAGACAAGTCACCATGACTTACTTTCCTGTTTGCATCCAAGACACTCTGTCCCTTCTTTGACCCAGGCATTGTTGAACTTGACCCAATTCCAAAAATGTTCCAGATATTGCTTGTTCAAAGAGGACTTGAAAGGCACCAGGAAAATGAACGGCGACTATCCAAACTTTCACCAACTGTTTGAATCCGCCAGATCTGTTTCTATCGTCAGAAACTGTCAATCACGTCTCATAAACCGTTAATGCCCAGCTCTCGCTGCGCTCGGGCCCACGCTGTTCTTCGAAGATTTCGGAAACGCTTAGTTATAACGGACGCAAAAACCAAAACACTGATCTGCCGTGTGATATTTGTTTATTGTTACACCAACATATAAAAGGAATAAGCGAACTAAGGTCTGTAAACAAATATTACAATAATAAATCGTTATATTACTTCTGACGATATTTTACTCTTCTTTCTGAACAGCGACCGATGAGACGATGACTGTCGTATTGATGCCTCCGCGAAAATCGGGGAAGTTGATTTTGAGCAAACAACCAAGAATTGATCGTTCAATCTTCAACTCCATTGACAAAACTACTCCCAAACATTTCACTAGCACAACGCAACCGACTAAAAACACTGCGACCACGACCATGACCGCGATTATTACTACCACTACCACTACCACTAGCAATGGCACTAGCAATAGCAATGCCAATAGCAATAACAATACCAATGCCCATACCAATAGCACTACTGGTTATATCAATTACACTACTAGTTTCCACCTGCTTCTCTCAAGCTTATCTAGCCTTGTCCCAATGTTTATTATCAGCTGACCTGACTACTATCGTTTTGTCTGGAAAATGTGAGTAAATGTCCTGTTAGCCGACTGACAGTTTGCATGGTGTGAACACTGACTGGCTTTGTGATTCACGTTATCTCTTAGGTTATCTGGTAATTTTGAGGATTTCGATTTCGACTACAATGACTAGGAGAGCTTTTCCCCGAGTATGTTTTCCAGGTTAGCTGAGTCTGGCTTTCTTGTGTGGTCTGAGTGAGAGGAGCTGACTAGCTTCTGACGGAAATGTTCGCCTGTGCATTCCTACAGGCGAAGAAGGAGGCTAATTTTCACGTGAACACCCGGAAGGCATAACAGTGATGAAGACAATGTGAATCTGATAAGTCACCCGACACTATAAACAGGACAAAGGATTTCTTCTCACTCCCAATCGACACCATGTAGAAATTCCACTTCGCTGATGACTGACACTCAGCGTTTCGCAATATGCTCGACTGATTGTGGTATCAGGTTTTCACACAACTGAATCTTCTTGATGTGTGAGAATGAGTGAGTGAAAGTGTTGTGATATTGTTTTTCGTTTGTGTTGTTAGTGATGTGTGACATTGATCAGTGTTTCGCTAGGTGTGTTTCGTGTTCACATGTGCTAGCTAGCGTGGCTTCACAGTGAGTGTGAGATTGTTGGCTGAAGTGGGTTGGTTCGGATGTATGCATCCAGCACAGAGAGTGGGTGTGTAGTCGTAAATATCGGATGTGGCGAATATGCAGAGAGAAAGGGAGCTAGGCATTAATATATATATATATATATATATATATATATATATATATATATATATGTAAATATATATATTTATGTATATGTGGGAAACTTCTATAATAGAGTTCCTTGTGTTGCGAACCGACAATGACCTTGAGCCGACTAATGAGGAAATAGGAGGATCTTTGCATAAAATTTCATGTGTATTTACAGAAAAATGCATGAATACAACATTATACAGGATATTTCTCTCTAATATTAGATAAAAAGTTCTCTCAGTTATATTGAGGAGTATCAGTTTTTAAATTAAACCATTTTCTATACATATATTCCTGCAGATGACTGAAAATGACTTCCTTTTGAGAGCCATTTATAGCTCTGATTCTATTTTTAAGTCTTCCCCAGAAACCTTCGATTGAATTAGTATGGGTACCGGTTCTAGGGTCCATGAAGTCATCTGAATTGTTTACTCGATGGTGTATATATCCCAAATACGATAATTGGTTATATCCTGCCCATTCATCCGTATGAATGATTGTGCCTGGCAACACCAGTCTTTGAATAATAGGTACTAGTGTATCCGCACTCCTATGCGGAAGGAGTTCGATGAAACCTTTGCGAATCTGCGTGTCGTAAATACCAAGAACCCAAACGTTATTGACCCTAGCATGTCCCCGGTTATACTTCCTTTTTATAAGCACAGTTTCGTCGATATGCACAACGACACCCACTCCGCCTAGCACTTGCGGGATGGTATTTATTTTCCACGACGCTAAATATCTGCAAAACTGGAACCATTGCACAGTAGACGGGAAGGTATTGTCTGTCTGGGCTGCAGTTGATCTCACTCTGGTATTCAAAATCCAGTATTGACATAGAAACAGGATATTCGTCAACGAAAGTTTCGATTTTTCGAAGAAAGTTCCTAAAAGATAATCAACTAACAGTGTTACTTATCAGTGCGAACACTTGTTCGCTTCCTACACTGTGTACACCTGAATATATATCCATCAATGGCCTGCGTATACCACTGCAGTTTCATAGAAGCACCGCAACTACAAATCCGAGCATGTACTAATAACCCATTGTCTAAACAGTATTAAAAAACATGCTCTGGCTGAAATTTGCATCAGAGCAGATGCACACGTGTCATCTTCGCCCTAGAATGATGTAGAGGTTCCTCAAACAATCACTAGCATGCGTACAAGGTCATTGAACCCTGAAGTTTTGGGATGCTATCCTTAAAATTCGCCATATTAATGGCTCGCTCCCTTTCTCTCTGCATATTCGCCACATCCGAAATTTACGACTACACACCCACTCTCTGTGCTGGATGCATACATCCGAACCAACCCACTTCAGCCAACAATCTCAAACTCACTGTGAAGCCACGCTAGCTAGCACATGTGAACACGAAACACACCTAGCGAAACACTGATCAATGTCACACATCACTAACAACACAAACGAAAAACAATATCACAACACTTTCACTCACTCATTCTCACACATCAAGAAGATTCAGTTGTGTGAAAACCTGATACCACAATCAGTCGAGCATATTTGTGGTGTACGTAACAATGTGATTGTACACATTTTGGGTATTTGTAGAAATTATAGATATTGTACATAATTTTTTTTTAATACGCTTCTTGTGGAAATAAAGATAACTTCTGTGTACAATTGAAAAATACACTCTGCTGTTGGAGACTTCGTCTTCTCCCTGGTCATTTCTGCTTACTTGCTCAACTCACACCGTGTTGTATACTTCGGATTTATCGTAGGAGTCTACTACTCTCAACCGAAGACATTTCTACAACCGGAACACAGAAGAAAAAACACACGCAACCCAATCAATTACCGTACACGTGGATTATATACGTAATTTGTAGCAGAGGACTTAGATTTTATATCCAAGTAATCCTTTTTGTTGATACAACTCGTCACTGAATTTTTGGTAATATATTGTTATTTAACACTCCATTGACTTGGATTATTATTCTTATATTTATAATGTTAGTGAACTCTAGTATAAGTCCCCTACAAATTAATTGGTGAGCCCGATAAGAACACGGATTATTTTGGCATATTCATATTCTTATTTTTGCTATTTTGTATATTCATTGTGATTTTGTGTGTGGTTTATATTTGTATCCTAATTTGCACCAATAACCTCATATTTATAATGTCATCACCTCAGTCCGGTACATCAAACGAGCAGACAACTAATAGCGAGACAAATGCCACAATAAATGCCATCACTGATTTTCGTTTACCTCAATACGGTTTCGCAGAACCAAGGATTTGGTTTGCGGTAATTGAACCGTTGCTAGAAGCACGGGGCATTAAGTCCCAAATAGCCAAATATGGTATGGTGCTGGCAGAACTCCCTCCGTCAGTATTGACAGAAATCAGCGATTTCATCGAAGATCCTCCGACGGAACATCAATTTGATAAACTTAAAGCCCTCCTCATACAACGTACCAGTTTGTCGGATGAGAAAAGAATCCAACAATTGCTCACAGGCTGTGAACTAGGCCCACGTAAACCATCCCAGCTGCTCAGGCACATGCGCCAGTTAATCGGACATCATAAAGTAGACGAGGTAGTGCTGAAACAGATGTGGTTGCAACGTTTACCTAGAAATGTCCAGCAAATTTTAATCATCTCAGGAAAGTCGTATGACTTAGACCAACTAAGTGACATGGCAGATAGTATTATGGATGTTTTATCTGATAACACCATAAGTCACGTAGCATCTGATAGTGCCACACCGTGTCATTCCACACCCACGGCAGACACACCGATACTCGCCGCCATTGCAGACTTAGCGGCAAGGATTGACAAGTTGGAAACTAATAGGTCTGATCGACGAGTCCGGAGACGGAGTTCACAAAGAAGGTCACCATCACGACGACGATCCTTCTCACGACAGCGTTCTTACACGTCTTCTCGGGATAGCAATATATGCTGGTATCACTGGAAGTTTGGACGTCATGCCCTGAAATGTGTAAAACCGTGCAGCTTTAGCGAAGCCAACCAGGCTCAGGGAAACGCCTCAGCCAGACAGTGATGGCGACAGCTGTTACTGGCAAGCAAACAAGTCGCCTCTTCTATGTGAAGGATAAAACTTCAGACACTTTATTCCTGGTAGACACGGGAGCAGAAGTTAGCGTAATCCCTCCTTCACTATCCAGGCGATCTACACGGACACCCGGAAAACTGTCTCTCCGGGCAGCTAACCACACAAGCATACAGACGTATGGAGAGCAATCCCTCATACTGGATCTAGGTTTACGTCGGCGTTTCACATGGATTTTCATAGTAGCCGACGTCAGTCACGCCATCCTCGGAGCAGATTTCTTGAGTAATTTCAACCTGTTAGTTGACGTCAACAATAAAAAACTGATTGATAACAACACCCATCTAAAGATCCATGGAATTATCTCCAGCTATTCTGTCTATAATATCAGTATTGAAAGACCAGCAGATTGCCCTTTTTCCTCCCTACTTCACCGTTTCCCTAAAATTCTTAAGCCGTCGTACAACATCGAGGACGTCCCTCACACAGTTACTCACAAGATAGTTACTACGGGTCAACCAGTTCGTGCTCGTCCTCGTAGATTACCCCCGGACAAATTGGCAGCAGCCAAGGCAGAATTTGAACACATGATGCAGCTCGGCATCATCAGACCCTCCAATAGTCCTTGGTCTTCGCCCTTACACATGGTGCCTAAAGCTGATCATGATTGGAGGCCATGTGGGGATTACCGACATTTAAACAATGCCACAGTTCCCGACCGTTATCCTATTCCCCATCTTCATGATTTCTCCCTGACATTACACGGAAAAACCATTTTTTCTAAAGTAGACTTGGTCAGGGCCTATCACCAAATACCAGTTGCCCAAGAGGATATCGAAAAAACGGCCATCATCACACCTTTCGGTTTGTTTGAATTTCTCCGCATGCCATTTGGCCTAAAGAACGCAGCACAATCCTTCCAACGTTTCATGGATCAGGTCACACAAGGTTTGGACTTTGTATTTGTATATATCGATGACGTTTTAATTGCTAGCTCGTCGCCCGAAGAACATACTGATCACCTCACCATCTTATTTCAACGATTTGAGCAATATGGAGTCGTCATTAACCCCAAAAAGTGCATATTCGGTGTCTCCTCTATACAGTTTCTGGGACACCACATAACCGCGAATGGTATTACGCCTACGGAGGAAAAGATAGAGTCCATCAAAAACTTCCCCGAACCAGATTCACTCAAGAAGGTCAGACGTTTTTTGGGGATGTTTAATTTCTATCGGCGTTTCATTCCTTCGTGTGCCTCCATCGTCCAGCCGTTAACCGACCTCCTTAAAAATGATCCTAAAAAGTTTCAGTGGTCAGCTGAAGCACACGAATCATTTTGCAACGCAAAAGATGCCTTATCCAAAGTCACTATGCTATCCCATATCAACCCCGAAGCGTCGCTTATTTTGTGCACAGATGCCTCCCAAGTAGCTGTAGGGGCAGTATTACAACAAAAGATGAAGGGCGAAGTCACCCCACTCGCATTCTTTTCTAAGAAGTTGGAACCGGCTCAGACACGATACAGCACTTTTGGGAGAGAATTGCTGGCCATATATCTTGCAGTGAAGCATTTCAGTTACTTACTACAGGGCCGGCATTTCACTATTTTTACTGACCACAAGCCCCTGTGTCATGCTTTCACTACTTCACTCGATAAACACTCCCCTAGAGAAGCCAGACAGTTGGATTATATCTCCCAATTTTCAACCGACATCCAGTACATCAAAGGGGATGCGAACGTGGTAGCCGATTCTCTTTCAAGAAGTGACATTAACCAGCTTCAAACGTCGGTAGACATCAGTCTTGATCGTATGGCTCAATTACAAAGAGATGACGTTGAACTCCAAACCTGCCGCAGAAACTCTTCCTTACAGCTCAAAGATGTGCCTATCCCCTTATCAGATGCAACCATAGTCTGCGATGTATCTACCGGCACTAATCGTCCATTTGTCCCTCTCAGTTGCCGAAAAGCATTGTTCGAACATTTACATTCGCTTTCTCACCCTGGAGTACGCGCCACGGTCAGACTGATCAGCGAACGCTTCGTGTGGCCTAAAATGAACTCTGACATTCGGAGATGGGCACGAGAATGTCTCCAATGCCAATGCTCCAAAGTACACCGCCACACTATTACAACCCCGAAGACGTTTGAATTACCCGAAAGGAGATTTCAGCATATCCATATAGATATCGTGGGACCATTGCCAACATCAAGGGGATATACACATATCCTGACAGCGATTGATAGATTTACTCGTTGGGCTATTGCATGCCCCTTAAACGACATATCTGCTGAAAACGTTGCTTTAGTTTTTCTCGACCGTTGGGTGTCAAACTACGGTGTACCAACTACTATTACATCCGACCGCGGTCCTCAATTCCAATCGACACTCTTTCGCGAACTGACGAGACTTCTGGGAGTGAAACATATCTCCACAACAGCCTATCATCCGGCAGCGAATGGTCTAGTGGAAAGATTCCACAGACAACTGAAAAGCTCCCTGATGGCGCAGAATGATACATCTAAGTGGAGTGAATACTTACCTTTGATTTTACTTGGTATCCGATCTACTATCAAAGAAGATTTAGGATGTACACCGGCTCAACTTGTCTATGGCACCAACCTAACCTTGCCTGGACAGCTAGTCCCCTCAGCCGATTCCACAGACGTGAACATTGCCGACTTCACTAACCGATTAACTAGACAAATGCTTCAACTTCAACCAACAGCACCTCGACAATCTCCCCGACGAGATCAGATCAACAAACATCTACAAACTTGCAAATTCGTAAAAAAAAAAAAAAAAAAAAAAAAAAAAAAAAAAAAAAAAAAAAAAAAAAAAAAAAAAAAAATATTAAACGTTCAGACAAACACTTTACCGTGAACAAGAATGGAAAACGAGAGACTATTTCCATTGATCGAATCAAACCCGCATACACAGACAACGACTTTGAATCTACATCGGCAACTGCACATTCAAATAATCAAACATGTGATTCCACTCCACCGGCACCAAGTCTTATCCTCCCTCCATATCAAACACGTAGTGGTCGGCAAATCAGTAAACCGGCTCGCTACGTTCATTTTGAGGACTAATAAAAGAAAAATAATTAAAAATTATTATTATCTTTTTCGTTTAGACATTATTATCATGACCGTTAGTATTTCGTCGTAAACTTTGATGTTACTATCACTATTATTTATTTATATGTACCTCACCTAAAAAACAGGTATTGTCCTTTTCAGAAACTATCGATCTTTAATCCATATTTTTTTTTAATGTTTTCTTTCCCCTCCTCAATTACTGTCTATTTACATATTTTTCTTTATACATTAAAAATCTATGTTCATGATTAGTGCAAATTTAAGTGACATGACTTTCTATTTCAATTTTTATTGCTGAAACAATTCTATATGCTTTCAGACTTTACATGATTCACATACCTCCTCGCGTTTATGCATAATGTAATATATCCCTATTTTTATTCAAAAATTGTAATTACTATTATTATCTACTTCACAGTTTTACTTAACAATTTCCGGTGGTCTCTCCAGGCCTCTAGTGGGGGAGCCGTGTGGAGTAGGTAACAATGTGATTGTACACATTTTGTTTATATGTAGAAATTATAGATATTGTAAATAATTTATATTTAAAACGCTTCTTGTGGAAATATAGATAACGTCCGTGTACAATTGAAAAATACACTCTGCTGTTGGAGACTTCGTCTTCTCCCTGGTCATTTCTGCTTACTTGCTCAACTCACACCGTGTTGTATACTTCGGATTTATCGTAGGAGTCTACTACTCTCAACCGAAGACATTTCTACAACCGGAACACAGAAGACGCAACCCAATCAATTACCGTACACGTGGATTATATACGTAATTTGTAGCAGAGGACTTAGATTTAATATCCAAGTATTAATTTCAGTTGATACAACTGGTAACTGAATTTTTCGTAATATATTGTTATTCAACATTAAAATGACTTGGATTATTACTCTAATATTTATAAGGTTAGTGAACTCAAGTATAAATCCCCTACATATAGCGAAACGCTGAGTGTCAGTCATCAGCGAAGTGGAATTTCAACATGGTGTCGATTGGGAGTGAGAAGAAATTCTTTGTCCTGTTTATAGTGTCGGGTGACTTATCAGATTCACATTGTCTTCATCACTGTCATGCCTTCCGGGTGTTCACGTGAAAATTAGCCTCCTTCTTCGCCTGTAGGAATGCACAGGCGAACATTTCCGTCAGAAGCTAGTCAGCTCCTCTCACTCAGACCACACAAGAAAGCCAGACTCAGCTAACCTGGAAAACATACTCGGGGAAAAGCTCTCCTAGTCATTGTAGTCGAAATCGAAATCCTCAAAATTACCAGATAACCTAAGAGATAACGTGAATCACAAAGCCAGTCAGTGTTCACACCATGCAAACTGTCAGTCGGCTAACAGGACATTTACTCACATTTTCCAGACAAAACGATAGTAGTCAGGTCAGCTGATAATAAACATTGGGACAAGGCTAGATAAGCTTGAGAGAAGCAGGTGGAAACTAGTAGTGTAATTGATATAACCAGTAGTGCCATTGGTATGGATATTGGTATGGGTATTTTTATGGTATAGCTTTTGATATTGGTATTGCTAATGGTAGTGTTAGTGGTGGTGGTAGTATTAGTGGTAGTGGTAGTAATATTCGCGGTCATGTTCTTGGTCGTAGTGTTTTTAGTCGGTTGCGTTGTGCTAGTGAAATGTTCGAGAGTAGTTGGTTAGATAATTTTATGGGAGAGGGGAGATTTTGTGCGGGATCAGGATATACTACTTATTAACAAGCGGTGATCTCAACGGATTGCAGAGCGCTGGTCTTGAGAACTGTGATTCGAGTATTTTGGTTGCTGTTCATTTGATGTGTGAGGGTGTTTTATGCGTGGTGTGTGTGTGTGTGTGAGTGTGTGTCTCGTGAGGAGTACTTCGTCGAGATGTGCAAATGTGTGTGTGTGTGTGAGTGGAATGAGAATTAATTTGTAAGTGTGTAGTGTGTGGAATGGTGGTGTCGTGACGTGAGTGAGGAAAGGATAGATGGTTGTCAGTATGTAGTAATTTATTTTAATCGTAATATTAGTATTTGGAGATGACCGAATTACAAGAATCCAACTTAAACACAGAGAGGGAAGAACTCAGGAATTTGTATTTAGCGGAATTATTATTCAATTCATATATGAAATATTAACAATCAACAGTAAGTATTTGAACAATGCCGAGATTGATATTGTCAATCACCACATCCGCCACACGTCGAATGTCTCCTTGCGTATTTATAATGATATCGCGGTTTGCTTGCCAGTCTCTGCGATCTTCTAACTGATTCTGTGATATCATTTCCATCAGTATCATCTAGACTTATTTCTGAATTATCTACAATGTCAGGATTAGTAGCGGAGTCATTATAATCATAATCGGAACGACCTACCTCATTTATTCTCATTTTATCCAAGGGTCTGTTATGAACCGAATTATCTCCAATGTCTAATATCTTCACCATTCGATTTCCCATTCTTTGTAGTATGATACCAATAGAAGATCTATAATCATTCCCTTTGTAATAATGTACATCAGAAGTCGTGGACATCAGATGCTTTCTGAGAATTCGAGATTTGAATAGTTTTGCAGGACTTTTATGAGTATTTGTATGCTCCGCATTGAGATATTGAAGTAAGAAGTTATCCACACATCTCTCTAGCTCATCAAAATTTTGAGGACTCATTGATGCTATAGCACTCTTCAATGTTCGTACAAAATTTTCTGCCAACCCGTTTGACTGAGGATGACGTGGTGCTGTGTACAAATGACGACAACCTATATGTTTGAGCCAATCATTGAAGTTCTTCTCCGTAAAATGAGTACCATTGTCAGTAACTAAGACATCTGGAATTCCTTCTCGACTAAAAATCTTTCTCAACGCTCTGTGAGTGAATTTGGCATTAGGACTATCTGTAATGATGACTTCTGGCCATCTAGAATAAGAATCCACAATAACTAAAGCATAATATGAATTTAAGAATGGACCACAGTAATCTGCATGAATACGCTGCCAAACCTCACAAGATGCAGGCCACGGTGTCCACGATGACTTCCCATAGGACATTTTATGTGAACAGCTAGAACAGCTCTTTGATCTTTTGTTAATGTCAGCATCAATTTCCGGCCACCAGCATGTTAAGCGTGCTAATGATTTCATCTTATCAGCTCCTAGATGAGCAGAATGTAGATCATCCAAAATCGCAGATCTTAATGTTGGAGGAAAAATAATTCTGTCATTCAGACATAGAAATCTTTCAGGATGGACTGAAATCTCGTCTCTTCGCTTATAAAAGTCTGGAAATCTTCGCTTACACTGAACATTCCAACCTCTTTTTGTTGCATTTATAACGCATCCGTAATATTTCCGAGTATCATTTATAAGTCGAACTCGATCCACCGGTAACGGCTGGACTAATAAGCAATCATTATCATTAGCAACATTTTCAAATAATGAATAACGAGATAAGAAGTCTGCATGAGGTATATCCTTTGCCGATCTGTGTTCAATAGTGTAATCATTTGCACTTAGTTCTAAACTCCATCTTTGAACCATAGCAGCAGATGATTTATTCAAAGATTTTTCTGGATTGTAAATGAATTTCAAAGCTTGATGATCAGTATTTATATGAAACTTAGTACCAAACAGATACTTGTGCAAGCGTCTTATTGCCCATACAACTGCTAGAGCTTCTTTCTGGGTTTGTGAGTACCCTTGTTCACTCTTACTTAGACGTCTTGAAATACAAATAACAGGTTGTCCATTTTGCTCAAGTACTGCACCTATACTCATAGGAGAAGCATCTGCAGTGAGAACAGACTTATCTTTCGATGAAAAAGGTCTTAAGAAAGCTTGTTTATTAAGAAACTCCAAAGTTTTCCGCAAGATATTCTCATGTTGTTGTTCCCACTTAAACTGTTTACTGGAGACAATCTCAAAAAGTGGAGATAACCGTTGAGTGAAGTTGGGAATGAATCTGGAGTAAAACTGAAGAGTACCTATCCATGATCTCAACGATGACATATTACTAGGTGACGGTGCTTGAATTAGAGGTGCCAAACGACTAGTATCAGGTCTGAAACCTTCGGAGTCTACTGTGTATCCCAAGCATGATACAGACGACAAAGTGAAATGGCATTTAGATGGATTAACAAGAACATTATTCTCACATAAACGCCTGAACAGTTTTAAAAGACGTTCATTATGCAATTCGATATTAGGACCATGAACTATAATGTCGTCTTGGTATGACTCAACACCATCTAATCCATCTATCATTTGATTTATTACATTTTGAAATATTGCAGGTGAAACCTTTAAACCAAAAGGCAAGAACTTATACTTTAACAATCCAAATGGAGTATTAATGTTTGTTAATGCACTAGACGTCTCATCAAGAGGAATTTGCAAATAGGCATCTTTTAGATCTATTTTGGAAAAGTATCTTGAGCCATGTAGCTTGTAGAGAATGTCTTCAGTTTCTAGAGTAGTGCAACTTTGCTGTAGTAGACGACTATTGAGTGTAAGGCGGTAGTCACCACAAATTCTAGGTGTTTTTCCATCAGCCTTTAGTGGCGTAACAATAGGAGTAGCCCAATTTTTAGACTCAACTGGCATAAGTATGCCTTGCTCAACCAACTTGTCTAACTCTTTCTTAACTGCATCACGCAATCCATATGGAATTAATCGGCGTTTCAGGAAGATAGGATCACCCTCTATTTCAAGATGGATGGGCTGAATCTTCATACCACCTACACTCTTTGAACATTGGAGAAGTAATTCTCTGAACAAAGATTCATCAAACAACTCAGTACAAAGTGAAATTTCGACATTTAACAATCTAAGGACTTTTAATCCCAATAAAGATGGACCATGAACACTAACAATAAAGGGGATATTCACAAAATTTCCACTGTCTGATTTCAAACAAATGTTAGTAGCACCGATAAGAGGTAATTTATGACCAGTTATGCCTGTAATTGAACTAGTAGTAGGGTCTATTTGGACATTCTTACAAATCGATTGTAAATCTTTCTTAGAAATTATAGATTCAGTACTCCCAGTATCAATTATAAAACAATGGGACTTGCCTGAACTTGTAGTGAAGGTTCTCACTACATGAGATTGAGTATTGGGAAAATTTTTAGACTCAACTGGCATAAGTATGCCTTGCTCAACCAACTTGTCTAACTCTTTCTTAACTGCATCACGCAATCCATATGGAATTAATCGGCGTTTCAGGAAGATAGGATCACCCTCTATTTCAAGATGGATGGGCTGAATCTTCATACCACCTACACTCTTTGAACATTGGAGAAGTAATTCTCTGAACAAAGATTCATCAACACAACTCAGTACAAAGTGAAATTTCGACATTTAACAATCTAAGGACTTTTAATCCCAATAAAGATGGACCATGAACACTAACAATAAAGGGGATATTCACAAAATTTCCACTGTCTGATTTCAAACAAATGTTAGTAGCACCGATAAGAGGTAATTTATGACCAGTTATGCCTGTAATTGAACTAGTAGTAGGGTCTATTTGGACATTCTTACAAATCGATTGTAAATCTTTCTTAGAAATTATAGATTCAGTACTCCCAGTATCAATTATAAAACAATGGGACTTGCCTGAACTTGTAGTGAAGGTTCTCACTACATGAGATTGAGTATTGGGAAAATTTTTAGACTCAACTGGCATAAGTATGCCTTGCTCAACCAACTTGTCTAACTCTTTCTTAACTGCATCACGCAATCCATATGGAATTAATCGGCGTTTCAGGAAGATAGGATCACCCTCTATTTCAAGATGGATGGGCTGAATCTTCATACCACCTACACTCTTTGAACATTGGAGAAGTAATTCTCTGAACAAAGATTCATCAACACAACTCAGTACAAAGTGAAATTTCGACATTTAACAATCTAAGGACTTTTAATCCCAATAAAGATGGACCATGAACACTAACAATAAAGGGGATATTCACAAAATTTCCACTGTCTGATTTCAAACAAATGTTAGTAGCACCGATAAGAGGTAATTTATGACCAGTTATGCCTGTAATTGAACTAGTAGTAGGGTCTATTTGGACATTCTTACAAATCGATTGTAAATCTTTCTTAGAAATTATAGATTCAGTACTCCCAGTATCAATTATAAAACAATGGGACTTGCCTGAACTTGTAGTGAAGGTTCTCACTACATGAGATTGAGTATTGGGAAAATTTTTAGACTCAACTGGCATAAGTATGCCTTGCTCAACCAACTTGTCTAACTCTTTCTTAACTGCATCACGCAATCCATATGGAATTAATCGGCGTTTCAGGAAGATAGGATCACCCTCTATTTCAAGATGGATGGGCTGAATCTTCATACCACCTACACTCTTTGAACATTGGAGAAGTAATTCTCTGAACAAAGATTCATCAACACAACTCAGTACAAAGTGAAATTTCGACATTTAACAATCTAAGGACTTTTAATCCCAATAAAGATGGACCATGAACACTAACAATAAAGGGGATATTCACAAAATTTCCACTGTCTGATTTCAAACAAATGTTAGTAGCACCGATAAGAGGTAATTTATGACCAGTTATGCCTGTAATTGAACTAGTAGTAGGGTCTATTTGGACATTCTTACAAATCGATTGTAAATCTTTCTTAGAAATTATAGATTCAGTACTCCCAGTATCAATTATAAAACAATGGGACTTGCCTGAACTTGTAGTGAAGGTTCTCACTACATGAGATTGAGTATTGGGAAAAGTTGAAAGAGACATCGACTGCATTTTACAAGATAAATTGGAAGAATTATCAGGATTGTGAGCAACATAAGTATTCGAACTTCTGCAAACAGTCTTGATGTGTCCAACTTTACCACATTTATGGCACTTAGCACCCCGAAAACGGTAAGTGCTTCGTAGATGTAACTTTCCACAGGAAAAACACGGTTTAATGTTTTTGATCTCTGTCTGCATTCTATTACCTGTGGACGGCAGTTTGGATTGCTTTCCATGACCACTTGTATTTTCGACTTTAGAAAGCATAACATCAGATACTGACGTAGTGGGAGCAGAGTATTCACTATTGACATCTTCATATGTAATACATAAATCTTTAGCAGTTTGAAAGGTACAAGAAGGAATCTGAATTAACTCTTTCTCTAACTTAGGAATATTGATTCCAGCAATTAGACGATCACGTAGTTGAGTATGCAGCTGATCTCCAAAGTTACACTTTGAAGCTTGAATCTGAAGTTGAAGAATGAACTCTCGAATATTCTGGTTGGGAGCACGAACCAGTTTGTTGAAGTGAGCCCTCCCTCTGGTCTCAAATGTAGTTACATGAAAGTGATTTATAAGAGTTCACGTAGTTTATAATATGGCAGAGAAATTGGTTTTTCTGGAAATGACAGAGTCTTTACTAGGCTATATGCATCTAGCCCAATAGCAGTGATGAAATATGCTGGAATTTTGTCATCCCGAACATTCTTTGGAATGCAACACGCATCGAAACATTCCAAATAATCAGCAATCTCCTGGGGAGACCCATTAATGGGTAATTTTCCCAAGTTATTTAGTACCATCGCGACGCCAATTTGTAGTAATTTATTGTAATCGAACTATTAGTATTTAAAGATGACCGAATTATACGAATCCAAACAAAACACAGAGAGGGAAGAACTCAAGAATTTGTGTTTAGCGGAATTATTACGCAATTCATATAGGAAACATTAACAATCAACAGAAAGTATTTGCAAAATACAGAGATAGATATTGTCAATCACCACACAGTTCCATTCAGAAGGTTCGATAGGGAACCTGTTGACCACTCTCCGGAGGCGTCAATCGTTCGCTACGTCGGGCAGCCTTTCTCACCACTTCGCTCCACCACACTCAGATTTTGACAACTCCCTCCAAGTCATCATCAAGCTGCCGCCAACATCTCAATAAATATATATATATACATATAAATATATATATACATATGCATAAATATACATGCGTATATATACACATATGTATATAAATATACAGATATAGATATAGATATATCAATGCATCACTCCCTTTCTCTCTGCATATTCGCCACATCCGAAATTTACGACTACACACCCACTCTCTGTGCTGGATGCATACATCCGAACCAACCCACTTCAGCCAACAATCTCAAACTCACTGTGAAGCCACGCTAGCTAGCACATGTGAACACGAAACACACCTAGCGAAACACTGATCAATGTCACACATCACTAACAACACAAACCAAAAACAATATCACAACACTTTCACTCACTCATTCTCACACATCAAGAAGATTCAGTTGTGTGAAAACCTGATACCACAATCAGTCGAGCATATTGCGAAACGCTGAGTGTCAGTCATCAGCGAAGTGGAATTTCTACATGGTGTCGATTGGGAGTGAGAAGAAATCCTTTGTCCTGTTTATAGTGTCGGGTGACTTATCAGATTCACATTGTCTTCATCACTGTTATGCCTTCCGGGTGTTCACGTGAAAATTAGCCTCCTTCTTCGCCTGTAGGAATGCACAGGCGAACATTTCCGTCAGAAGCTAGTCAGCTCCTCTCACTCAGACCACACAAGAAAGCCAGACTCAGCTAACCTGGAAAACATACTCGGGGAAAAGCTCTCCTAGTCATTGTAGTCGAAATCGAAATCCTCAAAATTACCAGATAACCTAAGAGATAACGTGAATCACAAAGCCAGTCAGTGTTCACACCATGCAAACTGTCAGTCGGCTAACAGGACATTTACTCACATTTTCCAGACAAAACGATAGTAGTCAGGTCAGCTGATAATAAACATTGGGACAAGGCTAGATAAGCTTGAGAGAAGCAGGTGGAAACTAGTAGTGTAATTGATATAACCAGTAGTGCCATTGGTATGGATATTGGTATGGGTATTTTTATGGTATAGCTTTTGATATTGGTATTGCTAATGGTAGTGTTAGTGGTGGTGGTAGTATTAGTGGTAGTGGTAGTAATATTCGCGGTCATGTTCTTGGTCGTAGTGTTTTTAGTCGGTTGCATTGTGCTAGTGAAATTTTTGAGAGTATTTGGTTAGATAATTTTATGGGAGAGGGGAGATTTTGTACAGGATCAGGACATACTACTTATTAACAAGCGGTGATCTCAACGGATTGCAGAGCGCTGGTCCTGAGAACTGTGATTCGAGTATTTTGATTGCTGTTCATTTGATGTGTGAGGGTGTTTTATGCGTGGTGTGTGTCTCGTGAGGACTACTTCGTCGAGATGAGCAAATGTGTGTGTGTGAGTGCAATGGGAATTATGTTGTAAGTGTGTAGTGTGTGCAGAATGCTTGTGTCATGAGGGACGTAAGAAAATGAGGGTTTATGAAAGTCATTTGCACAAGGTTGGATAGGGAACCTGTTGACGACTCTCCGGAGTCATCAATCGTCCGCTACGTTTGGCGGCCACTTTCACCACTTCACTCCACCACACTCAGTTCTTGACAACTCTAATTCAAGTCATCATCAAGCTTCCTCCAAACTGTCCCTCTGTGGATATATATATATATATATATATATATATATATACATTACCACATGCATCGCTTATCAATAATCAGCACATCCTGATCCAGCACAAAATCTCCCCTCTCCCATAAAATTATCTAACCAACTACTCTCAAACATTTCACTAGCACAACGCAACCGACTAAAAACACTACGACCACGACCATGACCGCGACTATTACTACCACTACCACTACCACTAGCACTAACAATACCAATACCGACACCAATATCCATACCAATAGCACTACTGGTTATATCAATTACACTACTAGTTTCCACCTGCTTCTCTCAAGCTTATCTAGCCTTGTCCCAATGTTTATTATCAGCTGACCTGACTACTATCGTTTTGTCTGGAAAATGTGAGTAAATGTCCTGTTAGCCGACTGACAGTTTGCATGGTGTGAACACTGACTGGCTTTGTGATTCACGTTATCTCTTAGGTTATCTGGTAATTTTGAGGATTTCGATTTCGACTACAATGACTAGGAGAGCTTTTCCCCGAGTATGTTTTCCAGGTTAGCTGAGTCTGGCTTTCTTGTGTGGTCTGAGTGAGAGGAGCTGACTAGCTTCTGACGGAAATGTTCGCCTGTGCATTCCTACAGGCGAAGAAGGAGGCTAATTTTCACGTGAACACCCGGAAGGCATAACAGTGATGAAGACAATGTGAATCTGATAAGTCACCCGACACTATAAACAGGACAAAGGATTTCTTCTCACTCCCAATCGACACCATGTAGAAATTCCACTTCGCTGATGACTGACACTCAGCGTTTCGCAATATGCTCGACTGATTGTGGTATCAGGTTTTCACACAACTGAATCTTCTTGATGTGTGAGAATGAGTGAGTGAAAGTGTTGTGATATTGTTTTTGGTTTGTGTTGTTAGTGATGTGTGACATTGATCAGTGTTTCGCTAGGTGTGTTTCGTGTTCACATGTGCTAGCTAGCGTGGCTTCACAGTGAGTTTGAGATTGTTGGCTGAAGTGGGTTGGTTCGGATGTATGCATCCAGCACAGAGAGTGGGTGTGTAGTCGTAAATTTCGGATGTGGCGAATATGCAGAGAGAAACGGAGCGAGCCATTAATATACCTTTATCTATATTTGTATAATTTTATATCTATAAATATATTTTTATATATATATTATTATTTTTATTATTGTTTCTCCCTTGGTTTCCTATTGGATCATAGGCTTCTTCTTTACTTCTCCATTTTCTTCTGTCTTCTGCTATAGTTTTCGCCTGCATCCATGTTAATCCATATTCTTTCAACTCCTCTTCACACGATCTCCTCCATGTCACCCTTAGACGTTTCACACGCCGCTTCCTTTTCGGATTCCACTCGAGGGCTTGGCGCGCGATGTCACCCAGCGGTCTCCTCAGCGGGTGTCCGATCCATCTCCACTTTCTCCTGCATATTTGTTGGGCAATTGGTTCTAGCTTTGTTTGTTCCCATAATTCCTTGTTGGTGATTGTTTCCGGCCATCTGATCTTCAGTATTGAGCGAAGACAGTTTTTAATAAAGGTCTGCAACCTTTTGGAAATATTCTTTGTGACCCGCCAAGTTTCTGATCCGTATAGAAGAACTGACTTTACGTTTGTATTGAAAATCTGAATTTTGTTGGTGATGCTGAGTGACGAAGATTTCCAGATTGATTTCAGGCTGATGAATGTGTTTCTCGCCTTCCCGATTCTCGCTCAATTTGACATCTTCGCCTCCTCTCCTCCTGCAGTTGAGACAATGCTCCCTAGATAAGTGAATGAAGTAACCTCTTTCAAATCCCTCCCGTTGGTGGTGATTGTCGTTGGATGTTGTTGCTGTTGTTGGTTGGTTATTTTCATAACCTCCGTCTTGTCTATGTTTACCTGGAGTCCTGTGTTCGCCGGCTGCTTCTTCGATCAGTTTGTCGGTTTTCGCTTGTAAGTCTTCGGTTGTGTGTGACATCAAACATAAGTCATCCGCGAAATCCAGGTCTTCTAGGTTCTTCACGTCGGTCCAGGATATTCCTGTCTTGTCGTTTCCCACAGTCTGACGCATAATCCAGTCCACCACAATTAGGAATATCATTGGTGATAGTAAGCACCCTTGTCTGACTCCTGTGTTTACTCCAAACGCCTCGCTGAGTCTTCCGTTGTGGATCACTTGGCAGCTGCCGTTGTCGTACAGCTGTTGAATAAGGTTGATGAATATTTGGGGTACGCCATAGTACTCGAGTAATTTCCAAATTACTTCACGATCAACGCTGTCGAAGGCCTTCTCAAAGTCTATAAAGTTGAGGTAGAGGTTTGATTGCCATTCCATGCTTTGTTCGATGATGATACGTAGAGTTGCAATTTGGTCAGTACATGATTTGCCTTTCCTGAATCCAGCTTGTTCTGGTCGGAGTTCTGTCTCCAGTGCGTCCTTTAATCTCTCCAGGATGATGCGACTCAGGATTTTACTTGGCGTCGATAGGAGCATGACTCCTCTCCAGTTCTTGCAGAGTGAGGCGTAAGTCACCCTTCTTTGGTAGTTTCACGAGGTAACCTTTCATCCAGCCAGTAGGCACCTTTCCCTCCTTCCAGACCTTTTGCAATAATGGAGTCAGCATGTCAGCTGTCGTCTCTGGTTCTGCTTTCAGTGCTTCAGGGGGTATTCCATCTGGTCCGGCTGTTTTTCCAGCTTTCAGAAGTTTGGTTGCGTTCAAGACTTCAGCTCTCGTTGGAGGATTGGTGTCAACTTGCAGTTGTGTGCGCGCTGTTGTTGGTATTTCTGGACGGGTTGCAGGTGATGGTCGGTTCAAGAGTCCTTTGAAGTGATCCGCCCATTGTTTAATCTGTTTTTCTTCCATGGTAATGGGCTTCCCTTGGCTGTCTTTTATAGGTTTCACTTGTGTTGGTCTCTTCCCGGATAGAGATTTGGTTATCTGATATAGTGTCCTCAGGTCCCTTTTGCCTGCTGCCTTTTCAGCTTCAGTAGCTAGATTGTCGTAGAATCGTCTTTTGTCCTTCCTAGCACTTTTCTTCACTTCTCTGTCCAATGCTTTGTAAGTTGAGCTCATCGTCTCCTTCTCCTGTCCGTCCTTGCTTTGAATCACTTTCTGTTTCACCATTCTCCTCTCTTCTATTAATTTCCAAGTGTCCGTTGAGAGCCATTCCTTGTCTTGTTTCTTCTTTCTTCCTAGAACCGTTGAACACGTTTCGTTGAGAATCGCCTTCAGAGACTTCCAATGTTCTTCCACGCATGATTCTTCAGTGCTGTCGCGTAGTGTTTCCTGCTTTGCTCTGACAGTTGCAGTGAAGGTGTCTTTTGTGGTTTTGTCCTTCAGTAATTGAGTGTTGAACTTGCATTGTGGCCTATCCCTAGCTATCCTCAAGGCTTTTAGTTTCACCTTGAAAGTCCCTTCTACTAGATAGTGGTCTGAACTCACATCTGCTCCTCTCTTTGACCTTGTGTCCAGTAGGCTCCGTCTCCACTTTCTTGAAATTGAGATGAAGTCTATTTGATTCTTGGTGTTTCCATCTGGTGAAATCCATGTCGTCTTGTGTATATCCTTGTGTTTGAACACACTACCACCAATCACCAAATCATTGAAGGCGCAGAAGTCTGAGAAGAGTTCACCATTGTCGTTCATCTCACCGAGGGCCTCACGACCCATGGTGAGTTCTCTTCCTGTGTTGTCTCGTCCCAGCTTCGCATTCATGTCGCCCATCAGGATTTTGATATCGCCATTTGAGACGTTGTCCATTATTGCTTGTAGTTGTCTGTAAAACGCCTCCTTCTTCTCTTGTTCTGAGACGTTTGTAGGCGCATAACATTGAATGATTGTAACTTTCCTTCCTTTTGAGTTGAACCTGGCTGTCATTATCCTGGAGGAGATTGGTTCTCACTGCATGAGAGCTATGGCTGCTGTTGATGACATCATGATGGCCACTCCCTCGGTGTGCTCATGGTTGTCCTCTAGGTGGCCGGAGTAGATTACTGTCTCTCCAGTAGGTAGTTGGCACCATCCAGTTCCGTTCCATCTGCTCTCGCAGATCCCCAACACTTCTATTCTGTACATTCTCATTTCAGCGGCTATCTGGGCAGCCTTTCCAGTTTCGTACATTGTGCGAACATTCCAGGTACCCATCCTTACTTTTGCTTTCATCGAAAGAAGGCACATCGGCTGACTGGCTTCCCGAAGGCTTTCACCAGGCTGCGTCATTTCACTTCCCCGATTCCAGCGAAAAGTAAGGTTATTGCCTATGTTTTCAGAATTTTTATTATATTTACTCGTTGAAGTTTCTGTAGCGATTTTGTTGTTTTACATAGGTGGAGTTGCAAAAACCACGCCCGAACCATCCCTGTTTACCAGGGCTAGGGACCACCGAGAAAACTAGTAAGTTAGTAGCCTAGCAAACAAGTATCTCCCGAGGTTTATATATATATATATCTACACATATATATGTATATGTATACATATGTATATATGGAGAGAGGGAGAGGTAGGAGGAAGCTTGGTGATGACTTGGAGGATAGTTGTCAAGATCTGAGTGTGGTGGAGTGAAGTGGTGAAAAAGGCCGCCCGACGTAGCGGACGATTGATTCCTCCGGAGAGTCGTCAACAGGTTCCCTATCCAACCTTGTGCAGAGGACTTCCAACCATCTCTCCATTTCTCACGCCACACACTACACACTTACAACATAATTCTAATTCCACTCACACTCACACACACACACATTTGCATATCTCGACGAAGTACTCCTCCTCTTGTACTTTCTTCTCTTGCTTCGCGTGCTACACGGAATGTGGCGACTTGAACTTCCGCACATTTGTGCAAAGTTTTATGTCGAAAACAGACAGACAGACTCCTCACGAGACACACACTCACACACACACACACACACCACGCATAAAACACCCTCACACATCAAATGAACAGCAATCAAAATACTCGAATCACAGTTCTCAAGACCTGTGCTCTGCAATCCGTTGAGATCACCGCATGTTTATAAGAAGTATATCCTGATCCCGCACAAAATCTCCCCTCTCCCATAAAATTATCTAACCAACTACTCCCAAACATTTCACTAGCACAACGCAACCGACTAAAAACACTAAGACCACGAACATGACCGCGATTATTACTACCACTACCACTACCACTTCCAGTACCACTAGCAATGGCACTATCAATACCAATACAAATACAAATACCCATACCAATATCCATACCAATAGCACTACTGGTTATATCAATTACACCACTAGTTTCCACCTGCTTCTCTCAAGCTTATCTAGCCTTGTCCCAATGTTTATTATCAGCTGACCTGACTACTATCGTTTTGTCTGGAAAATGTGAGTAAATGTCCTGTTAGCCGACTGACAGTTTGCATGGTGTGAACACTGACTGGCTTTGTGATTCACGTTATCTCTTAGGTTATCTGGTAATTTTGAGGATTTCGATTTCGACTACAATGACTAGGAGAGCTTTTCCCCGAGTATGTTTTCCAGGTTAGCTGAGTCTGGCTTTCTTGTGTGGTCTGAGTGAGAGGAGCTGACTAGCTTCTGACGGAAATGTTCGCCTGTGCATTCCTACAGGCGAAGAAGGAGGCTAATTTTCACGTGAACACCCGGAAGGCATAACAGTGATGAAGACAATGTGAATCTGATAAGTCACCCGACACTATAAACAGGACAAAGGATTTCTTCTCACTCCCAATCGACACCATGTAGAAATTCCACTTCGCTGATGACTGACACTCAGCGTTTCGCAATATGCTCGACTGATTGTGGTATCAGGTTTTCACACAACTGAATCTTCTTGATGTGTGAGAATGAGTGAGTGAAAGTGTTGTGATATTGTTTTTGGTTTGCGTTGTTAGTGATGTGTGACATTGATCAGTGTTTCGCTAGGTGTGTTTCGTGTTCACATGTGCTAGCTAGCGTGGCTTCACAGCGAGTGTGAGATTGTTCGCTGATGTGGGTTGGTTTGTGGCGAATATTTTACTCTTTTAGCTTTGTTATCGAAATTCAAGTAGAAAATAATGTACGAAATCAATTTATTTACAGGAAGAGTGTATTAAATTTTGGTTACCTGGGTTTACAAAGTTCCAAAGTGCACAATAAACGTTAGAGACTTCAGAGGGGCTGCGGGAATGCTGCTCCAGTTCTAATTCTCCAATGTTGACGTTTCCGGAGGTCGACCAAAGTACGTAGGAAGAACTACGGTGCTCCTGCAAACATTTCAGATAGAAAGCAGGCGAATAAAATTGATCGACGGCAGTTGGGATGGTGGAGAAGACGGAGAGTCGAAGGCAGAATTATATATTTACCCAAAACCCGAAGTAAAGTTCAAAGTACAGAGTTTATGGTTAAAACAAAGTGATGTACAATATGTTCATTTCTTACATAGTAGTAAAATTTGGATAAGTTTATTTTTGAGGACTCCACAGGGCTCCGCCTCTTAGAGGTCCGGAGGACCATCAGTACTGTCCTCGTGGACGATTACATGAATATAAGCAATATAAATAAGGGACAATGTCAACAATAAGGATAACAAAAAATAACAACAACAACAACAATAAGGATACAAAGTTAGATCAGGATGTATGGAATGCATCCGTGTCGTATAAAGTTTAGCACATACAAGCACATACAGGAATTTAAAAAAAATCAAAACTTGTTATAATTTTAAATAAAAAATTTATGTACATAATAAACCATGACATGTTCGTTAACATTTGTGAAATTCATATATAAATATATATATACATATACTTGGTGAATGCGTGTGCTTGCAGTACAGTTAACGAACAGCAAACAATAATACTAATAAATATTTATGGTTATAATGAAATGAATGTCAACAACAATAGTAATGAGAAGTATGTCTAAATGAGGTTAACGTACTTTTTTTATGTCAGTCAATAAAATGAACATAGCGGGCAGGTTTACAGATCTGCCGTCCACTGCGTGTCTGTACAGGGGGAAGTGTGAAGAGCGGGAGAGTTGGAGTTGCATTGACTTTCTGATTGTTTATTGGTGCCGGCGTTGCTAGTGTTTCATATTCGCTGTCGGTGTACGCTGGTTTAAGACGACCGATAGAAACAGTCTCCGGTTTACCATGTTTGTTCAGCGTGAAGTATTTATCGGTGCGTTTAAGTACTAGAAAAGGACCTTCATATGGATGTTGTAAACCTTTTCTAATGGCATCGACGCGAACAAATACAAATTTGCTAGTGAGTAGATTCTTGTTAACTTGAGCTTTCTGAAGTGATTGGCGAGGGGCTACTGGTCGAAGCTGGAGCATTTGCTGGGTAAGGCGGTTGGTGAAGTCGGAGATATTTACTTCAGTTGAATCATTAGACGGAACTAACTGACCAGGCAATGTGAGGGTAGTACCATACACAAGTTGAGCTGGTGTACATCCCAAATCTTCTTTTACAGTTGATCGGATACTGAGAAGAACTAATGGTAGGTGTTCACTCCACTTAGATGAGTCAGCTTGTGCCATAAGCGAGCTTTTCAGTTGTCGATGGAAACGTTCCACCAGACCATTCGCTGCAGGATGATAAGCTGTAGTGGAGATATGGTTCACTCCAAGGAGTCTCGTAAACTCTCGAAACAGAGTTGATTGAAATTGAGCTCCTCGGTCTGTTGTAATAGTTGTGGGTACTCCGTAGTTTGACACCCAGCGATCTAAGAAAACCAAAGCGATATTTTCTGCAGATATATCGTTGAGTGGACAAGCAATAGCCCATCGGGTAAATCGATCAATCGCAGTAAGTATATGAGTAAATCCTCTGGATGGCGGTAATGGTCCAACAATATCTATATGAACGTGTTGAAATCGTTTATCCGGTAAATTGAACTGTTTTGGAGGTGTGACGGTATGATGATGTACCTTGGATCTTTGACATTGCAAGCATTGGCGGGCCCATTTCCGAATATCGGAGTTCATCTTGGGCCAAACAAAACGCTCGCTGATCAACTTGACCGTAGCACGCACTCCAGGATGAGACAATGAATGTAGATGTTCAAACAAAGGTTTTCGACAACTTAGTGGAACAAAAGGTCTATGAACGCCCGTTGAAACGTCGCAGACGATAGTTGTATCAGACAGGGGAATAGGTACATCCTGCAACTGTAGGGAGGAGTTTCGTCTACAAGTATGGAGTTCGGCGTCATTTTTCTGCAGCTTGGCAATATTGTCTAAGCTAATATCTATCGAAGATAGGTGATTAACGTCACATCGAGACAAGGAATCGGCTACGATATTGGAATCTCCTTTGATGAACTGGATGTCTGTTGAGAATTGTGAGATGTAATCCAGTTGTCTGGCTTCTCTCGGAGAGTGTCTGTCCAACGAAGTGGTGAAAGCATAACAAAGAGGCTTATGGTCGGTTAAGATAGTAAAATGTCGACCTTGTAGTAAGAAGCTGAAATGTTTCACTGCTAGGTAGATGGCTAACAGTTCTCTGCCAAAAGTGCTGTAACGAGTTTGCGCAGGTTCCAATTTCTTGGAGAAGAAAGCAAGTGGAGTGATGTCATTATTGAACTTTTGTTGTAAAACTGCTCCCACTGCTACCTGCGATGCATCTGTACATAAAATGAGTGAAGCTTCTGGGTTGATGTGAGATAACATTACAACGTTGGATAAGGCATCTTTTGCATTATTAAATGCTGCTTTTGCTTCTTCAGACCACTGAAATTTCTTCGAATTGCATCTAAGTAGGTCGGTCAGTGGCTGAACTATGGAGGCACATGATGGAATAAAACGTCGGTAGAAGTTGAACATCCCGAGAAAACGTCTAAGTTTCTTTAAGGAATCAGGTTCGGGAAAGTTCTTAATAGTTTTTATCTTATCTTCGGTAGGTCTGATGCCTTCGGCAGTTATTCGATGTCCTAAGAATTCAATGGAAGGGGAACCAAAAATACATTTCTTTGGATTGATAACAACTCCAAATTGTTCAAACCTTTGAAATAACAGGCTTAAGTGTTGCATATGTTCTTCCATCGATGAGCTGGCAATTAAGACATCGTCGATATATACAAAGACGAAATCAAGACCTTGGGTAACTTGGTCCATAAAACGCTGAAATGTTTGAGCAGCATTCTTTAGTCCGAAAGGCATTCTCAAGAATTCGAATAATCCAAAAGGCGTGATAATTGCTGTTTTTGCAATGTCTTCTGGAGCGACTGGTATTTGATGATATGCCCTGACCAAGTCAACTTTAGTAAAAATGGTCTTTCCATGTAAGGTCAAGGAGAAGTCGTGGAGATGAGGTATAGGATAACGGTCTGGGACCGTAGCGTTATTCAAAGCGCGATAATCTCCACATGGTCGCCAGTCGTGATTAGTTTTAGGTACCATATGCAAAGGTGAAGACCATGGACTGTTAGATGGTCGTATGATGCCTAGCTGCATCATATGTTCGAATTCCGACTTAGCTGCTGCTAGTTTATCGGGTGGTAACCGTCGTGGACGTGCCTTCACAGGTTGTCCTGTTGTGATGATCTTATGCGTAACTGTATGAGATATATCTTCGACGTTGTATGATGGTTTAAGGATTTTAGGAAATCGTTGCAATAAAGCAGAGAACATTTCACTCTCCGGCTTTTCTATACAGATGCTATGAACAGAGTAGTCACATGTAATACCGTGGATCTTGAGTTGGGTGCAATTGTCAACCAGTTTTTTCTTGCTGATATCAACCAACAGATTGAAGTGACTTAGGAAGTCTGCACCTAGTATAGCGTGACGTACGTCAGCTACTATGAAGATCCATGTGAAACGTCGGCGTAGTCCTAAGTTTAAAATCATTGACTGTTCGCCATACGTCTGTATGTTGGTTTGGTTGGCAGCACGGAGTGAAAGTTTTCCAGGTATTTTGGCTGATCGCCTGGATAGTGAGGGGGGAATAACACTGACCTCGGCGCCTGTATCTACCAGGAATAATGTGCCGGTAGTCAAATCCCTCACATAGAAAAGGCGACTGGGGTGATTGCCAGTAACAGCCGTCGCCATTACTGTCTGGCTGGGGAGTTTCCCTGAGATGAGTTACTACTGTTGTACATACACGGTCGAAGACACTTCAGGGCATTATGCCCATACCTCCTATGATACCAACAAATGTTACGGCTTTGAGACGGTGTTCTAGAACGTCGTCTAGATCTTGATCGCCGTTGCTTGGATACCGTATGTGACTGGTTCCTTTGTGCTCGAAGCTCAGACACTTCCAGTCGTAAGTCTTGCATTTGAGATGTTAACTGGGAAAGTAACCAAAACAGTGGTGCGTCCTTCATAGATGTGGAATCCGGCAAGGCGGTAACAGGAGAGTTCTGTGTCACTTCGCCTTTATGAAGTTCTTCGGGAATAGTGGTACGTTTATATGGAGCCATTGTCAAAAAAAATATTTAAGTATAGAGATATACAAAATAGCAAAACTTGTGGTAACAAAAATTAAAGCAATGTGAGTTTATAAAGCCAAAATAGCAACAAAAATGTTCAAAACGAGTTAACTATCGAAACAAAAAGGTTCGAAACGGGCTTACCAATTATTGTGGTGGACCTTTCAATCGGTTAGCTCAGTTACCCAAATTCAAATAGAAAATAAAGTACCAAATCAGTTTAGTTACGGGAAGAATGCATTAAAGTTTAGTTACTTGGCTTTACAAATATCCAAAGTCCACAATAAACGTAATAGACTCCAGGTTCTGCAGGAAGGCTGCTCCAGTTCTAATTCTCCAATGTTGACGTTTCCGGAGGTCGACCAAAGTACGTAGGAAGAACTACGGTGCTCCTGCAAACATTTCAGATAGAAAGCAGGCGAATAAAATTGATCGACGGCAGTTGGGATGGTGGAGAAGACGGAGAGTCGAAGGCAGAACTATATATTTATTCAAAACCCGAGGTAAAGTTCAAAGTACAGAGTCTATGGTTAAAACAAAGTGATGTACAATATGTTCATTTCTTATATAGTAGTAAAATTTGGATAAGTTTATATTTGAGGATTCCACAGTTTTCGGTGTGGAGAGAGGGAGAGATAGGAGGAAGCTTAATGATGACATGGAGGAGAGTTGTCAAGATCTGAGTGTGGTGGAGTGAAGTGGTGAAAAAGGCCGCCCGACGTAGCGGACGATTGATTCCTCCGCAGAGTCGTCAACAGGTTCCCTATCCAACCTTGTGCAGAGGACTTCCAACCATCTCTCCATTTCTCACGCCACACACTACACACTTACAACATAATTCTCATTCCACTCACACTCACACACACACACATTTGCATATCTCGACGAAGTACTCCTCCTCTTGTACTTTCTTCTCTTGCTTCGCGTGCTACACGGAATGTGGCGACTTGAACTTCCGCACATTTGTGCAAAGTTCTATGTCGAAAACAGACAGACAGACTCCTCACGAGACACACACTCACACACACACACACACACCACGCATAAAACACCCTCACACATCAAATGAACAGCAATCAAAATACTCGAATCACAGTTCTCAAGACCTGTGCTCTGCAATCCGTTGAGATCACCGCATGTTTATAAGAAGTATATCCTGATCCCGCACAAAATCTCCCCTCTCCCATAAAATTATCTAACCAACTACTCCCAAACATTTCACTGGCACAACGCAACCGACTAAAAACACTACGACCACGAACATGACCGCGATTATTACTACCACTACCACTACCACTTCCAGTACCACTAGCAATGGCACTATCAATACCAATACAAATACAAATACCCATACCAATATCCATACCAATAGCACTACTGGTTATATCAATTACACTACTAGTTTCCACCTGCTTCTCTCAAGCTTATCTAGCCTTGTCCCAATGTTTATTATCAGCTGACCTGACTACTATCGTTTTGTCTGGAAAATGTGAGTAAATGTCCTGTTAGCCGACTGACAGTTTGCATGGTGTGAACACTGACTGGCTTTGTGATTCACGTTATCTCTTAGGTTATCTGGTAATTTTGAGGATTTCGATTTCGACTACAATGACTAGGAGAGCTTTTCCCCGAGTATGTTTTCCAGGTTAGCTGAGTCTGGCTTTCTTGTGTGGTCTGAGTGAGAGGAGCTGACTAGCTTCTGACGGAAATGTTCGCCTGTGCATTCCTACAGGCGAAGAAGGAGGCTAATTTTCACGTGAACACCCGGAAGGCATAACAGTGATGAAGACAATGTGAATCTGATAAGTCACCCGACACTATAAACAGGACAAAGGATTTCTTCTCACTCCCAATCGACACCATGTAGAAATTCCACTTTGCTGATGACTGACACTCAGCGTTTCGCAATATGCTCGACTGATTGTGGTATCAGGTTTTCACACAACTGAATCTTCTTGATGTGTGAGAATGAGTGAGTGAAAGTGTTGTGATATTGTTTTTCGTTTGTGTTGTTAGTGATGTGTGACATTGATCGGTGTTTCGCTAGGTGTGTTTCGTGTTCACATGTGCTAGCTAGCGTGGCTTCACAGTGAGTGTGAGATTGTTGGCTGAAGTGGGTTGGTTCGGGTGTATGCATCCAGCACAGAGAGTGGGTGTGTAGTCGTAAATTTCGGATGTGGCGAAAATGCAGAGAGAAAGGGAGCGATCCATTAATATATCTATATCTATATCTGCATATTTATAGGTATATATATATGTATATTTCCACAAGAAGCGTTTGAAAAAAAATTATGTACAATATCTATAATTTCTACATATAAACAAATTGTGTACAATCACATTGTTACCTACTCCACACGGCTCCCCCACTAGAGGCCCGGAGAGACCACCGGAAATTGTTAAGCAAAACTGTGAAGTAGATAATAATAGTAATTACAATTTTTGAATAAAAATAGGGATATATTACATTATGCATAAACGCGAGGAGGTATGTGAATCATGTAAAGTCTGAAAGCATATAGAATTGGTTCAGCAATAAAAATTGAAATAGAAAGTCATGTCACTTAAATTTGCACTATCATGAACATAGATTTTTAATGTATAAAGAAAAATATGTTAATAGACAGTAATTGAGGAGAGAAAGAAAACATTAAAAAAAAAATATGGATTAAAGATCAATAGTTTCTGAAAAGGACAATACCTGTTTTTTTAGGTGAGGTACATATAAATAAATAATAGTGATAGTAACATCAAAGTTTACGACGAAATACTAACGGTCATGATAATAATGTCTAAACGAAAAAGATAATAATAATTTTTAATTATTTTTCTTTTATTAGTCCTCAAAATGAACGTAGCGAGCCGGTTTACTGATTTGCCGACCACTACGTGTTTGATATGGAGGGAGGATAAGACTTGGTGCCGGTGGAGTGGAATCACATGTTTGATTATTTGAATGTGCAGTTGCCGATGTAGATTCAAAGTCGTTGTCTGTGTATGCGGGTTTGATTCGATCAATGGAAATAGTCTCTCGTTTTCCACTCTTGTTCACGGTAAAGTGTTTGTCTGAACGTTTAATAACTTGAAAGGGTCCTTCGTATGGAGGTTGCAATCCTTTTCTGATGGCGTCGACTCGAATGAAGACGAATTTGCAAGTTTGTAGATGTTTGTTGATCTGATCTCGTCGGGGAGATTGTCGAGGTGCTGTTGGTTGAAGTTGAAGCATTTGTCTTGTTAATCGGTTGGTGAAGTCGGCAATGTTCACGTCTGTGGAATCGGCTGAGGGGACTAGCTGTCCAGGCAAGGTTAGGTTGGTGCCATAGACAAGTTGGGCCGGTGTACATCCTAAATCTTCTTTGATAGTAGATCGGATACCAAGTAAAATCAAAGGTAAGTATTCACTCCACTTAGATGTATCAATCTGCGCCATCAGGGAGCTTTTCAGTTGTCTGTGGAATCTTTCCACTAGACCATTCGCTGCCGGATGATAGGCTGTTGTGGAGATATGTTTCACTCTCAGAAGTCTCGTCAGTTCGCGAAAGAGTGTCGATTGGAATTGAGGACCGCGGTGGGATGTAATAGTAGTTGGTACACCGTAGTTTGACAATCAACAATCGAGAAAAACTAAAGCAACGTTTTCAGCCAACAATCTCACACTCACTGTGAAGCCACGCTAGCTAGCACATGTGAACACGAAACACACCTAGCGAAACACTGATCAATGTCACACATCACTAACAACACAAACCAAAAACAATATCACAACACTTTCACTCACTCATTCTCACACATCAAGAAGATTCAGTTGTGTGAAAACCTGATACCACAATCAGTCGAGCATATTTGTGGTGTACGTAACAATGTGATTGTACACATTTTGGGTATTTGTAGAAATTATAGATATTGTACATAATTTTTATTTAATACGCTTCTTGTGGAAATAAAGATAACTTCTGTGTACAATTGAAAAATACACTCTGCTGTTGGAGACTTCGTCTTCTCCCTGGTCATTTCTGCTTACTTGCTCAACTCACACCGTGTTGTATACTTCGGATTTATTGTAGGAGTCTACTACTCTCAACCGAAGACATTTCTACAACCGGAACACAGAAGAAAAAAACCACGCAACCCAATCAATTAACGTACACGTGGATTATATAAGTAATTTGTAGCAGAGGACTTAGACTTTATATCCAAGTAATCCTTTTTGTTGATACAACTCGTCACTGAATTTTTGGTAATATATTGTGATTTAACACTCCATTGACTTGGATTATTATTCTTATATTTATAATGTTAGTGAACTCTAATATTAGTCCCCTACAAATTAATTGGTGAGCCCGATAAGAACACGGATTATTTTGGCATATTCATATTCTTATTTTTGCTATTTTGTATATTCATTGTGATTTTGTGTGTGGTTTATATTTGTATCCTAATTTGCACCAATAACCTCATATTTATAATGTCATCACCTCAGTCCGGTACATCAAACGAGCAGACAACTAATAGCGAGACAAATGCCACAATAAATGCCATCACTGATTTTCGTTTACCCCAATACGGTTTCGCAGAACCAAGGATTTGGTTTGCGGTAATTGAACCGTTGCTAGAAGCACGGGGCATTAAGTCCCAAATAGCCAAATATGGTATGGTGCTGGCAGAACTCCCTCCGTCAGTATTGACAGAAATCAGCGATTTCATCGAAGATCCTCCGACGGAACATCAATTTGATAAACTTAAAGCCCTCCTCATACAACGTACCAGTTTGTCGGATGAGAAAAGAATCCAACAATTGCTCACAGGCTGTGAACTAGGCCCACGTAAACCATCCCAGCTGCTCAGGCACATGCGCCAGTTAATCGGACATCATAAAGTAGACGAGGTAGTGCTGAAACAGATGTGGTTGCAACGTTTACCTAGAAATGTCCAGCAAATTTTAATCATCTCAGGAAAGTCGTATGACTTAGACCAACTAAGTGACATGGCAGATAGTATTATGGATGTTTTATCCGATAACACCATAAGTCACGTAGCATCTGATAGTGCCACACCGTGTCATTCCACACCCACGGCAGACACACCGATACTCGCCGCCATTGCAGACTTAGCGGCAAGGATTGACAAGTTGGAAACTAATAGGTCTGATCGACGAGTCCGGAGACGGAGTTCACAAAGAAGGTCACCATCACGACGACGATCCTTCTCACGACAGCGTTCTTACACGTCTTCTCGGGATAGCAATATATGCTGGTATCACTGGAAGTTTGGACGTCATGCCCTGAAATGTGTAAAACCGTGCAGCTTTAGCGAAGCCAACCAGGCTCAGGGAAACGCCTCAGCCAGACAGTGATGGCGACAGCTGTTACTGGCAAGCAAACAAGTCGCCTCTTCTATGTGAAGGATAAAACTTCAGACACTTTATTCCTGGTAGACACGGGAGCAGAAGTTAGCGTAATCCCTCCTTCACTATCCAGGCGATCTACACGGACACCCGGAAAACTGTCTCTCCGGGCAGCTAACCACACAAGCATACAGACGTATGGAGAGCAATCCCTCATACTGGATCTAGGTTTACGTCGGCGTTTCACATGGATTTTCATAGTAGCCGACGTCAGTCACGCCATCCTCGGAGCAGATTTCTTGAGTAATTTCAACCTGTTAGTTGACGTCAACAATAAAAAACTGATTGATAACAACACCCATCTAAAGATCCATGGAATTATCTCCAGCTATTCTGTCTATAATATCAGTATTGAAAGACCAGCAGATTGCCCTTTTTCCTCCCTACTTCACCGTTTCCCTAAAATTCTTAAGCCGTCGTACAACATCGAGGACGTCCCTCACACAGTTACTCACAAGATAGTTACTACGGGTCAACCAGTTCGTGCTCGTCCTCGTAGATTACCCCCGGACAAATTGGCAGCAGCCAAGGCAGAATTTGAACACATGATGCAGCTCGGCATCATCAGACCCTCCAATAGTCCTTGGTCTTCGCCCTTACACATGGTGCCTAAAGCTGATCATGATTGGAGGCCATGTGGGGATTACCGACATTTAAACAATGCCACAGTTCCCGACCGTTATCCTATTCCTCATCTTCATGATTTCTCCCTGACATTACACGGAAAAACCATTTTTTCTAAAGTAGACTTGGTCAGGGCCTATCACCAAATACCAGTTGCCCAAGAGGATATCGAAAAAACGGCCATCATCACACCTTTCGGTTTGTTTGAATTTCTCCGCATGCCATTTGGCCTAAAGAACGCAGCACAATCCTTCCAACGTTTCATGGATCAGGTCACACAAGGTTTGGACTTTGTATTTGTATATATCGATGACGTTTTAATTGCTAGCTCGTCGCCCGAAGAACATACTGATCACCTCACCATCTTATTTCAACGATTTGAGCAATATGGAGTCGTCATTAACCCCAAAAAGTGCATATTCGGTGTCTCCTCTATACAGTTTCTGGGACACCACATAACCGCGAATGGTATTACGCCTACGGAGGAAAAGATAGAGTCCATCAAAAACTTCCCCGAACCAGATTCACTCAAGAAGGTCAGACGTTTTTTGGGGATGTTTAATTTCTATCGGCGTTTCATTCCTTCGTGTGCCTCCATCGTCCAGCCGTTAACCGACCTCCTTAAAAATGATCCTAAAAAGTTTCAGTGGTCAGCTGAAGCACACGAATCATTTTGCAACGCAAAAGATGCCTTATCCAAAGTCACTATGCTATCCCATATCAACCCCGAAGCGTCGCTTATTTTGTGCACAGATGCCTCCCAAGTAGCTGTAGGGGCAGTATTACAACAAAAGATGAAGGGCGAAGTCACCCCACTCGCATTCTTTTCTAAGAAGTTGGAACCGGCTCAGACACGATACAGCACTTTTGGGAGAGAATTGCTGGCCATATATCTTGCAGTGAAGCATTTCAGTTACTTACTACAGGGCCGGCATTTCACTATTTTTACTGACCACAAGCCCCTGTGTCATGCTTTCACTACTTCACTCGATAAACACTCCCCTAGAGAAGCCAGACAGTTGGATTATATCTCCCAATTTTCAACCGACATCCAGTACATCAAAGGGGATGCGAACGTGGTAGCCGATTCTCTTTCAAGAAGTGACATTAACCAGCTCCAAACGTCGGTAGACATCAGTCTTGATCGTATGGCTCAATTACAAAGAGATGACGTTGAACTCCAAACCTGCCGCAGAAACTCTTCCTTACAGCTCAAAGATGTGCCTATCCCCTTATCAGATGCAACCATAGTCTGCGATGTATCTACCGGCACTAATCGTCCATTTGTCCCTCTCAGTTGCCGAAAAGCATTGTTCGAACATTTACATTCGCTTTCTCACCCTGGAGTACGCGCCACGGTCAGACTGATCAGCGAACGCTTCGTGTGGCCTAAAATGAACTCTGACATTCGGAGATGGGCACGAGAATGTATCCAATGCCAATGCTCCAAAGTACACCGCCACACTATTACAACCCCGAAGACGTTTGAATTACCCGAAAGGAGATTTCAGCATATCCATATAGATATCGTGGGACCATTGCCAACATCAAGGGGATATACACATATCCTGACAGCGATTGATAGATTTACTCGTTGGGCTATTGCATGCCCCTTAAACGACATATCTGCTGAAAACGTTGCTTTAGTTTTTCTCGACCGTTGGGTGTCAAACTACGGTGTACCAACTACTATTACATCCGACCGCGGTCCTCAATTCCAATCGACACTCTTTCGCGAACTGACGAGACTTCTGGGAGTGAAACATATCTCCACAACAGCCTATCATCCGGCAGCGAATGGTCTAGTGGAAAGATTCCACAGACAACTGAAAAGCTCCCTGATGGCGCAGAATGATACATCTAAGTGGAGTGAATACTTACCTTTGATTTTACTTGGTATCCGATCTACTATCAAAGAAGATTTAGGATGTACACCGGCTCAACTTGTCTATGGCACCAACCTAACCTTGCCTGGACAGCTAGTCCCCTCAGCCGATTCCACAGACGTGAACATTGCCGACTTCACTAACCGATTAACTAGACAAATGCTTCAACTTCAACCAACAGCACCTCGACAATCTCCCCGACGAGATCAGATCAACAAACATCTACAAACTTGCAAATTCGTCTTCATTCGAGTCGACGCCATCAGAAAAGGATTGCAACCTCCATACGAAGGACCCTTTCAAGTTATTAAACGTTCAGACAAACACTTTACAGTGAACAAGAATGGAAAACGAGAGACTATTTCCATTGATCGAATCAAACCCGCATACACCGACAACGACTTCGAATCTACATCGGCAACTGCGCAATCAAATAATCAAACATCCGATTCCACTCCACCGGCACCAAGTCTTATCCTCCCTCCATATCAAACACGTAGTGGTCGGCAAATCAGTAAACCGGCTCGCTACGTTCATTTTGAGGACTAACAAAAGAAAAATAATTAAAAATTATTATTATCTTTTTCGTTTAGACATTATCATCATGACCGTTAGTATTTCGTCGTAAACTTTGATGTTACTATCACTATTATTTATTTATATGTACCTCACCTAAAAAACAGGTATTGTCCTTTTCAAAAACTATTGATCTTTAATCCATATTTTTTTTAATGTTTCTTTCCCCTCCTTAATTACTGTGTATTTACATATTTTTCTTTATACATTAAAAATCTATGTTCATGGTTAGTGCAAATTTAAGTGACATGACTTTCTATTTCAATTTTTATTGCTGAACTAATTGTATATGCTTTCAGACTTTACATGATTCACATACCTTCTCGCGTTTATGCATGTTGTAATATATCCCTATTTTTATCCAAAAATTGTAATTACTATTATTATTTACTTCACAGTTTTACTTATCATTTTCCGGTGGTCTCTCCGGACCTCTAGTGGGGGAGCCGTGTGGAGTACGTAACAATGTGATTGTACACATTTTGTTTATATGAAGAAATTATAGATATTGTACATAATTTTTGTTTCAAACGCTTCTTGTGGAAATATAGATAACTTCCGTGTACAATTGAGAACATACACATACATAAACAAACATATATATATGTATATATATGTATGTGGACCTTTTTCTCCCTTAGCTTAGTTATCCAAAATCAAATAGAAAATAAAGTACCAAATCAGTTTAGTTACGGGAAGAATGTATTAAAGTTTAGTTACTTGGCTTTACAAATATCCAAAGTCCACAATAAACGTAATAGACTCCAGGTTCTGCAGGAAGGCTGCTCCAGTTCTAATTCTCCAATGTTGACGTTTCCGGAGGTCGACCAAAGTACGTAGGAAGAACTACGGTGCTCCTGCAAACATTTCAGATAGAAAGCAGGCGAATAAAATTGATCGACGGCAGTTGGGATGGTGGAGAAGACGGAGAGTCGAAGGCAGAATTATATATTTACCCAAAACCCGAAGTAAAGTTCAAAGTACAGAGTTTATGGTTAAAACAAAGTAATGTACAATATGTTCATTTCTTATATAGTAGTAAAATTTGGATAAGTTTATTTTTGAGGACTCCACAGGGCTTCGCCTCTTAGAGGTCCGGAGGACCATCAGTACTGTCCTCGTGGACGATTACATGAATGTAAGCAATATAAATAAGGGACAATGTCAACAATAAGGATAACAAAAAATAACAACAACAACAACAATAAGGATACAAAGTTGGATCAGGATGTATGGAATGCATCCGTGTCGTATAAAGTTTAGCACATACAAGCACATACAGGAATTTAAAAAAAATCAAAACTTGTTATAATTTTAAATAAAAAATTTATGTACATAATAAACCATGACATGTTTGTTAACATTTGTGAAATTCATATATAAATATATATATACATATACTTGGTGAATGCGTGTGCTTGCAGTACAGTTAACGAACAGCAAACAATAATACTAATAAATATTTATGGTTATAATGAAATGAATGTCAACAACAATAGTAATGAGAAGTATGTCTAAATGAGGTTAACGTACTTTTTTTATGTCAGTCAATAAAATGAACATAGCGGGCAGGTTTACAGATCTGCCGTCCACTGCGTGTTTGTACAGGGGGAAGTGTGAATAGCGGGAGAGTTGGAGTTGCATTGACTTTTTGATTGTTTATTGGTGCCGGCGTTGGTAGTGTTTCATATTCGCTGTCGGTGTACGCTGGTTTAAGACGACCGATAGAAACAGTCTCCGGTTTACCATGTTTGTTCAGCGTGAAGTATTTATCGGTGCGTTTAAGTACTAGAAAAGGACCTTCATATGGATGTTGTAAACCTTTTCTAATGGCATCGACGCGAACAAATACAAATTTGCTAGTGAGTAGACTCTTGTTAACTTGAGCTTTGTGAAGTGATTGGCGAGGGGCTACTGGTCGAAGCTGGAGCATTTGCTGGGTAAGGCGGTTGGTGAAGTCGGAGATATTTACTTCAGTTGAATCATTAGACGGAACTAACTGACCAGGCAATGTGAGGGTAGTACCATACACAAGTTGAGCTGGTGTACATCCCAAATCTTCTTTTACAGTTGATCGGATACTGAGAAGAACTAATGGTAGGTGTTCACTCCACTTAGATGAGTCAGCTTGTGCCATAAGGGAGCTTTTCAGTTGTCGATGGAAACGTTCCACCAGACCATTCGCTGCAGGGTGATAAGCTGTAGTGGAGATATGGTACACTCCAAGGAGTCTCGTAAACTCTCGAAACAGAGTTGATTGAAATTGAGCTCCTCGGTCTGTTGTAATAGTTGTGGGTACTCCGTAGTTTGACACCCAACGATCTAAGAAAACCAAAGCGATATTTTCTGCAGATATATCGTTGAGTGGACAAGCAATAGCCCATCGGGTAAATCGATCAATCGCAGTAAGTATATGAGTAAATCCTCTGGATGGCGGTAATGGTCCAACAATATCTATATGAACGTGTTGAAATCGTTTATCCGGTAAATTGAACTGTTTTGGAGGTGTGACGGTATGATGATGTACCTTGGATCTTTGACATTGCAAGCATTGGCGGGCCCATTTCCGAATATCGGAGTTCATCTTGGGCCAAACAAAACGCTCGCTGATCAACTTGACCGTAGCACGCACTCCAGGATGAGACAATGAATGTAGATGTTCAAACAAAGGTTTTCGACAACTTAGTGGAACAAAAGGTCTATGAACGCCCGTTGAAACGTCGCAGACGATAGTTGTATCAGACAGGGGAATAGGTACATCCTGCAACTGTAGGGAGGAGTTTCGTCTACAAGTATGGAGTTCGGCGTCATTTTTCTGCAGCTTGGCAATATTGTCTAAGCTAATATCTATCGAAGATAGGTGATTAACGTCACATCGAGACAAGGAATCGGCTACGATATTGGAATCTCCTTTGATGAACTGGATGTCTGTTGAGAATTGTGAGATGTAATCCAGTTGTCTGGCTTCTCTCGGAGAGTGTCTGTCCAACGAAGTGGTGAAAGCATAACAAAGAGGCTTATGGTCGGTTAAGATAGTAAAATGTCGACTTTGTAGTAAGAAGCTGAAATGTTTCACTGCTAGGTAGATGGCTAACAGTTCTCTGCCGAAAGTGCTGTAACGAGTTTGCGCAGGTTCCAATTTCTTGGAGAAGAAAGCAAGTGGAGTGATGTCATTATTGAACTTTTGTTGTAAAACTGCTCCCACTGCTACCTGCGATGCATCTGTACATAAAATGAGTGAAGCTTCTGGGTTGATGTGAGATAACATTACTACGTTGGATAAGGCATCTTTTGCATTATTAAATGCTGCTTCTGCTTCTTCAGACCACTGAAATTTCTTCGAATTGCATCTAAGTAGGTCGGTCAGTGGCTGAACTATGGGGGCACATGATGGAATAAAACGTCGGTAGAAGTTGAACATCCCGAGAAAACGTCTAAGTTTCTTTAAGGAATCAGGTTCGGGAAAGTTCTTAATAGTTTTTATCTTATCTTCGGTAGGTCTGATGCCTTCGGCAGTTATTCGATGTCCTAAAAATTCAATGGAAGGGGAACCAAAAATACATTTCTTTGGATTGATAACAACTCCAAATTGTTCAAACCTTTGAAATAACAGGCTTAAGTGTTGCATATGTTCTTCCATCGATGAGCTGGCTACTAAGACATCGTCGATATATACAAAGACGAAATCAAGACTTTGGGTAACTTGGTCCATAAAACGCTGAAATGTTTGAGCAGCATTCTTTAGTCCGAAAGGCATTCTCAAGAATTCGAATAATCCAAAAGGCGTGATAATTGCTGTTTTTGCAATGTCTTCCGGAGCGACTGGTATTTGATGATATGCCCTGACCAAGTCAACTTTAGTAAAAATGGTCTTTCCATGTAAGGTCAAGGAGAACTCGTGGAGATGAGGTATTGGATAACGGTCTGGGACCGTAGCGTTATTCAAAGCGCGATAATCTCCACATGGTCGCCAGTCGTGATTAGTTTTAGGTACCATATGCAAAGGTGAAGACCATGGACTGTTAGATGGTCGTATGATGCCTAGCTGCATCATATGTTCGAATTCCGACTTAGTTGCTGCCAGTTTATCGGGTGGTAACCGTCGTGGACGTGCCTTCACAGGTTGTCCTGCTGTGATGATCTTATGCGTAACTGTATGAGATATATCTTCGACGTTATATGACGGTTTAAGGATTTTAGGAAATCGTTGCAATAAAGCAGAGAACATTTCACTCTCCGGCTTTTCTATGCAAATACTATGAACAGAGTAGTCACATGTAATGCCGTGGATCTTGAGTTGGGTGCAATTGTCAACCAGTTTTTTCTTGCTGATATCAACTAACAGATTGAAGTGACTTAGGAAGTCTGCACCTAGTATAGCATGACGTACGTCAGCTACTATGAAGATCCATGTGAAACGTCGGCGTAGTCCTAAGTTTAAAATCATGGGATGGTGGAGAAGACGGAGAGTCGAAGGCAGAACTATATATTTATTCAAAACCCGAGGTAAAGTTCAAAGTACAGAGTCTATGGTTAAAACAAAGTGATGTACAATATGTTCATTTCTTATATAGTAGTAAAATTTGGATAAGTTTATATTTGAGGATTCCACAGTTTTCGGTGTGGAGAGAGGGAGAGATAGGAGGAAGCTTAATGATGACATGGAGGAGAGTTGTCAAGATCTGAGTGTGGTGGAGTGAAGTGGTGAAAAAGGCCGCCCGACGTAGCGGACGATTGATTCCTCCGCAGAGTCGTCAACAGGTTCCCTATCCAACCTTGTGCAGAGGACTTCCAACCATCTCTCCATTTCTCACGCCACACACTACACACTTACAACATAATTCTCATTCCACTCACACTCACACACACACACATTTGCATATCTCGACGAAGTACTCCTCCTCTTGTACTTTCTTCTCTTGCTTCGCGTGCTACACGGAATGTGGCGACTTGAACTTCCGCACATTTGTGCAAAGTTCTATGTCGAAAACAGACAGACAGACTCCTCACGAGACACACACTCACACACACACACACACACCACGCATAAAACACCCTCACACATCAAATGAACAGCAATCAAAATACTCGAATCACAGTTCTCAAGACCTGTGCTCTGCAATCCGTTGAGATCACCGCATGTTTATAAGAAGTATATCCTGATCCCGCACAAAATCTCCCCTCTCCCATAAAATTATCTAACCAACTACTCCCAAACATTTCACTGGCACAACGCAACCGACTAAAAACACTACGACCACGAACATGACCGCGATTATTACTACCACTACCACTACCACTTCCAGTACCACTAGCAATGGCACTATCAATACCAATACAAATACAAATACCCATACCAATATCCATACCAATAGCACTACTGGTTATATCAATTACACTACTAGTTTCCACCTGCTTCTCTCAAGCTTATCTAGCCTTGTCCCAATGTTTATTATCAGCTGACCTGACTACTATCGTTTTGTCTGGAAAATGTGAGTAAATGTCCTGTTAGCCGACTGACAGTTTGCATGGTGTGAACACTGACTGGCTTTGTGATTCACGTTATCTCTTAGGTTATCTGGTAATTTTGAGGATTTCGATTTCGACTACAATGACTAGGAGAGCTTTTCCCCGAGTATGTTTTCCAGGTTAGCTGAGTCTGGCTTTCTTGTGTGGTCTGAGTGAGAGGAGCTGACTAGCTTCTGACGGAAATGTTCGCCTGTGCATTCCTACAGGCGAAGAAGGAGGCTAATTTTCACGTGAACACCCGGAAGGCATAACAGTGATGAAGACAATGTGAATCTGATAAGTCACCCGACACTATAAACAGGACAAAGGATTTCTTCTCACTCCCAATCGACACCATGTAGAAATTCCACTTTGCTGATGACTGACACTCAGCGTTTCGCAATATGCTCGACTGATTGTGGTATCAGGTTTTCACACAACTGAATCTTCTTGATGTGTGAGAATGAGTGAGTGAAAGTGTTGTGATATTGTTTTTGGTTTGCGTTGTTAGTGATGTGTGACATTGATCGGTGTTTCGCTAGGTGTGTTTCGTGTTCACATGTGCTAGCTAGCGTGGCTTCACAGTGAGTGTGAGATTGTTGGCTGAAGTGGGTTGGTTCGGATGTATGCATCCAGCACAGAGAGTGAGTGTGTAGTCGTAAATTTCGGATGTGGCGAAAATGCAGAGAGAAAGGTAGCGAGCCATTAATATATCTACATATATGTATCTGTATATTTATATACATATATATATATATATATATATATATATATATATATATATATATATATATACATATATATATGCATATATGTTATACATATATAGATTTAGATATATAAATGGCACGCTCCCTATCTCTCTGCATATTCGCCACATCCGAAATTTACGACTACACACCCGCTCTCTGTGCTGGATCCACACCCAAAACTGTGGAATCCTCAAATATAAACTTATCCAAATTTTACTACTATATAAGAAATGAACATATTGTACATCACTTTGTTTTAACCATAGACTCTGTACTTTGAACTTTACCTCGGGTTTTGAATAAATATATAGTTCTGCCTTCGACTCTCCGTCTTCTCCACCATCCCAACTGCCGTCGATCAATTTTATTCGCCTGCTTTCTATCTGAAATGTTTGCAGGAGCACCGTAGTTCTTCCTACGTACTTTGGTCGACCTCCGGAAACGTCAACATTGGAGAATTAGAACTGGAGCAGCCTTCCTGCAGAACCTGGAGTCTATTACGTTTATTGTGGACTTTGGATATTTGTAAAGCCAAGTAACTAAACTTTAATGCATTCTTCCCGTAACTAAACTGATTTGGTACCTTATTTTCTATTTGAATTTGGGTAACTGAGCTAACCGATTGAAAGGTCCACCACAATAATTGGTAAGCCCGTTTCGAACCTTTTTGTTTCGATAGTTAACTCGTTTTGAACATTTTTGTTGCTATTTTGGCTTTATAAACTCACATTGCTTTAGTTTTTGTTACCACAAGTTTTCCTATTTTGTATATCTCTATACTTAAATATTTTTTTTGACAATGGCTACATATAAACGTACCACTATTCCCGAAGAACTTCATAAAGGCGAAGTGACACAGAACTCTCCTGTTACCGCCTTGCCGGATTCCACATCTATGAAGGACGCACCACTGTTTTGGTTACTTTCCCAGTTAACATCTCAAATGCAAGACTTACGACTGGAAGTGTCTGAGCTTCGAGCACAACGGAGCCAGTCACATACGGTATCCAAGCAACGGCCATCAAGATCTAGACGACGTTCTAGAACACCGTCTCAAAGCCGTAACATTTGTTGGTATCATAGGAGGTATGGGCATAATGCCCTGAAGTGTCTTCGACCGTGCATGTACAACAGTAGTAACTCATCTCAGGGAAACTCCCCAGCCAGACAGTAATGGCGACGGCTGTTACTGGCAATCACCCCAGTCGCCTTTTCTATGTGAGGGATTTGACTACCGGCACATTATTCCTGGTAGATACAGGCGCCGAGGTCAGTGTTATTCCCCCCTCACTATCCAGGCGATCAGCCAAAATACCTGGTAAACTTTCACTCCGTGCTGCCAACCAAACCAACATACAGACGTATGGCGAACAGTCAATGATTTTAAACTTAGGACTACGCCGACGTTTCACATGGATCTTCATAGTAGCTGACGTACGTCACGCTATACTAGGTGCAGACTTCCTAAGTCACTTCAATCTGTTAGTTGATATCAGCAAGAAAAAACTGGTTGACAATTGCACCCAACTCAAGATCCACGGTATTACATGTGACTACTCTGTTCATAGTATTTGCATAGAAAAGCCGGAGAGTGAAATGTTCTCTGCTTTATTGCAACGATTTCCTAAAATCCTTAAACCGTCATACAACGTCGAAGATATATCTCATACAGTTACGCATAAGATCATCACAACAGGACAACCTGTGAAGGCACGTCCACGACGGTTACCACCCGATAAACTAGCAGCAGCTAAGTCGGAATTCGAACATATGATGCAGCTAGGCATCATACGACCATCTAACAGTCCATGGTCTTCACCTTTGCATATGGTACCTAAAACTAATCACGACTGGCGACCATGTGGAGATTATCGCGCTTTGAATAACGCTACGGTCCCAGACCGTTATCCAATACCTCATCTCCACGACTTCTCCTTGACCTTACATGGAAAGACCATTTTTACTAAAGTTGACTTGGTCAGGGCATATCATCAAATACCAGTCGCTCCAGAAGACATTGCAAAAACAGCAATTATCACGCCTTTTGGATTATTCGAATTCTTGAGAATGCCTTTCGGACTAAAGAATGCTGCTCAAACATTTCAGCGTTTTATGGACCAAGTTACCCAAGGTCTTGATTTCGTCTTTGTATATATCGACGATGTCTTAATTGCCAGCTCATCGATGGAAGAACATATGCAACACTTAAGCCTGTTATTTCAAAGGTTTGAACAATTTGGAGTTGTTATCAATCCAAAGAAATGTATTTTTGGTTCCCCTTCCATTGAATTTTTAGGACATCGAATAACTGCCGAAGGCATCAGACCTACCGAAGATAAGATAAAAACTATTAAGAACTTTCCCGAACCTGATTCCTTAAAGAAACTTAGACGTTTTCTCGGGATGTTCAACTTCTACCGACGTTTTATTCCATCATGTGCCTCCATAGTTCAGCCACTGACCGACCTACTTAGATGCAATTCGAAGAAATTTCAGTGGTCTGAAGAAGCAAAAGCAGCATTTAATAATGCAAAAGATGCCTTATCCAACGTTGTAATGTTATCTCACATCAACCCAGAAGCTTCACTCATTTTATGTACAGATGCATCGCAGGTAGCAGTGGGAGCAGTTTTACAACAAAAGTTCAATAATGACATCACTCCACTTGCTTTCTTCTCCAAGAAATTGGAACCTGCGCAAACTCGTTACAGCACTTTCGGCAGAGAACTGTTAGCCATCTACCTAGCAGTGAAACATTTCAGCTTCTTACTACAAGGTCGACATTTTACTATCTTAACCGACCATAAGCCTCTTTGTTATGCTTTCACCACTTCGTTGGACAGACACTCTCCGAGAGAAGCCAGACAACTGGATTACATCTCACAATTCTCAACAGACATCCAGTTCATCAAAGGAGATTCCAATATCGTAGCCGATTCCTTGTCTCGATGTGACGTTAATCACCTATCTTCGATAGATATTAGCTTAGACAATATTGCCAAGCTGCAGAAAAATGACGCCGAACTCCATACTTGTAGACGAAACTCCTCCCTACAGTTGCAGGATGTACCTATTCCCCTGTCTGATACAACTATCGTCTGCGACGTTTCAACGGGCGTTCATAGACCTTTTGTTCCACTAAGTTGTCGAAAACCTTTGTTTGAACATCTACATTCATTGTCTCATCCTGGAGTGCGTGCTACGGTCAAGTTGATCAGCGAGCGTTTTGTTTGGCCCAAGATGAACTCCGATATTCGGAAATGGGCCCGCCAATGCTTGCAACGTCAAAGATCCAAGGTACATCATCATACCGTCACACCTCCAAACCAGTTCAATTTACCGGATAAACGATTTCAACACGTTCATATAGATATTGTTGGACCATTACCGCCAACCAGAGAATTTACTCATATACTTACAAGACTCCTTGGAGTGAACCATATCTCCACTACAGCTTATCACCCTGCAGCGAATGGTCTGGTGGAACGTTTCCATCGACAACTGAAAAGCTCCCTTATGGCACAAGCTGACTCATCTAAGTGGAGTGAACACCTACCATTAGTTCTTCTCAGTATCCGATCAACTGTAAAAGAAGATTTGGGATGTACACCAGCTCAACTTGTGTATGGTACTACCCTCACATTGCCTGGTCAGTTAGTTCCGTCTAATGATTCAACTGAAGTAAATATCTCCGACTTCACCAACCGCCTTACCCAGCAAATGCTCCAGCTTCGACCAGTAGCCCCTCGCCAATCACTTCACAAAGCTCAAGTTAACAAGAGTCTACTCACTTGCAAATTTGTATTTGTTCGTGTCGATGCCATTAGAAAAGGTTTACAACATCCATATGAAGGTCCTTTTCTAGTACTTAAACGCACCGATAAATACTTCACGCTGAACAAACATGGTAAACCGGAGACTGTTTCTATCGGTCGTCTTAAACCAGCGTACACCGACAGCGAATATGAAACACTACCAACGCCGGCACCAATAAACAATCAAAAAGTCAATGCAACTCCAACTCTCCCGCTATTCACACTTCCCCCTGTACAAACACGCAGTGGACGGCAGATCTGTAAACCTGCCCGCTATGTTCATTTTATTGACTGACATAAAAAAAGTACGTTAACCTCATTTAGACATACTTCTCATTACTATTGTTGTTGACATTCATTTCATTATAACCATAAATATTTATTAGTATTATTGTTTGCTGTTCGTTAACTGTACTGCAAGCACACGCATTCACCAAGTATATGTATATATATATTTATATATGAATTTCACAAATGTTAACAAACATGTCATGGTTTATTATGTACATAAATTTTTTATTTAAAATTATAACAAGTTTTGATTTTTTTTAAATTCCTGTATGTGCTTGTATGTGCTAAACTTTATACGACACGGATGCATTCCATACATCCTGATCCAACTTTGTATCCTTATTGTTGTTGTTGTTGTTATTTTTTGTTATCCTTATTGTTGACATTGTCCCTTATTTATATTGCTTACATTCATGTAATCGTCCACGAGGACAGTACTGATGGTCCTCCGGACCTCTAAGAGGCGAAGCCCTGTGGAGTCCTCAAAAATAAACTTATCCAAATTTTACTACTATATAAGAAATGAACATATTGTACATCACTTTGTTTTAACCATGAACTCTGTACTTTGAATTTTACATCGGGATTTGCATAAATATATAATTCTGCCTTCGAATCTCAGTGGTCTACACCATCCCAACTGCCGTCGATCGATTCTAAGCACCTGCTTTCTATCTCAAATCTTCGCAGGAACACCGTAGTTTCCTCCTACGCGGCCTCAGAATATCTGTTTCAATATGTGGGTTTCCTGTAAACACTAGTGCTTAACTTCCCATCTTCTTTCTTTTCTACGTTGCAATCTAACATTGGGAGCTCCCCTTCCTGACTTTCCAATTCATAAGTCAATTGAATTGCCTCTACCTACTTTCGAGTTGATATGTTCGAAAAATCTATCTATATCTTGTGTTCTAAGTACAGCGAATGTGTCATCTACATACCTTCACCATACTTTTGGGCTGGGGGTGAAAGTTTCAATCGCTATGTTTTCCCTCCCATCCATTGAATATATCTGCCACAACCGGGGATATTGGTGATCTCATGGCAACTCCCTCAGTTTGTTTGTATATTTTCCCTTGGAATGTGAGTACTGTGGAAGTTAGGCATAGCTGCACTCCCAGCATTATCTCCTCAAGTGGCACTTTTGTCCTAAGTCCGAGTTCTTGGTCAGAAATGATTTAGTTTCTGACTCCCTCTATAACCATATTTATTGGTATACGTGTATATAAACTGACAATGTCAAAACTAACCATTTTTTATTCATGATCTAGGTTTAAATTATCTAATCTGTGTTTTAGTTCATAAGAATTAGTTAGTCTAGATTTCGAGTGGCCTTTTAGGGGATTTAATACCATGGCTAAATATTTAGATAATTCATAAGTAGGTGAATTTCTAAAATCAACTATAGGCCTAATACGGCATCCTGACTTGTGAACTTTAACAACACCATACATCCTACTGGGGTTATTAGTTTTTGGCATTAAATCAAACCCCTCAGACTCACCTAGAAACGGCTTCATTAGACGTATAAGGTCCGATGTGGATTTCATAACTTTATTCATAACTGTGTCTATTGATTTATTAATTTCCCCATATGGTCTTGTTTGTATGTGAGTATTTACCTTGTCCAAATAGTCTGATTTGTCTAATACTACTGTTGCATTTCCTTTGTCTGACTTTGTGATTACTATATCCTTGTTATTCTTAAGGTGTTTCAGGGCTTCTGTCTCTGGTTTTGTCAGGTTAGGCTTTCCACATTTTTGTCGTTTTAATGTAAGTGTACATTGTGCCCGTACTTCGACTATCGACCAAAGGGGGGTGTACTGCTCATCAGCCCGTTCCGTCCTCCTTTATGACTGCGAGACCTGGCCACTGAGAGTGGAAGACATGAAAAGACTAGCTGTCTTTGATCATAGGTGCCTGCGCTCTATTTCCCGTGTGAAGTCGCATAATAAGGTAAGCAATATCGAGGTTAGGCGTCGGTCGAGTTCTAGGTAAACAGGGGAAATCAATCGACGAAGTCGTGAAGTTACAAAGACTGAGATGGTTAGGACATGTGTTACGTATGCCAAGTCATCGCCTTCCTCGACGAGCAATGTTAGCGGATATAGGGTCAGGCTGGAAAAAAAGCTAGCGGCGGTCAAACAAAAACTTGGCACCAGTCAGTGAAATCCACAACAGTTAGTTTAAGCCACGTAGGAATGTGTAGACTTCCAGGCTGGGGTCCTTGGGCGGTAAAAATCAAAGGCTGGAAACAGTTGGTGACATGGCTCAAAATCGTTCTCAGTGGCGCAGATGCATCCACTCCTTGTGACTTACGATTTCCAATTAAACTGTTTTGTTCTTCGTTAGTACTCCTCCTTTGTCTCACACCTCTGCCTACTGTCTCTATTATGCTTTCCTTGTACTTTCTTCTCTTGCTTTGTGTGCTAAACGGAGTGTGGCGACTTGAACTGCCGCACATATGTGCAAAGTTCTATGTCGAAAACAGACAGACATTAGATTTTAAAACTGTCATCCTATTGTATGGTTGTGTGTAACTGTATGTAGTGCTATAGTTGAACTATTCTCTAGATTTCTTATCTTATTCGGGTCAACCAATCTAGATTTTGCTAGGTTTTTATGTTCGCCTAGTCTGACTGCCCCTGTTCTACTAGTTTGACGTATGTATTTGACCTGACAATCATTCCGGTAGGGTATTAGATAAACTAAATTGTTTTGTTTTAAAGGCTCCACAGGATTGATCCTTTAACCGACAAAGCTTGTTTCTAATTGAGTTTGTGGGTTTGAATGCCAGCCACTTTTATTCCTGCCTTGTTAAGAATTCTGTGTAAGGTTCCTGAGGTTCCTTCCTTGTATGCAATTACTACTGATGATTTAGGTTCCTTATTGTTGGTGTTGTCAATATCTTGTTCGTGTTTGACATGCATATGGTCATTTAGCATTCGTATTATTATTATTATTACCACTATCACGATTATTAATTTCACTTCTACACCTTTCTACATAATTTTTGATTAATTTATCCGGGTAATTATTAAGTTTCAAGGCTTCTTTTATGTGTATCACTTCCTGTCTTAGATTTTCCTTGGTACTACTTAGTTTTTGTGCTCTGTCATTTAAACATTTCACTAATCCTATTTTTACTGACATAGGATGGGATGATCGGAAGTCCAAATATCTGTTTGAATGTGTGGGTTTCCTGTAAACACTAGTGCTTAACTTCCCATCTTCTTTCTTTTCTACGTTGCAATCTAACATTGGGAGCTCCCCTTCCTGACTTTCCAATTCATAAGTCAATTGAATTGCCTCTACCTACTTTCGAGTTGATATGTTCGAAAAATCTATCTATATCTTGTGTTCTAAGTACAGCGAATGTGTCATCTACATACCTTCACCATACTTTTGGGCTGGGGGTGAAAGTTTCAATCGCTATGTTTTCCCTCCCATCCATTGAATATATCTGCCACAACCGGGGATATTGGTGATCTCATGGCAACTCCCTCAGTTTGTTTGTATATTTTCCCTTGGAATGTGAGTACTGTGGAAGTTAGGCATAGCTGCACTCCCAGCATTATCTCCTCAAGTGGCACTTTTGTCCTAAGTCCGAGTTCTTGGTCAGAAATGATTTAGTTTCTGACTCCCTCTATAACCATATTTATTGGTATACGTGTATATAAACTGACAATGTCAAAACTAACCATTTTTTATTCATGATCTAGGTTTAAATTATCTAATCTGTGTTTTAGTTCATAAGAATTAGTTAGTCTAGATTTCGAGTGGCCTTTTAGGGGATTTAATACCATGGCTAAATATTTAGATAATTCATAAGTAGGTGAATTTCTAAAATCAACTATAGGCCTAATACGGCATCCTGACTTGTGAACTTTAACAACACCATACATCCTACTGGGGTTATTAGTTTTTGGCATTAAATCAAACCCCTCAGACTCACCTAGAAACGGCTTCATTAGACGTATAAGGTCCGATGTGGATTTCATAACTTTATTCATAACTGTGTCTATTGATTTATTAATTTCCCCATATGGTCTTGTTTGTATGTGAGTATTTACCTTGTCCAAATAGTCTGATTTGTCTAATACTACTGTTGCATTTCCTTTGTCTGACTTTGTGATTACTATATCCTTGTTATTCTTAAGGTGTTTCAGGGCTTCTGTCTCTGGTTTTGTCAGGTTAGGCTTTCCACATTTTTGTCGTTTTAATGTAAGTGTACATTGTGCCCGTACTTCGACTATCGACCAAAGGGGGGTGTACTGCTCATCAGCCCGTTCCGTCCTCCTTTATGACTGCGAGACCTGGCCACTGAGAGTGGAAGACATGAAAAGACTAGCTGTCTTTGATCATAGGTGCCTGCGCTCTATTTCCCGTGTGAAGTCGCATAATAAGGTAAGCAATATTGAGGTTAGGCGTCGGTCGAGTTCTAGGTAAACAGGGGAAATCAATCGACGAAGTCGTGAAGTTACAAAGACTGAGATGGTTAGGGCATGTGTTACGTATGCCAAGTCATCGCCTTCCTCGACGAGCAATGTTAGCGGATATAGGGTCAGGCTGGAAAAAAAGCTAGCGGCGGTCAAACAAAAACTTGGCACCAGTCAGTGAAATCCACAACAGTTAGTTTAAGCCACGTAGGAATGTGTAGACTTCCAGGCTGGGGTCCTTGGGCGGTAAAAATCAAAGGCTGGAAACAGTTGGTGACATGGCTCAAAATCGTTCTCAGTGGCGCAGATGCATCCACTCCTTGTGACTTACGATTTCCAATTAAACTGTTTTGTTCTTCGTTAGTACTCCTCCTTTGTCTCACACCTCTGCCTACTGTCTCTATTATGCTTTCCTTGTACTTTCTTCTCTTGCTTTGTGTGCTAAACGGAGTGTGGCGACTTGAACTGCCGCACATATGTGCAAAGTTCTATGTCGAAAACAGACAGACATTAGATTTTAAAACTGTCATCCTATTGTATGGTTGTGTGTAACTGTATGTAGTGCTATAGTTGAACTATTCTCTAGATTTCTTATCTTATTCGGGTCAACCAATCTAGATTTTGCTAGGTTTTTATGTTCGCCTAGTCTGACTGCCCCTGTTCTACTAGTTTGACGTATGTATTTGACCTGACAATCATTCCGGTAGGGTATTAGATAAACTAAATTGTTTTGTTTTAAAGGCTCCACAGGATTGATCCTTTAACCGACAAAGCTTGTTTCTAATTGAGTTTGTGGGTTTGAATGCCAGCCACTTTTATTCCTGCCTTGTTAAGAATTCTGTGTAAGGTTCCTGAGGTTCCTTCCTTGTATGCAATTACTACTGATGATTTAGGTTCCTTATTGTTGGTGTTGTCAATATCTTGTTCGTGTTTGACATGCATATGGTCATTTAGCATTCGTATTATTATTATTATTACCACTATCACGATTATTAATTTCACTTCTACACCTTTCTACATAATTTTTGATTAATTTATCCGGGTAATTATTAAGTTTCAAGGCTTCTTTTATGTGTATCACTTCCTGTCTTAGATTTTCCTTGGTACTACTTAGTTTTTGTGCTCTGTCATTTAAACATTTCACTAATCCTATTTTTACTGACATAGGATGGGATGATCGGAAGTCCAAATATCTGTTTGAATGTGTGGGTTTCCTGTAAACACTAGTGCTTAACTTCCCATCTTCTTTCTTTTCTACGTTGCAATCTAACATTGGGAGCTCCCCTTCCTGACTTTCCAATTCATAAGTCAATTGAATTGCCTCTACCTACTTTCGAGTTGATATGTTCGAAAAATCTATCTATATCTTGTGTTCTAAGTACAGCGAATGTGTCATCTACATACCTCCACCATACTTTTGGGCTGGGGGTGAACGTTTCAGTTGCTAAGTTTTCCCAGTTATGTACGAATATATCTGCCACAAGCAGCGACTAGCGGAACATAAAAAGCTAGGAAAATCTAGATTGGTTGACCCGAATGAGATAAGAAATCTAGAGAATAGTTCAACTATAGCACTACATACAGTTACACACAACCATACAATAGGATGACAGTTTTAAAATATAATGTCACATTGTGGAGGGAGAGGTTGATAGCAGAAGCTTTGTTTATCGAATCAACTGTAATTACATGTAATAAGAATGATTCAGCAACTGACCCAGACATCTGGAAAATTATACTAACACCCCTACGACAAATAGGAGAAAACTGTAAAACTCAAGTTTCAAATTCGTGTGATTATAATTGATATGATTATGAGCAATAAATTTTGTTGGAAACGTCAACCAGGAAATAATACTTTGTCAGTACTCTATTTTATAAAGGTATCCGTATGGAATCTGCCAGTCTGATGTTGAATAATACTTATCTGGATGAAAAATGACAGTTTTAGTAGTAACGGCGTAATTCACGTTATTATTAGATAAGAAGGTTGACAGTAGATAGGTAGGAGGCCAAACATTTTATAATAATCAAAATGACGAGTTGATCTAAAAAAATTAATTTGAGGATAATCACGATTTGAAGAGATTAGTTCAAACTAAACGCTAGTATGTTTTAGGGGTAAAAATGACGTGTTCTTCGGCTCTGCTAAGTAATTAAAAAAAACGCTGCAATATCTTAGGGTTAATGTGTATAACATATGGATGATATTTACATCCACATTTACAGAGACATAAGAAAAGTAATAGTTAGTAAAATAAGAGACAGTGAAATCAAAACGCAATATTTGAGTAACGCACGTGAGTACGTGAATACATTTTATCAACTAACTGACTAACTCATGTTGAGTTTCAGTAATGAAAGCATTTTTAGATGAAAGAAAAACCCGAACTAAAATGAACGTGTTACGCATGTTGTTCTAATGTGTATGTATAAAATATTCTCAAACGTATTGCTTATTTTAAAGTTTCATGTAAATGCGATAATTAAAATCTTCCAATCTATAAAGTACTCTATAAAACACATAAGACAAAAATGAATTTTGCGTATGCAAACACATCTTGAATAATGTGTAATAAAATAATACAGTACATCGATATTCATGATGATAATTTTAGAGCAAACAGGTATACACATTAAAAAGGATACACGCTTTTTCGATATACACGGTAAAAGTCAAAAGAAAAACTAGAAATATTCTCTTTCAATTCATTCAATTACTGTCGTCACCGCCACTACTAATCTTGTAGTGCGTAAATGAAGTGTTCAGTGTTTAACAGTGTTTTAGGTAATACTAATATTAAATGAATTCACAGTTGTGCTAACATGAGTTGTAGGCTGTGAGAGTATAGATAAAACAAATCAAAAACATCATCATTTTTAGCAATTTCAACTGGCTCTTCTAGCTTTTTCAAGGTATTCATGCAATGCTTTCAATGGTACTAGTGAGTTATCGCTCATCATATTATAATCATTAGGATAAGATAAATTCCATAGTGATTTCAATGGAATTGGCTTACCAAGATACAATAAGCGAAACCATAAATTATTCAAATTTTCAGGAGATATATGATCTATTGACGCTAGTGAAGCATCACCAGGACGCAGGATAGGTGATGTCTTTGATAACTGCAATGTTGATGATTTAGTTGTGTATAATTCAAATATTAAATCAGCTGAAAACGGTGGCCAAGATCCATCATATACACTCAAACCAAATAATAATAACATCAGTGAAGAATCATGACATGAATACAGATGGAACTGAGGTAATCTGTTGTAAGTAAAAATAAAATATAAACACAATAATGTATAATTCGTCTTTAAAACAATTCATAATAAGCAGATATGAGACTACTGACAAAAGTTGTCATCAGTGCGAAATAAGTAAATCGGTAATCTTAATAGTGTATTATTTCTTCTTGAAATCAACAGCATATAAGTAAATGTGTAAATGCCAGTTAAGAAAACATTTTCAATGAAGGTTAAAAATGAAGATAACAATCTTTTTTTCACAAACACATCCTGTGTTAGCTGCTCTTGAAGTCAAAACAAGCTCCGAAAAGACAAAAATCTTGTTATCTTACAAGCTGATAAAGGACAAAGTGTAGTGCTAATGAACAAGATAGATTATCTCGAAAAAATGAATCAAATTCTCTCTGATGGATCTAAATTCAAATTGGATAACCATGCAAAAGACCAAACGTTATCAACCGAAAGGAAAATTGTGCAGCATCTACAACTCTTCAAAAATAAATACATTGACGAAAACACATAGAAATATCAAACCGATTGGGTCACAAATCCCAAAACTATACGGACGCGTAAAAATACACAAACCAGGAGCGCCGTTAAGACCCATACCCTCCATGATAAACTCACCATACAACAGATTAGCACAGTGGCTATGTGAACTGTTGCAGCCCTTGCTGAAACGCTTCGGAACACATATAGTTTCTGATTCATTTCAATTTGCCAATCAAATTAAAGATTTCAATGTATCCGATAAGCATTTGGTCTCTTTCGATGTCACCTCCCTTTTCACAAATGTGCCAGTCGTTGAAACTATCGACTTCATATGTAAAGAAGCTGAAGACATACCCATTCCAACATCGGAATTGAGGAAATTACTACTTTTATGTACTAAAAATGTCCAATTCCAATTCAACGGGCGTCTGTTCCGTCAAGTTGATGGTGTCGCAATGGGAAGCCCTTTGGGACCACTTTTCGCAGACTTATTCTTGTCACGCCTAGAAACCGGTACTTTGCAGCAACATATACAAGAAACAAATGCATACCTAAGATATGTTGATGACATTTTTATTGTCTGCGGAAGCAGATCAAAAGCGGAAGACATGTTGATAAACTTCAATTCATGCCATCCAAATCTTAATTTCACAGTAGAACACGAGGAAAACGATACTATTAAATTTCTAGACGTTCTTCTAACCAAAATGAATGATGGCACGATCGAAAGATCTATATTTAGAAAGTCTTCATGGACAGGACAGTACATGCATTTCAAGAGCTTTGTTCCAATCCAGTACAAAAAGAACTTAGTCAGAACACTGTTCAATAGAGCACGAAAAATTTGTTCTGACAGTACTATTGAACATGAAATAAAATCTCTGAAGGATATTTTATGGAAGAATGGATATCCTGAAAAGTTCATTAATAAAAACTACCCCTTGCAAAACAATTCAGACAGTTCCAAAGAAACCTGTCTATATCAATTTGCCGTTCAAAGGAGATGACGTACAGGAAGTAGTGAAACGAAGACTCGACAAAGCCATCAAGAGAACTTATTATGCTGCAAAACTTGTTATCCTTAACACCACCAAGCGAGTGCTTCAACAATCTGGGAAAGACCAGTTGCCAATCCTCGACACTTCAAACTGCATATATCAATTTGAGTGTGTTTGTGGCAGCAAATACATAGGTCGTACGGAAAGGCGATTGTCTACTCGCATGATGGAGCATTTGCCAAAATGGTTGAAAACAGCTGAATGCAAAGTGCCAAAATCCTCAATAACAAAACATCTCGTGGATTACGGACATGACATCGACGCGGTCAAGTCATTCACCATTGTCAGTAAACAAAGAAACAAGAAGATGCTTGCAATTGCAGAGGCTTGTGCAATTCGAATTTACAAACCAGCTCTCTGTATGCAAAAGGAGATGGTGGTCACTCTGAATCTACCATGGTAATACGTTTTACTTATTATTCTCTACTTGTTATTACTACTATTCTACCTCTTCTTATTATTATTATTGTTATTTTTATTATCATTATTTTTATTCTTGATTCATTTAAAACTATGCTTTATCAAGATTATCTTAACTCACTTCAACACTATTAAAATTGTTATTATAACTATTACTATTGATATTAGTCTGTTTACAATTATCGTTATATTCCCTAATGACTAATTGTTTATCTAAGTGATGTAATTGAAGCGTAATGCAATTTATCTTAATTTTGATCTCTCATACTCTCTCTCGCCTTATCTATTTGAACATGACCTGTAAAACATTCGCACGTGTCTTTCTGCATGATTAATTCAATGTAGTTTATTTATCAGTCTTATATCTCCCAATGTAATTTCAAAAGTATATGTATCCGTGTATGTAGAGTATTCAGCTGACGAGTTCTACCGAAATTTGATGAATTCATTAAATCCTGCTTTATTAACCTTTATTGCTTGTTTTAAATTCGTATCGGGAAATAAATGTTTTCAATGCTCCTGAAGTGTTTTCAAAGGCAATGGCTATTCTTGTAACAGATTGTGCCAGACTCTGGGTAGCATATTCGTTTCTGGCAAAATGTATAAAAAATTTGGGAGTGGTATAAAAATGGCATAAATTGGAACTAAAAATAACATATTCCGAAAGTTAATAAGTCGTCGTTGTAAACTTTAAACTGACATGAGTTAGTGTACTGGTCTCTAGATTCTATTCACAGGTAATTCGTGTTTGAAACTTTGATATTTACCGTCTTAAAGAATTTTTCATCTGTCTACCCGTTTTGAGTCTTATATACTGTTTTCGTTAGTTATAGATAAAACTTGTGGCGATTTTACTTTACTTGGGCATGCTGATTGACTTCATTTTCCATTAGAGTCACCTCTATGTTCTTTTCAAGTACCATAATTACGCAGACACATGCATCTACACCCATAAACATTAGATTAACAAATCAACACAACAGCGGTTCACAAAAGCTTAAAGGTACGGAGGACATTCACGTTGCTTGGATATTAGAAGATGGAAATCAGCAGAATTATTGTGAATGAAACTATTTGAACAAGTGTAGATTATGTCAATGGGACAGCCATTGAATTCGGTCTTCATATATGTTGGATATGTGACATGCATAGAGGGAGAAAATTAGAATATTTGCTAGTGGCTGGAGAAGAGGGGTACTGAGAAACGAACTGAATCGATTCATAACATATGTGTAAGAAGAATACAGCATTAGTAATAGTGTTTCAGGAATGTTAGGAAAGCTTGAAAATTTACTTGTCTCGTGGATATTAACATAAATAAATCAGAAGTTTTGTTGTGTATGAAACTAATTGAAAACCTGCAGCACTGTGTTTCGATGTAATCGGTGTAGCACGCCAAAATGAACACCACCAGTGATCCAAGACACTGGAAACAATCAGGTATCTGAATTGACGTAGCTTCACGAAGACTGAAACTGGATGAGATAGTCGATATTGCGTTGGACCAATAATTCAAAGAGAGTAAGTATTTAATGATCACAAAATTAGCAAAGCAGCAGTCGGGGAATGTTGAGAAATCGTGAGAATATTCTCGTGGCTTGATATAAATAAGCAACTAGAACTAAGAAGGCTCTTTACAAAGTTTTTTTTTTATCAATGGTAAAGCTTTATTTAAGACAGTATGCAAATATACGGTACAAAAATTTTCAGCGTATTCCTCTCTAAAGTACTTTTTTCTTCACACAGGATTCACATGTAAATTAATAATCTGAAGTATATCTTCATTTCGTTGAAGAATTGTACAGCGTTTACTTGGGAGCAAGTTATATCATCGCGAAAGTTTATGTATAGGTCATTTGATCTAACTGGACGATTAAAACAATGATAAATCCAGATGATATTAAGCATTATGATTTTTGAAGTATAGTTTTACTTTACTTTACTTCGGCTATCTCCTACGGGAGGATGAGCCGGCTTCATGAACATCTCGAATCATCACTGCCCAGGCGCGGCGATCTGATGCAAGGTTTTGCGACAGAATTATCCCATTCTTGTTCCACAGACCGAGTCCGTAGACGGTTTGTAGCCCCAGGCACTCCATATCAGCCTTGACTGTATCAAGCCATGTTTTCAGCTGTTCACCCCTGCGACATCGCCACGATGGAAATGGCGAGGGATTTAGGGCTGATTTGGCCAGATCGTCATCTGGTCGGCGCAGAACATGGCCAAACCACCGAAGGCGACGTTGTTGGACCAGTACTGGAATTTGGTTGATGTTGTAGAGACTTCATGAAGTTTCATGGGAATTAGGTACGAGTGATGTCCCCAGAATCGCTCGGCCTTTTGTTTGAGAGTGCAGCTTCTAGCCTTTACACAACCTACAAGGCAGTAGGAGTGGAGTAGGGAGTCCACTATCCATTGGCAGCCGGTGACCGGAGTCCGGTTTTGAAGTATGACACATTATCATCTGTTACTTTGGTTTTTCTGCTTCCAGTTACTGCATAAGTTAGTGAAACTTAAAGTGATCCTGTTTCACGTGAAGATTTATGTTTATGTATTTGTCTCTCTAAGTAGAACCTAATCAAAACGTTTTATTGTATTTTAGTTTCTATCAAAGTGTACAACTTGAGAATTATATCACTGAAAGAGTAACTTTTCGCTGAACGTCTCTCCTTTTGTATGACTTAATTAGGATTTGTAAAATAAATACACTTAGCACTACATCACTTCACAACTATTGGTAGACGCACACTATTTCTTCAAATAAACAGGGTAGAGGACCACATATATTAAGAAATATTATTCATTTCACCAACTAATTACGTCTTAAAAACTCGATATATGACCAGCAGATAAATTATCTTCGTTAACACTAATACACTTTAACCACTACGCAGTAATTAAAACTGCAAAAAGACTTCACAACTAATGCTCCGTTAACCTTTTAATTACCCTAAAACAATTGTTCCTTTTGATAGATTTAAAATAAGGCATTTGGAAGAAAAGAATTCTCGAGATGATATCATTTCGCAGTTTGTTTACAGTCGCTTTACAACTAGTATGGTTCACAATAATTATAAAATAAAATGCATGACAATTACTCAGTTATATAAAATAAAAGTACATAATAATGACCAATCATATTTAAGTAGGTCAAGTAGTCCATGGTAGGCGATGGTTGAAGTCTATTGTCGTTTGTACGCATAGTTTAGGATGTATGTGATGTTCCAAAATAGTTATTAAAACATAAAAAATTCCAATGAAATTAATCTGAACAGAAATCCATCATTATCCATTGCAAAGCAATAATTAAGGTCAGGTCACAAAATCAATATTAATGACTGTTTCACAACTATTTCACATAACTCTAATTCAATGTTGGTTATTAAATGTGATAGAAGGATTGGAGGAATATTCACACACATACTAAACTATGTTTACAAAAAAAATAGTAGACTTCAACCTTCACCTACCATGGACTGTTTGACCTATTTAAATATGAATGGTCATTAGTACATACTTTTATTTTATATAACTGAGTAATTGTCATGCATTTTATTTTATTATCATTGTGAACCATGCTAGTTGTAAAGCGATTGCAGAGTAACTGCTAAATGATATCACCTCGCGAGATTAATTTCATAATCATGTGTTCTTTTATAGTAATATTAACGTTTTTCTAGTAGAAGATATACACCACATGCACCAAGACAGTTTTAAACAGCACCCAGGTATCCACTCCTTGATTTAAAAATGTTTACAGCTGTTTCAGAGATTGCTTTTTTCATATTATACAATTCACTTAATTTATAAATCACCTATTCTAGTTTCATTGTGTTTGAAGAGATTTTAAACATTTCAATGCAAACAATCCATTGATGTACATTACAGCTTTTAAAACACTTTAAATTATATCGTTCACGTTATATTACACAAAAATAAATTGCTACTGTAATATCTTGTCTTCATATGTAAATAACTGGTAAAACAAATCATCAACGGTCAATTTATATCTCTGACATGTTTAATTCTTAACAGTATGACAGTTTTAAGCCCGTATATTCCATTTTCACAATGTTTTAATGATTTACATTATGTTTTGGATTCAAATTAAATACTCACATGGATTTTTTTGAAAACAGAGTTAACTTAATTAAAATATTTTGTCTTTTAGTACTCCTTTTATTTATGACTTTAGGAGTAAACTGATTAATCAGTGAACAGACTGAAAACAAATGTCAAACAATAGTTAAGCATTCATAAAGCAAAAGGATTGAACGAAGAAATATTTACTTTTCAATTCGATCCTCATCCCTGACTCTACTATATATATATATATATATATATATATATATATATATATATATAGTGCGTCGGTGGCACAGCGGTTAGGGCGCTCGCCGACCATGCACATGGCCCGGGGTTCGATACCCGGACGACGCACTCCTTTACCTTTCCAGAAATAATGCTGGTAAAGAAGAAAGGTTGGGCATGAGGCTAGCGAACCCATCCTCTAAAAATAAATACTGCTACTGATACTTCAAGCCACTAGCTTGAAGCCCTATGTTCCACTGGGAACGTGCAGGAAAAAAAATATACATATATTGGAGTAGAGCCACAGATGAGGATCTAATTGAGAATTAAATATTTCTTCGTTCAATCTTTTTGCTTTCTAAACGTGGAATTTTTTCTATATTGAAATAAAAGTCAATCTGAACGAAGAATATTCTTTTCAATATTTTCTCTTCAGGTTCTTACAATTATAAAGTATAATATTTGTGGTCGTTACAATAAAGGCCAGCTATGCAGCGGATACATTTTTAACGTAGAATAGCAGATTAGTTATGGGGTGTCAAGGTAAATAGTCGTATTTGTGTGACAAACGTTCTAGGCTGAAATCGATTAGAAATATTGTAAAACGGGAGACAATGATGGTGATTAATCAAAAATAATAGATTTGTAGAGTGTGGGGTAAGAAAATTGACAAATCAGTTCAAGGCTATCGAAGGTGTCAGGTGAATGGCTAGTACAAAGTGGTCTGTCTTAAACAGAAGAGATAGTAAGACTGGAATGAGAGGTTCATAGTGAGATAACGAATATGTTAAATGAAACAGGTGGAGGCATATATTGTAATATATGCCTCCACCTGTTTCATTTAACATATTCGTTATCTCACTATGAACCTCTCATTCCAGTCTTACTATCTCAACTGTTTAAGACAGACCACTTTGTACTAGCCATTCACCTGACACCTTCGATAGCCTTGAACTGATTTGTCAATTTTCTTACCCCACACTCTACAAATCTATTATGATTAAAAAATCACCATCATTGTCTCCCGTTTTACAATATTTCTAATCGATTTCAGCCTAGAACGTTTGTCACACAAATACGACTATTTACCTTGACACCCCATAACTAATCTGCTATTCTACGTTAAAAATGTATCCGCTGCATAGCTGGCCTTTATTGTAACGACCACAAATATTATACTTTATAATTGTAAGAACCTGAAGAGAAAATATTGAAAAGAATATTCTTCGTTCAGATTGACTTTTAATTCATAATATGGGAATATTTCACACTATTAAATCTTATATCGAAATAGTTAAGCAACTGGGATGTAGGTTTCCTTTATGCATGAATAAAAGATGTAATAGAATGAGTAATGATGCATACAAAACACAGATATATATATATATGTCGTGATTTTAAAAATTTTGAAGTTCTATTGGAGTTTATTTATTATAACTAGATAATGTTTCGAGCACAACTTACTGCTCATGATAATGCTGTAAACGTCATCTAGTCATTGATACTGTATCTGTATCTGTGTGTGTTATATCAAATAAACTTATCAAATAATGACCAATTAAAATTATGACATCTGTTAATCAATCACAAGATCACCGAATCAGAAATATTTAAAAACAAACATTCTCTATAAAAAACAAGTATTATGAACGAAATAATGCTTACTTCTGGTAGTTTATCATATTAGACAGAATTAGCGAGAATAAATCACCGAATACAATATGAACATTTTTCTCCCAATCTCTGTAGACACAAAGTAAGAAAAAATACTGGGTGTAATGTGTTGCTAAAAAATATTGCCAATAAATACACTTTCAAGTGATGAAAAGAGTGCATCTATAGTTTTCTATTTTCGGTTACTCACACTGTGAAAGTTGACAGCTACTCGTAGGGTTAGAAGGAAACAAAAACAGTTTTGTGTGGCTATATACATCACACTACATCTGTCTAAAGCAAGCTACATGGAGTTAACTTGAATGAGTTCGTTATTTCTCTAATGGATGTGTACCTAAAGAAAGCTAACACCAATGACGAACACCAGTAGGGCACATTGATGTGTACATAATTGTAGACTGCCCTTAATATACTCTTCTTCAAAAATTCGAAAGTTGCACAATTGGTTTAGTACACCCTACAGTGGTCACGCCCACTTCAGACAACAGTGAGCCTAAACTCTGACACCCCCAACAACTAGTTTATCCACCAATAGTAACTACTTCGATATTAATTTTATACATTTTATGGAAAGACATCACAAAACAGTATTTCCAATCCATAGAGTACCTTCGATATCTAAGTGATACCTGTCTTTGAGACGGTCACAAGAGTTAATGAATAAACAAGTAAACTCATTTAAACAACCTTATAATAAGCACATAATAAAAAATGGTTTATGAAAAATAACAGAGAATATTATTTTCCATATGCTTCTGCTTGAAAGACAGTCGCTTATTGTATTCATCACCTTTATGTAACTGTACTATTTTTATATTTCACAAGCACCAAATCATATATTAAATCACCTCTAAATCAACAATAGAAAAGCCCGAACTCTATGTCATGCATAGTGATTGTGGGAGCTGAGATTTATTGAATAGGTTTTGAGTGCCTATATCAGGAAAAACAACCTGCTATGAAGAGTAAGCAGTTAGTAAATAAAACGAAACTTCCACGCTAAACCATGCTACTAGCCACCACTTAACAAATCTCAGACTTAAGAAGACAATTGCAGCGAAGACTTATAAGCGAACAATATTGTTTTCAATTAGATCTTCTTCAGGCTTTACTCTAATTTACATAGACTTATATGCAGAAAATTTCAACCAATAACGGTGATTTTGTGCATCAAATAATAATCATAATAATAATGTGGTAAATGTTTTGAACGAAGTTAATAACGATGATTATAATGATAACAAAATATTGATAATAAGGATTATACACGTGATAAGAATAACAAAGATAGTATATGCATATATGAGTATATGTAGACAATTCAATAAATAAATAAATTAGGTCAAATCTTAAAAGGTAAAATGGAACGATAATCAGAATTTAAATATATATCACAAAAGTACGAAGGAGATGGATGATAAGAAAGGGTGGGAGGGTTTTGAATAGAATTCACCTAGGCCAAGGGAGAGACAAATGTAGAACAAATTTCTTTTGTATACAAAGACTAGGATTGTTCTCTCGAATTCCCATAGCTTCAGCAAAGTGTAAAAGACGGGTTCTGATTCCGTTCGAAAGACTCGATGGAATGCGGTAAATAACTCTGAAGGCACTATTTTTGTCCACTTGGTGACCACTATGAATTAAATGAGCCAAAATAGAACTTCGTATGGATTTTATTTGACCTTCTCCGAGCCGTGAAGGAAGATGCTCATTAATGCGTTTGTTAAGCTGTCTAGTTGTTCGGCCTATATAGCTTTCTCCACAGGAGCAACTAAATTTATAGAATGTGATCCTCAAGACGTTAACAATCAATGGCTGAAGATTATTGGTGACACAGGTCGAATTTTTTCTCAATGGCGCAGATGCTTTCATTCTCTCTGTAATCTCTCAGATCTCTTACATTCTCACTATAAATGGGAATATTTAAAGATTTGAAATCTTAGATTGCAAATTGAGAGAATATTGTCAATTTCCTTCCAAGAGTTTATGTGGTCGACCTATTTGACTCCGTGGTCGGGCTTGCACATCACAATAATTCAAACAGCTATACTGGTTGAAACGAATGTTCCAGCAGTTCTTATCAGGACGGAAAGGTTGACTGGATAGTCGTTAGACTTAAAACAATTACCACGATAATTCGAAGTCACTCATACTATGATGGAGGTGTGAGGACGAAGTCGCACTGCTGGCGGAAACGGATTTAACAGCGACAAAGTGTTCCGCTCGGATGACCAGAGAGCCTATCCACTTTGAGGAGGAGGGTCAGTGGGAGAAGACCTCGAAAATTGAATATCCCATACTTTGTGGTGGTAAGATCACAATACGGATACAACTTAAAAACCACTTCAAACAGGTAATGTGTGACTGGCCTGAATCATTCGTCTCCTGAGCTCTGCGGTTATGCACCATCTGTATCAGGTATTTCCAGGAGAGACCAACTTTCACGAAATGGGTAGTCGGGCGGTTATAACAGCCCACACATTTTTATATGAACGAGCAGCTCACTTAATCCTCACTCACCTTCATCTTCTTGCTTTCTTGTCGCCATTAAAACTATTTCACAAGTGGATTTTCAGTCTTCCCTTAACTTTGTCCCTATTAATAGCAACCACAGCCAGAAAGACATGACAAATAATCACACTGCTACTCCTCAACCAAGGCGAGGATAGGAATGTTGTTAGGAAATGGGGAGAAATCAACCCATGATGTTTTGAAGCTGTATCCATTGTGGCGGTTAGGGCACACGTCAAACATGCCAAGGCATCAACCTTCCACATCAGACAATATAAGCTGACAAAGGACTACTTCAGAAAACCAAGGGGTAGTAAGACAATAATATGGGATTCAATACATAAGAACTCAGACGGTTTGTTTGAGTCGTGCAGGGATGTGTAGACTGCTTGGATGTGATCCTCAAGACGTTAACAATCAATGGCTGAAGATTATTGGTGATACAGGTCGAATTTTTTCTCAATGGCGCAGATGCTTTCACTCTCTCTGTAATCTCGCAGATCTATTAAATTCTGACTATTCTTCATGCATTCCTTCTTACTCCTGTATGTTACGGTTCCTTTGAGTTTTTTTTGCTTCCTTTAAGTGCTATTGGGTTGTGATAACTTAAACTGGTGCTATTTCGTAAAAGAATCTGCGCTGAAAACTCAATCAGTCAGTACGTCAAACTCAATTCAATGTTGTTCAAGTTTAAAGGTTTAGGATACTAATCATAAAGTGGTGTAGGTCATTGAAGTTGGATGAAATAAACACAATAAGCAAGTGAACAGAATGAACTCGGCATAAGTTTGAGGTACTTTTGAAGTTTACAAAAGATAGTGAATAAGGATCGCACATAAGCCCTGTAGAAGCGATCACCTGACCACTCCTTAAAAGATGTAACTTTTTTTTTCATTTGTAACAAGAATATCTTCTTATAAATTAAGTATTATGCGTAACTTTAGGATGGATTACCATTTGACTTATTCACAATTTATATAACGCTACATGTACATGTGTAAGCAAATGACCAAAAAGTTGTTAACACAAGCTTTTTAAAGAAACATTAACTACTACACTTATAATTTTAAGTAACGGTAAAATACATTCATTAGAGGAAATAAAGGATGGCTAAAGAACATAAAATTGATTCAAGATGTACGTTATAAATTTAAAAACGCTGATTATTGAACGAAGAATATTCTTCTTCTGTACAGTATCAACGAAATTTAATAAAGCTATAGGATGAGAGCTATATGTTCGGAAGATGTGATTCAGGATGAGATTAAGGCGATATTTTGGCACCTTAATTGAAAAGAGTTATCACAAAAACTTCATAAGAAAACATATAACTACAAAAGTCGAAAGAAGTTTTTTTCATTTGATAAAACACTATTCAATATGCGATTGAATCTTGAAGGTAACACACAGTGAAGTGGCAACCAGAAGGCTAAGAAAATCAATTCAAAGAAACTTCAATGCCTAAAACTCCCAGCTCATATTTTTTGCATTTCCTGTTGTGATACCAAATTTGTAAAAATGGAAGGGTCTACCTGATATGTATCCACATATATATATTTACGTGTGTGTGTATGTTGGTCTCTCTTTCTGTTTGCTCGCTTAGTCTGTGACCATTTCACTTGTATGAACCTGTCTCCTTTAACAATGTATATTCCCATTATATTATATATAATATGAGTGTTTGTTGACAGTCCGTTGCTTGGTGACATATATCTATATATGGTGGTTGTTGACATGTCTGCTATATTTCGCTATGTATATATGGACCGATACTTCATTATAATTAGCCATTCATGTTAAGACTGTCCAATGATTGTTCACACCTTTGTCTGAACATTCATATATATATATATATATATATATATATTGCATTCACAATCTTGTGGACTTACACTTACTTACACACTTTGGTGTGATACCACTGATTGCTTCTCCTGGTGTTCGGAAAATAGAAGTATCATCGAAAACCTAGTGGTCTTCTGATTTCCGCCTTCTTGCGTCAGGACTATTAAATTCTCGACCAGTCCATAACAATAACTTAGCGACGAGTACATAACAATTTGGCGACGGGGAAACTAGTACATAACACAGCCCTCACAAATCAACTATTGAAAAAAGCAGATTCTAAATAGAACTTTATGCTGAGTATGAAAAATTAAGCCTAACTAGAGCATTTACTCAATGAAGAATATTCAATAGGTAGCAAATATGAAAGCAGTGGACAATTCTCAGTTACATACACCGTGAACACTTGTCTGATTAAAGCATTTGGGCAAAGAAAGAAGTGAGTTACCGTAACTGCGGTGACCAGAGGAAGTCTGCTTAAGACATGTCTTCCAACATCTATTTAAAAGTATCAAGATCCCAAGGGCAGTATGTAAACAAACACTTTAACTCGCCTTCAAAGCTTTCTGGTTGTCTAAAGAAAACAACTTGAAGCCATCATATTATTCTTCGTATCCGTACAAATCCCAAGTCAAAACTTCATTACAGAGTAGGTTATTCACATTATGTCAGTACCTGATGCTAATGATTTTTGTATCGTACGAACTATATGACGGTGCAGCATGTACTACTGACAAGAATCTGCAAACACTATGATTGGGTGAGATCCTTCGCAAGAATCTTGAGTTGAAGAGAGAAGAATTATATTGTGAACAAAAGAAATCCCTAGTGAAAATACACAGAAATCACCATATGAACACCAAAAAAGAGAATATCAACAACTGAAATTTTAACATAAGGCTGTGCATTTTCCAATCACCGTACACCATCCTGCCAATAAATCCTACGGCTACCACAACCATTGCGGTTCACCATTACAATGGAATACTGAATTTACTGAAAAAATCAGGCTTAACCACATTACTTTATGAATAACATGTATCGCACAATGCAACAGTATTATTTCCTGGTTGACGTTTCCAACAAAATTTATTGCTCATAATCATATCAATTATAATCACACGAATTTGAAACTTGAGTTTTACAGTTTTCTCCTATTTGTCGTAGGGGTGTTAGTATAATTTTCCAGATGTCTGGGTCAGTTGCTGAATCATTCTTATTACATGTAATTACAGTTGATTCGATAAACAAAGCTTCTGCTATCAACCTCTCCCTCCACAATGTGACATTATATTTTAAAACTGTCATCCTATTGTATGGTTGTGTGTAACTGTATGTAGTGCTATAGTTGAACTATTCTCTAGATTTCTTATCTCATTCGGGTCAACCAATCTAGATTTTCCTAGCTTTTTATGTTCCGCTAGTCGCTGCTTGTGGCAGATATATTCGTACATAACTGGGAAAACTTAGCAACTGAAACGTTCACCCCCAGCCCAAAAGTATGGTGGAGGTATGTAGATGACACATTCGCTGTACTTAGAACACAAGATATAGATAGATTTTTCGAACATATCAACTCGAAAGTAGGTAGAGACAATTCAATTGACTTATGAATTGGAAAGTCAGGAAGGGGAGCTCCCAATGTTAGATTGCAACGTAGAAAAGAAAGAAGATGGGAAGTTAAGCACTAGTGTTTACAGGAAACCCACACATTCAAACAGATATTTGGACTTCCGATCATCCCATCCTATGTCAGTAAAAATAGGATTAGTGAAATGTTTAAATGACAGAGCACAAAAACTAAGTAGTACCAAGGAAAATCTAAGACAGGAAGTGATACACATAAAAGAAGCCTTGAAACTTAATAATTACCCGGATAAATTAATCAAAAATTATGTAGAAAGGTGTAGAAGTGAAATTAATAATCGTGATAGTGGTAATAATAATAATAATACGAATGCTAAATGACCATATGCATGTCAAACACGAACAAGATATTGACAACACCAACAATAAGGAACCTAAATCATCAGTAGTAATTGCATACAAGGAAGGAACCTCAGGAACCTTACACAGAATTCTTAACAAGGCAGGAATAAAAGTGGCTGGCATTCAAACCCACAAACTCAATTAGAAACAAGCTTTGTCGGTTAAAGGATCAATCCTGTGGAGCCTTTAAAACAAAACAATTTAGTTTATCTAATACCCTACCGGAATGATTGTCAGGTCAAATACATACGTCAAACTAGTAGAACAGGGGCAGTCAGACTAGGCGAACATAAAAACCTAGCAAAATCTAGATTGGTTGACCCGAATAAGATAAGAAATCTAGAGAATAGTTCAACTATAGCACTACATACAGTTACACACAACCATACAATAGGATGACAGTTTTAAAATCTAATGTCTGTCTGTTTTCGACATAGAACTTTGCACATATGTGCGGCAGTTCAAGTCGCCACACTCCGTTTAGCACACAAAGCAAGAGAAGAAAGTACAAGGAAAGCATAATAGAGACAGTAGGCAGAGGTGTGAGACAAAGGAGGAGTACTAACGAAGAACAAAACAGTTTAATTGGAAATCGTAAGTCACAAGGAGTGGATGCATCTGCGCCACTGAGAACGATTTTGAGCCATGTCACCAACTGTTTCCAGCCTTTGATTTTTACCGCCCAAGGACCCCAGCCTGGAAGTCTACACATTCCTACGTGGCTTAAACTAACTGTTGTGGATTTCACTGACTGGTGCCAAGTTTTTGTTTGACCGCCGCTAGCTTTTTTTCCAGCCTGACCCTATATCCGCTAACATTGCTCGTCGAGGAAGGCGATGACTTGGCATACGTAACACATGCCCTAACCATCTCAGTCTTTGTAACTTCACGACTTCGTCGATTGATTTCCCCTGTTTACCTAGAACTCGACCGACGCCTAACCTCGATATTGCTTACCTTATTATGCGACTTCACATGGGAAATAGAGCGCAGGCACCTATGATCAAAGACAGCTAGTCTTTTCATGTCTTCCACTCTCAGTGGCCAGGTCTCGCAGTCATAAAGGAGGACGGAACGGGCTGATGAGCAGTACACCCCCCTTTGGTCGACAGTCGAACATCTCGTCTATGCCAGAGTCGGCGTAAACTGACAAATGCGAAACGAGCCCCCTGTATCCGTGCTGGGATTTCGTCAGAGATCAACCCGTTGGCACTGGCTGATGATACTTCCCAAATAAGTGAAGCGGTCAACGTGCTCTACCACTTCACTTCCTAATTTTAAACTAGGAGTCGGTGTAGTCCAGTCCTGCAACATCATCTTGTATTTAGCGGGAGCGAATCGCATGCCAAAAATTCGTAGATTGCAGCCCAAGGTGTTTAGAAGACCCTGCATTTTGTCAGCGTCCTCGCCTAGTAGGACTACATCGTCTGCATATTCTAAGTCAACGAGATTATTCCCTGGTATCAAGTCAATCCTTGAGTCGATGAAGTGAGTTAGGGTTAAGTCCATTAGTACACCTATGATGCAGTTGAATAGAAAAGGGGATAATGGGCATCCTTGACGGACACCACTAGTCGTCACCAGTTCAGATGACAACTCGCCCGTAAGCCCCCACCTGGCTGTATGAGTACGAGTAGAGTGCCTTAATCAGTGCAATGTATTTTCTCGGCATTCGCTTTACAGCCAAGTATCTGCAGAGAACTTCTCGGTCGACAGAGTCGAATTCCGCCTATAGGTCAAGAAATATAATGACTGTTGGACGCAGGTAGGAATGACTATGTTCTAGAATCTGTTGGAGGGTGAAGATAAGATCAATACACCCTCTTCCTGGTCTAAAGCCTGCCTGGAGGGAGAGACTGATAACAAAAGCTTTGTTTATCGAATCAACTGCAAATACGTGTAATAGGAATGATTCAACACCTGTCCCAGACATCTGGAAAATTATACTAACACCCCTACGACAAATAGGAGAAAACTGTAAAACTCAAGTTTCAAATTCGTGTGATTACAATTGATATGATTATGAACAATTAATTTTGTTCGAAATGTCATCCAGTAAATAATACTGTTTCACTATGTGATGCATCTAATAAACAAACTAATATGAAACTACTAACAACCACAGTTCGCAGGTTTCAAAGATAAACTAGCTCCATCAATGTGATGTAGAGGTTGGGCTAGTATAATACAAAGGCATTATCTATCCGGGGGCATGACACAAGACTTCGACTACACAATTATTAGGCTTCCTAAGTATGGAAAGAGATCAATAACTCACTTTCTTTGACCCAAAAGTTCGTGTAATAATTCTTGAGCAGCTAAATTGTCCAATTGTGGTAGAATTTCATCCAATTCTGAAGGTATTGGAAAGCCGGCTTGCTAATAAATAAATAAAAAATAATAAAAATAAATGATCATAATAATAATAAAAATAATAAATAAATAAAGTAAAAAATAAATAAAAATAAATAACGGAATAATGATCACATATTATTTTTCTGAATATGATGCATGTTTTTTTTGCGAAATTACATTTCTCGAATGAATATTTTTACGAAGAGAATTATTTTTTCAAGGTGTTCACACATTTATACACATTAGTAGTAGGAGTAGTGATGTGCTTCACACTATGTGAGGTTGTTGATTTGCAAACTTGTCATAGAAGTTGGCGATATACTTTCTAAGAGCGCAACACCAACATTTTTAAACTTCAGCGTATTTGTAGAAGGATTCTGAATTATGTGAATACGATTACTGGTTGAGATGCAAATAAATCTCACTGAAAACTTTCTAACATGATGAAACAATGACTATGAATTTTATTGTTACTAAACATAAACCGAATATCCAAATGAAATGTTATGCACTATAATAGTGTCTGTTTAAGCCGCCAATATTAAGGGAGAACAATAGCAAACAACAATAAGGATAAATATAGGTAGACTGTTATTATCCCAATTTAACGTAAGTAGTGTTCATTTGACATATTTTTTACACTTTTCTGTGTACTTCATATGACAACAAAATATGTAGAGCATTCTTCTGAAACTGGCAGAAATGTCATGAATTCATTAAATTATTATTATTATATCCTTCAATTCCTAGAGGAACATACGGCTTCAGTCGCGTGTCTCCATTGCGTTTGGTTCTCTGTCAAAGTTTTCACCTGGCTCCAAGTCTACCCACATGCTTTCATCTCCCCTTCACATGACCTCCTCCAAGTCACACCCTTGGACGACCAACTCACCGCTTCCCTTTCGGGTCCCACTCGAGCAATGGCTTGTCTAGTGATGTCACTTGATGGTTTCCTCAGAGTATGGCCAATCCACCTTCATTTCTTCGTACCTATTTGTTTCACAATCGGTTCCTGCTGGGTTGGTTCACTAATTGCCAGAGATCCCTGTTGCTGATCTTTTCTGGCCATCTGATCTGGAGTATTGAGCGAAGACAGCTGTTGATGAAGGTCTGTAGTTTGTTTGAGATGCTCTTTATGACGCGCCAAGTCTCTGATCCGTATAGTAGCACTGACTTTACATTGGAGTTGAAAATCCGGATGTTATTTTTGATTCTGAGTTCTGATGACCTCCACACAAACTTAAGAGTAATAAAAGCTTGCCTTGCTTTTCCGATTCTTGCGTTGATATCCTCGTCGGTTCCGCCTGTAGTTGAAAGGATGATTCCCAGGTAGGTAAAGGAGGTTTTTTCTTTCAGGTTGCTCCCATTTATGCTGATTGTTGTTGTTCCTGTTGGTGTTGGCCAGGAATCCTCATCAACTCTGTTTTCTCTGTGTTCACCTGAAGTCCTATCTTTGATGTTTCTTCTGCCAACTTGTTGCTTTTCACTTGCATATCTTCCAGTTTATGGGAAATCAGACATATATCATCGGCGAAATCCAGATCCTCCAAGTCTTTTGTGTCAGTCCATTTTATGCCTGTTCCCTCGTTGGTTGCCGTTGTCTGTCGCATTATCCAATCAATTGCAATCAGGAAGATCATTGGTGATAGTAGACAGCCTTGCCTCACTCCCGTCCTCACTTCGAAGGCTTCCGTAAGTTTCCCGTTGTGGATTACTTGGCATGCAGCATTGTCGTATAACTGTTGGATGAGATGTATAATTGTCGATGGGACCCCGTAGTAGCGAAGTAGTTTCCAAATGACCTCTCGATCGACGCTGTCGAAGGCCTTTTCAAAGTCGATGAAGTTGAGATAGAGAGGTGACTGCCATTCCAAGCTTTGTTCAATGATGATCCGTAGAGTGGCGATTTGATCAATACATGATTTGTTTCTCCTGAATCCAGCCTGTTCCGGACGAAGTTTTTCATCTAGGGCTTGTTTGATTCTCTCCAGGATGATGCGACTTAGTATCTTGCTTGGAATGGACAGAAGCATAATTCCACGCCAGTTTTTACATTGACTTAAGTCTCCTTTCTTTGGAAGTTTGAATAAGTATCCGTTCTTCCAATCCTCGGGTACTTTGCCCTCTTTCCACACCTTCTCCAGTAGTGGTGTCATCAAGTCCGCTGTTGTCTCTGGGTCTATTTTCAAAGCTTCTGCTGGGATTCCATCTGGTCCCGGTGTTTTCCCAGCTTTTAGCATCTTGATTGCATTCAGGACTTCTGATTTCGTCGGGGGGTCAGTGTTCACTGGTAGTTCTGCTTCCGTTGTTGGTATTGCTGGACGTGTTGTAGGTGGCGGACGATTTAGAAGTCTTTTGAAGTGTTCAACCCAGTGCTTTCTCTGTTCCACCTCTTTGGTGATTGACTTTCCATTGTCGTCCTTTATTGGCTTAATCTGTGTCGAACGTTTGCCCGAAAGGTTCCTAGTTGTTTGGTAGAGTGTGGCGAGGTCTCCTTTGCCTGCAGCTTGTTCTGCTTCGTTTGCCATGGTTTCATAATATTTTCTTTTGTCTTCCCTGGCACTCTTCTTCACTCTTTTGTTCAGTGTATTGTAGCTTGCATTCAGCTCCTGTTTTTGTTGCTCGTCAGTGCACTGGATAATCTTTTGCTTCACTGTCCTTCTCTCTTCTATTAGTTTCCAAGTGTCCGTAGTGAGCCACTGTTTGTCCTGTCTCTTTTTTCTGCCTAGAATTTCTATGCAGGTTTGGCTCCACACCGTTTTCAAGTTGTTCCAGTGCTTTTCGACGCTGACCTTTTGGCTGGTGTTGATTTGTGTCTCGGCTTTGTCCTTTATGCTTGCAATGAAGATGTCCTTTGTAGCCTGGTCCTTCAGCTTTTGAGTGTTGAACTTGGCTTGTGGTCTATCTGCAGCTCCTGATTCCCTGAAAGCTTTTAATTTGATTTGGATTGTCCCTTGTACGAGATAGTGGTCTGAGCCAACGTCTGCTCCTCTTCTTGCTTTTGTGTCCAGTAGGCTGCGCCTCCACTTCCTTGAGATTGAGATGAAGTCGATTTGGTTTTTGGTTTGCCCGTCTGGTGACACGCACTTAAGTGTCTTCTAAGAAACACTGATGATATAGAGATGAATATCCACGATTCAGTTGGAATCTCCATAAAAAAGGTTGTTATCCGCGCGACTACACTTATTTTAACTTCTTTGACTGTTTATTTCACTAAATTACTATGCATTCAATATGAACACTAGTAGCAACTGGAATGCAAGTTAGCCATTAAAATGATGCGTTTTGACAGTGCACGTTCGCATTTTACTGTCAATTATATTACAAAAAATGGAGCGTCAGAAGACGACAATTATTACACCATTGATGTTTTTATAGAAGTAGCGACAATATGGTGAAGCACACTATGCAAGTAAACAGCAAAAAGGTATAACGTTTGAGTTACACCTATAGAAATGTGTAATTCTAAATGTCAATAAAAGCTCTCATTCAAAGAACCAAGAACAAACAAAAAGCAATCAATGAACAGTTGTTAGGTTTCAACAGTAACTCAAACCCATCACACAATGCAGTATATTTTCACAGCGTGCTCCATGGTACAACGTTTATCACTCAGTACCTAAATTAAATCATACAGGTAACACGTATTTCTTCAGTGATGATGAAGGGCTTTGTTAGTATGTCTTGAGAGGGCATCAATTTAGTATCTTCTGATAACTGACACATGCTTGAAGCCAATATCGGATAGCAGTGTATCACAGTGTACAGCGGTGTCATGACACTAAGCTTGATAGCCTCCTTACACACCTGATTTCGAAATTTTGAAAAAAAACCTGATAAAGCAGCACAATGGGAACCTTCTAGCAACGAATTCACTTTAGATACTTCTCAAGCATGACACCACTGAACGTTGGTGGTTGCTACACCTAACAACACATGAACAGTACAAACAAATAGAAGGTAAGGTGGAAACGCAGAAGTAAAATTATAACATTTCATTAAACATTACTGAGAAACGGGAAATATGTTAAATTAATGAAAAAACATGATTGACTAAGTGACTGCTTTTAACATAAAACTTTACACCGATGCGCAGCAGTTCGAGTCGCCACACTCCATGTAGCACACAAAGCAAGAGAAAGTAAAGAGAGATTTAGAAGAGAGATAATAAACAGAAGTGTGAGGCAAAAAGAATAGTAATATAGAAGAACAGTAACGTTTTATTGGATACGAAAAATCTCAACGAATGAATGCACCTGCGATGTGTTTGAAAACGATTCTGAACTATATCATCAACTGTCTCCAGCCAATTGGTCTTTAATATCCCTAGGACTCCAACCAGGAGATCTACGCCTCCCTACGTGGCTGGCTTGAACCAACTGCTGTACATTTCACTGACTGGTGCAATGTTTTCATTTGACCACCACTATCCCCTTTCCAACCTAATACTGTGTCAGCTAACTTCTCCCATTGAGGAAGGAGATGACTAGTCATGTGTAACGCATGAGAAAAACACGATAGTATAAAAAACACAAAATGTAAGTGCATTTATACCTTGCAAACTACCTCCATCTATAGTTTTTAGTTGTCATTACGAACCTAATCAAAGAACTTACACTTGCTGATATAACCAAGATCATTGATAACTTGGTTGGTTTAATGTTATGCTTCTATGGAACTACGCTTTACTTTATTCCAACCCAATTATATCTCAGCAAATATCATGCATTGGAAAAATGGTGGATGGCAATTAGTAAACAACTCCTAACTAACTCAATCAGTGGGTTCCATATTAGATAACTTCACTTGATATAACACGTATAATTGCAGTACTAATAAATGAATCACATATTGAGCACAATTTATTGCTCATAATCACATGAATGTACTGACATGATTCGATAATTTTCTTTAGATAGCCTTGCTTCCTTCTGTTTTGTGTTGCAATTTTCCATAAAATCGGGATAGGTGTTATATTGTTTGGATTGCATGTGTTTAGTGTTGATTTGATGAATGAAGATGTGGTGACTAACCTCTTTCCACCTACCTACATTCATTTACCCTATCACATCCAGTTGTGTGACTACATACTAGTGAATGCATTAAGATGGCTGGACTTTTTTCCGACAGTCTAACTGATCTCACAATTTAGAAAATTATACCATTTTTTAAAATTGGATCTATCGGATCTTCAAGCCGAAAAAGTTTATCTCAAAATAAGTTAGTTGACCTGAATTCCAGTCTAATTCCAGCCTAACTAAGAATCCAACGCAGATCTCTGATGCTCCTTCTTTATGCGGCAGTACTACATATGCTTTGAATTCTATGCCATTGTTCTTGTCTTCATTATTTACATAATTAGGCACAACGGTAGAATGCTCACCAACCGTGCAGGTGGTTCTGGGTTTGATCCCCGGCCGACGCACTCCTTTACCTTGCTAAGCCAGTATTGGGATTGGTGAAAAGGGAAGGTTGGGCATGAAGTTAGCAACCCCATTCCATAAAAATAAATACCACTGCTACCGGAACTTAGAAGCTCTAGCTTGAAGCCCTATGTTCTACTGGGAACGCGAAGGGATAAAATAAATAATAAATAACCACTCTTATTTTTTCTAAATTTCATATTATACAAGAAGGTAGTCTGGAATGTCACCGATCTCTAATGGACCTAAAATTGATACTAAATCTTTAGATAGTTCAACTGTCGGGTGTTCCTAAAGTCAATTGCTGGCCAGTTAGGGTATCCTGATTTATAAATTTTAATACTGTCAATATTCTGCTACGTGTATTAGTTTTAGGCATTAAGTTAACCCATAGTGTGTTAATTTTCTTCTGATATTAATGAATGTATACTTTCACCAAGTTACTGAGGTGACCTATGTACTCAATCACGCCACTTCCTATATTCGAATGGTGTATTAAATACAAGCCAGTCTGTTTAAGAATGAAGAAACGCATCTGTAATTCTCAGACTATCCCGTAGCAGTTAAAATACTCTCTATCTAGCTTATTTTTTGTCTCCAATGTCTGTATCTTTTTCATATTCTACAAAAGTTAACTAAGGCGAATTTCACTGAGATAATAATCTCTAGGAAGAAACATCATTAGAACAAGTGCTCTATTCTGAAATTAACGGGTACACTGCAATGAGATTTAGGTTATGACTGGTAAGACTGGACAGTTGCCAGATGACAACCAATACAAGCGTTTAGGTCCGGGCAATGATCTAAATTCTTTAGAACTCGATAAAAAAATTTTAATGTTTACTTACGACTAAATAACTATATTGAGGTGTAATTTTGCTCTGTTGAGATTCGCGTGAATCTATGACCGCCGAAACACAACACAATATGGTATTTTCATTCAAGAACATAAAATAATTTTCGTCTCCTGAAAAAAAATGTCCACCTGAAAAAATTTGGCTGGTGCAGATGGAAATTCACTGCGATGGTTCAACTTCATCAAGGTTGCAAGTACGCTTTGCTAACAAGTTCCAACAAACATGAAAAAACATAAGAAACAGTGCTTTCTATGGACCACCTTTAACTGGGTAAGAATTATTTTCAAGAATTAGTTTGTAGGGATTCTATCTGTTTCAGAGTAGACCACTGATTGATATCAGTTAGAGAACCATTGGAAACCAGGGAGTATTGGACAGATGTTTAATCCTAGTTTTGGGATTAATGGCCAGTACGCACCCGTCGGGTTTTGAACCCACGTCCTTCTGGTTACAAGATAAGCTCAGCTACTGCGACCAGATTCAAAGGCCAGCACATGAATTCTAACTTCTAACAATTCGTGATTTTAACGCGACTACCAACCAATGTCTTTTGGGGGAAATCCATCCTCACTCCCGACTGGATGAAACAGCTATCCAGTACTCCCTGGTTTTCAATGGTTCTGTAAATGATATCAATCTGTGATCTAACCTGGTCGAGATTAATTTGTATTAAATTAAAGTAATTTTCACAAGATTAACTAGCTATTATACGATTGGTGGATGGTGGCTAGCAGTGGAATCCAGGATGCGCATTTCCTCCTATATGGGACTCGTCAGCTGGATGTACCTGCATTTCTCAGTGAGTGATGATGTTCCCACAATCGACGGGAAAATCAAAAATTCAATTCAATAATTAACTAGCTATATTTGCATGTAACTCACTCCGGTTAATTTTTACATTACACGGGACTGAATAATACTACTGCTGACAAATATCTCTATTATCTTATGATAAAAGGTTAATACACCCGCATATTTGTAACCTATTTTGAACCATGTGACTGAGGTCAGCAATACAGTGATTTTTAAATGTTGACATCCTACATTTTTCTACAGAACTCAGGTTGATATTTATTGACTTCACTTTGTAAAGTGAAAACAATTCATGTAAACTTTGATTGATTTAGAGCTGTTGGAGCAGATATTCCAGCTACTCGCATCAAACACACTTGTGTTTGCTAACCAGACAGAAGTGGTTTGGGTTCCAGACGGTTTTCTCGATCATTAGCAATTTAGCGTGATAGACCCAGCACAGAAAGCCAAATCAGCTCATATCGTCTAAATGCTGGTTGGCTACTCATAACAATCAGTAATATGTACGACTTGATACGACTTAAGGTATCAGGAAGGTTATATATATTGGTATGTAAGTATCTTAAATTCTCCACAGGAAACTGTGCTGAAATTTCATTTGAAACTATTTACTCTGTAAATAACAGACTGCATTCTTAAACAGATGTTGTCCATTCACATGGAATCACAATTTCGATCTTTATTATAGTAACTAGCGGTTCAGGAGGTTATAGCACTGAAAAAAACATAAAACGTTAACGAGATTCCTGATATATTGAAAATATACAGGTGAATAATAGGAAAACATACAATCAAGGTAAGCACAAAGTTCAAAAAATAAATACAGTGTTTGATTTCTACTCAAAACTAACATGCACTCACATGGATGGCTCAGAAAAGCAACTGACTAGAAACTTTATAAACTAATATTACGTCTTGATTTGTTCACCTTTAGTTATACTGAATTTAAGTTCATAAACAGACAATTATGCTACATTTCTTAAGATCACACTGTCTTTCGCTGTGAAACGAGAAGTGAAATATTGTGACCATCATTCTAGTAGCTTAATTTCTTGAATCATCCCAACATCCCATTAGTTAGCCTTAATAACGATATCTATTATGATGTTGAAACTTATTCTGAGCAAAAGGGCAGTTCAGAAAATAACTTAACCCGAGCGTAGATACGCTGCGGCGCTACACATGATTGAACATTAATTCCTTTTTTAATTGTATATGTAGGTAAACATTTTTTATTACTTATTTATCGCCAAGTTTCCTGCAAAATACTTCTACATACACATACATTCAATGGGTCTGTTGAAATTACAATTAGGTTATTTCAAACTTTGACATTCACACACACACAGTATGTTACTGATGACATTATATACTTCTGTCCTGAATGTAGGCGGAGAATGATAAAAATTTTGTGCACCATGAGTAGACAAAATGAAACTAAAGCCTACTTTGACCATAAATGGTAATATTCAGTAAAACAAAGATGTAATCAAAAACAGGAATTCAACTAAATAGTGTGAAATGAATCTATCAACCGACTTTCATCATCCTAAACAAGTCTCTGTTTTCGACACAGAACTTTGCACATATGTGCGGCAGTTCAAGTCGCCTTCCTAAACAAGTTCTCAAACACAAGTCTCGATTACTAGAAACATAAAGAAATCTCTACTAGTTAGTGAATTATTCAATTAAAGCTATTAATATAAAAACTGAACTATGCAGTTATCTACTAGTTTTTAATTTTAAATCTTCTCTCGAGAACAAATAAATGAATCAAACAAACCAGCATGAGATGATGAGACTTTAAGTAGATAAGAGAAATTTGGTGAGTTATTTTTTCTTTAGTTTAGCTGTTAAAGCTAGACCCGGCCGATAGCTGCTACCTTGCCGTGGTGGTTGGGCTTGAATACCGCAATGACCCAACAAGCTAAACTGGCTGAGACTCATGCCCCTGCAGGTCCTACCATGTCAGGAAGGTTGTTTGGATAGCGGTTAAACTAAAAACAGTTACCATGGGGTAAATGGGCTCCAGTATCCAATAGGATCAAATGGCGTATGAACCCATATGGGTCACCGGAAACCATGGGAATGCAGCTCCTGACGCTGCTCCGCTGCCTTGCGGATTAGACTCCAAGTCAAAGGCTCGAGGGTGGTCCTTTAATAAAACCACCTGCTTTGGTCTGGGCGCCCGGGCAGTATCTCAGTCCTCACAAAATAAATCAAATGAAGCAACAGCTCAAATCCATGGCTCGAAACGTTATCGGATATGGACAAGAATTGTAATCAGTGGTGAACGTGTTGCAATTTCCTTCTTTCTTCCCTTCCCGATGATAGTTAACGAACACTGTTTAAACTAGTTAAGCATGACTGTTTTCCTTCCAGATGAAGTTCTTTATCCGTTCTCTACTTATATTTTTTTTCTCTTCCTTTCTTTTTTTCTTTCGATCTATGTTGTTTTATTATTATTGTGTGGCGCATCCTTCTTGGTGCCATATTGTACCAAGTTTTTATGCGTTTAAATAAATAATAAATAAATGTTAAAGCTAGAAGCCAGTTTATACACTTACCTTGCGAGCTAAGTAATCATCTCTCACAAAATAAATTGGACAGTCACAATTCGCAGACCGTTGTTCAACACAATCCAAAAGCCGTTCAACGCCTACGCAAAGAAAATGAAGTTATGCACACATTAACATGTACAAGAAAAGAAAGGTCATATTACCATCTCTATAATCGATTAGAAATAATGAATAGTTACATCTACGCAAATACAAATATAGATATTTTAGATTCCAATACGCGTGAATACAGAATATATGATATTTTATTGAGTAAGAAAAAACGCGTGGTAAATTCATTAGTAGTTATCGTATAGGAATGCTTTTCTAGTATGACTGACTGACTGGTTTCAACATAGAACTTTGCACCGATGTGCAGCAGTTCGAGTCGCCACACTCCATGTAGCACACAAAGCAAAAGAAGAAAGTAAAAAGGAAACGCAAAATAGAGACAGTAAACAGAAATATGAGGCAGAAAGAAAAGTAATATCGAAGGACAATATAGTTTTATTGGTTATTATAAGTCACAAAGAGTGGATGCATCTGCGCCATTGAGAATGATTTTGAACCATATCACCAATTGTTTCTAGGCATTGGTGTTTGCCGTCCCGAGTACCCAACCAGAAGTCTACATCTTTCTACGTGGCTTAAACTAACTGTTGTGGATTTCATTGACTGATGTCATGTTTAGGATTGACCACGACTGGCCCTTTTCCAACCTGACCCTGTATCAGCTAACATTGCCCGTCGAGGAAGACGATGGCTCTGGTATGAAGTTAAGATGACATTTACAAAATAAAGCAATCAGTTTTACATTATGAACATATTTAAAGTGAAGTAATTTAGATGTGGTTGTGTTCTCTGAGCTGGATGGTTATTTTGTGAAGCTTTCAGCTCAGAGAACATAATCACATCAAAATCATCCACCTGAGCTACAAATTTTCTCTATCATATCTAGTGAAGTAATTTAATTTACACTTAAGCATTACGGATAAAATTCATTTTGATAAAGTCATACAGTATTACACAGTAACATTTACTGATGATATTTCGAGCACAATTTATTGAACACAAAATAAATGAGCAAAGAATATCCTTTTCGATAACTTCCTCTTCTGGCTCTACAATTATATATATGTTTATATACATAGAGTATTCTAGATTAGTAGTCAATAACAATATTAGTGTTTTTTAAATAATATTGATTTGTAGACTAAGATCAATGCAATTACAGTTTATTAAAGATGCTTAAATAATAATAAAATTATCTCCTTTAGTTCCTAGAGGAACATAGAGTTTAAGCCGCTTGTTTCCATTGCATTCGGCTCTCCGCCATCGTTTCCATTTGGCTCCATGCCTGCCCAAATGCTTTCATGTCCGCTTCACATGACCTCCTCCATGTTACCCTCCGACGACCAGCTCGCCGCTTCCCAATCGGGTTCCACTCGACAGTCCGGTGTGTGATACCACTTGATGGTTTTCTCAGGGCATGGCCAATTCATAATCATATCAAAATTGTGCTCGAAATGCCACCAGTAAATATTACTGTATAACACTGTGTAACTTTATCAAAATAAATTTTTTTATCAATAATGGAATTATACTCTATTGCAGTGTCCAAGTTTTATACTCATATCAATTACACTTAACCAGTTGCGTTTTTCATAAGTATTATGCATTGTTTGCAGTCTATATTTTGCGTGTATTTAAGTTATAATTACTTACGAGGGATAATACTCAGGCAGCAAAGTTGACAATGAGGAACAATTAAGAAAAAAAGCTCATGATCAATAAACATCGAAGTTTAATAAGTAGTAATAATTGTCTGAAAAAACATTTTTATACACTAAGTGATGTGTGTCATACTATGAATATGAGGGCGCTAACAATACAAGTTTTTGGAGATAAATTCGAAACAAAGGCATATCGGTGGTTAGGAATCGCGTCGAACATGCGCATGGTCCGAGGTTCGATCCCCTGCCGACGTACACCTGATATCTATGGTCGGCCTGCAAAATTTGGGCTACCGATATTCATGCTGAAAATTCCATACTTGTACCAAAAATACTGTGTGGAATCAAGCTGTGATCAAAAATTAAATTAATTAAATGTAGCAAATTTGCAAGCTCAGATCACCAGCTGGATGACCTGTCGTTTTCAGTTTAACTACTTAGTATTATGATTATTTGAAAATGAAAAAGCAGGTTGTGCAGTCTACCTATTCAGACCAATAATAATAAGGACTAATAAGCACCAGTTACCATTGCACAAGACCTCTACATTCAATACACAAAAGAAGCTCTTACTTCATGCATGTGTAATCGTTTAAATTCCTTGAAGCTTATATAGAGGTGAATGAAGACACAGAAATAAGATAATAAACCACAGAGAAATGATAACTACGTAGGTCAGGGAGTGAATACATCTAAGTCATTGTGATCAATTAAAAGTTTAGGGGTAAAAGTAATAATAGGCATATGGTTTGCCAAAACAGTTAATTGTACTTAAAAAACAAAGTATTTGAACAGAATCAATTTTTTGAGAGCAAAGAAGATATTTTCAAGGATACCATTTAGAAACATAATATTAAGATGAAGTAGGTGATATGAATGATTTGGATCCCTTCATTTTTGTTTCACTGTGGCAGCTTCAATATAATTGCTGACACTAACATCATTAACGTCATGAGGAAGTTGAGATGTCAATATAGCGAAAATATTCATTCAGACATGTATAAAAAAACAAAATAATTGAGCAAAGAATATCCTTTTCGATAATTTCTCCTTCTGACTCTACAATTATATAGATGCTTATTATTATTATATTATTATTATTATTATTATTATTGTATCCTTTAGTTCCTAGAGGAACATACGGCTTCAGTCGCGTGTCTCCATTGCGTTTGGTTCTCTGTCAAAGTTTTCACCTGGCTCCAAGTCTACCCACATGCTTTCATCTCCCCTTCACATGACCTCCTCCAAGTCACACCCTTGGACGACCAACTCGCCGCTTCCCTTTCGGGTCCCACTCGAGCAATGACTTGTCTAGTGATGTCATGGCCAATTCACCTCCATTTCTTCCTGCTTATTTGTTTCACAATCGGTTCCTGCTGGGTTGGTTCACTAATTGCCAGAGATCCCTGTTGCTGATCTTTTCTGGCCATCTGATCTGGAGTATTGAGCGAAGACAGCTGTTGATGAAGGTCTGTAGTTTGTTTGAGATGCTCTTTATGACGCGCCAAGTCTCTGATCCGTATAGTAGCACTGACTTTACATTGGAGTTGAAAATCCGGATGTTATTTTTGATTCTGAATTCTGCTGACCTCCACACAGACATACATACATACAATATTCCAGAATAGTAAGTCAATAACAATATCAGTGTTTTTTTAAATAATATCGATTTCCTAAGTGAGATCAATGAAATTACAGTTCACTACAGATGCATAAATTATAATTATAATAATAAAAACATAATAGCAAATAGAATATAAAATAAATTTAAGGAAATTTCTACAAAAAATTGCGGACCATTTGAATTTAGATGGCCAAGGTTAGTACAATGTCTGAATTAGGTTCTTTTAGACACATAAATTAAGTTTCTTAATGTGGATGCCAACGGCCCCAGCAATATGTAGTAGACGAACTCGGTGCGTCGTTGGCACAGTGGTTAGGACTGTCGCCGACCATGCACATGATCCGGGTTCGATCTCCTGCCAAAGCACACCTGATATCTATGGTCGGCCTGCAAAATTTGGACTACCGATGTGGTGAGAGCAGGCTGCTAGCCGATTGGTTGGCACTAATCTACGTTAAGGTCTAGGTCCCTAATATGGGCCGTGAGAAAATATGAACAAGCCTGAGTCAACAACCAATCACAGCAAAGTTAACGTGGCAAAATATGATTCGCAGAGAGAACTCTATTTGTCAAGGAATCCCGAAACAACCAATCAGAAGCCTGCGTTTGTCTACCTAAACAACCAATCAGATGACTGCGCTTGTCTATAATAATGTAGTTGAAAGATGTATAAATACGTGTTGATTTTCATAATAAAACGATCTGTTGCCTGGCCCTTGTCTTCTGTTGTTACATTTGGTGTCGCTGCCTACCGACAAATGAAAAGCCTATACCCTGCAGTTTTTGATGGAGACATATGGATCTTCGGGCAGGACTTCAAGGCTTCTGCGCAGTTGAGTGGCGTTCAAGATCTGTCAGCGATGGAGCTGCTACTTGGGACGCTGCTGGGAGGTCGGGTGAAAGCAGCATATGAAAGTGTGAGCCGAAGTATGGACGAATGTTCGACAGGGTCAGGCAAACAGTTTCCAAAGTGGGAAGGACCATATATGGTCACTTCGAGATGGGGTTACGCAGACACAGTTGCAATGGCGAACAATAAGAGGCGCGTGAACGTCAGCGAGCTCCAGAAATGGATACAGCGAGACAAGCCAACGATGACGCCTGCACCAAGTAGATCAAGCCGACTTCAGTCGCACGTATTTGACGGGGGGACGAGTGTGGTGAGAGCAGGCTGCTAGCCGATTGGTTAGCACTAATCTACGTTAAGGTCTAGGTCCCTAATATGGGCCGTGAGAAAATATGAACAAGCCTGAGTCAACAACCAATCACAGCAAAGTTAACGTGGCAAAATATGATTCGCAGAGAGAACTCTATTTGTCAAGGAATCCCGAAACAACCAATCAGAAGCCTGCGTTTGTCTACCTAAACAACCAATCAGATGACTGCGCTTGTCTATAATAATGTAGTTGAAAGATGTATAAATACGTGTTGATTTTCATAATAAAACGATCTGTTGCCTGGCCCTTGTCTTCTGTTGTTACACCGATATCACATGCTGAAAATTCCATACCTGTACGAAAAAATACGGTGTGGAATCAAGCTGTAATCAAAAATAAAATAAAATTAAGGCGATGTTAAGATTTGTTGGTATGCGGTAAATGACTATGAAAGCCTCGTTGACATCAATCTTGTGTTCTGTATCCACAAGATGGGACAGAATAGCGCTACGAATGGATTTTGTTTGTCCTTTACTTAACCACGCAGAGAGGTGTTCGGAAATCCGACGGGAACACAATTAATTGTACGGCCTATGAAACAGGAGTAGTGAAATTGGTAGATACACATGGAAGATGCAAAATTAAGCAGTTTGTGGTTTACTCACGATGGTTTTGAAGACACAGCGTAATTCAGTAGCAAGAAATGCTCTTTTTACTGCATTCGTAAGGTACTGGAGGCTGCATAAAACTTTCGGCATTGCCTATTGGCTCTAAATTTTTAAAGTCACTTAGGAAGGGAATAACAATCGCACTGACAGTATGGCTTTGCTATGAACCGACAACTATGACCTTAATGAAAATAGAAAGTCTTTATTCTGGGGAAGATATAACTAAACACGTATATAAGACCAACAGAAACACTCATCCTCAGGAAGATTGGTAAATTAGTCAGTCAGCTGTAGAAACAGTGGTAAAGACTGTTTATAGTGTGAAGCTAGTAAATGCCAGTGAATTTCTACTGCTTTAACCAAACTGACAAATGCAAGTAGGCTGATTCCAGTGGGCTCTGAAAATAACGACTAGTGAAAGCTGCTCAGACGCAAGTCAACCAACAGTTTTTGCAACGGTCATGAACAATGGTGGGCAAGAAATGGGAAACAGACGTAAGTAGGTAACAAAACTATTTAGATTTACTAACGAAACAGGTTGTAAAAGACATATGATAAGCAAACCAATTTCCAAGTAGAACAGCAATTTAATTATCTCTCAAAATAGAAAACTGAAACGTTGGAGAGAACACTTCGAGAAATAATTCAACTGGCCTACAGTCACGCTAAATTCACTCCACCTAACACCAATCTGTGTGAGGTAAGTCCTAAACTGCAACTGAGGTTCCAAGAGCTGTCTCTTATCGGCAGCGGGGCGAAGCAGTGGGATCTGATGGAATGGTTCCAGAGAAAACTAAGGATGGTGATGATTTGTTGTCTGAGTCAAGATATTAGGTAATATGTGGGGAGCTGGTATAATGGCACTGGACAGGTATAAATCCCTTATTACTTTGGTTTATAAGAACGGAGACAAACCTTCTTGTGATAATCATATGGAGGTAATACTGACTTAAATAGTATCTAAAATTCTAGGTTCGACAGTCATGCGTAAACTAAGCAGTGCTGGGGAGAAATAGACCCGGAAACCAGTCAGGCTTTGGCCTGTAATTTGCATTGATCATATCTTCACCCTTTGATAGATCCTGGAACATAAGCATACTTACTGTTTCCTACTATGGTGACAGCTGTCTGCAAGCCAAAATTGTAGACAACAAACTATGTCAATATTTACGTCCCGAATCGGGGTCATGAGAAAAAACAATAACAAAACCTAATCTTGAGGAACTCACCAACCAATCACAGCAGACTTAATGTGTGCAAATACGGTTCGCAGATATATGGCCTGACTTATTAAGAAACGGCCACAAAGAGATAACAGAATAACCTTGAGCGAGAAAACAACCAACCACAAGACGTTGCTCCTCTGCTAACAATAACGAATAATAATGAACATAAAAATCTATAAATATCTATTGATTTTCTCAATAAACAATCTGTTGCCCGGTCGTTGTCTTCTGTCGTTACACTACCACGTCATATTTCTTTACCTGAAGACGGCATTTAACTCCATCGACCAAGAGGTGATGTGACCCCTGACCGTGAAGGGAGTGCCAATAAAGTATATCTCAGTAGTCAAGGTACTTTTCTAGAACTCACAGAGCCGTATAAAAGCTCACGGAAAGTTAACATCTGAAGTGACGGCAACCAGTGGTGTCTTGTTAGGGGTGTCCAATGTCTCCATTAGCGTTTAGCTTCATTATAGAAATACTACTGGAGATACTCCCAATTGACTGTAGCAACTTAGGGATTGACTTGTAACTAGGGTACAGTTTGGTTGATTTAGAGTAGATGACATCGTTCTTCTACGTGAAGACGCTCACAGAATGCAGTCTTCTGAATACCTTGAGCAGAAATCTTGGTATATGTGGTATGCAATTCGCGACTGTCAAATGCGAGATGATACTGCACGATTGGTCTATATCTGCTTTTAGTGAAGTAGTTAGATGTGTTGACCACTTCACTGATTCAAGAAGTTGCATCAGTCTTAATGAACTGATTGCTGACGAAATCTTATAACAGATACAAAAGGCTCGTGTGGCATTTGACAACTTACATCGACCCTAGCGTAAACAAATTATCCGGCTATCAATTAAAAAACATTTTTCTTGAACAGCAGTTCGCTCTGTTATTGTTTAAGGTTTTTAGGCCAGGCCATTGTAAGTGGAAGACCTGAACAGGGTACTTGTCTAGGACCACGTACGTCTGAATCTTGTCTCCCGTGTTATACAGTTTAATTGGGTGAGAAATATTAAGCTAAGGTGTAGTGTTAGGTAAGGAGCGTAAGTCAATCGATGTGCATTGGTATTACACATGTCGAACCACTGCTTTCCTCGTCCAACAGTGTTAGCCGATACAGAATTAGGTTTGAAAAAACCTTAAGGCGGTCAAACCAAAACAGGACACCAATCCACGAAGTCTTAGACCATAGGTTTGAGCAACACTGGGAAGCGTAAACTGCCTGGTTGCGGTCCTCAAGATGCTAAGAACCTAATGCCTGGAGATTATTCGACACAGCTCAAAATCATTCCTAGTGGTAAAATATATTTATTTTCATTAAATTTTCATAATTCTCCATGTTCTCATTTTTCCTCTTGTACAATACAATTCCTGTAACTTTTTATATTTTCCAACTTTAGTGTGTTATATGTTGTGTAGCAACGTGAACTGCTGCATTTTGGAAACTTTCTCAATCCTTCATGGTTTTGTTACTAATATTATGCTTAAATGTCAATTTATATGGTCGCCTTATTAGTTACTTGATGAACGATTCTTCTCTCGTTATGGAGACTGTAGATTAGGTTTAGACATACATGACATATGATTGCAGTTTCATCTAAATGACTGACTGACTTATGAAAGTGAAAATTTCCAACAACAACAAAAAATGCAACAGTTCAAATGGACAACCTTAAAAGGACATCTTATAATGAAGAAAAGGAAGCTAAAATAGTTGAAGGTATACGGAGGGCGAATAATTAAGTGAAAATAAATAAGAACTTTCAAACTTAATGTCAAGTACCCAAGAATTTTCAAGCAGCTTGAAGCTCATCAGTAACAATATTGAGCAAACTAGCCCCCAGATGGTCAAATAATTCGCAAATATCACTTGACAATAAGGCGAAGTTAAAAAAATTAAGCGTCACTTTTGGTTATATTCACAATAGTTATAGTCACAATTTCGATAGAAGGAATGTAGAAATGACTATTTAAACCGAAAGTGAATCAAGGCGAAAAATGTCACAAATTCAAATGAATTAAGATTCTTTCCTAAAGTGATTCAATAAAAATCCATGTCAAAGTAACCAACATGTAATGTTGTTTTTAATGTACAGACGACCAAAAACTCAATTCATGGAAACGATACCCAGACTCTTAATTAACACAGGCCTTAATGGAGATATCATTTTCTCTGTGTATTGGTTATCATAAAGGATTGACTGAACTTGATTGAAGTTATTACTGATGATGTCATTAGTTCTTACTAGTTAACTGTTCATGGCCTGATACTATGATTCAGAGGAAACCAAACCATTACCATTTTAACCAAAATTACACTATATTCCCATCAATACGAAGTAAATGTAATACATATTGACAGCTGATGACATGATGCAGGAAGAATCTGTGATTATATGCCAGTTGGATAATGCTGGAAAAATTAACGGCCCTACTGCCATCTAGTTGAAATATTCCTTTACGAAAAAGTTGTTATAAAGTTTATATAACTAGTGAACAACTGACAGGTTTCAACTCGTTTACGAAGATTAGACCAAGAGCTTAACACATTCTTTTTTCTTTTTGTACCATTAACAAGAAGTTAGAATAAAATTCATATAAACTTTACTGATAATTCTTGACAGAGATGACCTCTAAAATTTCTGTATATTGTTCGAAGAATACAGTTTAAGAGTAATAAGAATCCAAAAGAAATACAAGGAAGTCATATATGCGTGATGCGAATAATTAATAGTGATGAAATAATAATAATGAAAATGGTTTACGACGAAGTTGTCAAGTCCTTTCAACATTTCATAAACAAAATGGGTCACTTTTGCATTAATCGGAAAAGCAAATGGTTGAGTACAAATTTCTTCATACGTCGTTTTTGTTAAAATACGGTAAGTGTATAAGGTAATGAGGTAAGAATAAATTACATATCTTCTACTACTGAAGATGCACAATTTATTTCTTCTTAAGTGGAAAAAGTTCATCATGAATGTTAATCATATAGAATGAACACTTCAGTGCTGTGGTGTAAACTACAAACACCCATCACTACGACTTCACGTATACACACACACATCAGTTACACGGTGCATACTTTAAAACGCTGGACTCAGATAAACAACATAGAGATAGGGTATCGTTGACGAGGGTAAGTAGAAGACTGCCTCTCCTTCTGGAACACGTGAGTAGACTCTGATCACGCCCTGGTTCGCGCACGTTTATGCTTACGATTAAACGGCCATAAAAAGTTGTTGGCAGCGAAGCAGTTACGTCCCCAACTAGATCGAGACTCTGAGTCCCTATTTCAGGAAGAAATAGCGAAGCGAGTATCTGAGGTCGACAGCAGAACTCCTCCTGTGGTAGCCTGGCACAACATACGGTTAGCTGTAGACACAGCTGTAAAAGCTGTTAATAAGCTAAAATCAAAAGTTAGTAAAAGCCATTGGATCTCTACCGCGTCATCCGAACTGATTGACGCAAGAAGACTGATTCCGGAGAGCTCCGATTATGATGAGGAGCGAAAGCTACTCAAACGAAAACTAACAAGTCTTCGAAACGACCGTGAACAGTGATGGGGGACAAGAGCGAAAGAGATGGAAAAGGCATCGGCGATTGGAAACACCAGATGATTATTTAGGCTCATCAGGGAAACGGGTGGTAAAAGGCAAATGATAAGTGAAAAAATCTCTGAGAAGAATGGCACCATAATTAGCTCCCAGGATAGACGACTGGATTGCTGGAAAGAACACTATGAGGAGCAGTTTAATTGGCCTAACGCCACGCTCAACTTACCGAACATCCAACACCTCCCTCAATGGGATATAGACACAGGTCCTCCATCCCTAACTGATGTTACTAAGGCTGTCACTAGTTTGAAACGAGGCAAGGCGGCAGGACCTGATGGAATGACTCCAGAAGTATTTAAGTACGGTGGAGACAGTTAACTGTCTGCGTTACATAAGGTACTAGGCAGCATCTGGAAATCGGATGAAGTCCCGTCGGGTTGGTGTAAGTCAATGATTATCCCCATATACAAGAAGGGAGACAAGTCTTCCTGTGATAATCACAAGGCGATTAGCTTGACTACTTTAGAGTCTAAAGTCTTAGGCTCGGTAATCATGTCTGGACTAAGCGGTCCACGGGAGGAACAAACACGTGAGGACCAGACAGGCTTTAGACCGGGAAGAGGGTGTATTGATCATATCTTCACCCTTTAACAGATTCTGGAACATAGGCATATTTACTAACGTCCAACAATCGTTACATTTCTTAAGCTAAAGGCGGCATTCGATTCTGTCGACCGGAAGGTACTATAGCGATGCTTGGCTGTGAAAAGAATGCCAAGAGAACACATTGCACTGGTTAAGGCACTCTACTCGGACTCATACAGCCAGGTGAGAGGTTACGGTGTGTTGTCTTCTGAACTGCTGACAACTAGTGGTGTCCGTCAAGGATGCCCATCATCCCCATTTCTATTCAATTTCATCATAGATGTACTGATGAACTTAACCATAGCTGACTTCAGACATTCACGAACTGGTTTATCACCAGACAATAATCTCGTTGACTTAGAATGTGCAGATGATACAGTCCGTCTAGGTGAAGACGCTAACAAAATGCAGTCTTCCGAACACCTAGAACTGAGCTGCAGTCTTCAAATGTTTAGTGTGCGACTTGCTCCTGCCAAATGCAACATGATGCTACAGGACTGGACTACATAGACTCCTAGCTTAGAAACAGGGGGTGAATTTGCATCACCTCCAACGGGTTGATTGCTGACGAAATATCAGCACGAATACAGACGGTTAGTTTCGAATATGCCAATTTACGCAGTTTCCAGCATAGACGTGATATCCGGCTATCGACCAAAGGACGTGTGTACTGCTCAGCAGTCCACTCCATCCTCCTTTATGGCTGGCTGAGACCTGGACATTGAGAGTAGAATACATGAGAAGGCTAACTGTCTTTGATCATAGGTGCATGCGTTCTATCTCCCGTGTTAGGTGAAGGTATAATAGGGTGAGCAATATTGAGGTTAGGCGTCGAGTGCCGGGTAAGAGGGGAAATCAATAGACGAGGTTGTGAAGTTAAACCGACTGAGATGGTTAGGATATGTGTTACGCATCCCTAGCCATCGCCTTCGTCGATGGGTAATGTTAGCTGATACAGGGTCAGGTTGGAAAAGGACCAGTCGTGGTCAATCCTAAACATGACATCAGTCAATGAAATCCACAACAGTTAGTTTAAGCCACGTAGAAAGATGTAGACTTCTGGTTGGGTACTCGGGACGGCAAACACCAATGCCTAGAAACAATTGGTGATATGGTTCAAAATCATTCTCAATGGCGCAGATGCATCCACTCTTTGTGACTTATAATAACCAATAAAACTATATTGTCCTTCGATATTACTTTTCTTTCTGCCTCATATTTCTGTTTACTGTCTCTATTTTGCGTTTCCTTTTTACTTTCTTCTTTTGCTTTGTGTGCTACATGGAGTGTGGCGACTCGAACTGCTGCACATCGGTGCAAAGTTCTATGTTGAAACCAGTCAGTCAGCAAACTTTAATGATAAAAAACAGCTTGTTTCAGTTGGCTATCTAACCGTATACATTTCTGCCCATGCTACTATGTCAATAAACTGTGATTGTTCTGTTAAGGGAAACGGAGAAAAATGATGCACGACCTGGATAGCTGTCGACTATTTTATAAAAAAGAATATTTCCTGCACTGCATAGCTTTAAGTATAAGTTTTATCCAGCCACTATTTTAAAACGCTCAACTGTTCAGAATTCACAGTCATTCATCTGGAAACCACTCTTAGCAACGAATGATTTTGATGAGTAATTTGTAATAAGTTTGTATTTTGTGACGTAACCCATCTGTTTATTGCATATATTAATGCACGTAATACAAAAATGAAACGTAGGCTACGCGACACTTCTCGACTCATTCACACCCAGCATTCAAAATAATGATGACATTATTAATTTGATCAGCCACTAAAACTAAACACAATGATTGCCATCAGGTGAGCAACTTGAATACTTTTATTGTTGTTCCATGAACTAGATGGCTTAGTCGCGGAGCTTACATTGTGCTTCTGGACAACATCTCAAAACTCAGATAGTACATCCATCTAGAGTAGAAGTACTTTCCGTTATTTCAGTTTTCGAATATGAATGTACGATGCACAGGTCATTTGGAAACACATTATTATCTTCTGTAGATTCTTTCAGCACCACAATTATTTAATGCGTAAAAAGCGAGTAGAGATAGGTTAAGACTTGTATTTTAATCAATACAGAAAATTTTCAGTTCAACGCACCAACGGAATTGTTTACGGAAAGGTAACCTATCTACTTACAACAACCATCACTTACCCTTATCTACATATCGGTCAGCAAATATACTTTGTAGATTCATATATCTTTTAATTTAGTTTAACAGTTGATGCGAAAAAAAACGAAGTTATCTGTTATATTAGTCTTTGGGACCTTATATCAAGAAGAGCTTGAAGAGTTTCTATCGTGTACTATTTACAAATAAAAATAAATTTATCTTTCTAAATCGTGAAGAAAGTAACAAAACCAAGGAGACCTTATCAGTCTTACATCTCATATTTGCAATATTCAATCAATTTGATTCGCGTTACAGTACGGTCATCATAGTGCTGTCGGTAAATAACTGTTCCTATATCAGAATTAGATGATCATTCTTGATACAGCCTTTCATTAGAACATCGAAGAATTTATGCGGAGATATGTCAACAATAGGCAGCCTTTTGTTGTTGACGTCACACTAAAATTATACAGGTTAGCTATAAAAACGTCAACCCATTTCATTTGAATCCTGCAGTGATAATACAAGTTTTCAACTTAATACAATGCTTCTGTACACACCTTAAATTAGAACATTTCTGAATATATAGATCTACAAATCATTCTATTTTTAGGCGGTTTAGTACTTTACTTTCCGCAATAAAAAATGCATCACATGTATGGGATGGGAAAAGTGCAAACACATTTTAACCATGATATTGGAAACAAATAAACTATTGACCATGCTTAATTTTAGCCATTAGGAAAAATCAAAATTGAATAACAAACAAAGTACTGTGCCACGCTCCTTCTAAACAACAACTACTACTACTGAAGGAATCTGCCCTTCGAGAAAAGCATAATTAGCAAAATTGACTCTGAAAAACGCTTTTGTATGACTGGTGGTAATCAACGTAGTTGTTCTGAGTGTGTTGACGGAAATCTACGGGTCAAGTATACAGTCTAGGCACTGCAAAGTGAGCTGACACTGAGAAACTATGTAAAAAACTTAGTGTTAGGTGTATTAATAACTATGACTGCTTGGGATTCTTTGTCTGTCAGTATCGTTTAGTCTGTGTCAAATGTCTGAAACTCACAGGTTCGTAGTAATTTATTACTATCTTAAAATAGGAAGAAATATGCTTGATTCTATAGCTTACGGCTATATCTGTCTGTCTGGATTCAACATAGAACTTGGCACCGAAGTGCAGCACTTCGAGTTGCCACCTTCCAAATAGCCCACAGAGGTAGACAAGAAGATGAGTGAAGAGAATCAATAGAGTTTGACAAGTATAAGAGTGAAACAGAATGGGTAATGGTAGAAAGGAATATGAAAGATTACAGAGACTGAATACATCTGCGCCATTGACAACGATTTTGAGCCATGTCACCTATTGTCTCCAGCCATTGATTCCTAGAGTCCCGAGGGCCCCAACCTGGAAGTCTGCATCTCCCTACCTGACTCAGTTTAACTGTCAAGGATTTCATGGATTGATGCCATGTTTTTGTTTGGCCACCACTCGCTCTTTTCCAACCTGCACCTATATCAGCTAGTAATGCCCGTCGGGGGAGGCGATGGTTAGGCATGCGCAGCACGTGACCTAGCCATCTCAATCTATGTAACTTTATAGCCTCGTCGATTGATTTTCCCTTTTTGCCCAACACTCTACGCCTAACGTCAACATTACTTACCTTATTATACCACCTAACGTGAGACAGAGATCGCAGACATCTATGATCGAAAGCAGTCAACCTTTTCATGTCTTCAACTCGTATTGGCCATGTTTCAGAGCCATAGAGAAGGACGGAGCGAACTGGTGAGCAGTACACACGTCCCTTGGTTGATAACCGGATGTCACGCCTACGCCAGAGATGGTGTAAGTCAGCGAAAGCAGCTCGAGCTTTTTGGATCCGTGCTGAGATTTCATCGCCAATCAGTCCGTTGGTGCTAATACAACTTCCCAAATAGGTGAAGTGGTCAACATGTTCTATCACTTCACTCCCTATCACTAAGTTAGGAGTTGACGTGGTCCAGTCCTGTAGCAGCATCTTACATTTTACAGGGGCGAATCGCATGCCAAACATACGAAGATTGCTGCTCAAGGTGTTCAGAAGACTCTGCATTTTGTCAGCATCCTCCCCTAACAGGACTATGTCATCTGCATATTCTAAGTCCATAAGACTATTCCCTGGTAACAAGTCGATTCCTAAGTCATTACGTTCAGTTAAGGATACTTCCATCAGCATATCTATGATGAAGTTAAACAGAAATGGGGAAAGTGGACATCCCTGTCGGACACCACTGGTTGTTACCAATTCAGATGACAATTCCCCATAAGCCCTTACACGACTACGTGAGTTTGAATAGAGTGCCTTGATTAGTGCAATACACTTTCTTGGCACTCCCTTCACAGTCAGACATTGCCATAGTACCTTTCGATCCACGGAGTCGAAGGCCGCCTTCAAGTCAAGAAATATGGCAATTGTTGGACGCCGAAAAGTGTGTCTATGTTCTAGAATCTGTCGAAGAGTGAAGATATGATCTATGCACCCTCTACCTGGTCTAAAGCCTGCTTGATTTTTCCTCGTTTGTTCCTCCCGAGTTCTGCTTAGTCTATGCATGATTACTGAGCCAAGGATTTTAGGAACTATGTTCGTTAGGCTGATCCCCCTATGATTATCACACCAGGACTTGTTTCCCTTCTTGAATATCGGTATATTAAGTGACTTACCCCAGTCTGATGGAACCGTCTCTGATTCCCAGACTTTGCCTAGTACCTCAGTTAATCTACAAACTAGTATGTCACCCCCATATTCAAACACCTCCGGAATAATTCCGTCGGGTCCTGCCGCTTTGCCTCGTTTCAAATTACTGATAGCTTTTGTGAGTTCACTTACAGACGGCGGACCAGTGTCTATATTCCATGGCGGGGAGGTTCAGCGTGGCGGTAGGCAAGTTAAATTGTCCCTCAAAGTGTTCTTTCCAGCGTTCAAGGCGTCTATCCTGAGAGCTAATTAAGGAGCCATTTTTCTCCGAAATTGTTTCACTTATGATTTGCCTTCTCCCACCCACTTCCCTGATGAGTCTAAAGAGTTGCCTAGTGTTGCCTATCGCCGATGCTTTTTCCATCTCTTTCGCCTTTGTCACCCACCACTGTTCACGGCCCTTGCGGAGACTTTTCGTAAGTTTCCTTTTGTGCAGCTTTCGCTCCTCATTGAATTCGGAGCTCTCCGGAATAAGTCTTCTAGCATCCATCAGTTCGGATGAAGCGGTAGAGATCCAATGGTTTTTACTCACCTTTGGATTTAACTTATTCACAGCTTTTACAGCTGTATCTATGGCTGCTTGGATATTCTTCCACGCTTCTTCAGGGTGAGCACAGCTGTCGAACACAGATACGTGTTTAGCCAGTTCTTCCTCAAATACGGATTTAGTTTCCTGATCGAGCTGGGGACGTGATGGTTTTACCGCCAGTTGTTTCCTACGTCCGTTCAGTCGTAAGCACACCCGAGCGCGGACCAGTGCGTGGTCGGTATCTACACACGTGTTCCAAAAGGAGCGACAATCTCCTACCGACCCACGCCAACGATAGCTTATTGCTATGTGGTCTATTTGTGTCCAGCGTTGGTTTGATGATGGGGGTCGCCAGGTCAAACAGTGTCTCTCCTTGTGTTTGAAGTTAGTGCTTACAAGAAACAAATGATCATCTGAACAGAACTGTAGGAGACGGTCACCGTTGTCGGTTCGCTGGCACGGAACTCCATAGGTGCCACCGACATCCTTCTCAGATTGACACAATTTCCCTACTTGAGCATTAAAGTCATCAGCTAGAAGGACTATATCTGAGCGTTTAGCCTTTCGCAGCAAACTAGACAACCTTTGGTAGAACTCATACTTCGTTTCATCCGAACTGCAGTCAGCGGAGGCGTAGGCGGAGATTACGAAAAGGCATCGGCGAGTAGCGCAGTCCTTTCTCCTTCTTACTGATCCGTTCAGACGGACAGCACACATTCGGCTATCTACCGGGATCCAGTCAAGTAACGTCTTTTCTGCCCTAGTACTCGAAGCTATCCCTACACCAGCTAATCCTCGTGAACTGGCTGTGGCATCTCCTGACACCCTCAAGGTGAATTTCGCCGATTCTTCCTGTTGGCCAGGTGGAGTTAGGTGGATAACCACACGTGGGTCTTGTATGCGTGTTTCTGAAACACAACATACATCAATGGCTCGGGACACCAGAGTCTTGGCTAGTGATGCTTGTTGTCCTATTTGGCAAAGTGTTCTAACATTAAATGCTGTGCTGAACTATATTGCATGTTGTTTTATTGTATAGTTGTTGTCGCTTTTTGCCCTTTTTTCTGTGAACTGTTTTTTTTGTTGATGTTGTTCTCATTGTTTGTCCGTTATTTTCTGATTTTGAGGGGAGCAACCCAAAAAGTCGCTTCTCTCTAAACTTTAACTTAATGTAATCATTCCTTTCTCAGGCGTGAGGCTAGCAACCCCACCCTGTAAACAAAATTGCTAAAGAAACTTCAGTATGATGAACCTCTTTGCACCAAAAGAAAAAGTCTGTGTGGGAACATGGAACGTCCGAACTATGTACGAGACTGGGAAAGCTGCCCAGATCGCCAACGAGATGAAAAGATACGGAATACAAGTGCTGGGAATATGTGAAAGCAGATGGAATGGGAGTGGACTCACCAAATTGTCAACGGGTGAGTCAGTGATCTACTCCGGTCACCCAGAAGATAACCACACGCACACCGAGGGCGTGGCTATCATGATGTCACCAACGGCAACGAAAGCCCTGATGCAATGGGAGGCGATTTCGTCCAGGATAATGACCGCCAGATTCAACTCCAAAGGAAGGAAAGTGTCAATCATACAATGTTATGCACCCACAAACAACGCAGACCTCGAAAAGAAAGAAGAATTCTACAGGCAACTACAGGCAACAATGGACAATACTCCAGCTGGCGACATGAAAATACTAATGGGAGACATGAACGCCAAACTGGGACCAGACAACACAGGAAGGGAACTCATCATGGGTAGAGAAGCTCTAGGAGAAATGAATGAAAACGGAGAACTCTTCGCCGACTTCTGCGCCTTCAACGAACTGGTGATTGGTGGCAGTGTATACAAGCACAAAGATATCCACAAGGCTACATGGGTGTCACCAGACGGGCAAACCAAAAACCAAATCGACTTCATCTCAATCTCAAGGAAGTGGAGGCGCAGCCTACTGGACACAAAAGCAAGAAGAGGAGCAGACGTTGGCTCAGACCACTATCTCGTACAAGGGACAATCCAAATCAAATTAAAAGCTTTCAGGGAATCAGGAGCTGCAGATAGACCACAAGCCAAGTTCAACACTCAAAAGCTGAAGGACCAGGCTACAAAGGACATCTTCATTGCAAGCATAAAGGACAAAGCCGAGACACAAATCAACACCAGCGAAAAGGTCAGCGTCGAAAAGCACTGGAACAACTTGAAAACGGTGTGGAGCCAAACCTGCATAGAAATTCTAGGCAGAAAAAAGAGACAGGACAAACAGTGGCTCACTACGGACACTTGGAAACTAATAGAAGAGAGAAGGACAGTGAAGCAAAAGATTATCCAGTGCACTGACGAGCAACAAAAACAGGAGCTGAATGCAAGCTACAATACACTGAACAAAAGAGTGAAGAAGAGTGCCAGGGAAGACAAAAGAAAATATTATGAAACCATGGCAAACGAAGCAGAACAAGCTGCAGGCAAAGGAGACCTCGCCACACTCTACCAAACAACTAGGAACCTTTCGGGCAAACGTTCGACACAGATTAAGCCAATAAAGGACGACAATGGAAAGTCAATCACCAAAGAGGTGGAACAGAGAAAGCACTGGGTTGAACACTTCAAAAGACTTCTAAATCGTCCGCCACCTACAACACGTCCAGCAATACCAACAACGGAAGCAGAACTACCAGTGAACACTGACCCCCCGACGAAATCAGAAGTCCTGAATGCAATCAAGATGCTAAAAGCTGGGAAAACACCGGGACCAGATGGAATCCCAGCAGAGGCTTTGAAAATAGACCCAGAGACAACAGCGGACTTGATGACACCACTACTGGAGAAGGTGTGGAAAGAGGGCAAAGTACCCGAGGATTGGAAGAACGGATACTTATTCAAACTTCCAAAGAAAGGAGACTTAAGTCAATGTAAAAACTGGCGTGGAATTATGCTTCTGTCCATTCCAAGCAAGATACTAAGTCGCATCATCCTGGAGAGAATCAAACAAGCCCTAGATGAAAAACTTCGTCCGGAACAGGCTGGATTCAGGAGAAACAAATCATGTATTGATCAAATCGCCACTCTACGGATCATCATTGAACAAAGCTTGGAATGGCAGTCACCTCTCTATCTCAACTTCATCGACTTTGAAAAGGCCTTCGACAGCGTCGATCGAGAGGTCATTTGGAAACTACTTCGCTACTACGGGGTCCCATCGACAATTATACATCTCATCCAACAGTTATACGACAATGCTGCATGCCAAGTAATCCACAACGGGAAACTTACGGAAGCCTTCGAAGTGAGGACGGGAGTGAGGCAAGGCTGTCTACTATCACCAATGATCTTCCTGATTGCAATTGATTGGATAATGCGACAGACAACGGCAACCAACGAGGGAACAGGCATAAAATGGACTGACACAAAAGACTTGGAGGATCTGGATTTCGCCGATGATATATGTCTGATTTCCCATAAACTGGAAGATATGCAAGTGAAAAGTAACAAGTTGGCAGAAGAAGCATCAAAGATAGGACTTCACGTGAACATAGATAAAACAGAGATGATGAAGATTCCTGGCCAACATCAACAGCAACAACAACAATAAGCATAAATGGGAAGAACCTGAAAGAAACAACCTCCTTCACCTACCTGGGAAGCATCGTCTCAACTACAGGCGGAACTGACGAGGACATCAAAGCCAGAATCGGAAAAGCAAGACAAGCTTTCATTACTCTCAAATCTGTGTGGAGGTCAACAGCACTCAGCATCAAAAATAAGATCCGGATTTTCAACTCCAATGTGAAGTCAGTGCTACTATACGGATCAGAGACTTGGCGAGTCATAAAGAGCATCTCAAACAAACTTCAAACCTTCATTAACAACTGTCTCCGCTCAATACTCAAGATCAGATGGCCAGAAAAGATCAGCAACAGGGATCTCTGGGGAACCAACCAATCAGGAACCGATTGTGAAACAAATAGGCAGAAAGAAATGGAGATGGATTGGCCATACGCTGAGGAAACCATCAAGTGACATCACTAGACAAGCCCTCGAGTGGAACCCGAAAGGGAGGCGGCGAGTTGGTCGTCCAAGGGTGACTTGGAGGAGGTCATGTGAAGGGGAGATGAAAGCATGTGGGTAGACTTGGAGCCAGGTGAAAACTTTGTCAGAGAACCAAACGCAATGGAGACACGCAGCTGAAGCCGTATGTTCCTCTAGGAACTAAAGGATACAATAATAATAAATAATAATAATAATAATATGAAATTGGTGTCGTGGCTTTAGGAGACTATGGGTGGTGGTTTTTTGGCTTCCGTCGCTTTTAGTGGACACAGAGTGAAGAGGGAGTGAAGAGCCACCAAGTAGAGGAGTTGCATCAGTGGAAGGAAGGCAAGATAATAGAGATAAAGATGAAGACAAAGATGAGTGAGGATTAGAGACGTTTCGTGTGCATTTCGGATTGTCAGGGCGATTGTTACTTCCCGGCTGCCCACACCGTGGAAGTTGGTTGCGTGACCGCAGAGCCCAGGTGACAACTGCTTGAGGCCGGTCACACGCGGGCTGTTTTTGTTCGTTCTTTATTGTTTGGTGTGTCTCAGCAGCATACTTATCACTCCTGCCCTGTGACATGGCAGCAGGAAGCGTGGTCGTTGTTAATCCGGGCCCCGACCGATCCGGCATGATATTTTGTGAGTTTTTATGTATCATAGTGTTGGATCGGGTAGCTGCTTTTTGTTTAACTGCTATCCAAACAACCTTTCTGGCATGGTAGGACCTCAAGAGACATAAGTCTCAGCCAGTATAGCTTGATTAGGTCATTGCGGTGTTCAAGCCCGACCACCACGTCAAGGTAGCAGCTTTCGGTCGGGACGGCTATATAGAAGGAAAAAACTGAAGAGATTGTACATTATGTTCGTGTATGAACTTGAAGCTGCAAAGCTCTGCTATTTTAGTACTACAATAATAATTAGACTTAGATACGCCATATAGGCTTGCGCATTAGTGCTATGCACCATGCTCTGTCGAAGTGTATAATACTGATTGATAAAATGAACCAAATGTGATGCGAAATAAGGGACCATAAGTACAAAGTCAGGCTCTAACAAAACTAGTTAAATCTTCACAAAACCTGTGATGGTTGGATAATTGTTTCTCTTAAATAGAATAGTAGAATAACAGTACAACTCTACGATTCGATACGACTTAAGGTATTAAGTTATGAACAACACTTGATGTATATTATTATCAGATTTCTCAAAGAGAAAGGAAGATGAGTTGAAATCTACGTTTCATTGACTGAAAGATGTGCTTCAGCCTATGAATAACAATCCCACCAGTCCTAAATGGGTATTCATTATTGGTCTATACCCGTGAATCTAAGTACCATCAAGCGTAGGACCTGATTGATTGAGCTTCAAAACTTTGCACAGAAGTACACCAGTTTAAGTTGTCATACTCCATGCGGCACACAGATGTAGTCAACGGAGAGGGAGAATGATTCAGAAGTATAATAATAAGCGCCGGTTGCACAGCGGTAGAATGCTCGCCAACCTCGCATGTGGTCCGGGGTTCAATCTCTGGCCGATGCACTCCTTTACCTCGCTAAGCCGGTAGTGGGACCGGCAAAGGGGGAAGGTTGGGCATGAGGCTAGCAACCCCATGCCGTAAAAATAAACACCAGTGCTACCGAAACTTCAAGCCTCTAGCTTGAAGCTCTATGTCCCACTGGGAACGTAAAGGAAAATATAATAATAATAAGCAGTAATGTGCAAGGAGAAAGAACAGACTAACAGACTAACACAGACTAACATTAGGGTTTAATAGATATGCAAGGTCGCAAACAGTAAATCATTACAGCGAAAACGATGTATTTTGTCAGTCTAATGAACAGTTGTTAAAATGTGGCACTTTTTATCACATTCCATTGACAATTATTTGGAATTGATTGACTAATGAACTTTAACTAATGTGAGACAGCGTTACTGGTATTCGTGAGTAAAATTACTTAAGTCCGAATCGGCCACAAATTCTCGCCGGAAGTGCAGGAAGTTTACAACGAAGCTAGCTACTAATAAACAATGGATTATTTTGCGTGACAAAACCTATTAGAAGAAAACCAATGACATGTGTCTTAGCGACCATTCATGCTAGCCATATCAACTAAGCAGGGATTGATAGTATTACCTAACTGATCAGCCCTCAGCCAATCAGACGGGTAGTGAAAAAGTAGTCTGCTGGTTGAAAACCAACGTCGCAGATCAATCACTTGCAGTTCCCCTAACCACAAACTAACGTCAGGTGAAAAACCATGGGAACTGCTCGCACCACGTTTCGTGGTTACCTTTTCTGTTACATCGTTCATCGGCTGATTTCCGTAATTCCCTACATACTTAACAGCCCAGTGGTACCTCGGTGTGAAGTAGAAATGCCTTAGATTAGTTCATACAATTAAGGTGTTCGAGGTCATGCAAGGGCTATCGTAGTAGGACTAACCACTTCCTGAGGAAAATACTTATGAGTTATTCACTTAATAGTACCTCATCCAGTTTCTCAGGTCAGCTGTAATAACATTAAAGTTTCTGACTTCATCACTAAGTGACAATTCGAAATCTTAAACATTGTTTCGACAACCTTTACTGATTAATTCCATCTTTGAAGGTGTCAGTAACCAGAAGATACAGGGTGGATAGATGCTATACAGAACGACTGTCATGTTGGCGAATTTGTGGATTACCTGTGTTCGATGTTCCTTAAGTAGACTGACTGAATTTATACTTTAAAAAATCGAAGCAACGCCATATTCATGTGATAGGTAAGGGTCATCTATGTATTTTCTGAAGATGAAAAAAGTCTTGCGACACATAGACTCCAATGTAACTGCCTACCTTGCATAGTACCACTTAATCACGCGCATGCAGTGTACGGCAGATAAGGAAAGATATCTACAGGTAATACTTACCCAAAATCCTTCGTAAAGTGGCCTTCACTTCTTCATGAGCTTTTGATTTGGAGCATTCAGCGATCCCTTCTTTAAACAACTTCGGAATAATCTCACAAGTATTGGGATTTGGAAACAAAATTTCCATGTTCAACTTCTCACATTCAAAAGTAGGAAGAACAGCTGAATTGAGGAGATTGATATCAATTAAAACCTACTCAAAGAATCAAAACTATTGCCAGCTACACCGGCGATAAGGCAACGAAGAGACTTAATAGTTCTCGAAATAAAGGTTGTTCTCATACTGAAAGCTAAAGTACTTATCTTAAGACCTACTAAAATTGCGATGGTTGAAACTTTTGTGTCAAGAAAGTATGCTCTTCCATGTACTGCCTCCTGAGACGAATTCCCAGGCTATAAGCGTCTTCCTGACCACCTCTGGTTAACTCACCAACTCTATTACCACCCTAAAGAAAAATTACAATAAGCCAAAATCTTACAGGCAAGACATACAATCTGTCTAGGTAATCTGGAGTAAGTTGGACTTGCTTTTGTGTGGAAATATCAACGAGACGATAGGGGTAAACGGTATGTGGTAAGTCAGTGGATATATCTGAAGTCCACATAGCCTAGACATAATAAATACAAGATTATGACAATATATACCTCGGGAACAACAGTGGACTTCACATGGAACAAAGGTGTTCTCGCACCATGACGGAAAAAAACTTGGACTTGTAATAGTTTCATTGAGTTTTCCCTACAAGCATATCATTAGTAACGAGCAGATATTTACATCGCAGAGCGCTGTAACGGAAAACAGAAATAAAACGAGAATGAATGTAGAAACAAATAACACAATTATATATAAATAAACATCTTATGCTTTTCAAGTTGGGAATTTCACCGTAAACTTCCACTTCAACAACACTGAAGTAGATGTGTTGATTATGTGCAATAACAACTCGGCAACTTTTACATTTATACAAGACAAGCTATCAGTGAGATATTTTGAAATAGCCAAAATTATGCTTTTTACTGCACCGTACTTACGCAGCCGAGGGATGCGCATGGGAAAAGCGGGTATAATGTAACATGGAAACATCCACTTTTCCCATGTTTCCTAGGATTTTCACATTCCACTTACCCCTATTTATCCACCTTCAATACCATACTTTCTTCGTTTCTACCATTTTTTCTGTCTTCGAAAGAATTCATCGACTGGGTAGGGGTATATTGGTAGTAACTTATATTTTCTATGATCAGGCTAGATGAGTTTTGTTGAGCCAAATTAAGGTGAATTAAGAAACCTAACAGAGTGAAATTTGACTCTCACTGGCTGCTGTTCTCATCACTACATAAAGGATCTAGAGATCCAGATGCAACTTATAAGTTAAGGCAGAGTTGAAGAACACAGATGTGAAAGGAACGCACTAATAGATCTCAGATTTATTGGTTAGGTATAGAAAGCTTGGAGCCTATGTTAATCCTTTTCTAGTAAATTTCTGTAGTTGTCCAAACCCTTCTTGAATGAATCAGTTGAGACTGCAGACACCACTTCTTCTGGGAGTCGGTCCCAAGAGTTTAAGACTCGGTGTGAGAGCCAGCACTCAACGAAAATATGATTTCTTCATGACTTTTGAACTCTCCTGCTATGTCCTATAAGGTGTTCCGAACTGGTGGGAAGGAAAAGACAGAATAGGTCAAGTCCGTAGTCATTATTTAAGATTTTAAACATTGTGATTAAATCCCCTCTCTGCCTATGGTATGAAAGGGAGAAGAGATTTAAACCATCCAGTCTTTCCTCGTATGATAAGCTAGTCATGCCGAGAATCATACGTGTCGCCTTCCTCTGGACTCTTTCTAGAATATATGAGTCCCCTTTTAAGACAAGGACCGCCTCTCTGGATACAGTTCTCCAGTCTTGACCTCACCAGAGATGTATGAAAGGAAGTGAACATATCTCTGCTGATTCTAGTAAAAGCTCTGCGAATTGCCCATAAGAATCTGAAACTACCAGCAGCCACCGCACGACGGTGTGCTGTAGTTTTTAAATCGTGACTTACTATGATACCCAAATCTAAATGAGTTTGGACTGATGGGAGAGTTATTCCCTCTAGTTCGTAGGAACTGATACTTCATTGTCCAATGCGCATGGTTGCACATCTCGCCACATTTATCGGGAGCATCCATTCTATGGACCACTCTGACAATTTGTTGGGGTCCTTTTGCAACGTGAGCGTATCACTGTTGCCCTTCAGCTCTGTCTAAATTTTCAAGTCATCTGAGCATAGGACCATAGGGGATCGGTGAGTAGAGATAACTCATCGATATACAAAATAAATAGGAGAGGTCCGAGTACCATGGCTTGTGGCACTCCGCTACGTACTGCTGTCCAGGAGGAGAGTTTCGAGTTGATCCTAACCCTCTGCCTCCTATCTATGGGGAATTCTCTGGGCCAGTTTAGTAATCTGCCTTTGGTACCAAGACTTTTCAACTTCTTGTGAGGTACTTTATCAAAGGCTTTGCTGAAGTCTATGAAGATGTCGACGGGTCTTCTGTTGTCCCTTGATTTGACCCAGCTTTCTCTTGCAGTGAGGAGACTTGACAGGCATGAGAGGTTCCTTCGGAAGCCATGCTATGCTCTAGATAACAAACTGCTGTTTTCCTTTTCCTTTGCATTTTTATCCAGATGTGCTTTGAACTTCATCCTTGATCGGCGGATTTCTGCAATAGCTTTATTTCTAGCGGTGTTATGTAATTTTCTGGTCTCAGAAGTCTCAAGTGTGGCAAACAGGTTCCGATACGTCTGAGTAATTTACGAATCTCTCGGTTTATCCAAGGGGGGCAATGTTTCCGACCATGTGGGACAGATCAAGGGATGAAAGGTTCGGTTACTTGGGCATAAATCTGTTTAAATTGGCTCCATGCGGCTTCTGTTTGGGACTCTGGGTTGATGTACCAGTTTACTGAGTTGGTTGTTGAGACAAACGCACTTATATCAGCTTTCCAAACGTTTGGTCGAGCTGGGGTTTTGGCTAACGATGCGGTTGCTGTGAACTTGAAAGTGAGCGCTTCTTATTAAAGGAAGAAGACGTATGAGATCCGCATCGTCACCGTTGGAGAACACTAGGTCCAGAGTTGAGGAGGAGTGCTGTGAGTTATAGCGCGTGGGCTCAATTACATGTTTGACTAGGTCTAACAATATACTAGATTCCAGCAGTTTATGATCAAAGGAGTTGACTGAAGATGGCGTCATAAGGCTCGTCCAGTCAACTGTTGGGGCGTTGAAGTCGCTGACTAGAAGACTTCGACACGGACATGTCAGGCATATATATATATATATGCCTGATCCTTTAAGAATTTGACACTTGCTTAGAACGACATCCCTCTCTTGTTTGGAGTTTAGTACGACTTTGAGGCGTACAGGCTGATTTACTGTAGGGTTAGGCTTTGGCCGATTCCATATAGGCTGTGTATTGTTATGTCTGATACTGTTTTTGGCAGTAGCTTATCAAAAAGGGGCTTTACCAAGTCAAGGCCATGTTCGAACCTGACCTTAGGATTGGAGGCTGGGGATCCTTCCACTTTGTGGAGAATGAGAGACCTGTCAGAGATCAGGTTTGGTTGCCGTGGCTTTCTTGCTCTGCGGCGTAAAGATCTTTATGTCCTTCGTTGGTAGTGTGGCCAAAATTCTGTCTTTATCTCGCTTTGTGAGAGACTACATTGCGCCATTCATTGGCGTCCTCTTCGTTAATCGTAGTTGATTTTACCTGTCTGCTATCCAGTGGTGTTGACTGGGCTTGATCTACAAGCCTCTGGACGACTTGGGTTGCGGGCTTTCGACCCCTGGCATGCCTCTTCTTCGTGTCACTCTTTACATTACTGTCACTGGAGGACTTGTCCGGTATCGTAAGGGCAGTTTGGGTGTCTAGAATATGGTAGGTGCTCTTCCCTATTGGAGGGCACTAACTCCCTGACAGAAACGCATCAGGAACATGCTTAGTTTCGTCGATGACGCTAGTTACGTCAATGGTGTCTGGGCAGTAGTCACTTTTCTCTTGTGGTGGAAAACCCAGTCCATGACCTTTAGGGCCCCAATGAGTGGCAGCGGCTTCCACTATACGAAACTTAGTCGTACTATAGCAGTCATTGAACAGCCACTTCGCCCGAGGTTCGCAGCAGCGCTTGTGTGTTGCAGGAGTTAGGTTTGTGTAGATTCTATGAAACCATCTCTTACACTTATCACACTGCATTCTTCAACTGGAAATTGGCACATAACCCTTCCACAGCGGTTCCTTTTGATAGGCATGCTTTTCAGAGCGAATTTAGGCAAAAGGATTCAGATATAACTTTATATATATACATGACCTTTAAGATCCAGTGATAAAAAGAAACCAATGGGTGCACAAAAATGGATATATGCAACTACTAAGTTATAAGAATACAACTTCCATAAATTAAATAAACTCAAGAGTGAAATGTAAACTAACTTCGACCAGAATAAACTGATTTAAAGTTAATCTATAGACTTCTGCAGCGTGTAACACAACAAAGTCAAAACTAAACAAGACTCCCTTTTCAAAGTTCGCGCGGTAGCATTTCGCTATTCGTTAACCTGGATAATGTGATCAAGAAAATCTTGTTTACGGAAGCATTATTGGCATAAAAACCATGTTGACAGCACACTTCGGTTTAAACTAACCTGCAACTCTTGAGAATAGATTACGAAGAGACTGCATACTGTTGACCTAGTCCAACTCCCAGTTTACACCAACCAAGCCAATACATGAAATCTGATTTAAGTGTAACGATCTTGTACATATCCGCGTATCTTACATTGCTTCCCTCCATGCTGAATGGCGTTCACAAGTCCTAGGTGTGTAGAGACTCTTACTCCCCTTCGGTTTTGAGTTGAACATAGGGCGTCAACAACACATCTCTGCTCTGTCCTATTTTCTGCCGTCCTCTACAGGTGTCCACGATTGCCCGTAATCTCTCGTCTCTTCCTTCCATGTCACCTCAAGCGCTTCACTCGTCATTTCCCGTTGAGGTTCCACTCCAGCGATGGTCTAGCGCCCAATAACATTCGAGGGTCTCCTGAGCGTATGCTCAATCCTTCTTCATTTTCTCCTACACGTATCTTAAACGACAGGCTCTCTGTTAGTTTCTCCCCATAGTTGCTTGTTACTAATTCATTTTGGCCAGCCATTTGTTCTTCAGTATGAAGCTAGTGAATGCATCTGTTAATAGAATTCTGTAACTTCTTAGAAATGCTTTTCGTGATGCGAGCGCCGTCTTTCGCCCATATAGAAGAATTGACTCCACATCTGTGCCGGAAATCCGAATTTCGCTCTTTATGCTGAGTGCATAAGACTTTCAAACTGGTTTCAGGTTAACGAATATGCATCTTGCCTTTGCGATGCGAAATCCATATCTTTTCGATTATCCTTGTTGGTCCAACAGATTCTTATCTTCTTACTTGTCACAGTCTGACGCATAATTCATTCCACCACAAATTAGAATATCACCGGTGATAATAGGCAGCCAGCCTTGTCTTAGTCCTGTACTTGCTTCGAACGCATCACTGAGTTTTCCATTGTTAGTCAACTGACATGCGGTATTGTCATGTAGCTGTTGGATGAGGTCGATAAAGATTTAGACGTTGCCCTCCGTAGTGTTAATAATAATAATGTGTATCATTATATATTAGAACAAGACATATTAGCGAACAATATTGTTTTCAATTATATCTTCTTGAGGCTTTACTCTAATTTACATAGACTTACATATATAAAATTTTAACCAATGACGGTGATTTAGTGTATCAAATAATAATAGTAATCATAATAATACAAATAATAATAATAGTAATAATAATGTGGTAAATGTTTTGAACGAAGTTAATAACGATGATTATAATAATAACAAAATATTGTTAATAAGGCTTATATAGGTGATAAGAATAACAAAGTTAGTATATGCATATATGTAGACAATTCAATAAATAAATAAATTAGGTCAAATCCAATGGAACGATAATCAGAGTTTAAATAAATATCATAAAAGTACGAAGGAGATGGATGATAAGAAAGGGTGGGAGGGTTTTGAATAGAATTCACCTAGGCCAAGGGAGAGACAAAGGTAGAACAAATTTCTTTTGTATACAAAGACTAGGATTGTTCTCTCGAATTCCCATAGCTTCAGCAAAGTGTAAAAGTCGGGTTCTGATTCCGTTCGAAAGACTCGATGGAATGCGGTAAATAACTCTGAAGGCACTATTTTTGTCCACTTGGTGACCACTATGAATTAAATGAGCCAAAATAGAACTTCGTATGGACTTTATTTGACCTTTTCCGAACCATGAAGGAAGATGCTCATTAATGCGTTTGTTAAGCTGCCTAGTTGTTCGGCCTATATAGCTTTCTCCACAGGAGCAACTAAATTTATAAATACACATGGAAGTGGCACAACTCGGTAACTTATCTTTCACTTGAGCAATCAAAATTGGCCGGCTGGAAAATGACAAACAGAGGGTGGCGGCAGTATAAGTCCGTTTTATCGCTCTCGATAATCTCTGATGTAAGACTTCACTAGCCACGTCCCCATTAAATTGCAGTTTGATGAACAGTTGTTTCTTTTTAACTGTTATCGGTTTCTCTTTATTGTACTTCGCATTCATGTGTCTCCTGACAAATCTACTAGGATAACCCATTTGGACTAACGTATTTTGGATGTATCCTAGCTCATTCTCTAGAGAGTCATCTGTACAGATGCGTCTTGCTCTATTCGTCAGGCATCTGACCAAATTGATTTTGTAACGGATTGGTACATAACTGAGGAAATGTGTATATTGTCCTACAGATGTAGGTTTTCTATAGACATCTCTCTTTAGTGAACCATCCTCTCTTCTGCTCAATTGGACGTCAAGAAAATGTAGTCCACCATCATATTCTTCTTCACAAGTGAAGATAAGCGATGGATGTGCATCGTTAAACTTTTTTAACATTTCATTCTTGTCAGCTTTCACATCAAGAATAATAAAGGTATCATCAACATAACGAAAATAAGAATCAGCTTTTTCTATTACTTTTTTCAATGGACCATTTTCAATCTTGGCAAGAAAGAAATCTGCTAAAATTGGCCCCAACGGAGAACCCATGGCAATACCGTCGATTTGCCTGTAGTAAAGGTTGTTAAATATGAAATGTACATTCATAGTACATCTTAAAAGCAACTCTTTCAGACTACTAACCGGTATTCCGATGTCGATCTGTTTTTCTAGTATCTGTTGGCATATGAATTCCACAGTCTCCATAAGTGGTACATTGGTAAATAGTGATGCTACATCAAGGGAAAGCATTTGCTTTCCATTTACATTAATATCATCCACGTTAGCAATAAATTCAAAAACATCTTTAACACTATGATTTACTACCAACTTGTGTAATGGTTGGAGGAGTTCACCTAGCCACTTTGACACTCCATGGTATTATTATGATATTTATTTAAACTCTGATTATCGTTCCATTGGATTTGACCTAATTTATTTATTTATTGAATTGTCTACATATATGCATATACTAACTTTGTTATTCTTATCACCTATATAAGCCTTATTAACAATATTTTGTTATTATTATAATCATCGTTATTAACTTCGTTCAAAACATTTACCACATTATTATTACTATTATTATTATTTGTATTATTATGATTACTATTATTATTTGATACACTAAATCACCGTCATTGGTTTATATTTTATATATGTAAGTCTATGTAAATTAGAGTAAAGCCTCAAGAAGATATAATTCAAAACAATATTGTTCGCTAATATGTCTTGTTCTAATATAAATGGTAATATTTAAAGATTTGATATCATTATATAAACATATAAATTTACATGAAAATGCATGCCATTTTTACAGGCACGATCAAGTATGATATAATATCAAATCGTAGATTGTCTACAAGTTAATTCTGCATCAACAGTTAAATATTTGACATATATATATATATACACACATTGTCTGAACAAGGCCGTATAGTTATTGAATTGTACAGTTGTCCTCCAGGTTGAGCGGGAAAATCGACTTCGTTTCGTTTTTATCCCGTGGTTGTAGGCATACGATAACCAACCAATATTGAGGTAAGTACAACGTTTACAAGGGATTGAAAGCTGTTTTTAGAAAAGTGAAAGTGCTGAGGTGAATCAATAAAGTGTAATGAAATGGGTAAGTGCAAGTATCACTAATAAATGCATTAATAAAGGAAAATCCTATAGGCTGACAACGTTCATTTGCAATGTATAATGCTACCCATATAGTTCTTACTATCATGATGTCCACTTTTCGCTTTAATTCATTTACCCTCATACTGGTTGTTTTTATTTTATACCTTTTTGTGCATTTGGTGCACAACCGTACCCTACAGAGAATAGGAATAGAATAAGTCGAATCAAATTCATAAGAAGCTATAAAATGTTAGGTTTAATGGAGAATAATGAGGATTGAGTAGAGACGTTATTGGAAAATGAATGAGATAAGACATTGTGAAGTGGTACTTAAAGATCTGACGATGGAAAGAATGTTAGTTTATAAGATGCCCCATAAATCTGTGCAGAGCCCACATGGTCGCATCTCAACAATGGTATATATATTTAAAGGTAGAAGCATGATCTGTCAAAGCGTTCATTATTATCTTTTTCAAGATAAAGATCTAAGCCCTCATAAAAATCAGAAATATCTCGAGCCGTCAAATTGTGTATTGCTGTTCCTGCAGAATGGGGCGATTCACCTTAGTGACCCCCACCATATCTACTGATCAGCTAGCGCCACCCTCCCTCCTCTTTCTGTTGAAGTAGCTTCCAAGCACTTCTCAGTCAACTCTGTAAAAGTCTTTTTCAAGGTACATGAAGCTGAGATAGAGTTTTGATTGACATTCTATGCTCCGTTCGGTGACGATGTAGAAGGGTTGCAATTTGATCAACAGATGGTTTGTCCTTCACGCATCCAGCTGGTTCTAGGCGGAGTACTGCAAGCAGCGCGTCTCCCCATGATGATGCAAATTATTACTTGAAATGACGTGGATAAGAACACTGTTCCATGCCAGTTCTTGCAGAGGCCTAAGCCTCCTTTCTTTGATAGTTTGACAAGGTATCCCTTCTTCTAGTCAGTAGGCACCTTCCTTCCTTCCAACCCATTCTTCAATAGTGGCGTGAGCATATCTGCCGCAGTCCGTGGGTCCGTTTCTGGTGCCTCAGGGGGAATTCCACCTCGTCGTGCTGCCCTCATGGGTTTCAGTAGCTTAATCGCATTCAAGATTTCTGCTTCTGTTAGAGGACTGGTAACCACTGGTAGTTTTGTGCAAGGTATTGGTGGTATTTCTGGATGATTTTCAGGTAATGGTCGATTCAAGAATCCTTTGGAATTATCAGACCGGTGTTTTATTTGTTCCTCCTCCTAGATGATCAGGTTCTCTTGATCATCTTTTGTTGGATTCATCATCTGGGTTGATTTCTGCCTGCATAGGGACCTGATTATCTCATTTTACCTGCAGTCTCTTCTACTCTAATTGCAGCCAGTGTGTTTTCTACCCAATCGGACAAATGTGTGGAATAAAAGCGGCTATTTTCTTTCAAAGGAGTGATAACCGACTAAATTAGACAGTGAATGGAAGCCATGAAAAATTTTACTGTAGAAGGGAGTTCACTGACAAATTATAAGTACAGAAAATCAAAACAAGTGATTCAGGGAAGAGACTCTTTTCAACAAATTTATCATCAAGCTGTATAATCGTATATATATGGTTTTTAAGAAGTTATGTCCGGTGAGGGAACTGAATCATGGGTGTGAATGCATAAAATAATAATATGAAATGTCTGTACTTATAGTTAAATGTCAATTGGCAAAACGATTAATGTCATATATAGAATAGGTGTGACTGTATAAAATAATAATAGCATGAAATGCGATTAAAACCCCTCCAACTTTCATAGTCTTAATCCCTCTTTGCTAAAGTATGGTAATCCCCAATCATATTATAACTCTACCAATTTCTCATTTTTTCATTTTGTCTATTCAGTTTGTGTATTCTTTCTTATTACGTCAATTATTGCTATTGAACTGTCCCCGGTATTGCTTCACTTATTCCGCTTGTCATTCTAAATCAATTCTTTTTTTACAACGTTAAAATTCTATGCTATCAAATTTCGCACAACATTATGTAACGCTTTTATTTTATTCGATTTGTCTACTAATCCTATAATTGCACACCCTTTTTCAAGTTCTATCCATCCTATGAATTATTCTATATATGAAATTAATTGTTTTGACACTTGACATTTAATTATGATTATAATCATAAACACTTTAGTTTTAATTGCATTTCATACTATTATTATTATTTTATACGCCTATGATTCAATTCCCTCACCGGATATAACTTCTTAAAAACCATATATATACGATGGTACAGGTTGATGGTAAATTTGTTGAAAAGAGTATCTTCGCTGAATCACTTTTTTGATTTTCTGTATGTTACAATGGGAATTTTCCATGGGTTAAAAATTATAAGTAGTTGATTTTTTCTGTTGAAATTACGTTATCGGTACTTCAGTTGGTGCGTTTTTTATATTAACAGTTTCCCGTTGAGTGTTTTCACCAAATCTGATAGGCAGAACACGGAAGGAAGTACTAACACTCGAAAGTAGGAAAGGTGGTAGAATCAACCTGAGAACTTAGGTGTTTTGCGTCATACACTAATCAAGACAAACCTACAGGCACATATACCGATAAATGTAGTCTATACCATTTTGCAGTTTCTCAGGACGTTGTTCTCCTCCTGAAATAGCTTTTAACTACGTGAAGGCACAGCACTTAGACAAATATACAGTGGCAATTATGAAGGGTTTACAACTTGACACACCATAACCTGTTCTAATTACTCTTGCAATATTCGAACGATTTAAACTTTTGAAAAAGTATTATGATGATACTCCACGATTGCAATTTATAACATAACTTATTGCGCCTATAGAAATGACATGCATTCCTTGTAAACACTCGTTTATAAGAGATGTTAAATCATAATAATAATAAAAATAATAATAATGTATATTCTCATATAAACATATAAATTTACGTGAAAATGCATGCCATTTTTACAGGCACGATCAAGTATGATATAATATCAAATCGTAGATTGTCTACAAGTTAATTCTGCATCAACAGTTAAATATTTGACATATATATATATATACACACATTGTCTGAACAAGGCCGTATAGTTATTGAATTGTACAGTTGTCCTCCAGGTTGAGCGGGAAAATCGACTTCGTTTCGTTTTTATCCCGTGGTTGTAGGCATACGATAACCAACCAATATTGAGGTAAGTACAACGTTTACAAGGGATTGAAAGCTGTTTTTAGAAAAGTGAAAGTGCTGAGGTGAATCAATAAAGTGTAATGAAATGGGTAAGTGCAAGTATCACTAATAAATGCATTAATAAAGGAAAATCCTATAGGCTGACAACGTTCATTTGCAATGTATAATGCTACCCATATAGTTCTTACTATCATGATGTCCACTTTTCGCTTTAATTCATTTACCCTCATACTGGTTGTTTTTATTTTATACCTTTTTGTGCATTTGGTGCACAACCGTACCCTACAGAGAATAGGAATAGAATAAGTCGAATCAAATTCATAAGAAGCTATAAAATGTTAGGTTTAATGGAGAATAATGAGGATTGAGTAGAGACGTTATTGGAAAATGAATGAGATAAGACATTGTGAAGTGGTATTTAAAGATCTGACGATGGAAAGAATGTTAGTTTATAAGATGCCCCATAAATCTGTGCAGAGCCCACATGGTCGCATCTCAACAATGGTATATATATTTAAAGGTAGAAGCATGATCTGTCAAAGCGTTCATTATTATCTTTTCCAAGATAAAGATCTAAGCCCTCATAAAAATCAAAAATATCTCGAGCCGTCAAATTGTGTATTGCTGTTCCTGCAGAATGGGGCGATTCACCTTAGTGACCCCCACCATATCTACTGATCAGCTAACGCCACCATCCCTCCTTATTATTTGCTTCCTGCTATATTTTAGAAGATGAACAACGTGTGACAGCGAAAACAACAGAAGAATGGACTTTTTCAGCAAAGGTAGGCAAAATATAAAGCGTTCAACTTTAATATTACTTCTTTACTTCAACGATTGAAAAATGCACTTTGTTTACTTATTTGCAGATATCCGGTAACGTCAGTCAACCTGGTCACAACAATTCGACATCATCGAAATAATTACGACAAACAACTGCGTAAAGACATTTGCTTGTTATTATTTCTCATTAAATATATTTAACATCCTGCTTACCATACTTTTCTTATTCTCTCTGAGTGAAACTAAATTTGTCATCATGACGAGATGGAAGCCTGACTTATCAGTGAGATCTAAAAAAGTAATTGTTGACATAATTCAACGTATGGGAATCTTAATACGATCGCTGCAGCTCAACCTATTCAATTATTCGTCTCGTGTACACTTTACACAATCACCCATAATCATATGGATTGATATCACGCTTTAAGTGAAATAATAGTAATGAACTACTTTTGAATACACTTAACCTTTTACGAAATCGAACTCAATTGAAGTGCCTAAGTTCTTTTATTATTTTTCAAGTACCGAAGTTATTTTTTATGTCCTCGGTCCCTACAGAGTTACCTATGACTAGGAGACGTTATCGCATAACTTTAGGCAGGCGTTTAGACTTGACTATAGTACTTATATTTCACCACTTATATCGATCGATAGTGTTCCTACAGAATTACACCTATGTATAGTAACGAGTTCATATCCCAGGGACTGACGGTTTAGCAAGCCGTACTCCCACCGCATGCAGAACAAACAGAACACAAGAATATTAAATAGAAAATTTTATTTCACTGCAACACAAACACGTTTATTTACATGTAATAACTGAGCGCAGTCCAAGATGAAAGTCTTCGTTTGGAAAGTATCTCCCGTCATTCAACGGGAACAGCTCAGTGTCCGAATTGCGTCACGTTTCGATTCTTCCAAAATTCAAGTAAACAGAACTCTATGTCCACATCCAAAGCTGTGTTGGTGGCACAGTGGTTAGGAATCTCACCGACCATGCACATGGTCCGAGGTTCGATCCCCTGCCGATGCACACCTGATATCTATGGTCGGCCTGCAAAATTCGGGCTGCCGATATCCATGCTGAAAATTCCACATTTGTACCGAAAATACAGTGTGGAATAAAGCTGTAATCAAAAATGAATAAATATCCCGTATCACAAACTGCGAAACAGAATATCTGCATGGTTAGACATGAATGAGATAACTTACTTTCACTTGTTGTCGTGTGTACAATCAATTCCTAAAACTGTTTATGCAAATGTATCTGGTTATAAGTCGTAAAACGCTCATCACTGTTTTTCGGATGTCTTTGTCCGAATGCGAATACGTCTGCTTCTACTGAATTTAACGAAATGACAGACCTCAATACCACTGTACATTCCTAAAGGTGCTACAGATTAAATTCACTTACATAAATTAAGCATCTACATAATACACATGCATGACCATATATAATAATAATAATAATAATAATAATGTATATTCTCATATAAACATATAAATTTACATGAAAATGCATGCCATTTTTACAGGCACGATCAAGTATGATATAATATCAAATCGTAGATTGTCTACAAGTTAATTCTGCATCAACAGTTAAATATTTGACATATATATATATACACACATTGTCTGAACAAGGCCGTATAGTTATTGAATTGTACAGTTGTCCTCCAGGTTGAGCGGGAAAATCGACTTCATTTCGTTTTTATCCCGTGGTTGTAGGCATACGATAACCAACCAATATTGAGGTAAGTACAACGTTTACAAGGGATTGAAAGCTGTTTTTAGAAAAGTGAAAGTGCTGAGGTGAATCAATAAAGTGTAATGAAATGGGTAAGTGCAAGTATCACTAATAAATGCATTAATAAAGGAAAATCCTATAGGCTGACAACGTTCATTTGCAATGTATAATGCTACCCATATAGTTCTTACTATCATGATGTCCACTTTTCGCTTTAATTCATTTACCCTCATACTGGTTGTTTTTATTTTATACCTTTTTGTGCATTTGGTGCACAACCGTACCCTACAGAGAATAGGAATAGAATAAGTCGAATCAAATTCATAAGAAGCTATAAAATGTTAGGTTTAATGGAGAATAATGAGGATTGAGTAGAGACGTTATTGGAAAATGAATGAGATAAGACATTGTGAAGTGGTATTTAAAGATCTGACGATGGAAAGAATGTTAGTTTATAAGATGCCCCATAAATCTGTGCAGAGCCCACATGGTCGCATCTCAACAATGGTATATATATTTAAAGGTAGAAGCATGATCTGTCAAAGCGTTCATTATTATCTTTTTCAAGATAAAGATCTAAGCCCTCATAAAAATCAGAAATATCTCGAGCCGTCAAATTGTGTATTGCTGTTCCTGCAGAATGGGGCGATTCACCTTAGTGACCCCCACCATATCTACTGATCAGCTAGCGCCACCCTCCCTCCTCTTTCTGTTGAAGTAGCTTCCAAGCACTTCTCAGTCAACTCTGTAAAAGTCTTTTTCAAGGTACATGAAGCTGAGATAGAGTTTTGATTGACATTCTATGCTCCGTTCGGTGACGATGTAGAAGGGTTGCAATTTGATCAACAGATGGTTTGTCCTTCACGCATCCAGCTGGTTCTAGGCGGAGTACTGCAAGCAGCGCGTCTCCCCATGATGATGCAAATTATTACTTGAAATGACGTGGATAAGAACACTGTTCCATGCCAGTTCTTGCAGAGGCCTAAGCCTCCTTTCTTTGATAGTTTGACAAGGTATCCCTTCTTCTAGTCAGTAGGCACCTTCCTTCCTTCCAACCCATTCTTCAATAGTGGCGTGAGCATATCTGCCGCAGTCCGTGGGTCCGTTTCTGGTGCCTCAGGGGGAATTCCACCTCGTCGTGCTGCCCTCATGGGTTTCAGTAGCTTAATCGCATTCAAGATTTCTGCTTCTGTTAGAGGACTGGTAACCACTGGTAGTTTTGTGCAAGGTATTGGTGGTATTTCTGGATGATTTTCAGGTAATGGTCGATTCAAGAATCCTTTGGAATTATCAGACCGGTGTTTTATTTGTTCCTCCTCCTAGATGATCAGGTTCTCTTGATCATCTTTTGTTGGATTCATCATCTGGGTTGATTTCTGCCTGCATAGGGACCTGATTATCTCATTTTACCTGCAGTCTCTTCTACTCTAATTGCAGCCAGTGTGTTTTCTACCCAATCGGACAAATGTGTGGAATAAAAGCGGCTATTTTCTTTCAAAGGAGTGATAACCGACTAAATTAGACAGTGAATGGAAGCCATGAAAAATTTTACTGTAGAAGGGAGTTCACTGACAAATTATAAGTACAGAAAATCAAAACAAGTGATTCAGGGAAGAGACTCTTTTCAACAAATTTATCATCAAGCTGTATAATCGTATATATATGGTTTTTAAGAAGTTATGTCCGGTGAGGGAACTGAATCATGGGTGTGAATGCATAAAATAATAATATGAAATGTCTGTACTTATAGTTAAATGTCAATTGGCAAAACGATTAATGTCATATATAGAATAGGTGTGACTGTATAAAATAATAATAGCATGAAATGCGATTAAAACCCCTCCAACTTTCATAGTCTTAATCCCTCTTTGCTAAAGTATGGTAATCCCCAATCATATTATAACTCTACCAATTTCTCATTTTTTCATTTTGTCTATTCAGTTTGTGTATTCTTTCTTATTACGTCAATTATTGCTATTGAACTGTCCCCGGTATTGCTTCACTTATTCCGCTTGTCATTCTAAATCAATTCTTTTTTTACAACGTTAAAATTCTATGCTATCAAATTTCGCACAACATTATGTAACGCTTTTATTTTATTCGATTTGTCTACTAATCCTATAATTGCACACCCTTTTTCAAGTTCTATCCATCCTATGAATTATTCTATATATGAAATTAATTGTTTTGACACTTGACATTTAATTATGATTATAATCATAAACACTTTAGTTTTAATTGCATTTCATACTATTATTATTATTTTATACGCCTATGATTCAATTCCCTCACCGGATATAACTTCTTAAAAACCATATATATACGATGGTACAGGTTGATGGTAAATTTGTTGAAAAGAGTATCTTCGCTGAATCACTTTTTTGATTTTCTGTATGTTACAATGGGAATTTTCCATGGGTTAAAAATTATAAGTAGTTGATTTTTTCTGTTGAAATTACGTTATCGGTACTTCAGTTGGTGCGTTTTTTATATTAACAGTTTCCCGTTGAGTGTTTTCACCAAATCTGATAGGCAGAACACGGAAGGAAGTACTAACACTCGAAAGTAGGAAAGGTGGTAGAATCAACCTGAGAACTTAGGTGTTTTGCGTCATACACTAATCAAGACAAACCTACAGGCACATATACCGATAAATGTAGTCTATACCATTTTGCAGTTTCTCAGGACGTTGTTCTCCTCCTGAAATAGCTTTTAACTACGTGAAGGCACAGCACTTAGACAAATATACAGTGGCAATTATGAAGGGTTTACAACTTGACACACCATAACCTGTTCTAATTACTCTTGCAATATTCGAACAATTTAAACTTTTGAAAAAGTATTATGATGATACTCCACGATTGCAATTTATAACATAACTTATTGCGCCTATAGAAATGACATGCATTCCTTGTAAACACTCGTTTATAAGAGATGTTAAATTATAATAATAATAAAAATAATAATAATGTATATTCTCATATAAACATATAAATTTACATGAAAATGCATGCCATTTTTACAGGCACGATCAAGTATGATATAATATCAAATCGTAGATTGTCTACAAGTTAATTCTGCATCAACAGTTAAATATTTGACATATATATATATATACACACATTGTCTGAACAAGGCCGTATAGTTATTGAATTGTACAGTTGTCCTCCAGGTTGAGCGGGAAAATCGACTTCGTTTCGTTTTTATCCCGTGGTTGTAGGCATACGATAACCAACCAATATTGAGGTAAGTACAACGTTTACAAGGGATTGAAAGCTGTTTTTAGAAAAGTGAAAGTGCTGAGGTGAATCAATAAAGTGTAATGAAATGGGTAAGTGCAAGTATCACTAATAAATGCATTAATAAAGGAAAATCCTATAGGCTGACAACGTTCATTTGCAATGTATAATGCTACCCATATAGTTCTTACTATCATGATGTCCACTTTTCGCTTTAATTCATTTACCCTCATACTGGTTGTTTTTATTTTATACCTTTTTGTGCATTTGGTGCACAACCGTACCCTACAGAGAATAGGAATAGAATAAGTCGAATCAAATTCATAAGAAGCTATAAAATGTTAGGTTTAATGGAGAATAATGAGGATTGAGTAGAGACGTTATTGGAAAATGAATGAGATAAGACATTGTGAAGTGGTATTTAAAGATCTGACGATGGAAAGAATGTTAGTTTATAAGATGCCCCATAAATCTGTGCAGAGCCCACATGGTCGCATCTCAACAATGGTATATATATTTAAAGGTAGAAGCATGATCTGTCAAAGCGTTCATTATTATCTTTTTCAAGATAAAGATCTAAGCCCTCATAAAAATCAGAAATATCTCGAGCCGTCAAATTGTGTATTGCTGTTCCTGCAGAATGGGGCGATTCACCTTAGTGACCCCCACCATATCTACTGATCAGCTAGCACCACCCTCCCTCCTTTATGTCTTAAGTAATCACTAAATTCAGTCAATCAGTGCCGTCTTCCTAATTTACACTCCTTTCGGAAAGTGAAGCACGTTGCTGGTGCCGGGAATATGAATATTACGCATACATAATATTATTAAGTGCCAATAATTGTGCCATCGAATCATACCACGAGAATACATTTGACAATACTTCGTTAGTGGTCCGAGGGACGAAAATATTAGAGCGAAACATACAGGCTAGATGAGAGTTCCACAAAGCTGTTTCACTACTATAGAGTAATAATATACATATATTCCTGTTTATGCAGGAACATACCAATTGTACAGGCATGGATAAGTTATTATATAAATTACACATAATTTGATGTATAGTGAATTTACAGTTTGGTTGTTCTTTCTGACATTGGAGTCAGTCGGAACAGTCTGCTATAAAGTCTATTTGTGTAGCACATAAAGAGATATAGAAATATCGTCTTCGCATTAACAAGAAACCCGGACATATGATGAATGTAATACAGATATCTGGGAAAAGAAAGCTTGAAGTCAATTCTCCTATATAACTTTGTTGTGAACAGCACCCATGGCTTGAAGTTTATTGATGTATTATGTTGAGATCAGTGATATATTTATTCCACTTTTCAGCAGTCTTATCGTAGTTTTATAACAGGAAAGAAATTTGATCGTGGATGCGAAAACTAGATAAGGTCATGTTGGGTTGTTTTACTGCATCAAATGGTGTCTAGGTCGATTCCAGAATTTTCCATTTGCACCATTTGTGTCTGCATGGCGGACTGTGTTCGTATGTTGAGTAAAATGTTGAAAACTGTTTGAAGACCAGTTGCTTCTTCATTTCAGATCATGAATACTCATTTACAGCATGTTCGCCAGCGTCTTCAAATGGTAGAATTGGATCGTTCATGGAATTTGAGTGGTTATGAGATAGACGGTTTGGAATTAATCCTCATTTCAGTTTAGATGCAGGGTTGTTCGACCTCGACCAGAAGATGAATGGTAGCAGCAGAATACCAGAAAGAGAAAGTATGTGAACATGAAAAGGACACTAATGTTTTATGCATATATAATTTTCATGATATTTTTTATATTTTTGATTTACAGCTTGATTCCACACTGTATTTTTGGTACAAGTATGGAATTTTCAGCATGGATATCGGTAGCCCAAATTTTGCGGGCCGACCATAGATATTGGGTGTGCGCCGGCGTGGGCTCGAACCCCGGACCATGTGCATGGTCGGCGAGAGTCCTAACCGCTGTGCCACCGACGCAATTGTATATTATACTTTAGTAAACATTTACCTATATTGTAGTTGTGTTTTCACGTATTTATGCGAAATCTTAGAGTTTATTTAGTGTCATAATGTGTATTAATGAGTCTGAGCGTTTTAGTGTTCTAATGACTGATGCGTTTCAGAAATAAGTGATGGGTTCTTGTAGGGATAATCATTGGGACAAAACAGTATATAGCAAGCGTTTGAAGGTTACAATCAGGGATAGGTCCTGTTTCTAAGGGTAAACTAATCCTGTATGTTCCGTACTGTCTTTATGCATCCATGCTGCTAGTTTATTTATAGTTTAAAGATTGCTAAGGGTGTTGAAGTGCGTCTTTTAGGTGCTGTAGTAGATTAGTGCTTGATTCGTTCTAGGAGTAAATAGTTTATTAATATAATCAGTAGAGTGAAACAGTCTGTATAGAGAGCGTTTGAAGCTTGTAACCGAAGAGCAAGTTCTGACATCTAGGGGTAGGCTATTCCATATTTTAGAATACATGACTGTGAAGAAGTTTTCACGGAGTGTTGACTTAAAAGAATGAGTTGTCACTGTGGAAGTTTGGTTACGCAGATCGTAAGAACCTTCCTGTGCGAATTGTATGTCCCTGTTACCTGAGAAAGATATTTTGTGAAGGACCTTGAAGAAGAATATTAGGTTTATAATAAGTCGCCTTGTCCAAAGTGGGTCAAGATTTAGGATCGTGCACCGTGAGATATAGTCTTTTTTACAATCGCAGCCAAGTAGTTTTGAGGTAAAATATCGTTGGATACTTTCCATCCTTAGCTTGTCACGTGTGCGAGTGCTGCTTATAATAAATGGACAGTATTCTAGTAGTGGTCTGACACATGTTTTGTACAGAATTAGGTTGGCTTCATTGTCGTGAAAGTTCCTGAGTATGCATCCTAAGAGCATCCTCGACTTTCGAGTGTGTGGTGCTACTTGCTCAGAGAATGTCAAGTCACTAGAGTACCTCAGGCCTAGGTCAACGACACTTCGGAGTCTGGTTAGGTCAGCAGATTGAAACGTTAATTTCAGTCAATTGAGGACACGCCGAAGCAGATCCAGCCACATTTGTTCAGATTAAATTGGAGATTCCATAGGGACGACCAAGCAGTCATTTTATCTAATTCCTTCTACACTACATTCTCGAAGTACCCTAAGTCATCACATTGGAATGTATAGGCTACTTTTAGGTCATCTGCAAGAGATGAATGGTTTCCAGTGCGAGAAGCAAGCGCATATGTCATTGATGTATAGTGTAAATAGGAGGGTCCAATGACAACTACCTGTACCACACCAGAAGTGATAGGGCTAGGTTGGAGGTTCAGACCCGAAATTTAACTATTTGGACCTATTGTTAAGGAATGATTTAAGCCATCCTAATAATGAGGCTGGTCAAACCATTAAATCGTTGATAGTTAGTCCAAACAAACAAATGGCCGGGAGTCGTTTTCAGAAATACAGACGCATTCACTTTCTGTGACCTCCCATACCCACTCAGCCCTCGTGTATTTCCTTGTTACTATTTTCGCCCTCGTATTTCTGCCCGTTGTAGTTCTGTTAAACTTATTTTTCTCCGTTTTCTGTAACTTAGCGTGCTCTATGGAAAATTGCAGCTTCAACAGGCGTACTTCTGTGAGGTATACTATGTTGAAACTGACTCAGTCAAAACGATACTTAGTCTAGATACAAAAAGGAAAGGGAGGTATCAGGAGTTAGTTATTGTGCCTTTACGTCTTTGAATATTCTTGAAACAAAAACAGGACATAGCAACTGTTGCAAAATCTTGCTTTCATGACATCAAAAATGTTAATCCTTAGGTACGTGAGGCTTTTAAATATTTCAGCTGATTTTCACTCCAAAAGCACATAGAACGAAGTAGTAGGAAAACAACAAAAAGTGAGGAACATATGAAAGTAAAAGTAGTGACAAAGGAAAGTGATGTACTCATCGGATATCGTTACATACCGGTCAGCCAACTCTAAAAACTGTCAATGTCCAGCTCTTGCTACGCAGGACCTCACGCTGTCCCTGGAAGACTTTCAGAAACAATATGTAATAACCAACGCGAAAACCAAACCATTGGCTGGCGACTACAGAATCATTTAATATTACGCCTAGACATAACCAACCACAGTGATATTACACAACGCCTAAGAATAAATGTTATTACAATAAACCACGAAATTACTTCAGATAGATTTTAATCTTCCTCTAAACAGCGAATGATGAGACGATGACTGTTGGATTGATGACTCCCATGAAAAATATGGAGGAGTTCGTTAGAGCAAACAACCATGAATCTATCGTTCAATCTTCAGATACATTGAAACACTATCCTTACCAGTTCCATAATATCATCGAACTTTGCCTCGATACCTTCATCCTCTATGCGAGAGCTTATCTTCACCGACCTCCTTTGCAGTCGAGTAGGTAGGCGTCTCGCTTTTACCTCGAGAACGGAACTTGAGTTCAGATCACCCATACAATTCATCGAAATCAACGTATTCTCGTAGGTCAACAGATTATCCAAAAACTCAGAGAGTGCCTTGGATTCATCTTGTAATTGACCACCATTACCCTTAACAGCCTCGAATAATTTCCGACAATCATGGAAGGTCTTCCAAATCTCTGACGTAGTATGCTCATAGCCTCGTGGTACCCCTCTTTTGACTTCATAAACTCACAGCATTGTATAGCTCTTGAAGCAACTCCAGTGCATTACCTCATCAAGTGAAATAACTTCATTTCATTATTTAATAAGAAAACCACTCAACATGATCTCAAACTCCTTTAAAAACCGTAAATAGTCAGCCGGGTTTCCGTCGAAACACCGACGGCGAAACAGTAACATCAACCGTGTCATGCTTAACATCAGACACATCGTTACAAGTAACAGACAAGTCACCATGACTTACTTTCCTGTTCGCTTCCAGGACGCTCTGTCCCTTTTTTGACCCAGGCATCATTGATTATAGGCAAAATTCCAGAAAGTTCCAGATAACTCTTGTTCAAATGAGGCTTGGCCCGCACCAGGTAAGTCGTACGGTGTCAATTGAAGTGTAATAAAGTTTCACCAACTGTCAGAAGCTGTGAATCACGTCTCAAAATTCGTAAATACGCAGCTCTTGCTACGACGGGCCTCTGGCTCTCCCTAGAGGCATTTCAGAAACGTTTAGTACTAACGGACGCAAAAGCCAAAACACCGATTGGCGACTCGAGAATTCTTTATTCCAACACCAACTTATTAGCAGCATAATAACTAAGGTGTATGAAAAATTTTATTTTTTATTTTTATTTATTTTTATTTTTTTATTTTTGATTACAGCTTGACCCCCACACCGTACTTTTGATAGAAGTATGGAGTTTTCAGCGTGGATATCGGTAGCCCTAATTTCGCAGGCCGACCATAGATATCAAGTGTGCGCCGGCGAGGGTTCGAACCCCGGACCATGTGCATGGTCAGCGAGAGTCCTAACTACTGTGCCACCGACGCACATTACAATCATAAATCACAATACGACTTCTGACGGTATTTGACCTTCTTTCTGAACAGCAACCGGTGAGACGGTGACTGGTGTATTGATGCCTCCGCGAAAATATAGGGAAGTTGGTTTTGAGCAAACAACCACGAATTGATCGTTTAATCTTCAACTACATTGACAAGTGTTATACATGTAAGCTACATGTTTTTACTTGACACAAAACGGATCTTCACTCACTTCTAAAAATAATCTTTATTTCATTTGGAATAAGCTAGTTGGCACATCAATATTGGGAGAATACATTAAAAGTAAGTAAACACTTTTTTTATTTACAGCTTGATTCCACACTGTATTTTTGGTACAAGTATGGAATTTTCAGCATGGATATCGGTAGCCCAAATTTCACAGGCCCGCCATAGATATCAGGTGTGCACCGGCGTGGGCCTGAACCCCGGACCATGTGCATGTTCGGCGAGAGTCCTAACCACTGTGCCACCGACGCACAGTGGTGGTGATATATATTTATTTATTTGATATGATTGTATTATTATTTGTTGTCTATCTAAGTTATTGATGAATTCGTTGCGATAATAATAGTATTATTTTTTTTATAGTCACTATGAACATGAACGTTATTGTTATTATTGCTGTCAAGACCTATTATTTGTCATAAAGCCGTTTTCATTTTGGCTAAAATCTTTGTACAAGCTTTGGAAACTACTGCATAACTTGTCGTTAAATTATTTTATGATTTCATGATGCTTCGATGGACCTTCTAGATATCAACCATCGATTAATTTCGAAGTCCCTCAAGTTTAGTGAGAACTATTTGGCTACTTACACATATTCCTTGTAAAGTGATTACTTGTAAATCCTTATCAAGAAAAAATTTTTATTCAGATCATAAATATAATACCCAAGTTAATAATGCTTTTCTTAAACCTTTTCAGACTTATGGCAAAGCATATATGTGCCGTTTACACAGATGAAACTTACTGACGGTAACAGAGGACTACTCATCTGAATTATCTGTACATTTGAAATCTGATTTTTGTTTAATAAACAATTTTTCAATGAACCTGTGTTCCTTCTGTTGTAATGCGATTGTGTTCCAGTAACGTAAGTAACAAGTGCTAAGTTAGGAGTTGAGGGTAAACTGTTAGGAGTAAATGCGGCGTCTGGAAAAATTTTGTTTACGTGGTTATATGAACAGATAGCAACGTATCGTGTCCTGTGGCTGAGAACCGTAAGCATTCTGTTTTTAATTATTACGATAACCGTAGTTGCACTGAGTTATACATCTAACAGTATAGGTATAGTCTCTCCTTATGGTACATTGTGACATGCAGGAATCACAAGCAAACTATCTCAGGTAGATTTGTTTTCACTTTGTGACTATGAATCGTGAATCAATTCATGTATTCCGCTAAGACGATAGATAACTCGAAACGCTTTATAATCGCAATACCTCCTCTACGATTTATGCATATTTACTTTATTTGACTACAACATAATCTCTTACCAATAGGCTTCTCTGAATATCTGCTCCTACTTAGTATTTCAAAGATAGCCTCATATACTCTATACCTCACAAATAACGCAAGCGCTAATATTCGGTCTTATCAAGTAGAATTAACCAACGAATAACGAGTAATACACTTATTAATGAATAGACATGTAATACAAAATCGACAACACTGCAGGTATCTTATTCTCTATCGCCCAAATCCATGAAATTCTCGAAAGTAGATATTATCTGAAAAAGAACATAAGAATTATAAAGATGCAGACATTGTCACCAGTGTAAACACATCAATTAACCATTAAACATGTTTAAAATGGCGAAATAATTAGTTGATTTGTATATAATTATATCATTCAACAATTTTCAAGAATACAAACCGATATTGCATCTGCCTGTAAACATCAATCTTAAGCCATAAAATAATCCTCAAATCTCTACGGAAACACGCCCATGTCATCGTATCGTAGAATATAGATGACCAACAAACACACAACATATCTAATCAACCAAGTGTAGAAACAGAGTAATTTACACCAAAGATAATAACATTCAAATAGTAATTTGAAACTAGAAATGCCTTTATTCGTGCACGTCAATTTAACAATTACTCTCTCGTTTACACTTGGCTTATCCTCAGCAAACTGACCATTGATATTCGTCCTTTCGAACGAACGTATACTAGCATAGTCATTGCACAAGATACTTGAGTTGATGGGCGTCTGTTTCATTGTGGATGACAGCACCAACGACGACTGATTGATATCAGTTGATGAACTTAGCAGTGGATCAAAAGCTGTTGTTGCTTGACTTTCAGAAATTTGTCTACCTGCAAGACTACCACCACTGCTGTCTATTACTATCAGCTCTGGTTTAGCACTAGCATCTGATGATAGGTGGGCTACATGCTGATCACTTACACTGACGGTCTCACAAGTATGCATGCCTTCTGCAACTGCATCTGCATTTATTTCTACTTCACGTTCAAGTTGTACAGAACCTTTGATCAACTGGTAGTAGTAGGCATATCCCTCATCTCATCATGAACAACCAAAGACAACTGTGAAGTATCATGATCATTATCACGAATATTCACTTTATCGTCAAGTTCATCATTTTCAAACTCTTTAACAGCAGAAGTAGACAATTTTGGTTCCTCCTCACAAATCCTAAAAGGATTTATAACTTCACTCTGACTAGTAATACCTTGTAAACTTGTAGGGTCAGAAATGGCATCTGAAGCAGCAACTCTATTCTGTGACACTCTATTCAACAATGGCTTACCAGTTGCAACTACAGACTTCTTGACCACACCGTTATCGTCACACAATTCGGAGTCAGGCCTGGAGTTTACATTTAGCTTATCACTGAACTTGCTCACTGGTTCACAGTTCACTTCTGTATGCACCTCTTGCAAACGTGTGAAACACAACCGTGTTTGTCTTGCATCTTGCAACTTATCTGTTGAGGATGTACTACGAATCCTGTTACACACACTAGGTCTATATGCATTACTAGTTATCATGGAGCCTTCTCGATATCCACCTCTCTGAGGCCTATTCGTCATCAATGATTGCATTTTGCTCTCAGACTGCTCTATTCTAGGGGTGAGATGTAATATACTGGCGAACTTGCTCATAGCTTGATTGACACTAACCTTTACTAGTTTCAGGATATCATCAAACTTTGGCTCGATACCCTCATCCTCCATACGGGAGCTTATCTTCACCCACTTCCTTTGCAGTCGAGTAGGTAGACGCCTTGCTATTACTTCTAGTATAAAACTCGAGTTGAGGTCACTCATGCAATTCATCGAAATCATTGCATTCTTGTAAATTAGCAAATTATCTAAAAACTCAGTGAGTGCCTGGGAGTCATCCTGTAATTGACCACCATTACCCTTAACAGCCTCGAATAATTTCCCTGCAATCATCGAAGGTCTTCCAAACCTTTGACGTAATATGCTCATAGCCTCATCGTAGCCCTCTTTCGGCTTCATAAACTTACAATACTGTATAGCTCTTGCAGCATCTCCAGTGCAATATCTCATCAAATACATTAACTTCATTTCATCAGTTAATAGAAAACTACTCAGCATGATCTCAAACTCCTTTACAAATTGTAAATAATCGGCCGGGTTTCCATCAAAACACCGTGGTTCAAATTTAGGGAGTTTGATGTACCTATCATCCCTGAACGGCGAAACAGTAACATCAACCATGTCATGCTTAACATCAGACACATCGTTACAATTAACAGACAAGTCACCATGACTTACTTTCCTGTTCGCTTCCAAAACGCTCTGCCCCTTCTTTGACCCAGGCATTGTTGAACTTGACCCAATTCCAAAACAGATCCAGATATTGCTTGTTGAAAGAGGATTTGTCCGGGATAAGGAAAGATGAACGGTGACTATCCAAATTTCACCAACTGTTTGAATCCGCGAGAATCTGTTTCTACCATCAGAAACTGTCAGCCACGTCTCATAAACCGTTAATGCCCAGCTCTTGCTACGCTCGGGCCCACGCTGTTCCTTGAAGTTTCTCAGAAACGCTTAGTTATAACGGACGAAAAAACCAAAACACCGATTGGCCACTCGAGAATTCTTTATTGTGACACCAACATATAAAAATAATAATTGAACTAAGGTCTGTGAACAAATATTACAATAATTAATCATAATATTGCTTCTGACGATGTTTTACTCTTCTTTCTAACAGCGACCGATGAGACGATGACTGTCGTATTGATGCCTCCGCGAAAATTGGGGAAGTTGGTTTTGAGCAAACAACCACGAACTGATCGTTCAATCTTCAACTCCATTGATAGGGTTGTTCGACCTCAACCAGAAGATAAATAGGAGAGTAGGCGCAGCGGCGGAATACCACAAATAAAAAGTATGTGAACAGTAAAAAACATTAATGTTATATGCGTATATAAATGTTTATGTCGATTGTATATTATACTATAGTAAACATTTACCTATATTGTAGCTGTGTCCTCACGTATTTATTCGAGTTTACTTAGTGTCATAACACATAATAATGAGTCTAAGCGTTTTAGTGTTCTAATGACTGATGCGTTTTAGAAATAAGTGGTGCTGCCTTGTTGAGATAGTCATCGGGATGAAACATTTTATATGGAAAGCTTTTGAAGGTTTACAATGGAGTGACAGGTCCTGTTTCTAGGGGTACACTGTTCCAGTATGTTCCGTACTAAGTCTTTAAATGCATTCATGCGACTAGTTTATTTATAGATTTTGGAGTGCTAAGGGTGTTGAAGTGCGACTGTTAGGTGCCGTAGTACATTAGTAGTTGATTCGTTCTAGTTTATTAATATAATCAGTAGAGTGAAACAGTCTGTATAGAGAGCGTTTGAAACTTAAAACCGAAGAGCAATTTCTGACGTTTAGGGGCAGGCTATTCCATATTTTGGAATACATGACTGTAAAGAAGTTTTCACGGAGTGTTGACTTAAAAGAGTGAGTTGTCACTGTGCAAGTTTGGTCACGCAAATCGTAGGAACCTTCCTGTGCGAATTGTATGTCCCTGTTACCTGAGAATGATATTTTGTGAAGGACCTTAAAGAAGAATATTAGGTTTATAATAAGTCGCCTTGTCCAAAGTGGGTCAAGTTTCAGGATCATGCAGCGTGAGATGTAGTCTTTCTTACAATCGTAGCCAAGTAGTTTTGAGGTAAAATATCGTTGGGTGCTTTCCATCCTTAGCCTGTCACGTGTGCGAGTGCTGCTTATAATGAATGAACAGTATTCTAGTAGTGGTCTGACACATGTTTTGTACAGAATTAGTCTGGCTTCATTGTCGTGAAAGTTCCTGAGTATGCATCTTAAGAGCATCCTCGACTTTCGAGTGTGTGATGTCACTTGCTCAGAGAATGCTAAGTCATTAGAGTACCTCAGACCTAAGTCAACGACACTTCGGAGTCTGGTTAGGTTAGCAGATTGAAGCGTTAATTTCAAGTCAATTGAGGGTGCTCCGAAGCAGATCCAGTCATATTTGTTCAGGTTAAGTTGTAGATTCCATTAAGACGACCAATAAATCACTTTATCTAATTCCTTCTGCACTGCATTCTCGAAGTACCCTAAGTCAACTCGTTGGAATGTGTAAGCTACTTTTAGGTCATCCGCAAAGATGGATGGTTTCCCGTGCGAGAAGCAAGCGCATATGTCATTGATGTATAGCGTAAATAGGAGGGGTCCAATGACACTACCTTGTGCTACACCAGAAGTGATAGGGCTAGGTTTGGAGGTTGCATATCCGAGTTTAACTACTTGGGACCTGTTGTTAGAGGATGATTTAAACCATCCTAATAATGGGTCATGTATTCATAAGGGGTTCAGCTTATTTGTTAGCAGTAAATGATCAACACCTTCAATTGACTTAGAAATGTCAAAGTAGATGAAAAGTACTAGTTGCCGTCTGTCACGACTGCTGGTTACAAGATTGAAGAAGTATAGGTGGCATGTTAAACATGATCAGCACTTCAGGAATCCTAGTTATTTTGGACTTATATCAATGTATTTGAAGATTGAACGATCAGTTCGTGGTTGTTTGCTCAAACCCAACTTCCCTATATTTTCGCGGAGGCATCAATACGCCAGTCATCGTCTCATCGGTCGTTGTTCAAAAAGAACGTAGAAAACCCGTCAGAAGTAATATCGTGATTTATTATTGTAATATTTGTTCATAAACCTTGGCTTATTATGTTGCTTATATGTTGGTGTTGGAATAAACAATTCTCAAGTCGACAATCTGTGTTCTGGTTTTGTGTACTTTCGTTGTAAAGGTTTCTGAGAAGCTTCGACGAACAGCGTGAGTCCCAGTGCAGCAAGAGCTGAGCATTAATGGTTTACGAGACGTGTCTGACAGTTTCTGACGGATTCGGATAGTTGGTGACAGTTTGGATAGTCACCGTTCATCTTTCCTTATCCCGGACAAATCCTCTTTCAACAAGCAATATCTAGATCTATTTTGGAATTGGGTCAAGTTCAACAATGCCTGGGTCAAAGAAGGGGCAGAGCGTTTTGGAAGCGAACAGGAAAGTAAGTCATGGTGACTTGTCTGTTAATTGTAACGATGTGTCTGATGTTAAGCATGACATGGTTGATGTTACTGTTTCGCCGTTCAGGGATAATAGGAACATCAAACTCCCCAAGTATGAACCTCGGTGTTTCGACGGAAACCCAGCTGACAATTTACAGTTTTTAAAGCAGTTTGTGATCACGTTGAGTAGTATTTATTAAATAATGAAATGAAGTTATTTCACTTGATGAGGTAATGCACTGGAGTTGCTTCAAGAGCTATACAGTATTGTAAGTTTATGAAGCCAAAAGAAGGGTACCAGGAGGCTAGGAGAAAATTAAGTCATAGGTTTGGAAGACCTTCAATGATTGTGAGGAAATTATCCGAGGATGTTAAGGGTAAAGGTGGTAAATCACAAAATGAATCCATGGCATGCTCTGAGTTTTTGGATAATCTGTTGTTATATGGGAATATGTTGGCGTTACAATAAAGAATTATCGAGTCGCCTATCAGTGTTTTGGTTTTGCGACCGTCATTACTAAGCGTTTCTGAGAAACTTCAAGGAACAGCGTGAGTCCCAGCGTAGGAAGAGCTGGGCATTGACGGTTTACGAGACGTGGCTGACAATCATGTTTTATATACTGAATTCGTATCATCTCTCATCTATCTGTTGATAATTGTGTTCGTGTCAAGAGATAATTTGCGAGGTTATGTATACTGTATGTATATATCTGTGGTGTCATATCAGTTGGTGTTTTTAGATTCACTGCGTTTACTCGTTGTTTTCATATCTTGTTGTTTTGCATAATTTTTCAAAATTTTCGTTGTGCCCACTTCTGAAGTTGTTTCGAGTCTTCTACATCCGTGAATGAATTGATTGATGTTAAAGACAGCAGATGGGTCGTATACGCAGGGGAGGCTATTGCTGAGAATGATATGCACACGGAGATAAGTATTAGCGGTGGAATCAATGATTGAGAATGAATGTTTCTATTTAGGCTGTGGTCACACACGTCGGGGAGCAAGAGTGTAGACGACTGAGGCTTGCATACGTCACCGTTCCTAGAACGTATTCTATCCCTATGCTCTGTAGTGTACCGTTGTGCACCGAATGCAAAAAAGTATAAAAAGACGGTATGAGGATAAATGTATTAAAACCAAATGTGGACATCATGATAGTACGAGATATACGTGTAGCATTATACATTGCAAATGAACGTTGTCAGCCTCGGGAGTTTCCTCTGTATATGCATTTATTATTGATACTTGCACTTACCTATTTCATTACAGTTTATTGATTCACTTTTACTTTTCTAAAACAGCTTTCAATCCGTTGTAAACGTTGTACTTACCTCAATATTGGTTGGTTATCGTATGCCCACAACCACGGGATGAAAACGAAACGAAGTCAACTTTCCCGCGCAACCTGGAGGACAACTGTACAATTCAATAACTATACGGTCTGGTTCGGACAATGAGTGTATTTATATATGTATATATATCAGATATTTACTAGTTGAAACATCATTAACTTGTAGACAATCTACGACTTGATATTATATCATACTTGATCGTGCTTGTAAAAATGGTATGCATTTTCATGTAAATTTATATGTTTATATGAGAATACACATTATTATTATTAGAATGAGTGACAAGCGATTGCAGCGGTAATTGGTAGTGAATAGATAAGAGGATGTGCGAAGAGTATCATGAGGTAATGCTATGGTCACGTTGCGTTCTGCAAGAGTCATTCTAGCAAGTGGCGATTGTGTTGCAAGTTGTCAAGAGGATGCCTTTAACTGGAAGGCGTAGGTCGTCGTCGACAAGTGTGATTGTGCTTTGGGTATGTCTGTGGTGTGTTGGCTTTTCTGTTTGTTTTCCATTTCAGCTCTGTCAGTGTGACCCAGGTTCTTGCCAGTCAACGTGTATTGGTCGTGATGGGAAAAAGGGATGGATCCGTTTTTTGCCGAGGGGTGTTAATGTAGTTGAAGACTGAACGATCAATTCATGGTTGTTTGCTCAAACCCAACTCCTCCATAATTTTCGCGGTCGTCATCAATACTGCAGTCATCGTCTCATCGTTGACTATTCGTTGGAAGAGAGAAATCTATCAGAAGTATTATCGTGATTTATTGTTATAACATTTATTCTAGACCCTGTGTGTAATAACCTTATTGTTGGTTACATATTGGCGTGTGAATAAAGGATTCTCGACTCGCCAATCTGTGTTCTGGTTTTCCGCGTTGTCTATTACACATTGTTTCTGAAAGTCTTCCAGGGACAGCGTGAGGTTCAGCGTAGTAAGACCTGGACATTGACACCTTCTGAGAGTTGGCTGACAGATGTGGTGACTGCATTCTTCTGTGCGTTAAGGGAAAGTCGGTGAAAATGGAGACATAATGAAGTTTTCTATAAACTCACTATTAATACTGCAAACTGTTGGTAAGAAACTGCATCAAAATAAAATTTCCGAATAGCTTGAAAATATTGTTGCACTTTCAATGATTATTACCTTTTACATTTGTAATCATATTTGCAAAGTTCAGCGAAGAATGAGAAAGGAAAACGAACCTTTCTCAGCAAAGGTAGGCAAATGTAAAGCGTTTAAATTTAATACTCCTTTTTTCTTACTTCAGCGATTTAAAAAAAGTACAATTTGTTCACTTATTTGCAGATATCCGGTAACGTCTGTCAACCTGATCACAGCTATTTGACATCGCCTAAATAATTACGACAAACAACTGCGTAAAGACATTTGCTTGTTATTATTTTCATTGAATAGATTTAACACCCTGCTCACAATATTCTTATTCTTTCTGAGTGAAACTAAATTTGACATCATGACGAGGAAGACACCAGACTTATCAGTGATACTTGATGAACTACTTGATTGTATGCCTGTGGTGTGTTGGTTTTTCTGTTTGTTTTCCATTTCAGCTCTGTCCGTGTGACCCAGGTTCTCTCAATGGCATCCAAGCCAACGTGTATTGATCGTGATGGAAAAAAGGGATTGTTCCGTATTTTGGCGGGGAGTGTCAATGTAGTTGAAGATTGAACGATCAATTCGTGGTTGTTTGCTCAAACCCAACTTCCCTATATTTTCGCCGAGGCATCAATACACAAGTCATCGTCTCATCGGTCGCTGTTCAGAAAGAAGTCAGACCAAAACCGTCAGAGGTAATATTGTGATTTATTATTGTAATATTTGTTCATAGACCTTAGTCAAAACTTAATTTTAAAGCTGCCTATATGTTGGTGTTACAATAAAGAATTATCGAGTCGCCTATCAGTGTTTAGGTTTTGCGTCCGTCATTACTAAGCGTTTCTGAGAAACTTCAAGGAACAGCGTGAGTCCCAGCGTAGGAAGAGCTGGGCATTGACGGTTTACGAGACGTGGCTGACAATCATGTTTTATATACTGAATTCGTATCATCTCTCATCTATCTGTTGATAATTGTGTTCGTGTCAAGAGATAATTTGCGAGGTTATGTATACTGTATGTATATATCTGTGGTGTCATATCAGTTGGTGTTTTTAGATTCACTGCGTTTACTCGTTGTTTTCATATCTTGTTGTTTTGCATAATTTTTCAAAATTTTCGTTGTGCCCACTTCTGAAGTTGTTTCGAGTCTTCTACATCCGTGAATGAATTGATTGATGTTAAAGACAGCAGATGGGTCGTATACGCAGGGGAGGCTATTGCTGAGAATGATATGCACACGGAGATAAGTATTAGCGGTGGAATCAATGATTGAGAATGAATGTTTCTATTTAGGCTGTGGTCACACACGTCGGGGAGCAAGAGTGTAGACGACTGAGGCTTGCATACGTCACCGTTCCTAGAACGTATTCTGTTCCTGTGCTCTGTAGTTAGGTTAGGTCGACATACATTACAAATGTAGTCGTAAAATAGAGAATAGTTTACGTGGCAACGGAGTAATTCATATGTGTAATTGAAGGTTAAATTATATAAAAAAGCAAATATACCTGTAAAACACGGTTTTCTGAATTGAACCAACAACAAGTGTCGGCAGGATCAGAGACATGTCTAAAACGTCATATGAGTGCACGTACAAGTACACAGATCTGCTCTCCTCCTATTGTCTTGAATGAATCTATTATCGAAAGCTTCGACCTCAACAAATGCACACCGTGGCTTTTCGTATTCGCGGATAACTTTCCTCGAAGCGTATGGCGTCATTAGTCGTAGGACTGGTATAAGACGTTGTGAAAAGCAATACGTAAAGCATCACAACCGAGCAGTCATCGACTCCTGCTGTATTCTTGGATAACTTTGTTGACACTATTTATAAACCTTCAGCACGCTTGCATGGAGATTGTCTGATCTTTGCAAGTAACACCTCATTTGCTTGTGTGAACTTTCTACTTTATTATTAGCATTACCAAAAGTCAGCACATGGTCTCTGAAAGATGCTGCCCACAATTCTCGTCGACTCATCCAACGACGTTTTATATATTGACTAACACTGACATCCAATCTGCTTATAACTCTGAAATAGAAATTATATCTGGAAAATGAGAATATAAAGGCATTTCTCTGATCTCCTCTTACAATGAGCTAGGCGACATAAGTAGTTCTTTACAATGAGAACCCTTGTCTGCAATAAGATTTTGATTAGGTTTTCAAAAACTTACTTTACGACGGAATGCTTGACAAACATGGAAAGAACACAGAAGGATGTGCGCTTCTCTGCGTTTACTTCACTGCTGCGCACAGTCCATAATGAAAGCCTCCGTTTTAGAAGTACCTTCCATTATTTAACGAAATAGAGTCCAAAATCCAAACTACATCACGTTTGAATTCCTTTCGAGTAGGAGACGGAGGATTGCAGCATTTACACGTCAAATATTCATTGTATCATTGGAAAGACATATATCCCTAAGTTCCTATTTTTACAAAGACACACCGATAAATACTATGTACTCTCTTCAAATTTAACTCCAAAACATCAGTATTGTAAGAAGGAAGTCATTGTCAGTCTCGTCTCATAAACCGTTAATGCCCAGCTCTCGCTACGCTCGGGCCCACGCTGTTCCTTTGAGTTTCAGAAACGATTAGTAATAACGGACGCAAAAACCAAAACACCGATCTGCCGCTTGTAATTTCCTTATTGTTACACCAACATATAAAAGGAATAAGCGAACTAAGGTCTGAAAACAGATATTACAATAATAAATCTCTGTATTACTTCTGACGATGTTTCACTCTTCTTTCTGAACAGCGACCGATGAGACGATGACTGTCGTATGGATGTTTCCGCGAAAATTGGGGAAGTTGATTTTAAGCAAACAACCAAGAATTGATCGTTCAATCTTCAACTCCATTGACACTCCCCGGCAAATAAGGGATCCAACCCTTTTTTCCTTCACGACCAATACACGTTGACTTGGATGCCATTGAGAGAACCTGGGTCACACGGACAGAGCTGAAATGGAAAACAAACAGAAAAGCCAACACACCACAAGCATACCCACAGCACAATCTCACACATCAATGACGACCTGCGCCTCCAGACAGAGACCTCCTCTTCACATCTTGCAACACAATCGCCATCTGCTAGAATGACTCATGCAGAATGCAAAGTGACCATGGCAGGACCTCACGATACTCTACGCACATCCTCTTAATTACTCACTACCAATTACCATTGAAATCGCTTGTCACTCATTCTGCCTCAGTTCTAGTAGCGGTGACGCATGCGAGCCTCAGTCGTTTACACTCTTTCTCCCCGGCGTGTCGGACCACAGCTAACAGTTATCTCCGTGTGCATTTCATTCTCAGCAATAGCCTAGCCTCCCCGGCGTATACGACCCATCTGCTGTCCTTAACATCAATCAATTCATTCACGAACGTAGAAGACTCGAAACAACTTCAGAAGTAATCACGACGAAAATTTTAACAAAATTACGCAATAACAACAAGATACGAAAACAGCGAGTAAACACAATGAATCCAAAAAACACCAATTGATATGACACACCACACATATATAAAAATAGTACAAATAACCTCGCGGATCATGTCTTGGTGGAATTAATTTGAAGAATTGGAGGACTTACACCAGTACGCCTGCAACCCTTCACAGGTTGACGATTGTAGGTTGTGGAATGTCCAGACACAAACAAGATTAACCAACAATTACATCAATTGGAAATCACACAACTATTTAACACAAACATATGTACAATCAACACATCAAATGTTGTGGATTCTGAAACGACAAACTACCCTTGAAGAACTGTAGGACTTACAGCAGTACGCCTACAACCCTTCTCAGGTTGACGCCCTTGGTTGGAAAATCGTCCCAGAGTTCATTTGCTAACTTCCTTCTATCAGCTATATCCTCAAATCTCTACGGAAACACGCCCATGTCATTGTATCGTAGAATATAGATGACCAACAAACACCCGACATATCTCATCAACCAAGTGTAGAAACAGAGTAATTTACACCAAAGATAATAACATTCAAATAGTAACTTCAAACTAGAAATGCCTTTATTCGTGCAAGTCAATTTAACAATAACTCTCTCCTTTACACTTGGCTTATCCACACTAAACTGAGCAATATCCTTCGTCTTTTCAAACGCACCAATACTATCATAGTCATTGCAAAAGACACTTGAGTTGATGGGTGTCTGTTTCATTGTGGATGAAAACATCAAATTTGACTGAGTGACACAAGGTGATGAAGTTAGCGGTGGATCAGAAGCTGTTCTTTTTCGGCTTTCAGAGAGTTGTCCAATTGCAAGATTACCACCATTGCTGTCTTTCGCTAGTTGTTCGGGTTTAGCGCTATCATCTGATGATAGGTGGGCTACACGCTGATCAATTACACCGACTGTCTCACAAGTATGCACATCTTCTGGAACTGCATCTGCGTTCAATTCTACTTCACGTTCAAGTTGTACGGAACCTTTATTTAACTTAGCAGTAGTAGGCATTCCCTCCATTTCATCATGATCAACCAAAGACAAATCTGCACTATCATGATCATTATCACAAATATTCAATTTACCGTCAAGTTCATCATTTTCAAACTCTTTAATAACAGAAGTAGACAATTTTGGTTCCTCCTCACAAATCATTAAAGGTTTTATATCTTCACTCCGACTAGTTATACTTTGTAAACTTTTGGAGTCAGAACTCCACTCTGAAGCAGTAACTCTATTCTGTGACACTCTATTCAGCAACGGCTTACCAGTTGCAACTACAGACTTCTTCACAACAACGTTATCGTCACACAATTCGGAGTCAGACCTGGAGTTTACATTTAGCTTATCACTGAACTTGCTCACTGGTTCACAGTTCACTTCTGTATGCACCTCTTGCACACGTGTAAAACAAAGCCGTGTTTGTCTTGCATCTTGTAACTTATCTGTTGAGGATGTACTACGAAACCTGTTACACTCACTAGATCTATATGCATTACTAGACATCATGGAGTCTTCTCGATATCCACCTCTCTGAGGCTTATTCGTCATCAATGAGTGCGTTTTACCCTCAGACTGCTCTATTCTAGGGGTGAGATCTAACAAACTGGAAAACTTGCTCATAGATTGATTAACACTAGTATTTACCAGTTTCAGGATATCATCAAACTTTGGCTCGATACCCTCATCCTCCATACGGGAGCTTATCTTCACCCACTTCCTTTGCAGTCGAGTAGGTAGACGTCTTGCTATTACTTCTAGTATAAAACTCGAGTTGAGGTCACTCACGCGATTCATCGAAATCATTCCATTCTTGTAAATTAGCAAATTATCTAAAAACTCAGTGAGTGCCTGGGAGTCATCCTGTAATTGACCACCATTACCCCTAACAGCCTCGAATAATTTCCCTGCAATCATCGAAGGTCTTCCAAACCTTTGACGTAATGTGCTCATAGCCTCGTAGTAGCCCTCTTTTGGCTTCATAAACGTACAGCACTGTATAGCTCTTGCAGCATCTCCAGTGCAATATCTCATCAAATACATTAACTTCATTTCATCAGTTAATAGAAAACTACTCAGCATGATCTCAAACTCCTTTACAAATTGTAAATAATCGGCCGGGTTTCCATCAAAACACCGTGGTTCTAATTTAGGGAGTTTGATGTACCTATCATCCCTGAACGGCGAAACAGTAACATCAACCATGTCATGCTTAACATCAGACACATCGTTACAATTAACAGACAAGTCAACATGACTTACTTTCCTGTTTGCATCCAAGACACTCTGTCCCTTCTTTGACCCAGGCATTGTTGAACTTGACCCAATTCCAAAAAAGTTCCAGATATTGCTTGTTCAAAGAGGACTTGACCGGCACCAGGAAAAATGAACGGTGACTATCCAAACTTTCACCAACTGTTTGAATCCGCCAGATCTGTTTCAATCGTCAGAAACTGTCAGCTACGTCTCATAAACCGTTAATGCCCAGCTCTCGCTACGCTCGGGCCCACGCTGTTCTTAGAAGATTTCTCAGAAACGCTTAGTTATAACGGACGCAAAAACCAAAACACCGATCTGCCGTTTGATATTTCTGTATTGTTACACCAACATATAAAAGGAATAAGCGAACTAAGCAAACTAAGGTCTGAAAACAAATATTACAATAATAAATCTCTGTATTACTTCTGACGATGTTTCAAACTTCTTTCTGAACAGCGACCAATGAGACGATGACTGTCGTATTGATGCTTCCGCGAAAATTGGGGAAGTTGATTTTAAGCAAACAACCAAGAATTGATCGTTCAATCTTCAACTCCATTGACTGTAGGACTTACAGCAGTACGCCTACAACCCTTCTCAGTTTGACGCTCTAGGTTGGGAAATCGTCGCAGAGTTCATTTGCTGACTTCCCTCTATCATCTATATCCTCAAATCTCTACGGAAACACGCCCATGTCATTGTATCGTAGAATATAGATGACCAACAAACACACAACATATCTCATCAACCGAGTGTAGAAACAGAGTAATTTACACCAAAGATAATAACATTCAAATAGTAACTTGAAACTAGAAATGCCTTTATTCGTGCAAGTCAATTTAACAATTACTCTCTCGTTTACACTTGGCTTATCCTCACTAAACTGACCATTGATATTCGTCCTTTCAAACGAACTGATACTAGCATAGTCATTGCACAAGATACTTGAGTTGATGGGTGTCTGTTTCATTGTGGATGACAGCACTAACGACGACTGATTGATATCAGTTGATGAACTTAGCAGTGGATCAAAAGCTGTTGTTGCTCGCTTTTCAGAAATTTGTCTACCTGCAAGACCACCACCACTGCTGTCTTTCACTATCAGCTCAGGTTTAACACTAGCATCTGATGATAGGTGGGCTTCACTCTGATCAATTACACTGACGGTTTGACAAGTATGCATGCTTTCTGCAACTGCATTCAATTCTACTTCACGTTCAAGTTGTACGGAACCTTTATTTAACTTAGCAGTAGTAGGCATTCCCTCCATTTCATCATGATCAACCAAAGACAAATCTGCACTATCATGATCATTATCACAAATATTCAATTTACCGTCAAGTTCATCATTTTCAAACTCTTTAATAACAGAAGTGGACAATTTTGGTTCCTCCTCACAAATCATTAAAGGTTTTATATCTTCACTCCGACTAGTTATACTTTGTAAACTTTTGGAGTCAGAACTCCACTCTGAAGCAGTAACTCTATTCTGTGACACTCTATTCAGCAACGGCTTACCAGTTGCAACTACAGACTTCTTCACAACAACGTTATCGTCACACAATTCGGAGTCAGACCTGGAGTTTACATTTAGCTTATCACTGAACTTGCTCACTGGTTCACAGTTCACTTCTGTATGCACCTCTTGCACACGTGTAAAACAAAGCCGTGTTTGTCTTGCATCTTGTAACTTATCTGTTGAGGATGTACTACGAAACCTGTTACACTCACTAGATCTATATGCATTACTAGACATCATGGAGTCTTCTCGATATCCACCTCTCTGAGGCTTATTCGTCATCAATGAGTGCGTTTTACCCTCAGACTGCTCTATTCTAGGGGTGAGATCTAACAAACTGGAAAACTTGCTCATAGATTGATTAACACTAGTATTTACCAGTTTCAGGATATCATCAAACTTTGGCTCGATACCCTCATCCTCCATACGGGAGCTTATCTTCACCCACTTCCTTTGCAGTCGAGTAGGTAGACGCCTTGCTATTACTTCTAGTATAAAACTCGAGTTGAGGTCACTCACGCGATTCATCGAAATCATTCCATTCTTGTAAATTAGCAAATTATCTAAAAACTCAGTGAGTGCCTGGGAGTCATCCTGTAATTGACCACCATTACCCTTAACAGCCTCGAATAATTTCCCTGCAATCATCGAAGGTCTTCCAAACCTTTGACGTAATGTGCTCATAGCCTCGTAGTAGCCCTCTTTTGGCTTCATAAACGTACAGCACTGTATAGCTCTTGCAGCATCTCCAGTGCAATATCTCATCAAATACATTAACTTCATTTCATCAGTTAATAGAAAACTACTCAGCATGATCTCAAACTCCTTTACAAATTGTAAATAATCGGCCGGGTTTCCATCAAAACACCGTGGTTCTAATTTAGGGAGTTTGATGTACCTATCATCCCTGAACGGCGAAACAGTAACATCAACCATGTCATGCTTAACATCAGACACATCGTTACAATTAACAGACAAGTCAACATGACTTACTTTCCTGTTTGCATCCAAGACACTCTGTCCCTTCTTTGACCCAGGCATTGTTGAACTTGACCCAATTCCAAAAAAGTTCCAGATATTGCTTGTTCAAAGAGGACTTGACCGGCACCAGGAAAGATGAACGGTGACTATCCAAACTTTCACCAACTGTTTGAATCCGCCAGATCTGTTTCAATCGTCAGAAACTGTCAGCTACGTCTCATAAACCGTTAATGCCCAGCTCTCGCTACGCTCGGGCCCACGCTGTTCTTAGAAGATTTCTCAGAAACGCTTAGTTATAACGGACGCAAAAACCAAAACACCGATCTGCCGTTTGATATTTCTGTATTGTTACACCAACATATAAAAGGAATAAGCGAACTAAGCAAACTAAGGTCTGAAAACAAATATTACAATAATAAATCTCTGTATTACTTCTGACGATGTTTCAAACTTCTTTCTGAACAGCGACCAATGAGACGATGACTGTCGTATTGATGCTTCCGCGAAAATTGGGGAAGTTGATTTTAAGCAAACAACCAAGAATTGATCGTTCAATCTTCAACTCCATTGACTGTAGGACTTACAGCAGTACGCCTACAACCCTTCTCAGTTTGACGCTCTAGGTTGGGAAATCGTCGCAGAGTTCATTTGCTGACTTCCCTCTATCATCTATATCCTCAAATCTCTACGGAAACACGCCCATGTCATTGTATCGTAGAATATAGATGACCAACAAACACACAACATATCTCATCAACCGAGTGTAGAAACAGAGTAATTTACACCAAAGATAATAACATTCAAATAGTAACTTGAAACTAGAAATGCCTTTATTCGTGCAAGTCAATTTAACAATTACTCTCTCGTTTACACTTGGCTTATCCTCACTAAACTGACCATTGATATTCGTCCTTTCAAACGAACTGATACTAGCATAGTCATTGCACAAGATACTTGAGTTGATGGGTGTCTGTTTCATTGTGGATGACAGCACTAACGACGACTGATTGATATCAGTTGATGAACTTAGCAGTGGATCAAAAGCTGTTGTTGCTCGCTTTTCAGAAATTTGTCTACCTGCAAGACCACCACCACTGCTGTCTTTCACTATCAGCTCAGGTTTAACACTAGCATCTGATGATAGGTGGGCTTCACTCTGATCAATTACACTGACGGTTTGACAAGTATGCATGCTTTCTGCAACTGCATTCAATTCTACTTCACGTTCAAGTTGTACGGAACCTTTATTTAACTTAGCAGTAGTAGGCATTCCCTCCATTTCATCATGATCAACCAAAGACAAATCTGCACTATCATGATCATTATCACAAATATTCAATTTACCGTCAAGTTCATCATTTTCAAACTCTTTAATAACAGAAGTGGACAATTTTGGTTCCTCCTCACAAATCATTAAAGGTTTTATATCTTCACTCCGACTAGTTATACTTTGTAAACTTTTGGAGTCAGAACTCCACTCTGAAGCAGTAACTCTATTCTGTGACACTCTATTCAGCAACGCCTTACCAGTTGCAACTACAGACTTCTTCACAACAACGTTATCGTCACACAATTCGGAGTCAGACCTGGAGTTTACATTTAGCTTATCACTGAACTTGCTCACTGGTTCACAGTTCACTTCTGTATGCACCTCTTGCACACGTGTAAAACAAAGCCGTGTTTGTCTTGCATCTTGTAACTTATCTGTTGAGGATGTACTACGAAACCTGTTACACTCACTAGATCTATATGCATTACTAGACATCATGGAGTCTTCTCGATATCCACCTCTCTGAGGCTTATTCGTCATCAATGAGTGCGTTTTACCCTCAGACTGCTCTATTCTAGGGGTGAGATCTAACAAACTGGAAAACTTGCTCATAGATTGATTAACACTAGTATTTACCAGTTTCAGGATATCATCAAACTTTGGCTCGATACCCTCATCCTCCATACGAGAGCTTATCTTCACCCACTTCCTTTGCAGTCGAGTAGGTAGACGCCTTGCTATTACTTCTAGTATAAAACTCGAGTTGAGGTCACTCACGCGATTCATCGAAATCATTCCATTCTTGTAAATTAGCAAATTATCTAAAAACTCAGTGAGTGCCTGGGAGTCATCCTGTAATTGACCACCATTACCCCTAACAGCCTCGAATAATTTCCCTGCAATCATCGAAGGTCTTCCAAACCTTTGACGTAATGTGCTCATAGCCTCGTAGTAGCCCTCTTTTGGCTTCATAAACGTACAGCACTGTATAGCTCTTGCAGCATCTCCAGTGCAATATCTCATCAAATACATTAACTTCATTTCATCAGTTAATAGAAAACTACTCAGCATGATCTCAAACTCCTTTACAAATTGCAAATAATCGGCCGGGTTTCCATCAAAACACCGTGGTTCTAATTTAGGGAGTTTGATGTACCTATCATCCCTGAACGGCGAAACAGTAACATCAACCATGTCATGCTTAACATCAGACACATCGTTACAATTAACAGACAAGTCAACACGACTTACTTTCCTGTTTGCATCCAAGACACTCTGTCCCTTCTTTGACCCAGGCATTGTTGAACTTGACCCAATTCCAAAAAAGTTCCAGATATTGCTTGTTCAAAGAGGACTTGACCGGCACCAGGAAAGATGAACGGTGACTATCCAAACTTTCACCAACTGTTTGAATCCGCCAGATCTGTTTCAATCGTCAGAAACTGTCAGCTACGTCTCATAAACCGTTAATGCCCAGCTCTCGCTACGCTCGGGCCCACGCTGTTCTTAGAAGATTTCTCAGAAACGCTTAGTTATAACGGACGCAAAAACCAAAACACCGATCTGCCGTTTGATATTTCTGTATTGTTACACCAACATATAAAAGGAATAAGCGAACTAAGCAAACTAAGGTCTGAAAACAAATATTACAATAATAAATCTCTGTATTACTTCTGACGATGTTTCAAACTTCTTTCTGAACAGCGACCAATGAGACGATGACTGTCGTATTGATGCCTCCGCGGAAATCGGGGAATTTGATTTTGAGCAAACAACCAAGAATTGATCGTTCAATCTTCAACTCCATTGACAGTCATATTGTTTGTCAATTAGAGCGTAGAACACTTAAAATTTATGAAGAAATATTTTATACAAAATTATGAAGTACTTTTTTTCGTTTTCGTTCGTTCTCGTTGAACTTTAACACGATCGGACCATTTGCCGGACAATGACTACCAGTCCCAAAAACAAACGTTCAATTTTCACCTCCATTGACACCTCTGCAAAACAGGATCCATCCTTTTTCCGCCGCAATGATAAACTCGAACTGAACTGCTAATGCGGGACTTGGGCCAACCAGAGCTAGGCTGAAATGAAAAGGCAAAACGTAAAAGCCCAACACAAAAAAGCAAACCGGCAGCACAATCTCACACATTGACGACGACCTACGCCTTCCAGTTAAAGGTATCCTCTTGACAACTTGCTACACAATTGCCACTTGCTAGAATGACTCTTGCAGAACGCAACGTGACCATAGCATTACCTCATGATACTCTTCGCACATCCTCATATCTATTCACTACCAATTACCACTGGAATCGCCATTCACTCATTCTGCCTCAGTTCTAGTAGTGGTGACGCGTGCAAGCCTCCGTCGTCTACACACTTGCTCCCCGAAATGTGTGACCACGGCCTGAAAAGAAACATTCATTTCTGTTTGTTTTCCATTTCAGCTCTGTCAGTGTGACCCAGGTTCTTGCCAGTCAACGTGTATTGGTCGTGATGGGAAAAAGGGATGGATCCGTTTTTTGCCGAGGGGTGTTAATGTAGTTGAAGACTGAACGATCAATTCATGGTTGTTTGCTCAAACCCAACTCCTCCATAATTTTCGCGGTCGTCATCAATACTGCAGTCATCGTCTCATCGTTGACTATTCGTTGGAAGAGAGAAATCTATCAGAAGTATTATCGTGATTTATTGTTATAACATTTATTCTAGACCCTGTGTGTAATAACCTTATTGTTGGTTACATATTGGCGTGTGAATAAAGGATTCTCGACTCGCCAATCTGTGTTCTGGTTTTCCGCGTTGTCTATTACACATTGTTTCTGAAAGTCTTCCAGGGACAGCGTGATGTCCAACGTAGTTAGAGTCCATATAAATTCATTAGACCTATGGATTACTTCTTTGTCGTAGAGAATATAGGGCGCGTAGAGTGTGTTATCATTGATCGTCTGAGATAAGCCTACTCAGGAAGCAATCTTTTTAGCCTAGAACTTAGCATTCTCAATAATACACATGTAACCTTATATCCGTTGGTCCTCAAATAAATCTTTAACATGGCGAAAGCCACCGATCCTTCTATCCAACCCTCAAAGAAGGCGCGTTCTGGACGGAACGTTAGATTCCCAGAACACCCTCACACTTATGTCACATAAGTGAGTGATGCGATTCATCCAACTCTTATTTGTTCATGGTATTTACTTATTTTTTCTTTCAGACACAATAATTTTTAATATTGCATCCCGCAACACAGGTAAAAGACCTTTTTATAAACGTACGTATTACATCCACTAAAAATAACATTTTTTGATGTTTTTTGCTTTATTTTTCTGTGTGGTAGATACACATCATTATCCATACTTTATATTTGGTATATTTTCCTCAACAAGCTTCTCTGAATCCTCGTTTTCTTTTCCGGGTGCGACAGGCATTGTGCAAGAAGCAGACGAAGCACGAGATCCAACGGACAAACATATACGAAGCTATGTACAGACACCTAAGTAGCATAGGTAGACGACCAGTAGGCACTACATCAATCCGATCGGTAGGGTTTTTACCGATCTGGGCTTTTTACTTCCGGATGGTTTTGTCTTATGGTCCTCACAACCCGACTGAGGAGGGGTGAGATCTGGCTGTAGGTAATTCCCCAGAATTATTGGCCACAGCATTCATCACTGAACATTAGACGCTGGTCCTCACTGTTTTAGTTGATTTGTCTATCTGAAGGCCTCTGGTCAAGCACCCACGCCATTTGGCACGCCGTCGTCCTAAGTTCGTCTGTCCACGCGGAGTGAGTTCTGCAGAAGTTGTGGGCTTAAGATCTTGCGTTAGTATACGTCATACTATCCGTAAATGCCAACGCCCTTATTCTCTAAAACATGGTCATTACATCCTCTTCCTGTTCTAAAGCCTGCCCGCTTCTCTCCTGTTAGTTCCTCCTAAACACTGCTCAGTCTACTCATGATTATTGAACATAGAGCTTTAGATATCATATTGATCAAGCTTATTCCCCTGCGATTATCACAGGAAGACTTTTCTCCATTCTTGTGTATTGGGATAACCGATGACTTGCGCCAGCTTGACGGGACTACCTCTGATTTCCAGACACTTCCTAATAACTTAGTTAGCCATCCTTAAACACCTCTGGAATCATTCCATTAGATCCCATTGCTTTGCCTCTTTTCAGATTAGAGACACCTTTTTAACCTCATTTAGGTACTTGGGCCGACGTTTTTATCCCATTCAGGTGGGAAATATTAAAAGTAACATAGTTACGAAGTAGATTCTCGCTGACGTTAGGCAGAATTAGAATCAGTGGAGTATTTTAGCCATACCATTCAATTACAGGGGATTATAAACTTTCCAGAGACAAAAACTCTGAAATACTGAAGATATAATGGCCTAGTAAGTTATCGTCGTCAGTTCCTTCCTGACTGTTCGAAATTCTACAACCGCCGAAACACCAGTTTTGAGGGAAAAGAAGTGCATGAATCCCGACTACTCCTCTAAGAACGCTTCAGTTAAAGTTTAAATCAGTGTCAACCATCCACTTTTTTCACGAGACGGCTACAGATAGCGGGAAAGAAGTGCTTTCAGCAGAGAAATTCTTCCTGTGCTTTGTCTTGTACGTCAATTTCGTCATACGGGGTGGACAGTAAATTCGCTATTTTTACAGGCCGCCAAACACTCTTAACCTAACATCAGATAAAAATCCATAAAGAGAATAGCGCCAACAAGATTAAATTTCACAGTTTGCCTCAGATATCTGTCACGTATCTGGGATTGACATTCTCAGATGCCTTGTAGCACATCTAATCCATCATCCAAATGGACAGCACAGATCTTGTAAGATCGGGTCGTTTTCGGAGAGGAGATAGTTAAATTCACCCAGAGTTGTTGACAGCTGCTCTGGAATTACAATTCATTGTAACATTTCCACAAACACTACTTGTTCCATTGTCTATAACTTGTAGACGTAGCGCCTTCAATGCATCAAACAGCTTGTCTTGCCTAGAAGCCAAAGACCACCTTGAGGCTTACCGTTGATCATTCTGGTTGGTTTGGCATAAACAAGGAAATAGGACACCGGGCTCGTATTTCCATAGCTTGTCTAAGGTGTGGAGTAGTCGGATACACCATTCACAGTTTCCCTATCCGGATGCTCACTTTCGCTACATTCATATAGATCTGGACGAACCTCTCCCAGAATCCCAGGAAATATACGCCTTAGGTTGAAAATTTGCGTTACACTTTCGCTTGATTCGCTATATATTTCTATTTTTGCTGTGAGACTCGAACAAGTGTTTCTCCAGTTCCATAATTGTAACTAATGACCCTGCCACTAACTAGTTATGGTTCATCTTCATAGCCACGAACTCAGTCACCTGTTAAACTGATGACTGATAGTACATATATGCTCGCAACAACGAGCAACACAACTCCCACAAAATACGGAACTGAAACGCACAGCTTGTCAATGCTCCGCAAGCGTCAAGCTGCTGCAACACTTTCATCTACTGTGGCCGGTAGTGACACCAAAACTATTCTAACAACTAGTAGTAGCATTGCTTCTACAAACTCAGCACCTGGTCCTGACATACCAGTCCATACCAAGTCCAGATTCACCACTTACTTCAGAAATCGAACGACTAAAGATGTCTGTAGAAGAACTAAAGACTGAGGTACTGGATATAAGGTGCAGTAAGGCTATGAATACAGGATGTTCAGAAAATTTGGCCAACATATCTGAACCATCAACACAGATTAGTGATATAAAATCACAAGTCTGCAAACTTGCACCTGTGAACATTCTGACCAGGATCATAAACCCTTGCGAATTTGACACAGGATCAGTAACTAAGGTAGACACTTTGATAAACTTCATCACAACAGAGGTCATCAAAAGACCTGATACTAAACTAAGTGTGATTGTCTGTAATGTACCAGATAGTGAGGGTTCGAAAAAGGTTCAACGCATCTTAATTAGGGCAGTGAAAATGCCTTACTCCTAAACAAAATCTCATAGGCTGAAGAAGAGCCAGCACGACTACTGCTGTCCTATACGCCTTCAGTTCGAAACTCTGAGAGATGCTAAGCAATTCACCAACACACAACGTATCTTGTTACAGGACACGAGCTACAAAAAAATAAAAGTTGTGGCAGATAAGACAGTGACTGAAAGGCGTGCTTACAATTACCTCAATAAACATAGTGGCAGGACACCACAAGTCCCCAAAACAGATAAACCCAACACGGTAGAACTCATAGCCTCCCTCCTCTCAGATCTCACAAAAATAGCTCCACAGAAAACGAAAGCAAACAGAAGACTTGTAAGCTATAATCTTACTCCTGAAATAACTTCTCCTTCATCTACCGTGGGTCTAGATATGTTTATGGACAGCCATAAGATGGAAATCAATCCCTCTTGTAAGGTGACAACATTCTCTCCAAGCCAAAACGTGGCAACACCAATGGAATTCGGCAACAAAACATGCCGAAATATGCCACTTGTTGCGAAAAATCCCCCAAAATATTCCGACTCTCAAGAATTTATGGGGCATCTTATAAACTAACTTAATGTCCAATGTCGGATCTTTAAATACCACTTCACAATTCTTATCTCATTCATTTTCCAATAACGTCTTTACTTAATTCTCATTATATTCCATTAAACCTAACATTTTATAGCTCTTTATGAATTTGATTCGACTTATTCTATTCATAATCTCTGAAGGGTACGGTTGTGCACCAAATGCACAAAAAGGCATAAAATAAAAAAAACCGACATAAGGAAAAAATGTATTAAAAACCAAAAGTGGACATCATGATAGTACGGGATATACGTGTAGCATTATACATTGCAAATGAACGTTGTCAGCCTAGGGAGTTTTATTTATTAATGCATTTATTATTGATACTTGCACTTACCTATTTCATTACACTTTATTGATTCACTTTTACTTTTCTAAAACAGCTTTCAATCCGTTGTAAACGTTGTACTTACCTCAATATTGGTTGGTTATCGTATGCCCACAACCACGGGATGAAAACGAAACGAAGTCAACTTTCCCGCTCAACCTGGAGGACAATTGTACAATTCAATAACTATACAGCCTAGTTCAGACAATGTGTATTTATATATATATCAAATATTTAACTGTTGAAACATTATTAACTTGTAGACAATCTACGATTTGATATTATATCATACTTGATCGTGCCTGTAAAAATGGCATGCATTTTCATGTAAATTTATATGTTTATATGAGAATATACATTATTATTAACAATGTCCTGTAGATAAACTCATCGAGATAACTGTACATTGTTGCATTTCTTGATCCATTCACAGATCTGTTACGTGTTTTAGAAGACTCCAGGAACTTTAAATGAAATTATTGTGAGTTCCATCAAAAGGATTGAGAAAACCATTTCTATGGTTGATCACTTGATGAATGTAGCCCAGATTCGATAACTGACTGTAACTACTCCATTCATCTGTATAAATAGTAGTCCCAGGCGGAATTAGGCGCTCGATAATAGGCAATAATACACCTGCACATGGATTAAGGATCGCCTCAATATGTGTATTTGTATAAATATCAAATATTTAACTGTTGAAACATTATTAACTTGTAGACAAACTACGATTTGATATTATATCATACTTGATCGTGCCTGTAAAAATGGCATGCATTTTCATGTAAATTTAAATGTTTATATGAGAATATGCCTTATTAATAATAATAATAATAATAATAGTATATTCCCATTTTGTACATGAGAGATGCCAGTTTACAGGCATCATCAATATGATAAATTACATATACGATTAGCAATCATAATTAATAATAATGTTTTAATAAAATACACATTTTTTCCTACTTGGGTAGGACACACCAAATATACAGGCATGGGTAAGCATTATTTAAATTTCATAAATTCGGTTTATGGTTAATTTACATTAAAATTTATAATTGTAGTTTGTTGCAACTACACGTTTAAAGAACTTAAAATATCTATGTATGGTGTAAAAGAACGTGTAAGAGTCAGGCGCAAAAAAGCATTGTCATCTTTGAGCAGTCTGGTGACTGAGGAGATGAACACTGGAAGTGTGTTTGCATCACGCACATTAGCTGGTAGTCTATTCCAAATGACTGAAAACTTATTTTAGAAGAAGTTGTACCGCACGTAAGTCTGACAGTGCTCCATAGTAGCTGGGTTGTGAAATACATATGCCTGGTGAAACCACTCCCCTTACTATCTCTTCCCTTGAAAGCATTGTGTTCACTAATCAGTTAATAGTACAAGCAATTAAAAGCCTTAAACCTTCCACTAGTACGGGGCCGGATGGCCTAGCTTCGATAATTTACAAAAACAGTGGGTGTGATATACCCTTGTTACTTCTTAAATTCTTCTCAATATCTATGGACACTAGCACTTACCCTAGTGAGTGGAAAACTAGCTTCATAATTCCACATTACAAATCTGGTGATAGGGCAAACGTCCGCAATTACAGACCCATAAATATAACCCCAGTTATCTCACGAATCATGGAGAAAGTTGTAAAAGATCAACTGTCAGACTACCTAATTAGGGAAGATCTTGTTACAAGGTCTCAACACGGATTTCTCAAAAATAGATCCTGCGTTACTTGCCACTTCGACTTTTTCAACTGCATCACTAGTAGTCGCGAAGCACGTAAGCTAGTCGTTGTTCTCTACTTCGATATATCTAGGGCATTTGACATGGTATCTCACAGTATTCTCTTTGAGAAGCTGTACTCTTGTGGAATTCGCAACCCATTGCTGAACTGGTTAAAATCATTTCTAAGCAACAGGGTACAAATAACCAAAGTTGGATCTGTATTGTCTCATCCTAGGCAGATCTCAAGTGGGGTCGTGCAAGGTAGTGTCCTAGGTCCCCTTTTATTCACAGTCTACATTAACAGCATTTGCAAGTGCTTCACCTTAGGCAAACCATTCCTATATGCTGACGACCTCAAAGTCGTCTACTCCTGCTACACTCATGAATTAAGCGATATGGTTACTAAAATACATCTTGAACTAAGTAGCCTTGCAACGTGGTGTGCTGAATCCTGTCTAAACTTTAACATTGACAAATGCGGCTGGATTTGTATCGGCAACAGTAACCTTGATCTAACTCTTGAAATAAATGGGCGAAAACTAGCTAAGCTCAACTCAGTCGTAGATCTCGGTATTAGATACTCTAGTAACCTAACGTTCGCTGAACAGACTGATTATGCCAGACGTAAAACGCGAAGGCTGATGGGATGCATAACACGCAGTTTCTTTTGTTGTGAAACTAGGGTTTTATTATACAAAGTATGTGTCCGACCTATCTTAGAATACTGCCCGTTTATTCTTAGCGGACTCAGACAAAATGACAAGCTTAAATTAGAGGGAGTGCAACGGCAGTTTACCTCAAGAACTCTTGGCTTAGAAAGTTGTCTGGAATACCATGAGCGATGCGAAAGACTAAGATTAGAACCCCTCTGGAAAAGACGTCTTAAGCTAAACCTCATCTTTTACTACAAGCTAACTAATCTTCTCTTGCATTCCTCCGAGCCAATAACTAAACCTACCGCTGTCATCAGTTACAATCTTAGAAATCATCACAACCTAGCTGCTATGGAGCACTGTCAGACTTACGTGCGGTACAACTTCTTCTAAAATAAGTTTTCAGTCATTTGGAATAGACTACCAGCTAATGTGCGTGATGCAAACACACTTCCAGTGTTCATCTCCTCAGTCACCAGACTGCTCAAAGATGACAAAAAAAAAAAAAAAAAAAAAAAAAAAAAAAAAAAAAAAAAAAAAAAAAAAAAAAAAAAAAAAAAAAAAAAAAAAAAAAACAAACTACAATTATATATTTTAATATTATTGGAACTAGATGATAAACATTTCTACACAGGACAGTAATATTAGTTTACACATAATATAAAAGTTAGCGTAACGGGACTAGTTAGTTAATGAACAAAAATAAGCATAGTTACAAAACAGAATATATATGTATATATTTATTAATCACTCCTTAAGGACTCCCGTTGCTTTCTTTTGCGTTGCTGTTGTTTGTCTTCTTTTTTCTCTCACCATTTCAGCTTCTATTTGACTTTTTCAATGAGAATGAATAATGTGGATATCTGACCATTTACAATGACAAATGATCTGCAAACATTATTGGTCCCATATCTTTCAGTTGCCTGGTTAATAACGAATTAACTTTCTCCACGACGCAATCTGGATTACATTTGTGGAATATACTCTTATACCAATGGAAAAGTATCTATTTGTAATACAACGTCACGATTGTAGCTTATAACATAACTGATCGTATCTGTAAAATAGCTTCCTTATTACCCAATTTGGATATAAATCAAATCAAAAATAAGATTCGGATTTGTACACACCCAAGTTATATTGAGGAATTACTTCAAGCTTTATTTTTTCTCAGGTATTTTTAATCCATCCAAAACATACTTGGGTTTTTAGTTAGTGCGAAGACAATATTCCTATATTTCATGATGTGCTCCATTGAATGACTGGTTATCATATTGTTCCCACAGACCTAAGACAAAAACGCCAGCAACCATGTAAATTAACCATAAACCGAATTTATGAAATTTAAATAATGCTTACCCATGCCTGTATATTTGGTGTGTCCTACCCAAGTAGGAAAAAATGTGTATTTTATTAAAACATTATTATTAATTATGATTGCTAATCGTATATGTAATTTATCATATTGATGATGCCTGTAAACTGGCATCTCTCATGTACAAAATGAGAATATACTATTATTATTATCATTATTGTTAAACTAAAGTTTGCAAACCAATCACTGAAGAGTTCACAGATAGTGGCAGGTTCATTGTAGATTACTTTGTCGTGAAGTAAGTATGGGATTTCCCTCGCCGACTGCATTCGTTTTTTAAGAAGTGCCGTTAAGTTATAAACTTTGGAGGTACTTTCAAGTGCCGTTAACTCTTCGTCGAGGTCCTTTTGAGAGCGTAGGCGCTTGAGAGATTCAAGAGACTCGTGGATTGAGAGCAATAGTGATATGTCCTTAGTGGAATAGTACTGTTTCTTCAGCTTCCTTAACTTATTACGGTGTGCCCTTGGAATATATTCAGTTCGGTGTCTACTTAATTTCACTATTTTCTTTGGAGCAACTGTATCTAGACAAAGGGTAACATTCCTGTAAAACAGGGTTACTAAGGCCTCCAGGGAGTCAGTGGTAAAATAGTCATCCCATTGACAGAGTCGAATAAGTTCTTGGACTAATCCCCAGTCTGTATATTTGTAACTACGACATATTGTGCTTCCTGAGTCTTGTTTGTTTCCTGTATTTAGTGGTGAGAAAGGCAGAGAGCAGAGTACCATTCTATGGTCAAAAAAAAAAAAAAGATTACCAACATACGTGGATACTGGGATTGTGTCATGACAAAAAACAAGGTCCAACATGTTGTCACCACGAGTAGGTGTCTGGACGTGTTGTTGCCATCCATAACAGTCTATAGTGGCAAGTAATTCGTCGAAGCGTTGGGGGCCGGAACTAGTTAGCCAATTGACTTCTGGAAGATTGAAGTCCCCTGCAATTATTTTGTAATTAGCACTAAACGAGGATGCATGTGCAAACGATTTAGCTAATAACGCATCAGTTTCTTTTGTTGAGCTTGGTGCTCGATAAACACAGCCTATGAGAAGTTTGTACTTATCTCCATGTAAGACAACCCAGAGTGAGTCAGGTACATTATTCATTGTTTCATCTTCCACCTTACTGACTACAAATGAGCTATGTATATATATGAGACATCCTCCACCACGCTTGCAATCTCTGTTTGCACGGTGTACAGTGTAATCATCGATACCTATATGCACATCAAGTACAGAGGATGAGCACCATGACTCAGTAATCAGAGCTACAGTAGGCTTGGCGACTAATAATAATGTCCTTAGTTCAGATATCTTATTGATTAAGGAACGTGCATTAATTAGCAATATCGTGAATAAGTCACGGGATACTACAAACTGGCTTAAAATGTCACCATAACCTAAATCTATTTGTGCGTCAGCACCGCAAGAATTTATGAATGAAAAGGAGGTCGGACTGGGTGTCTGCACATCGGAGTTGGTGTGCAATGAGGTGGTCCTAGGTGCCATGGGTCGTACCAGTGATTCGGGACACCTGGAAAATTTACCATGTGTTCCTGGATATAAGGGTAGTACAGGTTGGGCCTAGGTTGACGGTTAAAAGGCATAGCATCAAAGGTCTACCCATCCAACTGCTATTCGTCATACCGGTATACACCTTCGGGTTGTTTTTATAACTTAAAGGGAATTGTGAAGGAAGGTGCTTTGGCTGCAAGACTTTAGGAGTCTTGGAGCCTGACTTTCTATAAGGTGGAGCATGCGGAACACCTCCAGATATACTTATGTTTCGAGAGGAGTTTTTCGTAACAAGTGATGGTTTGTTGGCATTCTTACTCTCAGCAGGCTTATTGAATACAAAGTATTCTTCCCCATCATTAGTCTCAACCCTGCGAAATTTGTTCATCGTGGTGAGGTTACTACGTTTGGGGGGAAATTTCTTAGAACAACTTGCAGAAGTTCTAGTCATTTTAACATCTTTCGATGAGGCTTTATTTACAGGGGTACTGGTATCTAAATCAGTTCCTAGTTCCATTGGCAGGTGTGGTTGTTGTGTAGTTTGCTGAATGCTAGTTTCAGCACTAGGTGTCTGTTGCTGTGCACGATCCTTATTTGGTAAATCAAAGCTAGAGGAGGTGACCAGGTTATTACTACGCATTATTCTGCGCTGACACGGTGTTTTATCCTGAGCTACGGTTATAGACTTATAACTGCTATTCAGTCTTAAGTGATCCTGACATTTAGTAAACTTACTAGCATCAAGGGAATTACTGAATTTAAAAATGATTGGGCAATTAGCCTGGTTAGACTTTTTACGAAGTCGTTTGCATTCACATGGAACACTAGCCATGCCGCAACAAATCAGGATTTTGTGTCTTACAGTTTTCAGGGGCAGAGAATCTGGGACGTTGTAAACTATAGCTTGGTGAGAAGAGGTTATACGCTTCATCACCTCCGTAGCCAAGCAGTCAATCAGATTTTCAGCTTTATTTAGGTTGTCTGGAGATATTTTAGGATGCCTTTCTAAAAGACAGGCTATTGGGTCTAAATTCAAAAGCTTATTTTGAGTTACATCCAGTAAACACTTAACCTGGCCAATATCAGAACGGCTCTCCGTGGTATTTGAGATTGGCAGTGACATACTATCAAACTGATCTAATTTTTTCTGAATTTCACTTACTTGCCTCTGCATATCTTTCAAAAGGAGGTTTAGTTTACAGAACTCAGAGTTCTCTAACAGAACATCTTTCACCTGTATCACAGGAGTGAGATCTGCACTCAAACCATTTTGAGAGCTAGTAGTTGATACTGTATTACCAGGCGGTAATGCAGTTATAACCGAATTTAAGCCACTATCTAAAACAATTGTGTTTCTACGAACACGTTTTTTAGAGATTTGGACCATAATTTCAAGAATTATATGACAATAAGCAGTAAATAAATTTCAGAGCAAACACGTGCAAAAATGTCACCAATTTCGAACGTACCGCCAACAAATAACTGACATCTCAAGGTAAATAACATTCAAAACTAAGCTAACAATCAAATTAAAAACAAAAATAAGGACATAGAGTCCAAGGACAATAAAGACACAGCCTACCCGCATACTGTGTTAAGTCGCGCTAGTAGCTGGTGTAGTGACGGTATCACGCAAAGTAGTATAAGTGACAACACTCGGAGCGCAGAAACCAACCAACAGTGTCTTCAAATTATGACACACAAACTAGCATTGGCAGGTTGTACGCAACAAGTCCTCTGGGAAACAAACCGCAGTGCAGCTATGCATATAACGAAACCCATTTAAGGCCTCTTAGAATGTCCCCACACAATAGGCAGAATAATAAGTCGTGGGCATCACAGGGCACCAGTGATTTTTCATTCAACACACACCTGTCAGCGCTGACCAAACAGCTGGTGAGGATGTTAACTCTTCTGAACCCGTACCACCAATGTTGGCTCCCTATCGGGAAGAAAACAGACGTAGGCCAGTGCACACGGAGTTATTAATCACATATAATGCTCGTACAAGCACAGGCCTAGAACTACCTCATCGTATGGTGAATGAAATAAAATAACTCATTATCCACCAAAAGAAATACATAACTTAGTAGACATAGGCGAACATTAGACCCAAACTGGTTACAACACAGGGTTGTTAGGCCACGCGGAAACAGTGGACGCCGATCCACACTTCAGCCTTATTGACGGGCTTAAAAAATTCAAACACTACTTCAACTCTCAACTCTACTTAATACTTATTAATACTAGATCTATCCTTAACAAACTACCGATGCTCAGGGCACACACGCTGGTATACACAGCCCCAGTAATTATTATTACTGAATCCTGGTGTCTCTTTAATGTACCAGACGAAGAGATAAGAATAGATGGGTACACACACTTTCAATGTGACAGGAGCTGTGGTAACGGAGAAGGCTGCTTAATGTACTTCCTGAACACACCTACTGTGTTACAGATAGAATATAGGGAACTGAATGACATGCATGACACCCTATGTGTCAATGTACACTTCAAAAGTGCTACACTACTAATAGTATGTATCTACAGACCACCTGGCACCTTTAGTAATTACGAGACACAACTCATTAATGTACTGGAGCAAGTGTCCACTCTCTCATACGATCATGAGATCCTATGTGGAGACTTCAACCTACCAGAAATCAACTGGGATTCATTAACAGGCCCAACTAAATATGACAAGCTCTTAGGTAAACTGAAAATTCTCGGCTGGAAACAAACTGTCACTACTCCCACAAGAGGTGACAACGTACTCGACTTAATATTCTGTCACTACGTAAGTCTCCTCTTAATATTAATGGGTTCTAAGTTTTCAGGTAGTGACCGAAAAACAGTGAGTAGCAATGCATCTCATACCTCCACTTCACAACAAGTTATATATAGGAACTATAGTAAGACAAACTGGGCCTTAGTAGAATCAATGCTAAGATCCCCCGAATGGAGTGAATACTTCACTACTGACGGCCTGTCGAGAGCTCTAAGCATCTTCTACCATAACTCAAACACATGCTTAGATGCCGTCATCCCACTCCAAACACTAAAGGTTTCCCCACACAGAAAGTCATTCATAAAACTAAAGGATCGTACGAAACTGAAGATACTCTCAACAAGTTACTTCAAACATCACAACTTTGGCACTCTAGGTTTTATAATCAACACCCTTAGCTCCATCTCACAAGCTCGAGATTTCCGTATGAGGAATGAACAACGCATCGCAGTAGCCAGTCCTGCGTGAGTGCATGCACTCACAGAAATCTTAAAGAAATGAATGAATCGCAAAAATCACAGCATTTCTCTCCCCATAGACAAAGGTAGGCTATGCACTAACTCTCCAGACATATGTGAACTATTCAACGAAACTTTTGCAGGTAACTGCCTCAAGCCCTCAGTCCAGCTAATCGATATAAATCCTGTTAATAATATGGCACAAACTCCATCTCCAATCACACCAAACCAAATCAGCACTGTTGAATTCATTTACGCTAACATTAACCAAACTATAAGAACCATCTGAAGCTCGAAAGGTTTTGGTACTGACGGTATATCTTCTTACTTCTTTAAATATGGTGGCCCTGACATTCTTCTACTGCTGCTTAAAATATTCACAATGTCCCTAGAAACCCAAACTTACCCTGATATATGGAAAACAACATTCATTATGCCTAAACACAAATCTGGATCGAAAACATGAGTCAGTATCTACAGGCCGAACAACATCACACCTATCGCATCCAGATTTACGCAGAGACCACTTAAAGACAACTGAATCAAACATATGTTAACCCGTAACATTCTAACCTGATATTGCTTTGTATTTATATCTTAGAATGCAAACTTACAAGAAAATGCATACCATTTTTACAAGCACGATCAAGTATGATATAATATCAAGTCGTAGATTGTCTACAAGTTAATAATGTTTCAACTAGTAAATATCTGATATATATACATATATAAATACACTCATTGTCCGAACCAGACCGTATAGTTATTGAATTGTACAGTTGTCCTCCAGGTTGAGCGGGAAAGTTGACTTCGTTTCGTTTTCATCCCGTGGTTGTGGGCATACGATAACCAACCAATATTGAGGTAAGTACAACGTTTACAACGGATTGAAAGCTGTTTTAGAAAAGTAAAAGTGAATCAATAAAGTGTAATGAAATAGGTAAGTGCAAGTATCAATAATAAATGCATATACAGAGGAAACTCCCGAGGCTGACAACGTTCATTTGCAATGTATAATGCTACACGTATATCTCGTACTATCATGATGTCCACATTTGGTTTTAATACATTTATCCTCATACCGTCTTTTTATACTTTTTTGCATTCGGTGCACAACGGTACACTACAGAGCATAGGGATAGAATAAGTTCTAGTAACGGTGACGTATGCAAGCCTCAGTCGTCTACACTCTTGCTCCCCGACGTGTGTGACCACAGCCTAAATAGAAACATTCATTCTCAATCATTGATTCCACCGCTAATACTTATCTCCGTGTGCATATCATTCTCAGCAATAGCCTCCCCTGCGTATACGACCCATCTGCTGTCTTTAACATCAATCAATTCATTCACGGATGTAGAAGACTCGAAACAACTTCAGAAGTGGGCACAACGAAAATTTTGAAAAATTATGCAAAACAACAAGATATGAAAACAACGAGTAAACGCAGTGAATCTAAAAACACCAACTGATATGACACCACAGATATATACATACAGTATACATAACCTCGCAAATTATCTCTTGACACGAACACAATTATCAACAGATAGATGAGAGATGATACGAATTCAGTATATAAAACATGATTGTCAGCCACGTCTCGTAAACCGTCAATGCCCAGCTCTTCCTACGCTGGGACTCACGCTGTTCCTTGAAGTTTCTCAGAAACGCTTAGTAATGACGGACGCAAAACCTAAACACTGATAGGCGACTCGATAATTCTTTATTGTAACACCAACATATAGGCAGCTTTAAAATTAAGTTTTGACTAAGGTCTATGAACAAATATTACAATAATAAATCACAATATTACCTCTGACGGTTTTGGTCTGACTTCTTTCTGAACAGCGACCGATGAGACGATGACTTGTGTATTGATGCCTCGGCGAAAATATAGGGAAGTTGGGTTTGAGCAAACAACCACGAATTGATCGTTCAATCTTCAACTCCACTGACACTCCCCGGCAAGAAAGGGATCCAACCCTTTTTTCCTTCACGACCAATACACGTTGACTTGGATGCCATTGAGAGAACCTGGGTCACACGGACAGAGCTGAAATGGAAAACAAACAGAAAAGCCAACACATCACAATCATACCCGTATGCATGTGAGCAATGCCTTTATTGGAAACAGGACACAAGCGCTACCATCAATAATCATGTAAATTGTGTTCCCAAAGTTATCTTTACGTTTTGTATTCCATCTTTCGTAGTTAATCTTGTGCTGCAGAAATGGCAATAATGGACGCGGTCACGCGACTCGTTCGCATCTCAAAGCATGTCAGCAGTTGTCCCTCGGAATCCATGTGATTTATTGAAAACCAATAGGAGGCTTATGAATGCGGGCCTGACGAGAATTACTGACAAATTTGGAGAAATGTTTGCCGCAAATTACGCAGGAGAAGTATACGCAGGAATAGGACGTCTACTTAACATGTAAATGAACTAAGTTTGCATTGTAATAAAAATAAACTTTTCACATAAATCTTGTTGTCTTTTAATTCATGTGGGCGCTTTGTGGGCGCAGAATGCTAGACCGGTGCTCCCTAGGACTTGAACTCGTTACTATGCGTAAGTGTAATTCTGTAGGAACACTATCGAACGATGTACGTGGTGAATTATAAGCAGTTTAGTGAATTTTAAACGTCTGCCTAAAGTTACATGAGTACGTCTCATAGTCATATGCAAGTCAGTAGGGACCAATGACAATAAGAAGTAAAACCTAGGGACTGCATTGCATTCCCAGTTCGTGTACGGTTAGGTGTATTCAAAAGCAGTGTATTAATATTATTTCAATTATAGCGTTATCTCAGTCCCTCTGATTATGGGGTATTAACGTATAGTGTGAAATGAAGTCTACAGGTGACGAATAAATAAGTAGGTTAAGCTGTAGCAGTCGTGGTAACATTTCGCTAAAGTTTAATTCTGCAATCACATAGTTCATCAAGTATCATTGATAAGTCTGGTGTCTTCCTCGTCATGATGTCAAATTTAGTTTCACTCAGAAAGAATAAGAATATTGTGAGCAGGATGTTAAATCTATTCAATGAAAATAATAACAAGCAAATGTCTTTACGCAGTTGTTTGTTGTAATTATTTCGGCGATGTCAAATTGCTGTGATCAGGTTGACAGACGTTACCGGATATCTGCAAATAAGTGAACAAATTGTACTTTTTTTAAATCGCTGAAGTAAGAAACAAGGAGGGAGGGTGGCGTTAGCTAATCAGTAGATATGGTGGGGGTCACTAAGGTGAATCACCCCATTCTGCAGGAACAGCAATATACAAATTAAAGGCTCGAGATATTTCTGATTTTATGAGGGCTTAGATCTTTATCTTGAAAAAGATAATAATGAACGCCTTGACAGATCATGCTTCTACCTTTAAATATACCATTCGCTCAGCCTATTGTTGAGACGCGACCACGCGGGATCTGCACAGATTTATGGGGCATCTTATAAACTAACTTCCTGTCCATTGACTGATCTTTAAACACCACTTCACAATTCTTATCTCATTCATTTTCCAATAACGTCTTTACTTAATCCTCATTATATCCCATTAAACCTAAAATTTTACAGCTCTTTATGACTTATTCTATTCCTACTCTCTAAAGGGTACGGTTGTACACCAAATGCACAAAAAGGTATAAAACAAAAACAACTGGCACAACTGAGGATAAATGTATTAAAACCAAAAGTGGACATCATGATAGTACGAGATATACGTGTAGCATTATACATTGCAAATGAACGTTGTCAGCCTCGGGAGTTTCCTCTGTATATGCATTTATTATTGATACTTGCACTTACCTATTTCATTACACTTTATTGATTCACTTTTACTTTTCTAAAACAGCTTTCAATCCGTTGTAAACGTTGTACTTACCTCAATATTGGTTGGTTATCGTATGCCCACAACCACGGGATGAAAACGAAACGAAGTCAACTTTCCCGCTCAACCTGGAGGACAATTGTACAATTCAATAACTATAAAGCCTAGTTCTGACAATGTGTATTTATATAAATATCAAATATTTAACTGTTGAAACATTATTAACTTGTAGACAATCTAAGATTTGATATTATATCATACTTGGTCGTGGCTGTAAAAATGGCATGAATTTTCATGTAAATTTATATGTTTATATGAGAATATACATTATTATTATTAATATTAAATTTGAACGCTTTACATTTGCCTACCTTTGCTGAGAAAGTTTCTTTTTTTTTCTCATTCTTCGCTGAACTTTGTAAATATGATTTACAAATGTAAAAGGTAATAATCATTGAAAGTGCAACAATATTTTCAAGCTATTCGGAAATTTTATTTTGATGCAGTTTCTTACCAACAGTTTGCAGTATTAATAGTGAGTTTATAGAAAACTTCATTATGTCTCCATTTTCACCGACTTTCCCTTAACGCACAGAAGAATGCAGTCACCACATCTGTCAGCCAACTCTCAGAAGGTGTCAATGTCCAGGTCTTACTACGCTGAACCTCACGCTGTCCCTGGAAGACTTTCAGAAACAATGTGTAATAGACAACGCGGAAAACCAGAACACAGATTGGCGAGTCGAGAATCCTTTATTCACACGCCAATATGTAACCAACAATAAGGTTATTACACACAGGGTCTAGAATAAATGTTATAACAATAAATCACGATAATACTTCTGATAGATTTCTCTCTTCCAACGAATAGTCAACGATGAGACGATGACTGCAGTATTGATGACGACCGCGAAAATTATGGAGGAGTTGGGTTTGAGCAAACAACCATGAATTGATCGTTCAGTCTTCAACTACATTAACACCCCTCGGCAAAAAACGGATCCATCCCTTTTTCCCATCACGACCAATACACGTTGACTGGCAAGAACCTGGGTCACACGGACAGAGCTGAAATGGAAAACAAACAGAAAAGCCAACACACCACAGACATACCCAAAGCACAATCACACTTGTCGACGACGACCTACGCCTTCCAGTTAAAGGCATCCTCTTGACAACTTGCAACACAATCGCCACTTGCTAGAATGACTCTTGCAGAACGCAACGTGACCATAGCATTACCTCATGATACTCTTCGCACATCCTCATATCTATTCACTACCAATTACCGCTGCAATCGCTTGTCACTCATTCTAATAATAATAATGTGTATTCTCATATAAACATATAAATTTACATGAAAATGCATACCATTTTTACAAGCACGATCAAGTATGATATAATATCAAGTCGTAGATTGTCTACAAGTTAATGATGTTTCAACTAGTAAATATCTGATATATATACATATATAAATACACTCATTGTCCGAACCAGACCGTATAGTTATTGAATTGTACAGTTGTCCTCCAGGTTGAGCGGGAAAGTTGACTTCGTTTCGTTTTCATCCCGTGGTTGTGGGCATACGATAACCAACCAATATTGAGGTAAGTACAACGTTTACAACGGATTGAAAGCTGTTTTAGAAAAGTAAAAGTGAATCAATAAACTGTAATGAAATAGGTAAGTGCAAGTATCAATAATAAATGCATATACAGAGGAAACTCCCGAGGCTGACAACGTTCATTTGCAATGTATAATGCTACACGTATATCTCGTACTATCATGATGTCCACATTTGGTTTTAATACATTTATCCTCATACCGTCTTTTTATACTTTTTTGCATTCGGTGCACAACGGTACACTACAGAGCATAGGGATAGAATAAGTTCTAGTAACGGTGACGTATGCAAGCCTCAGTCGTCTACACTCTTGCTCCCCGACGTGTGTGACCACAGCCTAAATAGAAACATTCATTCTCAATCATTGATTCCACCGCTAATACTTATCTCCGTGTGCATATCATTCTCAGCAATAGCCTCCCCTGCGTATACGACCCATCTGCTGTCTTTAACATCAATCAATTCATTCACGGATGTAGAAGACTCGAAACAACTTCAGAAGTGGGCACAACGAAAATTTTGAAAAATTATGCAAAACAACAAGATATGAAAACAACGAGTAAACGCAGTGAATCTAAAAACACCAACTGATATGACACCACAGATATATACATACAGTATACATAACCTCGCAAATTATCTCTTGACACGAACACAATTATCAACAGATAGATGAGAGATGATACGAATTCAGTATATAAAACATGATTGTCAGCCACGTCTCGTAAACCGTCAATGCCCAGCTCTTCCTACGCTGGGACTCACGCTGTTCCTTGAAGTTTCTCAGAAACGCTTAGTAATGACGGACGCAAAACCTAAACACTGATAGGCGACTCGATAATTCTTTATTGTAACACCAACATATAGGCAGCTTTAAAATTAAGTTTTGACTAAGGTCTATGAACAAATATTACAATAATAAATCACAATATTACCTCTGACGGTTTCGGTCTGACAATGACCATATGTATATAATAACACTCTTTTATCTTTGGGCTGCTCACTTATGCGCTACCCTTGTGATATTTTTAGTACTCACAGCATTGCGTCTACCACCGTTCTGAGGTTGACGCTCTATGTTGGATAATCCTCATTTGTTTCATGCTTTGACTGTCGACTCTCAACACCTTCCAGTAGATGCAGCTTCTTAATGTCTCTCATCAACATGCCACAACTTGTTCTGTTCTCACCCGTCCTCACCAACCTATCACCACTACAGAGAAACCTTTCTACCACTTTGAAAATCCATCTACCTGTGGCACATTTATCTGCTACTAAGGCTATATCGCAAACCTGCAAGTTTCTGCGCAATTTTTCCACTTGTCTCTGGTTTGCAATGTTAGAACATCCTGCTTTAACCATATTTTCCAAAATATGTCTTTCATAATTTAAATGTTAAATGAAGAAGCAACTGGTTTTCAAACAGTTTTCAACATTTTACTCAACTTACGAATACAGTCCGCCATGCAGACACAAATGGAGCAAATGGAGAATTCTGGAATCGACCTCGGCACCATTTGATGCAGTAAAACAACCCAACATGACCTTACCTAGTTTTCGCGTCCACGATCAAATTTCTTTCCTGTTATTAAACTCCGACAAGACTGCTGAAAAAATGGAATAAATATATCACTGATCTCAACATAATACATCGATAAACTTCAAGCCAAGGGTGCTGTTCACAACAAGGTTATATAGGAGAATTGACTTCAAGCTTCATTTTCCCAGATGTCTGCATTATATTCATCTGATGTCTGGGTTTTTTGTTAATGCGAAGACAATATTTTTATATCTCATTATGTGATACACAAATAGACTTTATAACAGACTGTTCCGACTGACTCTAATGTCAGAAAGAACAACCAAACTGTAAATTCATCATACATCAAATTGTGTGTAATTTATATAATAACTTATCCATGCCTGTACAACTGGTATGTTCCTGCATAAACAGGAAGAAATATATATTATTATTATTATATTATTATGTTCCTGGCTTGTTTCCATCTTTTAATCGTAGGTATTCGTTCCGCCCTCGAGTCCTCTATGCCAGGGTTACTTCTCAATAACTATAATTTATTTGGGGCTAACACATTGAAATCCTTGACGTCGTCCCTCACAGGTGATAGCGGTCGGTCATTGAGCATTCACCAAGCTTCACAAAAAAACGTCTCCAACGTTTTGTCATTCAAACTCCGGTTTTTAATCATGGAGCCTAAAATACGCTTGATAATTCCTATAAGTTTTTCCCGTAGCCCACCTTTAGCATATGGTGGGTTGAAGTGCCACTCAATGTTTCTTTTCAGTAACTCTTCATGAACTCGCGTTCGAAGTACTCTTTAAGCTTGGCGTGACAGCCAACAAAATTAGTCCCCCTGTCAGTGAGCATCATCTTCGGTGCACCTCGGCGACTTATAAATCTACGTAATGCTGGCAGGAAAGAATCAGTAGGTAACGTATAATAATATAATGTATTTCATACAAATTTAAAAAATTTGCATGAAAATGCATGCCTTTATACAGGCACGATCAAGTAAGATATAGTCTCAAATCTCAGATTGTCTACAAGTTAATAATATTTCAACTGTTATATATTTGATATATATTTACCAAAAAAGGATCGTGCACAGCAACAGACACCTAGTGCTGAAACTATCATTCAGCAAACTACACAACAAACACGCTTGCCAATGGAACTAGGAACTGATTTAGATACCAGTACCCCTGTAAATAAAGCCTCATCGAAAGATGTTAAAATGACTAGAACTTCTGCAAGTTAGTCTAAGAAATTTCCCCCCAAACGTAGTAACCTCACCACGATGAACAAATTTCGCAAGGTTGAGACTAATGATGCGGAAGAATACTTTGTATTCAATAAGCCTGCTGAGAGTAAGAATGCCAACAAACCATCACTTGTTACGAAAAACTCCCCTCGAAACATAAGTATATCTGGAGGTGTTCCGCATGCTCCACCTTATAGAAAGTCAGGCTCCAAGACTCCTAAAGTCTTGCAGCCAAAGCACCTTCCTTCACAATTCCCTTTAAGTTATAAAAACAACCCGAAGGTGTATACCGGTATGACGAATAGCAGTTGGATGGGTAGACCTTTGATGCTATGCCTTTTAACCGTCAACCTAGGCCCAACCTGTACTACCCTTATATCCAGGAACACGTGGTAAATTTTCCAGGTGTCCCGAATCACTGGTACGACCCATGGCACCTAGGACCACCTCATTGCACACCAACTCCGATGTGCAGACACCCAGTCCGACCTCATTTTCATTCATAAATTCTTGCGGTGCTGACGCACAAATAGATTTAGGTTATGGTGACATTTTAAGCCAGTTTGTAGTATCCCGTGACTTATTCACGATATTGCTAATTAATGCACGTTCCTTAATCAATAAGATATCTGAACTAAGGACATTATTATTAGTCGCCAAGCCTACTGTAGCTCTGATTACTGAGTCATGGTGCTCATCCTCTGTACTTGATGCGCATATAGGTATCGATGATTACACTGTACACCGTGCAAACAGAGATTGCAAGCGTGGTGGAGGATGTCTCATATATATACATAGCTCATTTGTAGTCAGTAAGGTGGAAGATGAAACAATGAATAATGTACCTGACTCACTCTGGGTTGTCTTACATGGAGATAAGTACAAACTTCTCATAGGCTGTGTTTATCGAGCACCAAGCTCAACAAAAGAAACTGATGCGTTATTAGCTAAATCGTTTGCACATGCATCCTCGTTTAGTGCTAATTACAAAATAATTGCAGGGGACTTCAATCTTCCAGAAGTCAATTGGCTAACTAGTTCCGGCCCCCAACGCTTCGACGAATTACTTGCCACTATAGACTGTTATGGATGGCAACAACACGTCCAGGCACCTACTCGTGGTGGCAACATGTTGGACCTTGTTTTTTGTCATGACACAATCCCAGTATCCACGTATATTGGTAATCGACCATAGAGTGGTGCTCTGCTCTCTGCCTTTCTCACCACTAAATACAGGAAACAAACAAGATTCAGGAAGCACAATATGTCGTAGTTACAAATATACAGACTGGGGATTAGTCCAAGAACTTATTCGACTCTGTCAATGGGATGACTATTTTACCACTGACTCCCTGGAGGCCTTAGTAACCCTGTTTTACAGGAATGTTACCCTTTGTCTAGATACAGTTGCTCCAAAGAAAATAGTGAAATTAAGTAGACACCGAACTGAATATATTCCAAGGGCACACCGTAATAAGTTAAGGAAGCTGAAGAAACAGTACTATTCCACTAAGGACATATCACTATTGCTCTCAATCCACGAGTCTCTTGAATCTCTCAAGCGCCTACGCTCTCAAAAGGACCTCCACGAAGAGTTAACGGCACTTGAAAGTACCTCCAAAGTTTATAACTTAACGGCACTTCTTAAAAAACGAATGCAGTCGGCGAGGGAAATCCCATACTTACTTCACGACAAAGTAATCTACAATGAACCTGCCACTATCTGTGAACTCTTCAGTGATTGGTTTGCAAACTTTAGTTTAACAATAATGATAATAATAATAGTATATTCTCATTTTGTACATGAGAGATGCCAGTTTACAGGCATCATCAATATGATAAATTACATATACGATTAGCAATCATAATTAATAATAATGTTTTAATAAAATACACATTTTTTCCTACTTGGGTAGGACACACCAAATATACAGGCATGGGTAAGCATTATTTAAATTTCATAAATTCGGTTTATGGTTAATTTACATGGTTGCTGGCGTTTTTGTCTTAGGTCTGGGGAACAATATGATAACCAGTCATTCAATGGAGCACGTCATGAAATATAGGAATATTAACTTCGCATTAACAAAAAATCCCAGGTAAGTTTTGGATGGATTAAAAATACTTGGGAAAAAATAAAGCTTGAAGTTATTCCACAATATAACAAGTCATTCAATGGAGCACATCACGAAATATAGGAATATTGTCTTCGCACTAACAAAAACCCAAGTATGTTTTGGATGGATTAAAAATACTTGAGAAAAAATAAAGCTTGAAGTAATTCCTCAATATAACTTGGGTGTGTACAAATCCGAATCTTATTTTTGATTTGATTTATATCCAAATTGGGTAATAAGGAAGCTATTTTACAGATACGATCAGTTATGTTATAAGCTACAATCGTGACGTTGTATTACAAATAGATACTTTTCCATTGGTATAAGAGTATATTCCACAAATGTAATCCAGATTGCGTCGTGGAGAAAGTTAATTCGTTATTAACCAGGCAACTGAAAGATATGGGACCAATAATGTTTGCAGATCATTTGTCATTGTAAATGGTCAGATATCCACATTATTCATTCTCATTGAAAAAGTCAAATAGAAGCTGAAATGGTGAGAGAAAAAAGAAGACAAACAACAGCAACGCAAAAGAAAGCAACGGGAGTCCTTAAGGAGTGATTAATAAATATATACATATATATTCTGTTTTGTAACTATGCTTATTTTTGTTCATTAACTAACTAGTCCCGTTACGCTAACTTTTATATTATGTGTAAACTAATATTACTGTCCTGTGTAGAAATGTTTATCATCTAGTTCCAATAATATTAAAATATATAATTGTAGTTTGTTGTCATCTTTGAGCAGTCTGGTGACTGAGGAGATGAACACTGGAAGTGTGTTTGCATCACGCACATTAGCTGGTAGTCTATTCCAAATGACTGAAAACTTATTTTAGAAGAAGTTGTACCGCACGTAAGTCTGACAGTGCTCCATAGCAGCTAGGTTGTGATGATTTCTAAGATTGTAACTGATGACAGCGGTAGGTTTAGTTATTGGCTCGGAGGAATGCAAGAGAAGATTAGTTAGCTTGTAGTAAAAGATAAGGTTTAGCTTAAGACGTCTTTTCCAGAGGGGTTCTAATCTTAGTCTTTCGCATCGCTCATGGTATTCCAGACAACTTTCTAAGCCAAGAGTTCTTGAGGTAAACTGCCGTTGCACTCCCTCTAATTTAAGCTTGTCATTTTGTCTGAGTCCGCTAAGAATAAACGGGCAGTATTCTAAGATAGGTCGGACACATACTTTGTATAATAAAACCCTAGTTTCACAACAAAAGAAACTGCGTGTTATGCATCCCATCAGCCTTCGCGTTTTACGTCTGGCATAATCAGTCTGTTCAGCGAACGTTAGGTTACTAGAGTATCTAATACCGAGATCTACGACTGAGTTGAGCTTAGCTAGTTTTCGCCCATTTATTTCAAGAGTTAGATCAAGGTTACTGTTGCCGATACAAATCCAGCCGCATTTGTCAATGTTAAAGTTTAGACAGGATTCAGCACACCACGTTGCAAGGCTACTTAGTTCAAGATGTATTTTAGTAACCATATCGCTTAATTCATGAGTGTAGCAGGAGTAGACGACTTTGAGGTCGTCAGCATATAGGAATGGTTTGCCTAAGGTGAAGCACTTGCAAATGCTGTTAATGTAGACTGTGAATAAAAGGGGACCTAGGACACTACCTTGCACGACCCCACTTGAGATCTGCCTAGGATGAGACAATACAGATCCAACTTTGGTTATTTGTACCCTGTTGCTTAGAAATGATTTTAACCAGTTCAGCAATGGGTTGCGAATTTCACAAGAGTACAGCTTCTCAAAGAGAATACTGTGAGATACCATGTCAAATGCCCTAGATATATCGAAGTAGAGAACAACGACTAGCTTACGTGCTTCGCGACTACTAGTGATGCAGTTGAAAAAGTCGAAGTGGCAAGTAACGCAGGATCTATTTTTGAGAAATCCGTGTTGAGACCTTGTAACAAGATCTTCCCTAATTAGGTAGTCTGACAGTTGATCTTTTACAACTTTCTCCATGATTCGTGAGATAACTGGGGTTATATTTATGGGTCTGTAATTGCGGACGTTTGCCCTATCACCAGATTTGTAATGTGGAATTATGAAGCTAGTTTTCCACTCACTAGGGTAAGTGCTAGTGTCCATAGATATTGAGAAGAATTTAAGAAGTAACAAGGGTATATCACACCCACTGTTTTTGTAAATTATCGAAGCTAGGCCATCCGGCCCCGTACTAGTGGAAGGTTTAAGGCTTTTAATTGCTTGTACTATTGTAACAACAGAAGACAAGGGCCAGGCAACAGATCGTTTTATTATGAAAATCAACACGTATTTATACATATTTCAACTACATTATTATAGACAAGCGCAGTCATCTGATTGGTTGTTTAGGTAGACAAACGCAGGCTTCTGATTGGTTGTTTCGGGATTCCTTGACAAATGGAGTTCTCTATCTGCGAATCATATTTTGCCACGTTAACTTTGCTGTGATTTGTTGTTGACTCAGCCTTGTTCATATCTTCTCACGGCCCACATTAGTGACCTAGACCTTAACGTAGATTAGTGCCAACCAATCGGCTAGTAGCCTGCTCTCACCACACTCGTTCCCCCGTCAAATACGTGCGACTGAAGTCGGCTTGATCTACTTGGTGCAGGCGTCATCGTTGGCTTGTCTCGCTGTATCCATTTCTGGAGCTCGCTGACGTTCACGCGCCTCTTATTGTTCGCCATTGCGACTGTGTCTGCGTAACCCCATCTCGAAGTGACCATATATGGTCCTTCCCCCTTTGGAAACTGTTTGCCTGACCCTGTCGAACATTCGTCCATACTTCGGCTCACACTTTCATATGCTGCTTTCACCCGACCTCCCAGCAGCGTCCCAAGTAGCAGCTCCATCGCTGACAGATCTTGAACGCCACTCAACTGCGCAGAAGCCTTGAAGTCCTGCCCGAAGATCCATATGTCTCCATCGAAAACAGCAGGGCATAGGCTTTCCATTTGTCGGTAGGCAGCGACATCAAATGTAACAACAGAAGACAAGGGCCAGGCAACAGATCGTTTTATTATGAAAATCAACACGTATTTATACATATTTCAACTACATTATTATAGACAAGCGCAGTCATCTGATTGGTTGTTTAGGTAGACAAACGCAGGCTTCTGATTGGTTGTTTCGGGATTCCTTGACAAATGGAGTTCTCTATCTGCGAATCATATTTTGCCACGTTAACTTTGCTGTGATTTGTTGTTGACTCAGCCTTGTTCATATCTTCTCACGGCCCACATTAGTGACCTAGACCTTAACGTAGATTAGTGCCAACCAATCGGCTAGTAGCCTGCTCTCACCACACTATTAACTGATTAGTGAACACAATGCTTTCAAGGGAAGAGATAGTAAGGGGAGCGGTTTCACCAGGCATATGTATTTCACAACCTAGCTACTATGGAGCACTGTCAGACTTACGTGCGGTACAACTTCTTCTAAAATAAGTTTTCAGTCATTTGGAATAGACTACCAGCTAATGTGCGTGATGCAAACACACTTCCAGTGTTCATCTCCTCAGTCACCAGACTGCTCAAAGATGACAATGCTTTTTTGCGCCTGACTCTTACGCCTTCTTTTTCACCATACATAGATATTTTAAGTTCTTTAAACGTGTAGTTGCAACAAACTACAATTATAAATTTTAATGTAAATTAACCATAAACCGAATTTATGAAATTTAAATAATGCTTACCCATGCCTGTATATTTGGTGTGTCCTACCCAAGTAGGAAAAAATGTGTATTTTATTAAAACATTATTATTAATTATGATTGCTAATCGTATATGTAATTTATCATATTGATGATGCCTGTAAACTGGCATCTCTCATGTACAAAATGGGAATATACTATTATTATTATTATTATTATTAATAAGGCATATTCTCATATAAACATTTAAATTTACATGAAAATGCATGCCATTTTTACAGGCACGATCAAGTATGATATAATATCAAATCGTAGTTTGTCTACAAGTTAATAATGTTTCAACAGTTAAATATTTGATATTTATACAAATACACATATTGAGGCGATCCTTAATCCATGTGCAGGTGTATTATTGCCTATTATCGAGCGCCTAATTCCGCCTGGGACTACTATTTATACAGATGAATGGAGTAGTTACAGTCAGTTATCGAATCTGGGCTACATTCATCAAGTGATCAACCATAGAAATGGTTTTCTCAATCCTTTTGATGGAACTCACAATAATTTCATTTAAAGTTCCTGGAGTCTTCTAAAACACGTAACAGATCTGTGAATGGATCAAGAAATGCAACAATGTACAGTTATCTCGATGAGTTTATCTACAGGACATTGTTAATAATAATGTATATTCTCATATAAACATATAAATTTACATGAAAATGCATGCCATTTTTACAGGCACGATCAAGTATGATATAATATCAAATCGTAGATTGTCTACAAGTTAATAATGTTTCAACAGTTAAATATTTGATATATATATAAATACACATTGTCTGAACTAGGCTGTATAGTTATTGAATTGTACAATTGTCCTCCAGGTTGAGCGGGAAAGTTGACTTCGTTTCGTTTTCATCCCGTGGTTGTGGGCATACGATAACCAACCAATATTGAGGTAAGTACAACGTTTACAACGGATTGAAAGCTGCTTTTATAAAAGTAGAAATGCTAAGGTGAATCAATAAAGTGTAATGAAATAGGTAAGTGCAAGTATCATTAATAAATGCATTAATAAATAAAACTCCCTAGGCTGACAACGTTCATTTGCAATGTATAATGCTACACGTATATCCCGTACTATCATGATGTCCACTTTTGGTTTTTAATACATTTTTTCCTTATGTCGGTTTTTTTTATTTTATGCCTTTTTGTGCATTTGGTGCACAACCGTACCCTTCAGAGAATATGAATAGAATAAGTCGAATCAAATTCATAAAGAGCTATAAAATGTTAGGTTTAATGGAATATAATGAGAATTAAGTAAAGACGTTATTGGAAAATGAATGAGATAAGAATTGTGAAGTGGTATTTAAAGATCCGACATTGGACATTAAGTTAGTTTATAAGATGCCCCATAAATTCTTGAGAGTCGGAATATTTTGGGGGATTTTTCGCAACAAGTGGCATATTTCGGCATGTTTTGTTGCCGAATTCCATTGGTGTTGCCACGTTTTGGCTTGGAGAGAATGTTGTCACCTTACAAGAGGGATTGATTTCCATCTTATGGCTGTCCATAAACATATCTAGACCCACGGTAGATGAAGGAGAAGTTATTTCAGGAGTAAGATTATAGCTTACAAGTCTTCTGTTTGCTTTCGTTTTCTGTGGAGCTATTTTTGTGAGATCTGAGAGGAGGGAGGCTATGAGTTCTACCGTGTTGGGTTTATCTGTTTTGGGGACTTGTGGTGTCCTGCCACTATGTTTATTGAGGTAATTGTAAGCACGCCTTTCAGTCACTGTCTTATCTGCCACAACTTTTATTTTTTTGTAGCTCGTGTCCTGTAACAAGATACGTTGTGTGTTGGTGAATTGCTTAGCATCTCTCAGAGTTTCGAACTGAAGGCGTATAGGACAGCAGTAGTCGTGCTGGCTCTTCTTCAGTCTATGACATTTTGTTTAGGAGTAAGGCATTTTCACTGCCCTAATTAAGATGCGTTGAACCTTTTTCGAACCCTCACTATCTGGTATATTACAGACAATCACACTTAGTTTAGTATCAGGTCTTTTGATGACCTCTGTTGTGATGAAGTTTATCAAAGTGTCTACCTTAGCTACTGATCCTGTGTCAAATTCGCAAGGGTTTATGATCCTGGTCAGAATGTTCACAGGTGCAAGTTTGCAGACTTGTGATTTTATATCACTAATCTGTGTTGATGGTTCAGATATGTTGGCCAAATTTTCTGAACATCCTGTATTCATAGCCTTACTGCACCTTATATCCAGTACCTCAGTCTTTAGTTCTTCTACAGACATCTTTAGTCGTTCGATTTCTGAAGTAAGTGGTGAATCTGGACTTGGTATGGACTGGTATGTCAGGACTAGGTGCTGAGTTTGTAGAAGCAATGCTACTACTAGTTGTTAGAATAGTTTTGGTGTCACTACCGGCCACAGTAGATGAAAGTGTTGCAGCAGCTTGACGCTTGCGGAGCATTGACAAGCTGTGCGTTTCAGTTCCGTATTTTGTGGGAGTTGTGTTGCTCGTTGTTGCGAGCATATATGTACTATCAGTCATCAGTTTAACAGGTGACTGAGTTCGTGGCTATGAAGATGAACCATAACTAGTTAGTGGCAGGGTCATTAGTTACAATTATGGAACTGGAGAAACACTTGTTCGAGTCTCACAGCAAAAATAGAAATATATAGCGAATCAAGCGAAAGTGTAACGCAAATTTTCAACCTAAGGCGTATATTTCCTGGGATTCTGGGAGAGGTTCGTCCAGATCTATATGAATGTAGCGAAAGTGAGCATCCGGATAGGGAAACTGTGAATGGTGTATCCGACTACTCCACACCTTAGACAAGCTATGGAAATACGAGCCCGGTGTCCTATTTCCTTGTTTATGCCAAACCAACCAGAATGATCAACGGTAAGCCTCAAGGTGGTCTTTGGCTTCTAGGCAAGACAAGCTGTTTGATGCATTGAAGGCGCTACGTCTACAAGTTATAGACAATGGAACAAGTAGTGTTTGTGGAAATGTTACAATGAATTGTAATTCCAGAGCAGCTGTCAACAACTCTGGGTGAATTTAACTATCTCCTCTCCGAAAACGACCCGATCTTACAAGATCTGTGCTGTCCATTTGGATGATGGATTAGATGTGCTACAAGGCATCTGAGAATATCAATCCCAGATACGTGACAGATATCTGAGGCAAACTGTGAAATTTAATCTTGTTGGCGCTATTCTCTTTATGGATTTTTATCTGATGTTAGGTTAAGAGTGTTTGGCGGCCTGTAAAAATAGCGAATTTACTGTCCACCCCGTATGACGAAATTGACGTACAAGACAAAGCACAGGAAGAATTTCTCTGCTGAAAGCACTTCTTTCCCGCTATCTGTAGCCGTCTCGTGAAAAAAGTGGATGGTTGACACTGATTTAAACTTTAACTGAAGCGTTCTTAGAGGAGTAGTCGGGATTCATGCACTTCTTTTCCCTCAAAACTGGTGTTTCGGCGGTTGTAGAATTTCGAACAGTCAGGAAGGAACTGACGACGATAACTTACTAGGCCATTATATCTTCAGTATTTCAGAGTTTTTGTCTCTGGAAAGTTTATAATCCCCTGTAATTGAATGGTATGGCTAAAATACTCCACTGATTCTAATTCTGCCTAACGTCAGCGAGAATCTACTTCGTAACTATGTTACTTTTAATATTTCCCACCTGAATGGGATAAAAACGTCGGCCCAAGTACCTAAATGAGGTTAAAAAGGTGTCTCTAATCTGAAAAGAGGCAAAGCAATGGGATCTAATGGAATGATTCCAGAGGTGTTTAAGGATGGCTAACTAAGTTATTAGGAAGTGTCTGGAAATCAGAGGTAGTCCCGTCAAGCTGGCGCAAGTCATCGGTTATCCCAATACACAAGAATGGAGAAAAGTCTTCCTGTGATAATCGCAGGGGAATAAGCTTGATCAATATGATATCTAAAGCTCTATGTTCAATAATCATGAGTAGACTGAGCAGTGTTTAGGAGGAACTAACAGGAGAGAAGCGGGCAGGCTTTAGAACAGGAAGAGGATGTAATGACCATGTTTTAGAGAATAAGGGCGTTGGCATTTACGGATAGTATGACGTATACTAACGCAAGATCTTAAGCCCACAACTTCTGCAGAACTCACTCCGCGTGGACAGACGAACTTAGGACGACGGCGTGCCAAATGGCGTGGGTGCTTGACCAGAGGCCTTCAGATAGACAAATCAACTAAAGCAGTGAGGACCAGCGTCTAATGTTCAGTGATGAATGCTGTGGCCAATAATTCTGGGGAATTACCTACAGCCAGATCTCACCCCTCCTCAGTCGGGTTGTGAGGACCATAAGACAAAACCATCCGGAAGTAAAAAGCCCAGATCGGTAAAAACCCTACCGATCGGATTGATGTAGTGCCTACTGGTCGTCTACCTATGCTACTTAGGTGTCTGTACATAGCTTCGTATATGTTTGTCCGTTGGATCTCGTGCTTCGTCTGCTTCTTGCACAATGCCTGTCGCACCCGGAAAAGAAAACGAGGATTCAGAGAAGCTTGTTGAGGAAAATATACCAAATATAAAGTATGGATAATGATGTGTATCTACCACACAGAAAAATAAAGCAAAAAACATCAAAAAATGTTATTTTTAGTGGATGTAATACGTACGTTTATAAAAAGGTCTTTTACCTGTGTTGCGGGATGCAATATTAAAAATTATTGAATCTGAAAGAAAAAATAAGTAAATACCATGAACAAATAAGAGTTGGATGAATCGCATCACTCACTTATGTGACATAAGTGTGAGGGTGTTCTGGGAATCTAACGTTCCGTCCAGAACGCGCCTTCTTTGAGGGTTGGATAGAAGGATCGGTGGCTTTCGCCATGTTAAAGATTTATTTGAGGACCAACGGATATAAGGTTACATGTGTATTATTGAGAATGCTAAGTTCTAGGCTAAAAAGATTGCTTCCTGAGTAGGCTTATCTCAGACGATCAATGATAACACACTCTACGCGCCCTATATTCTCTACGACAAAGAAGTAATCCATAGGTCTAATGAATTTATATGGACTCTAACTACGTTGGACATCACGCTGTCCCTGGAAGACTTTCAGAAACAATGTGTAATAGACAACGCGGAAAACCAGAACACAGATTGGCGAGTCGAGAATCCTTTATTCACACGCCAATATGTAACCAACAATAAGGTTATTACACACAGGGTCTAGAATAAATGTTATAACAATAAATCACGATAATACTTCTGATAGATTTCTCTCTTCCAACGAATAGTCAACGATGAGACGATGACTGCAGTATTGATGACGACCGCGAAAATTATGGAGGAGTTGGGTTTGAGCAAACAACCATGAATTGATCGTTCAGTCTTCAACTACATTAACACCCCTCGGCAAAAAACGGATCCATCCCTTTTTCCCATCACGACCAATACACGTTGACTGGCAAGAACCTGGGTCACACTGACAGAGCTGAAATGGAAAACAAACAGAAATGAATGTTTCTTTTCAGGCCGTGGTCCTGATGATTATATCTATTTTGATGAAGTTCGTAGTAAAAAGTGCTTGGGCGAAGATGTGAAAATAGTTTAATTGACATTTGCACATGAAATTTCACAAGGCCTTAATTGCTCAGCGCATGAAATGGCATCAGAGTATATTGACATCAGTGTTCATTGTGTCTGGAAGAATAGTATAAATAGTCCTTCTCAAATGTCAGAGTACTTAAAATTAGTACCAGATTTCTGTCGATTAGTAGCTAGCGGCTGTGTCATACAACTACTACACCTGTTACATAGGTTATATCAATCTTAAAAATTATTTTGCTTCACATCACTAAGATAATCTGAGATCCTTAATGACTTAATTGTGGCTATGAAAGATGTAGAAGATGTACTTATGGCTGATATATTTAAAGCAGTTATAATTAAACAAGTTATCTGTAAGCAAATTGTGATGTACTGAATACTGCAAACTGTTGATAAGAAACTGCATCAAAGGAAAAAATGCTGAACAGCTAGAAAATACTATTGCAGTTTCGCTGGTTGTTACCTTTTGCATTTGTAACTCATTCTTCCAAAGCTGCGATTGACGCCAAACCATCCATGGTACCCCACAGGCCCTATAGAAATTTGTGAGAGATCTTACATGTCAGGTTGTCTTCCAAATTATAAGGTTGCAGATCTTTCAATTTACCTCTCACTGAAATATCACTTATCTACTTCACTATGGTCTTTTCATTTGTGCACTATTACACTGCATTTTATGTTAACTGGATATGCCTTCATTAAAGCTGAGACTTACTCTTTGTGCCTGTTAGTTGCTTGCTTACAGTCTATTTGCTTTTATTAGAAACACAACAGCACCAGTGTTTGAACAAAGCTGTATTTTCATGGAAAACATCAAATTTTCTATCCTTACACCAATATGGTTGGCGTTAAACATTGCAAATGTATACTCACATTCCAAGGACATAGCACTTAGCCAAATGTACGGTGTTCATTGTTAAGGGTTTACAACTTAACTCTTATAATTTATGATACTTCACGATTGCAGTTTATAACATAACTTATTGCGCCTGTATAAATGACATGCATTCTTTGTAAACATTGGTTTATACGAAATATGAAATTATTATATGCTTGCTGCTATCCTTTAGAAGATGAATAATGTGTGTGGCAGTGAAAACCCCAGAAGAATGCTGTCATGAACAAAGAATGAGAAAGGAGAATGAACCATTTTCAGCAAAGGTAGGCAAATATAAAGCGTTTAACTTTGATATTACTTCTTTCTTACTTCAGCGATTTAAAAAACTCTTTGTTTACTTATTTGTAGATATCCGGTAACGTCAGTCACCCCGGTCACAGAGATTCGACATTGCCAAAATTATTACGACAAACAACTGCGTAAAGACATTTGCTTGTTATTATTTTTCATTAAATACGTTTAATATCCTGCTTACCAGACCTTTCTTATTATATCTGAGTGTAGATATATTTGTCATGATGACTAGATGCAGACATGACTCATTAATAAGAACTGACGAAGTAATTGGTTGCATATTTTAGTGTAAGCTAAATCTAAATACGATTGCTAAAGCTCAACGAATTCAATTATTCGTCTGGTGTAGACTTTAATTTACGCTACATGTCAACAGCCTTAGTCATATGGATTAACATCACGCTTTAAGTGAAACATTAGTAATGCAATACTTTGGAATACACGTAACCGTATAAGAACTGGAACTCGAATGCAGTGCCTAAGTTATGCCTATGATTGTCATTTGTCCCTAAAGACTTGTATATGACCATGAGACGTATGCACGTTAGCTAACTGAAATACTTATAATTCAACACGTATGCTGACCGACATCGATCATATATAATTACACTTATGTATTGTTAGAAGTTAAAGACCCAGAGAGCACCGGTTTAACATACTGTCAGTCACGCACCGTAACCGTTAATGCCCAGCTCTTGCTACGCTCGGGCTCACGCTGTCGCTTGAAGATTCTCAGAAACACTTAGTAATAACGGACGAAAAAACCAAAACACCAATTGTTGACTTCAATATTCTGTATTGTTACACCAACATATAAATCAAGTATGACTAAGGTCTGTGAAAAAATATCACAATAATATATCACAAGATTACTTCTGACGATGTTTTACTCTTCTTTCTGAACAGCGAACGATGAGACGATGACTGTCGTATTGATGCCTCCGCGAAAACTGGGGAAGTTGATTTTAAGCAAACAACCAAGAATTGATCGTTCAATCTTCAACTCCACTGACACTCCCCGGCAAATAAGGGATCCAACCCTTTTTTCCTTCACGACCAATACACGTTGACTTGGATGCCATTGCGAGAACCTGGGTCACACGGACAGAGCTGAAATGGAAAACAAACAGAAAAGCCAACACACCACAAGCATACCCACAGCACAATCTCACACATCGCTGACGACCTGCGCCTCCAGACAGAGACCTCCTCTTCACATCTTGCAACACAATCGCCACTTGCTAGAACGACTCTTGCAGAATGCAACGTGATCATAGCACCAACTCATGATACTCTTCGCACATCCTCGTATCTACTCACCACCAATTACCACTGAAATCGCTTGTCACTCATTCTGCCCCAGTTCTAGTAGCGGTGACGCATGCGAGCCTCAGTCGTTTACACTCTTTCTCCCCGGCGTGTCGGACCGCAGCTAACAATTATCTCCGTGTGCATTTCATTCTCAGCAATAGCATAGCCTCCCCGGCGTATACGACCCATCTGCTGTCCTTAACATCAATCGATTCATCCATGGATGTAGAAGACTCGAAACAACTTCAGAAGTAATCACGACGAAAATTTTAAAAAATACGTAATAACAACAAGATACGAAAACAACAAGTAAACACAATGAATCCAAAAAACACCAATTGATATGACACACCACACGTATATACAAATAGTAAAAACAAAAACTCGCGGATCACATCTTGATGGAATTCCTTTGAAGAATCGCAGGACTTACACCAGTACGCCTACAACCCTTCTCACGTTGACGATTGTAAGTTGTGGAATGTCCGGACACACACAAGATTAACCAACAATTACGATAATTGGAACTCACACAACTATTTAACACAAACATATGTACAATTACTACATCAAATGTTGTGGATTCCGGCATGACAAACTACCCTTGAAGAACTGTAGGACTTACAGCAGTACGCCTACAACCCTTCTCACGTTGATGATCCAAGTGGAAGTCGTCCGGACACAAACAGAATTACCAACAGCTAGATGACAGATGATATCAATTCAGTATATGCAATATGAACATATGTACAAAATCACACACCAAGCACAGTGGACCGCTCATTGATGCGCTACCCTTTGGAGAATTGTAGGACTTACAGCAGTACGCCTACAACCCTTCTCAGGTTGACGCTCTAGGTTGGAAAATCGTCGCAGAGTTCATTTGCTGACTTCCCTCTATCATCTATATCCTCAAATCTCAACGGCAACACGCCCATGTCATTGTATCGTAGAATATAGATGACCAACAAACACACAACATATCTCATCAACCAAGTGTAGAAACAGAGTAATTTACACCAAAGATAATAACATTCAAATAGTAACTTGAAACTAGAAATGCCTTTATTCGTGCAAGTCAATTTAACAATTACTCTCTCGTTTACACTTGGCTTATCCTCACTAAACTGACCATTGATATTCGTCCTTTCAAACGAACGTATACTAGCATAGTCATTGCACAAGATACTTGAGTTGATGGGCGTCTGTTTCATTGTGGATGACAGCACCAACGACGACTGATTGATATCAGTTGATGAACTTAGCAGTGGATCAAAAGCTGTTGTTGCTCGACTTTCAGAAATTTGTCTACCTGCAAGACCACCACCACTGCTGTCTTTTGCTATCAGCTCCGCTTTAGGACTAGCATCTGATGATAGGTGGGCTTCACTCTGATCAATCACACTGACGGTCTCACAAGTATGCATGCCTTCTGCAACTGCACCTGCATTTATTTCTACTTCACGTTCAAGTTGTACAGAAGTTTTGTTCAACTTAGCAGTAGTAGGCATATCCTTCATCTCATCATGATCAACCAAAGACAAATCTGCACTATCATGATCATTATCACAAATATTCAGTTTACCATCATCTATCTGGTCACTTCATTAATTTCAAACTCTTTAATAACAGAAGTGGACAATTTTGGTTCCTCCTCACAAATCATTAAAGGTTTTATATCTTCACTGTGACTAGTTATACCTTGTAAACTTTTGGAGTCAGAACTGCACCCTGAAGCAGTAACTCTATTCTGTGACGCTCTATTCAACAATGGCTTACCAGTTGCAACTACAGACTTCTTGACCACACCGTTATCGTCACACAATTCGGAGTCAGGCCTGGAGTTTACATTTAGCTTATCACTGAACTTGCTCACTGGTTCACAGTTCCCCTTTGTATGCACTTCTTGCAAACGTGTGAAACACAACCGTGTTTGTCTTGCATCTTGCAACTTATCTGTTGAGCATGTACTACGAATCCTGTTACACACACTAGGTCTATATGCATTACTAGTTATCATGGAGCCTTCTCGATATCCACCTCTCTGAGGCCTATTCGTCATCAATGATTGCATTTTGCTCTCAGACTGCTCTATTCTAGGGGTGAGATGTAATAGACTGGCGAACTTGCTCATAGCTTGGTTGACACTAACCTTTACTAGTTTCAGGATATCATCAAACTTTGGCTCGATACCCTCATCCTCCATACGGGAGCTTATCTTCACCCACTTCCTTTGCAGTCGAGTAGGTAGACGTCTTGCTATTACTTCTAGGATGAAACTCGAGTTGAGGTCACTCATGCAATTCATCGAAATCATTGCACTCTTGTAAATTAGCAAATTATCTAAAAACTCAGTGAGTGCCTTGGAGTCATCTTGAAGTTGACTGCAGTTACCTTTGACAGCTTCGTATACGTTCCTTACAATCATTGAAGGTCTTCCAAACCTTTGACGTAATATGCTCATAGCCTCATCGTAGCCCTCTTTCGGCTTCATAAACTTACAATACTGTATAGCTCTTGCAGCATCTCCAGTGCAATACCTCATCAAATACATTAACTTCAATTCATCAGTTAATAAAAAACCACTCAACATGATCTCAAACTCCTTTACAAATTGTAAATAATCAGCCGGGTTTCCATCAAAACACTGTGGTTCAAATTTAGGGAGTTTGATGTTCCTATTATCCCTGAACGGCGAAACAGTAACATCAACCATGTCATGCTTAACATCGGACACATCGTTACAAGTAACAGACAAGTCACCATGACTTACTTTCCTGTTTGCATCCAAGACACTCTGTCCCTTCTTTGACCCAGGCATCGTTGAACTTGACCCAATTCCAAAACAGATCCAGATATTGCTTGTTCAAAGAGGACTTGACCGGCACCAGGAAAAATGAACGGCGACTATCCAAACTTTCACCAACTGTTTGAATCCGCCAAAATCTGTTTCTATCGTGAGAAACTGTCAATCATGTCTCATAAACCGCTAATGCCCAGCTCTTGCTACGCTCGGGCCCACGCTGTTCCTTGAAGTTACTCAGAAACGCTTAGTAATAACGGACGAAAAATCAAAAACACCAATTGTTGACTCGAGGATTCTTTATTGTGTCACCAACATATAAATGACGTATGACTAATGTCTGTGAACAAATATCACAATAATAAATCACAATATTACTTCTCATGGTATAATGATGACTTCTTTCTGCACAGCGGCCGATGAGACGATGACTGTCGTATTGATGCCTCCGCGAAATTTGGGGAAGTTGGTTTTGAGCAAACAACCAAGAATTGATCGTTCAATCTTCAACTCCATTGACACATGCCGTGCTCACAAAGTGAACACATGAATTGAAAGACAACAAAATTTACATGAATTTTTTATTTTCATTATGATACAAATTTATTTTATTTACATATTAAGAACACGATTGTTTCCTGCGATTACTCCGTCTGCATAAGTATTGGGAAACACTCCTCCAAATTTGTCATTAATTATCTTCATACCCGCAATGATGATCCTATTTTTGGTATTGAATATGTCACGTTGATTTCGAGGGATAACTGCTGACGTACTTTGAGATGCGAACAAGTTACCAGACCACGTCCATTGTTTACAATTATGCATCACATGGTTAACTACAAAAGGTGGAACAAAAAACTTTTATGCAAACTATCTGATCTTTGTAAGTAACGTTTCATTTGCTTGTGGGAACTCTCGACGCGATTATTTGTATCATTCCCAAAAGTCAGCACGTTGTCTCTGAAACATGCTGCCCACAATTCTCGTCGATGCATCCAACGACGTTGTAGATATTGACTGACAGTAGCATCCAATCTGCTAACTCTGAAATAGAAATTAAATCTGGAAAATGAGAACATTAGAGGCATTACTCTGATCTCCTTTTACACTGCACTGGACGGCATAAATAATTCTTCACAATGGGATTTCTTGTCTACGAATAATATGTAAAGTATGCTTTGAAAAACTTACTTTACGACAGAAGGCTCGGCAAACATGGAAAGAACACAAAATAATGTGCGCTTGTCTGTGCGTTAACTTGACATCTGCTATTTCAGCTTGCACACAATCCATAATGAAAGATTCTGTTTTGGAGGTGTCTTCCATTATTTGACGGAAACAGTCTAATATCCAAACTACATCTCGTTTGAATTCTTTTCTAGTTTACGCAAATAAAACTGGTCGTCAACAACCAAAATTATCCGTCACAAGTAACTGGAACAAAGAATACCTGCACGTTGATTAATGAATTGGTAAACTTACTTCCCCTTATTGAATTGAATTCTTGATTTTCCCGTCGATTGATTGGACCGAAGTGCTCGGTCTCAGGTTGACATGTCGTCTTCTTGTGCAGATGCTTCGACGATGTCTGGGGATTTGATTTGTATACAATTGGTGATTGGTGGCTAGCAGTGGAATCCAGGATGCGCATTTCGTCCTATTTGAGACTCGTCAGCTGGATGTATCTGCATTCCCCTTATTTGTATTATACGTCGAGTCGATACTAACAACTTCAAGGAACTGTTTATACAATTCCATTTGCTCATAAGTTGCAAAACAAATTCTTGTTAGTGAATTCCTGATCGGTTCATCGGAATAATACTCCATTAACTTCCCACAGGATTTTAGGAATTCAAAAATGTCACGACGACTCGAAATACCTTAAGTATGTAACAAGTACGTCAACATTACCTTTATTAACTGTGGCTTTCATATTTTTAACGTCGATGCGAGTTATATCCTTGGGTACTTCTCCTTAACATGCATTATTATTTCATCGGATGAGTGGGATTGCTGAAGAAGTGGTTCAATATTTTCTTTCTCTTAAACTGTTAGTCGTCTATACCATGGGTCATTCTGCATGTACACCCTGCTGCATGGATGGTTATGCACCATATTGTGGGAAGCAATTATGTATTCACTATAACGCAAAACCACGCAAAATGAAGACGAACAATTGCAACATCTAGACCTGAAATATTCATGAAATCATATTACACTTCTTCTTACGACTTGTTTTTCAATTTCAATCCAGGTCTCGTACGATTCACTCCAAAAGTGCATTTAAAACCAACATAAGCGTACTTAAATCTGTCATCCGGTATCGTTATGAACATAGTGAGTGCAGGATAACTACACTGTTAGCATTAAATGACTTCCTCACTTTTCGAAATTCTGCTAATGACTTCTCAAATTCATCCCAGCTGAAGAAACGCCTTGCAAGTATGTATTCAGCAAAAATTCCACTTAAATCTGTGCTCCTGTCACTCAAATTGACCAACTGCAACGGACTAAAATAAAATTATCAATTAAGATCCATCTATATCACAACTATTCCAAGATAAATCGTAAAAAACAACATTGAAATACAGGGATGATCGATAACCATCAAGAAAATACCGCACGTATAACCTAAATTACAGAAAAACACAAGAACCCACCGTTTCGTTGACATCGCAAGCAACCGACAGACCAAACAACGAATTGTACGACAAATAATGCCTAGTACATGCACAAACAAAGAAAAACAAAGCGTTACAATAGTCAAATTCACGTTTATAGTCATCACATATGCTGGCAAACGATGCAAACACAACCACGCAAAGACAGCACCCGACAGCACGCACCCAAGGACAATTCACACTCCAATTGACCGCCAACATTCTAGCCAATGAAAGACGAAAACAACTGAGTCGCAGAAAATAAAACACGCAGCCACGTATATCCTCACAATTCATCCCGTGGTTGTGGGAATACGATAACCAACCAATATAGAGGTAAGTACAACGTTTGCAAGGGATTGAAAGCTGTTGTCAATGGAGTTGAAGATTGAACGATCAATTCTTGGTTGTTTGCTCAAAATCAACTTCCCCAATTTTCGCGGAGGCATCAATACGACAGTCATCGTCTCATCGGTCGCTGTTCAGAAAGAAGAGTGAAACATCGTCAGAAACCCTAGTTCACTTATTCATTTTATATATTGGTGTAACAATAAAGAAATATCAAGCGGCAGATCGGTGTTTAGGATTCTTCCTCCGTTATAACAAAGCGTTTCTGAAAACATCAAGGAACTGCGTGGGCCCGAGCATAGCGAGAGCTGGGCATTAGCGGTTTATGAGACATGATTGACAGTTTCTCACGATAGAAACAGATTTTGGCGGATTCAAACAGTTGGTGAAAGTTTGGATAGTCGCCGTTCATTTTTCCTGGTGCCGGTCAAGTCCTCTTTGAACAAGCAATATCTGGATCTGTTTTGGAATTGGGTCAAGTTCAACGATGCCTGGGTCAAAGAAAGGGACAGAGTGTCTTGGATGCAAACAGGAAAGTAAGTCATGGTGACTTGTCTGTTACTTGTAACGATGTGTCCGATGTTAAGCATGACATGGTTGATGTTACTGTTTCGCCGTTCAGGGATAATAGGAACATCAAACTCCCTAAATTTGAACCACAGTGTTTTGATGGAAACCCGGCTGATTATTTACAATTTGTAAAGGAGTTTGAGATCATGTTGAGTGGTTTTTTATTAACTGATGAATTGAAGTTAATGTATTTGATGAGGTATTGCACTGGAGATGCTGCAAGAGCTATACAGTATTGTAAGTTTATGAAGCCGAAAGAGGGCTACGATGAGGCTATGAGCATATTACGTCAAAGGTTTGGAAGACCTTCAATGATTGTAAGGAACGTATACGAAGCTGTCAAAGGTAACTGCAGTCAACTTCAAGATGACTCCAAGGCACTCACTGAGTTTTTAGATAATTTGCTAATTTACAAGAGTGCAATGATTTCGATGAATTGCATGAGTGACCTCAACTCGAGTTTCATCCTAGAAGTAATAGCAAGACGTCTACCTACTCGACTGCAAAGGAAGTGGGTGAAGATAAGCTCCCGTATGGAGGATGAGGGTATCGAGCCAAAGTTTGATGATATCCTGAAACTAGTAAAGGTTAGTGTCAACCAAGCTATGAGCAAGTTCGCCAGTCTATTACATCTCACCCCTAGAATAGAGCAGTCTGAGAGCAAAATGCAATCATTGATGACGAATAGGCCTCAGAGAGGTGGATATCGAGAAGGCTCCATGATAACTAGTAATGCATATAGACCTAGTGTGTGTAACAGGATTCGTAGTACATGCTCAACAGATAAGTTGCAAGATGCAAGACAAACACGGTTGTGTTTCACACGTTTGCAAGAAGTGCATACAAAGGGGAACTGTGAACCAGTGAGCAAGTTCAGTGATAAGCTAAATGTAAACTCCAGGCCTGACTCCGAATTGTGTGACGATAACGGTGTGGTCAAGAAGTCTGTAGTTGCAACTGGTAAGCCATTGTTGAATAGAGCGTCACAGAATAGAGTTACTGCTTCAGGGTGCAGTTCTGACTCCAAAAGTTTACAAGGTATAACTAGTCACAGTGAAGATATAAAACCTTTAATGATTTGTGAGGAGGAACCAAAATTGTCCACTTCTGTTATTAAAGAGTTTGAAATTAATGAAGTCGACCAGATAGATGATGGTAAACTGAATATTTGTGATAATGATCATGATAGTGCAGATTTGTCTTTGGTTGATCATGATGAGATGAAGGATATGCCTACTACTGCCAAGTTGATCAAAGGTTCTGAACAACTTGAACTTGAACTAGATATAAATGCAGATGCAGTTGCAGAAGGCATGCATACTTGTGAGACCGTCAGTGTGATTGATCAGAGTGAAGCCCACCTATCATCAGATGCTAGTCCTAAAGCGGAGCTGATAGCAAAAGACAGCAGTGGTGGTGGTCTTGCAGGTAGACAAATTTCTGAAAGTCGAGCAACAACAGCTTTTGATCCACTGCTAAGTTCATCAACTGATATCAATCAGTCGTCGTTGGTGCTGTCATCCACAATGAAACAGACGCCCATCAACTCAAGTATCTTGTGCAATGACTATGCTAGTATACGTTCGTTTGAAAGGACGAATATCAATGGTCAGTTTAGTGAGGATAAGCCAAGTGTAAACGAGAGAGTAATTGTTAAATTGACTTGCACGAATAAAGGCATTTCTAGTTTCAAGTTACTATTTGAATGTTATTATCTTTGGTGTAAATTACTCTGTTTCTACACTTGGTTGATGAGATATGTTGTGTGTTTGTTGGTCATCTATATTCTACGATACAATGACATGGGCGTGTTGCCGTTGAGATTTGAGGATATAGATGATAGAGGGAAGTCAGCAAATGAACTCTGCGACGATTTTCCAACCTAGAGCGTCAACCTGAGAAGGGTTGTAGGCGTACTGCTGTAAGTCCTACAATTCTCCAAAGGGTAGCGCATCAATGAGCGGTCCACTGTGCTTGGTGTGTGATTTTGTACATATGTTCATATTGCATATACTGAATTGATATCATCTGTCATCTAGCTGTTGGTAATTCTGTTTGTGTCCGGACGACTTCCACTTGGATCATCAACGTGAGAAGGGTTGTAGGCGTACTGCTGTAAGTCCTACAGTTCTTCAAGGGTAGTTTGTCATGCCGGAATCCACAACATTTGATGTAGTAATTGTACATATGTTTGTGTTAAATAGTTGTGTGAGTTCCAATTATCGTAATTGTTGGTTAATCTTGTGTGTGTCCGGACATTCCACAACTTAAAATCGTCAACGTGAGAAGGGTTGTAGGCGTACTGGTGTAAGTCCTGCGATTCTTCAAAGGAATTCCATCAAGATGTGATCCGCGAGTTTTTGTTTTTACTATTTGTATATACGTGTGGTGTGTCATATCAATTGGTGCTTTTTGGATTCATTGTGTTTACTTGTTGTTTTCGTATCTTGTTGTTATTGCGTATTTTTTAAAATTTTCGTCGTGATTACTTCTGAAGTTGTTTCGAGTCTTCTACATCCATGGATGAATCGATTGATGTTAAGGACAGCAGATGGGTCGTATACGCCGGGGAGGCTATGCTATTGCTGAGAATGAAATGCACACGGAGATAATTGTTAGCTGCGGTCCGACACGCCGGGGAGAAAGAGTGTAAACGACTGAGGCTCGCATGCGTCACCGCTACTAGAACTGAGGCAGAATGAGTGACATGCGATCGCAGTGGTAATTGGTAGTGAATAGATAAGAGGATGTGCGAAGAGTATCATGAGTTGGTGCTATGGTCACGTTGCATTCTGCAAGAGTCGTTCTAGCAAGTGGCGATTGTGTTGCAAGATGTGAAGAGGAGGTCTCTGTCTGGAGGCGCAGGTCGTCAGCGATGTGTGAGATTGTGCTGTGGGTATGCTTGTGGTGTGTTGGCTTTTCTGTTTGTTTTCCATTTCAGCTCTGTCCGTGTGACCCAGGTTCTCGCAATGGCATCCAAGTCAACGTGTATTGGTCGTGAAGGAAAAAAGGGTTGGATCCCTTATTTGCCGGGGAGTGTCAGTGGAGTTGAAGATTGAACGATCAATTCTTGGTTGTTTGCTTAAAATCAACTTCCCCAATTTTCGCGGAGGCATCAATACGACAGTCATCGTCTCATCGTTCGCTGTTCAGAAAGAAGAGTAAAACATCGTCAGAAGTAATCTTGTGATATATTATTGTGATATTTTTTCACAGACCTTAGTTCAATTATTATTTTTGTGTGTTGGTGTATCAATAAAGAATTCTCGAGTGGCCAATTGGTCTTTTGGTTTTTTCGTCCGTTATAACAAAGCGTTTCTGAAATCTTCAAGCGACAGCGTGGGCCCGAGCGTAGCGAGAGCTTGGCATTAACGGTTTATGAGACGTGATTGACAGCTGTTTTAGGAAAGTAAAATTGAGTCAATAAAGTGTAATGAAATATGTAAGTGCAAGCATCAATAATAAATGCATATACAGAGGAAACTCCCGAGGCTGACAACGTTCATTTGCAATGTATAATGCTACACGTATATCTCGTACTATCATGATGTCCACTTTTGGTTTTAATACATTTTTCCTCAGTTGTGCCAGTTGTTTTTGTTTTATAACTTTTTGTGCATTTAGTGCACAACCATACCCTACAGAGAATAGGAATAGAATAAGTCATAAAGAGTTGTAAAATGTTAGTTTTAATGGAGTAAAATGAGGATCAAGTAAAGAGGTTATTAGAAAATAAGTGAGATAAGACATTTTGAACTGGTGTTTATAGATCTGATAATGGATAGCAAGTTAATTTATAAGATGCCCCATAAATCTGTGCAGATCCCACATGGTCGCATCTCAACAATAGGCTGAGCGAATGGTATATATTTAAAGGTAGAAGCATGATCTGTCAAGGCGTTCATTATTATCTTTTTCAAGATAAAGATCTAAGCCCTCATAAAAATCAGAAATATCTCGAGCCTTTAATTTGTATATTGCTGTTCCTGCAGAATGGGGCGATTCACCTTAGTGACCCCACCATATCTACTGATCAGCTAACGCCACCCTCCCTCCTTTTTTGATGTTAAGCTCTGAGACTATGATTATTATGGCTACCGCAAATATACTGCTTGGTACCAGACATGTTCGTACCCCATATTCCATCTCCCTAGCTTTCTTAATGAGTGCTTCCAATAGGTCTCCACATACATCTTTATGAACATATTGTATATGTATGCATGCGTCCTAATGAACAGATTACTTTACAAGAAGTTAAAACCTTAAAGAATAAAAAGAATAGGTTTTGTGAATAGTGAAGCAAGATTCAGCAGAACAATATAGTTAGGGATCAATGTAGGTAGTATGAACTGAAGGTAAGGTCGGTTGGCAGGACTTAGTGTACTAAATTATCATGACAGTCTTGTATATAGTAGACATCTGACATTGCAAAGTAACGTGTCTAAACATATTATAAAAGATATTAACAGAAATACTACATAGCTTTAACATTATGAATTTTAGAAAATTATATGAGAATGGGTAACTGTTGACTGAAGATAATCAATTCAACTCAAAAATAGTGCAGTGTATTATGCTAATAATATAAGTATATTCGTAAAATATTAAAAGATATGGTTGCTAATGTAATGGTTTTCGGAAATAATTATACTGACGAACTTATTGAAGATTACAGTGAAGAGGAAACCAGTGAGTTAGTTAAACGGCTACTGTGCAGTTAGTAGTTAAAACGTCTTTTTTAAAAAGTAAAGGGTAGAAGAGTTTTGAGCACCGGAGCAAATTAAGTCATATTCTACTGAGTAGAGTGTAGTGAATAGTGGTACGATTAGGGATAAGGGTAGGTTGAATGAACTTGGGGAAAATGGTTGGTTGGTTGAGTTTGTTATTGCTAGGTATTCCTGGCCACTTTTCATATGGCATGCTTTAGACATTACAAAGTACCAGTTTGCTTATATTATGGGAGAACTATCACAACTAATTTGGGATTATACATCCAGGAGAGTCTAATGAGTTTATAAACCCGATTGAAGAAATATCGATAGGATCTCTAGTAAGCTGAATAACCGGACCTTAGGTAAAGGCATGTGGGAGAGATTAGGTTGGTTTTATCACGTTATAGATGAGGTACGGTTGCCGGGGCAAATGAGTTTCCTCAAATTGGGGGTATTGCACTGGGGTCTGTAGTACTAAAGCTAGTTGAGCGGCCCATATGGATAAAGTATGGATAAGTAGACCGAAGCTCTTTTGTTGATAGGAACTCGTTAAGTAGACGCTGGAATTCAGTAGGAGATCGGCAACTACGTACAGTAAGTGGAAGTTCGTTCCATAATGCACTGTACTGTATTTTAAAGAAACGTGATCGCAGTTTTGTCCGGAACCGGCTTATGGATAGAGTATTTTCATGATTCCTAAGAGTATATATGGGTAAATTGTTGAAAGCTATTGGATTACTGCTTTTGGTGTAGCCGTGTAAAAGGCGAAAGAGGAATGTAAGGTTGAGTTTCAGGCGCCTTAACCAAAGTGGCTGAAGTCCATACATTTTGCACCTATCAGCGTAAGTCAGTCCTTCATGTTTGTATAATAGGCGTCGAGTAAAACTTCGCTGAATATTTTCAATACGAACCCTGTCATACCCATGCATGAAACCGAAGACAATTGTGCAGTATTCAAGTACTGGACGAACCATGACTTTGTATAAAAGGACTTTAGCCTCATTTGTGTACATTTTTCGATGTAACAAGCCTGTGAGTCTTCGGCATTTAGAAACAAGTGCTTTTGCGTACTGACTGAATGTTAAGTTTTGTGAGTAGGTAACTCCCAGGTCTTTTATGGAACTGAGGGTTTGGAGAAAAGAGTTACCTAGGTGTAACCTGAAATTCGGATGGGAGTTATTGAAATATAGGACACCACATTTATCAGAATTGAATGGCAGTTGCCAGTCATTGCTCCAGTTATGTAACCTATCCAGATCATCTTGAATATGTGTGAATCCTTCGTTTAGTGTAGAATGGGGGAAGCTGTATACAATCTTTAAGTCGTCAGCAAAGAGGTATGGGGTACCATGCTTGATTACGCTGCAGATGTCGTTAATGTAGATTACGAAAAGCAGTGGACCTAGTACACTACCCTGAATCACTCCACTTCTTATAGGTCTGGGTGACGAGTAATTATTTGCAAATTTCACAACTTGGGAACGATCTTCCAAGAAAGAAATGAGCCAGGATAACAAGGGGTCTTGGAACCCGTACGACTTTAGCTTAAGGATTAGTCTCTTGTGTGGGACTTTATCAAAGGCTTTTTTGAAGTCAAAGAAGAGAGTTGTGACATACAAACCATGATCACGCTTAGCGGTAACATCATCAAAGTAGTCAAGTAGGCAGGTGGAGCATGATCGATTTTTCAAGAAGCCGTGTTGTGCTGGAGTAAACACTTTGTGAAGGTGGAGGTATGAAGCAATATCTTGCCCTATAACCTTTTCCATAACCCTGGAAACTACTGACGTGATATTAATCGGTCGGTAGTTTTCGATGTTAGAAGTTGGTCCTTGTTTGTGCCTAGGGGTTATAAACGACAGTTTCCAGCATTCTGGGTAACTGCCATTATTTAAGGACAGAATGAAAAACTTTAGTAGGATAATGGGTATATCCTCACCACCTCTTTTCAACAAGATAGATGGAATTCCATCGGGCCCAGCGTTATATGATGTCCGGAGGGATGCTATAGCGGAGGAAATCTTTTGTTGGGTGAATGTTATATTACCCAAAAAGTGATTTGGTATTGTCGGAACTTCAAGACTATCTACTGTTTCTTCGATAGTATAGTAGCTAGAAAAGTGGGAGCTGAATAACTCACATATCTCCTGCGGGTCTTCGTGTAGTTTTTCTCCATCTAGTAATAAGTTAGGGATACTTATTCTGTTGTTGTTGATTCGTGACTTAATTAGTTTAACTAATGCCTCTGTATTATCAGGTCGTGAGTGGAGGATGCGTTCTAGTTTGATGGACTCAGATAACTGATTAGATTTGTATGAATCATAAGTTTGCTTGAGTGTAATGAGTGATGAAAAGTCATTATATCTGTAGAATTGCCTAGCATGCTTACGCAGTCGGTTTCGAATCTTTACGGGGATGAAGTCGGGCTGTTTAGGCCTCGTTTTCACAAGTCTTACTGGAGCGATGAAGTCATGTGCAAATCCTAGGTTCTCATAGAGTAATTTGTTTGTCTCTATAGCCGAGCTGCACGTAAAGTATGGCTCCCAGTCTAGGGTGCGTATGTATGGTTTCAGTTCATCCCACTGAGCATGTCTGTAACCCCTGAGTAATACTTTGTTGGCGTTTATTGTCGAACTCATGCTAGTGCAAATATTAAATGTACCGAATACTACTCTGTGGTCGCTGCCAGGAAACTCTTTACCTACTCGAAGGGTAGTGGGGATGATACCATTAGTGAAAACTAGATCTAAAATCTTAGATAGCCTGGTAGGATACTGTACGTGTTGCTGCCATCCTTTTGTTTCTATTATGTTGAAAAATTCATTCTACCGCTGTCAGCCACGTCTCATAAACCGTTAATGCCAAGCTCTCGCTACGCTCGGGCCCACGCTGTCGCTTGAAGATTTCAGAAACGCTTTGTTATAACGGACGAAAAAACCAAAAGACCAATTGGCCACTCGAGAATTCTTTATTGATACACCAACACACAAAAATAATAATTGAACTAAGGTCTGTGAACAAATATCACAATAATATATCACAAGATTACTTCTGACGATGTTTTACTCTTCTTTCTGAACAGCGAACGATGAGACGATGACTGTCGTATTGATGCCTCCGCGAAAATTGGGGAAGTTGATTTTAAGCAAACAACCAAGAATTGATCGTTCAATCTTCAACTCCACTGACACTCCCCGGCAAATAAGGGATCCAACCCTTTTTTCCTTCACGACCAATACACGTTGACTTGGATGCCATTGCGAGAACCTGGGTCACACGGACAGAGCTGAAATGGAAAACAAACAGAAAAGCCAACACACCACAAGCATACCCACAGCACAATCTCACACATCGCTGACGACCTGCGCCTCCAGACAGAGACCTCCTCTTCACATCTTGCAACACAATCGCCACTTGCTAGAACGACTCTTGCAGAATGCAACGTGACCATAGCACCAACTCATGATACTCTTCGCACATCCTCTTATCTATTCACTACCAATTACCACTGCGATCGCATGTCACTCATTCTGCCTCAGTTCTAGTAGCGGTGACGCATGCGAGCCTCAGTCGTTTACACTCTTTCTCCCCGGCGTGTCGGACCGCAGCTAACAATTATCTCCGTGTGCATTTCATTCTCAGCAATAGCATAGCCTCCCCGGCGTATACGACCCATCTGCTGTCCTTAACATCAATCGATTCATCCATGGATGTAGAAGACTCGAAACAACTTCAGAAGTAATCACGACGAAAATTTTAAAAAATACGCAATAACAACAAGATACGAAAACAACAAGTAAACACAATGAATCCAAAAAGCACCAATTGATATGACACACCACACGTATATACAAATAGTAAAAACAAAAACTCGCGGATCACATCTTGATGGAATTCCTTTGAAGAATCGCAGGACTTACACCAGTACGCCTACAACCCTTCTCACGTTGACGATTTTAAGTTGTGGAATGTCCGGACACACACAAGATTAACCAACAATTACGATAATTGGAACTCACACAACTATTTAACACAAACATATGTACAATTACTACATCAAATGTTGTGGATTCCGGCATGACAAACTACCCTTGAAGAACTGTAGGACTTACAGCAGTACGCCTACAACCCTTCTCACGTTGATGATCCAAGTGGAAGTCGTCCGGACACAAACAGAATTACCAACAGCTAGATGACAGATGATATCAATTCAGTATATGCAATATGAACATATGTACAAAATCACACACCAAGCACAGTGGACCGCTCATTGATGCGCTACCCTTTGGAGAATTGTAGGACTTACAGCAGTACGCCTACAACCCTTCTCAGGTTGACGCTCTAGGTTGGAAAATCGTCGCAGAGTTCATTTGCTGACTTCCCTCTATCATCTATATCCTCAAATCTCAACGGCAACACGCCCATGTCATTGTATCGTAGAATATAGATGACCAACAAACACACAACATATCTCATCAACCAAGTGTAGAAACAGAGTAATTTACACCAAAGATAATAACATTCAAATAGTAACTTGAAACTAGAAATGCCTTTATTCGTGCAAGTCAATTTAACAATTACTCTCTCGTTTACACTTGGCTTATCCTCACTAAACTGACCATTGATATTCGTCCTTTCAAACGAACGTATACTAGCATAGTCATTGCACAAGATACTTGAGTTGATGGGCGTCTTTTTCATTGTGGATGACAGCACCAACGACGACTGATTGATATCAGTTGATGAACTTAGCAGTGGATCAAAAGCTGTTGTTGCTCGACTTTCAGAAATTTGTCTACCTGCAAGACCACCACCACTGCTGTCTTTTGCTATCAGCTCCGCTTTAGGACTAGCATCTGATGATAGGTGGGCTTCACTCTGATCAATCACACTGACGGTCTCACAAGTATGCATGCCTTCTGCAACTGCATCTGCATTTATATCTAGTTCAAGTTCAAGTTGTTCAGAACCTTTGATCAACTTGGCAGTAGTAGGCATATCCTTCATCTCATCATGATCAACCAAAGACAAATCTGCACTATCATGATCATTATCACAAATATTCAGTTTACCATCATCTATCTGGTCGACTTCATTAATTTCAAACTCTTTAATAACAGAAGTGGACAATTTTGGTTCCTCCTCACAAACCATTAAAGGTTTTATATCTTCACTGTGACTAGTTATACCTTGTAAACTTTTGGAGTCAGAACTGCACCCTGAAGCAGTAACTCTATTCTGTGACGCTCTATTCAACAATGGCTTACCAGTTGCAACTACAGACTTCTTGACCACACCGTTATCGTCACACAATTCGGAGTCAGGCCTGGAGTTTACATTTAGCTTATCACTGAACTTGCTCACTGGTTCACAGTTCCCCTTTGTATGCACTTCTTGCAAACGTGTGAAACACAACCGTGTTTGTCTTGCATCTTGCAACTTATCTGTTGAGCATGTACTACGAATCCTGTTACACACACTAGGTCTATATGCATTACTAGTTATCATGGAGCCTTCTCGATATCCACCTCTCTGAGGCCTATTCGTCATCAATGATTGCATTTTGCTCTCAGACTGCTCTATTCTAGGGGTGAGATGTAATAGACTGGCGAACTTGCTCATAGCTTGGTTGACACTAACCTTTACTAGTTTCAGGATATCATCAAACTTTGGCTCGATACCCTCATCCTCCATACGGGAGCTTATCTTCACCCACTTCCTTTGCAGTCGAGTAGGTAGACGTCTTGCTATTACTTCTAGGATGAAACTCGAGTTGAGGTCACTCATGCAATTCATTGAAATCATTGCATTCTTATAAATTAGCAAATTATCTAAAAACTCAGTGAGTGCCTGGTAGTCATCCTGTAATTGACCACCATTACCCTTAACAGCCTCGAATAATTTCCCTACAATCATCGAAGTTCTTCCAAACCTTTGACGTAGTATGCTCATAGCCGCGTAGTAGCCCTCTTTCGGCTTCATAAACTTACAATACTGTATAGCTCTTGCAGCATCTCCAGTGCAATACCTCATCAAATACATTAACTTCAATTCATCAGTTAATAAAAAACCACTCAACATGATCTCAAACTCCTTTACAAACTGTAATTAATCAGCTGGGTTTCCGTCGAAACACCGTGGTTCAAATTTAGGGAGTTTGATGTTCCTATTATCCCTGAACGGCGAAACAGTAACATCAACCATGTCATGCTTAACATCAGACACATCGTTACAAGTAACAGACAAGTCACCATGACTTACTTTCCTGTTTGCATCCAAGACACTCTGTCCCTTTCTTTGACCCAGGCATCGTTGAACTTTACCTAATTCCAAAAAAGTTCCAGATATTGCTTGTTCAAAGAGGACTTGACCGGCACCAGGAAAGATGAACGGTGACTATCCAAACTTTCACCAACTGTTTGAATCCGCGAGAATCTGTTTCTACCGTCAGAAACCGTCAGCCACGTCTCGTAAACCTTTAATGCCCAGCTCTTGCTCCGCTCGGGCTAACACTGTTCCTTGAAGTTTCTCGGAAACGCTTAATAATAACGGACGCGAAAACCAAAACACCGATTGGCCACTCGAGAATTCTTTATTGTTACACCAACATATAAATATAATGTTTTTACTACGGTCTGTGAACAAATATTACAATAATAAATCACAAGATTACTTCTGATGGTTGTCTCCTGACTTCTTTCTGAACAGCGACCGATGAGACGATGACTGTCGTATTGATGCCTCCGCGAAAATTGGGGAAGTTGGTTTTGAGCAAACAACCATGAATTGATCGTTGAATCTTCAACTCCATTGACAGCATGACCTTTTTATTCGTAAAATACCATGCCAACCACGCAACAGCCTTCAATAATTTGTTCCACGCATTTGGTGTGCGTGTGGTTATCTTCTGGGTGACCGGAGTAGATCGATGACTCACCCTCTTAGCCACGTCTCGTAAACCGTTAGTGCCCAGCTCTTGCTACGCTCGGGCTCACGCTGTTCCTTGAAGTTTGTCAGAAACGCTTAGTAATAACGGACGAAAAAACAAAAACACCAATTGTTGACTCGAGTATTCTTTATTGTTACACCAACATATAAATGACGTTTGACTAAGGTCAGTGAACAAATATCACAATAATAAATCACAAGATTACTTCTGACGATGTTTTACTCTTCTTTCTGAACAGCGAACGATGAGACGATGACTGTCGTATTGATGCCTCCGCGAAAATTGGGGAAGTTGGTTTTGAGCAAACAAACATGAATTGACCGTTCAATCTTCAGCTACATTGACACTCCCCGCCAAAACACGGATCCATCCTCTTTTTCCATCACGACCAATACACGTTGACTTGGATGCCATTGCGAGAACCTGGGTCACATGGACAGAGCTGAAATGGAAAACAAACAGAAAAGCCAACACACCACAGGCATACCCACAACATAATCTCACATATCAATGACGACCTGCGCCTTCCAGTTAAAGGCATCCCCTTGCAACACAATCGCCACTTGCTAGAATGACTCTTGCAGAATGCAACGTGACCATAGCAGCACCTCACGATACTCTACGAACATCTTATTATCTACCCATTACCAATCACCACTGCAATCGCTTGTCATTCATTCTGCCTCAGTTCTAGTAACGGTGACGTATGCAAGCCTCAGTCGTCTACACTCCCGCTCCCCGGCCTGTGGGATCACAGCTTACAATTATCTCTGTATGCATTTCATTCTCAGCAACAGCCTCCCTGGCGTATACGACCCATCTGCTGTCTCTAACATCAATCAATTCATTCATGAACGCAGAAGACTGAAAACAACTTCAAAAGTAATCACGATGAAAATTTTAACAAAATTATGCAATAACAAGAAGGTACGAAAACAACAAGTAAACACAATGAATCCAAAAACACCAATTGATATGACACACCACACGTATTTACAAACAGTACACACAAACCCGCAGATCACATCTTGATGGAATTCCTTTGAAGAATCCCAGGACTTACACCAGTACTCCTACAACCCTTCTCAGGTTGACGATTGTAATTTGTGTAATGTCCGGACACACACAAGATTAACCAACAATTGCAATAATTGGAACTCACACAAGTATTTAACACAAACATATGTACAATCAACACATCAAATGTGGTGGATTCTGGCACGACAAACTACCCTTGAAGAACTGTAGGACTTACAGCAGTACGCCTACAACCCTTCTCAGGTTGATGATCCAAGTGGAAGTCGTCCGGACACAAACAGAATTACCAACAGCTAGATGACAGATGATATCAATTCAGTATATACAATATGAACATATGTACAAAATCACACACCAAGCACATTGGACTGCTCATTGATGCGCTACCCTTTGAAGAATTGTAGGACTTACAGCAGTACACCTACAACCCCTCTCAGGTTGACGCCCTAGGTTGGAAAATCGTCTAGTGTTTCATCCTCCGACTCTGGACTCTCAGCACCTTCCAGTAGACACAGTTTTCTTATATCTCGCACCAACATTCCACAACTTGTTCTCACCTCAACCGTCCTCACCAATCCATCACCACTACAGATTAGCCTTACTACCACTCCCAAAGGCCACCTACCTGTGGCACATTTATCTGCTACTAATACTATGTCACCAACCTTTAAGTTTCGGCACAACTTTTTCCACTTGTCTCTGGTTTGCAGTGTTAGAACATACTCCTTTAACCATCTTTTCCAAAATATATCTTTCATGTGCCTGGCTTGTTTCCATCTTCTAATCGTAGGTATTCCTTCCCCGCTTGAGTCCTCTATGCCAGGGTTGCCTCTCAATAACAATAATTTATTTGGGGTTAACACATCAAAATCCTTGACGTCGTCCCTCACAGGTGATAACGGCCGGTCATTTAATATTCGTTCAGCTTCACAAAAAATGTCTCCAGCGTTTCGTCATTCAAACTCTGGTTTTTAATTATGGAGCTTAAAATACGCTTGATAATTCCTATAAGTCTTTCCCATAGCCCGCCTCTATGGCTGGCATGTGGTGGGTTGAAGTGCCACTCGATGTTCCTTTTCAGTAACTCTTCATGAACTCTCGTTTGGGTACCTTCGAAGTACTCTTTAAGCTCGGCGTGACAGCCAACAAAATTAGTCCCTCTGTCGCTGAACATCATCTTCGGTACACCCCGGCGATTTATAAATCTATGTAATGCTAGCACGAATGAATCAGTAGTTAGCGAATGAACCATCTCAATATGCACAGCTCTCATTTTCAAACAGGTGAATAAACAGCCATATCTTTTACATAGGGTTCTGCCTCTCTTCACTACAAAAGGTCCGAACAAATCCACCCCAACGTACTCAAATGGATAATTCCCTTCAGAAGCTTGCCACGCTGGGAGTGGTGCCATCATCTGCTGTACTGGACGAGCATTTCGGAGTTTACATTCCATGCACTTATCAATTATTTTACGGACAGCGATACCTCCCTTCACTATCCAGAACTTACATCGAATACTTGATAGTACTTGCGAAGTACCCAAATGACCTTCAAGAACATGGTAGTGTCTTATAATGAGATCAGTGACTGGATGGTAGCAAGGTAATAAAGCCGGATGACGGGTCTCATATGACGATTCTAACATTTGTAGACGTCCACCAACTCTAGCGATCCCTTCGGAAACTATCGGAGATAATCTATCTAACCGCACCTTGAAATCTGCGAAATCAGGACTATCCTCTTTGGCAATCTCACCCCACGCTTCCCACTGAGCAGCCTTCAAAATCGCTAACTCTGCATTTCTAATATCTTCGACTCTCAAAGGCCCCACATTCATATTTTCGTATCCCACAAGATGCATGACCTTTAAATACGTAACATATCGTGTCAACCACGCAACAGCTTTCAGTAATTTGTACCAAGAAGAAAAATATTTAAAAAGTGGATGTAAACCTGAATGTCTTTCTTGAGTAGATGTTAAACTGACACTTGTCTTCAACTCCAAGGCACACTCGTTTATCGGTGGTTCATCTTCTCTACGAGGCCACATACTATCAGCTCGTAGCAAGAACTCTGGACCTTTCCACCACTTATTTTTAACCACATTCATATCAATAACTCCTCGCGAGGCTAGATCAGCTGGATTTTTTCCAGACGGTACGTACCTCCACTGCTCAACAGTTGTTAGTTCACAAATTTGAGATACTCTGTTAGCTACAAAACATGCATATCTTGCTGACTCGTTGCGTATATAATATATCACAGACATCGAATCAGTCCAAAACGTTACGGGATACTTGGGATAATCCAACTCTTTACACACCGTTGTGAATAACTGCGCCACTAGCAAGGCTGCAGTAAGTTCTAATCTCGGAATCGAAACCGTCTTTAGAGGTGCAACTCTAGATTTACCCATCACTAGGCTAACATCTATATCATCCCTTGAGGTGGTTCTGATGTATACGGCTGCACCAAATCCAACCTCAGAGGCATCAGAAAAAACATGGAAGTCAATTATATCATGATTTCTCGACGGCTTAAGTGGACGTGAGACGGAATGTAGATTCAGCATTCTTAAACTGTTAACCCACCCCTTCCACTCTTCTCTCTGCCTCTCACTTAATGGGTCATCCCACTGTAACCCTTTCCTGCATGTCTCTTGAAATAACCTCCTAGCCGGAAGTAGATAAGGTGCTACTAATCCGAGTGGGTCAAACACGGACGACAACACAGAGAGCACACCTCTCCGAGTAACTGGCTTATCAATATCACCAACACCAAATCCAAAGGTATCAGAGTTCACATCCTATCGCATACCTAATATGCGTTCAACTGGTAGAGTACCTACAGGTTAATCTCGCACAGTAGGTGCTCTGTCTTCTGGAACTATATGCTTCAAAATGTCTGGGCTGTTCGAGACCCACTTAGTTAAACGGAAGCCAGCCTTAGCTAACACCTCAGTAATACTTGTTGCAAATCTAACTGCAGACTTATCATCATCGAAGGATGCTAAACAATCATCCACATAGAGGCAACAATCGATGACGTCCAGCAGATCACTAGAACTAAATGTGGACACTGCCTTTCGTAGAACGAAATTAGGACAAAATAGGGAGGACGTGGCACCATATACATGGACTGTCATCCTATATTCTGACACCTTATCACAAGGACCGTCATCAAACCACAAGAACCTTAGGTGATCTCTGTCGGTCTCTGACACCTTCACTTGTAGGAACATTTCCTCAATATCCGCAGCGACAGCAACTGTAAAGTTTCTGAATCTTAATAGCAGTCCCACTAATGAGCTCACACAATCTGGGCCACTATACAGATTATCATTTAAGGAGACTCCTTCATGTTTCGCGGAACAATCAAACACCACAAGGAGTTTACCTGGCTCCCTCGGGTTAAAGACGGGATGATGGGGCAAATACCACTTCCCTGGCTCACTCTGATCAACTAGTCTTTCAACGTAACCCTTTATTACATGTTTGTCGACGACATCGTTATATTTGGTCCACAGGCCTGCATCCGGTAGAGACTTCTTCTTCAAACCTATTAGTCTCTTGAGAGCAACTTCTCTATTACAAACCAACTATCTATCTTTATCTCCATGGTAGGCCAACGCTGAAACGCCCGTTTTCGTATTTACAACACTCCTCAACTATTTTAACTGGCTTTAAGTCTTCCACAGAACGACCCTTCTCTGGGACACCGCAGTCACAAAACTCCTTATCATACATATTTCTAATCATAGTCTCTAGTTTGTCCCCATTGGTCGCCTTACAATTCAACTTATTGCGCCTCATCTTTAAATAGCTGAAACACAACCGCTTCTGTTTTCCCATTTTTAACCCTCCTCCGGGAGACATAGCAATGAAGCGATTGTAATCACTCAATTGATGCGTGTTATGGCAAACAATACACTCATCCCTTCTGGTTGTGCCTTGAGTCTTCACTACGAAATCTTTCTCTTTATTCATCGGTTCCTTAGGTTCCACCTTAGAATGCAAAGTGCTGGCAAATTCGCCCGTCGCTTGAATGACACTGTCTTTCACCAGCCCCACAATATCATAGAATCCAGGATCTAAACCATCTTCCTCTAGCCGGGAGCTAACCTTCGTGGAATTCCTTTGTAGACGAACCGGTAATTTCTTGACAACTGTCTCAAGCACCGAATGTGAGGGCAACTCATCCATATTGTTAAGATAAACGAGAGTATTTCTATGTACCATTAAATTATCCAAGAATTCTGCGAGTTCCTGGGGGTTTTCTCTTAACTGTGCCCCATTACCTGTCACGGTCTCAAAAGTGCTACGGGACATCATAAATGGTCTTCCAAACCTTTGACGTAATATCCTCATGGCGTCTGTATATCTATCGTTTGGAGGCATGCACTTACAGCACTGTATAGCTCTTGAATCAACTGCAGTGCAGTAATTCATGAAATATATTGACTTCATTTCATCATTTATTGCAAGCCCACTCAACATGATTCCAAAGTCCTTTGCAAACTGTGGATATTCAGCTGGGTTTCCATCGAAACACCAAAGCTCATATTTAGGCAGTTTAAAATTCCTATTATCCCTAGACGGCGAAAAACTGACGTCAACCTTACCATACTTAACATCACACACATCATTACATGTTACAGGCAACTCAACATTACTTACTTTCCCACGTGCTTCCAAGACGCTTTGTCCCTTCGTTGACGCAGGCATCACTGAACTTGACCAAAAATTACAGAAAAGTTCCAGATAATACTTGTCCAAAGAAGACTTGCGCCGCACAGGGAAAGACGAACAGAAACTATCAGAAGCTGTCAGCCAACTCTCAGAGACTGTCAATGTCCAGATCTTACTACGCTGGACCTCACGCTGTCCCTGGAAGATTCTCAGAAACAATGTGTAATTACCAACGCGAAAGACCAGAACACAGATTGACGACTCGAGAATCCTTTATCCACACGCCAATATGTAACCAACAAAAGGGTTATTACACACAAGGTCTAAGAATAAATGTATTAACAACAACAATAAATCAGAATAATGCTTCTGACAATGTAGTTGAAGTTTGAACGATCAATTCATGGTAGTTTACCCAAACCCAACTCCTCCATATTTTTAACGGGAGTCATCAGTACGGAAGTCATCATCTCATCGTTCGCTGTTCGTTGGAAGGGAGAAAACCATCAGAAGTATTATCGTGATTTATTGTTATAACGTTAATTCTAAACCCTTTGTATAATAACCTTATTGTTGGTTTCTCTCTTCCAACGAAAAGCGAACGATGAGACGATGACTGGTGTATTGATGACTCTCGCGAAAATTATAGAGGAGTTGGGTTTGAGCAAACAACCATGAATTGATCGTTCAATCTTCAACTATATTGACAGCATACACTGAAGCATTGTAGCCTGAACATCACAAAATCCCTACAGATAACTTATGTGATAATAAATGCTTTAAAGATGTGAGCCATAAGTGCATGTTCCATATCCTTCATAGCCACAAGTAATTTATTACGGATTTCAGATTATCTCAGTGATCTGAAAACGAATAATTATTAAGACTGGTATAACTTATGTACCAGGTGTAGTAGTTGTAGGATACAGCTGCTACCTACTAGTTGACAGAAGGTTGATACTAGATTTAAGTAGTGTGACATTTTAGAAGGACCATCTATACTATTTTTCACGACCCAGGGTGCTGTTCCCTCGCCGTTTCCCTTTTCCTTCTTCTTACATGACTTACCTCTCTCAGACGAAATCAACTTCGTCAAATATGCAGATGACCTGACTGTTTCGCTTCCCGTTAGGTCTCAGTCAGACTGCTTCAAATTAAATAGCTTCCTGTCGGACATCAGTCAGTGGTCTCATTTATCGCATGATCTCTTCCATGCGTTATGGAATATTTCAGTCACCAAAGATGATAACGGAAGTGTTTAATATCCTCAAAACACACATCTATCTTATGTCTGTGGGCTATTTCTCTTTCAGATGCCCGATTCTCATAGAATAACCGGATGACAACAGTTATTGCCTGCAGTCAATTTACAACCTTAAGATCTATAACAACTCGCAAAAACAAAGCCCCAAGGCTTTAAAAAGCAAACAATAGTCCTTCTATGCGAAATTTCTTAAAAATGATGCTTTTTTCATTGATAATTCGTCTGGCTTTCAAGACAATTTAAAGCATTACTACGAGCACAATGCCGCAAAATATTAATTTTTCGCCTATAGAAGCCTAAAACTAGCGAAATATAATCTATTTTTTCAAAACTCAGCGATTATAACGCCTCTTTAGGCGTGAACCCGATAACCCGTACACTGCGCAAAAATACATAGTGGGGGCGTTTAGCCTCACCGAAAGTTTTGTTAGCCTGTATGCTTTCGATGGATTACAAATACTTAGGAAAAAACAAAGCTTGAATTCATTCCCCTTATAATAATATTATAATAATAATGTATATTCTCATATAAACATATAAATTTACATGAAAATGCATGCCATTTTTACAGGCACGATCAAGTATGATATAGTCTCAAATCGTAGATTGCCTACAAGTTAATAATGTTTCAACAGTTAAATATTTGATATATATATAAATACACATTGTCAGAACTAGGCTGTATAGTTATTGAATTGTACAATTGTCCTCCAGGTTGAGCGGGAAAATCGACTTCGTTTCGTTTTCATCCCGTGGTTGTAGGCATACGATAACCAACCAATATTGAGGTAAGTACAACGTTTACAAGGGATTTAAAGCTGTTTTAGAAAATTAAAAGTGCTGAGGTGAGTCATTAAATTGTAATGAAATAGGTAAGTGCAAGTATCATTAATAAATGCATTAAAAAAAGAAAACTCCCTAGGCTGACAACGTTCATTTGCAATGTATAATGCTACACGTATATCTCGTACTATCATGATGTCCACTTTTGGTTTTAATACATTTTTCCTCAGTTGTGCCAGTTGTTTCTGTTTTATGACTTTTTGTGCATTTAGTGTACAACCGTACCCTTCAGAGAGTAGGAATATAATAAGTCATAAAGAGCTGTAAAATGTTAGGTTTAATGGGATATAATGAGGATCAAGTAAAGACGTTATTGGAAAATGAATGAGATAAGACATTGTGAAGTGATATTTAAAGATCAGTCAATGGACAGGAAGTTAGTTTATAAGATGCCCCATAAATCTGTGCAGATCCCGCGTGGTCGCGTCTCAACAATAGGCTGAGCGAATGGTATATTTAAAGGTAGAAGCATGATCTGTCAAGGCGTTCATCATTATTATATAACTTTGCTGTTTATGGCATCGAATCTTATTCTTCATTTACATCCGCATTGGGTATTAATTTAAAATAAGTGATGGGTTTTTTAATTTTGTCAGCATTTTCATCATAACTAACACTAGAAGTCAATTGTACTCAGTGCAGACTTATATCAACAGTTGATATTTTCGAATAAACTGGTGTTTACAGGATATGCAAGCCATTTTTCCTGGATGGATTACAATCATGAAGTATTATAAATTAATACTTTTTCATTGGCATAAACGTATATTAAACAACCGTAATCCAAGATGCGTCGTGGGAGAAGGTAATGCGTAATTCGCGAGGCAGTCATAGGATATGGGACCAGTAATGTTTGCAAATCATTTGTCACTGTGAGCGGTCAAATATCTACATTCTTTATTGTAATTCAAATATTCATGTACAAGCTAAAATGGTGAGAGAAAAAAGAAGACAAACAACAGCAACGAAAATGAAAGAAAGTGGAGTCCTCAAGGGGTGAAGTATATATTTCTTCCTGTTTATGCAGGAACATACCAATTGTACAGGCATGGATAAGTTATTATATAAATTACACATAATTTGATGTATGATGAATTTACAGTTTGGTTGTTCTTTCTGACATTAGAGTCAGTCGGAACAGTCTGTTATAAAGTCTATTTGTGTATCACATAAAGAGATATAGAAATATTGTCTTCGCAATAACACAAAACCCAGACATCAGATGAATATAATGCAGACATCTGGGAAAATGAAGCTGGAAGTCAATCCTCCTATATAACCTTGTTTTTTATTTCTGTAATTTATGTAACAGAAATCAGCCATTTTTACAGGCATGAACATATGTACACTTATGAAAACTTATAGAATATATAATATGATTTGTTAATTTAGAAATAAGTTGAATACTGGTAAATGTGAGAGAAACATTTAAAATGAAATGTACAAATAAGGAAATAGATATAGCGTCAAATCTAAACTGTGATTGAATAAAAAAAATACATGTCAATTTCACGCGGGAATCATAAATGATTGCGTTAGTTGAGGAAGGTAAGTGGCATTTCTGTACAGGTGCTGACGTATTACTTAAGAGATGCACAATAAACAATAATTATCAGTAAATCATTCAGAAAGAGTTTTAAAGTCTATCAGATGGTGAGCAACTAGAAGAAATGTACATGTTTGTAACAAAGTTGTGTTTCTATTTGGGGAGATGTTTTGGACGACATTTGACAGTAATACATTCAATGAAGTCACTTGAGAATGAGAAACAGGCATTATTAGAAACAGACCATTTCCAATGTCCAATATCGTTTTTACGAGCTAGTATAAACCAATTTGATTTCTTTGTGCTCGCTTCCTGATTGTAAGGTATAGGTTCCTGATCTTCGGCAAACTTCTGCGTGGTTCGTCCCGCCACTCGACTGTCGTAGCTTTGGTTGACCCCAAAGGGAGTAGTGCTGGGTTTAATTTTATGTGCTGTCAGCAACGTCTCGTAAACCGTGAATGCCCAGCTGTTCCTACACTGGGACTCACGCTGTTACTCGAAGCTTCTCAGAAACGCTGAGTTTAAAACGCACACATAAACCAAAACACCAATTGGCGACTCGAAAATTACTTAGTGTAACACCAACATATAGCCAAATTTAAAATTAAGCTTTAAAACTAAGGATTCTGACGGTTGTCTACTGACTTATTTCTGAACAGCAACCGATGAGACGATGACTGGTGTATTGATGCCTCCGCGAAAATATGGGGAAGTTGGGTTTGAGCAAACAAACATGAATTGATCGTTCAATCTTCAACTACATTGACACTCCCCGCCAAAATACGGATCCATCCTTTTTTCCATCACGACCAATACACGTTGACTTGGATGCCATTGCGAGAACCTGGGTGACATGGACAGAGCTGAAATGGAAAACAAACAGAAAAGCCAACACACCACAGGCATATCCACAGCACAATCTCACATATCAATGACGACCTGCGCCTTCCAGTTAAAGGCATCCTCTTGCAACACAATCGCCACTTGCTAGAATGATTCTTGCAGAATCCCACGTGACCATAGCAGCACCTCACGATACTCTACGCACATCCTCTTATCTACTCACAATCAAATATCACCGCAATCGCTTATCACTCATTCTGCCTCAAACACAAACAGAATTACCAACAGATAGACGACAGATGATACCAAATCAGTATATACAACATGAACATATGTACAAAATCACACACCAAGCACATTGGACTGCTCATTGATGCGCTACCCTTTGAAGAATTGTAGGACTTACAGCAGTACACCTACAACCCTTCTCAGGTTGACGCCCTAGGTGGGAAAATCGTCGCAGAGTTCATTTGCTGACTTCCCTCTATCATCTATATCCTCAAATCTCAACGGTAACACGCTCACGTCATTGTATCGTAGAATATAGATGACAAACAAACACACGACGTATCTGGTCAACCAAGCGTAGGCACAGAGTAATTTACACCAAAGATAATATAATAAGGTACATTTTTTCCTAGCTATGTAGGGTACACCAATTGTATAGGCATGCATAAATGTTGTTTTAATAATAATATGTTCCTTCCTGTTTATGCAGGAAAATACCTATTCTATAGGCATGGATAAGTTGTTATATAAATTGCACGTATTTTGATGTATAATGGATTTACAGTTTCGTTGTTCTTTCTGACATTAGAGTCAGTCGGAACAGTCTGTTATAAAGTCTGTTTGTGTAGCACATAAAGAGATATAGAAATATTGTCTTCGCATTAACACAAAACCCAGACATCAGATGAATATAATACAGATATCTGGGAAAAATAAAGCTTGAAGTCAATTCTCCCATATAACTTTGTTGTGAACAGCACCCTTGGCTTAAAGTTTATTGATGTATTATGTTGAGATCAGTGAAATATTTATTCCATTTTTTCAGCAGTCTTATCGTAGTTTTATAACAGGAAAGAAATTTGATCGTGGACGCGAAAACTAGATAAGGTCATGTTGGGTTGTTTTACTGCATCAAATGGTGCCGAGGTCGATTCCAGAATTCTCCATTTGCTCCATTTGTGTCTGCATGGCGGACTGTATTCGTAAGTTGAGTAAAATGTTGAAAACTGTTTGAAAACCAGTTGCTTCTTCATTTCAGATCATGAATACTCATTTACAGCATGTTCGCCAGCGTCTTCAAATGGTAGAATTGGATCGTTCATGGAATTTGAGTGGTTATGAGATAGACGGTTTGGAATTAATCCTCATTTCAGTTTAGATGCAGGGTTGTTCGACCTCGACCAGAAGATGAATAGGAGCAGCAAAATACCAGAAAGAGAAAGTATGTGAACATGAAAAGGAAAAAATAATGTTCACATATATAAATGTCAATTGATATTATACTTAAGTAAATACTTTCTATATTTTAGTTGTGTTTTCACGTATTTATGCGAAGTCTTAGAGTTTATTTAGTGTCATAATGTGTATTAATGAGTCTGAGCGTTTTAGTGTTCTAATGACTGATGCGTTTTAGAAATAAGTGATGGGTTCTGGTAGGGATAGTCATTCAGATAAAAGCTATATAGCAAGCGTTTGAAGGTTACAATAGAGTGACAGGTCCTATTTCTAAGGGTAAACTAATCCTGTATGTTCCGTACTAAGTCTTTATGCATCCATGCTGCTAGTTTATTTATAGTTTTAAAATTGCTAAGGGTGTTGAAGTGCGTCTTTTAGGTGCTGTAGTAGATTAGTAGTTGATTCGTTCTAGGAGTAAATAGTTTATTAATATAATCAGTAGAGTGAAACAGTCTGTATAGAGAGCGTTTGAAGCTTGTAACCGAAGAGCAAGTTCTGACATCTAGGGGTAGGCTATTCCATATTTTAGAATACATGACTGTGAAGAAGTTTTCACGGAGTGTTGACTTAAAAGAATGAGTTGTCACTGTGGAAGTTTGGTTACGCAGATCGTAAGAACCTTCCTGTGCGAATTGTATGTCCCTGTTACCTGAGAATGATATTTTGTGAAGGACCTTAAAGAAGAATATTAGGTTTATAATAAGTCGCCTTGTCCAAAGTGGGTCGAGTTTTAGGATCATGCACCGTGAGATGTAGTCTTTCTTACAATCGTAGCCAAGTAGTTTTGAGGTAAAATATCGTTGGATACTTTCCATCCTTAGCTTGTCACGTGTGCGAGTGCTGCTTATAATAAATGGACAGTATTCTAGTAGTGGTCTGACACATGTTTTGTACAGAATTAGCTTGGCTTCATTGTCGTGAAAGTTCCTGAGTATGCATCCTAAGAGCATCCTCGATTTTCTAGTCTGTGATGCTACTTGCTCTGAGAATGTCAAGTCACTAGAGTACCTCAGGCCTAGGTCAACGACACTTCGGAGTCTGGTTAGGTTAGCAGATTGGAGCGTTAATTTCAGGTCAATTGAGGGTGCACCGAAGCAGATCCAGCCACATTTGTTCAGATTAAATTGGAGATTCCATAGGGACGACCAAGCAGCCATTTTATCTAATTCCTTCTGTACTACATTCTCGAAGTTCCCTAAGTCATCACGTTGGAATGTATAAGCTACTTTTAGGTCATCTGCAAAGATGAATGGTTTCCCGTGCGTGAAGCAAGCGCATATGTCATTGATGTATAGTGTAAATAGGAGGGGTCCAATGACACTACCTTGTACTACACCAGAAGTGATAGGGCTAGGTTTGGAGGTTGCAGACCCGAGTTTAACTATTTGGGACCTATTGTTAAGGAATGATTTAAGCCATCCTAATAATGGGTCACGTATTCCTAAGGAGTTCAGTTTATTTGTTAGCAGTAAATGGTCAACACGGTCAAATGCCTTAGAAATGTCAAAGTAGATGACAAGTACTAGTTGCCGTCTGTCACGACTGCTGGTTACAAAATTGAAGAAGTCTAGGTGACATGTTAAACATGATCTGGATTTCAGGAATCCATGTTGGTTCGGACTTATGATATTGCAGCTAAGCATATGTTTGATTAAGTTATCTTTGACTAGTCTCTCCATGATTCTAGATGCTATAGGTGTGATATTGATTGGCCGGTAGTTACTGACTTCAGTTTTCGAGCCAGATTTGTGTTTAGGCATAATGAATGTTGTCTTCCATATGTCAGGGTAAGTTTGGGTTTCTAGGGACATTGTGAATATTTTAAGCAGCAGTAGAGGAATGTCAGGGCCACCATATTTATAGAAGTAAGATGATATACCGTCGGTACCGAAACCTTTTGAACTTTTGAGGGTTCTTATAGTTTGGTTAATGTTAGCGTAAGTGAATTGAACAGTGCTAATTTGGTTTGGTGTGAGTGGAGATGGAGTTTGTGCCTATTAGTAATAGGGTGTATATCGAGTAGCTGGACTGAGGGCTTAAGGTAGTTACCTGCAAACGTTTTGTTGAATAGTTCACATATGTCTGCAGAGTTAGTGCATAGCCTACCTTTGTCTATGAGGAGAGAAATGCTGTGATTTTTGCGATTCATTCGCTTCCTTAAGATTTCTGTGAGTGCATACACTCTAGCAGGACTGGCTACTGCGATGCGTTCTTCCTTTCTCATACGGAAATCTCGAGCTTGTGAGATGGAGCTAAGGGTGTTAAGTATTAGACCTAGAGTGCCAAAGTCGTGGTGTTTGAAGTAACTTGTTGAGAGTTTCTTCAGTTTCTACGATCCTTTGGTTTTATGAATGACTTTCTGTGTGGGGAAACCTTTAGTGTTTGGAGTGGAATGACAGCATCTAAGCATGTGTTTGAGTTATGGTAGAAGATGGTTAGGGCTCTCGATAGGTCATCAGTAGTGAAGTATTCATCCCATTTGGAGGATCTTAGCATTGATTCTACTAAGGCCCAGTTTGCCTTACTATAGTTCCTATATATTACTTGTTGTGAAGTGGAGGTATGAGATGCATTGCTACTCAGCGGAATTGGCAGTGCACACATCACTGTTTTGTGGTCGCTCCCTGGAAACTCAGAACCTACTAGCGTTGAAAGGGGGCTTATATTGTGGCAGAAGATTAAGTCTAGTACGTTATTACCTCTTGTGGGAGTAGTGACAGTTTGTTTCCAGCCAAGTATATCCAGTGTGTCTAAGAACTTATCAAATTTAGTTGGGCCTGTGGGTATATCCCAGTTGATTTCAGGTAAGTTAAAGTCCCCACATAGGATCTTATGATCGTATTGTAAGTCGGATAATTGCTCCAGAGTATTAATAAGTTGGGTCTCGTAATTACTAAAGGTGCCAGGTGCTCTGTAGGTGCATCCAATTAATGCTGTTACGTTATTTAAGTGTACATTAACCCATAGAGTCTCAGGCATGTTAAGTGTACTACTTTCTAGCTGTGATACAGTAAGTGCATTCAGAAAGTACATGAGACAACCCCCTCCCTTACCACCTTCCCTGTCACACCGAAAGTGTGTGTAGTTATCTAAGCTTATTTCTTCATCCAGGATGTCCGAATGACACCAAGATTCAGTGATGACAATTACAGGGGGTTTGTATATTACTGTGAGTGCTCTGAGCATCGGCAATTTATTTAGAACAGATCTAGCATTTATGAGGATTACGTAAAGATGAGAGTTGAAGTAGCATTTGAAGTATTTAAGTTCGTTAGTCAGCCCCGAATATGGTTCAGCACCCAGTAGTTCTGCTGGACATGACGATCCTATGTTAAGAGGAGTTCCAGCATCATGCTCACCTATGTCTATCGAGTTGGTGTGTGCTGTTTTCGGTGAAGAATTAGGAGTTGGAGTACTGGATTTGCTATAGACTAAGGAATTTTTATTTTTAGTTAGGTTACAGAAGTGGGTAGGGTTCTTTATTTGACCTATACTTGTGCAAGTGTCAAGTGTGCCTAATGGATACGGGTGCACTAGACCGTTCCTGTTTTCATGCAAGGAGGGAGCCAGCTCTAGTGGTTTAGGAGTGTTAACATCCCTACCAGCTGTTTTTTCAACGCTGACAGGGACGCGGGGGATAAAAAATGATTGGATCCTTGTGATGACCATGGCTTATTATTCCACCTATTGTTTGATGCTAGTTGTGTCCTTGTGTGGGTTTCGTGTGTACTGCATTGTGGGTTAGTTCCCAGCAGACTTGTACCATATATCCGGTCGAAATTTGTTTGTGTGCCATACTCTGAAGACCCTGAGTTGTTGATAGCCGAGTTCTGACTATTACCACTTGTACTATTGAGGGTGACATTGTTGTGACATTGGATATCAGTGTGTGCCATGGTGCGATTTAGCACGTTGTGGGTGCTAATACTATTGACCGTGGGAGTGTGGGTTTATTTAAGCTGCCACTGTTTTTGTTGGTATGATTTAGGGGCATATTTTCCTTACCTTTAGCAATGAAGTTATGGCTAGGAGAGGACAAAGTCGAATTTCGGGGGGTTTTGACTTTTTTTCTGGGGTTATTTAGTGGCATTTTAGATTCTGCGGTGATGGGTGGTATGGTTTTGTTATTTATTTGGTTACAGTCTAGTGGCCTTTCGGCTGGTGTTGCACTCTGATGGGATATTTCTGTGTGTTTTGAGAGGGGTGATGCGGTGGGGTCTACTGTATCTTTCACAGGGTTGGGAATAATGGCTGCTTGCAATGTCCTATTACCTATTTCACAATTAGTCTTAGCGAGATAGTTGTATGCGCGCCTTTCTATGACTGTTTTGTCCACCCCGACCTTTATATGTTTGTAGTTTCTGGCTTGCGATAGGGTGTGTTGGGAGTGGATGAATTTTCTGGTCTCTGCCGGTGTTTCGAACTGAAAACGAATAGGACAACACTTTTCATGTTGACTCTTCTTCAGCCTATAGCACTTAGTCTTGGAGTTAGGCATTTTCGCTTCACTAAGTAAGATGCGCTGTACCTTTTTTAGTGCCTCATTGTCCGGAACGTTGTAGACAATAGCACTCAGTTTTGCGTCGAGTCGTTTTGTTACTTCTGTGGTAACAAAGTTAATGAGGTTATCTACCTTAGTTACCGATTCTGTGTCAAGCTTGTTAAGGTTTACAGTTTTCATGAGGATAGTTAGAGGTGTCAGTTCACAGACCTGCGATCTGATATCGCTGATCTGATCTGATAATTTGGATATCTCGGTATTGGTTTCGATGTTTCCAGCATTTACTGACTTACTGTTTTTTATTTCCCTTAACTCAGCCTTAAGTTCACCTATAGACAACTTTAGAAGTTCTATTTCTGAAGATAGTACTGAAAAAGAGCTTGATGGCTGGAGTTTTTCGATAAGCACATAAGGTGAAGGGAGGGGTTCTGTATGAGCAGAGGGTACTGAATTTTTAGGAGTAGTGCTAATACTAGCTGTCAGTACAGTTTTATCCTCAGTTCCAGCTCGACGCTTACGGCATACAAGTGAGTTATGTGACTCATTATAGCCGTTTGTAGGGGGTGTGTTGCTTGATGTAGCAATCAAGGACGTTATATTAGACACCAGTTTTACAGGGGAATGGGTTCGTCGCTTTTTACTTTGATTAACCATAACTATTAGAAATAACAGTTAGTGGTTACAAGTATGGAAGTGGTATAGTACTTGTGCAAGTTTAACAACAAGATAAATTTTATGTAACGAATCACGTAAAAATGTAACGCAAACGTTGAACGTACCGCGATACCGCCAAAGCCAAATTTATATATGTATATATTCTGTGAAAGTAACTATGATAACTTTTGTACACTAACTAACTAGTACTGTTATGCTAACTTTTATATTATGTGTGAACTAATATTATCGTCCTGTGTAGAAATGTTTATCATGTACTTTCAGTCATATAAACATTCACAATTGTAGTTTGTTGTAATTTATACGTTTAATGGACTTAAAATATCTGTTGGGTGAAAATGCGAGTGCAGGAGTCCTACGCGGAAGTGCGTTGGCATCTCTGAACAGTCTGGAAACTGAGAAGATGAACACTGGAAGTGTGTCTGCATCACACACACCAGCTGGTAGTCTATTCCAAATGACTGAAAACTAATCTAAGAAGTTGTACAGCACGTAAGTCTGATAATGCTCTATAGCAACTAGGTTCATTGGTAATAATAATTTGCTTTATTCCAAAATGGTGCTTATGATACAGATTGCCATGATTTGTCAGATTGTAACTGATGACAGTGGTAGATCTGGTTTGTGGCCTGGAGGAGTCCAAGAACAGATCGGTTAGCTTGTAGTAGAAAATAAGGTCTAGCTTGAGACGTCTTTTCTAGAGTGGTTCTAAACTCATTCTGTCGCAACGCCTAGAGTGGTTGAGACTACATTATAGACCAAGAGTTTACGAGGTAAACTGCTGCTGAATCCTGTCTAATTTAAGCTGGTCATTTTTGTGCAGTCCTCTAAGAATGAACAAACAGCATTCGAAAATAAATTAGACGTTACCCCGTATAATAAAACCCCAGTTTCACAGAAAAGAAATTGTGAATTATGCATCCAAGGAGCCTACGTGTTTTCAGTCTAGCATAATCAGCTTGTTCAGAGAAGGTTAAATAATTAGGGCAGCTGATACCGAGACCTGCTACTGAGTTGACCTTGGCCAGTCCTCACCCATTTACTTCAAGAGTTAGGTGAAGGTTATTGTTACCGGCGCAAATGCAGCCGCATTTGTCAATGCTGAGCTTCAGACAATATTCAGCACACCACGTTGCCTAACTACTCAATTCAAGGCGTATTTAAATTGCCATGACTGTGGCAAGAGTAAACGGCTTTGAGGCCGTCAGCATATAGGAATGGTTTGCTCGAGGTGAAGCAGTTACAAATGCTGTTGATGCAGACTGTAAATAAAAGTGGTCCTAGGACACCACAAATCACATCTCCAAGTATGATCTGTCTAGGACGAGACAATACAGATCCGACTTTGGTTATTTGCACTCTGTCGCTCAGAAATGACTTCAAACAATTAATTAATGAACTGCAAGTGTGACATGAGTACAGCTTCTCAAAGAGGATACTGTGAGATACCATGTCAAACGCCACTTAGGCGACAGCTAAGAATAGACACCAACTATCGATGACCTTGAAATAGCCAATCAGATTCTTCTAGGTGAAAAGTAGTACTTAATTCACAAAGTGTATCTACGATATATCTGTGATTAAAACGAGTCGTATAGGGTTTATCTCGAATATGCTGGTTCTCTCGCATTCTCTTAGAAGTGGTAATAGACATATCAAACCACTGTATTCCCTACTTCTCCAGCTGTAGCAGATACTGGTTACATATATGCAATATATTACTAGGGGAGAGCAGAAAGTGTCTAAAAATCACCAGTTATGTACGACTTATCAACTTATACAAACTTCCTCATATAGAGCGGTTGCACCCGAGTGTATTACCGTCAATGGCCCTGCAATACTTTTGCATAGTCATTTTCCCTCCACATATGCATGTTTTGGTCTTCTCTATCACAGAGAAGTCAAAAACCAAATGTAGGGGACATTTCCAATGAGGATCATGACTAGCAACCATTTATAATGCTAAGGTATCTGATTGGTCAAACAAAGGTCATTTAACTTTGGTGTCCATTGTTTACTCTTGCCGCCCTAGATATATGGAAGTAGAGAATGATGACTAGTTTACGTGCTTCGCGACTACTAGTGTTGTAGTTGAACAAGTCAAAGTGGCAAGTAACGCAGGCCTATTTTTGAGAAGTCCGCGTTGATACCTAGTAAAAAAATTTTGCAGAAGTAGACAGTCTGACAATCGACCCTTGACAACTTCCTCCATGATTCGCGAGTTAACCGGGGTTACATCTACAAGTCTATAATTGCGAATGCTAGCCCTATCACTAGATTCGTAGTGTGGAATTATAAGGCCAGTCCCCCACTCATTAAGGTAAGTGCTACTGTTAGTCCACAGATATTGAGAAGAACTTAAGAAGTAGGGGAGTAATGTCACACCTACTGGCCGTAAAAATTATTGGGGCGGGGTTATCTAGTTCAGTGCCAGTTGAAGGTACGGGACTCTTAGCGGTTTTTCCTAACAATTATCTGGTGAACACTATACCCTGAGAGACGAGCTGGTAAGAGGTGCATTTTCGACGAGGGTGTGCGTTTCTGAATTGAAGTTCACGAAGCACTCACTGAAATGTTCAAAGATGGTGGCGGGTTTGTTGTAGATTACTTTGTCGCCAAGTAAGTAGGGAATGTCCTTCGTCGACGGCGTTGGTTTTTAAGAAGTGTTGTGAGCTTATAAACTTTGGAGGTACATTTGAGTGCACTTAACTCTTCGGCGAGGTCATTTTGAGAGCGTAGGCGCTTGACAGATTCAAGTGACTCGTGGATTGAGTGAAGCAATGATGCATCCTCGGTAGAATAGCACTGTTTCGACAACTTCCTTAACTTACTGAGGCATGCCTTTGGAATATATTCAGCATTGAGTTTGCTTAGTTTTACTGTTTTCTTGGGAGTAACAGTATCTGGGCACAGGTGCAATTTCCTTTAAAATAGGGATACTACAGCTTCCAAGTAGTCATTGGTAAAATGGCCATCGAATTCAGAGCGTTAAATGAGTTCTCGTACTGATGTGACAACAAAAGACAAGGGCCAGGTGACAGATCGTTTATTTGGTAAATTAACAGAAATTTATAAATTTTTATGTACGTTATTATAGATTATTGTTAGTTAACAAACACGGTCACTTGACTGATGTTTTCTCGCTGAACGTTAATCTTTCATCTGTTTGTGGCCGCTCCTTGAAGTTCAGATTATCTATCTGCGAGTTTTATCCGCCTACGCAAAGTCTGCTGTGATTGTTTGTTTGATCAGTCTTTGCTCTTTTTCTCTTACGACATTGACGTATACAATGACGTAAATTACTGTCTGCCAATTCGGCTAGCAGCCAGCTCTCATCACACTGATTCCTAGTCTCTATTCTCGTGTCTACGGTGTGCCATTCACCTTGAATCTTGTTTGTTTCGTGTATTTCCTGGTGAGATAGGCAGAGGTTAGAGTATGACTCTACTGGAATATCTTTTACTAATGTAGTTGGATATTTGGTTTATGTCATGACAGCACACCGGGTCAAACGCGTTTTCACCGTGGGCAGGTGTCTGGACGTGTTGTTGCTATCCATAACAATGGATAGCGGCAAGTAATTCTTCGAAGCGTTGCAGGCCGGAACTACTCACCCAGCTGAAGTTCCCTGAAAATATTTTGCAATTAATATTAAACAAAGAGGCGTGGGCAAATGATCTACCTAATCACACATCAGTTTGTCTGTTGGGTTATGGTCCTTGATAAACGCAGCCATGAGACTTTTGTGCTTATCTCCATGTAAGACGACCAAGAGTTAATCAGGTACCTCATTCAGTATTTCACCTTCTACCTTACTGACAACGACTGGTTTATGTATATAAGAGATATCCTTCCCACGATTGCAAACTTTTTTACACGGTGTGGGGTATAATCATCAATACCTATATGCACATCAAGTATAGAGAATGAGCATCATGATTCAGTTATCAGAGCTATAGCAGGCTTGGCGATTAATGTTGATTTCATCAGTTCTGTTGTCTTATTGATTTAGGAACGTGCATTAATTAGCAATATCGTGAATAAGTCACGTGATACCACAAACTGGCTTAAAATACCACCATAATCTAGTTATATTTGTGTACCAGCACCAGTAGAGTTTATGAATGGTAAGCGGGTTGGACTAGGTGTCAATACATTTGGGTTAGAGTGCAACGAGGTGCCCCTAGATGCCGTAGGTCGTACCAGTGATTCGGGAAACCTAAAAAATTTACCGTGGGTTCCTGGATATTCGGGTAGTAATGGTTGAGCCTGGGTTGTGGATTAAAAAGCACAGCATCGTAAGGTCTACCCACCAATCTGATATTCGCCATACCGGTTAACATCTTCGTGTTGTTTCCATAACTAGAAGAATGATGTGGGGAAGGTGCTTCGGTTGCAAGACTTTGGGGATTCTCGGGCCTCAGTTTCTATAAGGTATGCCGAAAACCTCCAAATAAACTTGTGTTTAGAGAGGATTTCTTCGTATCAAGTGTGGATTTGTTGACACGCTTACTCTCAGCAGGCTTATAGAATACAGAGTATTCTTCCCCATTATTAGTCTCAACCCTGCGAAATTTGTTCATCGTGGTGAGGTTACTACGTTTGGGTGAAAATTTCTTAGAACAACCTCCAGCCATTTTAATATCTTTCACTGAAGCTTTGTTTACTAGGATACTGATATCTAAATCAGTTCCTAGGCGTGACCGTTGTGTAGTTCGCTGAATGCTACTGTCAGTAACAGGTGACTGTTGCAGTACACGATCCAACTGCGGTAAATTTGAGCCAGTGGAGATGATCAAATTATTACTACGCATTATTCTGCGTTGGCACTGTGTTTTGTCCTGAGCTGTGGTTAAAGACTTACAACTGCAATTTGGTTTCGAGTCTAAGAAGTACTAGCTTTTCCATAAGCTTTAGAAACGGGGAAGTGATGGCAATGGATCTGAACTTTACGTTCTTGCTATTGCCAGGTTTAGGGACGGGACTATTTTAATATCTTTCCATGGAACAGGTAAAAAGTTTTCGGAGAAAGAAGCATTTAGGATGTTAGCTGGGGGAGAACATAAAGCATCTGTGCATTGGTTTAGAACATATGCAGGTATACCATCAGGGCCAAGACTACATGAGGGCTTAAGAGTTTTAAGACATTTTAAAACATCGAGAGTGTTAAAGTCCTGGAAGTTATCAGCTACATGATAAGTAACATTAGAAGTGGTTATAGTAGAAGGACAGCGTATAAAAGACTGATTAGGGGCGTTAACATCATAAGAGGGAGAAACATTACATCGCTTACTATTGCCAGTAATTTCATTTAAAAGTTTCCACATGCTGATAGGAGATTTGCATGATAAAAGTGTTTGGTTATAGATAGCATTAAGATTTTTGATTTCAGATTTGATTTGAGCATTAATCTTTTTAAGTCATAACTTATCTTTGAGTTTATATAATGTTTCTTTTCGCCTACGATGTTATTTGAAATTGAAGAGAGAAGAAGCGGTCGGGGCGCTTGAATAGTGTTTGTTTGGGACAACATACTTCAAGGCAGAACTTGAGGTAATCCGTTATATTGGTGATTGAGTCATCTAATGTACTTTCATAGAATAAATCCCAGTTAGTATTTTTTTAGCATGCATCTTAAATTGAGTAGACTTTCAGATGTGTAGCATCTTTGTTTTGCTTTCATAGATGAGTGCGAGAAGACTTTAATATTTGTTTTGCTGTATATTTTTGGTAAAACACGGACAATAGATTGATCAGGATTAAGTATCGGTGGACGTCTATGTGTTTCATATACTGCTTTGTCATTAGTAAAAACTAGATCCAGTGTTCTGTCAAGTCGAGTGGGAAATTTGAATACGTTTGTGTGAACAAGGTCTTCAAGGAAGGAGAGATCTGAGGAGTTAAAATCCCCAGTAATAACAGATAGAAAGTTGTCGAAGTTCGCAGCGGCAGACATGATGAATTCGTCAGAAAAAATAGATAGATCAGATGTTGAGCAACTAGAAGAAATGTACATGTTTGTAACAAAGTTGTGTTTCTATTTGGGGAGATGTTTTGGACGACATTTGACAGTAATACATTCAATGAAGTCACTTGAGAATGAGAAACAGGCATTATTAGAAACAGACCATTTCCAATGTCCAATATCGTTTTTACGAGCTAGTATAAACCAATTTGATTTCTTTGTGCTCGCTTCCTGATTGTAAGGTATAGGTTCCTGATCTTCGGCAAACTTCTGCGTGGTCCGTCCCGCCACTCGACTGTCGTAGCTTTGGTTGACCCCAAAGGGAGTAGTGCTGGGTTTAATTTTATGTGCTGTCAGCAACGTCTCGTAAACCGTGAATGCCCAGCTGTTCCTACACTGGGACTCACGCTGTTACTCGAAGCTTCTCAGAAACGCTGAGTTTAAAACGCACACATAAACCAAAACACCAATTGGCGACTCGAAAATTACTTAGTGTAACACCAACATATAGCCAAATTTAAAATTAAGCTTTAAAACTAAGGATTCTGACGGTTGTCTACTGACTTATTTCTGAACAGCAACCGATGAGACGATGACTGGTGTATTGATGCCTCCGCGAAAATATGGGGAAGTTGGGTTTGAGCAAACAAACATGAATTGATCGTTCAATCTTCAACTACATTGACACTCCCCGCCAAAATACGGATCCATCCTTTTTTCCATCACGACCAATACACGTTGACTTGGATGCCATTGCGAGAACCTGGGTGACATGGACAGAGCTGAAATGGAAAACAAACAGAAAAGCCAACACACCACAGGCATATCCACAGCACAATCTCACATATCAATGACGACCTGCGCCTTCCAGTTAAAGGCATCCTCTTGCAACACAATCGCCACTTGCTAGAATGATTCTTGCAGAATCCCACGTGACCATAGCAGCACCTCACGATACTCTACGCACATCCTCTTATCTACTCACAATCAAATATCACCGCAATCGCTTATCACTCATTCTGCCTCAAACACAAACAGAATTACCAACAGATAGACGACAGATGATACCAAATCAGTATATACAACATGAACATATGTACAAAATCACACACCAAGCACATTGGACTGCTCATTGATGCGCTACCCTTTGAAGAATTGTAGGACTTACAGCAGTACACCTACAACCCTTCTCAGGTTGACGCCCTAGGTGGGAAAATCGTCGCAGAGTTCATTTGCTGACTTCCCTCTATCATCTATATCCTCAAATCTCAACGGTAACACGCTCACGTCATTGTATCGTAGAATATAGATGACAAACAAACACACGACGTATCTGGTCAACCAAGCGTAGGCACAGAGTAATTTACACCAAAGATAATATAATAAGGTACATTTTTTCCTAGCTATGTAGGGTACACCAATTGTATAGGCATGCATAAATGTTGTTTTAATAATAATATGTTCCTTCCTGTTTATGCAGGAAAATACCTATTCTATAGGCATGGATAAGTTGTTATATAAATTGCACGTATTTTGATGTATAATGGATTTACAGTTTCGTTGTTCTTTCTGACATTAGAGTCAGTCGGAAGAGTCTGTTATAAAGTCTGTTTGTGTAGCACATAAAGAGATATAGAAATATTGTCTTCGCATTAACACAAAACCCAGACATCAGATGAATATAATACAGATATCTGGGAAAAATAAAGCTTGAAGTCAATTCTCCCATATAATCTTGTTGTGAACAGCACCCTTGGCTTGAAGTTTATCGATGTATTATGTTGAGATCAGTGAAATATTTATTCCATTTTTTCAGCAGTCTTGTCGGAGTTTTATAACAGGAAAGAAATTTGATCGTGGACGCGAAAACTAGGTAAGGTCATGTTGGGTTGTTTTACTGCATCAAATGGTGTCGAGGTCGATTCCAGAATTCTCCATTTGCTCCATTTGTGTCTGCATGGCTGACTGTATTCGTAAGTTGAGTAAAATGTTGAAAACTGTTTGAAAACCAGTTGCTTCTTCATTTCAGACCATGAATACTCATTTACAGCGTGTTCGCCAGCGTCTTCAAGTGGTAGAATTGGATCGTTCATGGAATTTGAGTGGTTATGAGGTAGATGGTTTGGAATTGATCATAGCAGTTAGAATACAGTTTAACATGCAGAGAAGTAATTTGATTCAGCAACCGGTGAACTTTTTATTCTTTTCGATCTACTACGAGAATAACTGCGAACCATTCCATTCAAGATGTCGAATAAGGCATGCAGGAGTAGATCATTACCATCAAATGAATCAACTTGATCTGAGATGCAGCTTTCAGCATGTTTTCGTTTTATCATAGGTATCCAGGTTTATTGGCGCTGTATAGGCAGTGATTTGGATTATGACATATTCTACAGAGCCTCCGTGCCCATTTGAAGTATACATATGCTTTGAAAGGATTACTTTGTTGGCTCCTACCCCCAGTGAGTCTTTTTACAACTGCAGCTGTGGATTTATGTATTTCCTTGCCATTTTGGATAAAATATAGCAGCATTCTTTTTGGGTAGGAGACCTGTTGGTGGTTTATAAATGATGCTCAAGTAACTTTTATCTTTTCACGTGGTGTTGCGGTAAGTTTCTACCTTCTCTCATATTTCATTTGTATGTTGGTTATGGTTCGCCCTTTGTATCAGGTAGACATAGTTTGATCGACTCTTGATTGAATGGGTGTTATTGTCATGACTGCTTCTTTTTTGTCTGGAATTATAAATAGAGGCAAAACAAACAACAGGTGTAGTCTCTGAGTTCATACATTAAATGGGCCTATGATTTCTGAAACTCTTACATGGGAATTACCACTGGTATCAATTACAAACTCACTTAGTGTGTCATTAAGTGCCTTTTCAAAGGAGGCCAATGTGCTTGCTAGTCGCGTTTTCTCAGGTAGTTTTTTCAATATTTGGGCATACCTAACCAAGAAAAACTTTTGCCTGGTGGCTGTTTTACATGGCTCTATAGCCACTGTACCTTTAGTGTGTCTAAGGTTGTATCCTGTGTTACCTGAGAACCGAGTATAGTTAGCAGGCGTATACACTATTTGGTTAAGAAGCTTATAGAAGAGTACCAGATTTAGTCGCAGTCGCCTTAACCATAATGTTTCTAGTCCCAGGATTTCACATCTGGTAGAGTAGTTTGTGCCGTTATCGGTTCCTAGTACTTTTCGCTTGAAGTACCTCTGTACTCCTTCTACTTTCAGTTTGTCTTCTATGCGTGTACTACAAAATATGAATGAACAGTAATCTAGGAGTGGGCGCACACAAACCTTGTACAGTAGTATTCTGGATTCGTTTCTGTAGAAGTTCCTGAGTAGGAAACCAATAAGCCTTCGTGATTTCGACACTTGATTCGAGATATGCTCTGAAAATGATAGATTGTGTGAATATTTCAGTCCTAGGTCTAGTACAGATTTGAGTCTGGGGATTTTGTGGCCCTGAATTGCCAGGTTGAGTTCAAGGTTGGAACAGCCTATGCAGAGCCATCCACACTTTTCAACATTAAACTCTAGTCCCCAGGTGTCACACCATTTATCCATTTTTGCTAATTCTTCATGTATGGAGTTCATAGTTGGGCCGATATCTGTATTTGTGCAGGTATATGTCACCTTCAAGTCGTCTGCATACAGTATTGGCTTGCCTATACTAAAACATTCACATATACTGTTTATGTATATAATGAAAAGAAGGGGTCCCAATACACTCCCCTGGATGACACCACTGCTGATTGGTCTTGGTCTGGAGGTCATTGAGCCAACTTTAGTTGTCTGATTCCTGTCATAGAGAAATGATTTTATCCAATTGTAGAGGGGGTTGCGTATCCCTAGTGAGCATAGCCTACCGACTAGCAGGCTATGTGGGACTCTGTCGAAGGCTTTCCTTATATCGAAATAGAGGATTATTACAAGCTCTCTCCTATCTCTTCTATAGGTGACTTCGTTGAAAAAGTCTATGTGGCAAGTGACGCAAGATCTTTTCTTAAGGAATCCGTGCTGTGACAGGCTGATGAGATAATAGCATTCAAATAGTAACTTGAAACTAGAAATGCCTTTATTCATGCAAGTCAATTTAACAATTACTCTCTCGTTTACACTTGGCTTATCCTCACTAAACTGAGCAATATCTTTCGTCTTTTCAAATGCACCAATACTATCGTAGTCATTGCACAAGATACTTGAGTTGATGGGCGTCTGTTTCATTGTGGGTGACAACACCAACGACGACTGACTGATATCAGTTGATGAACTAAGCGGTGGATCAGAAGCTGTTGTTGTTCGGTTTTCAGAAATTTGTCTAACTGCAAGATTACCACCACTGCTGTCTTCCACTACTAGTTCAGGTTTAGCACTATCATCTGATGATAGGTGGGCTTCACTCAGATCAATTACACTGACGGTTTGACAAGTATTCCTGCCTTCTGCAACTGCATCTGCATTTAATTCTACTTCACCTTCAAGTTGTACAGAATCTTTGTTCAACTTAGCAGTATTAATAATAATGTATATTCTCATACAAACATATAAATTTACATGAGAATGAATTACATTTTTACAGGCACGATCAAGTATGATATAATATCAAATCGTAGATTGCCTACAAGTTAATAATGTTTAAACAGTTAAATATTTGATATATATATAAATACACATTGTCTGAACTAGGCTGTATAGTTATTGAATTGTACAATTGTCCTCCAGGTTGAGCGGGAAAATCGACTTCGTTTCGTTTTCATCCCATGGTTGTAGGCATACGATAACCAACCAATATTGAGGTAAGTACAACGTTTACAACGGATTGAAAGCTGTTTTTAGAAAATTAAAAGTGCTAAGGTGAATCAATAAAGTGCAATGAAATGGGTAAGTGCAAGTTTCACTAATAAATGCATTAATAAAGGAAACTCCCCAGGCTGACAACGTTCATTTGCAATGTATAATGCTACACGTATATCTCGTACTATCATGATGTCCACTTTTGGTTTTAATACATTTTTTCCTTATGTCGGTTTTTTTCTATTTTATGCCTTTTTGTGCATTTGGTGCGCAACCGTACCCTACAGAGAATAGGAATAGAATAAGTCGAATCAAATTCATAAAAAGCTATAAAATGTTAGGTTTAATGGGATATATGTGTAAAACTTGGGCACTGTGGTATTAAGTAATTCCATATTAGTTTGATTATTAAATGTATCACACAGTGAAACAGTATTGTATACTGGATAAATGGGATATAATGGGATATAATGAGGATTAATTAAAGACGTTATTGGAAAATGAATGAGATAAGACATTGTGAAGTGGTATTTAAAGATCAGTCAATGGACAGCAAGTTAGTTTATAAGATGCCCCATAAATCTGTGCAGATCCCACGTGGTCGCATCTCAACAATAGGCTGAGCGAATGGTATATATTTAAAGGTAGAAGCATGATCTGTCAAGGCGTTCATTATTATCTTTTTCAAGATAAAGATCTAAGCCCTCATAAAAATCAGAAATATCTCGAGCCTTTAATTTGTATATTGCTGTTCCTGCAGAATGGGGCGATTCACCTTAGTGACCGCCACCATATCTACTGATCAGCTAACGCCACCCTCCCTCCTTTTTTGATGTTAAGCTCTGAGACTATGATTATTATGGCTACCGCAAATATATTGCTTGGTACCAGACATGTTCGTACCCCATATTCCATCTCCCTAGCTTTCTTAATGAGTGCTTCCAATAGGTCTCCGCGTACATCTTTATGAACATATTGTATATGTATGCATGCGTCCTAATGAACAGATTACTTTACAAGAAGTTAAAACCTTAAAGAATAAAAAGAATAGGTTTTGTGAATAGTGGAGCAAGATTCAGCAGAACAATATAGTTAGGGATCAATGTAGGTAGTATGAACTGAAGGTAAGGTCGGTTGGCAGGACTTAGTGTACTAAATTATCATGACAGTCTTGTATATAGTAGACATCTGACATTGCAAAGTAACGTGTCTAAACATATTATAAAAGATATTAACAGAAATACTACATAGCTTTAACATTATGAATTTTAGAAAATTATATGAGAATGGGTAACTGTTGACTGAAGATAATCAATTCAACTCAAAAATAGTGCAGTGTATTATGCTAATAATATAAGTATATTCGTAAAATATTAAAAGATATGGTTGCTAATGTAATGGTTTTCGGAAATAATTATACTGACGAACTTATTGAAGATTACAGTGAAGAGGAAACCAGTGAGTTAGTTAAATGGCTACTGTGCAGTTAGTAGTTAAAACGTCTTTTTTAAAAAGTAAAGGGTAGAAGAGTTTTGAGCACCGGAGCAAATTAAGTCATATTCTACTGAGTAGAGTGTAGTGAATAGTGGTACGATTAGGGATAAGGGTAGGTTGAATGAACTTGGGGAAAATGGTTGGTTGGTTGAGTTTGTTATTGCTAGGTATTCCTGGCCACTTTTCATATGGCATGCTTTAGACATTACAAAGTACCAGTTTGCTTATATTATGGGAGAACTATCACAACTAATTTGGGATTATACATCCAGGAGAGTCTAATGAGTTTATAAACCCGATTGAAGAAATATCGATAGGATCTCTAGTAAGCTGAATAACCGGACCTTAGGTAAAGGCATGTGGGAGAGATTAGGTTGGTTTTATCACGTTATAGATGAGGTACGGTTGCCGGGGCAAATGAGTTTCCTCAAATTGGGGGTATTGCACTGGGGTCTGTAGTACTAAAGCTAGTTGAGCGGCCCATATGGATAAAGTATGGATAAGTAGACCGAAGCTCTTTTGTTGATAGGAACTCGTTAAGTAGACGCTGGAATTCAGTAGGAGATCGGCAACTACGTACAGTAAGTGGAAGTTCGTTCCATAATGCACTGTACTGTATTTTAAAGAAACGTGATCGCAGTTTTGTCCGGAACCGGCTTATGGATAGAGTATTTTCATGATTCCTAAGAGTATATATGGGTAAATTATTGAAAGCTATTGGATTACTGCTTTTGGTGTAGCCGTGTAAAAGGCGAAAGAGGAATGTAAGGTTGAGTTTCAGGCGCCTTAACCAAAGTGGCTGAAGTCCATACATTTTGCACCTATCAGCGTAAGTCAGTCCTTCATGTTTGTATAATAGGCGTCGAGTAAAACTTCGCTGAATATTTTCAATACGAACCCTGTCATACCCATGCATGAAACCGAAGACAATTGTGCAGTATTCAAGTACTGGACGAACCATGACTTTGTATAAAAGGACTTTAGCCTCATTTGTGTACATTTTTCGATGTAACAAGCCTGTGAGTCTTCGGCATTTAGAAACAAGTGCTTTTGCGTACTGACTGAATGTTAAGTTTTGTGAGTAGGTAACTCCCAGGTCTTTTATGGAACTGAGGGTTTGGAGAAAAGAGTTACCTAGGTGTAACCTGAAATTCGGATGGGAGTTATTGAAATATAGGACACCACATTTATCAGAATTGAATGGCAGTTGCCAGTCATTGCTCCAGTTATGTAACCTATCCAGATCATCTTGAATATGTGTGAATCCTTCGTTTAGTGTAGAATGGGGGAAGCTGTATACAATCTTTAAGTCGTCAGCAAAGAGGTATGGGGTACCATGCTTGATTACGCTGCAGATGTCGTTAATGTAGATTACGAAAAGCAGTGGACCTAGTACACTACCCTGAATCACTCCACTTCTTATAGGTCTGGGTGACGAGTAATTATTTGCAAATTTCACAACTTGGGAACGATCTTCCAAGAAAGAAATGAGCCAGGATAACAAGGGGTCTTGGAACCCGTACGACTTTAGCTTAAGGATTAGTCTCTTGTGTGGGACTTTATCAAAGGCTTTTTTGAAGTCAAAGAAGAGAGTTGTGACATACAAACCATGATCACGCTTAGCGGTAACATCATCAAAGTAGTCAAGTAGGCAGGTGGAGCATGATCGATTTTTCAAGAAGCCGTGTTGTGCTGGAGTAAACACTTTGTGAAGGTGGAGGTATGAAGCAATATCTTGCCCTATAACCTTTTCCATAACCCTGGAAACTACTGACGTGATATTAATCGGTCGGTAGTTTTCGATGTTAGAAGTTGGTCCTTGTTTGTGCCTAGGGGTTATAAACGACAGTTTCCAGCATTCTGGGTAACTGCCATTATTTAAGGACATTGAAAAACTTTAGTAGGATAATGGGTATATCCTCACCACCTCTTTTCAACAAGATAGATGGAATTCCATCGGGCCCAGCGTTATATGATGTCCGGAGGGATGCTATAGCGGAGGAAATCTTTTGTTGGGTGAATGTTATATTACCCAAAAAGTGATTTGGTATTGTCGGAACTTCAAGACTATCTACTGTTTCTTCGATAGTATAGTAGCTAGAAAAGTGGGAGCTGAATAACTCACATATCTCCTGCGGGTCTTCGTGTAGTTTTTCTCCATCTAGTAATAAGTTAGGGATACTTATTCTGTTGTTGTTGATTCGTGACTTAATTAGTTTAACTAATTTTCCCGCTCAACCTGGAGGACAATTGTACAATTCATTAACTATACAGCCTAGTTCAGACAATGTGTATTTAAATATATATCAAATATTTAACTGTTGAAACATTATTAACTTGTAGACAATCTACGATTTGATATTATATCATACTTGATCGTGCCTGTAAAAATGGCATGCATTTTCATGTAAATTTATATGTTTATATGAGAATATACATTATTATTATTATAATGCCTCTGTATTATCAGGTCGTGAGTGGAGGATGCGTTCTAGTTTGAAGGACTCAGATAACTGATTAGATTTGTATGAATCATAAGTTTGCTTGTGTGTAATGAGTGATGAAAAGTCATTACATCTGTAGAATTGCCTAGCATGCCTAGGCACTCGGTTTCGAATCTTTGCGGGGATGAAGTCGGGCTGTTTAGGCCTCGTTTTCACAAGTCTTACTGGAGCGATGAAGTCATGTGCAAATCCTAGGTTCTCATAGAGTAATTTGTTTGTCTCTATAGCCGAGCTGCACGTAAAGTATGGCTCCCAGTCTAGGGTGCGTATGTATGGTTTCAGTTCATCCCACTGAGCAAGTCTGTAACACCTGAGTAATACTTTGTTGGCGTTTATTGTCGAACTCATGCTAGTGCAAATATTAAATGTACCAAATACAACTCTGTGGTCGCTGCCAGGAAACTCTTTACCTACTCGAAGGAAAGTGGGGATGATACCATTAGTGAAAACTAGATCTAAAATTTTAGATAGCCTGGTAGGATACTGTACGTGTTGTTGCCATTCTTTTGTTTCTATTATGTTGATAAATTCATTGTACCGTTTTGGTGAGGAAAGTGGTTGCCAGACTACATCGGGCATATTAAAGTCCCCACATATAATTTTAGCCGTGTGAGGTAGTGAAGTGGCGTAAGCGAACGTGCTAGCAAGCTTCATATTACCTTCAACAGTTGAGCACCAGGGGTGATAGATGCAACCTATAAGATAGGAACTGGAGTGAGACAGTCTTAGAATAGCCCACACTGAATCGTTATCTGTGATGAGCTCTGGGTAGAAGCACTGTGTGGCCTTAATATCAGACCTGATATACATAGCACATCCTCCTCCTCTACCATAGTTTCTGTCGCCTCTGAATACATACGAGTTATCAATAGAAATATCTTTATCGCAAATCTGAGGAGTGCACCATGTCTCAGTAATCATAATGAGAGACGGATTGCAAATTAGGGATAATGTCGTGAAGTCGAACATTTTGTTGAGTAAGGAGCGAGCATTGATAAGACAGAATGAGAGAGAGTTAGGGGTGACGGCAAAATCGCATATATCTTTAAAAAAGTTATCTTCAAGGTTTATAACGCCTAGAGCAGATTGTTTGATAGGTGCTAACTCAGATGGTGGCCACTTACTAGCAGTGCTGGAAAAGTGCCCTACACCAGTATCAGCACAGAGAGATGTGCCATCGTTTGTTACCCCGGTGGGTGTGAGGTGTTCATAATACCGTGCCTCCAATGCATCGCCCTCCCATCCGGTGATAAGTGGCTTGACAGTATGTGTTCTATTTGCGTCAATATTGAGGCTGAAATTTCGTGTTGGCTGAGAAAATTTAGATTGGATGGGGGGAGGTAGGTATTCCTTGTGGATAGTATTCTGGGGTAGAGTTACGTGTATCGCAGTTATGACTAATATTTTGTGTGTTTAAGTTATTTTCGTAAATATTAGTCCATTGACGGTCTTGGGTGGTCTGTATGCGATGGTTTTCGGGGATGTGGTGAGTCAAAAAGCCACCTTTAGGAAACATGCCTAGCGCACTTGTTCCTTGTTGTAGAGGTCCCTGGATCAAACTTTTGTCTATAGTAGCCATAGATTGGTGAGTTGTGTCGGGGTAGGTGTATGCCTGCCCGTCGGGCTTCGACTTATTTTAGGGTGCCCAGACATATAGCGTCTGTTGTGTCTATCGGACGAAGACTTGTTTGATGTTGGATGAATCGGCGGGTTACCTCTCTTTTCATTGACGTTAGATTTATGGCGGTATGAGGGCTTATTCTGCTTCCCTGGTTTAGTGGTATGATTGGGGTCGCTTAAGTTAATGTTATCTGGTTCGCTGCTGAGAAACCTATCAGTGATGTGTTTGAGTACAGGAATTCTGGATGGCAGGGTTATTTTACTTCGTTTTGTATGCTCACTAATCTGAGTGCTGCTCGGGGAGGATATGCTTAATGCTACAGGCTCGAGCTTAGTCTTTTGCTTAACATTGGTAGTGGTATTAGCGGCTGATGGTGATGTGGCTAGCGAGCATAACTCTGAAGATGCATCTAAGTCCATGACCGTAGTTGCTTCATCGTTGAGTTTAGTAGGTAAATTTTTATTATTTAAGAGTATTTCATGTATGTCTGTACCATTAGGTTTACTCAAGTTTAAGGCGACAGAGTCTTTTGTAGGACATTCTGCTGTTACGTAAGTTTTTGCGACACTTGATACACTTGCGCGGCTACGCCTTTGACATGGCGTTAGGTCATGAGCAAGTTTAATATTACCATAAGGTGTGGATGAACTAATTAACTTATTTGACGACTGAAATTTCCTAGCATCATTAGGACTACTGAATTTAAACAGCACAGGGCAAGTATACTTTCCTGATTTTTTCCTGGGTCTGATTAGGTGGCAATTCGCTGATGGCATGCCACACGCTTGGAGATATGTCACTTTGATTTTGTCCAGAGGCGTCCGATCAGGCAGATTGTAAGCGGGAACGTTGTACGAGGACATGATTCGTTTAGTCACTTCACTGGCTATAAAGTCTAACATACGCTCAGACTTCACCAGACTTTCCGGGTTAGTGTTATGAGTTGCGTTACATAGAAGCAGTAACGGCTTAATGGTGTTTATATTCTCACTTAATCCCTTCACAGAGTTTCCTAGAGAGACAAGGTCCAACTTATTTTGTTCAGCAAATGCATATACCTCTGACAACAAGTCGGGAACAATGACTTCGAGGACATTGTTGAGGCTACGCGGAACGCACAGTGATGTATGTATCTTCTTAGCTGAGTGACCCAAACTATTCTTACGTATGGAAAGTACTCGTTTATTAGGTTGTGCCATTACTGAAAACTAATCAATATGGCTTAAAGTTAAAGCCGAGCTATATCGAAAACGGGTATATGGAAAAATAGTATATCGAGTGGATATACAGATTAAGTGCTGCTATGGATACCGTATGGAATTTTATTGCTTATAAATAAAGGTAGTGTCCTAGGTCCACTTTTATTCACAGTCTACATTAACAGCATTTGCAAGTGCTTCACCTTAGGCAAACCATTCCTATATGCTGACGACCTCAAAGTCGTCTACTCCTGCTACACTCATGAATTAAGCGATATGGTTACTAAAATACATCCTGAACTAAGTAGCCTTGCAACGTGGTGTGCTGAATGCTGTCTAAACTTTAACATTGACAAATGCGGCTGGATTTGTATCGGAAACAGTAACCTTGATCTAACTCTTGAAATAAATGGGCGAAAACTAGCTAAGCTCAACTCAGTCGTAGATCTCGGTATTAGATACTCTAGTAACCTAACGTTCGCTGAACAGACTGATTATGCCAGACGTAAAACGCGAAGGCTGATAGGATGCATAACACGCAATTTCTTTTGTTGTGAAACTAGGGTTTTATTATACAAAGTATGTGTCCGACCTATCTTAGAATACTGGCCGTTTATTCTTAGCGGACTAAGACAAAATGACAAGCTTAAATTAGAGGGAGTGCAACGGCAGTTTACCTCAAGAACTCTTGGCTTAGAAAGTTGTCTGGAATACCGTGAGCGATGCGACAGACTAAGATTACAACCCCTCTGGAAAAGACGCCTTAAGCTAAACCTTATCTTTTACTATAAGCTAACTAATCTTCTCTTGCATTCCTCCGAGCCAATAACTAAACCTGCCACTGTCATCAGTTACAATCTTAGAAATCATCACAACCTAGCTGCTATGGAGCACTGTCAGACTTACGTGCTGTACAACTTCTTCTTAAATAAGTTTTCAGTCATTTGGAATAGACTACCAGCTAATGTGCGCGATGCAAACACACTTCTAGTGTTCATCTCCTCAGTCACCAGACTACTCAAAGATGACAATGCACTTTTGCGCCTGACTCTTACACCTTCTTTTTCACCATACATAGATATTTTAAGTTCTTTAAACGTGTAGTTACAACAAACTACAATTATAAATTTTAATAATATTGGAACTAGATGATAAACATTTCTACACAGGACAGTAATATTAGTCTACACATAATATAAAAGTTAGCGTAACGGGACTAGTTAGTTAATGAACAAAAATAAGCATAGTTACAAAACAGAATATATATGTATATATTTATTAATCACTCCTTAAGGACTCCCGTTGCTTTCTTTTGCGTTGCTGTTGTTTGTCTTCTTTTTTCTCTCACCATTTCAGCTTACATTTGACTTTTTGAATGAGAATGAATAATGTGGATATTTGACCATTTACAATGACAAATGATCTGCAAACATTATTGGTCCCGTATCTGTCAGTTACCTGGTTAATAACGAATTAACTTTCTCCACGACGCAATCTGGATTACATTTGTGGAATATACTCCTGTACCAATGGAAAAGTATCTATTTGTAATACAACGTCACGATTGTAGCTTATAACATAACTGATCGTATCTGTAAAATAGCTTCCTTATTACCCAATTTGGATATAAATCAAATCAAAATAAGATTCGGATTTGTACACACCCAAGTTATATTGAGGAATTACTTCAAGCTTTATTTTTTCCCAAGTATTTTTAATCCATCCAAAACATTCTTGGGTTTTTTTTGTTAATGCGAAGTTAATATTCCTATATTTCATGATGTGCTCCATTGAATGACTGGTTATCATATTGTTCCCACAGACCTAAGACAAAAACGCCAGCAACCATATAAATTAACCATAAACCGAATTTATGAAATTTAAACAATGCTTACCCATGCCTGTATATTTGGTGTGTCCTACCCAAGTAGGAAAAAATGTGTATTTTATTAAAACATTATTATTAATTATGATTGCTAATCGTATATGTAATTTATCATATTGATGATGCCTGTAAACTGGCGTCTCTCATGTACAAAATGAGAATATACTATTATTATTATTAATAAATTTACAAAGTACTTAAAAGTAAAATATAGAGTATATAGAAACCAATTATCCTGTAAATTGATCCTGGTATGTAAACCACAAAATGATGAACTTCTCTACAGTTTTCTTTTCTGTGACGTTGTTCTAAAGTTACAATAAGGAGGATGAGACCTGCGAAAGAGTGGATCCAAACTTGATAACTGGCGGTGATATATCTGCAGAATTGGAAGCTAGAGTGGCAGCCAATATAAGTTACAGTTGAGCAGTGGTATAATATCCACTACAATACTCCAGAAATCGACAAAAATATATCCACGTTATGGGGAGAGAATGTAACGTCCGATCAGTATCGCGCGCGTAACACGGTGAATCTATATGCATTACTAGACATCACGGAGCCTTCTCGATATCCACCTCTCTGAGGCCTATTCGTCATCAATGATTGCGTTTTTCCCTCAGACTGCTGTATTCTAGGGATGGAATTCAATACACTGGCAAACTTTCTCATAACTTGATTGACACTATCTTTTACCAGTTTTAGAATAGCATCGAACTTTGGCTCGATAACATCATCCTCCATACGGGAGCTTATCTTCACCCACTTCCTTCGCAGTCGAGTAGGTAGGCGTCTTGCTATTACTTGTAGTATAAAACTCGAGTTGAGGTCAATCGCGCAATTCATAGAAATCAGTGCATTCTTGTAAGTCATGAGATTATCCAAAAACTCAGTGAGTGCCTTGGAGTTATCTTGTAACTGACCACCATTACCCGTAACAGCCTCGAATAATTTCCCTACAATCATCGAAGGTCTTCCAAACCTTTGACGTAGTATGCTCATAGCCTCGGAGTAGCCCTCTTTTGGCTTCATAAACTTACAGCACTGTACAGCTATTGCAGCAATTCCAGTGCAATACCTCATCAAATACATTAACTTCATTTCATCAGTTAATAAGAAACTACTCAGCATGATCTCAAACTACTTTACAAACTGTAAATAATCAGCTGGGTTTCCGTCGAAACACCGTGGTTCAAATTTAGGGAGTTTGATGTTCCTATTATCCCTGGACGGCGAAACAGTAACATCAAATATGTCATGCTTAACATCAGACACATCGTTACAATTAACAGACAAGTCACCATGACTTACTTTCCTGTTTGCATCCAAGACACTGTGTCTCTTCTTTGACCCAGGCATTGTTGAACTTGACCCAATTCCAAAACAGATCCAGATATTGCTTGTTCAAAGAGGACTTGACCGGCACCAGGAAAAATGAACGGCGATTATCCAAACTGTCACCAACTGTCTGAATCCGCCAGAGTCTGTTTCCACCGTCAGAAACTGTCAGCCACGTCTCGTAAACCGTTAATGCCCAGCTCTTGCTACGCTCGGGCCCACGCTGTTCCTTGAAGTTACTCAGAAACGCTTAGTAATAACGGACGAAAAAACAAAAACACCAATTGTTGACTCGAGGATTCTTTATTGTTACACCAACAATGGAGGGAGTGTGGTGCTAGCTGATCAGTAGATATGGTGACGGTCACTTAGGTGAATCGCCCCATTCTGCAGGAACAGCAATACACAATTTGACGGCTCGAAATACTTTTGATTTTTATGAGGGCTTAGATCTTTATCTTAAAAAAGATAACAATGGACTCCTTGACAGATCACGCTTCTTCCTTTAAATATATACCATTCACCCAGCATATTGTTTAGATACGACCGTGTGGGATCTGCACAGATTTATGGGGCATCTTATAAATTAACTTGCTATCCGTCGTCATATCTTTACATACCACTTCAAAATGTCTTATCTCATTTATTTTCTAATAACGTCTTTACCTGATCCTCATTTTACTCTATTAAACCTAACATTTTATAGCTCATTGTGACTTTTTCTATTCGTATTCTCTGAGTGGTACGGTTGTGCACTAAATGCACAAAAAAGTGTATAAAACAAAAACAACTGGCATGAGGATAAATATATTAAAACCAAAAGTGGACATCATGATAGTACTAGATATATGCGTAGCATTACACATTGCAAATGAACGTTGTCAGCCTAGGGAGTTTCCTCTATAAATGCATTTATTAATGATACTTGCACCTACCTGTTTCATTACAATTTAATGATTCACCTTAGCACTTTAATTTTTCTAAAACAGATTTCAATCGCTTGTAAACGTTGTACTTTCCTCAATATTGGTTGGTTGTCGTATGCCTACAACCACGGGATGAAAACGAAACGAAGTCGATTTTCCCGCTCAACCTGGAGGACAATTGTACAATTCAATAACTATACGGCCTAGTTCAGACAATGAGTGTATTATATGTATCAAATATTTAACAGTTGAAATATTATTAACTTCTAGACAATCTACGATTTGAGACTATATCATACTTGATCGTGCCTGTAAAAAAGGCACGCGTTTTCATGTAAATTTGTAAATTTATATGAAATGGATTATTATTATTACATAGCCAACTTTAAAACTAAGATTTAAAACTAAAGTTTCTGATGGTTGTCTCCTGACTTCTTTCTGAACAGCGATCGATGAGACGATGACTGGTGTATTGATGCCTCCGCGAAAATTAGGGAAGTTGGTTTCGGGCAAACAACCATGAATTGATCGTTCAATCTTGAACTACATTAACATGTGGTTTGTAGTATGAGGTGTGTTAAGGCTGTTACGACTGTGAATGGGGTTGATCCTTTCGCCAGTTATTCCTCCGGTGTTGTCGACACGAGAAAAGTGATAGTAATAATAATAATACTAATAATAGATATAATTAGTGAAGTTATTCAGACTAACAGACAGAAGCGGAAATAGGAAAGCGTAACAACAGTCAGCTGATTAAGTTTGAAGAAATATATATATATACATATACATCGGTGATAATAATAATAGTAATAATAATTATAATATCAATAAGTTGTCAGGAGAGTAAGACGGGAGAGAATGTAAAGAAGTAAAACGACGACATTAATTGTCTACCCCTGAATGGTGTATGCGATTTTAAGGGGATAGGCCATTTGGACGTAGTCCTTGTGTCGCTGCATGGTTGTCCAGCCTTCGCTTAAAGGCGTACAAAGACGGTGCCATAGCTACATCTGCCGGCAAGGAATTCCAGGGACAGCAAACAAGCAGTGAAAAGAAGTGGGGGCGCACCGGGGTCCTTGCCCTCTGGTGAGCTATCCTTCTGGGGTTTCCACGTGGGAGCCTATACCTACTCAATGGCAGAACACCTTTGTTTGGGTGATTCTGGTCATTTGTTATTTTGTAGGCAGTAATCAAATCCCCCCTAAGCCGACGGTAACTAAGTGTGAACAGGCCTAATTTCCTCAGCCTTTCATCATATGGTTTGTTTCGGAGACCAACCACCCCTTTTGTTGCCCGTCGTTGGACTCTTTCCAAGAGGTTGGCGTCTCTTCTCGGCATTTGGGGTGCAATAATATTATACACCTCAAGGTGTGGCCTGACGTATGTTTTGTACAACATTAGAAAGAGCTCAGGAGTGAGTACACCTATCTGTCTATGTGTAAAGTGTATGACCGCATATGTCCTTGCTACATCCCCTGTGTAATTTACGCTTGTGTCCATTTTTTCCGTTAGAACTAGACCTATGTCGCGTTCCGACGTTGTGCAGGACAAGCTTTCATTGCACAGGGTGTAACTTGCATTCTGCAGTCTACAGGTGCGCAACTTCACTACTTTGCACTTTTTCAAGTTGAAAGTCATGCCACTGGCCACCGCCCAGTCTTCCAGAAGGTTTAGGTCTTCCTGTAGCCTATCTGAGTCCTCCGGACACTTTATCGCCCTCCATATTTTACGTCGTCAGCGTACAGGAGAGTCGGGCAGCTCAGACGGCGTGAAAGATCATTGATGAAAATCAAAAACATCAGTGGTCCTAGGATAGAACCCTGCGACACTCCTGATGACGATCTGTGCCAAGATGATCGGACTCGGTTAACCTTAGTGCAAAATTGCCTGTCGGCTAGGTAGTCCTTCAACCATGACAGAAGTGGCTCACCTATGCCTGTCTGGCTTATTTTATGTAGGAGAAGGTCATGGTGAACAGTGTCAAATGCCTTCTCAAAGTCTAGGAAGACCACATGGACTGGTACGTTCATGTCCCAGCATGATGTCCAGTCGTCTCAAGCTGACAGTAGGTTAGTGACGCAGGATCTGCCTTTTCTGAAACCATGTTGGGCTTCATGTAGTATATTAGTCCTATCGAAATATTCCCTGATGTGGTCGTCAATAATACTTTCCAGTACTTTTGATACCACTGGGAGTAGAGCTACTGGTCTATAGCTAGCAGCGTTTTGCCTGTCCCCACCCTTGAAGATTGGAGAAAGGATGGCTCTTTTCCACTCCCTTGGCAGGGTCCCCGAATCCATTGAGTGTTGGAACAAGTCGCACAGGGGTCTACAGAGAGCCTCGGCGCACTGTTTCAGAACAGATGGCCTGATGTCATCACAACCTGGGGACTTCCCAGGTATGAGTCGCTGTAGCTTCCTTAGTACTATTGCGGGGTTTATTTGGGGAGTAGTCGCTAGGTCTTCCTCCTCTGAAATAGTGGTGCCACCATTCTGGTCCGTAACTGTAATATCCACATTGCTTTTTAGCTGTTTAGCGAAGGCTGAACTGAATGTTTCAGCCATCTCCAGACTAGTGAGATATTGACCGTTTGGGCCTACTAAGGCGCATGCCCCTTGGTTTGTCGGTTTTCTTTCCGACATGAATCGGTACAAGTTTTAGGGTTTGATAGGAGTTTTTTAGCAAGGTTGGCCTGGAATGACCTTCTGTCCCTCCTGACTCTTGCATTACACCGGTTCCTGAGTTCGAGGTATGCATCATGGTCGGTCTGACTCTTAGATACACGCCACGTAAACCAAGCCTTCCGCTTTGCTTGCAGAATACGTTGCGTGCCTCTCTTCAACCATGACGTCTTTCTCTTGGGTTGTGTTGTGACTAAAGGGACGGTATCCGAGATTGCTATATGAATAATTTTTTTACCACTTCCCAGTGTTCATCCACAAATAGGTCGTCCCATGCTAAGGGCCAGTCTGCGTCGGACAAGAGCCTCCGCATTTCAGCATAGTCAGCCTTGCTGTAGCACAGACATGGTCGCGTAACATCCCATTGCAAACGCTCACGGAGGACAAGATCGAAACCTACGACTGCATGGTCACTGCTTCCCAGAGGAGTCATGATCTGGACCTTTTCGACGAGTAGCTGGTCACTAGTTAGAATATAATCTAGTTTTGATGACTTTCCACTAGGGCCCCACCTAGTGTCGTCTCCAACATTCTCAGTCAGTCCCGTGTTTCGAATAGTTTGCAGTAGGTTTCAGCAAAATTTTCCCTTAGCACACCCGGAGCCGAGGTTCAGTGATGGAGCATTGAAATCTTTAGCTATGGTTATTTGGTCGTAGCCCAAATCTCGTATCCCTGTAATAGTGCTGAGCAGTAGCTGATTGTGCTCTGCTCCACAGGTGGGAGATCGGTAGATGCCACCCAATAAGTGCTTGGTGTGGCCTACGGTGAAATGACACCATATGGAGTCTGGAAGTTCAATAAGTGGGGGGTCTGTTGCGCACAGACATTTAAGTCGCCTACCAAAGTATATAGAAACTCCCCCTCCTTCCTTATTATCCCTGTCTCTCCTGACCAGAACCACATCGCCTATACTGATTTCGTTGCCGGCGATAGTGGAGTCTAGCCAAGTTGCAGTGAGAATGACCATTTTCAGTTGTAGGTGTGCTTGGAAATTTCGGAGTTCACCTACTTTTCTTCTCAGCCCCCTCACATTGTTGTATAGGCAGCTGAGAGTGAGTCTAACAACCTCAGAGGGTTGTGAGGTTATCAGCCACGTGTCGTAAACCGTCAATGCCCAGCTCTTGGTACGCTCGGGCTCACGCTGTTCCTCGAAGCTTCACAGTAACGCTTAGTACGAACGGACGCAAACACCAGAACCCAGATTGGCGACTCAAGAATTATTTATTCTAACACCAACACATAGCCAATCTAAAACTAAGCTTTACAACTAAGGTCTATGAAGAAATATTATATTAATAAATCACAATATTTTTTCTGATGGTTTACTGACGACATCTTTCTGAACAGCAACCGATGAGACGATGACTGGTGTATTGATGCCTCCGCGAAAATATGGGGAAGTTGGGTTTCAGCAAACAAACATGAATTGATCGTTCAATCTTCAACTACATTGACACTCCCCGCCAAAATACGGATCCATCCTTTTTTCCATCACGACCAATACACGTTGACTTGGATGCCATTGCGAGAACCTGGGTGACATGGACAGAGCTGAAATGGAAAACAAACAGAAAAGCCAACACACCACAGGTATATCCACAGCACAATCTCATACATCAATGACGACCTGCGCCTTCCAGTTAAAGGCATCCCCTTGCAACACAATCGCCACTTGCTAGAATGATTCTTGCAGAATCCCACGTGACCATAGCAGCACCTCACGATACTCTACGAACATCTTATTATCTACCCATTAACAATCACCACTGCAATCGCTTGTCATTCATTCTGCTCCAGTTCTAGTAACGGTGACGTATGCAAGCCTCAGTCGTCTACACTCCCGCTCCCCGGCCTGTGGGAACACAGATTACAATTATCTCTGTATGCATTTCATTCTCAGCAACAGCCTCCCCGGCGTATACGACCCATCTGCTGTCTCTAACATCAATCAATTCATTAACGAACGTAGAAGACTAGAAACAACCTCAGAAGAAACCACGACGACAAACTGAAAAAAAATTATGCAATAAAAGCAAAGTACGAAAACAACGAGTAAAACAAATAATCAAAAATCACATACTGATATGAAGAGAGAGATGGAGCGAAGAAATATTTACTTTTCAATTAGATCCTCATCTCTGGCTCTACTCTAATATATATAGCATTTTAATTACAATACACAACAATTTACCAATCAAGTGGCGATATGTTTGTTAACAATAATTAGTCGGTGTCAAAATGTCAATGGGGTGATAATTAACGAAGAAAAATTAATATATATAATTAAAAGGTGGAAATGGTTACAACACGTGGATTGCATAATGCATAATTTTGGAAATATGAAGAGCAATTAAGGAATAAGCGTGTGCACAGGTTGACTACGTAACAGATTGTTAAAGAAAATAAAACAATTTGGACAATGATAATTTGTAACTAAAGTTGAAGTGGTCATAAGAATAAAATAATTTTTACAAGGATAACACGTAATTAAAGATGAAGTAGTCAGAAAAATAAAACAACTTGGACAATTATAGTTTTTTAAAAGGAAAAAGTATTTTAGGGGGAGGGGGATGAAGTAGTCCGGTTTATACAGTCATGTAACGATGGCCAAGGTAAGGAAAGTGGCTGTACAAATTTCTTCTGGACACACAAGTTTGGCTTCTTCAGGTGGATTCCTATTGCTTCAGCTGTATGTAGAAGACGAACTCGTAAAGCAAAATTAAGATTAGTAGGAATGCGATAAATAATTTTAAATGCAGTATTAACATCAAACTTATGCTCACTATCTACAAGGTGGGCTAAAATAGAGCTACGAATAGATTTTGTTTGTCCCTTGCTTAACCATGCCGGATGATGTTCGGGAATACGATGATGAACCTGCCTAATTGTTCGCCCGATGTAGCTGGCTCCGCAGCTGCAGTCAAACTGGTAGATACACATAGAAGAGGCGAATTTAGGTAGTTTATCCTTATTACTCGAACGTAGGATAGGTGTGGTCGTGAAGAGACAGTGTACCTCTGCTGCATAATAAGCTCTTTTAACTGCATTCCTCAGTCGCTGCATTATTATTTCGCTGATGTTGTCGCCGAGGAACTGAAGTTTTATGAACAGTGGTTTTTTCGGAACTGTTGCCATAGTCACTGTCCTAGGTGATGAATTCATATTTTTCTCAATAAACTTATCTGGATAACCATTTTTTCTAAGTAATTCTCTAATAATCTCAAGCTCCTCATTGAAGCAGTCGTCTGAACAGATTAACCTAGCTCTATGAACCAGACACTTTACCAGGTTGCGTTTATATTTCAAAGGTACAAAACTCAAAAAATGAGTGTACTGTCCTGTTGTAGTAGGTTTCCTGTACACACTCCTTCTTAGTGTGCCATCTTCTTTCCTTGCCATGAAGACGTCTAGGAATGAGATACAGTCATTACTTTCTTTCTCTATAGTAAAGTTTATTGCTGAATGGGCATCATTAAACTTGTCAAGGATGTTCATTGCGTCGTCCTCGTTTTTTATGACCAGAAATGTATCATCCATATATCGACAGTAGAAATCCAAGTCACTAATTGCTCCTTTCAGTGGTCCATTCTCTAACTTAGCGAGGAAAAAATCAGCTAGGATTGGGCCTAATGGGGAACCCATAGCTACACCATCAATTTGTCTGTAATATTCCTTATTGAATAAGAAATGAACGTTCATTGTACATCTTAAAATAAGTTCCTTCAAGGTGGATACAGAAATGCCGATGTCTATGTTTCGTGTAGTAATCTCCTCACATATAAAATCCACTGTCTCCATTAACGGTACGTTGGTGAACAAGGAGGATACATCAAAAGATATCATAAACTTGTCCTTCACATTAAGATCTCTTATTTTTCCAACAAATTCAAAACTGCCATTTACGCTATGTTTTACCAACTCATTATGCAGAGGTTTCAGGAGCTTGACTAACCATTTTGCTGTGGCATGGTATGGGGAATTACACATATCTAACACTGGTCGAAGTGGTAAACCAATTTTGTGCACTTTTGGAAGTCCATATAATCTTGGTGTAATCGTGCCAGTAGGCTTTAGAGATTCATATAAACCTTCTATGATGCTACTTTGTTGTTTAAGTCTTTTTAGTGACTCGATTAGCTGTTTCTCTACTTTTTCTGTTGGATCGACGGAAGACGTGATTTTTTGAAATTTTCGATGATCACTGAGTATTCCATTCATCTTATCTATGTATTCAGTCTTATTCATTATTACTACTCCAGAGCCTTTATCGGGTTTCGAAATTATTATATTCTCATTATTTCGGAGCTTATCTAGGGCTTCCCTGTGTTTCTTGGTCAATAAGCTATTCTGTCTCCGTTTACTATTTATATATTTATAACAACAGTCGACGAGAGTTGATTTAAGTCTTTCAACTGCCTCAGCTGACGAGGGTGTCAATCCTTCAGTTTGTGCATAAAAGTTTTCAAACTGGACTTGCATATCCATCTTATTAATTCTAACGTGATTATCACAAAACTTAGTGCCTAGGGATAATACTTGCAAATCAGTGTCATCAAGAACAATATCAGAAAAATTATAAACACACCGACCAGGGTTTGGCGGAAATCGCATTTCTGGAGTTTTGCTTTCCAGGCTTTGTAATAATTTGACACGTTTCTTTTCCCTTCTTTTGCCAGAAACCTCATTCACATAATCCAGGAACTGTTTCTTCAAGTGCTCTGGGAGCTCGTCTACAGCATAAAACCTTTCTGTTACATTCTTTGATAATTCCGTGATACATGATTTGAGTGAGTCGATCTGATTCAATGCGTGACGCTTGAGTGTCTTACTATTCGAGCGAACTCTGCAACGTCGTAAAGACTTCCAATAGGACTTTGGATACTGGTTTCTCTCAATGCATTCGAGGATGAGGTCCAAAGAAATTCTCGCTTCACTGAGCCTTGCGCTGTACTTCAGATACTCATCGAGTACCTTTAACGCAAACTGTTGCTCCGAAGATTTCAATATAGAAAATATCCCCATTTAGACATTTAGAAAAGAGAAAGATTGAGCGAAGAAATATTTACTTTTCAATTAGATCCTCATCTCTGGCTCTACTCTAATATATATAGCATTTTAATTACAATACACAACAATTTACCAATCAAGTGGCGATATGTTTGTTAACAATAATTAGTCGGTGTCAAAATGTCAATGGGGTGATAATTAACGAAGAAAAATTAATATCTATAATTAAAAGGTGGAAATGGTTACAACACGTGGATTGCATAATGCATAATTTTGGAAAAATGAAGAGCAATTAAGGAATAAGCGTGTGCACAGGTTGATTACGTAACAGATTGTTAAAGAAAATAAAACAATTTGGACAATGATAATTTGTAACTAAAGTTGAAGTGGTCATAAGAATAAAATAATTTTTACAAGGATAACACGTAATTAAAGATGAAGTAGTCAGAAAAATAAAATAATTTGGACAATTATAGTTTTTTAAAAAAGAAAAATTATTCTAGGGGGAGGGTGATGGAGTAGTCCGGTTTATACAGTCATGTAACGATGGCCAAGGTAAGGAAAGTGGCTGTACAAATTTCTTCTGGACACACAAGTTTGGCTTCTTCAGGTGGATTCCTACTGCTTCAGCTGTATGTAGAAGACGAACTCGTAAAGCAAAATTAAGATTAGTAGGAATGCGATAAATAATTTTAAATGCAGTATTAACATCAAACTTATGCTCACTATCTACAAGGTGGGCTAAAATAGAGCTACGAATAGATTTTGTTTGTCCCTTGCTTAACCATGCCGGATGATGTTCGGGAATACGATGATGAACCTGCCTAATTGTTCGCCCGATGTAGCTGGCTCCGCAGCTGCAGTCAAACTGGTAGATAAGCATAATATATTAATTTGAATATTTTCTTCATTGAAATCTTCGGAGCAACAGTTTGCGTTAAAGGTACTCGATGAGTATCTGAAGTACAGCGCAAGGCTCAGTGAAGCGAGAATTTCTTTGGACCTCATCCTCGAATGCATTGAGAGAAACCAGTATCCAAAGTCCTATTGGAAGTCTTTACGACGTTGCAGAGTTCGCCCGAATAGTAAGACACTCAAGCGTCACGCATTGAATCAGATTGACTCACTCAAATCATGTATCACGGAATTATCAAAGAATGTAACAGAAAGGTTTTATGCTGTAGACGAGCTCCCAGAGCACTTGAAGAAACAGTTCCTGGATTATGTGAATGAGGTTTCTGGCAAAAGAAGGGAAAAGAAACGTGTCAAATTATTACAAAGCCTGGAAAGCAAAACTCCAGAAATGCGATTTCCGCCAAACCCTGGTCGGTGTGTTTATAATTTTTCTGATATTGTTCTTGATGACACTGATTTGCAAGTATTATCCCTAGGCACTAAGTTTTGTGATAATCACGTTAGAATTAATAAGATGGATATGCAAGTCCAGTTTGAAAACTTTTATGCACAAACTGAAGGATTGACACCCTCGTCAGCTGAGGCAGTTGAAAGACTTAAATCAACTCTCGTCGACTGTTGTTATAAATATATAAATAGTAAACGGAGACAGAATAGCTTATTGGCCAAGAAACACAGGGAAGCCCTAGATAAGCTCCGAAATAATGAGAATATAATAATTTCGAAACCCGATAAAGGCTCTGGAGTAGTAATAATGAATAAGACTGAATACATAGATAAGATGAATAAAATACTCAGTGATCATCGAAAATTTCAAAAAATCACGTCTTCCTTCGATCCAACAGAAAAAGTAGAGAAACAGCTAATCGAGTCACTAAAATGACTTAAACAACAAAGTAGCATCATAGAAGGTTTATATGAATCTCTAAAGCCTACTGGCACGATTACACCAAGATTATATGGACTTCCAAAAGTGCACAAAATTGGTTTACCACTTCGACCAGTGTTAGATATGTGTAATTCCCCATACCATGCCACAGCAAAATGGTTAGTCAAGCTCCTGAAACCTCTGCATAATGAGTTGGTAAAACATAGCGTAAATGGCAGTTTTGAATTTGTTGGAAAAATAAGAGATCTTAATGTGAAGGACAAGTTTATGATATCTTTTGATGTATCCTCCTTGTTCACCAACGTACCGTTAATGGAGACAGTGGATTTTATATGTGAGGAGATTACTACGCGAAACATAGACATCGGCATTTCTGTATCCACCTTGAAGGAACTTATTTTAAGATGTACAATGAACGTTCATTTCTTATTCAATAAGGAATATTACAGACAAATTGATGGTGTAGCTATGGGTTCCCCATTAGGCCCAATCCTAGCTGATTTTTTCCTCGCTAAGTTAGAGAATGGACCACTGAAAGGAGCAATTAGTGACTTGGATTTCTACTGTCGATATATGGATGATACATTTCTGGTCATAAAAAACGAGGACGACGCAATGAACATCCTTGACAAGTTTAATGATGCCCATTCAGCAATAAACTTTACTATAGAGAAAGAAAGTAATGACTGTATCTCATTCCTAGACGTCTTCATGGCAAGGAAAGAAGATGGCACACCAAGAAGGAGTGTGTACAGGAAACCTACCACAACAGGACAGTACACTCATTTTTTGAGTTTTGTACCTTTGAAATATAAACGCAACCTGGTAAAGTGTCTGGTTCATAGAGCTAGGTTAATCTGTTCAGACGACTGCTTCAATGAGGAGCTTGAGATTATTAGAGAATTACTTAGAAAAAATGGTTATCCAGATAAGTTTATTGAGAAAAATATGAATTCATCACCTAGGACAGTGACTATGGCAACAGTTCCGAAAAAACCACTGTTCATAAAACTTCAGTTCCTCGGCGACAACATCAGCGAAATAATAATGCAGCGACTGAGGAATGCAGTTAAAAGTGCTTATTATGCAGCTGAGGTACACTGTCTCTTCACGACCACACCTATCCTACGTTCGAGTAATAAGGATAAACTACCTAAATTCGCCTCTTCTATGTGTATCTACCAGTTTGACTGCAGCTGCGGAGCCAGCTACATCGGGCGAACAATTAGGCAGGTTCATCATCGTATTCCCGAACATCATCCGGCATGGTTAAGCAAGGGACAAACAAAATCTATTCGTAGCTCTATTTTAGCCCACCTTGTAGATAGTGAGCATAAGTTTGATGTTAATACTGCATTTAAAATTATTTATCGCATTCCTACTAATCTTAATTTTGCTTTACGAGTTCGTCTTCTACATACAGCTGAAGCAGTAGGAATCCACCTGAAGAAGCCAAACTTGTGTGTCCAGAAGAAATTTGTACAGCCACTTTCCTTACCTTGGCCATCGTTACATGACTGTATAAACCGGACTACTCCATCACCCTCCCCCTAGAATAATTTTTCTTTTTTAAAAAACTATAATTGTCCAAATTATTTTATTTTTCTGACTACTTCATCTTTAATTACGTGTTATCCTTGTAAAAATTATTTTATTCTTATGACCACTTCAACTTTAGTTACAAATTATCATTGTCCAAATTGTTTTATTTTCTTTAACAATCTGTTACGTAGTCAACCTGTGCACACGCTTATTCCTTAATTGCTCTTCATATTTCCAAAATTATGCATTATGCAATCCACGTGTTGTAACCATTTCCACCTTTTAATTATATATATTAATTTTTCTTCGTTAATTATCACCCCATTGACATTTTGACACCGACTAATTATTGTTAACAAACATATCGCCACTTGATTGGTAAATTGTTGTGTATTGTAATTAAAATGCTATATATATTAGAGTAGAGCCAGAGATGAGGATCTAACTGAAAAGTAAATATTTCTTCGCTCAATCTTTCTGTTTTATAAATCTCTATATGGGTATATTTTTTATGTTGAATTTGATATGACACACCACACGTATATACAAACAGTACACACAAACCCGCAGATCACATCTTGATGGAATTCCTTTGAAGAATCCCAGGACTTACACCAGTACTCCTACATCCCTTCTCAGGTTGACGATTGTAATTTGTGTAATGTCCGGACACACACAAGATTAACCAACAATTGCAATAATTGGAACTCACACAAGTATGTAACACAAACATTTGTACAATCAACACATCAAATGTGGTGGATTCTGGCACGACAAACTACCCTTGAAGAACTGTAGGACTTACAGCAGTACGCCTACAACCCTTCTCAGGTTGATGATCCAAGTGGAAGTCGTCCGGACACAAACAGAATTACCAACAGCTAGATGACAGATGATATCAATTCAGTATATGCAATACGAACATATGTACAAAATCACACACCAAGCACATTGGACTGCTCATTGATGCGCTACCCTTTGAAGAATTGTAGGACTTACAGCAGTACACCTACAACCCCTCTCAGGTTGACGCCCTAGGTTGGAAAATCGTCGAAGAGTTCATTTGCTGACTTCCCTCTATCATCTATATCCTCACTTTTCGCAGTGGCGGTACCGTAGCTAATGAAGCTTATCTGAGGCGCGGTTATTGCTAGTTGAATACTACTCCCAATACCCCGCACTGATGGCGTGAAATATCGTCGTCAGATGCAATTTTTCCAGGCTGTCAAAGGCTTATTTGAAAAAAGCGGCCTGCTTAAATCTTGGGCTACCAAAATTTCCATCCTACATACTGCATCTATTTCCTCGGATTTTTTTTGTTTTAATCATCCAATTATGTATCCAAGTCGCATTACTTACTCTCGCAATTACTTAAAATGTCTTCAACCCGTTGATTTACTAGTATATAATAACGTTAAGAAAAAGCTTCATGGAGGTTGGCAGAGATCATTAAAGTGTACTCCAATGCATCAGATGACTGTTCCTTTGATTATAAGCACAAATTGCAGGTCATTATCGAACAAGATTAACTACTTGCATTCTCTATTATACTCAAATTTATGTTGTAATACTGGTGTAATCACTCTTCAAGAGACTTGGCTCCATGATTCATATGACGATAATTTAGTCTCCTTAAGTGGGTTCACAATCTACAGACAAGACCGATGCAGTTCAAAGAAGAAGAGAGGTGGTGGTGTTGCCACTTTTATTAATTCTCAGTGGTCTACTGCCAACAACGTCTGCTTCAAATTCTCAAATGACAATATTGACTGTATAACTGTAAAATGTCGACCTAAACACTTACCTAAGTATAGCTCCATTTTTGTCACAAATATCTATATCACACCTTGTTGCAGTCCCTCAGAACTATCTATCTTCGCTGATGAATTCACTATTTTTGCTGCTGCTTCGTTTGGTAACTCCTTATCTATAGTGACTGGCGACTTCAACTCCAGCGACTGCAGTTTTATTACATTGCTGGGCCATGAAAATGTTGTTAATTTCCCAACTCGACAAAATACTTCACTTGATTTAGTATTTATAAATGATTCTGGAATATACGAAGCTCGTAAAAGAGCCCCACTCTTCAATTCTGATCATTGTATTGTACGAGTCTTACCCAAAATTTACGGAAAGCTACACAGTAAAGCCTTCTCAAACTTGTCTAAGAAAGTTGTTCACAGATGCTACTCAAATGAGAACGTACATCATCTTAGAAACATGCTCAGTGACACAAGATGGGATTTGTTTAATGTTGATTCACTTAGTGACAATATCTCTAATATTACATCCTATCTGAAATTCTGTTTTGAAATCTGCTGTCCAAAAGAAACACTATTCGTCAAATTTGACCGTTTCTCCTCACCTCAACTTAAAAAGCTTCGTAGAGAGAAGGAAAAACTATATAAAATCAAAGATAAAATTGGTGTAAAAAGAACTAACTTCTTAATTAAGTCTGAAATGCAGAGGTTGAATGTAATATATAACCAGAAATTCATATCCTGCAAAAATCCTTCTAATATGTGGAAACTATTTAAGGAAATCACTGGTGGTAAGCAGATAAACAATATTCCATATTCTTTTGATGTATGTACTCTTAACAAATCTTTTATTTACTCTCCCTCAAATGCCATGCTTCCCAGCATCACTTGTGTTAATAATAGCCCCTTTCCAGGTTTTAACACAAATGATGTTCAAAAGTGCCTCAAGTCTCTAAACCCTTCCCAGAGCTTAGGTCCCGATTATGTACCTAGTATTATTTTTTAAAAATGTTCTGATATTCTGTGTCACCCTCTTACTGATCTATTTAACAAATCTTTTTCCGATAATATTGTGCCTGCCGTTTGGAAGGACATTAAAGTTGTACCCATACCTAAATCTTCTACTGGAGCATGTGTCAAATTTAGACCCATTGCTATTACATCTCCTTTTTTGAAAACTATGGAGAAATTACTTTTACTTAGTCTTGTACCTTCGCTTAAATCCTTTAATGACCCTAAACAATTTGCCTATAAGCACAGTAGAAGCACTTTAGATGCAGCTGCCGTCTTATATCATAACATTGCTTCCAGTCTAGACAAGGGGGCTAAATTTGTTCGTTGCGCCTTCCTAGACTATACATCTGCTTTCGACTCGGTCCCTAGGGACATCTTATTAAATAAACTTGCTGCTAGTCAAACAGAATGTTGGGCTGTTAACTGGTTGCATTCCTATTTCTCAGATAGAAAGCAGTACACCGTATATAAAGGGAAGTCTTCCACTTCATTGCCTACTGAAGCTGGTGTCCCTCAAGGTGCTGTTCTTTCTCCTTTTCTTTTTTCTTTCTTCTTGCATGACTTGCCTCACTCTGATGAAATAAACTTTGTGAAGTACGCTGATGATTTAACGGTTTCAATGGCTGTTAACTCCCAGCTAGATTGTACTAAAATAAATAGCTTTCTATCGGAAGTCAGCAAATGGTCTGAGTCTAACGGTCTTAAACTGAATCCTTCTAAGTGTCAAACTGTTGATTTCAGCTTAAGATGTAAACGACAGTTAAAAGAAGTCATCGATTCTCATGACACTTGTAAAATTGACGACAATGATATAGGAATCAAATCAGAAATTAAGTATCTTGGACTCATTCTCTCTTCTGATCTCTCCTGGTCTTCCCATGTCTTAGCAATCTCCAGTAAAATATTCCGCCTGACATTTTACATTAAGAAGTTAAGACACTCGGGTATAACTCAACCCCTCATCCTACAGTTCGTAAACTCTTGCATCCTACCTATTCTTCTTTATTGCTCACCCTTATTCTTTCCTGGTTTGCTTAAAAAAGACTATGTCACAATTCGTAGAATACTGAAGACTGTCAGTAGAGTGAGTGGTGTCCCAGTGGACCACATAGTTAACGTCGTTGTCGATAGGCATTTGACTTCGTGCAATAAATTTGCTAAAGGGATTTTGTCTGACTTGGAGCATCCGCTTTACCCTCAGCTTTCACCTTGCATCTCCTCAGGTAGAACAAGGAGTAACTTAAGAAAACTGTATGCTCGCACGTCTAAGTATAAGAATTCTATGATACCATACTTGGCACGTATTTCATGTGATAAAAATAGTGTCAGGCAAGAATTAACTAACCTTTTTTCATCTAGTAAATAAACAATTTCCTCCATCCATCCTTATATACTTTCAAGTTTTACTTTTATTACTTCTATTATATTTATGGTCCTGTTACTTCTCTGTTTTACTCTCATAATTGCAAACACCAACTTATCTCCATGACGGCTGTAATCTTTGTTTTTCCCTTCACCATATCATGCAAAAAGAACATTATATTCAATATTTTTAAACATGTTAGGATTTCTATACCCCATTGCCAATACTGTGTGACACAAGCCAACGTCAATTTTCACTTGTATTCTTATTATTATTACCCTAGCTGTTATCATTATTGTTGTTATTTCCATTTTATATGCTGCATGTTTTTGACACTACCTCTATTGTAAATGTGGAAAATTTTCTGTGTGATTAATTTTATTTATAATTTGAGGAAATTAGATGCAATATTGTGATTAATGCTGAAAATTCCATTCTCTATCACAAGTACTGTTTTTGGAATAAAGTAAATCATTATTATTATTAAATCTCAACGGTAACACGCTCACGTCATTGTATCGTAGAATATAGATATATAGATATAGAATATAAATATCTGGTCAACCAAGCGTAGGCACAGAGTAATTTACACCAAAGATAATAACATTCAAATAGTAACTTGAAACTAGAAATGCCTTTATTCATGCAAGTCAATTTAACAATTACTCTCTCGTTTACACTTGGCTTATCCTCACTAAACTGAGCAATATCTTTCGTCTTTTCAAATGCACCAATACTATCGTAGTCATTGCACAAGATACTTGAGTTGATGGGCGTCTGTTTCATTGTGGGTGACAACACCAACGACGACTGACTGATATCAGTTGATGAACTAAGCGGTGGATCAGAAGCTGTTGTTGTTCGGTTTTCAGAAATTTGTCTAACTGCAAGATTACCACCACTGCTGTCTTCCACTACTAGTTCGGGTTTAGCACTATCATCTGATGATAGGTGAGCTTCACTCTGATCAATTACACTGACGGTTTGGCAAGTATTCCTGCCTTCTGCAACTGCATCTGCATTTAATTCTACTTCACCTTCAAGTTGTACAGAAACTTTGTTCAACTTAGCAGTATTAGGCTTATCCTTCATCTCATCATGATCAACCAAAGACAAATCTGCACTATCATGATCATTATCACAAATATTCAATTTACCATGATCTATCTGGTCGACTTCATCATTTTCAAACTGTTTAATAACAGCAGTAGATGATTTGGGTTCCTCCTCACAAATCCCTAAAGAATTTATACCTTCACTCTGACTTGTAATGTAACAACAGAAGACAAGGGCCAGGCAACAGATCGTTTTATTATGAAAATCAACACGTATTTATACATATTTCACATACATTATTATAGCTTATGCAAGTAGACAAGCGCAGTCATCTGATTGGCCGTTTATCAGAAGTTAGGCAGACAAACGCAGGCTTCTGATTGGTTGTTTCGGGATTCCTCGACAAATAGAGTTCTCTATTTGCGAATCATATATTGCCACGTTAACTTTGCTGCGATTGGTTGTTGAATCAGCCTTGCTCATATTTTCTCAAGGCCTGCTCTCACCACAGTAATACCTTGTAAACTTCTGGATTCCGAACTGAACTACGAAACGGTAACTCTCTTCTGTGACACTCTATTTAACAATGGCTTACCAGTTGCAACTACAGGCTTCTTCACCGCACCGTTATCGTCACACAATTCGGAGTCAGGCCTGGAGTTTACATTTAGCTTATCACTGAACTTGCTCACTGGCTCACAGCTCACCTCTGTATGCACCTCCTGCAAACGCGTAAAACACAACCATGTTTGTCTTGCATCTAGTAACTTATCTGTTGAGGATGTACTAAGAAACCTGTTACACTCACTAAGTCTATATGCATTACTAGACATCACGGAGACTTCTCGATACCCACCTGTCTGAGGCCTATACGTCATCAATGACTGCTCTATTCTAGGGATGGAATTCAATACACTGGCAAACTTTCTCATAACTTGATTGACATTATCTTTTACCAGTTTTAAAATAGCATCGAACTTTGGCTCGATACCCTCATCCTCCATACGGGAGCTTATCTTCACCCACTTCCTTCGCAGTCGAGTAGGTAGGCGTATTGCTATTACTTGTAGTATAAAACTCGAGTTGAGGTCAATCGCGCAATTCATAGAAATCAGTGCATTCTTGTAAGTCATGAGATTATCCAAAAACTCAGTGAGTGCCTTGGAGTTATCTTGTAACTGACCACCGGTAACTGCCTCAAGCCCTCAGTCCAGCTAATCGATATAGATCCTGTTAATAATATGGCACAAACTCCATCTCCACTCACACCAAACCAAATTAGCACTGTTCAATTCACTTACGCTAACATTAACCAAACTATAAGAACCCCCAAAAGTTCAAAAGGTTTCGGTACCGACGGTATATCATCTTACTTCTATAAATATGGTGGCCCTGAAATTCCTCTACTGCTGCTTAAAATATTCACAATGTCCCTAGAAACCCAAACTTACCCTGACGTATGGAAGACAACATTCATTATGCCTAAACACAAATCTGGCTCGAAATCTGAAGTCGGTAACTACCGGCCGATCAATATCACACCTATAGCATCTAGAATCATGGAGAGACTAGTCAAAGATAACTTAATCAAACATATGCTTAGCTGCAATATCATAAGTCCTAACCAACATGGATTCCTGAAATCCAGATCATGTTTAACATGTCACCTAGACTTCTTCAATTTTGTAACCAGCAGTCGTGACAGACGGCAACTAGTACTTGTCATCTACTTTGACATTTCTAAGGCATTTGACCGTGTTGACCATTTACTGCTAACAAATAAACTGAACTCATTAGGAATGCGTGACCCATTATTAGGATGGCTTAAATCATTCCTTAACAATAGGTCCCAAATAGTTAAACTCGGGTCTGCAACCCCCAAACCTAGACCTATCACTTCTGGTGTAGTACAAGGTAGTGTCATTGGACTCCTCCTATTTACACTATACATCAATGACATATGCGCTTGCTTCACGCACGGAAAACCATTCATCTTTGCGGATGACCTGAAAGTAGCTCATACATTCCAATGTGATGACTTAGGGAACTTCGAGAATGTAGTACAGATGGAATTAGATAAAATGGCTGATTGGTCGTCCCTATGGAATCTCCAATTTAATCTGAACAAATGTGGCTGGATCTGCTTCGGTGCACCCTCAATTGACCTGAAATTAACGCTCCAATCTGCTAACTTAACCAGAATCCGAAGTGTCGTTGAACTAGGCTTGAGGTACTCTAGTGACTTGACATTCTCAGAGCAAGTAGCATCACAGACTAGAAAATCGAGGATGCTCTTAGGATGAATATTCAGGAACTTTCACGACAATGAAGCCAAGCTAATTCTGTACAAAACATGTGTCAGACCACTGCTAGAATACTGTCCATTTATTATAAGCAGCACTCGCACACGTGACAGGCTAAGGATGGAAAGCACCCAACGATATTTTACCTCAAAACTACTTGGCTACGATTGTAAGAAAGACTACATCTCACGCTGCATGATCCTGAAACTCGACCCTTTTTGGACAAGGCGACTTATTATAAACCTATTATTCTTCTTTAAGGTCCTTCACAAAATATCATTCTCAGACAACAGGGACATACAATTCGCACAGGAAGGTTCTTACGATCTGCGTAACCAAACTTCCACAGTGACAACTCATTCTTTTAGGTCAACACTCCGTGAAAACTTCTTTACAGTCATGTATTCTAAAGTATGGAATAGCCTGCCCCTAGATGTCAGAACTTGCTCTTCGATTACAAGCTTCAAACGCTCTCTATACAGACTGTTTCACTCTACTGATTATATTAATAAACTATTTACTCCTAGAACGAATCAAGCACTAATCTACTACAACACCTAAAAGATGCACTTCAACACCCTTAGCAATCTTAAACTATAAATAAACTAGCAGCATGGATGCATAAAGACATAGTACGGAACATACAGGATTAGCTTACCCTTAGAAATAGGACCTATCCCTCATTGTAACCTTCAAACGCTTGCTATATAAACTGTTTTGTCCAAATGACTATCCCTACCAGAACCCATCACTTATTTCTAAAACGCATCAGTCATTAGAACACTAAAACGCTCAGACTCATTAATACACATTATGACACTAAATAAACTCTAAGACTTCGCATAAATACGTGAAAACAAATAATATTGAAAAATGTTTACTTAAGTATAATAAACAATGAGGATAAACATTTATAAATGCATGATATATAAATGTCCTTTTCATGTTCACATACTTTCTCTTTCTGGTATTTTGCTGCTCCTATTCATCTTCTGGTCGAGGTCGAACAACCCTGCTTCTAAACTGAAATGAGGAATAATTCCAAACCATCTACCTCATAACCACTCAAATTCCATGAACGATCCAATTCTACCATTTGAAGACGCTGGCGAACATGCTCTAAATGAGTATTCATGATCTGAAATGAAGAAGCAACTGGTTTTCAAACAGTTTTCAACATTTTACTCAACTTACGAACACAGTCCGCCATGCAGACACAAATGGAGCAAATGGAGAATTCTGGAAACGACCTCGGCACCATTTGATGCAGTAAAACAACCCAACATGACCTTACCTAGTTTTCGCGTCCACGATCAAATTTCTTTCCTGTTATAAAACTACGATAAGACTACTGAAAAAATGGAATAAATATATCACTGATCTCAACATAATACATCAATAATCTTTAAGCCATGGGTGCTGTTCACAACAAGGCTATAAAGGAGAATTGACTTCAAGCTTTATTTTTCCCAGATATTTGTATTACATTCATCTGATGTCTGGGTTTTTTGTTAATGCGAAGACAATATTTCTATATCTCTTTATGTGCTACACAAACAGACTTTATAACAGACTCTTCCGACTGACTATGATGTCAGAAAGAACAACGAAACTGTAAATCCATTATACATCAAATTTTCTGTAATTTATATAAAAACATATCCATGCCTGTACAATTGGTATGTTCCTTCATAAACAAGAAGAAATATATTATTATTATTACTTCTAGTACAAAACTCGAGTTGAGGTCAATCGCGCAATTCATAGAAATCAGTGCATTCTTGTAAGTCATGAGATTATCCAAAAACTCAGTGAGTGCCTTGGAGTTATCTTGTAACTGACCACCATTACCCGTAATAGCCTCGAATAATTTCCCTACAATCATCGAAGGTCTTCCAAACCTTTGATGTAGGATGCTCATAACCTCGTAGTAGCCCTCTTTTGGCTTCATAAACTTACAGCACTTTACAGCTATTGCAGCAATTCCAGTGCAATACCTCATCAAATACATTAACTTCATTTCATCAGTTAATAAGAAACTACTCAGCATGATCTCAAACTCCTTTACAAACTGTAAATAATCAGCTGGGTTTCCGTCGAAACACCGTGGTTCAAATTTAGGGAGTTTGATGTTCCTATTATCCCTGGACGGCGAAACAGTAACATCAAATATGTCATGCTTAACATCAGACACATCGTTACAATTAACAGACAAGTCACCATGACTTACTTTCCTGTTTGCATCCAAGACACTGTGTCTCTTCTTTGACCCAGGCATTGTTGAACTTGACCCAATTCCAAAACAGATCCAGATATTGCTTGTTCAAAGAGGACTTGACCGGCACCAGGAAAAATGAACGGCGATTATCCAAACTGTCACCAACTGTCTGAATCCGCCAGAGTCTGTTTCCACCGTCAGAAACTGTCAGCCACGTCTCGTAAACCGTTAATGCCCAGCTCTTGCTACGCTCGGGCTCACGCTGTTCCTTGGAGTTTCTCAGGAACGCTCAGTACGAAAGGACGCAAAAACCAAAACGCCGATTGGCGACTCGATAATTCTTTATTGTTACACTAACATATAAAAAATGTTTCCACTAAGATCTGTGAACAAATATTACAATAATAAGTCACAATATTACTTCTGACGATTGTCTCCTGACGTATTTCTGAACAGCGACCGATGAGACAATGAATGTCGTATTGATGCCTTCGAGAAATTTGGGGATGTTGGTTTTGAGCAAACAACCATGAATTGATCGTTCAATCTTCAACTACATTGACAATCTAAGTATACAATAAGTGTGATCATACTGGAATCTTTAAGTTGTTAGATGTGGTCGAAAAATTGTAAGTGGCATGTCGTGCAAGAATGTGACTTCATGAAATCATGTTGATAAGGAGTGATAAGTTTCTCTTCAGAGAGGAAGTCAAAAATGGCACTTTTCACGATCTTTTGTAGAGTCCTTGATATAATAGAAGTTAGGTTAATGGGTCTGTAACTCATGACACCTTAACAGGAGCCTGACTTATACCCAGGGGTAATGTGCGTGGTTTTCCATGCATCTGGATATGTTCCAGTTGATAGAGAGGTGGAGAACAATTCAAGAAGGAGAATAGGAATGTCTTCACCACCGTATTTGAAAAACGTTGAGGGAATCATATCAGGACCTGGGTTGTTTGAACTTTTAGGAGAAGTGATTGCTTTCTTAATATAATGTAAAGAAAAGCTGATAATTTCTGAGTATTTTTGCGAACCTACAGGGAATAGAGGTTGTGGCAACGTATAATCATCATAGGTATATGACTGTGAGAATAGGAGTTTAGAAGCTCACAAATTATTTTAGGGTCACTAGCAGTTTCACCATTTTTTAAAATGAATTGTATTTCCGTTTTACGGGATTTTAGTCTTTTGCGATAACCACGTTTCTTATAATGTGGTTATGGCAGTATTATGATAAGTGTCAGTGGATATCAAAGATTGTAGGTACATCATCTTGTTTGTCAGAGAGGGACAGTTTGTGTTTATTATGACAGGGACCGGATTGCATTGCGCGCTTTCCGATTACTACATTACCACATTTACCTACTTACATAAAAACTCTTGTTTCTGTAGAATTTTATGCCAAGAGTTTGTGGAACTTATTACAATTATTTACCTTTCGAACACTGAATCTGTGGATATAATCTTACTGATAGATAATACCTATAATTAACTGTTTGGCACTTTGTGACTTCGTAACTCTAACTCATATCTGTAATTGTATATACTATTGATTTATATGTTCAAGTTGGCTCAAGTAAGTGAGTCTATGGTTTTGGTATCATTTTAGTTAACGGTGCTTAACTGTATTCTATGTTGTTGTATTGTATCGTTGTTGTTGTTGCTTGTTGCCCTTTTTGCTGTGAATTATCTTCCCTTTGCTGGCGTTGTTCTGATTGCTTTATCCCTTGTTTTCCGATTTTAAGGGAGCAACCCACGAGATCACTTCTCTCTAAACTTTCTCTTAATGTGACAATTCCTTTCTCAGGCGTCAGAACAGCAATCCCACCCTGTAAACAATGTTGCTACAGAAACTTCAGCACGATGAATCCCTTTGCGCCAAAAGAAAAAGTCTGTGTGGGAACATGGAACGTCCACACCACGTACGAGATCGGTAAAGCTGCCCAGATCGCAAACGAAATGAAAAGATACGGAATCCAAGTGCTGGGAATATGTGAGAGCAGATGGAATGAGAGTGGACTCACCAGAGTGTCAACGGGTGTGTCAATGCAGTTGAAGATTGAACGATCAATTCATGGTTGTTTGCTCAAAACCAACATCCCCAAATTTCTCGAAGGCATCAATACGACATTCATTGTCTCATCGGTCGCTGTTCAGAAATAAGTCAGGAGACAACCGTCAGAAGTAATATTGTGACTTATTATTGTAATATTTGTTCACAGATCTTAGTGGAAACATTTTTTATATGTTAGTGTAACAATAAAGAATTATCGAGTCGCCAATCGGCGTTTTGGTTTTTGCGTCCTTTCGTACTGAGCGTTCCTGAGAAACTCCAAGGAACAGCGTGAGCCCGAGCGTAGCAAGAGCTGGGCATTAACGGTTTACGAGACGTGGCTGACAGTTTCTGACGGTGGAAACAGACTCTGGCGGATTCAGACAGTTGGTGACAGTTTGGATAATCGCCGTTCATTTTTCCTGGTGCCGGTCAAGTCCTCTTTGAACAAGCAATATCTGGATCTGTTTTGGAATTGGGTCAAGTTCAACAATGCCTGGGTCAAAGAAGAGACACAGTGTCTTGGATGCAAACAGGAAAGTAAGTCATGGTGACTTGTCTGTTAATTGTAACGATGTGTCTGATGTTAAGCATGACATATTTGATGTTACTGTTTCGCCGTCCAGGGATAATAGGAACATCAAACTCCCTAAATTTGAACCACGGTGTTTCGACGGAAACCCAGCTGATTATTTACAGTTTGTAAAGGAGTTTGAGATCATGCTGAGTAGTTTCTTATTAACTGATGAAATGAAGTTAATGTATTTGATGAGGTATTGCACTGGAATTGCTGCAATAGCTGTAAAGTGCTGTAAGTTTATGAAGCCAAAAGAGGGCTACTACGAGGTTATGAGCATCCTACATCAAAGGTTTGGAAGACCTTCGATGATTGTAGGGAAATTATTCGAGGCTATTACGGGTAATGGTGGTCAGTTACAAGATAACTCCAAGGCACTCACTGAGTTTTTGGATAATCTCATGACTTACAAGAATGCACTGATTTCTATGAATTGCGCGATTGACCTCAACTCGAGTTTTATACTACAAGTAATAGCAATACGCCTACCTACTCGGCTGCAAAGGAAGTGGGTGAAGATAAGCTCCCGTATGGAGGATGAAGGTATCGAGCCAAGTTTTGATGATATTCTGAGACTGGTGAATGACAGTGTCAACCAGGCGATGGGCAAATTCGCCAGCATTTTGCATTCTAAGGTAGAACCTAAGGAACCAGTGAATATAAGGAAGGCATTTGTGGTGAAGTCTCAAGACACAACGAGAAAGGATGAGTGTATTGTCTGCCATAACATGCATCAATTGAGTGATTGTAATCGCTTTATCGCTATGTCACCCGTAGAAAGGTTAAAAATGGCAAAGCAGAAGCGGCTGTGTTTCAGTTGTTTAAAGATTGGGCATACAAAGTGGAATTGTAAGGCGACAAATAAAAGAAGTAGTGGTTTAACGGATATGCACCCACTTCTGAGAACAGTGAACGAACCTGGGAATTCGGTTAATTGTAATAGTATCTCTAGACCCCTTGACATCCCACAAGTTTTCTTAGGGGTATTACCAGTTAAGGTGAAAGGACCGAAATCTTCAGTAGAGACTTATGCATTGTTGGATAATGGTTCAGACGTTACATTGATAGATGCTGAACTGGCTGGTTGCTTGGGTATTAAAGGCCCAAAGCAACCCTTGGTTGTAAATACTTTCAATTCTGCGAAAACAGTAGTATGTGAGCGAGTGTCATTTCAGTTAGAATCCTTGGCTACTGGGGAACCGTGGAAGTGGATACTGCTTACACTACCTCCAGTATGAAACTTGGCGAAGCTATAGTACCTAGTCGTGAAACGGTTGTCGGTAAGCCATACCTGTGTGACATACCTCTTCCAACACTGCAAGATGGAAGAGTGAGAGTACTCATTGGATGTAGTGTGCCAGAAGCTCACAAGGTATTAGAAGAGAGATTTGGAGGTAGAGATGATCTGTTTGCGACGAAAACACCACTGGGATGGACAGTGAGAGGACCTATACCCATAGTCCACATATCATCATTAGTTGCAAACGATGGGGACAAACTAGAAACTATGATTAAAAATATGTATGACAAGGAGTTTTGTGACTGCGGTGTCCCAGGGAAGGGTCGTTCTGTAGAAGACTTAAAAGCAGTTAAAATAGCCGAGGACTCTTGTAAATACGAAAACGGGCGTTTCAGCGTTGGCCTACCATGGAGATTCAAAGATAGACAGTTGGTTTGTAATAGGAAAGTTGCTCTTAAGAGACTAATGGGTTTACAGAAGAAATTTCTGTCAGATGCAGAACTCTGGTCCAAATATAAGGAAGTCGTCGATAAACATATAATGAAGGGTTACGTTGAAAGACTAGTTGATCAGAGTGAGCCAGGGAAGTGGTATTTGCCCCATCATCCCGTCTTTAACCCGAGGAAGCCAGGTAAACTCCGTGTGGTGTTTGATTGTTCTGCGAAACATGAAGGAGTCTCTTTAAATGATAATCTGTATAGTGGCCCAGATTGCGTGAGCTCATTAGTGGGACTGCTATTGAGATTCAGAAAGTTTACAGTTGCTGTCGCGGCGGATATTGAGGAAATGTTCCTACAGGTGAAGGTGCCAGAGAGTGACAGAGATCACTTGAGGTTTTTGTGGTTTGATGACGGTCCTTGTGGTAAGGTGTCAGAATATAGGATGACAGTGCATCCATTTGGTGCCACGTCCTCCCCGTTTTGTGCTAATTTTGCTCTACGAAAGGCAGTGTCCACATTTGGTTCTAATGATTTGCTGGACGTCATAGATTGTTGCTTCTACGTGGATGATTGTTTAGCCTCCTTCGATGATGATAAGTCTGCAGTTAGATTTGCAACAAGCATCACTGAAGTGTTAGCTAAGGCCGGCTTTCGTCTAACTAAGTGGGTCTCGAACAGCCTAGACGTTTTGAAGCATATAGATCCAGAAGACAGAGCACCTACCGTACGAGATTTGCCTGTTGATACTCTACCAGTTGAACGCACATTAGGTATGCGATGGGATGTGAACTCTGATACCTTTGGATTTAGTGTTGGTGATATTGATAAGCCAGTTACTCGGAGAGGTGTGCTCTCTGTGTTGTCGTCCGTGTTTGACCCACTTGGATTAGTAGCACCTTATCTACTTCCGGCTAGGAGGTTATTTCAAGAGACATGCAGGAAAGGGTTACAGTGGGATGAACCATTAAGTGAGAGGCAGAGAGAAGAGTGGAAGGGGTGGGTTAACAGTTTAAGAATGCTGAATCTACATTCCGTCTCACGTCCACTTAAGCCGTCGAGAAATCATGATATAATTGACTTCCATGTTTTTTCTGATGCCTCTGAGGTTGGATTTGGTGCAGCCGTATACATCAGAACCACCTTAAGGAATGATATAGATGTTAGCCTGGTGATGGGTAAATCTAGAGTTGCACCTCTAAAGACGGTTTCGATTCCGAGATTAGAACTTAATGCAGCCTTACTAGCTGCGCAGTTATTCACAACGGTGTGTAAAGAGTTGGATTACCCCAAGCATCCCGTAACGTTTTGGACTGATTCGATGTCTGTGATATATTATATACGCAACGAGTCAGCAAGATATGCATGTTTTGTAGCTAACAGAGTATCTCAAATTCGTGAACTAACAACTGTTGAGCAGTGGAGGTACGTACCGTCTGGAAAAAATCCAGCTGATCTAGCCTCGCGAGGAGTTATTGATATGAATGTGGTTAAAAATAAGTGGTGGAAAGGTCCAGAGTTCTTGCTAAGGGCTGATAGTATGTGGCCTCGTAGAGAAGATGAACCACCGATAAACGAGTGTGCCTTGGAGTTGAAGACAAGTGTCAGTTTAACATCTACTCAAGAAAGACATTCAGGTTTACATCCACTTTTTAAATATTATTCTTCTTGGTACAAACTACTGAAAGCTGTTGCGTGGTTGACACGATATGTTACGTATTTAAAGGTCATGCATCTTGCGGGATACGAAAATATGAATGTGGGGCCTTTGAGAGTCGAAGATATTAGAAATGCAGAGTTAGCGATTTTGAGGGCTGCTCAGTGGGAAGCGTGGGGTGAGATTGCCAAGGAGGATAGTCCCGATTTCGCAGATTTCAAGGTGCGGTTAGATAGATTATCTCCGATAGTTTCCGAAGGGATCGCTAGAGTTGGTGGACGTCTACAAATGTTAGAATCGTCATATGAGACCCGTCATCCGGCTTTATTACCTTGCTACCATCCAGTCACTGATCTCATTATAAGACACTACCATGTTCTTGAAGGTCATTTGGGTACTTCGCAAGTACTATCAAGTATTCGATGTAAGTTCTGGATAGTGAAGGGAGGTACCGCTGTCCGTAAAATAATTGATAAGTGCATGGAATGTAAACTCCGAAATGCTCGTCCAGTACAGCAGATGATGGCACCACTCCCAGCGTGGCAAGCTTCTGAAGGGAATTATCCATTTGAGTACGTTGGGGTGGATTTGTTCGGACCTTTTGTAGTGAAGAGAGGCAGAACCCTATGTAAAAGATATGGCTGTTTATTCACCTGTTTGAAAATGAGAGCTGTGCATATTGAGATGGTTCATTCGCTAACTACTGATTCATTCGTGCTAGCATTACATAGATTTATAAATCGCCGGGGTGTACCGAAGATGATGTTCAGCGACAGAGGGACTAATTTTGTTGGCTGTCACGCCGAGCTTAAAGAGTACTTCGAAGGTCCCAAACGAGAGTTCAGGAAGAGTTACTGAAAAGGAACATCGAGTGGCACTTCAACCCACCACATGCCAGCCATAGAGGCGGGCTATGGGAAAGACTTATAGGAATTATCAAGCGTATTTTAAGCTCCATAATTAAAAACCAGAGTTTGAATGACGAAACGCTGGAGACATTTTTTTGTGAAGCTGAACGAATATTAAATGACCGGCCGTTATCACCTGTGAGGGACGACGTCAAGGATTTTGATGTGTTAACCCCAAATAAATTATTGTTATTGAGAGGCAACCCTGGCATAGAGGACTCAAGCGGGGAAGGAATACCTACGATTAAAAGATGGAAACAAGCCAGGCACATGAAAGATATATTTTGGAAAAGATGGTTAAAGGAGTATGTTCTAACACTGCAAACCAGAGACAAGTGGAAAAAGTTGTGCCGAAACTTAAAGGTTGGTGACATAGTATTAGTAGCAGATAAATGTGCCACAGGTAGGTGGCCTTTGGGAGTGGTAGTAAGGCTAATCTGTAGTGGTGATGGATTGGTGAGGACGGTTGAGGTGAGAACAAGTTGTGGAATGTTGGTGCGAGATATTAGAAAACTGTGTCTACTGGAAGGTGCTGAGAGTAGAGAGTCGGAGGATGAAACACTAGACGATTTTCCAACCTAGGGCGTCAACCTGAGAAGGGTTGTAGGCGTACTGCTGTAAGTCCTACAATTCTTCAAAGGGTAGCGCATCAATGAGCAGTCCAATGTGCTTGGTGTGTGATTTTGTACATATGTTCATATTGTATATACTGAATTGATATCATCTGTCATCTAGCTGTTGGTAATTCTGTTTGTGTCCGGACGACTTCCACTTGGATCATCAACCTGAGAAGGAATGTAGGCGTACTGCTGTAAGTCCTACAGTTCTTCAAGGGTAGTTTGTCGTGCCAGAATCCACAACATTTGATGTGTTGATTGTACATATGTTTGTGTTAAATAATTGTGTGAGTTCCAATTATTGTAATTGTTGGTTAATCTTGTGTGTGTCCGGACATTCCACAAATTACAATCGTCAACCTGAGAAGGGTTGTAGGCGTACTGGTGTAAGTCCTGCGATTCTTCAAAGGAATTCCATCAAGATGTGATCTGCGAGTTTGTGTGTACTGTTTGTATATACGTGTGGTGTGTCATATCAATTGGTGTTTTTTGGATTCATTGTGTTTACTTGTTGTTTTCGTACCTTGTTGTTATTGCATAATTTTGTTAAAATTTTCGTCGTGATTACTTCTGAAGTTGTTTTCAGTCTTCTACGTTCATGAATGAATTGATTGATGTTAGAGACAGCAGATGGGTCGTATACGCCAGGGAGGCTATTGCTGAGAATGAAATGCATACAGAGATAATTGTAATCTGTGATCCCACAGGCCGGGGAGCGGGAGTGTAGACGACTGAGGCTTGCATACGTCACCGTTACTAGAACTGAGGCAGAATGAATGACAAGCGATTGCAGTGGTAATTGGTAGTGGGTAGATAATAAGATGTTCGTAGAGTATCGTGAGGTGCTGCTATGGTCACGTTGCATTCTGCAAGAGTCATTCTAGCAAGTGGCGATTGTGTTGCAAGGGGATGCCTTTAACTGGAAGGCGCAGGTCGTCATTGATGTGTGAGATTGTGTTGTGGGTATGCCTGTGGTGTGTTGGCTTTTCTGTTTGTTTTCCATTTCAGCTCTGTCCATGTGACCCAGGTTCTCGCAATGGCATCCAAGTCAACGTGTATTGGTCGTGATGGAAAAAGAGGATGGATCCGTGTTTTGGCGGGGAGTGTCAATGTAGCTGAAGATTGAACGATCAATTCATGTTTGTTTGCTCAAAACCAACTTCCCCAATTTTCGCGGAGGCATCAATACGACAGTCATCGTCTCATCGTTCGCTGTTCAGAAAGAAGAGTAAAACATCGTCAGAAGTAATCTTGTGATTTATTATTGTGATATTTGTTCACTGACCTTAGTCAAACGTCATTTATATGTTGGTGTAACAATAAAGAATACTCGAGTCAACAATTGGTGTTTTTGTTTTTTCGTCCGTTATTACTAAGCGTTTCTGACAAACTTCAAGGAACAGCGTGAGCCCGAGCGTAGCAAGAGCTGGGCACTAACGGTTTACGAGACGTGGCTAAGAGGGTGAGTCATCGATCTACTCCGGTCACCCAGAAGATAACCACACGCACACCAAATGCGTGGCTATCTTGATGTCACCAGCGACAACAAAGGCCCCGATGCAACGGGAGGTGATCTCGTACAGGATATTGACCGCCAGATTCAACTGCATAGGAAGGCAAGTGTCGGTTATACAATACCACGCACCCACAAACTACGCAGACCTCGAAAAGAAAGAAGAATTCTACAGGCAACTACAGGCAACAATGGACAATACTCCAGCTGGTGACATTAAAGTACTAATGGGAAACATGAACGCCAAACTGGGACCAGACAACACAGGAAGGGAACTCATCATGGGTAGAGAAGCTCTCGGAGAAATGAATGAAAACGGAGAACTCGTCGCCGACTTCTGCGCCTTCAACGAACTAGTGATTGGTGGCAGTGTATACAAGCACAAAGATATCCACAAGGCTACATGGGTGTCACCAGATGGGCGAACCGAAAACCAAATTGACTTCATCTCAATGCTGCTCAAGGAATTGGAGGCGCAGCCTACTGGACACAAAAGTAAGAAGAGGAGCAGACGTTGACTCAGACCCCTATCTCGTACAAGAGACAATCCAAATCAAATTAAAAGCTTTCAGGGAAACAGGAGCTACAGACAGACCACAAGCCAAGTTCCACGCCCAAAAACTGAAGGACCAAGATACAAAAGACATCTTCATTGCAAGCATAAGGGACAAAGCCAAGACACAAATCAACACTAGCGAAGAGGTCGGCGTCAAAAAGCCCTGGGACAACCTGAAAACGATGTGTAGTCAAACCTGCATGAAAGTTCTAGGCAGAAAGAAGAGACAGGATAAACAGTGGCTCACTACGGACACTTAGAAACTAATAGAAGAGAGAATGATGGTGAAACAAAAGATTATCCAGTGCACTGACGAGCAGCAAAAACAGGAGTTGAATGCAAGCTACAATACTCTGAACAAAAGAGTGTAGAAGAGTGCCAAGGAAGACAAAAGAAAATATTATGAAGCCATGGCGAGTGAAGCAGAACAAGCTGCAGGCAAAGGAGACCTCGTCACACTCTACCAAACAACTAGGCACCTATCGGGCAAAAGTTCGACACAAACTAAGCCAGTGAAGGATGACAATGGAAAGTCAGTCACCAAAGAAGTGGCGCAGAGAGAACACTGGGCTGAACACTTCAAAAGACTTCTAATTCGACCATCACCTACAACGCGCCCAACAATACCAACAACGGAAGCAGAACTACCAGTGAACATCGACCCCCCCCCTCGACAAAATCAGAAGTCCTGAATGCAATCAAGATGCTAAAAGCTGAAAAAGCAGCAGGACCAGATGGAATCCCAGCAGAAGCTTTGAAAATAGACCCAGAGACAACAGCGGCCCAGTGACTCCATTACTGGAGAAGGTGTGGAAAGAGGGCAAAGTACCTGAGGATTCGAAGAAAGGATACTTATTCAAACTACCAAAGAAAGGAGACTTAAGTCAATGCATAAACTGGCGTGGAATTATGCTTCTGTCCATTCCAAGCAAAATACTAAGCCGCATCATCCTGGAGAGAATCAAACAAGCCCTAGATGAAAAACTTCGACCGGAACAGATCAGATTCAGGAGAAACAAGTCATGTATTGATCAAATCGCCACTCTATGGATCATCATTGAACAAAGCTTGGAATGGCAGTCACCTATCTATCTCAACTTCATCGACTTTGAAAAGGCCTTCGACAGCGTCGATCGAGAGGTCATTTTGCAACTACTTCGTCTCTTGAAACTCTCAAGCGCCTACGCTCTCAAAAGGACCTCGACGAAGAGTTAACGGCACTTGAAAGTACCTCCAAAGTTTATAACTTAACGGTACTTCTTAAAAAACGAATGCAGTCGGCGAGGGAAATCCCATACTTACTTCACAACAAAGTAATCTACAATGAACCTGCCACTATCTGTGAACTCTTCAGTGATTGGTTTGCAAATTTTAGTTTAGAAACACATATGCCTGGCGAAACCGCTCCCCTTACTATCTCTTCCCTTGAAAGCATTGTGTTCACTAATCAGTTAATAGTACAAGCAATTAAAAGCCTTAAACCTTCCACTAGTACGGGACCGGATGGCCTCGCTTCGATAATTTTCAAAAACAGTGGGTGTGATATACCCTTGTTACTTCTTAAATTCTTCTCAATATCTATGGACACTGGCACTTACCCTAGTGAGTGGAAAACTAGCTTCATAATTCCACATTACAAATCTGGTGATAGGGCAAACGTCCGCAATTACAGACCCATAAATATAACCCCAGTTATCTCACGAATCATGGAGAAAGTTGTAAAAGATCAATTGTCAGACTACCTAATTAGGGAAGATCTTGTTACAAGGTCTCAACACGGATTTCTCAAAAATAGATCCTGCGTTACTTGCCACTTCGACTTTTTCAACTGCATCACTAGTAGTCGCGAAGCACGTAAGCTAGTCGTTGTTCTCTACTTCGATATATCTAGGGCATTTGACATGGTATCTCACAGTATTCTCTTTGAGAAGCTGTACTCTTGTGGAATTCGCAACCCATTGCTGAACTGGTTAAAATCATTTCTAAGCAACAGGGTACAAATAACCAAAGTTGGATCTGTATTGTCTCATCCTAGGCAGATCTCAAGTGGGGTCGTGCAAGGTAGTGTCCTAGGTCCCCTTTTATTCACAGTCTACATTAACAGCATTTGCAAGTGCTTCACCTTAGGCAAACCATTCCTATATGCTGACGACCTCAAAGTCGTCTACTCCTGCTACACTCATGAATTAAGCGATATGGTTACTAAAATACATCTTGAACTAAGTAGTCTCGCATCATGGTGTGCCGATTCCTGTCTAAATTTTAACATTGACAAATGCGGCTGGATTTGTATCGGCAACAGTAACCTTGATCTAACTCTTGAAATAAATGGGCGAAAACTAGCTAAGCTCAACTCAGTCGTAGATCTCGGTATTAGATACTCTAGTAACCTAACGTTCGCTGAACAGACTGATTATGCCAGACGTAAAACGCGAAGGCTGATAGGATGCATAACACGCAATTTCTTTTGTTGTGAAACTAGGGTTTTATTATACAAAGTATGTGTCCGACCTATCTTAGAATACTGGCCGTTTATTCTTAGCGGACTAAGACAAAATGACAAGCTTAAATTAGAGGGAGTGCAACGGCAGTTTACCTCAAGAACTCTTGGTTTAGAAAGTTGTCTGGAATACCATGAGCGATGCGAAGACTAAGATTAGAACCCCTCTGGAAAAGACGCCTTAAGCTAAACCTTATCTTTTACTATAAGCTAACTAATCTTCTCTTGCATTCCTCCGAGCCAATAACTAAACCTGCCGCTGTCATCAGTTACAATCTTAGAAATCATCACAACCTAGCTGCTATGGAGCACTGTCAGACTTACGTGCGGTACAACTTCTTCTTAAATAAGTTTTCAGTCATTTGGAATAGACTACCAGCTAATGTGCGCGATGCAAACACACTTCCAGTGTTCATCTCCTCAGTCACCAGACTACTCAAAGATGACAATGCACTTTTGCGCCTGACTCTTACACCTTCTTTTTCACCCTACATAGATATTTTAAGTTCTTTAAACGTGTAGTTACAACAAACTACAATTATAAATTTTAATATTATTGGAACTAGATGATAAACATTTCTACACAGGACAGTAATATTAGTTTACACATAATATAAAAGTTAGCATAACGGGACTAGTTAGTTTGTGTACCAAAATAACCACAGTTACTAAACAGAATATATATGTATATATTTATTAATCACTCCTTAAGGACTCCCGTTGCTTTCTTTTGCGTTGCTGTTGTTTGTCTTCTTTTTTCTCTCACCATTTCAGCTTCCATTTGACTTTTTGAATGAGAATGAATAATGTGGATATTTGACCATTTACAATGACAAATGATCTGCAAACATTATTGGTCCCGTATCTTTCAGTTGCCTGGTTAATAACGAATTAACTTTCTCCACGACGCAACCTGGATTACATTTGTGGAATATACTCTTATACCAATGGAAAAGTATCTATTTGTAATACAACGTCACGATTGTAGCTTATAACATAACTGATCGTATCTGTAAAATAGCTTCCTTATTACCCAATTTGGATATAAATCAAATCAAAAATAAGATTCGGATTTGTACACACCCAAGTTATATTGAGGAATTACTTCAAGCTTTATTTTTTCCCAAGTATTTTTAATCCATCCAAAACTTACTTGGGTTTTTTTGTTAATGCGAAGTTAATATTCCTATATTTCATGACGTGCTCCATTGAATGACTGGTTATCATATTGTTCTCACAGACCTAAGACAAAAACGCCAGCAACCATGTAACTTAACCATGAACCAAATTTATGAAATTTATATAATGCTTATCCATGCCTGTATATTTGGTGTGTCCTACACAAGTAGGAAAAAATGTGCATTTTATTAAAACATTATTATTAATTATGATTGCTAATCGTATATGTAATTTATCATATTGATGATGCCTGTAAACTGGCGTCTCTCATGTACAAAATGAGAATATACTATTATTATTATTAAAAAAAAGACTTGGAGGATCTGGATTTCGCCGATGATATATGCCTGATTTCCCACAAACTGGAAGATATGCAAGTGATGAAAAGCAACAAGTTGGCAGAAGAAGCATGAAAGATAGGACTTCAAGTGAACATAGATAAAACAGAGGTGATGAAGATTCCTGGCCAACATCAACAGCAACAACAACAACAACAGACAACAATCAGCCAGCATAAATGGGAGGGACCTGAAAGAAACAGCCTCCTTCACCTACCTGGGAAGCATCGTTTCAACTACAGGCGGACGGAACTGACGAGGATATCAAAGCCAGAATCGGAAAAGCAAGACAAGCTTTCACTACTCTTAAGTCTGTGTGGAGGTCAACAGCACTCACCATCAAAAATAACATCCGGATTTTCAACTCCAATGTAAAGTCAGTGCTACTATACGGATCAGAGACTTGGCGAGTCATAAAGAGCATCTCAAACAAACTTCAGACCTTCATCAACAGCTGTCTTCGCTCAATACTCAAGATCAGATGGCCAGGAAAGATCAGCAACAGGGATCTCTGGGAGCGAACCAATCAGGAATCGATTGTGAAACAAATAGGCAGGAAGAAATGGAGATGGATTGGCCATGCTCTGGGAAAACCATCAAATGACATCACTAGACAAGCCCGAAACGGGAGCGGCGAGTTGGTCGTCCAAGGATGACTCGTAGGAGGTCATGTGAAGAGGAGATGAAAGCATGTGGACAGACCTGGAGCGGGGTGAAAAAGCTGGCAGAAAACAGAAGGCAATGGAGGTGCGCAGCTGAAGCCCTATGTTCCTCTAGGAATTAAAGGATATAATAATTATAATAAACACAACTAATTCACATCCACTGGAACACCAAATCATTTTTAAAGCAATTAGTTCCCTCTATGAATTTCGACAACATAATAAGAAGACGTAGTTTATCTGAGTTTACCTGCGCAACACATTCCGGGCATTCTGATCACACACACACGTACGCAGTTATATACAGTCATATAGAAGGCATGAGTCATTACAATACGGGTCAAGATCACAAATAATGGCTACGGTGACGACGCGAAGGTGTGTTGAAGAAAGAAAGAAAGGACAGATCAAAGTTACTGAAAATATTATGAAGTAAATTGATCATTGGTTCTAAATTGGATTACCAAGGCAGGTGTAAAGTGGTAACAAATATCTTTTGTACACGCAAGACAGGTTTAAGCCTTTTATTGTCAAAACTTCAATGAATTTAAGAATGTGACCCAACCTTGTTTTTTATATGAGTTGAAAGGCATTACTGACATAGAGACGATCATAAGGTTGATTTCACTATTGATATTATTTTAAACCTACCTTCGTAATCCGATTTCAAACCAATGTTCAATTTATTTGGTGACATTTTCACCTCTTCAATCCTTTTCTTACCCCATACCTTTATGTCATCTTCCTACCCTTTATTTGTGACCATGACTTGTACACAATCTGACTTTAATTGTAATAATTCATGCCTTCTTACCTTCTATATAACTGCCTGACAAATACGTGTGTGTGGATGACTTTGATGTGGCTGTGTTCTCTGAGCTGGATGGTTAATTTGCGAAGCTTTCATCACCCTACTGGGTGACATCTTCAGCGCATACTTCAATTTGAAGTGAGCTTTTGGATTTCTCCACGAGTTTATTAATCATCTCTCCTGGTGACCTTGGACGTGATTGGTTGTTTATGTGTGTTTTCACACCTTCTAGGTTACTTGTGTTGGAACTGATTGTTTCTGTGACTTGAACTTTGACCCTTTGTGTGTGAGGTTTCTTTCTTATTGGTTGATAAATCTTGTCTATCTCTATGTGTCTGTTGATTGATGATTCACTGGAATGCCAAGCTTCTAAAAATTCCCTAGCATTCTTGTTATTTCCTTTGTCTCATATTTGAACGTTGTCCCAGTCGAATTGATGTCCGTGGTTGTCTGTGTGTAGTGATATGAGGGAGTGGATATCATGTCTTTTGACGGCTAGCTTACGTTCGTGGATACGAAAACGAAGGGGATGTCCACTTTGGCCAATGTAGTGTTTTTCGCGGTTGTTACAGTTTATTTTGTAGATGGTGTTGGTTTTATCTTCTTCCGCTGTTGAGTCTTTTGGTTGACATAGAACTGAGTGCAGTGACTTTGTTGGTTTGTGTACGACGTCAATTCCTAAAGGTTTGAAGAGTATTGTAGTGGTTTCTGAGGTATCCTTTATATATGGTTGAGTGAAGAACGTTGATAGTACATTTGTCATCAAGAATATCTTGCGCAATTTAGATGCTCCTATTCAAATTTCGGTGCAGTTACAGCAGCTCCCAGTAGGGTTTTTTCACAGAGCACACTATTTAATAATTAGAGATCCTGCCAAGTCTCTTGTGACATTCCTAGAGCGCGTTGACAACTAACAGTGGTAATAGATATATTATTAACAGTATGATTTGCCTGTCAACTGAGGAATTTGAATAGAACACGCCGTCATATGCCCACAAAGCATTTGGGGTTGTGAAATATTCTCAGTTACAAGTAGAAGTTGTAAACGGTGCATTGGTGGTATATAAGAATTACGCAATCGGTGCACGGGTTTCGTTGCTAAAGAGGGATTTTTCCACACTGTCATTGACTTCATGTTGTATGTCAACTCAGTAGTAACTGCGATCTTCGTGTTTTGGTCACACATTCCACTTGGTTAGGCTGCCTATTAGGTTCTATTAATTTCGCGAGCAATGGAGTTTAGGAGGTTAAGGTTATCTCCTACTCTGACACACACAGATAGAAGAAACACTGAAAATTCAATCATATGGTCGTGAATATGCAGTGCACTTTAGCTGTCGTGATGAATATGTCAGCATAATTGGCATAAGCATCAATATGTTGAAAAATGGACGTAAGAGATGGTGAACACTGGTGAACGTTCAATGAACTTGTTTATTCGAAGCAGTTTCTTGTTCGTTGGGGGCAGTGATTCCCGTCCTAACCTCGACGTTTGCTCGTTGATAGAACGCCCGAGCAATACACTCAGAAAAATCAATGTATATCATGGTGACGTTATGTGTAGAGCTTTTTAGTGTGTTGATGGTAACCAGCTGTGAATCATATGGTCAAGCTGCTGTGTAATTGACTTGCCATACTGGTTTATATTTGGTGGATCAATAAACCTTCGACTTACTGTCTGTCTTTAAATACCGCTTGCGTTGAAACCAAGTTGGTTATTGCATATGCGAAATAGTATTCTGAGAATTCCCTGCTGCTAACAGCATATTTTTCCAACATCGTTAATGATAGGTTACATACAAGGAAGTAGAATATCACAACAACCAGTGGGCAGCAATATGTCTTCAAATTGCTACCCCAGTTGTCATCTGAGGATTATCATTTTATATCCACATAGATATCCAGTTAAGTTTGCTGGTAAACAGACCACGTTTTCGGCAGCGAAAGGAACTATGTTCACATCTGCAAGATAGTATTCAGATTAGAAATCCTTTATAACTATCTGCTACTTTAGAACAACAATTTAACTCACTCACCACTCACAATGGTTGGACTTATCCTACATGTGGGTTAAAATTTCACTCGGTAAATGTTTTGTCAATAATTTTCAATAAAATTGTGATTGTATGTGTCAATCACGTCTCATAAACCGTTAATGCCCAGCTCTCGCTACGCTCGGGCCCACGCTGTTCTTCGAAGATTTCAGAAACGCTTAGTTATAACGGACGAAAAAACCAAAACACCGATCTGCCATTTGATATTTCTTTTTTGTTACACCAACATATAAAAAGAATAAGCGAACTAAGGTCTGAAAACAAATATTACAATAATAAATCATTGTATTACTTCTGACGATGTTTCACTCTTCTTTCTGAACAGCGACCGATGAGACGATGACTGTCGTATTGATGCCTCCGCGAAAATTGGGGAAGTTGGTTTTGAGCAAACAACCAAGAATTGATCGTTCAATCTTCAACTCCACTGACACTCCCCGGCAAATAAGGGATCCAACCCTTTTTTGCTTCACGACCAATACACGTTGACTTGGATGCCATTGCGAGAACTTGGGTCACACGGACAGAGCTGAAATGGAAAACAAACAGAAAAGCCAACACACCACAAGCATACCCACAGCACAATCTCACACATCGCTGACGATCTGCGCCTCCAGGCAGAGACCTCCTCTTGACATCTTGCAACACAATCACCACTTACTAGAATGACTCTTGCAGAATGCAAAGTGACCATGGCAGCACCTCACGATACTCTACGCACATCCTCTTATCTACTCATTACCAATTACCACTGAAATCGCTTGTCACTCATTCTGCCTCAGTTCTAGTAACGGTGATGTATGCGAGCCTCAGCCGTTTACACTCTTTCTCCCCGGCGTGTCGGACCACAGCTAACAATTATCTCCGTGTGCATTTCATTCTCAGCAATAACCTCCCCGGCGTATACGACCCATCCCCTGTCTCTAACATCAATCAATTCATTCATGGATGTGGAAGACTCGAAACAACTTCAGAAGTAATCACGACGAAAATTTTAACAAAATTACGCAATAACAACAAGATACGAAAACAACAAGTAAACACAATGAATCCAAAATACACCAATTGCTATGACACATCACACGTATATACAAATAGTACAAACAACCTCGCCGATCATGTCTTCGTGGAATTCCTTTGAAGAATCCCAGGACTTACAGCAGTACGCCTACAACCCTTCTCACGTTGATGATCCAAGTGGAAGTCGTCCGGACACAAACAGAATTACCAACAGCTAGATGACAGATGATATCAATTCAGTATATACAATATGAACATATGTACAAGATCATACACCAAGCACATTGGACTGCTCATTGATGCGCTACCCTTTGAAGAACTGTAGGACTTACAGCAGTACGCCTACAACCCTTCTCAGGTTGACGCCCTAGGTTGGAAAATCGTCGCAGAGTTCATTTGCTGACTTCCTTCTATGAGCTAAATCCTCAAATCTGAACGGCAACACGCCCATGTCATTGTATCGTAGAATATAGATGACGAACAAACACACGACATATCTCATCAACCAAGTGTAGAAACAGAGTAATTTACACCAAAGATAATAACATTCAAATAGTAACTTGAAACTAGAAATGCCTTTATTCATGCAAGTCAATTTAACAATTACTCTCTCGTTTACACTTGGCTTATCCTCACTAAACTGAGCAATATCTTTCGTCTTTTCAAACGCACCAATACTATCATAGTCATTGCACAAGATACTTGAGTTGATGGGCATCTGTTTCATTGTGGATGAAAACACCAACGATGACTGAGTGACACAAGGTGATGAACTTAGCGGTGGATCAGAAGCTGTTCTTTTTCGGCTTTCAGATAGTTGTCCAACTGCAAGATTACCACCACTGCTGTCTTTCACTACTAGTTCGGGTTTAGCACTATCATCTGATGATAGGTGGGCTACACGCTGATCAATTACACTGACTGTCTCACAAGTATGCACACCTTCTGGAACTGCATCTGCGTTCAATTCTACTTCACGTTGTAGTTGTACAGAACCTTTATTTAACTTAGCAGTAGTAGGCATATCCCTCATCTCATGATGATCAACCAAAGACAACTGTGAAGTATCATGATCATTATCACGAATATTCACTTTACCGTCAACTTCATCATTTTCAAACTCTTTAATAACAGAAGTAGACAATTTTGGTTCCTCCTCACAAATCATTAAAGGTTTTATATCTTCACTCTGACTAGTTATACTTTGTAAACTTGTGGAGTCAGAACTCCACTCTGAAGCAGTAACTCTATTCTGTGACACTCTATTCAACAACGGCTTACCAGTTGCAACTACAGACTTCTTCACAACACCGTTATCGTCACACAATTCGGAGTCAGACCTGGAGTTTACATTTAGCTTATCACTGAACTTGCTCACCGGTTCACAGTTCACTTCTGTATGCACCTCTTGCACACGTGTAAAACAAAACCGTGTTTGTCTTGCATCTTGTAACTTATCTGTTGAGGATGTACTACGAAACCTGTTACACTCACTAGGTCTATATGCATTACTATACATCATGGAGTCTTCTCGATATCCACCTCTCTGAGGCCTATTCGTCATCAATGATTGCATTTTGATCTCAGACTGCTCTATTCTAGGGGTGAGATGTAATAGACTGGCGAACTTGCTCATAGATTGATTGACACTAGTATTTACCAGTTTCAGGATATCATCAAACTTTGGCTCGATACCCTCATCCTCCATACGGGAGCTTATCTTCACCCACTTCCTTTGCAGTCGAGTAGGTAGACGTCTTGCTATTACTTCTAGTATAAAACTCGAGTTGAGGTCACTCATGCGATTCATCGAAATCATTCCATTCTTGTAAATTAGCAAATTATCTAAAAACTCAGTGAGTGCCTGGGAGTCATCCTGTAATTGACCACCATTACCCTTAACAGCCTCGAATAATTTCCCTGCAATCATCGAAGGTCTTCCAAACCTTTGACGTAATATGCTCATAGCCTCAGCGTAGCCCTCTTTTGGCTTCATAAACTTACAGCACTGTATAGCTCTTGCAGCATCTCCAGTGCAATATCTCATCAAATACATTAACTTCAATTCATCACTTAATAAAAACTACTCAACATGATCTCAAACTCCTTTACAAATTGTAAATAATCAGCTGGGTTTCCATCAAAACACCGTGGTTCAAATTTAGGGAGTTTGATGTTCCTATTATCCCTGAACGGCGAAACAGTAACATCAACCATGTCATGCTTAACATCAGACACATCGTTACAATTAACAGACAAGTCACCATGACTTACTTTCCTGTTTGCATCCAAGACACTCTGTCCCTTCTTTGACCCAGGCATTGTTGAACTTGACCCAATTCCAAAAAGTTCCAGATATTGCTTGTTCAAAGAGGACTTGACCGGCACCAGGAAAATGAACGGCGACTATCCAAACTTTCACCAACTGTTTGAATCCGCCAGATCTGTTTCCATCGTCAGAAACTGTCAATCACGTCTCATAAACCGTTAATGCCCAGCTCTCGCTACGCTCGGGCCCACGCTGTTCTTCGAAGATTTCAGAAACGCTTAGTTATAACGGACGAAAAAACCAAAACACCGATCTGCCGTTTGATATTTCTTTTTTGTTACACCAACATATAAAAAGAATAAGCGAACTAAGGTCTGAAAACAAATATTACAATAATAAATCATTGTATTACTTCTGACGATGTTTCACTCTTCTTTCTGAACAGCGACCGATGAGACGATGACTGTCGTATTGATGCCTCCGCGAAAATTGGGGAAGTTGATTTTGAGCAAACAACCAAGAATTGATCGTTCAATCTTCAACTCCATTGACAGTATGTTTTATGGATTCACAGGAATCTTCATTTTCTAGCTAGTGATGTTCGTGTCCGCGTCATGTAATCTGACTGCGACACACTCTAAGCATATCGGTTGCAATGATAAGTGTTTCATGCGGAATTAGTCAAAACATCACTATAATGAGGAAGATGGGGTAGTTGGAGAGTAATGTCATCTACACAGCTAGTTTACTTCTTGTAGAAGCAGCAGCTTTCGACATAGTGTCATTCAATGAAGACCGCGTCAAAATGTGACTATTTTCGTGTGAAGAACAGTACCATTTGACAAAAAGATGCTATCAGTACATAAGAATCACCTATAAATGCTAATAGAAGTGCCTGTGGGAACAGAAGTTATCATACAGGTGTGTCTTTCACTGTATTTGTGTTTGGACAGGAATCGTAGTAAGTTGAAAGGTTATCTCTAAATAGATTTAATATATATTTACACTTATTGGAGCAGTATAATGTGGGTTATGTGAGTTACATGTAAAAAGAAACGCCTATCAGTGTTGTGCCATTGTTTGCTTAGCTGACTTCTAGGCTAACAAATGTAGGTGGTTCTCGTGGTTGTTGCAAGTGCAGTGCATTTGAGAGGGCAATAACTCGTTTACTTTTCCTCTTTGTTTCACTTCGTGTAATTATTCAGTGCATAGTAATAATATACACGTGGTTTGTTTTGATTACGAGAATTGAATCTAGTTGGCTGTATTATTATTAATCTACCGTCCGACATTGTGAACTTAATACTGCAATCTTTTTGATCACCAGTAGTGGAGCTCAATTTCTTATGAAATTTCCATCCACCTGAAACAATACAAATTCAGTGTCACGATTGAATGTCTAGGTTGCACTAAATGTCATTGTTATCCTCATCAACTCAAAAGGTCTGTGTATCCTTCAATATTTTTAAAATTTCTCTATTCTGTTAACATTATGTGTAACTATTTAGGGTTGAGACGTATGTACTTTATATTTGATGACCATACACTACTAAATATGAGAATGCGATTTCTGCAGGATTCAGAGACTATGCTCACTAGACTTTACTGAGATTGTGGATCAGTTTCTAAGTTACACATTTGCAATATCTCATTCAACGTAGATGTATTTAGTTTGAAATTGATGAGAGAATGACGTCTCAACATTATGGGTATTCCAGAGTTTATCTTAAGATTTGCGCGTAGTCGTCTAATGCTGGACAATTGATGAGGTTTATTTATGCATACGGCGTCAATATAAAGACCAGCTGCGGACTACAAATACTTTTAATTATATGAGAACTTTACTGAGCATTATTAGAAACAATGTACACTAATATATAAAATTATCTTCCATAACTTCATTTTGTGCTTCATATTTCAGGTATATGAATGTTGTGGAATGTAAAATCAGTAATAATAATAGTAATAATGTATATTCTCATATAAACATATAAATTTACATGAAAATGCATGCCATTTTTACAGGCACGATCCAGTATGATATAATATCAAATCGTAGATTGTCTACAAGTTAATAATGTTTCAACAGTTAAATATTTGATATATATATAAATACACATTGTCTGAACTAGGCTGTATAGTTATTGAATTGTACAATTGTCCTCCAGGTTGAGCGGGAAAATCGACTTCGTTTCGTTTTCATCCCGTGGTTGTCGGCATACGATAACCAACCAAAATTGAGGTAAGTACAACGTTTACAAGGGATTGAAAGCTGTTTTAGAAAAGTAAAAGTGCTGAGGTGAATCATTAAATTGTACTGAAATAGGTAAGTGCAAGTATCATTAATAAATGCATTAAAAAAAGAAAACTCCCTAGGCTGACAACGTTCATTTGCAATGTATAATGCTACACGTATATCTCGTACTATCATGATGTCCACTTTTGGTTTTAATACATTTATCCTCAGTTGTGCCAGTTGTTTTTGTTTCATGACTTTTTGTGCATTTAGTGTACAACCGTACCCTTCAGAGAGTAGGAATAGAATAAGTCATAAAGAGCTGTAAAATGTTAGGTTTAATGGGATATAATGAGGATCAAGTAAAGACGTTATTGGAAAATGAATGAGATAAGACATTGTGAAGTGGTATTTAAAGATCAGTCAATGGACAGCAAGTTAGTTTATAAGATGCCCAATAGATCTGTGCAGAGCCCACATGGTCGCATCTCAAGAATAGGCTGAGCGAATGGTATATACTTAAAGGTAGAAGCATGATCTGTCAAGGCGTTTATTATTATCTTTTTCAAGATAAAGATCTAAGCCCTCATAAAAATCAGAAATATCTCGAGCCGTCAAATTGCGTATTGGTGTTCCTGCAGAATGGGGCGATTCACCTTAGTGACCCCCACCATATCTACTGATCAGTGTAAATGTCAATCTGTCAAATTAAGGCTAATATCCTTCAACAAAATTTTCTCTTATAAATTGAGGAAATGTTTAATATAGTCTTCATTTCGACTACTACTGAAAGTATACGGCCTGTCTCCAGGCCTCAAAACATGGGGCCTCAAGCTCTCCTTGGAAGACTTTCAGAAACAATGTGTAATAGACAACGAGAAAAACCAGAACACAGATTGGCGAGTCGAGAATCCTTTATTCACATGCCAATATGTAACCAACAATAAGGTTATTATACAAAGGGTCTAGAATTAATGTTATAACAATAAATTACGACAATACTTCTGATGGTTTTCTCCCTTCCAACGAACAGCGAACGATGAGATGATGACTTCTGTACTGATGACTCCCGTTAAAAATATAGAGGAGTTGGGTTTGGGTAAACTGCCATGAATTGATCGTTCAAACTTCAACTACATTGTCAGAAGCATTATTCTGATTTATTGTTGTTGTTAATACATTTATTCTTAGACCCTGTGTGTAATAACCCTTTTGTTGGTTACATATTGGCGTGTGGATAAAGGATTCTCGAGTCGTCAATCTGTGTTCTGGTCTTTCGCGTTGGTAATTACACATTGTTTCTGAAAATCTTCCAGGGACAGCTTGAGGTCCAGCGTAGTAAGACCTGGACATTGACAGTCTCTGAGAGTTGGCTGACAGCTTCTGATAGTTTCTGTTCGTCTTTCCCTGTGCGGCGCAAGTCTTCTTTGGACAAGTATTATCTGGAACTTTTCTGTAATTTTTGGTCAAGTTCAGTGATGCCTGCGTCAATGAAGGGACAAAGCGTCTTGGAAGCACGCGGGAAAGTAAGTAATGCTGAGTTGCATGTTAATTGTGATGGTATGTATGATGTTCAGCATGATGAGTCTATTGTTCATTGTTCTCCGTTTAGGGATAGTAACGACTTAAATTTACCTAAATTCGAGCCTCGGTACTTTGATGGAGACCCAATCGACTATCCACAGTTCATCAAAGAGTTTGAGATCATACTGAGTGGTTTTCTATTAAACGGTGAAATGAAGTTATTGTAGTTGTTGAGGTACTGCACTCGAGTTGCTTCAAGAGCTATACGATGCTAAGTTTATGCCCCCTAACGAAGGATACGCTGAGGCGATGCATATCCTGCGTCAAAGATTCGGAAGACCTTCGATGATTGCAAGGAATTTATTAGAGGCTGTTGAAGGTAAAGGTAATCTATTACGAGATGACTCCAAGGCACTCCCTGATGACTTACGAGAATACGTTGATTTCGATGAATTGCATGAGTGATCTGAACTCAAGTTCCGTCCTCGAGGTGAAAGCGAGACGCCTACCTACTCGACTGCAAAGGAAGTGGATGAAGATAAGCTCTCGCGTAGAGGATGAAGTTATTGAGCCAAAGTTCGATGATATTCTGAAACTGACAGAAGAAGAATGTGTCAATTAATCTACGAGCAAGTTTGCCAGTATATTGCATCTCACCCCTAGAATAGAGCAGTCTGAGGGAAAAACGCAATCATTGATGATGAATGGGCCTCAGAGAGGTGGATATCGAGAAGACTCCGTGATGTCTAGTAATGCATATAGACTTAGTGAGTGTAACAGGTTTCTTAGTACATCCTCAACAGATAAGTTGCAAGATGCAAAACAAACGCGGTTGTGTTTTACACGTTTGCAAGAAGTGCATAAAAAGGCGAACTGTGAAGAACTGAGAAAGTTTAGTGGTGACCTAAATGTGAAATCAAGGTCTGACTCCGAATTGTGTGACGATAATGGTGCGGTGAAGAAGTCTGTAGTTGCAACTAGTAAGCCGTTGTTGAATAGAATGTCATAGGCGACACCGCAGTTTGTGCAGGAGAAGATATTTACTGTTTCAGAGTGGAGTTCTGACTACACTGATTTTCAAGATATTACTAGTCAGAGTAAAAGTATAAAACCTTCAAGAATATTTGGGAAGAACCCAAATCGTCTGCTACTGTTATTAAAGAGTTTGCAAATGATGAAATTGACGGTAAAGTGAATATTCGTGATAATGATCATGATAGTGCACTTTTGTCTATGCTTGTTCATGATGAGGCGAGGGGAATGCCTACTGCTGCTAAGTTGAACAAAAGTTATGTACTACTTAAACGTGAAGTAGAATTAAAGGCAGGTGCAGTTGCAGAAGGCATGGATACTTGTGAGACCGTCAGTGGGATTGATCAGCGTGTAGCCCACCTATCATCAGATGATAGTGCTAAACCCGAACTAGTAGTGGAAGACAGCAGTGGTGGTAATCTTGCAGTTAGACAAATTTCTGAAAACCGAACAACAACAGCTTCTGATCCACCGCTTAGTTCATCAACTGATATCAGTCAGTCGTCGTTGGTGTTGTCACCCACAATGAAACAGACGCCCATCAACTCAAGTATCTTGTGCAATGACTACGATAGTATTGGTGCATTTGAAAAGACGAAAGATATTGCTCAGTTTAGTGAGGATAAGCCAACTGTGTACTGGAGGGTCATTGTTAAACTGGCTCGCGCGAATATAGGCCTTTCAAGGTTCAAGTCACTACTTGAATACTATTATCTTTGGTGTAAATTACTCTGTGCCTACGCTTGGTTCATCAGATACGTCGTGTGTTTGTTTGTCATCTATATTCTACGATACAATGACATGGGCGTGCTACCGTTGAGATTTGAGGATATAGATAATAGAGGGAAGTCAGCAAATGAACTCTTCGACGATTTTCCCACCTAGGGCGTCAACCTGAGAAGAGTTGTAGGCGTACTGCTGTAAGTCCTACAGTTCTTCAAGGGTAGTTTGTCGTGCCAGTATCCACCACATTTGATGTGTTGATTGTACAAATGTTTGTGTTATATACTTGTGTGAGTTCCAATTATTGTAATTGTTGGTTAATCTTGTGTGTGTCCGGACATTCCACAAATTACAATCGTCAACCTGAGAAGGGATGTAGGCGTACTGGTGTAAGTCCAGTGATTCTTCGAAGGAATTCCATCAGGTGATGATTTGCGATGTTATGTGTACTGTTTGTATATATGTGTGGTATGTCATATCAATTGGTGTTTTTTGGATTCATTGTGTTTACTTGTTGTTTTCGTACCTTGTTCTCCTGCACAATTTGTTTTAAATTTTCGTCGTGCTTGCTTTTGAAGTTGTTTCGAGTCTTCTACATCCGTGAATGAATTGATTGAAGTTAAAGACAGCAGATGGGTAGTATATGCTCTGGAGACTAGTGCTGAGAATAGCATGCGCACGAAGGTAGTGATTGGCTGTGATCTCACACGCCGGGGAGCGAGAGTGTTGTCGACTGAGGCTCGCATACGTCACCGTTACTAGAACTGAGCCAGAATGAGTGACAAGCGATCGCAGTGGTAATTGGTAATGAATAGATAAGAGGATATGCGAAGAGTATCATGAAGTGTTGCTGTGGTCACGTTGCGTTCTGTAAGAGTCATTCTAGCAAGTGGCGATTGTGTTACAAGATGTCAAGAGGATGCCTTCAACTTTAGTATAAGCTTCTAAACCACTTAGGTGCTACCTCTACTAACGGCACTCAACTTTCACACTACAATGTCTGCAAACTAAGACACAAAAAGGTACAGTAGCAATCAAACAATGTAAAACAGCAAGCAGTCAAAAGTTTTACTTGATTAGGTATGCACAGATATGGAGTAAACTGCCGATGGAAATGCGGCTAGCAAGTACACTGGCCTCCTTCGGAAAGGTGCTTAATGACAAACTGCAAGAGTCTGCAAACGATAGTAGTTCTAGTTCCTGTCTGACAGCCTCGGAAATTGTAAGTATATTTAATGTATAAGCTTAGATATTACACCTGTTGTTTTTTGCCTACATTTATAATTTTAGATAAAACTATAACTGTTAAGATGCGTACGCACAAACAGACAAGAAGTTTCGTTTGTAAAACTTCTACTCAACACAATAAGTGGAATAAAATGGACATAAACCGACAACATGTAAAATGTATAACTCACCAAAACATCACATGGACAGATGTACGCTCGTTGGGCACTATATATACCTCACCAAGCAACCCACCTTTTCTTAAGATAATGTGATGATTTTATGTGCATAATGTTGCTGAGCAGCTAATATTCTCAACTCCTGTCGGAACAGCTGAAATTCATAAACCTTCCTCGCGCTAAGAAAATACCCATGAGCAGTAGAAATCCATTAATTATGGCGTCTTAAGCTTATGTATTTACTCTCAACAATGACATTGCAAATCAAATGAGATAAACATATCACTCATTTCTAAAAAACAGCAATGAACTTTAATTTAAGGACTCTACACAAAACAAAGTCATGTGTGAAAATTGACTTCAAGCTTTATTTTTTTCCAAGGCACTTGTAATCCGTTCACCAAAGACCTGGTTTTTTGGTAATGCGAAGACAATACTTCTGTATTTCCTGATGTGTTGCACTCACTGACAATCTAGCAGATTTTTCCACTTGTGCAGAGGAATGATTGTATATAAGTGATAAGGCTGTTTTATACTACTGGGATTAGCATTTATCAGGTGTTAGTGTAGTGTACAGCAAACATGGGAAGCATATCTAGCTACCACCTGTAAATTGTGATTAAATTATATGGTTCTATATCAGTAACAATTTGATGATACCTGTAAAATGGCGTCCCTCATGTACGGTACTATGAGAATAAATTTATTTATTTATAACTGGAAGGTGTAGGTCGTCGTCAATGAGTGTGATTATGCTGTGGGTATGCCTGTGGTGTGCTGGCTTTGTTGTTTGTTTTCCATTTCAGCTTTGTCCGTGTGACCCAGGATCTCGTACTGACATCCAAATAAACGTGTACTGGTCGTGATGGAAAAAAGGGATGGATCTGGTTCTTCCGGGGAGTATCAGTGTAGTTGAAGGTTGCACGACAAATTCATGGCTGTTTGCCCAAACCCAACTCCTCCATATTTTTAACGGGAGTCATCAGTACAGAAGTCATCATCTCATCGTTCGCTGTTCGTTGGAAGGGAGAAAACCATCAGAAGTATTGTCGTAATTTATTGTTATAACATTAATTCTAGACCCTTTGTATAATAACCTTATTGTTGGTTACATATTGGCATGTGAATAAAGGATTCTCGACTCGTCAATCTGTGTTCTGGTTTTTCTCGTTGTCTATTACACATTGTTTCTGAAAGTCTTCCAGGGACAGCGTGAGGTCCAGGGAAGTAAGACATGGACATTGACAACTTCCTACAGTTTCCTGTATACAGCTTCCCCCATTCTACACTAAACGAAGGATTCACACATATTCAAGATGATCTGGATAGGTTACATAACTGGAGCAATGACTGGCAACTGCCATTCAATTCTGATAAATGTGGTGTCCTATATTTCAATAACTCCCATCCGAATTTCAGGTTACACCTAGGTAACTCTTTTCTCCAAACCCTCAGTTCCATAAAAGACCTGGGAGTTACCTACTCACAAAACTTAACATTCAGTCAGTACGCAAAAGCACTTGTTTCTAAATGCCGAAGACTCACAGGCTTGTTGCATCGAAAAATGTACACAAATGAGGCTAAAGTCCTTTTATACAAAGTCATGGTTCGTCCAGTACTTGAATACTGCACAATTGTCTTCGGTTTCATGCATGGGTATGACAGGGTTCGTATTGAAAATATTCAGCGAAGTTTTACTCGACGCCTATTATACAAACATGAAGGACTGACTTACGCTGATAGGTGCAAAATGTATGGACTTCAGCCACTTTGGTTAAGGCGCCTGAAACTCAACCTTACATTCCTCTTTCGCCTTTTACACGGCTACACCAAAAGCAGTAATCCAATAGCTTTCAATAATTTACCCATATATACTCTTAGGAATCATGAAAATACTCTATCCATAAGCCGGTTCCGGACAAAACTGCGATCACGTTTCTTTAAAATACAGTACAGTGCATTATGGAACGAACTTCCACTTACTGTACGTAGTTGCCGATCTCCTACTGAATTCCAGCGTCTACTTAACGAGTTCCTATCAACAAAAGAGCTTCGGTCTACTTATCCATACTTTATCCATATGGGCCGCTCAACTAGCTTTAGTACTACAGACCCCAGTGCAATACCCCCAATTTGAGGAAACTCATTTGCCCCGGCAACCGTACCTCATCTATAACGTGATAAAACCAACCTAATCTCTCCCACATGCCTTTACCTAAGGTCCGGTTATTCAGCTTACTAGAGATCCTATCGATATTTCTTCAATCGGGTTTATAAACTCATTAGACTCTCCTGGATGTATAATCCCAAATTAGTTGTGATAGTTCTCCCATAATATAAGCAAACTGGTACTTTGTAATGTCTAAAGCATGCCATATGAAAAGTGGCCAGGAATACCTAGCAATAACAAACTCAACCAACCAACCATTTTCCCCAAGTTCATTCAACCTACCCTTATCCCTAATCGTACCACTACTCACTACACTCTACTCAGTAGAATATGACTTAATTTGCTCCGGTGCTCAAAACTCTTCTACCCTTTACTTTTTAAAAAAGACGTTTTAACTACTAACTGCACAGTAGCCATTTAACTAACTCACTGGTTTCCTCTTCACTGTAATCTTCAATAAGTTCGTCAGTATAATTATTTCCGAAAACCATTACATTAGCAACCATATCTTTTAATATTTTACGAATATACTTATATTATTAGCATAATACACTGCACTATTTTTGAGTTGAATTGATTATCTTCAGTCAACAGTTACCCATTCTCATATAATTTTCTAAAATTCATAATGTTAAAGCTATGTAGTATTTCTGTTAATATCTTTTATAATATGTTTAGACACGTTACTTTGCAATGTCAGATGTCTACTATATACAAGACTGTCATGATAATTTAGTACACTAAGTCCTGCCAACCGACCTTACCTTCAGTTCATACTACCTACATTGATCCCTAACTATATTGTTCTGCTGAATCTTGCTTAACTATTCACAAAACCTATTCTTTTTATTCTTTAAGGTTTTAACTTCTTGTAAAGTAATCCGTTCATTAGGACGCATGCATACATATATAATGTTCATAAAGATGTATGTGGAGACCTATTGGAAGCACTCATTAAGAAAGCTAGGGAGATGGAATATGGGGTACGAACATGTCTGGTACCAAGCAGTATATTTGCGGTAGCCATAATAATCATATTCTCAGAGCTTAACATCAAAAAAGGAGGGAGGGTGGCGTTAGCTGATCAGTAGATATGGTGGTGGTCACTAAGGTGAATCGCCCCATTCTGCAGGAACAGCAATATACAAATTAAAGGCTCGAGATATTTCTGATTTTTATGAGGGCTTAGATCTTTATCTTGAAAAAGATAATAATGAACGCCTTGACAGATCATGCTTCTACCTTTAAATATATACCATTCGCTCAGCCTATTGTTGAGATGCGACCATGTGGGATCTGCACAGATTTATGGGGCATCTTATAAATCAACTTGCTGTCCATTGTCGGATCTTTAAATACCACTTCACAATGTCTTATCTCATTCATTTTCTAATAACGTCTTTACTTAATCCTCATTGTATCCCATTAAACCTAACATTTTATAGCTCTTTATGAATTTGATTCGACTTATTCTATTCCTATTCTCTGTGAGGTACGGTTGTGCACCAAATGCACAAAAAAGCATAAAATAAAAAAGCAGACATAAGGAAAAAATGTATTAAAACCAAAAGTGGACATCATGATACTACCAGATATACGCGTAGCATTATACATTGCAAATGAACGTTGTCAGCCTAGGGAGTTTTCTATATTAATGCATTTATTAGTGATACTTGCACTTACCCATTTCATTACACTTTATTGATTCACCTTAGCACTTTTACTTTTCTAAAATCAGCTTTCAATCCGTTGTAAACGTTGTACTTACCTCAATATTGGTTGGTTATCGTATGCCGACAACCACGGGATGAAAACGAAACGAAGTCGATTTTCCCGCTCAACCTGGAGGACAATTGTACAATTCAATAACTATACAGCCTAGTTCAGACAATGTGTATTTATATATATATCAAATATTTAACTGTTGAAACATTATTAACTTGTAGACAATCTACGATTTGATATTATATCATACTTGATCGTGCCTGTAAAAATGGCATGCATTTTCATGTAAATTTATATGTTTATATGAGAATATATATTATTATTATAACTTTGACTTCCTCTCTGAAGAGAAACTTATCACTCCTTATCAACATGATTTCATGAAGTCACATTCTTGCACGACATGCCACTTACAATTTTTCGACCACATCTAACAACTTAAAGATTCCAGTATGATCACACTTATCGTGTACTTAGATCTTAGTAAAGTATTTGACACTGTAAGCCACCGACTGTTAATATCAAAAGTCCAGTCTTATGGGATCCAAGGTTCATTGTTAAGCTGGCTAAGTTCGTTTTTGGGCAACCGGATGCAAATGGTCAGGTTAGCTTCCCACACATCCAACGCCGTTCGGATAACAAGTGGAGTTATACAAAGTGGTGTCCTATGTCCACTGCTATTCCTGTTATATTTCAATGACATTTGTGACGTTATTAAACATGGCAGACCTTTCCTATTCGCCGATGACATCAAAATAGTGTATCACTCACTCAGAAATGAAGTGTCATGTGTATTTAGTAGGATTCAAGATGATATTGATAGAGTCCAATTAAGGTGTAACACGTTGAAAATGAAGTTTAACGTTGAAAAATGTGGTGTGCTATGCTCCAAAAGCATTTCATCTGAACTTTCCATCTCCCTACACAACAAACGTATTCCTCGTCTGCCGCTTACAACAGACTTGGGTCTGAAATACACTCCAGAATTTAGCCTGACGGAATGTTAAATTACAAGCATCAAAGGTCAAAAGTCTCTTTGGATTTTTATTCCGAAACTTTAAGACAAGTGAATCCAAAATTATGCTGTACAAGTTGTGCGTAAGGCCCTTACTTGAATTTTGTTCCCCTTTCATGGACAGTGTCTCCGTAAAAGACAGATGCAAATTAGAAATTCTACAAAGGGCGTTTACTAAACGTCTAGTAGGTGAAAATCTTTGCATTTCTTACTACGACAGATGTAATATATTCGACTTGGAGCCCTTATGGGTTAGACGACTGAAGTTCAACTTGAAAATTACATTTGGGATTGCTAAAGGGCTTATATATTTCCCCCACAATGACTTTACTTTCAGTTCACCTAAGAAATATAACCTGAGAAATAAATCTTCTTTTAAAGTTCCCCGCTGTCATACAAAATACAGATCAAACTCTTTCACTGTGAGATACCGTTGTATTTGGAACTGTCTTTCAACTGAAATTAGAAACAGTCCCACCCCAAAAGCTTTCTCATCTCTGCTGAACAAATATTTTATTAACAATGGGTTAGAAGGGGTATGTGACAAACTAAAAGTTAGAGATCTAATACGGCACTCCTCTGACCCTCACTGTTAGCTCCCGAAATCTGTGAACTCTATGTTTGACACTACTTTCACTATGATTGTTTTCACAACCCTAGTCAATTACGCTTAATCAGCGTTAAATTTTAATTTTTTTCTTCAACTAAATATTTTTGCATATATCCCCGATAATATTGTATTATGAGTATTTCAGTATGCTAAGGTTCAATCTCAAGTTACAGATGCGAATGAACTGAAGACGACTGGTATAAAATATCTCTGGAGCCTGTCTAATGCTATATGTAAGCACTGTCTAGCTCTACGCAAATTAAGGCCCAAATAGTGGTTGTCTAAATAATCAAATAAACGGTGAGTTTTAAGTAGTAATGAATCTTATCTTACTATTCTATAACTATAATCCTGTGTATTCAAATTTTCCAGAACAACATATTATAACTTACTACTACTTATTTGCTCAACGCTGCACGATTATTCCCTGATTTTCTAAACTTCATTTGTTTATATCTAAAATGTAGACTCTGGTAGTCTATTTCGCTTACATTTTTCTTCTCCAAAATGCTGTAACAGATGAAACATACATGATGTTCTTCTGACAGTAGTCATTCGTACCATGACTTTGAGTGAGTCGACGAATGAATATTTGGAAAAAAGTTTGTGGCATATTGCAACAGAAATTTAGAAAAAATAAAAATAAATAATTTAAAAAATGAAGCATTGCGCCAGGGCCTTGCACAAAAAGTTGGGAGGGTGGTGATTGCTGTATACTAACAAGCTAGCTATATACTTCAGAAAAACAGGAGATATTATTAAGCCCTTGCTTTTCTTTTACATAGTTCACGCACTCTGACTTTTGTGTTTAACTCCCTTTCAACCTGCATAAGTAGGTGAAATGATCACCTGTTTTTCACTTAAACTAATCGTTCGCAGAAAAGACTGTAGAATATCGGGGAAATAATATTTCTTGAGAAAAAGCAATATAAAAATGATGAACCCCATGTCTGTTATATATTTTGAATTATTAAAACCTTTTATATACTTCTGCACCTCTCTGCCGGTTTTCTTGTGTCTTCTTCTCTTTTCAAAGGTACTGCTTCCAACGAACGATGAGTCGATGTCTGCCGTATTGATGACTCATGCGGAAATTTTGGAGTTGGTTTTCAGCGAACAACCAGGTATTAATGGTCCATTCATCAACTACATTGACATGTTCAGTGCGTCGCTATTCTATGAGCTTTCGTAATACGTGAATTCTGATTAATGCATGTTAAGCTTATTGAAATAGAGATTTACTATAGTATTATGAGACTGTTACTTTAATCATTCATAGGATTTCGCGTCTGTTTCTATATAATAGCACCTTGTAAGAACTAAGTAAAATTTAACAAGTTGAAAATAATTCTGTGATGTTCGTTACGCTAAAGTCGCCTTATTACGCCAGTTGCAAGTCTGTACACTGCTAAACGCCAGGTATATAGTACAAATAAATTAGGATTGATCGCTACTTCGTTAATCAGTTAATATGTGGCGGCATCATCAAATAGACTGTTTACTTGACAATGAGCTAAGAAACAATTTTTATTTATTTCTGGTATTCTGTTGGAACATGTGATGTTATCTTATATCCATCATGTCTATGATCAACAACTGCACTGTTTGAATATCTACTTTATTGAGTACGCCAATGATCTAACTTTTTCAATGTCTGTCAACTCCAAGCTAGACTGTACTAAAATGCACAGCTTTCTATCAGGAATTAGCAAATGATCTTCGTCTAACGGCTCTAAACTAAATCCTTCCAAATGTCAGTCAGTTAATTTCAGTTTTAGATGTAAAAGGAAGTTAAATTAAGCTGTTAATTCCCATGACCGTTGTATAATTGACCATAGTGATATAGAAATCAAGTCTGACGTTAAGTATCTTGGATGGATTCTTTCTTCTGACCAATCCTGGTTTTCCCATGTCTTAGCGATTTCTAAAAGAATATTTCGTCCGACTGTCCACATTAAGAAGTTAAGGCACTCAAGCATAACTCGTCCCCTCCTCTTATAGTTTGTCAACTCATGTATTTTACCTATTCTTCTTCACTGTTAACCCTTATTCTTTCCTGGATCGCTTAAAAAAGACTGTCATACTTCGTAGAACTCTGGAGACTGTAATCTCCCATAGCTACCACCTTAGTGAGCAACTTAAAGTTATCTTTGAATTGCAAAGTAAAAGTGGAAATTCCGAGAACGTTCCCGGTAAAATGGTCGTCTTCCCATTGAAAAAAGTAAATATTCCCTAATCTCCACAAATGTGTTTAGAGTTATTCGTTCTCTAATCTCAAATAACTCACCATTTTGCAGTCACTTAATAGTTAGAAAAAGTCTACAGAAGACAGTGCACTTATAATTTCTAGATTTCATAATGCAGCATGAGGAAAAAGCCATTTCCGTACGGTTATAACAGTCAGACGCGCGGAATGAGTACAAAACACAACGACTACGATTCTCAGTCACATATTGCACATATTACTTTGCTACATAATTGTCTGATCATATCAACAGATATTTCGCCGAAAAAAGAAGACCACCGGTTCAAGGAAAATTTATTTAAAGTTTACTTAAAAATAATAGGCATCCATATTTATAGCCACAGAGAAACCATAACTTCGAGAAAACCGCTGATTGTAGGCCACAACCCGAAACGTTATTCTTGCTAATTAAAGTCATACCTTTATCTGCGATAGTTCGTACACTCATCAGATAATCCCGTCATCCCTTTTTTAAGTCGTTTTACAACATACCGAATGGCTGTCGACACTGGCTTTTCTAAAGGCGGTCCAAGTCCATACATTTGGATCTGGTACATTTGGTATCTATGATCATAGGTAACACTTACCGTTTAGGGGTTTCCTATTGTCTTCAAGTTCCTTTCAGTTCCAAAACTACATACGGGCACAACAGATTCACACTTCTCATGTAGCCCAACCTTGTTTGATCTAGATTCTCTGAAAATATATTTGATTCTTTAACTAATAATAGACCCTGATGGTATACTCAGCTTCTCGAAGAGCTTCAAAGCTTTTGCAAATTCAAACCAGGTTTTAAATTCTCGAGGTTCAATTTGTTCTTCGAAAAGCTTGCTAATATCAACTCTTATCATACTGTCTTAACCAGACACACTAGTAGATTGTTGCATGATAAAAACATGTACGTGAAGGACATTGTTTTCTCCAGATTTCCACGCATTAAGTAACCATTTGAGCCAGAAACAAGAACGGCAACCAGAAAATGAATTAAAAACAACAGCTTTCCTCGACCAAACGTGCTCACGTGCATATTTTCCAAAGCTTCTTAACAGCACTATTTCATTAGTAGCTGAAAATCAACTATGACAATGAAACCACGCATGAATGCAAGGTATAAACAAATGAATGCACTGATAGTGTGGTAAAAACTTTCGAAACAAGCGAAATAACTCATTTTAACAGCCACGGAGCAAAAATGAGGTGAAACGCAACATTTATGAACAATATGCATCAAAATAAGTTGTAAATAACAGCAGGATAAACTCAAAAAGCAAATGTGTAAGCGAGTGGCTACGGAACTGCAATCCAACATGGCCGACTAGCATGGACGAAAATGACCTTGTAGTGGCTCACTCCATCAATGACCTTCAGCATGCAGGATAATTTCAGTCCTCACAATCACTTACAATGTAAAAATAAATCCGCCGAAGACAGTGTGCTTCTGCCTTCTATACGTCGTTATCTACCATGTGCTAAACAACCATATACATTGGGTTATGTAGCTATGCACAGTATGCAATGCAGCTGCCCTAATAAATTTAATTCAAAACCAATTGTCTGCAGTTTAAAGACAGAGAATACCCTAAGATACTATCTGTTCATCTCACCTTGTGAACAAATGTTTGCAAGATTTAGCATTATGTCCCAACAATCTCTCTGAACTTCCATTAAGTACACAAATTAAACCTTAATTTTCTTTCCAGTAGGCTTTAACAATGTTACAGGGACGCAGTCTCATTGCGACAGAACCAAAGCAGACGAAATTCCATTTCAAATGTATAGATATTTCTGGCAAGTGGTCCTTTGGTATTGTCAGCTCCTTTCATTTGCCTGCAGAGAACATATTTGTTTTTCCGGCAAGGTTAAACTTTAGACACCACTAACAACCAATCAGCAAACGACCTTGAAGGAACCAATTACATTAAAGAGGCATATATGATGAATGGAAATATATATTTATAGAAAAAAAGGACAAAATAGAGAATAAAATAGTTACATAGGATATCTTTCTCTCACATGTTCGAGAAACATCTCCCAGTTTAGCATGGGACTGTCAATGCTTTTCTATCTGCTATCCTTTCGACGAATCGCTTTCGGAGGGAGGTGTCATACAAACCTATTACCCAAATATTGTTCGCTCGCTGGCGACCACGGTTGTATTTCTTTTTTACCAGCACTGTCTCATCGACATGCACGATAACGTCTTCCCCACCCAGCAAACAAGTGATTTTCTCCATTTTTCATGATGCGATGTCTCTGCAATGCTGGTACCACTGAATTGTTGAGACATGGCTATTCTCCATCTCGACAGCTGCTGCTCTCAAAGCCTGTTTCAACACCCATTAGTTGTAGATATACAAAACCTGGGTTAGGGAGAGATGCAATCTAGCGAAAGTAAGTTCCTACGAAATATTAAAATTATCAGCTTACCCTCTCCAGTGTTAGTAGGCTTCAAACATATAGCACAACGATGAACAAACCCATCACTTGATTCGGTATAGCTTTTTAAAGTAGTGATACCACCACACAAACAAATTCGCTCTTTCCGGAGCAACTCAAATCCAGGAAATACTGGAAAACACTAACCTCTTCGAATTGCAACAGTAGCCTTGTAAGGTCACGCATCAGAAATGAATCAAGCGCTATACAACATTGAACTGCGTTCGTGGACCTCACTGGATAATTCGACATCGTTCGTGAATCTCATTGGATAATTCGCTGATTGGTAGTTAGTGGTGTCGAAAGTTTAACTTCGCCGTTTTTTCGTGAGATTCCGAAAAGGTCCAAGAAAACTATCATTGGCTTGGGTAGTACATGTAGAGTTTGAGTGAAATAAAAATTTTTCACATGGCTTTTTGGTTAGCATTTAGCAGCAAACATCTAACAAACAAGTGGATAAACAGGTGACTTCAGAATTCATCTGGTAGATAGATCTAAGTATCGTAAATGGACAAAAATATTTATTCATAAGTTCTGTGATAAGCCCAAGGGCTTGCGTAAGACTGTTAGTACAAACGGTAGTGGCTTTATGACAAACAATAATAACAGGAGAAATAACAGAGTTAGTAGGCATAATAGCTATAATAATAACAACAATAGGCATTATAATCGCAATGGATCGATTATTAGCTTAGATATCTACAAGTACTACAATAATATAAGTAAAATTTGTCACTTAATTTTAAAAAGTAGTGTTTACACACCTTTTTGTTGGAGCATTTCCATACTTCACAAGTGCTCATTCCTAGTGCTAATGCGTCCACCTAATTTGTACTACCCGAATCCAAGTTTAGATCCGAAGATGAATGAAAAACTTATGCATTTCGATTCAAAAAATGAAGCCTAAATGTTATGTATTAATCTCCGTGATCTTCTTCAACTCCCTCTTTTTGATGCCCGTGACAAAGATAGATGACATATAGGCACTTTTATGACGCATCAACTATGTTGTTTTCATCACGATTTACTTGCCTTTTGTTTATTATGTGCTATCTAAAGTTTTGCTGGAAATAATGGTCAAATAATTGCGGTTGCGTGGACGCACCACCTCTTCAGAGCCTTGGTTGCATTATTGACACTCCTAACAGATCCTTAGACCTTGTTGTCAAGCAAATTTACTGGATTCAGCAAACAAATCCGCTTATATATCATTACGTTTCTGTGCCGTAATGGTACGTATCGTGTATTATGTAACTGACTCAATAAAATGCCGCTGGAAAGTAGAAACTTTGCCGAACATCTAAATATTGTTTGAAATTACAGTAACTCCAATGACAGACTGATCAATCACAAGCAACACTGTCTGTTGTTCATCCCACTATCGTGCAGGTGAAATAAAGTTCATCGACAGGCTCTCCCGTATAACCATCCTTCATTTTCTCTACTGATTTTGATTAGGATATTGGATTACACGGTGAAATCGCATCAAAGAGAATCATTTTGTAGAAGAAAGTGTTTAATAATCCTTAAGCTGAATCAACATGCAAATAAACAAGTTTTAGTGTTTCCTTTCGGTGGTAAGATTTCCAAGTAAGTTTTATGAGGTTGGCTGAACTGACTGTTATTCTTACAACAAAAAGCGTGTCAAAAAGTCATAATGTTTACACTAGCTCTTTTAAAAGATATTAGTCACTGTAAACAGTAGCCTTTACACTTCTCTTTGTTATACTACATCACACTTACTTATAGGTCGAGTGCCTTGTGTAGCGCTTAGTATCTATTATTCAGCTAATTCATTTAATGTTTGATCTTTGCGCTAGGTATTTAGTTTGCGTACTAACGTTATCTTTCTAAATATCCTTGACGCAGTTAATCACCTGTTTTTTCTTCCAGGGATGTTCAGCATGTCATCGAGTACTATGTATTGTATGAAAAAGGAGACCACAACCGTAAGTCATATTTGTTACACTTGTATCTCTTTTCATGGTTTCCGTCATTTGGGCGAAAATCTTGTTACTGACTGAATATAACTGAATTTAATATATGACTACGTGTCTTTATTACGTGAAAATATAAAAAACGTTTACAGATTTTAAGATCAAATACACTCGTTCATATTCAGGTAGACTATGAGATTTCTAACCTCGCTTCTTGCGAATTAATAACAACTCTCGGCTTCAGTGTATTGTTAGATGCTCTCACCCCCAGTACCAATGACCGATTTCAAGTTTTCCGTTGAGTAGTAAAACCGCGGTTTTTCATTTACCAAATAAAGGCATTATCAACGCATGGGTTAGAATAAGTTTAGAATTTTTGTAAGCTTGGGTGGTATGCACGCGTGCACAAATTTTTAAATTTTATTGACTCGGGTAACCTTGCTGGTCATCAAATAAATAATACACCAAAGTTTTCGGTAGATTCAGGTCGTCTAATTTGGCAAAGACTGCATATGCTTCACCTGTGCACTGTATGATGTATATCCTAATTTTTTTAATTTAGCCTGTTATCATGGCCTCGCCATCCTATCTAAATCAGTATTTGGTTTATTCTCTTCTGACCACCCTCTAACTAATGTAGTTTTCATAAGCCTTACATAATAACAGATTGATTGGGAGATTTCTGATAGCCCGTGGAGTCGATATGTAGTTCACAAGTACTAGATGGAAAGAACTCACGTTTGCTTTGGTTGGAATGGTTCAAATCCACACCCTCTTTGGACTGCAGTCAAATAAGTAAACTGCATTAGAATTAAAATAAGGAAAGTTGTGTACTATTTATCTACTTTTCGATTTTCGGATTGTATTTTTGGCTCACTTCTGATGGATATCGTTAGTTTTCAAACTGAGACTTTAAATTCATCGTTTATAACCTGTCACTTGTTAAGAGTACAGTTTCTTTTTACCGGAATCTTTGATGTCTTTCATGTTATTTTTACTTCATACATCTTACCTTTTGAATATAATTTCAGTCTTCAGGGACAAATGATAGTTGACCAGTGATTCAGATTCAGATTATAGGGATAGAAAGCTCTTGTTGCGTATGTTAATCCTTGTGATATGTATCTCTGCAGAGATCCAATTTCTCTTTGAGAGGGTTCAACGATGGAGCTGTTACTACTGTATAAGGTAATGAGCTCCAATCGTTCATCACTCTGTGAGAGAATGTGAATTCCACACGTATTTTGTTCGACCTCGGTTTGAGCACCTTTTTGTGGTGACTTCGTAAATGTATTCCAAATGTAGGCTGTTCATTGGTTGACCATAACTGTCAGCAGGAAGCGGACAATGGCAACCTATTCTGTATCTGTGGAGACTCAGCTCTTCTCAGAAAGAGTACACTTAAGGATTCGATATTGGCTTTGATTTTCACTCTCTAACTACCCTATGTGGGTATTTAAATTCCATGCAGTATTATAATACTAGGTCTTATTACACTAATTAAAGTTAAACTGAATTTCCAATTTGGGCCGGTTTCTTTCATTTTCGCCCTCATTATTGTTATGAAATATACACCTAACCTAAAGTACTATTGTTAGAGGTTTGATTTGAAAGATTATGGTATCGTAATTCTTTCAATGTCTACACTTCATTTTCTTACGGGAGAAGTCGCTACCGCTTCCAATCATCACCGTAAAGAAATAAACCCACAAATTTAGGTTTGTTTCTTGTCTATAAATTATCTCCTCGGTTTCTTTTTTCAAAGCCCTACGGTATTGTTTACAGTTTATGCCAGCCAAATCATTCAAATAAGCATGCATAAATAATTTGATTTGAAAATTTCTTTTAAAGAGTAAAATATTGCTTTTGAACATGACAAAATAATGGCTGTTGTGTTCATATTTGTTCAAACTAAAATATTAAAGCTTTATTTCACTTGCCAATATCAAAAACTAACGGTAAATTAGAGAAGCTTTTACTTTTAGTAAAATACACTGCTGATAGGGAAAGCCATACTTATTTTCAATAGGGAACACACGGAAACAGTTTTCTTGGAAATGAGTCATGGTGCTAAACAATCCGATATGCGAAAAATTTAGAAAGATTCAGGCTGTTGCATCTTGTCATAGTGTAAAGCTGTTTCTGAAGAAGAAATACGCCTAAGATCAACTGACTGTTTAGTCTTTCCTAAAAAGTTTTAGATTAATGAAATTATTTGTTTCATTTTTACGTTTTAGATCCGATGGTTAAAAAGTGCTATCCCACCAATCTGTCTGAGGTATATACTGAACGTATAATAGAGTTTGCATTTTGTTGTAATAAGTAAGGTGTAATTTCGTTAGCGTTTCTAAATTGACTACAAAGCAGACGTTCCACTGTTGACGAGTTTGTAATTATATTCACCGATGCCAAGGGAGTATTGGAATTCGTTTTCTGCTACCAACCGAATGAAAATTTTCTGCTCTGCATATCTAGGTAAGTGGTATCGGTGCTCGTAAATACAAAATTTGTTATTGAATATGACAAAAACAGTGAGACAGTTCACACGTGCTTACTTCATATATATATATATATATCAAGCAAGAACTCTAGACTCTCTTTGACATTTAGACTTTGGCATAAATAAAGCTGCTCATAAAATGTTTTGGCTCCATCAGATTCGCAAATTAAGCATTTCGCCTTCAGAGCACAATAAGATGAAAGAGATAAATTCTAAGTAACACGATTGATGATAGTTTGAAACACTAGGGGTTGATTTCGCAGAGAAAGTTCCCGTATGTAACACTGCACTGATATAAGTATAAAACTTGGGCACTGTGGTAGAGTATAAATCCATTATGGATAAGATTTTATTTTGATAAATCACACAGTGTTGTACAGTTATATTAACTGATGACGTTTCGAGCACAAACAATTACTCATAATCATATCAAGTAACTCACACAACTTTTTTCTTTCATTTATATACGTGTGGAATCGATTAGATATTGGATTAAAAATCAATGTGAGATAATGTCCATTCAGAAATAATATTACGTGTTACTGACCCATTACAATTATACGGGAAATACGAATGTTTTTTACGAGTGTTTTTTTATAGTCATAATAAGTTATTTATTAGGATGTTGTGATGTGTTTGAATTGAAATAGAATTTTAAGATTATTTATTATCTTCTGATTTGACTTGAGGTAATAATATCTTCCATATTTCTGGTATTTGCATTGAATCGTTTCTGTTGCATGTGTTGGGTGTAGACTGGATGAGTAAGGATTCCGTAATCAACCTCTCTCTCCACCTACCTATATTACTTTTTAGAATTTTAACCCTATCCCACCCTATTGTGTGGTTGTTTGCTAATGCGTGAAGTGCAATAGCTGAACTTTTTTCTAAATTAATTATCTTTTCAGGGTCAACCATTCTTACCTTAGCTAAATTCTTATGTTCTGATAATCTGACTACGCCTGACCTACTAGTTTGACCTATGTGGTTGACCTCACAATCATTGCAGGGTATTTCGTAAATTGTTATTTTGTCTAATTGGGTCCACCGGGTCTTTTAGCCTACAGAGCTTGTGTGAGTTACTTGATATGATTATGAGCAATAGTTTGTGCTCGAAACGTCATCAGTTAATATAACTGTACAACACTGTGTGATTTATCAAAATAAAATCTTATCCATAATGGAGTAACACTGCACTGACTTACTGGATAATTACTCTTATCATTTACTTGAAAAACTGCCTTTCACCCACCATAAATATGTGTACATATTAAGACAGTAAACAGAATAGAACTTTAAAAGGCAAGATTTGTCATGTATGTACGAGGTGTCATTAGAATCTGGATGTTTTCAAGATGCGTCGTCACTTTCTATCTTTCTACCTCTGTTATCTTCAAGTAAACTGAATATATAATATCCGGTTACACGTGTGGATTTGTCAAACAACGGCACATTTACTTTCCATATTTAAAATGTAATCTGCAAGTAATGAGAAGTCTTCAACTACAAGTTATGGGATAGTCAAACCATGTAAAAGGTGACGTTGTAGTGTGTTTTCGAGCATTAATAGGATGAATTAGGGCGGTCGTTAAATATCACTAAAGTTAGCTTCAACAGACAACGGTGGCTGATTTTACCAATCCCGTAACTCTGATATAGGATCTTGCGATAATCAATAAATAGTAAAAAAAATGTCATGTTCAAATTTAGGGTTAAAAAATGTTTAGATTTTGAAGTGCTTAATGCATTAAAGTCTAGTGTCTTTCTTGCAGCCATTTGTCTATGAAGAACCCACTAATTATAGGTCTCCAGACCGTGGGTGGTACGAACTTCCTGGAATAATTTGAGCGCCGATTCAGATTGATTCATTATAAATTATTTAAATTAATCCCAGTGTGTTAAGAAAATCAAAACAAGATTTTTCTGAACGTTTCGCGGTGTAAGCCACAGCTTCTTCAGCAGATTTATTCGGATTTTCATTAATCATCAAAATATATGGTCAAAATTTTTCACATAAATTGAAGTCAGTTCATTTGAAGGTCATTTGTCCATGGACATTTTTATCAATAGAAATATGTAAGCAGTCATCACAAATGTTTGTAATGACTAATGTCAAATTGTTGTTGTGTTCACTCTTGTATAGTTGATTTAAAACATGTGGTATCATGAAAGAAACGGTTTTTTTGTTCAGCGAAGAAATTTCTTTTCAACGACTTCATTTTCAAGCTCTACAGTCGTATTTATATTACAGAAAAAGGTTATTAAGTGGCACTAGATAATTGCTCAGTCAATATACATATATATGTGATAAGAATTATGATAAATAAAATGTTATAAGGGGTAAAGTTGAAGTGGATAAATTGCAGTGGTATCATGTTTATCACATATGAATTCACGTATTTTCCATATGACAAGTAACATACACACACACACGCCATACAAACCTAATCTTTACAAATCAACCGTAGAAGAGTGAACACAACAACAATTTGACATTAGTCATTACAAACATATGTGATGACTGCTTACATATTTCTATTGATAAAAATGTCCATGGACAAATGACCTTCAAATGAACTGACTTCAATTTATGTGAAAAATTTTGACCATATATTTTGATGATTAATGAAAATCCGAATAAATCTGCTGAAGAAGCTGTGGCTTACACCGCGAAACGTTCAGAAAAATCTTGTTTTGATTTTCTTAACACACTGGGATTAATTTAAATAATTTATAATGAACCCACTAATTGTATTCCCGAGTAACTGATTATTCGATTGCATAATTCATTTTCTTGTCATGAATATCAAGGTGGCAAATGAAATTATCTGATTGTTGACAGCTGTTATGAGATGCAAGTGTGGTGAAAGCTGTCTGCAAGACGAAATTATGGACAACAATTGACGTCAATGTTTACGTCCCAAATCAGGGTCTTGAGAAGAAACAAGAACAAGGCCTAACCTTGAGTAGCTCAACAACCAATCACAGAAGACTTAGCGTGGGCGGATTCGATTCGCAGATATATCACCGGACTGTCTAAGAAACGGCAGAATAACCTTCAGCAGCAAAACAACCAATCAGAAGACGTTGCTTCTCTGCTAACAATAACGAATAATAATAATAATAATTATATATATATATATATATATATATATATATATATATATATATATATATATATATATATATATATATATAAATCTACAAATATTTGTTGATTTTCTCAATAAACGATCTGTTGCCTGGCCCTTGTCTTCTGTCGTTACACAAGAACTTTGGTTATCCAAAAGTGTTCACAGATGTTATCATAGAACAATTAGATTTAGTTTGTCATATGATGTGTACTGTTTGGTTGATTTCGAATCAACTTTAACTTTATTCTTCATTCAGTACACTCTGTTCATGACTTCAATTATAAATTTTGCACCAGTCAGTTAGTAAAAAATATATCAAGTGCGTCGGTGGCACATCGGTTAGGACGCTCGCCGGCCATGCACATGGTCTGAGGTTTGATCCCCTGCCGACGAACACCTGATATCTATGGTCGGCTTGCAAAATTTGGGCTACCGATATCCATGCTGAAAATTCCATGCTTGTACCAAAAATACAGTGTGGAATCAAGCTGTAAATCAAAAATAAAATAAGTAAAAAAAATATTTGTAGCTATATTTGATTTTTCTTATCTTTAGCAAACTTCCCTGGTGTGAATGTTTCCATTCTCTGCTCAGTATTTTATGGCGTCATGGACTTTATCGGGATACTCACTGGCCAATTATGGAACCATTTTTCTCACACCTGTACTCTACAACTCCACCTCATTTGCCCACTGATCGAATCCAGTGTGCAAATCCATTCAATCCATCAATGGTATGTATAAATGTATGCTTATTATTAGTCAATCTGGTTAAATTGATGTTGTTTCTGTTAATTAATATTAATATTCCCTTGTGTTCCCAGTAGAACACTGTGTAAAACAGCACGTCTCCATTTTATCCTGTTCTCTGTGCTCCTTTTCAGCTGGCTCCACGATTTCCCACAAGTTTTCATCTGCTTACACGACTCCCTTCGGTCACTAACTGATCGTTTCTCATTCGGGTTTCACCGGAGAGCATGGCGTGTGATGTCACTCAACGGTCTCTTCGGTGTGTGCCCCATCTATCTCCATTTCCTTCAGCATATTTGTTTGGCAATAGGTCCTTGGTTGGTTCGTTCCCAGATTTCCTTGTTGCTTATCCTTTCTGGCTAGCTATCTGATCTTCAGAATGGAGCGCAGTTGGTAGCTGTTGATGAAAGTCTGCAGTTGGCTGTTGGAATTACTTTTCGTGATGTGCCAATCCCCTGAGCCATAATCTCTTTTCTCTCGCAGTCTGAGAGCAGCTTCTTAGCTTTGAACATCATGTGGACATTCCATGCCCCCATGCTTATTTTTACTTTCATCGGAAGAAGACACATCGGCTGACTGGTTTCCTGAAAGCTTCCACCAGCCTGCCTCTCCGTTTCCAGTGATGCATGAATTTTATTCCGTGCTTTGAAATATCTGGAGCAATTGGACTGATTTACCGGAGTAGGGTAGCTCTAGCCCCACGCCCAACCTTCCTCATTTTCCTGGGCTTAGGGTTGACTAGTTAACTGACTAGGCGAGGTTGTTTTGTCAACAAAAATGTTATTCATAGCAATTGTGGCTTTAGTGCTTCGCTTAATCTTTTCTTATCAAAAATTCAAAGCCTCTTAACTGAAAAAAGCTAGTATCGTTATCCCACATAAGCTAAGTGTCGCTAAGGGTGTGATAAATGCAGCTGTAAAGATGTGTTGATATTGTAATCACCAATAAATTGAAACAGACAAACTTTCCGTTATGTAGACATTCGTTAACTATGTAGTTCTGTTCATCTCTAGTTCGTTTAGACATCTACAAGAAGAGATTTGTAAAAATATGCCACATGCGTGCATACAGTTCATTTTTACGGTAACTGGATCTGTTTGCTTTTAATCGTCGGTACTATTAGTGTTACAAATCTTAGACTAAACTTAATGGTTGATAAAGTCCATTATCTGCAATTTTTACTCAGGATATTTTTATTATTTTTCCCTTGGCTTTCAAGTCGAACCGAGCGATGCTGGGGACATCACTCGTACCAAATTCCCAAGAAACTTCATGAACTCGTTCATGAAGCCGGCTCATCCTCCCGTAGGAGATAGCCGAAGTAAAGTAAAAGTAAGTAAGTCGAACCTAAGGCTTCAACAGCACATCTTCACTTCCTTCCATTCTCTGCATAGCCTCCCAACTCCTCCTCAAACGACCTCCTCCATGTCCCCCTCGGATGCTCCACTCGTCGTTTCCTATTCGAGTTCCACTCACGTGACAGCCTATAGCGCTATGTCATTCGATAGTCTCCTCAACGTGTGTCCGATCCATCTCCATTTTATTCTACACATTTGTAGAGCAATAGGTTCTTAATTGATTTATTTCCAGAGTTTCTTGCTGTTATTTCTTTCTGGCCAGCCATTTCATCATCAATATGGAGCCAGTGCAGACAGCTGTTGATGACAGTCTACAGCTGGCCGTTGAAAATACCTTTTCTGACACGAACGTCAAATTCCAGACTCATATAGAAGAGCTGACTGACTTAACATTGGTGTTGAAAGTCTGGATTTTATTGTTATATGCTGTGGCAGAGTGCAGAAGATTTCCAAACTGATTTCACAGTGATGAAGGTTTGTCTTGCCTTTCTGATTCTGACTGGCTGGCTGACTGACATCTTCATCCGATCCGCTGGCCTGTAGTTGAAACGATGCTTCCCAGATAAGTGAAGGAGGTAACCTCAGTTAAGTCTTCCCCGTTGATAATGATTGTGGATGCTGGTTGGTTGGTTGTCTTCATCACTCCCGTCTTCTGTATGTTTACTTGGAGTCCTGTCGTTGCTACTTCTCCTGCCAGTTTGTTGGTTTTCGCCTGCTTGTATGTCTTCGAGTTTTTTTGACATTAGACATGCATCATCTGCGAAACTCAGATCTTCTAGAGTCTTCTTGTCGGTCGTCCGGCGTATTCCTGACTCCTCGCTCCCAACTCACAGTCTGACGGATAATCCAGTCCAGCACAATTAGGAATATCATCGGTGAAAGTGGGCAGCCTTGTTTTACTCCTGTCTTCACTTCAAACGCTCCTCTGAATTATCGGTTGTGGATCACCTGACACGTGACATTGTCATGTAGCCAGCTGTTGAATGAGGTTGATAAAGATTTGGGCACTGCACGCCATAATGTTGAAGTAGTTCCCAAATTACTTCGCGGTAAACGTTGTCCGTCGAAGACCTTTTCAAAGTCGATGAAATTGAGCTAGAGAAAGGTTTGACCGCAATTCAGTGCCTTGTTGTGTGATGATGCATAGAGCTGCAATTTGATCAGTACATGATTTGCTTTTCCCGAATCCAGCATGTTCTGGTTGGTGGAGTTCTGCTTCAAGCACAACTTTTATTCTCTCCAGGATGACGCGACTTAATATTTTACTTGGAGTGGACAAGAACATTATTCCGTACCAGTTCTTGCACAAGCGTAAGTCACCTTCCTGTGGTAGTTTGACAAAGTAGCCTCTCTTTCAACTAGTAGGTAGCTTTCCTTCTTCCCAAACTTCTTGAAATAATGGTGTGGGGATATCTGCCTAGTTGTGTTGATCCGTCTTCATTGCTGCCGGAGGGATTCCGTCTGGTCCTGTAACCTTCCTGACTTTCAGTAGCTTGACTGCACTCGAGGCTTCTGCTTTTATTGAAGGATTGGTGTTTACTGGCCGGTTTATGCGTGCTGTCGATGGCATTTCTGTACGAGTTGCAATTGGTTGTCTATTCGAAAGTCTTTTGAAGTGACCAACCCATTGTTTTATTTGTCTCTACTCTTTCGTAATGAGATTCCCTTGACCATCTTTTATAGGTTCCACTTGCGTTGATCGTTTCCTCGTTACGGACCTGGTTATCTGATATAATGTTCTGAGGTCTGTTTTACCTGCGGCTTGTTCTGCTTCGGTTGTCAATCTGTTGTTTCTCCTAGCCGTCTATTTATTTTTTGTTCATTGCCCTGTAAACTGAACTCAACTTCTCCTTTCCTTGTCCATATTTGCATCGGTTCACCTTCTGTTGTATATTCTTCTCTCCTCCGTTAACTTCCAAGTATCTATTGTGAGCTATTCTTTGTCTTTCCTCCTCTTTCTTCGTAAAACGGCTGTACATACTTCCTTAAACATCGATTTCGTTATGCTTCCTCACAGGTTTCCTCAGTGATGCTACATAATGTCTCCAACTTTGCTCTGATGGCTGCGGCGAAGATTTCTTTTGTAATATCATCTTTCAGTTTCTGACTTGAACTGTAATCTTTCCCCAGTTGTTTTGAAGTTCTTCAGCTTAATCTTACAGTTTCCCTGTACTATATAATGGTCTGAGCCCACATCTGCTCCCCTCCTCGACTTTGTGTGCTGCACGCTGTTTTTTCACATTCTGGAGTTTGGTATGATGTCTATCTGGATTTTGGTGTGTCCATCAGGTGAAATCCATGTCACTTTGTTTATATCTTTGTGCTTGTACTTGCTGCCTCCAACCACCAAATCGTTGGAGGCGCAGAAGTCTGCGAACAGTTCTCGGTTCTCACTCGTTTCTCTGAGAGCCTCTTGAGGCACGGTGAGTTCTCTTCCTGTATTGTCTGCTCCCAGTTTAACATTCATATCACTCATTAGAACTTTGATTTCGCCACTTGTGATGTTGTCTACCACTGCTCGCACTTGTGCATAGAAATCTCCCTTCATCTCTTGTTCTGAGTTGTTTGTAGCATCGCACGTACCATTTGATAATTCTAGCCTTCCTTCGTTTCAAGATGATTCTTGCTGTCATTACAACACTGCATAAGCGCTTCTGACCGCCGTTGGTGATGATATGATAACCACTCAATGCCTCAGTCTGCTCGCGGTTGTCGTCTGGGTGGGTAACCGGAGTAGATTACTGTTATGTTCCTGCTGCTGAGTGGTTAAGAGTAGTTTTCCCCGTCGCCAAATTATTATGTACTCGTCGCCGAGAATTTAATAGTCCTGACGCAGGAAAGACGGGAATCAGAAGACCACTAGGTTTGCGATGATACTTCTATTTTCCAAACACAAGGAGAATGCAAAAGTGGTATCACACCAAAGTAGTCACACAAGATTGTGTGAGCGAAATATATATGAATGCCCAGACAAGTGTGTGAACAAATCATTAGACAGTCTTAACATGAATGGCTAATTATAGTGGAGTGTCGATCCAAACATACATAGCGAATATAGCAGACATGTCAACAACCATATATGGATATATGTCACCAAGCAACGGACTGTCAACAAACACTCATATTATATATAATATAAGCGGAATATACATTGTTAAAGGAGACGGGTTCATCAAAGTGAAATGGTCACAGACTAAGCGAGCAAACAGAAAGAGAGATCACCATACACACATATATATATATATATACGGATACATATCAATAACTGACTCTCTACTTGACAATTTGGATAGTCCACATCCATTCTACCTGCTGTTACAGATTCCTAGAACTTCCATGTCGTATTTTCTCATCTCTTCGGCGACCTGGGCAGCCTTGTCAGCTTCGTACATTGTGCGAACATTCCACATCCCCATCCTTATTTTTGCTTTCACCAAAGGAAGATATATTAGCTGACTGCCTTCCCGAAGGTGGGCTTTCGACAGCCGGCATCATTCTGTCTCAGATTGCAGCAAAGAATAGGTTTGTTTTTTATTTTTTTTCTGTGTTTTCAAGTTTCTGTAGGGTAGGGTCGCTAGTCTAACCCCCAAACTTTCCCCTTTTCCCGGATTTAGGACTGGCTAGGAAACTAACGTGTTAGCTAGAATACATAAATTACCCTTATTATGCTTGCAATAAACATCCAACTGGTATTCAGAGAGAGAGATAGAGGGAGGCAATATCTGTAATCTATCAAATTATGATATTTCTTACCGATATGTCCCCTTCCCAAAATTGAAGAGTCTGGTTTTTCTTGTTTCAAGAGATTTTTGTGCCATGTGTAAAATATGACTAGTACAAAAGCTTTCTTATAGTGTGAACTAACAAAAGCTAGTTCCCTAACCTTCGGTGTTGTAGCAAGTAGAAATTGTTGCCTGGGAAATGAAGGGAATTATGCTATATCATGTGTCCTCAGTACCAGTTACAAAAGTGTAGGTTTAGATGATAAAAGGGAATATTCAGATCGAAATATGATATCTTTTCATGAAGTCGTCATTTATCGTTTTTTTCTATATGATTAACCACTTACTTTTTTCAGAAGAAAAGGGACTTATTTCTGATCACTTTAGACTGTATGGACTAAAACTGATTCTCCAGTCGGTTTCAAGTTATTCACTTATACCAGCTTCATAGTTTCACTTCTTTTTTATTCTCCATTGCCAATTCCGTGCCTACCTATGGGGATTTAAACTACCTCATTTCATACTGGAATACATTTGTTTGGAGTCATTTCCTCTTATGTCCCAAGTTAGTTACCCCTAAAGTGAATACTTATCAATTGGTGTTTTTTCATATTTACAGGGTTTTGTGCTTCGGATCCCAACATCGCAATCCCCACATTACCTAGTAAGTTGATTGCATTTACTTATACTCATTATATTTTGTGATAGAACTATGTTATGGAATACTATAACGCATTGGATCTTTCACTATGGATACACATATTTGTCAGGTGAGCGATTTTTATAGAAGCTTCCTCTTCCTGATATAATCTCAATTCATATAGGCCCAATGGAGAAGATCGATATTGAGGTTAGGCTTTGAGTGCTAGGTAAGGAGAGGAAATCAATCGACGACGTGGTTGTGAAGTTACATCGACCGTGGTGGGTTAGGATACGGCTTACGTTTGCATGCCTAGCCATCGATCGCCTTCCTCGACAGGAGATGTTAGCTGACTGACATAAAATAGATCAGGTTGGAAAAGAGCCAGTGGTGGTCAAACCGAAACATGGCCTCATCAGTCAATGAAATTCACAACAGTTAATCTAAGCCAGTCTCGTTGGGAGGTGTAGACTTCCTGACTAGCTGGTTGTGGTCCTCGGGATGATGCTAAGAAGCACTGGCGGTGTCTGGAGACAATGGGTGATATGGCTAGAAATCCTCGTTCCCGATGGCGCAGATGCATCCACCCGTCATGATTTATAATATCCAATAAAATTCTATTCTTCCATATTACTATTCTTGTTACCTCATATTTCTGTTTATCATCTCTCTTTTGAATTTATCTTTACTCTGCTCTTGCTTTGTGTGCTCCAAAGAGGGAGAGTGGCAACTCGAACTGGTGCACATCTGTGCAAAGTTCTACATTGAAATCAGTCAGTCGTACTACCGGCTAGCAGAGGTTTCTGAGTGCATCGGTCGGAAATCGAACTCAGACCACAATCGTGGTTGATCAGCATCCTATCACTGGCAGCTAATAAGCGTTTTTGTTGATAACACACTAGCACACTCCATAAACTACCAGGTACGGTTGAGGGTGGAGAAACTTCTGTCCTACTTTGGAAATGCTGTCTTGTGGTCACGCATTCATAACCTCTGACAGTTCACTGCCGCCACGCGGTGCGTACCACACAATAGTGATAGGGCAAATGTGGACGCTTGGAGCTAATAAGTGAACTGATGGACGCGTTGGTCTACCTAAGGAAGCTAGATAAAAACCTGGTTCCGAACTCATGTTGTACATGGGCTTCAGAATCCTAAAAGATCGAATGGCGTAAGAACCTGTTTTGGTCATCGGAAACCATGGGAACTCAGTTCCATCACCTTGTGGATCAGAATTCAAGTCATAGGCTCAAGGAGTGGCCCCTTAAGACAACCATTTGCTCCAGTCTACACGTCCAGGCAATATCCCAGCTGTCACACAAACTATGAGATTTTTTGTAGCGCATCTCTTAGTGTCCATAATGTACGACGTTTTTGGTTTTATAATAACGATTGGTGGGCAGTTGACAAAACGTCTACTACATAACTAAGTAGTTGGTTAATGATAATGAATAAAAAACGGTAAAACAAGACTTTAATAGGATATTAAAGGATTTAAAAAGTGGTTAAATGCACAGAAATAAGCTCAGATCAACAAAGGTGAAAATAAATAGTTTCTTAAGATTATTAAATCGACTCACTTATTATTAAGGAATGACTGAGTGGAATGGATTCTGAGTTTGTTTAGGGCTCAAATTAGTAATAGTAATAATAATAAAGTTGAATTCATATTTGAGACTTCAGTTTTGAGCAACAGTCTAGTAATACAGTCTGGCCATCTAAAACTGACTAATTTGACCCGTTAGTGTTAGCACTATAGACACGAAGATAAACAAGTAATCGGTGCATTAGTCACTGAAAAGAGAATATTAACTACAACTGAAATAGACGAATTTCGGTACTAAGTGTTATATTACTGAAAGCGGTCTGTCTAGTGTTCGCGTCTTAACTGTCTTAATTATAGTGAGGTGAACAAGTAAATAGTTGTTAGTCTTGCAATGGTTATTGAGGTACATATAATCTATGGCTTTTTACTAAACAAATTTACTATTTAAATACAAGCGTTAACTAAAAAGTACAATAGCGTGAATCTTGTGAGTAATATTCGTCAGTGTTTTTTTCTCCTAATATTATGCTTTTTTCTTTCACCTTTGTATACTCGTTTTAAATTAAGTTCTCCTCATATTTTTATAGCGAATTAGGCTTTGAAAAAATAATACGTCATTATCTAAAACAAGCAAAAATATTAATAAAGCGGAATTCAGTGAATTCATCAAATTTCGGTAGGACTCTTCTTCTGAACACTACATACAGTGATATATATATATATATATGCGCGATTGATCTACAGGCGAAAATCAGAGGGGATGGGTTATAAAAGATTATGATAGATTACGGTACAGTTACATCACTATAACAATCAATTGATTATCAGGCAGAAAAAGCTTGAAAGAACCAGCTATTACAAACTGAGTAATAATTATAATGGAAGGATTGTTGATATTAGATGGTTGAAGGCAAACAGCAGGTAAAATTTCTGGGACTTAGGTTTTGTGCTAGTCGGCATTCACCAGTCAGCAAGGCGTATCTGCAACTCTGAAGAAACTCATACCCCTTCTGAAACTCGAACCTGTATCACCCAGTGCTGCAGTCAGAGAAGTTACCAGTGAGCTATCCTGGCTAGCGGTTAATCTCTTGTAGGACTGTATTAGATACTTTTGATTGGGCACTAACTAGTGTCATGCGTCTAGTCCTTTGTTTACTGCAGACTGAATTCTATCAGTAAAGTTTGAAATATGGCTCGCTATTACAGTAGAATCAGGATTGTAGTTATTAAATAGTTGGAGGCAGTTGGTGGGGAGCCTTGTACCTAGGTTTCGTGATTTTTGGCGCTCGTCAGTAAGGCCTATTTGCAATCTTCAAGGAATTCATGTCCAATCAAAAATAATGGTACTGACAAAAAATACTTTTAATCGACGCAAGAATAATACAAAATGATGGAATAAAGTATCAGCGATAACAATTATTAATTAAGAGATAACACCATGGTAGATTCAAAGCGATCACCGCATCCTTCTCTGCACAGTGACAACTTAAGGTGTTTTGTGGTTATGAAAAATATTCATTTTAATTCCATTTACTGTCTGTAAAGTTATTATATCCCGAAAATGCTAGTTTATTATCTAAGTAGACTTCAGTCACGAAATGTAATGTTTACTCATCTCTTTTGAAATGTCACCTCATTAAGTTTAGTTGATAACTTACTTCGAATCTTGTATAGAAAGGTGTTAAGCACAGAATTACCGAATAAATGATACTGCCTGTGTACACATTTCTTTATAGTGTGATACGCTTTCATTTATGCGTAAAATGTGTGGAGTATAGCTATGAATTATTAGTCAGATAATAAACAGTTCCATGATCATTGTGTAATAATATTACCGAATAACTGATGACAGTAAAGCTTATTTTCTATCCGCAATGATAGATTCACCTTTTCCTTTTATAGTTTTATTGCTTTCGTGAACATCAGTGATATTTCACTGAAACGAGAATTTAATACGCTTCTTATCTTATTTTTGATACTTTAAACTGTAATTCAAACTAGTAAAACCGATGTGTAGCACTACAATTTATTTTGCCAAACAGTTTTCTTCTAATTAATAGGCAGCACGTGAAACATTTCGACTATTATATAATAATAATTATTATTATTCCGACATTCATTAAACGTCTCTAATTCATGTATTATTTACAGCTCAGTGAACAGCAATTAAAAAACAAACGTAAACAGCGAAGAGAATTTTATTTTCGACGATTCATTTTCATAAGCTGCTGTACAATCGTAATTATATTTAAACAAAGAATTCATATGACAACCAATCAGATGCTGGTAAAACTTGTCCTCGGAAACATATCACGTAATGTAATGTCACGTAAGCGGTGACTAATTGGAAATTAGAAAAGGGAGCAGAAGTTGTCATGGCGTAATAAGTGTGAGAAAATGGTTAATCAATATAGTTGTATAGAATAGCCAAGAACTAGTGGAAAGACAATGAAGTGTTTTTACAGAATCTGTATGAAAAAGCAATGCCAAAAGCGGTATCTTATCATTAACGTTAGACTGGATTGATTGTCTGCTGGAGAATGTGATGAGTAAGGTGGTTGCTTGAAATGTCTTCTCCAGACATTTAGAGAGGCGGTTTCTAAGAATTTCTACTTCGATATCACCTTTGAATTCCAGGTTCATGAAGAGAGCTTTCTTAGGAACAGTCGTGATGTTTGGGGAAGTAGGCTTTTCCTTCATGTTTTTGTCGATAAATCTTGGTGGATACCCGTTCTCTAGTAGGGTCTCATGTAATGAATTTAACTCATCCACTATCATGTCTTCTGAACAGATCTTTCGCATCCTTGAACATAATGTACGTACTAGGTTCTGCTTTCGGACCAGTGGGAGGAAGCTCTGGAAGTTGATGAACATTCTTGTCCACGTTCGCTTGCGATATTTTGATCTTTGGATCGTGCAGTCTTGTCTTCTGGCAAGTAGTACATCCAGAAATGGAAATGTCAAGTTCGATTCATGTTCTGAGGTGAATTTTATTGATGGGTGTACCACGTTGAAGGTTTTGAGGAGGATACTCTAAATCATCTGTTTTCATCACAAATTTTGAACGTATCACCTACGTATCTCCTGTATAAGTGCAGTTGATTGATCAAACGATGGGGGATGTTTTTTTTGACATTCTCCATGCAGCAGTCACCTAGGAGTGGACCGAGAGGAGACCCCATAGCTACACCATCTTTCTGTACATGGAATTTGAGTTGGATATTAAACGTACATCTGAGAAGTAGTTCCTTCAGGTAGTTGATGGGAAGAGGAATTTTTAGGATGTTGGTTTCGATGTAGTTACGGATGAAGCATATTGCCTCTTCATTAAATATAATGACGATTGTACAGCGGCTTATGAAAATGAATCGTTGAAAAGAAAATTTTCTTCTCTGTTTAAGTCTTTTTCTTATGACTTGATGTTTGAATATTTCGTTCATTGAATAGAAATCGATTGATATTTATGATCATTACAAGAAATTTACTTAATGTACTTGTTACACTATTGTTCACTTATATTAAGACCAGTTTTTCATTAAGTTTTTTACTTCTTTGTTTTGAAACATTCAATCACCTCTTCTTTTAGTTTGCTGTTGGAACGTAGTCTACTGTTTTGCTCAAGGCGATTGACAAAGTTGACAGCTTGTGTCATGACTGCAGTTTCCTTGTTGTATCCTATTCGGTGGTAAGTCGATATAGTTATTATTGTTTCCTCCTCTCTTTCTCCCTGCTTATAGACGTTTAACTGTTCATATGTAAATGCATAACAGAAATTTATTATCACTATTATTATTATTACTACACGTTATAATACTATTTGTCTGAAATAAGCAGTACAATCTCAGTGGTTTGTGAACAGTGAAGTATTCGATTTCTAATCTTTTGGTTATGTAGATTTTAATGACGGTTTACACAAATTCGTGCATAGCATTTTATGTGTGGTGTAATCATGAATGAATCCTCCACAAGATCACAATCTACTCTATGTATATGTCTATTACTTGTACTTTTCTTCCCGCCCATTTTTTTCTTTTGTTTTCTATTATTCATTTTCGTTATTGTTTCATACAGCTGGTTCCCTTTATCAGTTTGAACAAACAACAAAACATAAGTGCAGACAGGATAATACCAGCTCATTTTATTTCGTGCATTGATTCTCTTCAACTGCTGCCTACATCGTAAATAAATCAGTTATGTCTTACAAAGTGGTCTCTGAACATACTTCTTTTTACAGTGACTTCAAGTTTTAGGTAGAGAATATAAGCAACCTAATTTCCAAGATGATGTAAGTAGACAATTACTTAGTGTTTAACGAGTCACTATTTATATAGTAAGGGATGGACCAGATTTCCCTACTGTGCGTCGGTGGCACAGTGGTTAGGACGCTCATCGACCATGTACATGCTCGGGGTTTCGATGCCCGGCCGACGCACACCTGACATCCATGATCGGCCTGCTAAATTTGGGCTACCGATATCATAAGCTGAAAATTCCATGCTTGTACCAAAATACTGTGTGAAATCGAGCTATAAGTAAAAATAATAATAAAAGTGATGATTCACCTTCCTGGACTCTCCACCATAGTATATATATATATATATATATATATATATAAATTAACTCTGTTGTTCTGTCTTGTATTTTGTCTCTACTCTATCCTTGTTTCCAAGAGAAATCTGAACTCTACCTTACTTGTGTAATTACTATATAAGTGGTTACTCTTTAAACACTAAGTAATTATCTACTTACATCATCTTGGAAATTAGGTTGCTTATATTCTCTACCTAAAACTTGAAGTCACTGTAAAAAGAAGTATGTTCAGAGACCACTTTGTAAGACATAACTGATTTATTTACGATGTAGGCAGCAGTTGAAGAGAATCAATGCACGAAATAAAATGAGCTGGTATTATCCTGTCTGCATATATGTTGGTTCTTTCTTTCTTTCTTTATTGTATTGCATTGTCTAAAAGTGAAGAAATATATAATGTTTGTATAGTGTTGTATGTTTCTGAATTCATTTAGAAAAGATTAAGTCACTAACCTTTTAATGAACCAGTTCTACAGTTATGTATCTCACTAACAATTTTAGTGAATTCTGTAAAACTGTATTATCTGCTAGATTCATCTCTCCGAATTAAGCATTCAAAATGCTTCCTTTGAAAACTATAACAGAGCCGAGGATTGCTGAGGCATATCATCCTGTTAATATTCGTATTCATCAGTTCAACTTAATTCATTACTCTGTGGCACAGGAATATGTTAGTGTCTTATAATTAAAACACTTGTCTCTAACATAGTTTCATCAACAATGTAAGAAGTATTCTCCTTAGATTGAATATTAATATTATTCAGAACTTTGCTTTTAATCACTGCATACCTGTGTATTTTCTTCTACCTCTTTTGAATATTTTGTGGTTCAGTTCTGTTTACTTTACCACCGGTTTTAGTCCGTGTCTAATAATCTTTATACTTGTAAAGATGATGATAATGACAGTAATAATATCTTTATTTTGAAAAATGCCTCTATGCACACAGAACGGTATTTACTCAGCGTGTTTGATAGCTAAGTGTTCACTGCATGCGCAGAATCTGGGCTAAGATAACAACCGATAATACATATTATTTGAAGCAGTAATGTCCACTCTGAATCATATTGCGATATCCCACAATATTCTTCAGAAAAAGTCGTCGTAGAACAGTGAAACATAGTTAAAAATCAGAGTGAGTAGATACGTAATCGAATGATTAAAAGATTATAAAACAGAGTAATTAAGATGCAATTTTGCTTAATAGAAATTTAGGTAACCTATTGATCTAGACAGTCCAAAATAAAGTTGGCGCGTTGGCCTAGTTACACGACTAGGACGATTTTAGAACTGCGAAGTTGTGCTTTGCTTTTCAAATTAACACAATTATGTTTTGTATCGAACGATGCTACATTTAGTCGAAATCATTCTTTTCAACGTGGTAGGACCTAAGTAAATAACACGCTGTGTAATTTGGACATTCTATAGCTGGTTTTCACTGAATGTTTTCTCTAAAGCAGCATAAATGTGACTACCGATTTATGCACTGGGTGTATGTCAGCCTGTTTTGCTGTTTATCTTAATTCAGAAGTATTGAGGCTTTCTGGAATGTCTTGTGAAAAAGCGTTTTAAGTAATTAATCCTTACAGAATGAAGTGTTTTAGAATACCTCTTCATGTGAGTATTACAAATCAAAAGAAGTGGACAGTGTTTGTTTTGCCTATACAATGAGTTTTCATACATTTATTCCTTTTTTGAATTTGATTAAAGTAAGAATAACAGTTTATGCAGAGTAATATGGTACCATCATTGTTTATTACGTTGGCTTCTCATCAACTGCTTGCTTACAGCCTAATTATATTATTATTAAGTTTATGTACACAACAATTTTCAACATACTTGCAAATTTTACATGACGTCAGTTTACAGGAGGTTTTGGACTTAGTGAACCGTGCTCAGAAAATTTAGACTTATATAGCTTTTATACAGGGAATTAAAGTTTATACAAAGTAAATGTATGCATGCATACAATGGTAAAGGAGTTACGTAATGAAGACGAGAGATGATGAGTGACTAACAAATTAGGTAACACCATATTGAGTTCAACCTAAATCATAGAAACAAGAGACAAGCAAAACCACACTATTCAAAATAATAGCGAAGATTTGTAGCTCTGGTGGATGATTTGCAATTCGTTGTGTTTTCTGAGCTGGTTGGTTTAATTGCTAAGCTTTTGTCGTCCTTCTGGACAACATCTCCAGCTCAGGTTTTAGTCTAAAATGAATTCACTTGAATTCTCCATGAACAATATAAAACTGTGTCTCCTGGAGACCACTGTCGTGACTGGCTGTTATTTTACTTCTCTATTGATCATTTTTATTGACTTGAAATCCAAACTTTCTTGTTATGTGATTTACTTTTCATTAACTAGTGGTAAATTTGGTCTATAATAATGTGTTTGTTAATCGCTGGTTGATTCACTTGAGTAACTGGCTTCTAGGAATTCCCTGGCGGCACTTCCAGTGTTTCCTTTATTTAAAATTTCTAAATTATCCCAACCAAATTGGTGTGCGTAATTATCTGCATGCTTCGATATGGCAGAATACATGTCGTGCCTTTTCACAGCCAATTTGTGTTCTTGGATTCGAATTCGAAGGGAACGCCCACTTTGACTAACGATGCAATGTTTATTGCAGTTCATACAAGCAATTTGTTTAGTAAATAACATTAATTTTATCCTCATTTTTTGTCGGATCTTTTGGTTTCCACAACATCGAATGAATTGATTGTGCTTGCTGGCTTGTGGGCTATATCTATTTCAAACGGTTTTAATATTCTATCTGTTATTTCAGAGATATTATTTATATCCGGTAGAATGAATTTTCTTGTAGTCTTTGATGATGGTTTCTTGTTGGTGTTGTGACTCGACTTTCAACACTGATGAAATTGTGGGGATATCTATTCTCTGTTGAATATGGCTAGGAGGTATTTTTCTTCCATTCTCTTCAACACAAGAGTGCTACATTGTGTTCGAACTCTTTTAAACGATGTCTGCACACAGTTTCTTTTGTGGGTAGTCGGGTTATTGCTACTATAGTTGAGTATTTTTGTCTGTGCGCGTTGATTTAATTATAGGTAGAGCTATTAATTCTAATCTTTGCATGACGACTTCAGCTATTAATCCTGATAAGGACGATCCTATAGGTGTTCATTTTTCCTATCCGCATGTTTTATTATTGAATTGGAAGTATATTTGAAAACATAACTCTCTGAGTTCTATCCAAGTTGAACATGGCGTTTTTGTGTTCTCATCGCCATAATGTAGTTGTCACATAGTTTCCTTTGCTAATTTTGGACCAATTGAAGTATATGATGCTGTGATATCCAAGGTCACCATTATTTCATTGTCATCCACTTGAATATTGTTGATTTTCTGTAAAAATTGTATTGGCGAGTTGATAGAATGTTCACATGATTCTATTAGGTATTTTAATTTCCTGAAATGTTCTTTAGATAGATTATATGTAAAAAGGACATTTTGTATATTTTCTTTCATATCAGTGTATGTAGATAATTACACACCAATTTGCGATAATGTTGAAATTTTAAACAGAGGAAACGCCAGAAGTGCCAGAGAATTCCTATAAGCCTGGTATTCGCGTGAATCAACCAGCAATTAACAAACATACTGATATGTAGACCAAACTTACCACTAGCTAATAAAAAGTAAATCACGTGAAAAAAATTTCGAATTCCAAGTCAATAAAATATGATCAGTACGGATGTAAATCGACTACCGGTCACGAAGATGGTTGCCAGGACACAATTATATCATTAACGGAGAATTCTTATGGGTTCATTTTATGCTAAAACTTGTACGGAAGATTTAATTGAGTTTTAGATTTTCCCGCCGACATGTGCACCTGACACTGAGCACTTCGGTTTAGTCAATCGACGGGAAAATCTAAAATTCAATTAAATAATTAACATGACCCGTTGCACAAGAAGCAGTGGCTCTTGTGGCCCAAGTGGTCTAGTGGATAACGCTTTGACGTTTGAAACTATGGACAGTGGGTTCGAGCCTCGGTGGCAACATCATCACTCACTGAGAAATGCAGGTACATCCAGCTGACAAGTCTCGAATAGAACGAAATGCGCTTTATCCTGGATTCCACTGCTAGTCACCATCCATCAATTGCACTGAAGATGTTGTCCAAAAGGACGACTAAAGCTTCGCAATTAAACCAACCAGCTCAGAGAACGCAACTAATTCCAAAACTACACTATATCAAAGGGGGGTGAGTTTAAACCCAAAGATTAAGTAATCAAATGAAAGTGACAACAAATACATCCAGTTAACAGGTAGGATAAGGAAAGACTGATAACTGCTTCTTTCTGAACAGATAAATCGGGTTTCAGGAGTTTGACAGAGATTGCTTCGGGAAACTTGAGGAGAAATGCGCTTTTTTGTCTATTGATAATTTTAGAGGCTTTTGATATTTCCACCTCATCACGCGTAACAAGGAGATGTCTGGTAATGGCACTATTGTAAGCGTTTGTGCTTTTCTGGAGACGCAGGCTTTTTGATACATGTTCAGAAAATCGGAGGTGTACCCTTATTTCTGTTCTCCCAATGAATTTTGTTTACTTCGCAGTACTTTTTACTGTGATACAATATTCAGAATCAATTTTTATTTAGTATTCTTTTAAATGTCGAATTCACAATTCGCAAATTAATTCATGAGATCAAGTTTCACTGCAGTTTCCTTAGCAAAGCCAAATTATTCGGGTCACGGTATATGTAATCTGCTTTAGGTACTATTCACGTCAAGCAGTAGTGTTTGCTAGCTAGATTGATTTGATCTAAACACCGAATGACCATTTCGTCCGTTTGGAGCCGACAGAGCTCATCATCAATTTATGGGTTTGACTCAGCTCAGAGAATCGATTCGGTTGGTTCATATGACTGGTATTCAATCACTCATATCAATCAATCAACAGTCATTCATTCATTTATTATTTCATCTATTGATTCCCTCTATGAGAACACTGTTTAGTATATTACAAATGTAAACCTTATTTTAAATAGAATTCTGTGTGGATTAATGGTCGAAAAATAGTTATTCTAACTTATCGGAAGAATACTGTACCATAATGTAGTGTAAATCTTGATAGGCACTATTGAATAACCATAATAATAATAACTGTGAACAACAACAAAATCTGGGTTACGTGATTTCACAAGATTTTATTTCATATCTGATTTATGTACAGAAGTTTTATGCACGATACAAAGTCAACCGCGGATCGAACCCCGTACCACATGAGTGGTCGGCGAGCATTCTACCGCTAAGCCACCGAGGCTGAACAGTTCAGTGGTAACGTCGCTGACTGCAGGTGGCACTGGGTGACGCGGGTTTGAATCTCAGAAGGAACATGAGTTCCTTCAAGATTTCAGGTACACCTTGCTGACTGGTGAGTGCCAACTAGCACGAATCCTTGCAAGGCCTCCTGTAGATTTCCTCCAACTATATAATGTCAAAGAGTGCAAATTCTTTGGAGAGTATCACTACTGTTAGTTTATCTGGTTTAGTTTGTTTTATGTTTTCCAGAATCTGTTTACTTCATTATACTGTATCATGTAGATTTGACTAGTTAGAATCTCAAGGTAATTATAAAATATATCCTGTGAATTTAAAAGGTTGTTTGGTGTGGTTTTGAGACATCCAGAGAATGGTGAATAAACTAACGAATTCATCTCTTCAAGAAACCAAATATGGATGAATAAAGTACATAGATACATTATTCAGCTATTGAAGTGTCACACTGTGTTCTTTTATCGATCCCATTATAGTTCAACAACTTTAGCTGGAACTGATATCTCACTGTAATCCATTTTGTCACTGAGAAAGTCCTACTTCAGTTTTCATCTAGCGTCTTATATATGGTTTAACTAACTTCGGGACGTTTGTCTACAAAAATAGTCTACTTTAGACGATATACTATGAATTAATTGTTAATGAATAGTAATATAGAAAGCGTTATTAGAATTGTAAATTTCAGATAACAAATTTCGTAAATGGGTTAACGACTAAAGTAAGATTAAGTAAGCAAGTTGGGTGACGTAATATAATTGACGGGGTTGAGTAGAGCTCAGCTAAAACAAAATTGAACAAAAGTCAAGTAAATAACAGTGGTAATAAGGGGTAGAGGAAGAAAATATTATACAATTAAGAAGCAAAAAAGACGAAACAAAAGTTACAGTGTACCTAACCTATCTCAACACCAAATACATCATTTTTGTCTATAGTTTGGTTTGTAAGGGTTAGTTATGTTTTTACGAGTTGATCACGGATTGATATCAGTTAGAGAACCATTGAAAACCAGGGAGTACTGGACAGCTGCTGTTTCACCCTAGTTTGGGAATCATCGGCAGTACGCACCCACTGGGCTTCGAACCCAGGGCCTACCGGTTACAAGGCGAGCTCGTATACCATTCAGCCACTGGGACCCGATTCAGTGGTTGGGGTCGCGCTAAATCACGAGGAGGAGATGAAAGCATGTGGACAGACCTGGAGCGGGGTGAAAAAGTTGTCAGAAAACAGAAGGCAATGGAGGTGCGCAGCTGAAGCCCTATGTTCCTCTAGGAACTAAAGGATACAATAATAACAATGATAATAAATCACGAATTGGTAGAAGTTAGAATTCATGAGCTTTAGGGCTGTGATAGAATGATTATTATAATGCATACAATCATTACTGCTATTATTGTTATTGCTATACTTGATCTGTCAAGATTATAGAGAGGCATTATGTATCTGTCAGGTATGCGCATGCTGTTTTATTGAACCGAAACAGAATACTTTTTAAATATTATTGATTTGTTAAGATCGGTGACATTAAGGTTCAAGAAATAATAATTAAGCATAAAAACCTAATAACAAATAGAATATCAGATAAAATTAAGGAAATTTCCACAACAAATTAAGGATCATTAAAACCTTGATAGCCAGCGGGGTAAGGAAAGCGTCTGAACCTACTTCTTGTGAATACATAAGTTAGGCTTCTTAATGTAGATCCCAACAGCCAGCGTCAGCAATAAGTAATAGATGAACTCTTAAGGTAAAGTTAAGATTAGTTGGTATGCGGTAGTTAACATCAATGTTGTATTCCGTATTCACGAGATTAGATAGAATAGAGCTATGAATGAATTTCATTTTTCCTTTGCTTAACCATTAGCCAGGATGGTGTTCGGAACTCCGACAATAAACACGCCTAATTGTACGGCCTATGTAACTGGTCCACTCCACAAGAGCAGTCAAACTGATAGATACACATAGAAGAGGTGAAATTAGATAGTTTATCTTTAACTCCCGAACGCAGATTAGGTATGATTTTGAAAACACAGAATAATTCGGCAGCACTGAATGCTCTTTTCACTTCATTTCTTAGGTATTGTGTTAATATCTCACTGATGTTATCCATGAGGGACTGAAGTTGTAAAAGTATGGTCTTTTTCGGAATTGTTGGTACTTTGGCCTGCTTCGACTTTTGATTAATATTCTTATGGATGAGATTTTTTGGGTGACCGTTCTCGCTCAGCAACTGTTTTATAATATTAAACTCTTCCTTAAGACATTCATCAGAGCGGACTGCTCTTGCTGTGTGGACCGAGCACTTTATTTCAGAGGCACGAAGCTGAAAAAATGAGTGTACTGACCAGTTGATGTATGTTTTCTACATACATGCCTTACTGTACTGCCCTCTTTTTTAGTCGTCAGGACGTCTAGGAGCGAAACAGTAGAGTCTCTTCCTTTCTCGATGGTAAAATTTATTGCAGGATGAAGATTGTTAAATTTGTTTTCTTTTCTTTTCTTCATCTTCATTTTTCATCATCGAAAATGTGTACCATTCGCGTACCAACAGTAGGAATATAGTTCATCAATGGCATATTTCAAAGGCCCATTATCTAGTTGTTGTTTTTGTTTTTCAATAGCTTTTCCATATCCCATGACTTTGTGCACATTGTTCTTATTTCCCTGTTGCTGATCTAAATACACAGATATCGCCAACTGCGTATCTCATATTCAGTGATATAATAGTGAATTAATGGGACACTAGAAACGAGAGACCAATTTTTTTTCGTTCTTCAGGTTTCTTCGAAAAGCACATCCATATAACCCCTAGGACTTTCAGGTTAAAGGTGAGCATCTCACTCCGTTAACCACCAGCTCACTAACTCTCTTTTCCGTCAATTCTCAATACAGCCTCACTAATATTTACACTGTCATTGAAGAAATATAGGTAATGACCACTCCTTAAAACTGCAAGCATTTCTAATATTTCACGGGTTATTAATCACTCTCTGTTTTCGATTGATCTTGCAGTTTGTGCTGAAATCAGTCAAACCTGCACAAGTGCAACATTTATCAGTGTTCGTCTTAATTTGGCTGTCATTAAATTAAACTATTGTATCTACTTTTTTAACCATAACATCTTTATACTGGATAGTATATACAAAATGTACAGAATTTTTAGAGGAGTTTATTGCAAGATGTTTTCCCTTCGTACAATATCTTCAAGTGAAATATTAATTGACAGTAGTATATCCTGCGACACATTTCTCTCTGAGCTGAAACACAAACCCATTCCATTTTGATATAACCGCTTTGTCCCCTTCAAGAAATCCACAATGTCTAGTAGAAAGCCAGTTGTAAGATGTTCAAAAGTGCATTCTGAGACCGAAGGACATAACTGAAGAACAGTTATCTCATGTATTGGAACACGCTGCCATTCACAATCAGGCCTTTCCTGAAGTTTAGTGGGGAGTTACGAAACGGAAGTTTGTTAACATTTTAAATTCACATAAGAGTAGATAATAACAATAGTCGATTAAAACAAAGCAAACGAGAGAAAATATATGCAATAGGGAGATGAAAGTTTTTGGTAGCCCAAGCTTTAAGCAGGCTGCCCAGGAAGAGGTATGTATTCGGTATGTATTATTACTATTTTCTTTACCATTTTATCATTACTAATTCATTTAAACTCGACATTAAATTATTTTAAGTAGCATATACTCTACTCTGTTTACACAAGTTCTCGATTAAGCTTTAAAATATCTTATAGCCACAAAGTCTTTAGGTGCTGTAGTCAGAACTGTTCTTATCAAGGTAATCATCGATTTCAAATATAACGTGCGTAACTATGAGGTTCTTCATGTTCGCAATGTCTTCAGATTACAATCAACTCGAGGAAGAAGAACCGAAAAGAGATGAATTTGTTTCCAACCTGATCTATTTTATGTCAGTCAGCTAACATCGCCCGTCGAGGAAGGCGATCGATGGCTAGGCATGCAAGCGTAACCCGTGTTCTAATCATCTCAGTCGGTGTAACTTCACAGCCACGTCGTCGACTGATTTCCTCTCCTTACCTAGCACTCGGTCACCTGACAATATCACTGCGATCTCTGTCTCACGTTAGGTGGTTTAACAAGGTAAGTAATGTTGACCTTAGGCGTAGAGTGTTGGGCAAAGAGGGAAAATCAATCGACGAGGCTATAAAGTTACATAGATTGAGATAGCTAGGTCACGTGCTGCACATGCCTAACCATCGCCTCCCCCGACGGGCATTACTAGCTGATATAGGTGCATGTTGAAAAAGAGTAAGTGGTGGCCAAACAAAAGCATGGCCTCATCAATCCATGAAATCCTTGACAGCTTAGCTGAGTCAGGTAGGGAGATGCAGACTTCCGGGTTGGGGCCGTCGGGACTGTAGGAATCAATGGCTGGAGACAATAGGTGACATGGCTCAAAATCGTTGTCAATGGCCAGCGCAGATGTATTCAGTCTCTGTAATCTTTCATATTCCTTTCTACCACTAACCATTCTGTTTCGCTCTTATACTTGTCAAACTCTTTTGATTCTCTTCACTCATCTTCTTGTCTGCCTTTGTGTGTTATTTGGAACGTGGCAACTCGAACTTCTGCACTTTGGTGCCAAGTTCTATGTTGAATCCAGACAGACGGACAGACCACTTAGCACGGGAGATAGAACGCAGACACCTATAATCCAAAACAACCAGCCTTTTCATAACTTCCGCTTTCAATGGTCATGTCTCAGTCACCGCCGTAAAGGAGGATTGGGAGAACTGCTGAGCAGTACACACACCTTTCGGTCGACAGCCGGCTAGTAAATAGGGAAGGTTGGACGTGTGGCTAGCAACCCGATAGCTCAAAAGCATCAATTCCATTTAAATACCAAACTTTGAGCCCCGATGTTTCACTCGAATCCAAAGGGATGAAGTGAAAATTGAATGATTAAATATGCAAAGAAGTCATTTCAGAAATTACTTTTGTAAATTCAGTTTAGTGTTGTTTCCTTTAGTATTATAAGAAGTTGTACTTCTTGGGATATTTTATTTTAAAGTGTCAACATTTGATTTTGAGTTGAAGGGTTTTGCATTGCGAATCGCTAACCATCTACCTCAAATTCATTAACCGAAAAGTAATATAAATTATATATATATTCCCTACAGCTTCTAAAAGGTGTGCTGAATAGCTGAGTTGAGTTACATCTCTAAACAGTAATAACCAATAGAGATATGCACATTTTTTTTAGCAACGATTGTTTTTCGCTTATATTTATGAATTTTTGGATTTATGGTAGAAGGATATTTCTATAAGCACAGTAGTATATTTTATAGTATCGTGTCAGAAGGATGTTATGGATCACACGACTGCTTGACCTTAAGACTTTAAACACTTGCATAGTTTGTTAAATTCTCATTTATTGTTGGCTGATGTTATTGAATAGGGTTCTAAATGAGTACCAGAATTATAATATACTCACATGGAAAGCTAGTTGTCCTACCCTCCAGTCTCTATACGATAATTGACGATCACTAGTGAACTTTTTTAGGCGCATGATTTTTGTCTAACGTCACACTAACTCGGAGACCTACAGCAGAGAAGTCACACACTGGCAGGAGAAGTAGCAAAGACAGGACTCCGAGTAAACATACAGAAGACGGGAGTGATGAAGACAACCAACCAACCAGCTTCAACAATCATTGTTTGTCTCTGTCTGTCTGTTTTCGACATAGAACTTTGCACATATATCCGGCAGTTCAAGTCGCCACACTCTATGTAACACACAAAGCAAGAGAAGATGGTAGAAGAAATGCATACTAGAGACGGTAAACAAAGGTTTGAGACAAGGGAATAGTAATAACGAAGAACGAAACAGTTTATTGGAAATCATAAGTCACAAAAAGTGGATGCATCTGCGCCATTGCGAACGATTTTGAGCCATGTCACCAATTGTTTCCAACCATTGGTTTTTACCGTCCCGAGGACCCCGGTCTGGAAGTCTACACCTTCCTACGTGGCTTAGACTGACTGTTGTAGATTTCATTGACTGGTGCCATGTTTAGGTTTGACCGCCTCTAGCTTTTTTCCAGCCTGACCCTATATCCGCTAACATTGCCCGTCGAGGGAGGCGATGGCTTGGCATACGTAACACATGTCCTAACCATCTCAGTCTTTGTAGCTTCACGACTTCGTCGATTGATTTCCCCTGTTTACCTAGAACTCTACGCCTAACCTCCATGTTGCTCACCTTATTATGCCACTTTACACGGGAAATAGAGCGCAGGCACCTATGATCAAAGACAGCTAGTCTTTTCATGTCTTCCACTCTCAGTGGCCAGGTCTCACAGTCATAAAGGAGGACGGAGCGGACTGATGAGCAGTACACCCGCCCTTTGGTCGATAGTCGAACATCTCGTCTACGCCAGAGTCGGCGTAAACTAACAAATGCGAAACGAGCCCCTTGTATTCGTGCTGAGATTTCGTCAGAGATCAGCCCGTTGGCTGGCTGATGGTACTTCCCAAATAAGTGAAGCGGTCAACGTGCTCTACCACTTCACTTCCTATTTTTAAACTAGGCGTCGATGTAGTCCAGTCCTGTAACATCATCTTGCATTTGGTAGGAGCGAATCGCATGCCAAACATTCGTAGATTGCGGCTCAAGGTGTTTAGAAGACTCTGCATTTTGTCAGCGTCTTCGCCTAGAAGGACTATATCGTCTGCATATTCCAAGTCAACGAGATTATTCCCCGGTAGCAAGTCAATCCCTGAGTCGCTGAAGTCACTTAGGGTTAAGTCCATTAACACATCTATGATGAAGTTGAATAGAAGGGGATAATGGGCATCCTTGACGGACACCACTGGTCGTCATCAGTTCAGATGACAGCTCGCCGTAAGCCCTCACCTGGCTGTATGAGTACGAGTAGAGTGCCTTAATCAGTGCAATATATTTTCTCGGAATTCCCTTTACAGCCAAGCATCTCCAGAGAACTTCTCGGTTAACAGAGTCGAATGCTGCCTTTAGGTCAAGAAATATAATGACTGTTGGACGCCGGTAGGAATGACTATGTTCTAGAATCTGTCGGAGGGTGAAGATATGATCAATACACCCTCTTCCTGGTCTAAAGCCTGCCTGGCTCTCTCGTGTTTGTGCCTCCCGAGCACCACTCAGTCTACGCATGATTATTGAGCCTAAGACTTTAGATACTATATTAGTCAAGCTAATCCCTCTGTGATTATCACAGGAAGACTTGTCTCCCTTCTTGTATATGGGGATAATCAGTGACTTACACCAACCCGATGGGACTTCTTCTGATTCCCAGACGCTGCCTAGTACCTCAGTTAATGCAGACAGTAAGCTGTCTCCACCGTACTTAAATACCTCTGGAGTCATTCCATCAGGTCCCGCTGCTTTGCCTAGTTTCAGATTGGTGACAGCTTTAGTAACCTCAGTTAAGGACGGAGGACCTGTGTCTATATCCCATTCAGGGAGGTGTTGGATGCTCGGAAGGTTGAGCGTGGCTGTGGGCCAATTAAACTGCTCCTCATAATGCTCTTTCCAACGATCCAGTCGTCTATCCTGGGAGCTAATTATAGTGCCATTTTTTTCCGAGATTGTTTCACTTATGATTTGTCTTCTCCCACCCGTTTCCCTGATGAGTCTAAAGAGTTGCCTGGTGTTGCCTATCCTCGAAGCTTTTTCCATCTCTTTGGCTTTTGTCACCCACCACTGTTCACGGTCCTTGCGGAGACTTTTCGTAAGTTTCCTTTTGTGCAGCTTTCGCTCCTCATTGAATTCGGAGCTCGCCGGAATAAGTCTTCTAGCATCTATCAGTTCGGATGAGGCGGTGGAGATCCAGTGGTTTTTACTCACCTTTGGGTTTACCTTATTCACAGCTTTTACAGCTGTATCTATGGCTGCCTGGATATTCTTCCAAGCTTCTTCAGGGTGAGCACAGCTGTCGAACACAGATATGTGTTTAGCTAGTTCTTCCTCAAATAGGGATTTAGTTTCCTGATCGAGCTGGGGACGTGATGGTTTTACCGCCAGCTGTTTCCTACGTCCGTTCAGTCGTAAGCACACACGAGCGCGGACCAGTGCATGGTCGGTATCTACACACGTGTTCCAGAAGGAGCGACAATCTCCTACCGACCCACGCCAACGATAGCTTATTGCTATGTGGTCTATTTGTGTCCAGCGTTGGTTTGATGAAGGGGGTCTCCAGGTCAAACAGTGTCTCTCCTTGTGTTTAAAGTTAGTGCTTACAAGAAACAAATGATTATCATAACAGAACTGTAGGAGACGGTCACCGTTGTCGGTTCGCTGGCACGGAACTCCATAGGTGCCACCGACATCCTTCTCAGATTGACACAATTTCCCTACTTGAGCATTAAAGTCACCAGCTAGAACGACTATATCTGAGCGTTTAGCCTTTCGCACCAAACTAGACAGCTTTTGGTAGAACTCATCCTTCGTTTCATCTGAACTGCAGTCAGTGGGGGCGTAGGCGGAGATTACGAAAAGGCATCGGCGAGTAGTGCAGTCCTTTCTCTTTTTTACTGATCCGTTCAGACGGACAGCACACATTCGGCTATCTACCGGGATCCAGTCAAGCAATGTCTTTTCTGCCCTAGTACTCAAAGCTATCCCTACGCCAGCTAATCCTCGTGAACTAGCTGTGGCATCTCCTGACACCCTCAAGGTGAATTTTGCAGATTCAACCTGTTGGCCAGGTGGGGTTAGGTGAATAACCACACTTGGGTCTTGTATGCGTGTTTCTGAAACACAACATACATCAATGGCTCGGGATGCCAGGGTCTTGGCTAGTGATGCTTGTTGTCCTATTTGGCAAAGTGTCCTAACATTAAATGCTCCTATATGAAATTGGTGGCGTGGCTTTAGGAGACTATGGGTGGTGGTTTTTTGGCTTCCATCGTTTTTAGTGGACACAGAGTGAAGAGGAAGTGAAGAGCTATCAAGTCGAGGAGTTGCATCAGTGGAAGGAAGGCAAGATAATAGAGATGAAGATGAAGACAAAGATGAGTGGGGATTAGAGAGGTTTCGTGTGCATTTCGGATTGTGAGGGCGATTGTTACTTCCCGGCTACTCACACCGTGGAAGTTGGTTGCGTGACCGCAGAGCCCAGGGGACAACTGCTTGAGGCCGGTCACACGCGGCCTATTTTTGTTTGTTCTATTTGTTTGGTGTGTCTCAGTAGCATACTTATCACTCCTGCCCTGTGACACGGCAGCAGCAAGCGCGGTCGTTGTTTATCCGGGCCCCGACCGATCCGGCATGATATTTTTCGTGAGTGTGTCTGAATCATATTATAGGATTGGGTGGCTGCTTTTTGTCTAACCGCTATCCAAACAACCTTTCTGGCATGGTAGAACCTCAAGAGACATAAGTCTCAGCCAGTATAGCTTGTTGGGACATTGTGGTGTTCAAGCACGACCACCACGTCAAGGTAGCATCAACAATCATTATCAACGGGAAAGACTTAACTAAGGTTACCTCCTTCACTTATCTGGGAATTATTATTTATTATTATTGTATCCTTTGGTTCCTAGAGGAACATAGGGCTTCAGCTGCGCACCTCCATTGCCTTCTGTTTTCTGCCAGCTTTTTCACCCCGCTCCAGGTCTGTCCACATGCTTTCATCTCCTCCTCGCATGACCTCCTCCATGTCACCCTCACGCTGACGACCAACTCACCGCTTCCCTTTTTGGTTCCACTCGAGCAATGGCTTGTCTAGTGATGTCATTTGATGGTTTCCCCAGAGCATGGCCAGTCCATCTCCATTTCTTCCTGCCTATTTGTTTCACAATCGGTCCCTGATTGGTTCGCTCCCAGAGATCCCTGTCGCTGATCTTTCCTGGCCATCTGATCTTGAGTATTGAGCGAAGACAGCTGTTAATGAAGGTCTGAAGTTTGTTTGAGATGCTCTTTATGACTCGCCAAGTCTCTGATCCGTATAGTAGCACTGACTTTACATTGGAGTTGAAAATCCGGATGTTATTTTTGATGGTGAGTGCTGTTGACCTCCACACAGACTTAAGAGTAGTGAAAGCTTGTCTTGCTTTTCCGATTCTGGCTTTGATATCCTCGTCAGTTCCGTCCGCCTGTAGTTGAAACGATGCTTCCCAGGTAGGTGAAGGAGGCTGTTTCTTTCAGGTTCCTCCCATTTATGCTGGCTGATTGTTGTCTGTTGTTGTTGTTGTTGCTGTTGATGTTGGCCAGGAATCTTCATCACCTCTGTTTTATCTATGTTCACTTGAAGTCCTATCTTTCATGCTTCTTCTGCCAACTTGTTGCTTTTCATCACTTGCATATCTTCCAGTTTGTGGGAAATCAGGCATATATCATCGGCGAAATCCAGATCCTCCAAGTCTTTTGTGTCAGTCCATTTTATGCCTGTTCCCTCGTTGGTTGCCGTTGTCTGTCGCATTATCCAATCAATTGCAATCAGGAAGATCATTGGCGATAGCAGACAGCCTTGCCTCACTCCCGTCCTCCCTTCGAAGGCTTCCGTAAGTTTCCCGTTGTGGATTACTTGGCATGAAGCATTGTTGTACAACTAACTGTTGGATGAGATGTATAATTGTCGATGGGACCCCGTAGTAGCGAAGTAGTTGCAAAATGACCTCTCGATCGACGCTGTCGAAGGCCTTTTCAAAGTCGATGAAGTTGAGATAGATAGGTGACTGCCATTCCAAGCTTTGTTCAATGATGATCCATAGAGTGGCGATTTGATCAATACATGACTTGTTTCTCCTGAATCTGATCTGTTCCGGTCGAAGTTTTTCATCTAGGGCTTGTTTGATTCTCTCCAGGATGATGCGGCTTAGTATTTTGCTTGGAATGGACAGAAGCATAATTCCACGCCAGTTTTTGCATTGACTTAAGTCTCCTTTCTTTGGTAGTTTGAATAAGTATCCTTTCTTCGAATCCCCGGGTACTTTGCCCTCTTTCCACACCTTCTCCAGTAATGGAGTCACCGGGCCGCTGTTGTCTCTGGGTCTATTTTCAAAGCTTCTGCTGGGATTCCATCTGGTCCTGCTGCTTTTTCAGCTTTTAGCATCTTGATTGCATTCAGGACTTCTGATTTTGTCGAGGGGGGGGGTCGATGTTCACTGGTAGTTCTGCTTCCGTTGTTGGTATTGTTGGGCGCGTTGTAGGTGATGGTCGAATTAGAAGTCTTTTGAAGTGTTCAGCCCAGTGTTCTCTCTGCGCCACTTCTTTGGTGACTGACTTTCCATTGCCATCCTTAACTGGCTTAGTTTGTGTCGAACTTTTGCCCGATAGGTGCCTAGTTGTTTGGTAGAGTGTGACGAGGTCTCCTTCGCCTGCAGCTTGTTCTGCTTCACTCGCCATGGCTTCATAATATTTTCTTTTGTCTTCCCTGGCACTCTTTTGTTCAGAGTATTGTTGGTCGTCGGTGCACTGAATAATCTTTTGTTTCACCATCATTCTCTCTTCTATTAGTTTCCAAGTGTCCGTAGTGAGCCACTGTTTGTCCTGTCTCTTCTTTCATATCATTGAATGACCTTGGCGGCCTGTTTGAATATTTTTGGGCTACCACATTCCATGTACATTTTGCATCTATTTACTCGTATTTTATTGGTATTTACATATCACATTATGCATTCTAATCGTATTATCTACTCCCGGGATTTTATAAAACGTTTTAAACCCAAAAACTTTCATATTTGCAATAAACTCAAGAAAAAGCACCATGGAGGTTGGCAGCGTGCCTTAAAATCTACACCCATACATCACACCACTGTTCCAGTTATCATTAGTACCAACTGCCGGTCCCTGCCTAATAAAATTCTGGATTTTCAGTCTCTGTTGTCTTCTAGTACCTACCACAATACTGGTATTGTCACTCTGCAAGAAACCTGGCTCCATGACTCATACGATGACAATATTGTGTCTCTAAACAATTTCAATGTTTTTCGACAAGACCGTGTTTGTTCCAAGAAAAAGTGTGGTGGAGGTGTTGCAACTTTTATTCACTCAAAATGGTCCATTTCAAACAAAGTTTGTTTCAAATTCTCGAATGACTTCATTGATTGCATCACTGTGAGATGTCGCCCGAAACACCTTTCAAAATACAAATTCATTTATATTTCTAATGTTTATGTCTCTCCTGGCTGTACCATATTGGATTTATCTATGTTCGCCGATGAATTCACCGCTTTTGCTGCAGCTTGTTTCGAGAACTCTTTATCAATAGTAACTGGCGACTTCAATGGAAGCGATTGCTCCTTCCTTATATCACTTGGTCATGACAATATTGTCAACTTTGCCACCCGTCTTGGTAAAACACTGGACCTAGTATTCATTAATGATGTTGGCATATATGAAGCTCGCAAACGTGCTCCTCTACTTAATTCTGACCACTGCATCATACGTGTACTGCCTAAAATATATTCCAAATCACACAAAGGTGTCCTTTCTCACCTCTACAGTAAAGTTCAACGGAGATGCTACTCAAAAGACAACCTAGACAAGCTCAGATGCATGTTGAAAGACACTAACTGGGACTTATTTACAGAACAAACATTAGATGAAACAATCACAAACACTACCGATTATCTTAAATTCTGTTTCGAAATATGTTGTCCTAAAGAAACATTATTCATTCGATTTGATCGCTTATCTTCGCCATATCTCAAAAAGCTACGTAGAAATAAAGAACTGTTGTTCAAAACTAATGATAAGCCTGGTGTAAAAAAGTTAAACATGCTGATAAAACTGGAAATAAAAAGACTAAGTGTTTTATATAATCAAAGATTTTTGTCATGTAAAACCCCTTCTAATTTATGGAAACTTTTCAAAGAAATTACTAACGGTAAGCGATGTATTTCTGTTCCATCTCTTAATGTTGACACTCTTAATAAATCTTTCATACGCTCTTCTGTTGATACCCTTCCAAATGATACAAATCATATTGACAATAACTTTAGTGGTTTTAATACCCTTGATGTGCTTAAATGTCTCCGGTCTCTTAAGCCTTCTCAAAGCCTTGGTCCTGACGGCATACCTGCCATTGTCCTCAGGAATTGTGCTGATATTTTGTGTTATCCTCTTACTAACATTTTTAATGCCTCTTTTTCCGGTAACGTTCTACCTTTTGCATGGAAAAACATTAAAATTATCCCTATACCAAAACCATCTTCTGGTTCTGATATTAAATTTCGGCCTATTGCAATTACTTCCCCCTTTTTAAAATTGATGGAAAAATTACTTTTACTTCGTCTTGAACCCGCTTTGAAACCTTTTAATGATCCTAAACAATTTGCATACAAACATGGTAGAAGTACCTTGGATGCTGCGGTTGTCTTATATCACAATGTTGTCTCTTGTTTAGACAAAGGTGCTAAATATGTTCGTAGTGCTTTCTTAGACTACACATCTGCTTTTGACTCTGTACCTAGGGGCCTTTTATTAAATAAGCTATCGTTGACACAAACAGGATCCTGGGCTAAGAGTTGGTTGCATTCCTATTTTTCTGATAGAATGCAGTATACTGTATATAACGGCAAATCTTCTTCTACCTCGCTTACAAAATCCGGTGTTCCACAAGGTGCTGTCCTCTCTCCTTTTCTTTTTTCTTTCTTCCTACATGACCTACCTCATTCAAACGAAACTAACTTTGTCAAATATGCAGATGATCTGACTGTATCACTGCCTATCACTTCCGAGTCTGACAGCTCCAAACTTAATAGCTTTCTGTTGGACATCAACAACTGGTCCAAGTCAAATGGTCTTATATTAAATCCTTCCAAATGTCAGGTGCTTGACTTTACTTTCAAGCATCGACGTGACTTACTTGAACTAGTTAACTCTCATGATCCCTGTAGCATAGATGGCACGGAAATTGAAACCAAATCAAGCATTAAATACCTTGGACTAGTTTTTTCCTCTGACCTTTCATGGTCATCCCATATCTTATCTATCTCTAAGAAAATGTTTCGTCTTACCTTCTACATTAAAAAGTTAAGACAATCAGGTATCAACCAACCTTTAGTTTTGCAATTTTTAAACTCCTGTATTTTACCTATTGTACTCTACTGCTCTCCATTAATCTTTCCTGGGCTGCTCAAAAAAGATTATATCATATTACGAAGAGTATTAAATGCTGTGAGTAGAGCTTGTGGTCTGCCACTGCATGAGCTCGCTAATACTATAGTCGAGAGGCATATAAATTCCTGTACGAAATGGGCAAAGGCTATAATGTCAGACCCTCTGCACCCCCTTTATTCACACCTGTCCCCTTGTATCTCATCAGGTAGGACGAGAAGTCAATATAAAAAGATATATGCTCGTACTACTAAGTATAGAAATTCTACAATACCCTATTTAGCGCGTACTTTATGTGACGAAGACTCTGTTAGACGTGAAACTTACAAGTTACTATGTAATTAGCACAGTGAATCGACCCTTTTATCGTTCATCTTTCTGTATTTTATGGTGTCACACTTTCTATCGTTTAAATCGTTACTCTGCTATTTTATATTAGTTGGTATTACTATTATTACTACAATTTTGTACTTTATACATATTTTTCTCCGTATGGCACACAGTATTTTGCTACGTAGCTGCTACAACAATCGTTTTATTACTATTATGTATTGTGTATTTTTAATTTTTTTTGTCGTTTTTGAGTAAATTAGATGCAATATTGTACTGAATGCTGAAAATTCCTTGCTGTATCATGAGTACTGTTTTTGGAATAAAGCAGTTATTATTATTATTATTATTAGAACCTCCATGCAGGTTTGGCTCCACACCGTTTTCAGGTTGTTCCAGTGCTTTCCGACGCTGACCTCGCTGGTGTTGATTTGTGTTTCGGCTTTGTCCCTTATGTTTGCAATGAAGATGTCTTTTGTATCTTGGTCCTTCAGTTTTTGGGCGTGGAACTTGGCTTGTGGTCTGTCTGTAGCTCCTGTTTCCCTGAAAGCTTTTAATTTGATTTGGATTGTCTCTTGTACGAGATAGGGGTCTGAGTCAACGTCTGCTCCTCTTCTTACTTTTGTGTCCAGTAGGCTGCGCCTCCAATTCCTTGAGCAGCATTGAGATGAAGTCAATTTGGTTTTCGGTTCGCCCATCTGGTGACACCCATGTAGCCTTGTGGATATCTTTGTGCTTGTATACACTGCCACCAATCACTAGTTCGTTGAAGGCGCAGAAGTCGGCGACGAGTTCTCCGTTTTCATTCATTTCTCCGAGAGCTTCTCTACCCATGATGAGTTCCCTTCCTGTGTTGTCTGGTCCCAGTTTGGCGTTCATGCTTCCCATTAGTATTTTAATGTCGCCAGCTGGAGTATTGTCCATTGTTGCCTGTAGTCGTCTGTAGAATTCTTCTTTCTTTTCGAGGTCTGCGTTGTTTGTGGGTGCATAACATTGTATGATTGACACTTTCCTTCCTTTGGAGTTGAATCTGGCGGTCATTATTCTGGGCGAGATCACCTCCCATTGCATCTGGGAAGCATCGTTTCAACTACAGGCCAGCGGATCGGATGAAGATGTCAGTCAGCCAGCCAGTCAGAATCAGAAAGGCAAGACAAACCTTCATCACTGTGAAATCAGTTTGGAAATCTTCTGCACTCTGCCACAGCATATAACAATAAAATCCAGACTTTCAACACCAATGTTAAGTCAGTCAGCTCTTCTATATGAGTCTGGAATTTGACGTTCGTGTCAGAAAAGGTATTTTCAACGGCCAGCTGTAGACTGTCATCAACAGCTGTCTGCACTGGCTCCATATTGATGATGAAATGGCTGGCCAGAAAGAAATAACAGCAAGAAACTCTGGAAATAAATCAATTAAGAACCTATTGCTCTACAAATGTGTAGAATAAAATGGAGATGGATCGGACACACGTTGAGGAGACTATCGAATGACATAGCGCTATAGGCTGTCACGTGAGTGGAACTCGAATAGGAAACGACGAGTGGAGCATCCGAGGGGGACATGGAGGAGGTCGTTTGAGGAGGAGTTGGGAGACTTTGCAGAGAATGGAAGGAAGTGAAGATGTGCTGTTGAAGCCTTAGGTTCGACTTGAAAACCAAGGGATAATAATAATACTGATGTCGAGAGCGACTTTCGCGGGATACTTCTAATACTTTTAAGAAACTATGTACTACGGTATCTGACATCATAAATTATGACGTTCAAACACATTTTAAATTTTCGCAATCTTAGTATCAATGATGTATCAGTTGTTCAGTGGTGGATGTGGATGATGACATGTTTTGTTGTGTCTTGACAAATTTCACTTCTGACTACTATTTTTTTGCAACATAACAAGAGTGCTTTTCTTCAGGTGCCATGTATTCCTTACAATGTAATTTGAAATGTCTTCATTTTTCATCACCTTTCTCTCTATATTTACTCAGTGTGTTACCTATGTCGTTGTTAATGAAAATAATGTATTGGCATGAAGTTTATCCAACCAGTAACAATCAATGAAGTTGAGGTGCATGCCTGTCATTAACCACTTATCAGTGTATTGGGTTTCTTTATTGTGTTGTAGTGGCCTTTGGGAATGTTACGCTCTTGTTTGTTGATTTCTTTTCTCTCTTCAAAAAACAAATTCTTATTCTCCATGTTTATGGTGTTATTACCTTGTTATGTGTTATGATGTATTATTTTAAAGGAAAAAATCAAAATTTTCTGAATTTACTTCTTGTTTTCACCTTTTGTACTAGTGAAGGTGGTTTGCATTGTTTTCAGCACTGTTATCACTGTATGGGCCTGAAATGAGTTGAGAAATTACTTTATGGTTAAAAGATTTCTACACAATTGTCTTTATCATATTTAGAAACAATACATTTAATATTCTTTCAATTCACCATATTTCGTGTTGAGCGTGGGGCCGCATTTGACAGAGTCGTTATCATCTTTATCCAGTTTTATTCGATTGCCATTTACAGTATCAAGCGGGTCAAATATTGTGATCTGAATGTTTTAGGCTTCCAAATAAAATTGTGGTGAATCTCCACCTTGAACTGTGTAGTATGTAGATAGTTTGTTTGATTCTGCGTTACCAGTTTGTTTCAGCGCTTTTATTCAGTATTCTGATGATCTGAACTAACTCGATCCTTCGAGTTGGGTAAAATCTGGTAAATTGCTGCTGAAGATAGACCTCGAATGGCCGTTCACTGCTTAGATCACTTCGATGTGGTCAGGGGGCAATACCGATTGACATTAGTGGATTATATATATATATACATATATAAGCACTGATTGACTTACCACTCTTTTAATTGTTCAACCTTAGTTTCTACACATTTTCTATGTATAATAACAATCGTGTTGTTTGTCAGTGTCATTCGAAATGACTTTAATTTAACAAACAAGATGATTTTGCCACTTTTTAACAGTTTCATCTATAGGAGACGGGGAATAAAGTCAATTATATTGATTCCGAGTAGGTATAGTGATATTGAAATGCGACGAGAAACTGGACTGGATACCGAATACGGTTGTTTTCCTGCAGACACCGTTTGATCCTCTGGGTCATGGAAATATCAGAAGACGAATACTGCCTTATAATTAAAACTTTTTAAGGCAAAAATACATCATAAATGTATACACACACTTTTATTACACAAAATTATCCTTAGTCAATGGTTGAACCAACTAATTTGATTCGTTGTGTAAGGTCAAAGATTCGATATGAGGTCAAAAGTTGTCCATGAAATTATTTTTTCCACCTAACAACATAAATCTGAAGTTGAAACGCAATGGTTGAAACTCAGCAATGGTTGGTTTAAAATGTTGATTCAAGCTTTCGTCGCTTTCTTTTAAAAACAAAAGGCCCAAGAAACAGCTTCTGTGTTACTGATTTGGAGTTCTACCTACCCTGTTCCAAGATTCATCTGCTATCTAGGTCCTTATAACACTTGCACCAATGAGGTTAAAGTCCAAGTTTTGTAAAGCTCTCCTGTAAATAAGTTATTAAGATATCTCTAGTTGAAATACTTCTGTGGCTTTATCATACCATTTTATATCACTCCAACGATTTATGTAATGAAAATTAAGTTAAATACAAGGAAACTCATGCAGTGCATGTCTGCTTATTATATTTTTCTCTCGTTGCTCATATCAAATTTGGTAGCATAGATCTTCTATCTGATTTTCGTCTGTGAGTGGTATTGTTTCTGATATGTATCCACATATATATATTTATGTGTGTGTATGTTGGTCTCTCTCTTTCTGTTCGCTCGCGTAGTCTGTGACCATTTCACTGGTATGAACTTGTCTCCCTTATCAATGTATATTCTCCTTATATTATATTATATATAATATGAGTGTTTGTTGACAGTCCGTTGCTTGGTGACATATATCCATATTATACGTGGGGTTGTTGACATGTCTGCTATATTCGCTATGTATATTTGGATCGACACTCCATTATAATTAGCCATTCATGTTAAGACTGTCTAATGATTTTTCCCACGCTTGTCTGGAACATTTATATATATTCGCATTCACAATTTGTGTGAACTACTTTACTTACTTACCACTTTGGTGTGAGACCATTTATTTTCGTCTCCTTGTGTTTGGACAATAGAAGTATCATCGCAAACCTAGTGGTCTTCTGATTTCCGCCTTCTCGCTTCAGGACTATTAGTTTCTCGACCAGTCCACAACAATAATTTAGCCTCAGGATGGTCGGGGGTGGGTGCCTTGCGCTGCGGGTTGGCCAACCCTCCGCACACCTCCTGAAATGCTCCCATATGACCGGGCGTCTTACATAGCCTCTCCTGAGGAAGTCCTACTCACTGCCTTCACGTGGCGGAGGTGTTTCTCACCAAAGTGAGAGGGCGAAAGCGGATGCCCGGCGCTCTCCACTGGGTTGACTGTCCATTGGATGACAGTCTAGGGGAGATGGCTAAACCCTGATTCCAAACCTCCAACGACTGGAGCTCACCGGCAGACGTATGGACAAAGGGCTTGTTGGATGTCCTGGATGTCTGGCCCCATTCAAAAAGGCGTATGAACCGAACTCCGGTCACCGGCTGCCAATGGATAGTGGACTCCTTACTCCACTCCTACTGCCTTGTAGGTCACACTTGGCTGTGTAAAGGCTAGAGCTGCACTCTCAAACAAAAGGCCGACCGATGCTGGGGACATCACTCGTACCAAATTCCCATGAAACTTCATGAACTCTCTTACAAATTGCCGCGCCTGGGCAGCGATGATTCGAGACGTTCATGAAGCCGGCTCATCCTCCCGTAGGAGATAGCCGAAGTAAAGAAGAAGAAGACGAGTACATAACAGTTTCTCAATCAAGGTAATTTTGTATTCCCATTATGTATTCAGAACAGAAATAAAAAGGCTTAAACCTGTCTTACGTGTACAAAAGTTATTTGTTACTACTTTACACCTGTCTTAGTAATCCAATTTAGAACCAATGATCAATTTACTTCATAATATTTTCAATAACTTTTTGATTTGTCTTTTCTTTCTTTCTTAAACACACCTTTGCGTCATCACCGTAACCATTATTTGTGATCTTGACCCGTATTCGAATGACTCATGCCTTCTATATGACTATGTACGTGTGTGTGTGTGTGTGTGATCAGAATGCCCGGAATGTGTTGCGCAGATAAACTAGGATAAACTACGTCTTCTTATTATGTTTTCAAAATTGCTTCAAATATCTTGATTTATTTCAGTGTTTTTCTAATTATTATTTCTATTCTGTGCTAGCATTAAAAAATATGGTTCACATGTTGTTTTGATATAATTTTATTTTTTTTAATCGTGGAAACTTATTCAGCTTCACAATAGGTTTTTTTAATAGTCCCTGATACACTGTTTATTTGTGTCGACTTGTGGATAGCAATCATATTTGTTGCATTTTGTGAGACTAATAACTCAGAATCTGATTGAGTGTCGTATTAAAGAAGGAAATAGAAAAGATATGGTGTTAAATGGAGTGATCTATCAGCAGATCAAGTTCAAAGCTGTGATGTTTAAAGTCAGTGTGTTGGTGTTATCAGCCGTATTGTGTTTTTGCATTGAAGGGTTTTTATGATTTCCTTCAGACAGTAATATCTCACATCCTGATCACTGCATGAACATTGGTCTGCTACGGATCACTCACCTTGGTATTTATCAAATCTATACAAAACGAACAATTTCTGTTGCCTACTTCAGTGTTCTCCAGTCGTATTTGTATTCAGTTTAGTATTGTATTACTTAACTCCCATTTTCTTAGGTGTTAGAATTGTATTTATTATCTTGTACACCCAGTTTGCTGATTGTGATAGTTTATGTTATACCGAAAAGTCTCAGAAAAGGATGAACCTAAACTTTGGTATTGTACTTTTATGAAACAGCTACTTTAAACTAAGTAACTTCAGTTTATTTGATTATTTCATTAGTTATTTGAAAACCAGAAATGCAGTCATGTCAGAAAAATTGGGCTTTCTTTAAAGTAGTAATCAATATTTATTCGAATGGATTCTTTTTCGGTAGATGTATCAATTCCCAGTATTGTGCCTACAGTCACTTAATTCATTTTGGTTTACATATATATGCTTTTTAGATTTTTGTCATTGTAAAACTTATTTGTTTGTGTAGTGCAATATTATTGATTCTAGAAATTAATTTATCGATTAGTGATTGTGAAATACAGAAGTGTTTCTATTTCTTCTACCCCAGTTATGTCATATGTGCGCTTTTGCGCTTATGTTTCGATTGTATTATTGACTTTGTAACTGCGCGTATATGAACGTTGTATTCTTCTTCTGTGTTGAATCAGTGGTTTGTATGTAACATGACAGTGCAAGATATTGATTAATTTTATTCTGATTCACTAATTTTATTGGTTATTCTTTAGAGTGAATTTAAGACCAGCTTTTGATTTGTTTATCGCTTTATTAAGGAGTACTTCACAACAAGAATTATTTGAGCGTACAATTGCTTTCGTAAGCTTCTTCTTCTCAGGAATTTCTGAATACATTAGTCAATAAGATTAAATCAAACAACACTTGTTAGAATTGCTTGCTAGATGCCGCATCAACAGAAGTTTATAGCTCTATACCATATTCAGGCAATAGTAAGGCGGAATTACGCTTCTGATGACTAATATAGTTAGGTGGAGAAAGTGGCGACAACTATTGATGTGAGTCAGATGTTTGTATATCGACAAAAATTTCTGTTACCGTTAAGATTAGATAATGGAATCAAGTTAGATATTTGTGTGATCACTCAAATACGATTGTGAATAAGAAATCCCTCTCGTGATGTCCTTCAGAAACCCAATCAATAACTTTTACACTAAAACTCAGCTTTATAAGTAGTGGAATTAAGCTTTTTTGTTGCTTAATAATATTATCTCTATTCTGGACAGTATATACAAAATGTACAGAATTTTTAGAGGAGTTTATTGCAAGATGTTTTCCCTTCGTACAATATCTTCAAGTGAAATATTAATTGACAGTAGTATATCCTGCGACACATTTCTCTCTGAGCTGAAACACAAACCCATTCCATTTTGATATAACCGCTTTGTCCCCTTCAAGAAATCCACAATGTCTAGTAGAAAGCCAGTTGTAAGATGTTCAAAAGTGCATTCTGAGACCGAAGGACATAACTGAAGAACAGTTATCTCATGTATTGGAACACGCTGCCATTCACAATCAGGCCTTTCCTGAAGTTTAGTGGGGAGTTACGAAACGGAAGTTTGTTAACATTTTAAATTCACATAAGAGTAGATAATACCAACAGTCGAATAAAACAAAGCGAACGAGAGAAAATGTATGTGTAATAGAGAGATAGAATTTTTCGGTAGCCCAAGTTTTAAACAGGCGGCCACGTTTGTTCACTGTGTATATTACAGTTTTTTTTGGTTGTTGTTCAACTACTGATATCTTCAGTGTTTCATTAGCCTCTGTCCCTATTTTCTATAGAAAATCGTGGATTAATACTTAGATGTCGACAATTGTTGTGAAAATTCAGGCGTCACTATATTATTATTATATATTATTATTATTGTATCCTTTAGTTCCTAGAGGAACATAGGGCTTCAGCTGCGCACCTCCATTGACTTCGGTTTTTTGACAACTTTTTCACCCTGCTCCAGGTCTGCCCACATGCTTTCATCTCCTCTTCACATGACCTCCTCCAAGTCACCCTTGGACGACCAACTCGCCGCCTCCCTTTCGGGTTCCACTCGAGGGCTTGTCTAGTGATGTCACTTGTTGGTTTCCTCAGCGTATGGCCAATCCATCTCCATTTCTTTCTGCCTATTTGTTTAACAATCGGTTCCTGATTGGTTCGCTCCCAGAGATCCCTGTTGCTGATCTTTTCTGGCCATCTGATCTTGAGTATTGAGCGGAGACAGTTGTTAATGAAGGTTTGAAGTTTGTTTGAGATGCTCTTTATGACTCGCCAAGTCTCTGATCCGTATAGTAGCACTGACTTCACATTGGAGTTGAAAATCCGGATCTTATTTTTGATGCTGAATGCTGTTGACCTCCACACAGATTTGAGAGTAATGAAAGCTTGTCTTGCTTTTCCGATTCTGGCTTTGATGTCCTCGTCAGTTCCGCCTGTAGTTGAGACGATGCTTCCCAGGTAGGTGAAGGAGGTTGTTTCTTTCAGGTTCTTCCCATTTATGCTTATTGTGGTCTGTTGTTGCTGTTGATGTTGGCAAGGAATCTTCATCATCTCTGTTTTATCTATGTTCACGTGAAGTCCTATCTTTGATGCTTCTTCTGCCAATTTGTTGCGTCATTAGGTGTATCCTTTACTCAACAATGTGTTACATTACTAAACATACAACAGTAGATTTCCCACCTATCAAGTGTTTGTAGAAAAAGATCAAAAATACAAACTAGTTAAGTTCTGTGCAGTAAAGAAAATAAAGAAAATACAGACATTTATCGAACATTAGAAAACCTAATGTGAATCTAAGTGATATGAAGGTGAGTCAGTTGTTTCACTCATTTTACTCCAAACCTATCAGTATTATACTACAAATAATTCCAAAAAGCATATCTTCTCAAGAATAAATTTGTAGGGAATGTGTTTGTTTCAGGTTTGACCATGGACTGACATCAGTTAGAGAACCATTGAAAACGAGAGAGTACTGGACAGCTATTTTATCAACCTAGTTTAGGGCTCATCATCAATACGCACCCGCCACAGTGTTTTGGACACAGAACTTTCTGTTTAGAAGGCAAGTTCGTATACCATTCAGTTGTTCAGTTCTCCTTGGTTTTCAATGGTTACCTAACTGATATTAATCCTTAGTTGAACTCGAAAAACAAATCAATTCTTGAAAATTAATCTGATGCTCGCTATTGACTGGTTACAAGATGGAACTTCCTGGAGGTCTAGTGAGAAGTCGTGACCAATGGGGGCCATGTAGTCGGGAGTAAGGATAGGGTTACTGCCGATGACGTAGGTTAGTGGTCACGCTAAACTCACAAACTGGTAGAAGTTAGAATTCATGGACTGGCCACTGAGTCGGGTGGGTACCAGCGGCTGAATGGTATACGAGATTGCCTTGTAGCTAGAAAGTTCAGGCTCCGACCCCTGGCGATGAGTGCGTACTATCGATGATTCCCAATCTAGGCTGACGAAACAGCTGTGCAGTACTCCAGTGCTGGTTTTCATTCCTTCTCTAACTGATATCAATCCATGGTCTAACCTGAAACAAAACTATATCTGTTCAATTAATGATTGTAAATGGGTTGGTAATAGGTTAGCATCAGAATAAAATGTCACTTCATAAGCTTTTTTAGCCATTTCACTTTACAATGTTAGTAGTGGTAGTGGAGTAATTAGACGCCCTAATAAAGTAATTGTTCATTGTTCATAGACTAAATATATTTGAATCTAGATTTTAATAAATTCATAGAAGCATTCTGACATCTGTTTTATCTTATTAGCGAAAAGCTAAAGTGGATGCTTATTAGTATTCTATAGAAGATTTATGCAGGTAGATATTATTCATGCGAAATGATTTCTTATATGTGTATAGTTTTCTCACTGAGTAAAGTGTTCTCAGTTTTATCTCTCTTAGAGCAGTTTAGTCAACTAACAATATCCCGTTTGTTATTTCATGAATTCAAATTCTAGTCTCATTACCTTGTCATTATTTTTCGTGGAAGCCTGTACTTAGTTAACTACACACTTATTTTACTACTCACATTACTCAAATTTTTAGTTTGTAGGAATTATTTTCAATATAGATTATGCTATGGACGGACATCAGTCAGAAAATCAGAAAAAGGAAACAACACTTGACATTTGTATCGTGTTGTTTAGGAATTATTTAATCGTTTACCAACATAACCTCATCAAGGATTGAACGCTAGAATACAATGTTTGCTAGGTTTATATAATTCTGTTAATGTGAGTGGCTGAGCAACACACGGTAAACGAATATCCAGTGTGGAACAAGTAATTGTTTGAATTAAGAGATCACTATAAGTTAATACATTTATACCTATTGAAGTAAGCTTTGTATCTAAATTTAGGCTAGCGGTCAAAGTTAGTAAAGTTGTGGGTCTTTCTTTGTGTGTGTGTGTGTGTTGGTTTTTATCTGATTATTTATTGAATATATATTATTTTCAAGGTACACAGCTTACATTAAACAAATTTTTTTTACGATATTCTGTTATTGCCACTATGTTCTTTATTAATACCCTATGGTTGTGGACACACTTTCTCAATGGTTACTCATTTCACTTGCATTGCACTTAAAATCGTTTGAAAGGTTAAATATCTTATTAACGTACAACTGTTTGCCTTCTGTTTATTCATTGATTCCTTATTCCAGTTCATTTCAGTGTCGTTTTGTCGTACAGATCTTTTTCGAGTTTAATTTCATTAGCTTCACTTAACCAAACCTTTGGTGGACTCAGACAGTTTTAATCATTAGCCATAAAATAGACTTGTGTATTTTTGATCTTAGTGTTTTAATAAATATTTTTCAATTCTTTTCATATTTGCTTGAGAATACCTTAATTGAATAGCTGAATTGTTTGTGCTAGTGATATAAGTGTTGGCTGAAACAACCGTTTACAATCTCCTGGTTAAAATCAATTTTTGTACTAATATATTTCCATTTTGGGGCAAAGTTAAAATATTGTAGTCAGAGTCAAGGTCTTTCAAAAGTTGACTTTCAAGGACCGACCAGATACAAGGAATGCTATGAAATGTCAATCCAAATCAAATCATGCCTACCTTTCTGGACTTGGAGAGGATAGATACAGTATTCCATTTATTTACTACGTACCTTTTCTGTAAATCCTTACTGTTGGGTAGGGTTGTGGCGTTTAAGACTAAGGTTTAGGATCTAGGGCTAAAGTTACCATTAGGAATCAGGATTACGCTAAGAGTTGGGAGTAGGCTGAGGAACATTATCATAAATACCAATGCATCTCAAAGTACCATGACCTACAGTCACTTGGACGAATGGGTATGTCGCGCATGGTATGATTTCTCTATAGATCGTCGTTGAGTAGAAGACATTCTTACAACACATAAACTGCAATCATACAGTGTAATATCATGTTAGCAATTATTTTTAGTGCATTTTTCGACGATTATGAGACTTTTGCATCTGAATTCTGATTGGTTGTTATAGGTCACTGTGATTTTGGCTATGATAGTTTAACTTAGCCCTCTTTTTTACAGATCAAGCCTAAAAGCATTTTTCCACGCCTCCTTTAATTTCAGGGCTCATTCGTTCTACCCTTTGATTCCTGACAAAGTGCTTGGTGTTTTGGAGTAAGTTGAGTGCATTTTAATCGGTGTTACTATCCACAGCCATTTTGTTTAGATGTCCAGTTCCATTTGTTGCGGGAATACACATTTGCAATTTAGATGTAAGTCTTTTTAAATAACTTATTAAAATTACATTGATGGCACACTTTGTTTTACGTATTTTGGAATAAATATTAATATTTCCACACACACCCATACCCCTTTGAAAATTTTAATGAAGTCAAAACAATGGTTAATTCAGAAGAATATATCATTTCGTTGGTTTATGGTCAGCTGCATCTTGCCTTAGCACAGAGTTTCTCGTTAACGTACACGGAAGTCGGAACTTATTCGTCTGCTAGTTGTATATATTACAGTTCGTCGAAAGTCTAAACCAAATAAACGTCTTCAGTAAGTTCATGGTATCATTTGATGTAACGTCGTTGTTCACAAAGATCTTGATTTCTGATACCGTCGATATCATTTGTAACAAATCTGAAATTCTGCCTCTGATAATGCTGGAACTCAAACTCCCATTAATATGTATTATAAATGTCCACAATTTAATGATACTTTTTGCCGTCAAGTAAATAGTGTATCTATGGGCACTCCAGTGGTTTCTGTATCGATAGATACGTTCATTTCTAATCTTCAGAGGACAAAGCTAAAATGTATAGCCAACGAAATAACTTACTGTCGCTATATTGATGATACATTCGAAGTATACAACAATAAAAATCATGCGTCCTACCAACCTGAATTGTTCAGTAACACACATGAAAGTATTGACTTTACTATAGCATGTGAAAGTGATAGGAAGTTTCATTTTCTTGATGTCTCCTTTCACCCAAAGTCTATGTAAAGTAGGCGAAATTTAAATTTGATTGGATTTTGTCTAAAGAGCTATGAGAACGAGCATTGGTCAAAATACTGTTTTACAGAACCAGACGAATGCGCTCTATTGAGGGATTGGAAGAAGGTTTTGTTGAGTCTTGAGAAAATCTTGAAAATGATAACGGTTATACTCAGAAATTCAATGAAAAATACTGAAATTATAGAAATTTAAATGTAAAACAAATCTCAGTGAACAACAAGGGTGTCTTCATTATGTTAGTTCTTAGAAGTTGAAATATTGTAGAAACGGTCAACAAAAGATTGCGTGCTTCACTAGCCAGATGCTTTCGTGTAACGAAGTTGGATCTCATTCGCCGAACAACATACTCTTTGGTACAGTTGAAGTTCTACAGGCACCGGTGCTTATTAACTCTGTGTAGTAATTACATTGGGAGAACAGAGAGGGGAGTACACTTTGGATTCTCTGAACGTGAACCTTAAAACCTACAAACGCTTTCAGCGCTAATATTGTTGGGCATCTCATTGATTTCTGTCATCAGATGGACAACTTGATATCTTTTAGATATTTATTATTATTATTTCTCCCTTGGGTTCCTAGTGGAACATAGGGCTTCAACTGTGCACGTCTCCACTTGCTTCTGTCTTCTGCTGTACTTTTCGCCTGCATCCATGTTAATCCATATTCTTTCAACTCCTCTTCACACGATCTCCTCCATGTCACCCTTGGACGTCCCACACGCCGCTTCCCTTTCGGGTCCCACTCGAGGGCTTGACGCGCGATGTCACCCAGCGGCCTCCTCAGCGAGTGTCCAATCCATCTCCACTTTCTCCTGCATATTTGTTGGTTGGCGATTGGTTCTTGTTTTGTTTGTTTGTTCCTATAGTTTCTTGTTGGTGATTCTTTCCAGCCCGGCCATCTAATCTTCAGTATAGAGCGAAGACGGTTAGTTGTTAATAAAGGTCTGCAACAGGCTGTTGGAAATATTCTTTGTGACCCGCCCGCCAAGTTTCTGATCCGTATAGAAGAACTGATTGACTTGACGTTTGTATTGAAAATCCTACCGAATTTTGTTGTTGATGCTGAGTGAGTGACGAAGGTTTCCAGATTGATTTCAAATTGATGAATGTGTGTGTTTCTCGCCTTCCCGATTCTCGATTTGACATCCTCGTCCGTTCCTTCTGTAGTTGAGACAATGCTCCCTAGATAAGTGAATGAAGTAACCTCTTTCAAATCCCTCCCGTTGATGGTGATTGACGTTGGATGTTGTTGCTGTTGTTGGTTGGTTATTTTCATAACCTCCGTCTTGTCTATGTTCACCTGGAGTCCTGTGTTCGCCGGCTGCTTCTTCGACCAGTTTGTTGGTTTTCGCTTGTAAGTCTTCGATTTTGTGTGTGTGACATCAAACATAGATCATCCACGCGCGAAATCCAGGTCTTCTAGGTTCTTCACGTCGGTCCAGAGGATATTCCTGTCTTCTCGTTTTCCACTCACGTCTGACGCATAATCCAGTCCACCACAATTAGGAATATCATTCGGTGATAATAAGCAAGCACCCTTGTCTGACTCCTGTGTTTACTCCAAACGCCTCGCTGAGTTTTCCGTTGTGGATCACTTGGCAGGTGCCGTTGTCGTACAGCTGTTGAATAAGGTTGATGAATATTTGGGGTACGCCATAGTACTCGAGTAGTTTCCAAATTACTTCGCGGTCAACGCTGTCGAAGGCCTTCTCAAAGTCTATAAAGTTGAGGTAGAGGTTTGATTGCCATTCCATGCTTTGTTCTGTGATGATGATGCGTAGAGTTGCAATTTGGTCAGTACATGATTTGCCTTTCCTGAATCCAGCTTGTTCTGGTCGGAGTTCTGTCTCCAGTGCGTCCTTTAATCTCTCCAGGATGATGCGACTCAGGATTTTACTTGGCGTCGATAGGAGCATGATTCCTCGCCAGTTCTTGCAGAGTGAGGCGTAAGTCGCCCTTCTTTGGTAGTTTCACGAGGTAACCTTTCCTCCAGTCAGTAGGCACCTTTCCCTCCTTCCAGACCTTTTGCAATAATGGAGTCAGCATGTCTGCTGTCATCTCTGGGTCCGCTTTCAGTGCTTCAGGGGGTATTCCATCTGGTCCAGCTGCTTTTCCAGCTTTCAGAAGCTTGATTGCATTCAAGACTTCAGCTTTCGTTGGAGGATTGGTGTCAACTTGCAGTTGTGTATATGCTGTTGTTGGTATTTCTGGACGGGTTGCAGGTGATGGTCGGTTCAAGAGTCCTTTGAAGTGATCCGCCCATTGTTTAATCTGTCTTTCTTCCTTGGTAATTGGGTTCCCTTGGCTGTCTTTTATAGGTTTCGCTTGTGTTGGTCTCTTCCCGGATAGAGATTTGGTTATCTGATATAGTGTCCTCAGGTCCCTTTTGCCTGCTGCCTTTTCAGCTTCAGTAGCTAGATTGTCGTAGAATCGTCTTTTGTCCTTCCTAGCACTCTTCTTCACTTCTTTGTCCAATGCTTTGTAAGTTGAGCTCATCGTCTCCTTCTCCTGTCCGTCCTTGCATTGAATCATTTTCTCTTTCACCATTCTCCTCTCTTCTATTAACTTCCAAGTGTCCGTTGAGAGCCATTCCTTGTCTTGTCTCTTCTTTCTTCCTAGAACCGTTGAACACGTTTCGTTGAGAATCGCCTTCAGAGACTTCCAATGTTCTTCCACGCATGATTCTTCAGTGATCTCGCGTAGTGTTTCCTGCTTTGCTCTGACAGTTGCAGTGAAAATGTCTTTTGTGGTTGTGTCCTTCAGTTTTTGAGTGTTGAACTTGCATTGTGGCCTATCCCCAGCTATCCTCGAGGCTTTTAGTTTCACCTTGAAAGTCCCTTGTACTAGATAGTGGTCTGAACCCACATCTGCTCCTCTCCTCGACCTTGTGTCCAGTAGGCTCCGTCTCCACTTTCTTGAAATTGAGATGAAGTCTATTTGGTTCTTGGTGTTTCCATCTGGTGAAATCCATGTCGCCTTTTGTATATCCTTGTGTTTGAACACACTGCCACCAATCACCAAATCATTGAAGGCACAGAAGTCTGAGAAGAGTTCACCATTGTCTTTTCTTGTTCTGAGATGTTTGTAGGCGCATAGCATTGGATGATTGTAACCTTCCTTCCTTTTGAGTTGAACCTGGCTGTCATTATCCTGGAGGAGATTGGTTCCCACTGCATGAGAGCTTTGGCTGTTGTTGGCGACATCATGATGGCCACTCCCTCGGTGTGCTCGTGGTTGTCCTCTGGGTGGCCGGAATAGATTATTGTCTCCCCAGTAGGTAGTTGGCACCTTCCAGTTCCGTTCCATCTGCTTTCACAGATTCCCAACACTTCCATTCTATATCTCCTCATTTCGACGGCTATCTGGCAGCCTTTCCAGTTTCGTACATTGTATGAACATTCCAGGTACCCATCCTTACTTTTGCTTTCATCGAAAGAAGGCACATCGACTGACTGGCTTCCCGAAGGCTTTCACCAGCCTGCGTCATTTCGCTTCCCCGATTCCAGCGAAAGGTAAGGCTATTGCTTATGTTTTTAGAATTTTTAATATATCTGTGCATTGAAGTTTCTGTAGCTGTTTGGTTAAGTTTTGGTGAGTGGTGGGGGTGGGGTTGGAGTTGCTAGCACCACGCTCCAACCCTCCCTCTTTATCCGGGCTTGGGACCTGGGATTACACAGTCTTTTGGAATTTAATTGGTGGATAGTAACTAGCCGTGGAATCCAGGATGCGCATTTTGTTCTATTTGGGACTCGTCAACTGAAAAATCTAAAATTCGATTAAATATACACCACTGTGCGTCGGTAGCACAGTGGTTAGGACTCTCACCGACCATGCACATGGTCCGAGGTTCGATCCCCTGCCGACGCACACCTGATATCTACGGTCGGTCTACCAAATTTGGGCAACCGATATCCATACTGAAAATTCCATACTAGTACCAAAAATACTGTGTGGAATCAAGCTGTAAATCAAAAATTAAAATTCAAAAAAAATTAAATTAAATTTTGTTTTAACCTCTTCGGTTTTTGTACATTGTAATTGTATTTTTCGATCTCTGTTTCCGTCATTCTAGTTGAACTCGCTACATTATTATGCAACGTATTAGTTACTTTTCTCCAATTTATTCATTTCTTCTCTTTACTACGCGAACCCTTTTTTGATTTATTCAAAATACTTTTTTGCTCAAGCTTGAACCTTCTGTGTATCGTGAAACATCTAACCATAGTTTATTGTTTTTGCAGTTTCCTGTTAACTGATATCATATTACCTATAGAAATATGCTAAAAATTCTTCTGTATACATAGATATGAATATTTCCATACTGTATACGGCTGATAAGAAACCAACAAAATGAAGTATATTATTAGATTAAAACTCTTTCAGGTTCCTATCATCCCTCATCTCCTGCTTGACACACAATCTCCTCCATGTCACCCTGGCACCGACGACTCACTCGTTGCTTCCCATTCCATTGAGATTCCACTCGAGCGATGGCCTGCATTGCGCTCGATGTCATTCCACGGCCTCCTCGACGTATGCTCAACCGACCCATCTCCATTTCTTCCTACATATTTGTTAGGCAATCAGCCCTTGATTGGTTTTTTTCTCAACCAGAGCTTCGTGTTGCTAATTGTTTCTGTCCGACCGGCCCACCATTTGATCTTCAGTATGAAGTCAGCCAGCGAAGTGGGTAGTTATTGATAGAAGTCAGCAATGGCTTGTTGGGAATGCTTTTCGTGACACACAGTGCCAGTTTCTGACCCGTATAGAAGAAGTGACTGATTGACTTCACATTTGTGTTGAACAGAATCCGAATGTTGTTGTTCATGATGAGGTGGAGTGAAGAAGATTTCGAAACTGGTTTCATGTTGATGAAGGCGTATCTCGCCTTTCCGATTCCGACTGGCTTCGATATCTTCCTTCATTCCGTCTGTGGTTGAAACAAAATGATATAATGTTATTTCTATCAAAATGTTCTTCTATATCCAAGGTTATTAACACACTATCACAGTTTTGTGTCGACCTTATCTACTGCTTCAGCTTTTGTTATGGTCTTCATATCTGTTTCATTTTCTCCTGCTCTTGTAAATTTTAGAAGGCTAAACAGTATTTAAGTGCAGGCACACGACTGATCGATTTGGATACGGGTAGGGTTTCCGTATATGAACCGTCCACCGATCTATTACAAAATGAACAAACGAATATGGAATTTGGTACACCGAAAGCAATAGTAAGCATTTTTAGAAATTTACTACATTTTTTTATTCAGCACTTTTTTTTCTTTCTCACTATTTAAAAGCTTACATCTCATAGGTGTACCTCATATCTCCAAATCAATCGGTGGATGGTGACTAGCAGTGAATTTTGGGATGCGCATTTCGTCTTTTATGAGTTTCGTCTCTGGATTTACCTGCATTCCTCAGTGAGTCACTGATGGCGTTTCCACCTGAACTCGAACCCAGCGCCCGTAGTTTCAAACGTCAAACACTGCTAGTCATCACCCACCAATTACCAGTCATTGTCGAAGCATCTGCACAAAGAACTTACTTGTCAACCTGAGACCGAGCACTTCGTTCCAATCAATCAGCTGGAAAAACTAAATTGAATTAAATAACCCTATATCCTTCTTTATTCTGATATATTATATCGTCGTTTAATAATCCATCTGTCTGGTTGAAACAATAAGTAAATAATACCGAGAATCCAGAGAGCTGCTGAATAATCAGTGTAAATAAAAGGTGATAAGATTTATGCCATACTCATTCATGTGTATATCACCTCCAGAGAATGAACAGATTATTCTAAATATCGATAGTATTTATTTTTTAGGCTGTTTTGATGTAAAATACGATCACAGTTGCTGATGAATTCCAGCAACCAGCTGCCAATTATCAGAGTATAATTACTAATTGTTCTGAAAGATAATCAAATTGTGTAGAAATGCCCAGCAGTATGATCACAATCAGCACATTTTTCCTATATGTTCAGTGATGAAATAAAAGCTAACACTGATAAACGTACCATAATTTTATTTGCTTTCAATATGTATTATGCATTTGTAGTATCTGCCAGGTGTTTGACCACTATTCAGTTCGAACCAAGAAGTTGTCATTTAGGCTAAAACAACAGTGCTGGATTACCATATGGTTGCATTCCTATTTTTCTGACAGAGAGGCAGTACATTGTCTACGATGGGAAGTCCTTCACTGTCTCACTTACTCTAACTGGTGTTCCTAACTCAAAGGGCTATTCTTTCTCCTCTTCTGTTTTCCTTCTTCTTGCATGACTTGCCTCATTCTGACGAAGCCGATTTCGTTAAGTGTGCCGATGATCTGACTGTTTCTATGCCTGTTACTTCTCAGTCAGGCTCTTCTAAATGAATAACTTCTCATCAGAAATCAGTCGGTGGTCCTCGTCAAATGGTCTTAAGCTTAATCCCTCCAAATGTCAGGTGGTTAATTTCACTTTCAGATGCAAGCGCGACTTACGTGAACTGGTTAGTTCTCATTGTTCCACTATCATAGATGGCACCGAAGTTGAAGCCAAATCGAATGTTTATTACCTTGGACTGTGTATTTCCTCTGATCACCTTCCCTGGTCTTCCCACATCATGTTAGTTTACAGAAAGATGTATCGTTTGACGTTCTACGTAAGGAAGTTAAGACGATTTAGTATCACTCTGTCTCTACTGTTACCGTTTGCTAATTCTTGTATTCTGCCTATACTTCTTTACTGCTCCCGCATACCTTAATCTTGCCTGAGCTACTTAAGAAAGACTTTATTTTACTGCGTAGGACACTAAAAGCCGTCAGTAGGGCGACTGGAGTGTTGCCAAACCAACTCGTTAATGCTATTGTAGATGGACACTTGGATTCCTGTAAGAAATTAGCAACTATTATCCTGTCATACTCTGAACATCCTCTCCACACACACAACTCTCTGCTTGCATCTATTTCATCGAGCGGAACTAGAAGCAAGTATAGAAGACTGTATGTTCGGACGACTAGGTACAAAAACTCTACAGTACCTTATTTAGTACACATTTCATGTGATAAGAAAGTGTAAGACAGGAAATTATCAACCTATGCTTTTCTAACGAATGCCAGCTCATGATGAAATCCTATAACCAATCAAATCCCTATAAACTGACACTTGAATAAAGTTCAGAAGAGTTTAAGTACTTTGATGCATGGAGATTGTGATAGCCTAGGGAGTTAAGCTGGTCACCGAATTATGCTATCTGACTGTTGATATTATGTTGTTTACGAGGAAGCCTTTTCTGGCAGTCTTTAAACCCTGCAGGTGTTAAGAATTACTTATAATAATGATAATTAAAAATAATAATAGTTGTGTAATAAAACACTTACTTGTATAAAAAGAGTTATGCGTAAATACTTTTATTATTCTACAAGTTCTACCTGGAAAACTATGGTGAATGAGGCTACGAAGACCTATGTATATATATATACATATATATACATATATATATATATATATATATATATATATATATATATATATATAATTTGACAAGCTCCCTTACTCAAAACTTTTCAAGGTTTTTTGTGTTTGTGTATTTTTAACAAAACACCTTCATACAGTTATTCCGTATTTTGAGTTTGAATGCAGAGTAATATGCTTATTTCGTTGGCTTGTCATCAACTGCTTGCTTACAGCCTAATTATATTATTATTAAGTTTGTGTACACAACAATTTTCAACATACTTGCAAATTTTACATGACGTCAGTTTACAGGAGGTTTATGGACTTAGTGAGCCGTGCTCAGAAAATTTAGACTTATATAGCTTTTACACAGGGAATTAAAGTTTATACAAAGTAAATGTATGCATGCATACAATGGTAAAGGAGTTACGTAATGAAGACGAGAGATGATGAGTGACTAACAAATTAGGTAACACCATATTGAGTTCAACCTAAATCATAGAAACACGAGACAAGCAAAATTACGCTATACTTGACGGTAATTTATTTACTAGAAAACAATACAATAAATTGTTTTATTTATATCTTATTTTATTTACACATTCACTGTATCACTTTATAAAACAATAACAGATGAATATTCCAGTTCGCTTAAAATGCATTCACAATTCAAAGTGTTGTAGTTACTGTAGAAAGAAAGTTGAATAGTTGTCAATAATAGGATTATTTTTTTATGAAGTAAAGTATTAAAAGCTAAGCAGAACAGGATGAAGTTGTTCAACTGGTAGATTTTAAAGATCTGATCAGTTATAAGTCTTTGTTACTAGCTGTGACATGTACAGCAAATGTTTGACCATTTCCCTGAGAAAGAGAAGAAGCGGGGGAAAAGTCAATATCATGTGGTATTCTTTTTCCTTCACGTTCCCTAGTGGAACATAGGGCTTCAAGCTAGTGGCTTGAAGTTTCTGTAGCAGTGTTTATTTTACAGGATGGGATTGCTAGCCTCATACCCTACCTTTCCTCTTTACCAGCATTATTTCTGGCTTAGCGAGGCAAAGGAGTGGTAAAGGACTGCGTCGGTCGGAGGTCGAACCCTGTACCATGTGCATGGTCGGCTATGCCACCGGCGCACTACACTATCCATTTAGGAGGAAGTAGCTGTCTCCCTTGTACTGTAATTTTGTGTTCCTCTTATACATTTTATTGATTCACTTATCAATGCTGAGTTTGAAAACGTATATATATATATATATTATTGAATGCTGTTATGAATTTCAAATTTACTATTTTTCAGCATGCATTTCATTTGTTTAAATTTCTTTCATCTTATATTACAGTTCAGCTTTTTGCATCATCAATTAAAGGAAGTTCAACGACAATTGAATGTATCAATGAACTCAAAAAAACAAGTCGATGGAGAAATATTGGACTGTTTTGAAAAGTTGACTCATCCATTTTTCGAATTAATTGTGAATCTTTTAGGTGAGTTTCATTCGTTAACTATGCTTCAATTATATATATATATATATATATATATATATATATATATATATATATATATATTACGTTCATTCTAACATCCAAATATTTCTCTCACAGTTTTGAGTATAATGAATACAATCAATAAATTGTTTAACAAATTCGTTAAATAAAAGCAAATATACACACACACCCTTGTGTCAAGTGTAGAAGTAAGCTTACTTGAAAAATGAATCCTTGCATTGATTTTTTCTTTTCTTTCTGCACTCTATTTTACTTTTATTCAAAATTGAATTTATTTTGTAAAACTTTTATTATCGACTTATTATCATCTGTTCCGTTGCTGTAAAGAATTTTTGTCTATGGTTTATGCTATTGCACTCATACACGTGATCATACAGCTAAAGCTTTTCTTATATATATATATATATATATATATCACTGTATGTAGTGTTCAGAAGAAGAGTATATAACAGTTGATCCTCCATTTTCGTAGCCTAATCTTTCGGTTAAATACTTCTTTTTTTCTCCTAATTTCAAAAGTTTTACCAAGCGCTTCCGTTCACAATACTTATTTTCGTATGCGGAAAAGACTTAAACAGAGAAGAAAATTTTCTTTTCAACGATTCATTTTCATAAGCCGCTGTACAATCGTCATTATATTTAATGAAGAGGCAATATGCTTCATCCGTAACTACATCGAAACCAACATCCTAAAAATTCCTCTTCCCATCAACTACCTGAAGGAACTACTTCTCAGATGTACGTTTAATATCCAACTCAAATTCCATGTACAGAAAGATGGTGTAGCTATGGGGTCTCCTCTCGGTCCACTCCTAGGTGACTGCTGCATGGAGAATGTCAAAAAAAACATCCCCCATCGTTTGATCAATCAACTGCACTTATACAGGAGATACGTAGGTGATACGTTCAAAATTTGTGATGAAAACAGATGATTTAGAGTATCCTCCTCAAAACCTTCAACGTGGTACACCCATCAATAAAATTCACCTCAGAACATGAATCGAACTTGACATTTCCATTTCTGGATGTACTACTTGCCAGAAGACAAGACTGCACGATCCAAAGATCAAAATATCGCAAGCGAACGTGGACAAGAATGTTCATCAACTTCCAGAGCTTCCTCCCACTGGTCCGAAAGCAGAACCTAGTACGTACATTATGTTCAAGGATGCGAAAGATCTGTTCAGAAGACATGATAGTGGATGAGTTAAATTCATTACATGAGACCCTACTAGAGAACGGGTATCCACCAAGATTTATCGACAAAAACATGAAGGAAAAGCCTACTTCCCCAAACATCACGACTGTTCCTAAGAAAGCTCTCTTCATGAACCTGGAATTCAAAGGTGATATCGAAGTAGAAATTCTTAGAAACCGCCTCTCTAAATGTCTGGAGAAGACATTTCAAGCAACCACCTTACTCATCACATTCTCCAGCAGACAATCAATCCAGTCTAACGTTAATGATAAGATACCGCTTTTGGCATTGCTTTTTCATACAGATTCTGTAAAAACACTTCATTGTCTTTCCACTAGTTCTTGGCTATTCTATACAACTATATTGATTAACCATTTTCTCACACTTATTACGCCATGACAACTTCTGCTCCCTTTTCTAATTTCCAATTAGTCACCGCTTACGTGACATTACATTACGTGATATGTTTCCGAGGACAAGTTTTACCAGCATCTGATTGGTTGTCATATGAATTCTTTGTTTAAATATAATTACGATTGTACAGCAGCTTATGAAAATGAATCGTCGAAAATAAAATTCTCTTCGCTGTTTACGTTTGTTTTTTAATTGCTGTTCACTGAGCTGTAAATAATACATGAATTAGAGACGTTTAATGAATGTCGGAATAATAATAATTATTATTATATAATAGTCGAAATGTTTCACGTGCTGCCTATTAATTAGAAGAAAACTGTTTGGCAAAATAAATTGTAGTGCTACACATCGGTTTTACTAGTTTGAATTACAGTTTAAAGTATCAAAAATAAGATAAGAAGCGTATTAAATTCTCGTTTCAGTGAAATATCACTGATGTTCACGAAAGCAATAAAACTATAAAAGGAAAAGGTGAATCTATCATTGCGGATAGAAAATAAGCTTTACTGTCATCAGTTATTCGGTAATATTATTACACAATGATCATGGAACTGTTTATTATCTGACTAATAATTCATAGCTATACTCCACACATTTTACGCATAAATGAAAGCGTATCACACTATAAAGAAATGTGTACACAGGCAGTATCATTTATTCGGTAATTCTGTGCTTAACACCTTTCTATACAAGATTCGAAGTAAGTTATCAACTAAACTTAATGAGGTGACATTTCAAAAGAGATGAGTAAACATTACATTTCGTGACTGAAGTCTACTTAGATAATAAACTAGCATTTTCGGGATATAATAACTTTACAGACAGTAAATGGAATTAAAATGAATATTTTTCATAACCACAAAACACCTTAAGTTGTCACTGTGCAGAGAAGGATGCGGTGATCGCTTTGAATCTACCATGGTGTTATCTCTTAATTAATAATTGTTATCGCTGATACTTTATTCCATCATTTTGTATTATTCTTGCGTCGATTAAAAGTATTTTTTGTCAGTACCATTATTTTTGATTGGACATGAATTCCTTGAAGATTGCAAATAGGCCTTACTGACGAGCGCCAAAAATCACGAAACCTAGGTACAAGGCTCCCCACCAACTGCCTCCAACTATTTAATAACTACAATCCTGATTCTACTGTAATAGCGAGTCATATTTCAAACTTTACTGATAGAATTCAGTCTGCAGTAAACAAAGGACTAGACGCATGACACTAGTTATTGCCCAATCAAAAGTATCTAATACAGTCCTACAAGAGATTAACCGCTAGCCAGGATAGCACACTGGTAACTAAGTGTAAGTACAGAGTTTCAAATAAATTGTCATCATATTTCAATAGTTTACACATCATTATAATTTTTTGTATTTGGGTATGGGTGCGCTTAACTCTTGTATATATTATCAATTCGGTTTTCGTCTGAATCTCACCACCGTCATACTTTGGGCTCCTTCTTTCGTGTTACAAGCTGCTGAGGTTACAGGATATGAAATGAAACTTTCTGATTGCATATTGATTTTTCGGTGATCACTGATTAGGCGGTTGACGAGCAGACATATTTCACTCAAATTCCTATAGATGGGTGAATGCAAGAATTGGATGGTAGTTTCGATTTTTATAGGTGCTAAAAATGCTGTATTGCTGCGTTGGTTGCTTATTGGTAGAATGTTCTTCAAACACAGAAGAGATTCATGTTCGATTCCTGGTCGATACATTCTCAGAACTCACCTGATATCTTATCCGTTATTAGTCCTAAAAAATGAGAATCCTATCCCGTAAACAAATTGCTACCACTTCTGATACTTCAGCCCTTGAAGCCCCCGTATATTCGATTCCGAATACAGGGAATGAACAATATTGGGATATATTCAGTATTTGATAGGAGCTCAAACTTCACGAGGGGAATTCATCAGGAAGACTTAGCCTTTATACTCATCTTTTGTGAATCAAAGATTATTACTTCTTTATATTTTTTCCATAAGCGCATAACCGTTCAAGAAACTGTTGACGACCAACTAGCAGTGGAAAGTTTCTCCCTCCCCCCCTCCCGTTAAATACTGAAACCTAAACCACGTTTTGAATGTGATGGCAAATATTTTTCGTTTATGACTAAGTAATTAACTGCTTGTTCTATATTATTTTACAGGTTGTTATACTGAGTGTTTGATTGAAGAGGATTCTGATCCAGGAGTGGACTTAGATGCTCTTGTTGCCTGTCAGTCTTGTCCTGGTCTAGAGTCTTTTCTTAGAGCCATGCTCGAATCTCAAACTATCCAGTTGGTAAGTCATTTTGCTACACAATACCTGCGTACGCAAAATAAAGCTATTATTACTAAGTAAATATTTGTTTATACATATACTCTTTATTTGTCACGATCTAGTGGGTGTTAATTGATTGTTTATCAATTACTTTTTGATACATTACAACATATGTATTTGTAGGAAGGAGTTTTAGTTTTGTTGAGTTGCAAAAGTGATCATTCAAAGTGGAGTCAGGTGAATACTATGACTTACATAAAGAATAAATGGTCGAACCAAATGACACTAAACTGTCTTAAACTCTCTTACAAATTGCCGCGCCTGGGCAGCGATGATTCGAGACGTTCATGAAGCCGGCTCATCCTCCCGTAGGAGATAGCCGAAGTAAAGTAAGTAAGTACACTAAACTGTGCACTCATTTGTGATGATTAACAACGATGACCAGTTCTCTTGAACTATTTTCTGGTGATATTTGTGAAGAGTTTTTGTTTGCTTGAGTGGTTTTTGTAAAACACAGATTATTATGGATATGTCAGGAATCTGACAGTTGTTTTGATTTTTGTTCATGAAGTCTCAGAAATGCTCACTCAGGTTTCTGTGCGCTTTCTCCACCACTGGACGGGAAATCAATCGTCCACACTTTCCAATGTCGTCAGTGGGTACATTTTTTTCACCTTCTTAATAAAACTTTGGAAAACCCGTGTTAAAGTCAGTCATTCATGAAAACTAAGGTATATTTCACAAAAGATTAAATGTACAGCTTTTGATTGGCTCGAATTGTTGATACCGTTTAGTGATTTATGCACCTTAAATTTACAATCTCTATAAACTTTCTTTTTTACCGAGTTGATTTGTAAGGATTTGATTTGTTTTTTGAGTTTGGCATTACTTCCTACTTGTTACTTAAATGTCATCAAGTTTTAAAATACTCTATTCAAACTATTATTGACATATGTATATCCTATAGTGAATCTTTTTAGATTGATGAATTAAGTTTAACTACTTTTTCAATCACCAGAGGGTTATTATATGACATGTTTCTTTCTTGAAGTGACTCCACCTCCGTTCGATAGGTATTAGGGCGTCTGAATAAATAGGCCAAAATATACCTGTAACAGTAGAAGACGACACACTTAGTAAAGGAAATGTTTATTTGCAATTTGGCGTCTCTATATAGCCAAATTATCCACACCTTATCTTCAACGCTCCGTTTTGTTCTACTTCTTCCCGTCCTTCATATTATGTTTCTTTTCACATCCCCCTGTATCTCTGCAACGTTACACCGTTATGTATCACTGGCACTCTCTGACATCAAATCTATTTCCATGCTACTTGATGTTTCTTATGCTGATGAACATCTCCTAATAAACTACTGGAAAATCTTATCAGTAGCATGCCGACACGATTTCATGAAAATTCGATAATATGCGTTTAACTTTTGGACTTACTGCCTCCACTGTTTGTATTGCATTGTACTGATATCAATATGAAGCAACATTATCTGATAAAAGTGCCGGAAATGTAATATTGTTCAAGAATATAATGCCATCGATAATATGTGACCAGAAAATAGGAATTTTTAAATGCAAAATTTCATTTAAAAATATAAATTACCACTCAGCGATCGCAGTAATGGACTACGACGCTACAGTTAGTGGGGTTATGCAATTAAAGTCACTCCCTTTAGATATTGATCGCTTACAAAGATAGCAAGAATGGCGTATTAATCACATTAGGTATCTCACTGGAGTTAATTGTGCTTATATTCATTTATTCCTTTTTTTCATTCCTTCGCGTTCCGAGTGGTTTCACGCTGGAGTCTGGAAGGTTCGGTAGCTGTGGTGCTTAGTTTTACGTGGTTTAGATTCCTAGTCCCATGCCCAACCTTCCCTCTTCACCGGTCTTATTACCAGCTTAGCGACGTTTAGTAGTGCTTCGGCTGGGGACCACGTGAGTGGGTGGCGAGCATTCCGCCTCTACGCCACCGTCGCACATATTTAGTCATGGTATTTTTAATTAACGTCACTTTGGTATTCCATAGCTATTTTCCCTGCGTGAATTTCCTGATACAAAATAAATTCACACAACATTTAAAATCCCAAACGAATGCTCATAGTCTCAGAGTATTTATGGAAGTCCTCACTTTAAGATTTGGAATTCTGAATCTATTGTTAACTAGCTTCTAACTGAGTAGTTCACATGATAAAAATTTGAATGAGAGAAAGCTTTGTTTTACTTCATAGATTACATGCGATTGAAAAGCAATACATAGTCGAATAGAGTATACTTCATTATTGAAAATTGTTTATTATCGAAAAGTTTTGGCGATAACAATAAGAATTGTTAAGCGAATAATTACAGCAGTACGGAACACAGTGATCAGCTGGCCGAATAGTATAAATAATTCAACTTTTTGCGAACAAAATATCATTGAGTACATTCTTACATAGTTTAAACTAATTGTCACGGAAATATTATTCGTCATATCAGCCACTGTAGTGTAAGTATTCATCGACACACCATATCGATCTGCAGAATGTATGATGTAGCAATCTCTCAAATGAAAAGTAATAATTCTTGTATGATTTTTTGATTATTTTAGACCTCCTCTTACTCATATGCTATTTTGTCAAGAAATTCTTTACATATCCCATAAAGTAGAGTCTATGTAAAAAGTTGTATTCAGAATTATAAAACGTACCGATGAAATATTGATTCATCTCTGAAACTAATAGCCACATCACCAGTTTAAAATGCTTGTGTAAAATAAGTCACTTGGAGTAGATTCAGTTTCTTAAATCATGTGTTTAGTCCTATGGTGCTTAATTTTACAGACGAGTAACAGTAAAGAATATACACTAAAGTCAAACGACCTTGAGCCAACCAATCAAATCACTCAGCATTACAAATGGATGTCTTTCATAATCTTAATAGCAAGTTTCCCTCTAACTTTAACTATAACCATACCTTAAACATGCCCGAACCTAAACCCTGAATCATGATAAAACTTGCAACGAAGATTATGAAAGACATTCATTTGTAATGCTGAGCGATCTGATTGCTTGCTTCAGGGTCGTTTGACTTTGGTGTCTATTCTTCACTGTTTCCGACACCACGGGAGGTTTTAAGCATGTCGAGTTAGCTCAATATAATTATTAATAGCCAGCAGCTTCAAGGATGATGTGGTATACAGAAGGAAGTAACTTCAAGTAATATTTGATTTCAGTCCTTCCTACTGCAGGTCTGTGCAACTCTCACTACAAGGCAAACACAAGAGATGAGCCATGCATCAAAGTACCAGAAAAGTAAGTATGTCGACACGAATAGAACCTGAATGTCTATGCATATACATCGCTACATTCGTTGTAGATTGCTGTCTAGTAAATATATATATTGATATTCACTTAGTCTTTTCGTATGTCTATGTAACTAATATGTGCATCGTTTATGCAGGGTAATTAGTGAAGTCTTACGCATTTTTAAGATGGCTTGCGGATCTAATTGATTCATTCTGGAGACAGTTTGTTTATGTAATTAGTAGGAAGAGACATTTTGTGTAGAGAGCCTCTGAAGCATATAACCAGGTTGCAGGTTCTCATTTCTAGGAGTAAGTTGCTTCACATATTAGAATACAAGACTGAAAAAGACCTTACTTACTGGTGTTTTACAGCCTTTTACCCTTAATGTGCATGCTTGCTTACACAGATCGTAAGAGCCTTGAGGTGAGAATTGTATATCCTAACTGTCTCAGATATACACTTTGAGAGATATAGTCTTTCTCACAATCATATCCAAGTAGTTTGGACGTGAAACATAGTTGAGTACTTTTGATTCTCAGCTTGTCACATGCTAGTGTTTCTGATAAAAAATGGACAGTATTCTAATAGTCGCCTTACACATGCTTTGCATAGGATGAGCTTGGCTTCATTGCAGTATTATTCTCTTACTCAATACTCTGATAATTATGCACTGATATACACGTGAGATCGAAGTAACACTCAGATAATTATTATGTCGGTGGAGTTGACGGAAATATTGAGAAGTGCACATCTACCTGCCACGCCACTTGCAGTATAATTCTCTCAATATCTTGATAACTCAACGATATACATGTGAAAAGGCGAAATAACGCAGATAATCACGATTATGCGGTTGATATTCAGCAGAACACAATCACACCATCGTTCTGCATGAGTGACATACTACAATACAACCAGAGTACAACAACACTACAATTCAAAAATATTATAATATAATACTAAAATACATACACATAACAGCAACACCAAAATAGATCAACAATACTAAAATACCACAAAAGTACTACAATACAACTACAATACCACAACAATACAAGCATACTAAATCAATAACACAATACGTCTACAAGAAAACATCACTAATACAATTGAAGTATAAGTATATTACTAAGACACTATCTGATGACCTCTGTCATTAATTAACGATACACACAACTAGGTTACTCAGCTATAAGCTGTCTACTGAGAGAGTGCGCAGAAGACCTCCGCTCTATCTGCGACAGCTACTGGCGGAATCTCATTATGGATACAAAAGACATGTGTGGTAATTTACGTTATCTCTGGCGTAAGAGTGATGTCTGGCTATTCGTCAAAAGACATGTGTAGTAGCAGGAGTTCACTTTGTCTTTTATGCGGTAACGAAACATGACTTTTGTAGCTAGAAGAGATGAACAGGCTAATTGTCTTTGACCATAGGTGTCTGCTTTCTATCTCACGTGCTAAGTGGTATTATTTGGTGAGTAATATTGTAATTAGGCTTGGAGTGGTAGGTAAGGAGTGAAAGTCAGTGAAGTTGCATTGGTTGACATGGCTGGGATCCATGTTGTACATAAAAAACCACCGCCTTCCTCGTCTATCAATAATATTGGGTTGGGAGGCAGCTAGAGATGGTAAAAACCAAAACATGGCATCAATCCATGAAGTTTTTGACCATAAGTTTGAGTCACGTGTAGAAGTGGAAATTGTCTGACTAGGGTCCTCGAGACTCTCAAAACCAATGAGTGGAGATCATTGGTGGTATGGCTCATTGTCAATGGCGCAGATGCATTGACACTTTTCAGTCTTCCAGATACATTTAATTATCATCATATATCTATTGTTTCTTCCGTATATTTCCGTTGATTGTGTTCCTTTTGAATTGTTTTTTCCTTGCATTTATGTATGCTATGTGGAATGTGGCAGCATAGACTGCTGAACTTTTGTGCTAAGTTCTACACTGGAAATCCAATCACTCTGTCAAAGTCCGTTTTCCGTCATTTCGTGATGGTGTGGCCAGTGCGGAAGTCACAGAGATGTCTGTCAAATTCTAGTGGCATTGAATGACTCCTTATACACGGTACATATAAACATCAATCCAGTACTCATTACTGATTGGTTGCTAGGTGTAGTTCCGGTGAGGAGTCGCCACCATTCGGTTTGAAACCAGAGACTGAATAATAACGTGTTATTTCTATAAAGCGAGAGTTTTAGTTTCATGAAACCATTTGTATACACTTCTTGTAAGGTCCATATTAAAACAAAAGAGATGTCCGATCCTGTTTATTTTTATAATTCATGATGAAAATAACAAAAATAATATAGAATTCGAAGCCTCTATAGTACTGCTATATAAAGAGGCCTTAAGTAGGATCCCCAACGAGGCTGGAATTAGTCAGAGTGGTATTTAAACCAACCTACCAACCAACTCTCTCAGAGGTAAACTTTGTTTGTCGGCTTAAGGATCCAATAGATCGAATTAAGAAAAACAATATAATTTACCAAATACCATGTGATGACTGTGAAGTCAAACAGATAGGTCAAACTAGTAGACAGGGGTCAACCAGATTATTGGGACATAAAAATTCAGCTAGACCTAGAATGATGAATGACCCTGCTAAGTTCAATAACCTAGAAAAAACAGAGCTTACCCATTGTACCGCATTCACTTGCATGTAATCACACACTGTAGGGTGGGTGGGACAGGGTGAGAGTATTAAAAAGTAATATAGCTAGATGGACAGAGAGAGGTTAATCACTGGAGCTTTGCTTATCGATTCAACGCCGGACACGTACAGTAGGAATGACACAATGCCTATACAGGAGTATGGAGACGGACAATAAACAGCTAAATTTGATGACAAAACGGTGAAATAAGTCCTGAAAGAAAACAGGTGTCTAGGGCTTCTTAGTTTTCAGTGATTTGTGATGAGATGCACATTAGAAAAATGTTACCTTCTTGTTATTGTTGTCGACGTTGTTCTTTCTTTTCTCAGTAAGAATAATCGCTTTCGAACAATTCCAGACATTAAACCTTTGAGCTAAATTTATGCATGTAGAGATTACTAGAGTTCCTGATTTGAAATAAACACTGTTCACTGTTTAGTAGGTCTTCTTGCACCAATTACATATCCGTCCATTCATTTTACTTAATAAGCTTATTATATCAGTGTCGTTAAGCTTAAAAATCATCTTTTATTTACCATCTTAGTAGCTTATGTTTTGATGTATGAAACAGAACAATAATAATAGTCACCTATTTCACATAGATAAAATTTATCCTTGATAAAGAAAATGGAAACTTCTATAGGTGTGTCCACGTGAATTTTGTGACATTTCTAAAACTACAAATATTTTTATTTTCAAGTATCATGAAGCTAACTAAATAAACTACCTCGTTTTAAGTGATTTTCAAGCATCAACAAGTAGTTTTTGAACAGTGCTTCGTTTTTTGTTTCTTCCAAGAACATTTTTGAAACTATACAGTACTTGCAAAATCAGAGGTGTCATTAGAGACAACAGTCTCTCACGTATATGAGGCCTATAATTAACTAAGTGTTGTATCTTTTTGCTTAAAGTGGACACGTGTGTTTTTTAAGCTAATCCTACAGGTTGTTGAGTTTTATTTATTGGTGTGGCTTTTTCTTTTTTCTACATTTCATACTTCTGTTAGTATACAATAATTTTCAATCGTGAGGAATGATATTGACTGACTCTAGCGGTTATATATGACGATTTGAAAAAAATGAGAATTCTTACGTGTCATTAGTTTACCTAGGATTGATTCCTTGTCATAGTGTGGCATGTGCTACTGATAAGATTTACTAGTAGTTTATAAAGAGATGTTCATCAGCGTAAGGAACATCAAGTAGCACGGAAAAAGATTTGATGTCAGAGAATGCCAGTGATACATAACGGTGTAACGTTGCGGAGATACAGGGGGATGTGAAAAGAAACATAATATGAAGGACGGGAAGAAGTAGAACAAAACGGAAGATCTGTGCAAATGGTGCGTTGAAGATAAGGTGTGGATAATTTGGCTATATAGAGACGCCAAATTGCAAATAAACATTTCCTTTACTAAGTGTGTCGTCTTCTACCGTTACCATTCGATCAATTCCAGAATGCCCAAACCTTTTACTGACATTAATTCTACTGATGGTTTTCCCCCGACGGGCATTACTAGCTGATATAGGTGCAGGTTTAGAAAGATTAAGTGGGGGCCAAACAAAAGCATGGCCTCATCAATCCATGAAATCCTTGACAGCTTAGCTGAGTCAGGTAGGGAGATGCAGACTTCCGGGTTGGGGCCGTCGGGACTGTAGGAATCAATGGCTGGAGACAATAGGTGACATGGCTCAAAATCGTTGTCAATGGCCAGCGCAGATGTATTCAGTCTCTGTAATCTTTCATATTCCTTTCTACCATTACCCATTCTGTTTCACTCTTATACTTGTCAAACTCTATTGATTCTCTTCATTCATCTTCTTGTCTGCCTTTGTGTGTTATTTGGAACGTGGCAACTCGAACTTCTGCACTTTGGTGCCAAGTTCTATGTTGAATCCAGATAGACAGACAGACGGTTTTCCCCCATTAACAGACTGGCCAACAAACACATATACACCAAGTCTTTCGTCTTCTACCGTTGCAACAGGAGAGTATTATTATCATTATTATTATTGCTCCCTTGGGTTCCTAGTGGAACATAGGGCTTCAACTGCACGTCTCCATTTTCTTCTGTCTTCTGCTATACTTTTCGCCTGCATCCATGTTAATCCATATTCTTTCAACTCCTCTTCACACGATCTCCTCCATGTCACCCTTGGACGTCCCACACGCCGCTTCCCTTTCGGGTTCCACTCGAGGGCTTGGCGCGCGATGTCACCCAGCGGTCTCCTCAGCGAGTGTCCGATCCATCTCCACTTTCTCCTGCATATTTGTTGGGCGATTGGTTCTTGCTTTGTTTGTTCCCATAATTCCTTGTTGGTGATTCTTTCCGGCCATCTGATCTTCAGTATTGAGCGAAGACAGTTGTTAATAAAGGTCTGCAGCCTTTTGGAAATATTCTTTGTGACCCGCCAAGTTTCTGATCCGTATAGAAGAACTGACTGACTTTACGTTTGTATTGAAAATCCGAATTTTGTTGGTGATGCTGAGTGACGAAGATTTCCAGATTGATTTCAGGTTGATGAATGTGTTTCTCGCCTTCCCGATTCTCGATTTGACATCCTCGTCCGTTCCTCCTGTAGTTGAGACAATGCTCCCTAGATAAGTGAATGAAGTAACCTCTTTCAAATCCCTCCCGTTGATGGTGATTGACGTTGGATGTTGTTGCTGTTGTTGGTTGGTTATTTTCATAACCTCCGTCTTGTCTATGTTCACCTGGAGTCCTGTCTTCGCCGGCTGCTTCTTCGACCAGTTTGTCGGTTTTCGCTTGTAAGTCTTCGATTTTGTGTGACATCAAACATAAGTCATCCGCGAAATCCAGGTCTTCTAGGTTCTTCACGTCGGTCCAGGATATTCCTGTCTTCTCGTTTCCCACTGTCTGACGCATAATCCAGTCCACCACAATTAGGAATATCATTGGTGATAATAAGCACCCTTGTCTGACTCCTGTGTTTACTCCAAACGCCTCGCTGAGTTTTCCGTTGTGGATCACTTGGCAGGTGCCGTTGTCGTACAGCTGTTGAATAAGGTTGATGAATATTTGGGGTACGCCATAGTACTCGAGTAATTTCCAAATTACTTCACGGTCAACGCTGTCGAAGGCCTTCTCAAAGTCTATAAAGTTGAGGTAGAGGTTTGATTGCCATTCCATGCTTTGTTCTGTGATGATGATGCGTAGAGTTGCAATTTGGTCAGTACATGATTTGCCTTTCCTGAATCCAGCTTGTTCTGGTCGGAGTTCTGTCTCCAGTGCGTCCTTTAATCTCTCCAGGATGATGCGACTCAGGATTTTACTTGGCGTCGATAGGAGCATGATTCCTCGCCAGTTCTTGCAGAGTGAGGCGTAAGTCGCCCTTCTTTGGTAGTTTCACGAGGTAACCTTTCCTCCAGTCAGTAGGCACCTTTCCCTCCTTCCAGACCTTTTGCAATAATGGAGTCAGCATGTCTGCTGTCGTCTCTGGGTCCGCTTTCAGTGCTTCAGGGGGTATTCCATCTGGTCCGGCTGCTTTTCCAGCTTTCAGAAGCTTGATTGCATTCAAGACTTCAGCTTTCGTTGGAGGATTGGTGTCAACTTGCAGTTGTGTGCGCTGTTGTTGGTATTTCTGGACGGGTTGCAGGTGATGGTCGGTTCAAGAGTCCTTTGAAGTGATCCGCCCATTGTTTAATCTGTTTTTCTTCCTTGGTAATTGGGTTCCCTTGGCTGTCTTTTATAGGTTTCGCTTGTGTTGGTCTCTTCCCGGATAGAGATTTGGTTATCTGATATAGTGTCCTCAGGTCCCTTTTGCCTGCTGCCTTTTCAGCTTCAGTAGCTAGATTGTCGTAGAATCGTCTTTTGTCCTTCCTAGCACTTTTCTTCACTTCTTTGTCCAATGCTTTGTAAGTTGAGCTCATCGTCTCCTTCTCCTGTCCGTCCTTGCATTGAATCATTTTCTCTTTCACCATTCTCCTCTCTTCTATTAATTTCCAAGTGTCCGTTGAGAGCCATTCCTTGTCTTGTCTCTTCTTTCTTCCTAGAACCGTTGAACACGTTTCGTTGAGAATCGCCTTCAGAGACTTCCAATGTTCTTCCACGCATGATTCTTCAGTGATCTCGCGTAGTGTTTCCTGCTTTGCTCTGACAGTTGCAGTGAAATGTCTTTTGTGGTTGTGTCCTTCAGTTTTGAGTGTTGAACTTGCATTGTGGCCTATCCCCAGCTATCCTCGAGGCTTTTAGTTTCACCTTGAAAGTCCCTTGTACTAGATAGTGGTCTGAACCCACATCTGCTCCTCTCCTCGACCTTGTGTCCAGTAGGCTCCGTCTCCACTTTCTTGAAATTGAGATGAAGTCTATTTGGTTCTTGGTGTTTCCATCTGGTGAAATCCATGTCGCCTTTTGTATATCCATGTGTTTGAACACACTGCCACCAATCACCAAATCATTGAAGGCACAGAAGTCTGAGAAGAGGCAATGGAGACGCGCGACTGAAGCCCTATATTCGTCTAGGAATTAAAGGATATTATAATAATCATTCTCAAGAGATGATTTGTAAGGATTTGATTTGTTTTTCCAGTTTGACCACGGATTAATATCAGTTAGAGAACTATTGAAAACCGGCATTGGAGCACTGCAAAACTGTTTCATCAGCCTAATTTAGGTTTCATCCTTAGTAGGCATCCACTACCTGGGGTCGTACTCTGGATCTTTTGGTTACAAGGGAAGTTCGTAGGTCATTCAGCCACTGGGACCCACCCGATTCAATGGTCAGCCAATGAATTCTAACTTCTAGCAATTCCTTCATTCTTCGATATATTCACTTAACTTGTTGTTGTCCATTAACTGGTCGTTATTCAACTGTTTTTAATTTCTTTAAAGTACGTATTCACATATATTGTAATAGACGTATACATAGTGCATATAGTGTATACACATTTTAATCATCAGAGATTGTCGATATTTTATTATATTATTTGGTTATTTTTTTACCTCATCTCCTGCAGTGCATATTTTTGATACAATTTGAAAATATCTTGTTATTTATTAAATCCAATAATCCATTATATCTGCTTGTGTTACAGTCTTCTGGAAATGAACGAGTGAACTTTCACTATGATTGATGTGAATGATTATCTTGATAATTGTGAATAATTTAATAAATGTGATTCACCCGCCTATAGTTTATTATGATCACATTGTGTTAGGCATATCTGTTTGATCAATTCATTCATTGCACAACTCTTTAATTGTGCGTTGGTGTCACTCGTTTACCTGTCTAAGCCGGTAATAAAACTGGTAGAGAGAAAAGGTTGGGCAGGAGGCTACCAGCAATCCTATCGCGTAAAAGTAAACACCATTGCTACCGAAACTTCAAGCCTCTAGCTTGAAACCCTGTGTTCCACTAGGAACGTAGAGAAATGAAAAAGGAACTCTTTAGTAATAGCAATAATAATAATAGTAATAATAATAGTCAAAGGGTACAGTGAAATTCCGGTTAGGAAGGCAAACACTTCTCGAATAATTATCAACAACATCACCATGATCATTAACGTCGACATATTGTAGGATATGTAGGCATGTAAGCAGAGGGGATGTTTTGAATGCTTCTTAATATCTTGAACATACTGATTTTCCAAGCACATTGGTTAGGATTCTCGCCAACCATGCACATGGTCCGAGTTTCGAGCCTCCGCCGACGCACACCTGATATCTATGGTAGGCCTGCAAAATTTGGGCTACCGATATCCATGCTGAAAATTCCATACTTGTACCGAAAATACAGTGTGGAATCAAGCTGCAAATCAAAAAACTAAACACTGACAAAAGGCTTGGCTGTACAAAGGTAGGTATAGTGTTGTAGGGTGAATATAGAAACGGCTGCAAATCATTTTCATTAAAACTCAGATGGATGAATAAATTATTTCCGAACACATAAAATCTGCCAATCTGAACTGGATTTTTAAAGTTGTTTTTTTTTTACTGGGTTGATAGAATACGCTAATCTTCCCTCTGTGTCAGATGATATGTATACAGAAGTAAATATATTTTAATATTGTACTCTGTATGCTACCTGATTGTATTTTGTCTCAGGCTGAAAGCGTTAACAGGCATTTAATCACTGAATCAAGTTGTCTTTTTTGAAGGTTAAACATTTGCCTACAGAAATAAGGGTTACCGACTTTTAATTTGTTATTGTGGTAAAACGATGCTACATTACTAAGCTATATCATATTTCATTTTCATGTATACTCCCCTGTTTTAAGAAATAATAAAGTTTAAACTTTTCTCACATAGTGATACTTTCCGGCTGACCGTTTTTTTTTCAAAATACTATAATGCTAATTATTCACTAAATTTATTACATGTAACTTGATTATTAATGGTCGTATGAATAGACATATTCAAAAAGTTTATCGTAACTGGAGCAACAATGAGTTCAAACCATCTCTACAGCAGTCAACCCTACTGGTTTGTTTACCTTAGACTCAATTGAATAAATTATAATTATATTTCAGATAAGGTGATAAGAAGACGTAATTTGTCTGAATCGTGTAAGATGTGTTTGCGCAACACATTTCGAACAACCTGATCACACACGGACTTGTCATAGGAATATATATGAAATTAATCAAGAGTTAAAAGGTGACAAAATAGACTCAGGTCAAGTTAAAAGGACGTATCAAGGTCAAAATAACAATGAAGACCACTAAACCAAATAGGAGGGGTAATAGTGCATCTGCTATGGTATGAAAACAAATCAAAAAAGAAGGTTTAATGTAATGACGAATTGTTTTGGAACGCATAAAGGTGGTTTACACTCCCTAATTACCAGGTAGGGCTTCCACAAACTTTAGGATACGCCCCATACATGTTTTATAGATAGGTTTAAAAGGTCTGTTAACATCAATTTTATGTCCTGTCTCTATAATGTTTCGCAATAGAGGAGCTAAGTCTCCTGTTCTCACCATTAATGGGTTCTGAAGATTCCATTTGTTTCTGAAGCCATTTAGGAATTGTTATAACTGCACTGAATTAAGGTAAAACCCCGTCGCCAATTTGTTATAACGGTAGGGTATTGAATGAAGACGTTTTCACCTTATTCTGTCTGCGCCTGAACTAATCTGCCTATCTGCTTGTCGTACCTTCCGATTTAGTCAAGCACGCAAATATCAAAAGACAAAGGCTGGACTGTGACTGTGTATTGAAGTGCAACAACGATAAAGAAAGCCATGGTATTTATACATTTTACAACAATATGGACAGCTAACAGCATTTGAAATAATTTATCTTAATAGCCAATAACAAAGTGCGTGAGAGATGATAATATACCACATGTGCGAGGTTGACAGTCAGTAACAAAATGTGTGAGAATGATAATATACCATATATACAAAATTAGCAGTCACTACCAAAATGTGTGAGAATGATAATATACCATATATACAAAATTAGCAGTCAATACCAAAATGTGTGAGAATGATAACATACCATATATGCAAGTTTAAACAGTCAATACCAAAATATGTGGGATCCTATCAGGAATACGCTCTGAAGCCCTTACTTACAGAGATCGATGAGTCCTCCTTATGTATGTGTGTCCACACGTACATTCAAATTGGTAAATACAGTGGGATGTGACAACATTTTTCGCATGTTCGAAGGGCTTAGATAGATATATGGGCTTCAAATTCTCAATTATTATGACAAGTCCTTGTGTGATCAGATTGTTCGGAATGTGTTACGCAAATACAAATTACTTCTTCTTATTACTTTATCTAAATTCATAAAGGGAACTAATTTTTTTAAATTATATTTCAATAGTTTCCACACAATGATAAGGTTTGGTTTTGTAATATTTCGAACAAAACTACTGCCCATGATCACACTAACTGTTGGAATCGTTTTGTTTTTAATTCACACTTTTATGATTTGTACTGATATATACATAGTTCATTGTTGTATATCCAGGATTATATTTTAGGTTCATATGATCTGTGAGCAAGATTTGTCCGAACAGTTCCAAAACAATTGGCCGCCAACTGAAAAGTAAACATATGTAAAAATTACATTTGTAAAATCTCATCGAAATTGAAATGTGTAATTCCAACGTTTCACTCTGTAAACTGATCCGAACTTCTTCAGAGGTTTATGTTTAAAAAGGACATCTCTTGTTTTCAAAAACTTTATCCAATCGTATGAGTCATAAATGAGTCAGAATTTTAGTGATAAAGTTCATGGTCTGATGCAAAAATACCCTGTTTACAGTGCTGAAGAAAAGTAGTCTAATATATAGAAATGTGAGATCAAATTCTGATCACAGTTCATGCAATTTTGTTCATTTATCACATTATGATGCCTCTTTCATGACTCATGATTGGACAAAGTTTTTATGAACAAGGGATGTCCTTTTTACATATAAACCTCTGCTATTTTAATTTCGATTCACCTTCCTGATGAAGTTCGGACCAGTTTACAGAGTGAAACGTTGGAATTACTCATTTCAATTTCGATGAGATTTTACAAATATAATTTTTACATATATACCCTAGATTGTTGATAGTTGTGTTGAGTCACCCTTGTTACATGTATCAGGTGTGACCTTAATGAATATAGAGTCAGTTATTAGTCTCTCTTTCCATTTTTTCATCTTAATTTCAAAATACAAGCGCTGTCCCAACGAATGTTGTGGTTTATGTCCCACGCCTGTGCAGTTATAGATCCACATACTCAGTCGGGCATTCAGCACAAAATATTTTGAAAATTACATTACTTTCATTGGTTCTTTTTGTTGATTTATTTTGTGTTTAATTAGATTCGTTGATTTAAACGTGTTACAAATCCTAATATTTTGAGGTTCCTTCGAATTACCCCTGATGTACTACTTTTGTAGGTATTGTGACGGTTTTGTTTTGCAATCCTCTTTCCTATCACTCTCGGTTCTTACCCTCTTTCCTTTCTTCTCCGTATTATCTCTGATAAAGTCTTTTGAGTAGTTATTATCCAGTAACATTCTGGACAAGACATTTAATTTCTCTTCGTTGATCATCTGGTGTTGTTGTAAGTCTGGGTACTGTGTCTGCAAGACCTTGTATTAACCCTCGTTTTATCGTGAACGGATGAGCTGAATGATAATCAAAGAATCTCCCATAGTGTGTAATTTTTCCATACAGAGTCGTTTTTACGCTACTATCTGTTACTCTTTATATTTCGCAGTGTAACATAGGCATTTCCCCAATTTCATTCTATATTTCCATAGTGAATTTTATTGAGTTGACATGACTGTGTATGTGTGTCAGAAGAATTTCGCAACATCGTTTCATCTATATATGTCCACTACTATTTTATTGATAACCTAAGTTGTTTAAGTGCATTCTCCTTCCAAAAATCCATGAATATGTCAGCTATTATTGGTGTGATGGGCGATCCCATATTTACTCCTTCATTTTGTTGGTATATTTTTTCTTCAAATGTAAATTATGTTGTCAGACAGAATTGAACCCCTTTTATCATCTCTCCTACGGATAACTGTGTCCTGTATTTTAGGCCATCATCTTCTTTGAGTCTCGTTTCTAGTGCATTCATGACCATTTGAATGGGTATATCAGTATAGAGGCTGTTTACATCAAAGCTGACTAGTATTTCCTCTTCCTCTATTTTAGTGTTTTTAGTCGCCTCACTAATTCAAATGAATCTACTATTCTAGCTTTTGAGTAGTCTCTTGTTGGTCTTAGTACTGTTGAGAGAAATCTTGACAGCATATACGTTGGTGTGTTTCTAAAGTCTACAATTGATCTCATTGTATATCCTTCTTTATGCATTTTTATCTTGCCATATATCCTAGGCATATTACATGATTTTGGCATAGTTTCAAGCCATTTAAACTTACCATTTACTTCTTTCATCTGTCTAACCACCTTTGCTGTTTCTTTCATCGTTTTGTTTGTGATTGTTTCTGATGATTTGGTCATTAGAGTGTAGGGTCCAGATTATAATGTTCACTCATCTTTTCCATATATGTTGTTTTGTTAAGTGTTACTGTTGCGTTTCCTTTGTCTGCTTGATTAATGACAGTGGGTTTGTCTGCTTTTGTGTCTTGAAGCACTTTTAGTTCCTCCTTCGTTACATTTAGTTTTTCTGCTGTTATACTTGTCATGTCCTTTGAGTATTGTTTTAACCACTGATAAAATATCTTCAGGTCTTAATCTTTTGTTACTAATATTGTAGTTCATCCCTTTCATCAGTACGCTTTCCTTCGCTATTCTGTTAGCTTTCAGTCAAGCATGTTTACATTCCAGATGGTTTTACTCACTTGTGTGTTATTTGTGTTTTTGGCGATCGTGAGTGCATCAACTTTATTGATTTGTTTCTTTTTCGTTTCTTCATAGGTAATAATGATAGAACACGATTTAGGCGAATACGTATTTTCAGTGAATTCTGATCTGGCTTTACATTTACATTATAATATGAAATATTAGTCATGGGCATTTGAATTAATATTGTCAATAAAATACATCATCAGAGGTGTGAATTCATGCATAACAATCGAAGTGATCATAATAATAACAATAATAACAAGGATAAATTCATTCGAGTGTTTATATAATCTAGGCAGCGGTGAGTGTATAGCTAGAATGCACATAGTAGTAGGGGTAGAGCAGGAAATAACTATTGTCACATAGCAGCTAGATAACATAATACTAATGATAAGTTGTGAAACCGAGAATAAAATGTACAACTACAGTACAGCAAGATATTGATAATACAGTTAGCATTACAAAATATAATATAATAAGATAATATTTACGGTTACTCAGTGTCACCGGGAAAGATAACTATTTTACTTTCAGGGCGACGGCCAAAGGAGGGAGGGAAATAAAACAAACTTTCTGTGAACACAGCTATTCAGTTGGAAAATGATTAAGCCAGACTACCTCAGCTAGCCTTAGCAACCGAACACGTGCCGACCTAGGGAGCTGAGGTGCTACTCTGTATAGAATTATAAACGGTTCATAGATAGTTTCTTTTCGTTTTAGCGCAATTTCTACTATGCCTTCACACTCTTCCCTCTCAATTGTTTCCTTCGGTTTTCCTCTCAGTCCATTAATATCTTTCCTTACTGTAAATAACTTTCGTATAATAGCATGTAGGTCTTCTTCGATGTATATTTTTGAAGCATGAGTGAGAGCTGTATTTGCTTTTTCAGTAGATATAGGTGATTTTGATTTCATTTACGTAGGACTAATTCCATTTTTAGGCATCTAACTTAAAAATTCTGTGGTCCATAAATCCAGATTCAGCTTGATATAAATGTGTGAGTCTGTTGGCCAGTCTGTTAACGGGGGAAAACCGTCAGTAGAATTAATGTCAGTAAAAGGTTTGGGCATTCTGGAATTGATCGAATGGTAACGGTAGAAGACGACACACTTAGTAAAGGAAATGTTTATTTGCAATTTGGCGTCTCTATATAGCCAAATTATCCACACCTTATCTTCAACGCACCATTTGCACAGATCTTCCGTTTTGTTCTACTTCTTCCCGTCCTTCATATTATGTTTCTTTTCACATCCCCCTGTATCTCCGCAACGTTACACCGTTATGTATCACTGGCATTCTCTGACATCAAATCTATTTCCGTGCTACTTGATGTTCCTTACGCTGATGAACATCTCTTTATAAACTACTGGAAAATCTTATCAGTAGCACAAGCCACAAAATGAATGATAATTATATTTCAGTAGTTTATACCCAATTATAGATTAGGCTCAACAATTGTCTAACGATCTTTAACTGAGATTTATACAAATATGTAATCTTTACATCTGTCTACTTATAACTCGGCATATATTTATTAGCAATACATTACGAAAACAAAAACTTATCATTGTTTGTAAACCATTGAAATGTAACATAAATTTATTTAATCTATTCTACAATGCCTAAACATTTTACTGATATTAATTAGACTCAATTATTCAATTTATATTTATTTGGCCATGTACATTACTGGCATATGAGAATAACATCAATGTATTGGCAATCAAAAATAAATTAACTTATATTTTATTGGGCTGCTTGTTATTCTTGAAAAAATTATTGTCCACAGAACAATGTTAGTTTCAAGCCTGTCATGACTGACTAGATACACGAAAAGTTTTTTCTGTATATGATTGACGCCAAATTCTCATATATTCATTCTGAGTGAAATGATTCAAGTGGCTTGCCTATTTGTTAGCTAAACAAAAGTCGTCAAGTTTGCTTTTATAAAATACTACTTTATTATCAACGTGACACTTGACTAACACCAGTGACGTATTGTCTTACAACTGAAGACGCATCTCTCTTTAATACTCATTTATGTTTCGTTGAATGATTTCATCATGAGGTGACATCGGCTGGAGAACCATTGGAAAACCTGCAGGAAGTACCCGACAGTTAGCTGTTTCGTCAGACTAGTTTGGGAGTCATCGACAGTATGTACCCGCCGCCAGGGCTCGAACCTAAGGCCTTTTGGTTACAAGTGAGTGAGCTCGTAGACCATTTAACCTCCGGACCCGATCCAGTGGCCAGCCCATGAATTACAACTCCTGCCAATTCACGACATAGCGCGACCGCTAGCCAATATCTTCTGCGAGTCTTTGTCCCCATGCTCCACCTGCTGTATATTCTAATCTGTCACAGTGCACAAGTTCTATTCTTATATCGATTCTTGTCTTATGTGTCCTAGGATTAAAATATGCAGTTGGAATATAAAGTAGCTAAAAAGAGGTACGATACTTTCCCTTCATCCCTGTTAATGAAACTTGGATGCACTTATAGACCAGATTTTGTATCAGCCAATTGGCCTTAATCAAGTACACTTCAGAGATATCTTCTCAAGAATTTCAAACATATAGTCCCCATTATGAATTTGGACGACAACAACAAAAATAAGAAAACTTAGTTAATCTAAATCGTGTACAGTTACAATGTAAAACATTTCGAACAATCTGATCATACGAGCACTTGTCATAGGAATTCATATGGAAGTAATATTAGGGTTAAGGGGTGGTCAAGCTAAAAGGCTATATTGAAATTCAAAATCACTATGGAGATCAACAAACCAAAAGAAAGGAGATAATATTTAACAAACTCTAAGCAATATTTGACCGGATAATTCGACAATGATTATGTACTGAGCAAAAAGTGGACATATGTATAGATTATATTTGTATAAAACTCCGTGAAATGACGTTAGAGAACTGTTGAGCTATATCCACCTGTTTAGCTTCAAGCGAACCTCAACCTTCATCTGATTTTGGGAGATGAAAGTGTAACAACAGAAAGCAAAACACGGAAGCAAAGATATATTTTTCATTGATCAAACCGCTGTTTATATATTTACATTTTATATTCTTTGACTGATCACTGAGCGTGTTACATGAAATAGAATGTTCAAATTTACATAGTATTCTGTTGCCAATGTAGTATATAACCGTGGGAAAAGTATTGTCTCTAACGTGAAACAGAATGTTCGAATAGATATATCGTATTCTGTTGCTAATGCAGAATTGAACTGCGGGAATGTGTGAGAATAATATTCCGTTGGCACACATTGTCTGTATCACACTACCACAATAGTACATCTATCGAAACAAAGTATACGAAAGGAGGTTTAATGTTATGTGAAATTGTTTTTTGAACACGCAGAGGTGGTTAAACCTCCTAATCGCTGGGCCTTCCACAAATATGTCTTATAGTTAGGTTTAAACTATTTCCGTACATCATTTATTATATGCCCTGTATCTTTAATATGTTTCGCAGTAGAAGAGATAAGTCGTCTGTTTACATGATTATTAATCGGTTCAGGGGATTCGATTTGCTTCGGAAGCTGCCTAAGGATATGCCATGAAGCTTTTACTTGCAGAGATCACTGAGTTCTGCCAATATATGTATGACCGCAAGTACATCTAAATTGATAGATACAGTGGAATGCGACATGATTTTTCATATACTCCAGGGGCTTAGATGGATCTAAAGGCTCCACATTCTCGGTTATCTGTAACTTAGCTGCTTAAAAATTCTTTTTAACCGCAGCATTCAATCTTTGTTTAAGTGTATAGTTGTTATTTTCACCGATGTAATTCTTTTTTTTTATTTTCGATTACAGCTTGATTCCACACTGTATTTTTGGTACAAGTATGGAATTTTCAGCATGGATATCGGTAGCCTAAATTTTGCAGGCCGACCATAGATATCAGGTGTGCGTCGGCAGGGGCTCGAACCTCGGACCATGTGCATGGTCGGAGAGAGTCCTAACCACTGTGCCACCGACGCACTTAGTTAGGGTAGCTTAATACATACATCCTTCTTAGTAGCGAGTTAAATAATGGGTTTTGATGTTCTGATGGCTTTATATATCCTTATGAGCTTATCTAGGTAATAATCAATTTCAGGAAGAGTTTTACTTCCGCTATTTCTACCACTTTTAGCCATTACATTAATATCATTTAACACCTTCTGTGCATTTTTAACTTTATTGTTACTGCTAATACCAAAAAGCTGCTGTTATGAATTCTGGTTACGTAGACAGTGTAATATAATTTTTTGTTTTGTTGTTGTTGTGGTGTAAATTAGATGTATGTAATATTACACCAAATATTGAAAATTCCAGACTACCATAAGTACTGTTTCTGCAGAATAAAGCAAATCATTATTATGATTATTATTTTCCTAACATTTGTGTGATTTGTGCAACTGTTTTAGCACAACGTTAATATTCTCTGCTTGATTTCACCTGAATAGTAAGCAATGAAAGCCTGTTTTGAAATCTGTCGATCGATTGGGTGTGCCACATGTGCCAAAACACAACAATTCTGTGCATTATAGTGCTGTGCAATTTATTATAAGTAATCATATAATTGTTAAGTGAATTTAATCCAGTTAAAACATTTGTATACAATTGGTGGATGGTGGCTAGCAGTGGAATCCAACTGCTAGCCACCATCCACCAATTGTATACAAATCAAATCCCAAGACATCGTCGAAGCATCTGCACAAGAAGCCGACATGTCAACCTGAGACCGAGCACTTCGGTCCAATCAATCGACGGGAAAATCAAAAATTCAATTCAACAGTTAAAACATTAATTAGATAAACTAAACAAAACTTCTACACAACAGAACATACCTCTGGTTTCATGATGCCATGATGTCGAATTTCATATCAGAAAAGTGTTTTTTGAAATCCCTATTCCCCTTCCATAAGCTTTCTTAATTTATTCTTCTTTCCAAATGTCATTCATCTCAGGCCAAATATAACAGTGGTCTTCGCGCTTATCCTATTTTGGACTTGTCAAACTAATATACCTGTATTCCCAATAAGAGGTGATTTTATCTTTAATACCCAAACCCTGTACTTCTTCTACATCCAGACATCACAAAAGCTTACTCAGGCAACTAGTCACTTCTTTAAACTAATAAGAGAATAATCAAAGACCCTTAAACACACGATTCAGCACGATGAATCTCTTTGCACCAAAAGAAAAAGTCTGTGTGGGGACATGGAACGTCCGCACCATGTACGAGAGTGGGAAAGCTGCCCAGATCTCAAACGAGATGAAAAGATACCGAATCCAAGTGCTGGGAATATGTGAAAGCAGTTGGAATGGGAATGGACTCACCAAATTGTCAACGGGTGAGTCAGTGATCTACTCCGGTCACTCAGAAGATAATCACACGCACATCGAGGGCGTGGCTATCATGATGTCACCAACGGCAACAAAGGCCCCGATGCAATGGGAGGTGATCTCGCCCAGAATAATGACCGCCAGATTCAACTCCAAAGGAAGGAAAGTGTCAATTATACAATGTTATGCACCCACAAACAACGCAGACCTCGAAAAGAAAGAAGAATTCTACAGACGACTACAGGCAACAATGGACAATACTCCAGCTGGCGACATTAAAATACTAATGGGAAACATGAACGCCAAACTGGGACCAGACAACACAGGAAGGGAACTCACCATGGGTAGAGAAGCTCTCGGAGAAATGAATGAAAACGGAGAACTCGTCGCCGACTTCTGCGCCTTCAACGAACTAGTGATTGGTGGCAGTGTATACAAGCACAAAGATATCCACAAGGCTACATGGGTGTCACCAGATGAGCGAACCGAAAACCAAATTGACTTCATCTCAATGCTGCTCAAGGAATTGGAGGCGCAGCCTACTGGACACAAAAGTAAGAAGAGGAGCAGACGTTGACTCAGACCCCTATCTCGTACAAGAGACAATCCAAATCAAATTAAAAACTTTCAGGGAAACAGGAGCTGCAGACAGACCACAAGCCAAGTTCCACGCCCAAAAACTGAAGGACCAAGATACAAAAGACATCTTCATTGCAAGCATAAGGGACAAAGCCAAGACACAAATCAACACTAGCGAAGAGGTCGGCGTCGAAAAGCACTGGAACAACTTGAAAACAGTGTGGAGCCAAACCTGCATGGAAGTTCTAGGCAGAAAGAAGAGACAGGACAAACAGTGGCTCACTACGGACACTTGGAGACTAATAGAAGAGAGAATGATGGTGAAACAAAAGATTATTCAGTGCACCGACGACCAACAATACTCTGAACAAAAGAGTGTAGAAGAGTGCCAGAGAAGACAAAAGAAAATATTATGAAGCCATGGCAAGTGAAGCAGAACAAGCTGCAGGCGAAGGAGACCTCGTCACACTCTACCAAACAACTAGACACCTATCGGGCAAAAGTTCGACACAAACTAAGCCAGTGAAGGATGACAATGGAAAGTCAGTCACCAAAGAGGTGGCGCAGAGAGAACACTGGGCTGAACACTTCAAAAGACTTCTAAATCGACCACCACCTACAACTAAAGTTTATAGGAAATCAACTCACACAGACCAAATCCTGAATCACAACAGCAACAGCCCAATAACACACAAAAGTAATTGCATACAAACACTATTCAAGAGAGCAAGGACTGATTGCAGCACTCCTACCTTAAGGAAAATTGAAGAAAAGTATCCCATGGACGTCTTCCAAAAGAATGGATATCCACGGAATTTCATCAAAAGACATATTCCCCCCAGGCCAACCTATCAAAGCAAAAGCCACCAAGGAAAGCACAAAGAAAATCGCCTTACCATATATAAAGGATATCTCAGAAATCACTACAAGACTCTTCAAACCTTTAGGAATTGACGTCGCACACAAACCAACAAAGTCACTGCACTCAATTCTATGTTAACCAAAAGACTCAACAGCGAAAGAAGATAAAACCAACACCATCTACAAAATAAACTGTAACAACTGTGAAAAACACTACATTGGCCAAAGTGGACGTCCCCTTCGTCTTCGTATCCACGAACATAAGCTAGCCGTCAAAAGACATGATATACACTCCCTTATTTCACTACACACAGACAACCACGGACATCAATTCGACTGGGACAACGTTCAAATATTAGACAGAGGAAACAACAAGAATCCTAGGGAATTTTTAGAAGCTTGGCATTCCAGTGAATCATCAATCAATAGACACATCGAGACAGACAAAATTTATCAACCGATAAGAAAGAAACCTCACACACAAAGGGTCAAAGTTCAAGTCAAAGAAACAATCAGTTCCAACAGAAGTAACCTAGAAGGTGTGAAAACACACATAAACAACCAATCACGTCCAAGGTCACCAGGAGGAATGATTAATAAACTCGTGGAGAAATCCAAAAGCTCACTTCAAATTGAAGTATGCGCTGAAGATGTCACCCAGTAGGGTGATGAAAGCTTCGCGAATTAACCATCCAGCTCAGAGAACACAACCACATCAAAATACGTGTGTGTTTGTGACCGAAATGTGTTGCTCAAATACATTACACGAAATCGTCTGTATGCAAACACACTCAGTGAACATATTCCAAATAAGAAAATGCATACATTCTGGTTTGAAAGGGTAGGCTGTTAAAAAAAACAACTAATATGTTACAGAAAATATCAAAGCACTCGTTCTCAGAGTACATATTACCAACAAGGACTGTCAACATTAGTCTTGTTAACTAACCGGTAGTAGGAAATAATAAATCCAGTAATCAGCATTTCGATGTAATGCAATACTTCTTCATACATGATTTTGAAAAAATTTTGATATACCGATAACTTTGTTACATCACAATCCACTTTTTGATTCAAGGCGTATTATCGCGTTTCCTATATGCACGGAAGTGAAGTGTTAAAGAAATGACTGTAAATTTGTGTTTCATTAGGTGACTGAAGCCAAATAGATTTTGTATAAGATGATGACCTTACTTATGCACCTTATCATGCTTGTTCAGTTTACAATTCATCTGTTTTCAAAATAAACTAACGTCTAAGCAAAATGTATTCACATGTAAATCTCTGATTTTGGTAAATATAAGCTTTTAAAAAAATATTTATGTTTAAGTCATTTTCTTGGGGAACTATGAGCAAATCATGTACAAATCAGATATTAATGTATGTGTAAAACTTGGGCACTGTGGTAATAAGTAATTCCATCTTAGTTTGTATATTAGATACATCACACAGTGAAACAGTATTATTTACTGGATGACGTTTCGAACAAAATTTGTTGTTCATAATCATATCAATTGTAATCACTCGACTGTGAGACTTGAGTTTTATAGTTTTCTCCTATTTGTCGTAGGGGTGTTAGTAGAATTTTCCAGATGTCAGGGACAGGTGATGAGTCATTTCTATTACATGTATTTGCAGTTGATTCGATAAATAAAGCTTCTGTTATCAATCTCTCCCTATACCCTGTGACATTAGATTTTAAAACTGTCATCCTATCCCATCCCATCCTATTGTATGGTTGTGTGTAACTGCATGTAGTGCTATAGCTGATTTCTAGATTTCTTATCTTGTAAGATATAACTGATTTATTTACGATGTAGGCAGCAGTTGAAGAGAATCAATGCACGAAATAAAATGAGCTGGTATTATCCTGTCTGCACTTATGTTTTGTTCTTTGTTCAAACTGATAAAGGGAACCGGCTGTATGAAATATATCTCATTCATCTGTTTTTCTTCCGGTATATTTGCTGGGTAATCGGTTTTTGACTGGTTCATTGTCTGCGAGAGTTCTTTGTTGCTTATTCTTCCTGGTCAGCCATCTGGTCTTCAAAGTAAGGACTGACAGCAAGTCTGCAGTAGTATAATGTAAGTGCTTTCTGTGACACGCGCATGCCAAGCTTCTGAATCATATAAGAAGCACTGACTGACTGATTCAACATTAGTGTTAAGAATTCAGAGTAGCTATTTTATGCAATGCACTTGAATTCGTAATAGTGGATCACTCACTAGTGTTAATCATAATTAGCCTCTCGTCTTTATATGGCATTATTATGTGACAGTGTTGTGTTCATTTCAATGTAAAGTTTTCATGAGTATATTGCATGATATTTAAATAAATTAATTTCAGTTGTATCTTGCATAAGCGAACCACCTTATAGACTGTTCTATTTTTTGCTGACTATACCTACAAAATCCACCTTATTTTTCTGTTTTTTTTATTACTGCTTAGTTCTTAGATCAACGTTCGAGACAACCACCGGATAAAACAGTTGATTCATTTGAATATAGAGCATGTGAATTACGTGATCAAGCAAAACATATCTATCAGTATAAAACCTCTGTATCAATTGCTCCAATTTTTACAACTTCCCTGTCAAACATTACATTGAATTCTACTAAATGTGAAATGAAAATTGGGCGGAAAAAAATCAATTTTGGCAGTCCTGAATGGTTGCGTGCCAAAAAATTAAAAAATCCTGGACGTATTTGTCATACTGGATTAATAGATACTAGTAAACGTGTGAAATCTGAGGCCGCATTCAACTGGAATATTTTATCACGAAAGGTAAATTCATTTATCATTATATATACTAATTTTGTAGGAAGATGGTTTAATGAAATGATGATTGTTGGAATACATTTGGTTATCGTCTGAACGACTAAATGTTAGTGTGATATACCGTTAGACACACAATTTCAATAATAACAACTTTGTTTTGTACAATGTTTATATATTGTACAAGATTCTCAGCATAGTTCATTGCATGATATTTTATTTTCATCCAGGATCTTCAAATAATATATCACGTGATGGTAGACCATGTGAAACACTTCCGCCTGATGTGAAGAAATTATGTGATGTCTCTTTGTCTTCTTCGGTGAATGCATGTAATTTGGTTGAATGGCAATTAGAAAAGTTTCAGGAAGCCATTCTGTGAACCAAGGACACAACCCATGAACAGCTATCTCTTGCAATGCAATACTCCCTAACCCACCGTTACGTTTTTTCCCACGATAACTAGAAACTTCCGAATCAGCAAGTTGTAAGCACATTAAATACTCGTCAGAGTACAAAAAATGATTAAAGGTCATATTTTATCAGATCTAAACAAACTAAACGGGAGGAAATATATGTGAATTATTGATGAGACTTTTCGGTAGCCCAAATTTAAGCAGATAGCCAATAACATGACAAAAGTTACTTGGTGAAGTTTTTTAAGAACAAAAAGTCCAGCGAAGAGTCCTTTTTCGTCGAATTCATTCACAGCTGTATATATGTTCAGTTATGCCACTCCCTACTGATCCACGGTTATCTCTTCGTAGCCAAGTGAGATAATATACTCTGACTCTTTTAGATAAAACACTCATAGAACGACTTATATATTTGTCTCGCTCCATATGAGCAAGTAAATTGGTAAATAAACTCAGAAGTGGTCATATGCGATAGTTTATCTTTGGAGTTGTTGAAGAAAAATGGGCGGCATGAGAGTGCCAATCGTAATGTAGCAGCAGAGAATATTCTTTTCAGTATGTTAGATATTCTTCTCCTTAGGATATCGGTCAGAAGGTCGCCTCTGAACGCCACATTCATGTAAAGCATCTTCTTCGGTACAGAGATGGGTTGTTTTTCGTTGATTTTCGGCTTGATGTGTTTACCTGTAAAGTGTGGTCATCAGTGATTCTCAAGTAGTGTCTTTTTTAGAATAAATGAATGATGGTCTCCATCCCCTTCAACTTTGATTAATTAGTTGTTGTAGAAAAGATCAATTGTCGTCCAATTAAGGAAGCTTACATAGACAAGAACAGACTCATTGATAACCCTCATTCCCTCACATATGCATGCACAATACACTAATCTTAATCAAAATAGGGGTGCGTTAAATATGTTAATTGGGTCAGTCAAAAAAGATGGCTCATATAAATGTAAAAATATGTACTCAGTACAGACTGCTAGTGCAAAAACAGAAATTCTAGCGTAGTAAAATCATTTACCGAAATTGTTAAAAACCATTATCATTTTCGAAAGGCGATTTATGCATACAAAGAATTTTAAATACTCTAAAATTCAGATGCTACTACCCTCAGTATATTCCTTATTAGAACGATTATTAGGTTGACTGGGATATTTAAAGCAGGACGCAACTAACACAAGTACTTCTAAGCTAAGTCACTTTGTTTAATTCAACCTTCAAAACTGCAAATGAGAATTTATGGAAAAACTGACTCTTCGTCTTCTCAAAACTTGATTATTATAGACTAAAATAGTCTTTGAAAAATAATCTCAAGTATCTGCTTTTGGCATTTTATTCTTCACATCTCTGTGGGAAGTTTAATTTACATTTTAGATTTGCTTAGCTTCCATCTATTTTAAATATGAATGTTTGTTGTCAGCATACGTTGAACGATATTCTGGACATTCGCTAATCTCCATGTGTAAATGTCATCAAGGTGAACAAGAGAATTGCAATTTTATAAACACTCTCAGATCTTATAATTGTTTCAGTGGAATAATAAAAAATATTTATTCTACAGAAAAACCGAAAATACTTCAATCAAAGTGATAAGATCAAAATATTTTGTTGTCAAAATAAGAGAGCCGAAGAGCCTATCTGCTTTTTTTGAATCTCCATTAACTTGTTAGTTTCATTGAGGTATTATCATATCGATCCAACAAGATTGTTTTAACTAATTAATTAGGCTAACCGGAATGAATATGGATTGACAGACTCCTCTTGGGGCATAGTGGAGAATGAAAATATCAGTCATGCTAATATTCTAGCCGATGAACTTAAGATTACTAGCTCAACATTCTATCGTTTAAGCTATGCTGGGGTTTTCCATCGTCAGTATATTCACTTGATTGGAAGAGTATTCTGTGTTATCCTCTTTAGAGGGGCGACGGGATTGTCTTACACAACCTCTAAATTAGCCAATATTTGATCGTCCAAAGTAAGTGATATATTTCGGGACCAAAACAAGCCTTCAGACGAACGCTTAGCTAGCTAGTGATCGTGCACGTGACACGACGGGGTACCAAATGGCGGGGATGCTTGACCGGAAGCCTTCAGCTAAACAAGTCGACTTAAACAGTGGTGGTCAGCATCCAATGGTGAGTGATTGCTGTGGTCAATAATTTTGGGGAATTATTTACCGCTACAGCTCACTCCCCCCCTAGTGGAGTCGTGAGGACCCTAAGACAGAACCAGCCGAAAGTAAAAAAAACTCGATGGTTCCCTTTCGGGTGAAAAAAATCTTCCGAGCGGCTTGGTCGTATGCCTACTGGTTTGTCTGCCTATGCTAATAGGGTGTTTGTACATAGCTTCCTTGTTGTTGTTCGTTGGATTCCGTGCTTCGTTTGTTTCCTGTCCAGTGCCCGTCGCACCTGGAAAAGAAAACAAGAACGCTAAGAACCATGTCGAGGAAAATGTACCAAATCAGCTTTTTTGTTAAAAAAAATTGATGTGCATTTACTATACAGTAAAATAATGCTAAGTTCAGAACATCGAAAAAAAATACATCTAATTAATTTTTTTGTGTATGTTACATGAACTGTTGAAAAAAATTTTTGTGTTCAGTGGTACTGTATATAAAAAAAATTGATACGTCAAAAAAAATAGTTAGTACCACAAACGAATGAGTTGCGTGAATCACACGACTTCGTTAAGTCAAATAAGTGTGAAGATATTCTGGGAACCTTACGGTACGTCCAGAACGGGTTTTCTTGGGAGGCTCGATAGAAGGTTCGGTAGCTGTCGCTGTGCTAGTGACTTCATCGATGTCTAAACGATCTTCTGTTACTTGTGGATTTTGGGGTACGTTGATTTCTATGCTAATAGGATTACCCTCCAAGTAAGCCGGTTTCAGTATAGCCTCGACCTTAGTAGCCAGTGGGCGAATGCCCTTGCAGTCAATAGTGTGACCCAGAAAGTCGAGTGAGTCAACACCGATTTGACACTTTTGAATATTAATGGTAACACCATGTTGGCGTAACCTTCAAATGCCAAGTCCAAGTGCCTAAGGTGAGTTTCCTTGTCTGGACTGGCAATGAGGCAGTCGTCTAAGTATGCGTATACAAAGTCGAGACCGCGAAATACTTCGTCAATGAAGCGTTGGAATGTTTGGGCTGCATTCCGGAGACCGAATGGCATACGTAGAAATTCAAAAAGTCCGAAAGGCGTAATGATAGCCGTTTTCGGGATTTGGTTATACGCTTTAACCAAGTCGATTTTGGAGAATATAGTCGCGCCAGATAAGGTTGCCGTCAAGTCGTGTATATGAGGCAACGGGTAGCAATCAGGGGTTGTTTTGGCATTCACTCGCCGGTAATCACCGGTGGGTCGCCAATCATTGCTATCCTTTTTCGGAACCATATGAAGTGGGGATGCCCATGGGCTATTCGAAGGTCGAATGATGCCAAGGGTAAGCATATGGTCAAATTCATTCCTGGCGATTCTCAGTTTGTCAGGAGCTAATCGTCGTGCTTTAGATGTCACAGGTTGTCCTGTGGTAATGATGTGGTGCATAACATTGCTGGTTATGCACGGTAGGTCGTTCGACGGGCAGTTAAGTTCCGGATACTTGTCAACCATAGGTTGAAAAGTTGGATCAAGGATTGCCTTTATCTTAACGGGTGACAAACTAGGGCCTATGTAGCTGATGCCTTTGATAGACAGACTAGTAGTATTGTCAATCAGTCGTTTTCGGCGGACGTCTACGAGTAAATCATGATGATTAAGTAGGTCCGTGCCAATGATGGGCATTGTAACGTCAGCGAGAAGGAAAATCCATCGAATAGGTTTGCGTAAACCTACGTTCAGATAGACGTATTTTCTACCAAAGGTTGCGATTGGTTTTCCATTTGCAGCCTGTAAGTTGAAGGTAGGTTCCTTCTGTCGATCTGCTGCTGTAGCAGGAAGGACGCTGACTTCGGCGCCTGTGTCGACTAAATATCGAGTCTGGCTTATCACATCATGGATGTAAAGAAGGCGGCTAGTGCCACCGGCGACGGTTGCCGCTAACGCGTGCCGGCGGGATAGTTTCCCACAGACTTTGAGACATTTCCGAAGTTACAAGGCTTACGGCAACACTTCGCTTCTTGGCCATAGGTGTTGTGGTACCAGCACCAGTCAGGGTTTTTCAGTGAACGTGGTTTGGACTTAGATCGACCACGTGAGTTCCTGCGTTGAGGAGATTTAGGACGACGGTCGGAGGATTTAGAAGGCATGTTTGACCTAAACATCTGTTGGATGGAGTTGCATAACTCTATCATTGCAGGATCCTTACTCGAAGTCTGCTTAGTCATCGAGCATATTTCGGGAACTGACCGTTTAGTTATTTCTAGAATCCTATCTGCAGTAATAGCTAAGTCCTCTATTACAGTACCCTGAAGTGTCACAAGTACGGTCTGTACAGACTGTGGCAGCTTGGTTAAGAAGAGTTCTCTAAACAGTCCTTCGTCGAACTGACTTTGGCCAACAATTTCTTTCATTCTTGTCAGCATGCTCACGGCTGACTGATCTCCTAACTCGATGTTACGAAATAATTCATCTAGACGTTGTCGGTCCGTGAGAACGTTTCTCCTGAGGAGGGATGCTTTGAGCAACTCGTACGAGTTACTTACCTCGGGACTGAACATCTGTGATGTTACGTACTTGCTGAATTCCCGCGGTAGGGCGTGAATAACTGCAAGTAACTGTGAACGTTGATCGGTTATCCCATGCTCACAAAAATCTGCTTCAGCTAGCAGAAACCACGTTTCAGCATTATCTGGCCAGTATGGTACGAGCTGAATGGTTTTAGGAGTTGAGCGGATACGAATGACCTTGGGACTAAGATCACTCATGACGAAAATTATGTCGAATAATATATGGTACAAGAACAAATACAAAATGGAACGAACTCACCGGGGTTATCTGCGGATTTATCGTGGATGAAGTTCGCGGTTGGGCTCACCAGTTTAAAGGGTTGACGGAATTATCTTACACAACCTCTAAATTATTCTCGCGTACCAACAACAAAGCAAAAGCCAATATTTGATCGTCCAAAGTAAGTGATATATTTCGGGACCAAAACAAGCCTTCAGACGAACGCTTAGCTAGCTAGTGATCGTGCACGTGACACGACGGGGTACCAAATGGCGGGGATGCTTGACCGGAAGCCTTCAGCTAAACAAGTCGACTTAAACAGTGGTGGTCAGCATCCAATGGTGAGTGATTGCTGTGGTCAATAATTTTGGGGAATTATTTACCGCTACACCTCCATCCACTTCCTGATGATTCATTGTTCACCGGTCATCCTACATATTTAAATTTAAATCTCAGCTTCATATAACCAGTAATGGTATAGGCGTTTCGTGAGTGTGACGTATTGTATGGAGAAGATTAATGATAGTAAAAAATCAAGAAAGATATTTTTTCTTGCATGTTTCATCTCATTAGGTCTGTTTTTAACTGAAAATGCTCATGTGGAATTTGGTTTCCAATATTGTTTCCATTTCTTTAATTGATTTCTCTTCATTCGATGAGTTTATATATATATATATATATATATATATATATATATATATATTATTATTATTATTATTATTATTATTGTCACCAAATATATTCATTTATGCATAAGGAATATTAATTCTCTATGTATTTCATTGATAGCTCAGCTTTGATTCGTTTACAGTTTCTTTTTTTATCACTTCTGTAATTTAAGATTTACAGGTTGGTATTAGCATCATTATATTAAAATTCAAGACACTGCCTATTCATATGATTTCTTATTAATGCGCTTTTCATTTACATTGCTACTTGTTAAATGTACACACATAGAACAAGTCATAACTTTTCTATTTGTGCTTTTTTTTACTTTGATTTTAGGCTGAGCAAACTCTTTCTTCCTTGAAAAGCAGTCATTTGAGCTCAATAGATATGCACCCTCAACATGCACCAATAATGTCGCGTATGCAGGATATAAATTATTCATCGTTTCGAAGTCGTCCCAATTCAGATTTTGCACATACATCTCCTAACTTTCGCTCAGAAACTATTCCCAGTAGATATAATCAGTTTGAGGGAAAGAGGATCATTAGTCATTATGATAAAGATATTTATTTACACGGACAAAGCGTTGCCACTGGGTAAGCTTATATATATAGTTCTGAGTTGTCTTTGAATAAATTATATGTTTCCTCTGAAGCTTAATGTCTTCTCCTCTCCGAATCGTAGCAGTGAACAGTAAAAATACACAAACTAGAGAGCTTTTAGCGATTATTTTAAAATAGCTATGGGTGTCCTAATTGTATACTTCGTGAACACTGTATACTACCCATGATCTTATGTTGCTGAGCACAGTCAACTTTTAACTGAGGCAGAGGAAAGTGCTGATTGGTGGTAGTTCGTCGTACAGTGGTTAGGACTCTCGCCGACGATGCACATGGTCCGAGGTTCGAACCCCTGCCGACACACACCGGATATCTATGGTCGGCCTGTGAAATTTGGGCTACCGATATCACATGCTGAAAATTCCATACTAGTACCGAAAATACGGTGTAGAATCAAGCTGTAGTCAAAAATTATATATATATAAAGTTAATTCTTTTCCTTTCCAATTTTGTTAACAGTTCACTCGGGGCTTTACCTCAGTCGCCTACTACACCACAGTCTTGTTATGTATCAGATGTTGAGAACAGCAAGCAAAAACGGCGTGATCCACCTCCGCGACCTCCTCCACCACGTCTATCGACCATACGATTGAATAATTATTATAATATGGAACCACACAATCCAAGCGACAAAGAAACTCTACTCTTATCAAAAGATAACATGACAACTCCTTCAAAAACGGATTATGTTGTTTCACCATGCTATGATGGGACTCATTCACTTAATTATGTCCGACGTAAAACATGCCCCTCTACTGACAGTTTTCCTCCTCCACTACCTCCACGTCCAATTGCATTGTCTCCTAATCTGGTTAGTTGGTAGTGATTTAATATTTTTTGTTTTTTCTTATGTGTAGCAGTTTCAGTATGACTTAAGAATACGAAGATCTCGAAGAAATAATCTGATGCTGATATTTATAAACTTTTTGACTAGCATTATCTTTTCTTCACCAATTTCTCCTTTCATATTCATTTTAACCAAGAGTCACTATGACACTTTAATATATAGACTGTGATAAGGCCATTGGCATTGTTGTTATCTTTTTTAATTCAGCTGGCCTTTTTTCACTGTAAAAATTGTTGGTACTTAATCTGAGCAATAGATAAAATGCTACTGTCATTTGTATACGGCTTGCAAACTGAATTAGTCTTTCTATGATATGTTGTTCTACCTCATTTGTATTCATAACCGATTAATTCACTCTTCTGTTTAGTTAGATCCTGGAACTAATATGTTTCTTGTACTCATATACCTGCTACACACTTGTGGCTTTGCAAATCAAATATACCAAGAAGTGAACAGATCATGTTAAAACATTTAATTACTCCAGGTATTGAGGAGGATTGAGGATTTTTAACACAAATGGGAAGTCAGTCAGTCACTTCTTCTATACGGGTCAGAAACTGGCACTGTGTGTCACGAAAAGCATTCCCAACAAGCCATTGCTGACTTCTATCAATAACTACCCACTTCGCTGGCTGACTTCATACTGAAGATCAAATGGTGGGCCGGTCGGACAGAAACAATTAGCAACACGAAGCTCTGGTTGAGAAAAAAACCAATCAAGGGCTGATTGCCTAACAAATATGTAGGAAGAAATGGAGATGGGTCGGTTGAGCATACGTCGAGGAGGCCGTGGAATGACATCGAGCGCAATGCAGGCCATCGCTCGAGTGGAATCTCAATGGGATGGGAAGCAACGAGTGAGTCGTCGGTGCCAGGGTGACATGGAGGAGATTGTGTGTCAAGCAGGAGATGAAGGATGATAGGTAATCGTGAGGTCAGCCAGATAAAGGGGACAGCAGAAAATAGAATGAAGTGGAGATGTGTCGTTGAAGCCCTATATTTCACTTGCAAGCCAAGGGCATAATAATAATAGGTATTGAGGATTTCAAGATGGAAATTATCAGTAATGTTTTAGATGTATATTACAATCTAGAGATAGCTTAAACTGAGAACACACATCAACATACATTAGCTGATTACTATGTTACGGTACCTTTGGAAATTGTGAAAGCATTTTTTTCTTAAAAAAAAGCCACTGATGTATCATTCCTGAGTTTTCTACTCAAGGTATATCTACCATTGCATTCTTAAGTGAAATCGCCTTCCTTTGTAAAGATTTTTAAATGAAGCTATTCCTTTGGTTCGACACTAGTTAGTAACTAGTACAATGTGTTTAGTCCTTTGCTTGGATCAGTATCCAATACAGTCCTACAGGAGATCAATTTCGAGCCTGAATAGCTCAGTGGTAACGTCTCTGACTGCAGGCGGCACCGGGTGACGCTGGTTCGAATCATAGAAGGGGCATGAGTTCCTTCAAGATTGCAGGTACACCTTGCTGACTGCAGAGTGCCAATTAGCACGAAACTTGGGTTGATCAAGGCTTCCTGCCAATCGCCTCCAACCATCTAATATGAAGCTATCCCATCTACAAATAACCTGTTCACCTATCATCATCCCTTATCAGTTAAAACTGATTGCCGTTCATTTTTAGTAATCAGTATTACCATAAAGTCACTTTAGAACTGAATAACTCTTCAACTGCTTAGCGATTTCCCAGTAGATCTGTGTAGAATTTATTTGCATTGTTAATCAGATATTGTTTTTGTGTCTGTTTGAATGTTAGGCTAAAACATTCCTTTTTATGAATCACCGATACAAATTTTTGTGAATTTTATTGTCTAGTGTAAAAAAATGATCAAAATTAGTTATGTTGATCATTTCACATCTTAAAGTTTCATAGAATGTAATTGATGATTCTCTGTCCGCTTACCATAGCTTACAGATTGAATATATGTTGCCTGTTTTTAGTTTTTCTGATTCAGTAATGATAAGTGAAAATATCTTCATAATTTTCTGTCTACTTATAAGTAGTGTAAAACTTATTTTGTCATAGCTACTTTCTCACTCTACCCTGTTGAAAATATTACACGATTGTGCTTGTGAAGAAGGATATCCGATTTGTGATATTCAGATGCTTAACTGTTTTTTGAGGTTTTTTTCAAAATCATAATCTGACCTAGTATGCCTTACTATTCTTAATATTGGGATCAGAAATACTCTAAGACTAGCAGTGAAGCATGTTCTACTTGGAAGGTTTCTGAAAAGTGTTTCTCGCCTTGTAATCAGAAGGTCCTGGGTTCGAAACCCGGTGGGTGCGTACTGTGAAGAGTCTCCAACTATAACGAAACAGTGGTCCATTATTATCAGGTTTTCCAATGGTTCTCCAGCCGATGTCAGCTCATGATGAAATCCTCCAACCAATGCTTCCAAAAAATTTATTTATGAATTCGCTATTTAACAGCAAGATCGTGTTCGGTGTTCCGTCTGTGTTGCATAGATAGCACTGTTTCGTCGTAGTCGCTTATCGATGAATCTTGCTGGGGTGTTATTTCTATGCATCTTGTCCCACTGATTAATTTTAACAAAGCAAGAACGAATATATTTAGAAGGTGAAAAAAGTTCAATTTGATTTCACGGCTTTTCTTCAGCTGCTAATACCCTAAAATCACGTAAGCTATTGTAAATATCTATGCATAACATACTTAAAGAATTATTTCACCTCAGGCGGCGTTTAAATAATTCCTATAATAGTAATGGGATAACAAGTTCAGCAGGAGACGATGGCGATGAATAAAAGTGCTATTTTCCATGAAAGTTATTTGGAGATTCTTTAGTTCATTTGCAACATTTTCTTCTGTGTATATTTTTTGGATATGGACGAATCATTATTCTCTTCCTACTTATAAGAATCGAACTTTGGAAATTAATAAACTGTCCGTTTTTCGTATAAGATTTGTGTAAATAAATGCCCGTCAAGTTAATTATATTTATCCGCTTGATATAAGGGTAACACATTAAGTTACACTCTAATTCTGAGGTGAAGTTGGTTGATAACTCATCAGTAATTAACTATGCAGTAAGTTTTCAAGTCTAATATTACCATCACAAATGTAAACCTATCGTTAACGTATGTTTTCTGCATATGAAGCTCATTGATTGTTGTTAACGAATTGTTGGTTTCTAGGCTTACTCTTAAGTAATCAGCTAAGATGTGTACGTCAACATCTACCTACAGATTTTGCCATTTAACTTCATTGGAAGTACTTCAGTACTCCAGTGCTGGTTTTCATTCCTTCTCTAACTGATATCAATCCATGGTCTAACCTGAAACAAAACTATGTCTGTTCAATTAATGATTGTAAATTGGTTGGTAATAGGTTAGCATCAGAATAAAATGTCACTTCATAAGCTTTTTTAGCCATTTCACTTTACAATGTTCGTAGTGGTAGCGGAGTAATTAGACGCCCTAATAAAGTAATTGTTCATTGTTCATAGACTAAAAATATTTGAATCTAGATTTTAATAAATTCATAGAAGCATTCTGGCATCTGTTTTATTTCATCATTCAGGTCTTTTTTTGCACTGCTCATTGCTGCTGCTCGATTTGTTAGACAGACACTCAAGTAAGCCTACCTTCACAGAGAGATAATGGATGAGATGAATTTAAGTCTAAATATCTATTAGAATACGTTGGTTAGTGTGAAGTTTCCCTTTTTCTACTCGATTTTTTTTACAATCTAACATAGCTAATTCTTTTTGTTCGTTTTCCGAATCAAATATGAATTTTATTCCCTTGACTAGTGAGTTTATATGCGTCAAGAAGCTAGAGATATATTCTGTTTTTAACACTGTGAGTGAAAGTGTCATCCACATATCGCCGTCATATTTTTGGAGTAGGATTAAATGTATTGAGAGCAATATTTTCCCAGCTGTCCATAAAGATATCTGCTACGATAGGAGATATTGTTGATCCATCCCATTGCTACACCATCTCATTGTCTGTGTATTTTGCCATAGAATTTAAAGATATTAGATGTGAGGCATAATTGAATTCCTCAATGGGCAGCTTCGTGCTATGAGTGAGTTCAGGATCTGCAGTTAGGTCTCTTCTAACTGCTTCTAAGGCCATATTGATTGGTATATTAATATTAAGACTAGTTCTATCAAAACTAACCACTGTTTCATTATTCTCTAGTTGAATGTCACTTAGTTTCTTTTTCATCTCATATGAATTAGTTAGCCTAGAGTTTGAACGGTTTCTAACGAGACATAATATTAGAGCTAAGTGTTTTGATAATTCATGAGTAGGGGTATTCTTGATATCTTCTAGTGGTCGTATGAGGAAGATGATAACATAAATAAGAGAGAATATAAGGCATCTACAGTTCTGTCTTATAAGGAGTGGACATTAAAAAAAAATTTTTGATTACAGCTTGATTCCACACCGTATTTTTGGTACTAGTATGGAATTTTCAGCATGGATATCGGTAGCCCAAATTTCACAGGCCGACCATAGATATCAGGTGTGTGTCGGCAGGGGATCGAACCTCGGACCATGTGCATGGTCGATGAGAGTCGTAACCACTGTGCCACCGACATCTGAGACCGTACGTATGATTCTTATCAAATCAGGAATTAGAGTGGCATTTAAATTTACAAACTAACTCATTCAGGCAGGACAAGCTCTGTAGCTTAAAGAACACTGTCGGTTGACCCAATTAGACAAAATAATATAATTTACAAAATACCTTGCAATGACTGCGACTTAGGCCAACTACATAGGTCAAACTAGTAGATTGGGGGTAGCCGGATTGTCGCACGGCCGACAACTGCTGCCTTGCCGTAGTGGTCGGGCTTGAATACCGCAGTGACCCAACAGGCTAAACTGGCTGGGACTCATGTCCCTGCAGGTCCTACCATGTCAGGAAGGTTGTTTGGATAGCGGTTAGACTAAAAGCAGTTACCATCGGATACATGGGCTCCAGAATCCAGTCGGATCAAATGACGTATTAACCCATATAGGGCACCGGAAACCATGGGAATGCAGCTCCTGACGCTACTCCTCTGCCTTGCGGATTAGCCTCAAGCAGCTTATGTCCTTCCAACCTTATTTTTATTTTTATGCATAGATCCCTGTATTTTACCTTTTCTAACCTTGACTTCTTAACCTTCGATAGCCTTTTGCCTTTGTCTGGATTCCCAGCCTATCTGTGTCTATCGTTTAGAGATGTTAGTGAGTAACCCTCAAAATGGTTGTTCCCAATGTGACATCTAACACAGATATTCTGAAAACGCTCCGCTAAAAACCACTGCGTTTCTGCGAGTTCCTTGCAACTCCTGGATGAATGCCGGTCTATTCCGGCTGGCAGCGAATACAACAATAAGCGAAAGGCGCTTACGCGCAAGATTACAGTGTTTACGTAAGGACCGCGAAGCCTGGTGGCCAGAACGTGCGTTTGAGATGGAGTCAGCTGCTGCATCCGGCGACAGTCAGAAGCTGTTCCAACTCATCCGAGCCACCGGCAGCAGGAAACAAGGTGTCAGCGAGACGGTCTGTGAGGCAGATGGCACACCAATTACCAGCTTGAAAAGACGCCTGGTACGCTGGGCAGAGCACTTCGGGAAACATTTTAGCTGGCCACCAGCTTCAGTGTCTGCTGTCATTAGCCCCAGTGCTCCTTGGTTGGTTAATATCGACCCACCCACCGAAGCGGAGGTCCGTAAGGAACTCCAAGTGTTAAAACGCCATAAGGCGCCCAGCCCAGACAATCTACCCCCGGCTCTTTTTAAAGATGGTGGAGAGACTCTCACAATGGCTCTAACTGGGTTGTTCAGGAAGATATGGGAGACAGAGAGTGTACCATCAATGTGGGATGAAGCCATTATCGTCTCCATCTTTGAAAAGGGTCGACGTAATTCGTGTGACAATCATAGGGGTATCAGTCTGTTACCAGTCGCGTCTAAAATATTGGCTGCTGTCTTGCTTCTCAGGCTGTGCAAAATACGTGAGGGATTGATTCGCGAAGAGCAGGTTGGGTTTCGTTCAGGTCGTGGATGCATTGATCATGTGTTCACCCTTCGTCAGTTGTTGGAACACCGCCACACGTATTGCAGGCCAACGATCGTTGTGTTTATTGATATTAGGGCTGCCTTCAATTCGTTGGACAGAACTGTGCTCTGGAACTGTCTGTTAGAGAGAGGTGTACCTGGGAAATTTGTTAACACCTTGAAAGCCCTATACAGAAACACCTCGGGTAGAGTGAGGGCATACAACCAACTATCATCACTGTTCCCAACCAACAGTGGGGTTGGACAGGGTTGTTCAATCTCTCCATTTCGCTTTAACTTTGCCATCGATGACATTCCGGAGTCAGCTCTGAAGGATGTGCGTGAAGGTGGTGTAGATCTGCTACCTGAAGATAGACTTTTTGACCTCGAGTATCCAGACGATATCGTCTTACTGTGCGATAGCATGCAGGCTGCCCAAATCGCACTTAATCAGTTGGCGATCAGTGTCTGTAAGTATGGTATGTGCTTTGCACCGTCTAAGTGCAAAGTACTGTTACGAGATTGGCAGGAGCCTGTACCTGCACTCACTCTTGCGGGTGAACCGCTTGAAGTTGTTTATAAGTTTGTGTATCTGGGTAGTTTTGTGAGTGCTGGCGGAGGGTTGACGGATGAGATTTCCAACCGTATAGTGAAAGGTAGAGTGGCATACATCAACTTGAGCCACCTATGGCACTGTCGCGACGTTAGCCTGCTTGTCAAAGGTCGGGTATACAATGCTTCGATGCGGGCTGTCTTGCTCTACGCCTGGCCTCTCCGAGCTGAGGATGTGCGGCGACTCTGCGTGTTCGATCACCGCTGTCTCCGCAGGATTGCTTGCGTTCGATGGCATCATTGCGTGAGTAATTCTGACGTTCGGTGGCGTGTGTTTGAACACAGTGGAGATCATCATTCATTGAGTGTCGTCATCTGGAAACGCCGTCTTCGGTGGCTTGGACGTGTGCTGCGAATGTCATCCCAGAGGCTTCCGTACAGTTCTCTGTTCGCTAGCCCTGGGACGGGATGGAAAAGGCGGAGAGGTGGCCGGTGCATGACGTGGTGTCGTGGGATGAAGGATTTTTGTGCTAGATTAGCATTGGTTGGTGTGTCACGACTCCCTGGTTGGGGTCCACGAGATAGCTTGAAACGGTATTGGATATGGCCAAGAATCGTGGTCAGTGGTGAACGTGTTGCAATTTCCTTCTTGCTTCCCTTCCCGATGATAGTTGACGAATACTGTTTGAACTTGTTAAGCATGACTGTTTTCCTTCCAGGTGAAGTTCTTTATCCGTTCTCTACTTATATATTCTTTGTCTTCTGTCTTTTTTTCTTTTGATCTGTGTTGTTTTATTATTATTGTGCGGCACATCTTTCTTGATGCTATATTGTGCCAAGTTTTTTCTGCGTTTAAATAAATAAATAAGTATGATTGTCGGAACATAAGAATTTAGCTAGGGTTAGAACGATAAGTAATATAGAAAAATACTCGGCAATTGCGCTGCATTCATTAACATACAAGCGCACAATAGGGCGGGAGAGGGTTGAAATTCTAGGAAATAATCTAGGTAGGCAGAGAGAGAGAGAGAGGTCGATTACTGAATCGAGTCTGAACCCAACACGTGCAATAGGAATGACTCATCACTCATACCGGAAATATAGAAAATACTACTACCAATCAAGTCAAGCGATGAAAAATAATGGAATTATATAAACGAAGTTAGAAAGTTATATGGATAGTGCCTTGATATGATTATTAGCAGCAATAAATTGTGCTCGAAACGTCGTCATCAGTAAACATTACTGTTTAACGCTGCGAGATTTTATCAAAACAAATTTTACCCATAATGGAATTATAATACACCACAGTGCACAAGTTCTATTCTTATATGAAAACACTTTTTTCATTTATAAAGTCTCGAAAATACTGCTACCAGTTGTTTCATATTATGAATGATTTATTTTTGGTATTCTCCGGTGACGATGACAATTGAGTCTTGGTGTATTAAAAAAGTCATTAAACGTCATTTGTTTTAAAACTTTTTCCCATGTGAATAAAATGTATGAAAAAGCATCTTCATATAATCTGATTACTTTAGTAATACTCTTTTTATAATTATTTCTAAATAATTACATTAAATGTGAATGCGTTACTTTACATTTTTTATTCCTTTACACATCTTTAGCAGAGCTGTTTTCAATGAATATATATAAGTTATAGCAAAACAAACTTGCTGAGATTTCGTTTCAGCTTGCTTGAATGGATAGAACGATGGCGGTCAATTACAGTTTGAACTTCCTCAGACAGTTAATCTTATGTGATTTTGTAATTATAGGCTTAGGGGAATGCTGTAATCATATCAGATGGTACTTTTGATAAATTTTAAGGCTACTGATGAAAGACTATTCTTTCCGATAACTTCATCATCAGGTTCTACAGTTATATATACGTACATCATTGTGAATGAATAAGTGTTATGAAACAACATTAATGTGGTTTAAATAACATCGAATCAATAATAGTAATATCAACAAGTTACAGTTCGATAACATCAAAATAACAATACATTGAATATCAGACAGACAAATTAGGAAAAACAATAGTAATACAGAATTCATGAATTTACAGTCTCTATTGAAGTCCAATGATCTTCCTGATTGCAGTAGATTGGATAATGAGATAGACAATGGGCAATGAGGAAACAGGCATAAAGTGAACTCACACAAAAAAGGATTTGGAGCATCTGGAATTCGCCGATGATATAATGTCTGATTTCCCACAAACTGGAAGATATGCAAGTGAAAAGCAACAAGTTAGCGATAGAAGAAGCATCCACAGAAGATAGGACTTCAGGTGAACATAGAAAAAACAGAGGTGATGAAGATTCCTGGCCAACAGCAACAACAACAGACAACAATCAGCATAAATGGGAGAAACCCGAAAGAAACAACCTCCTTTACCTACCTGGGAAGCATCATCTCAACTACAGGCGGAACTGACGTGGATATCAAAGCCAGAATCGGAAAATCAAGACAAGCTTTCATTACTTTTAAGTCTGTGTGGAGGTCAACAGCCCTACTCAGCATCAAAAATAAGATCCTGATTTTCAACTCCAATGTGAAGTCAGTCAGTTCTACTCACCATACGGATCAGAGGCTTGGCTAGCGCGTCATAAAGAGCATCTCAAACAAACTTCAGACCTTCACTAACAGTTGTCTTCGCTCAATACTCAAGATCAGATGGCCAGAAAAGATCACTAATAGGGATCTCTGACAATGAGCGAACCAACCAGGAACCGATTGTGAAACAAATAGGCAGGAAGAAATGGAGATGGATTGGCCATACTCTGAGAAAACAAGCCATCAAGTGACATCACTAGACAAGCCCTCGAGTGGAACCCGAAAGAGGAGCGGCGAGTTGGTCGTCCAAGGGTGACTCGTAGGAGGTCATGTGAAGAGGAGATGAAAGCATGTGGGCAGACTTGGAGCGGGGTGAAAAAGTTGGCAGAAAAGCGAAGGCAATAGAGACGCGCAGCTGAAGCCCTATGTTCCTCTAGGAATTAAAGGATATAATAATAATAATAATTGAAGGCCTATCAGGGCAGTAGTAGTGACTGGACTTGCTTATTTTGCACACAAACCACCGACTGTTTCACGCGAATCGCGATAGCCTCAGCTGTTTGTAATATGCGGCACCTGGTTGTTTTTGGCAATTTATTTGGTATCCGATAGATAATAGAGAAAGTCTCTTCAATGCCCCTTTTGTGGCCGGTTTGGACCAGGTGGTCTAATATCGAGCTGTTTATGCCTTTCACTATACCTTTATTTAACCACACTGGTAGATATCCCATCTATATCTACCAATTCAACTGCGCTTTTGGTGGGGCGAGTTGTATTGGCCGTTCCCACAGGAAATTCATTTTTCGTGCTTGCCCGCTAACACCTACCCGTGTGGTTAAATAAAGGTATAGTGAAAGGCATAAACAGCTCGATATTAGACCACCTGGTCCAAACCGGCCACAAAACGGGCATTGAAGAGTCCTTCTCTATTATCTGTCGGATACCAAATAAATTGCCAAAAACAACCAGGTACCGCATACTGCAAACAGCTGAGGCTATCGCGATTCGCGTGAAACAATCGGTGCTTTGTGTGCAAAATAAGCAAGTCCAGTCACTACTACCTTCAATAGAGACTGTAAATTCGTGAATTCTTTATTACTATTGTTTTTCCTAATTTGTCTGTCTGATATTCAGTGTATTGTTATTTTGATGCTTTTGAACTGTAACTCGTTGATATTACTATTATTGATTAGATGTTATTTAACTTCCGTAATTCTTTCATTATTGTGGATACGTATAACTGTAGAACCTGGTGATGAAGTTATTATTACGTTGCTGCTGCTGAGTGGTTAATAGTAGTTTTCCCCGTCGCCAAATTATTGTTATGTACTGGTCGAGAATTTAATAGTCCTGACGCAAGAAAGACGGAAATCAGAAGGTTTGCGATGATACTTCTATTTTCCAAACACAAGGAGAACCAATATGTCACACAAGAGTGTGAGAGCGAAAATATATATGAATGTCCGAAAGTGTGTGAGCGAATATTCAAAATAGACAAATCAATAGACAGTCTTAACATGATTGGCTAATTATAATGGAATATCGATCCATATATACATAGCAAATATACAGACTGTCAAACAAAACACACATATAATATGGATATATATCAGTTATCGGAAAGAATATTCTTTGTTGAATAACCATTCTTTTGTAAAAAAAAAATTTAATGGGCGGTTGTAATCAATTTTAAAGGCTTTTATTGATTATTTTACGTAGCTGCAGTCATACCTTATTTAATCTGTACTTTGTTTACCAAAAATTGCATAATGAAATAATTGTCTAAAGTTGATGTACTGTTTGTTCTTTTACAGCATAATCTTCCTACTTCATCTGTTCATTATTCAGAACAATCTTCTGAAAAGCCTATAAATGTTTATCTGCGTAACGGTAGTATGAATTTTGGTCATCAAAATGGGACATCCCTCTGTCGACCACTTAAAATACCTATAACAAACAGTCAGTCCAATGAACGTGGCCGTTACTATCTTAACGGCAGTGGTGTTCTTACCGCTAGTACTAATATGACAGCAGCTCCACCACCATTACCGCCTAGGAAAACCAATTCACAAGTTCTATTCTCTCAGTTAATACCTAATTCATATTCATTGAAATCTGTCATATCTGAATCAAATCCTAGTTTAATGAAGACAAGAGCTGAAACTACAGAGAATAACGAATCAGACCGACAATTATCGTTGTGTATGTTCTGTAATTATTTCATTGTGCTTACTTTATATATATATATATATATATATATATATATATATATATATATATATATATATATATATATATATATATATATATGACGATAATGTCGTATGAAGCTAAAAAACCGTGGCATTTCAATTTAATATAACGTAACTAAGTTGTTAAGATTATAAGTTTCAGTTTGCTGCTGTCATTCATGTCGTCAATATACATCCCGTGTTTTTATCTACAGTGTTATAAAACGCTGAAGCTATTCAGAAAGGATTCCTGATTGAAACACGTGTCTTGTACTGGTTGATGCTTGTAAGCTATGCCTACCTGGAAGCTTGATGAGACTTATGTTTTGCCATACTTTCAGGTCGCAGTAAATAGAATATCATTTTTTTCATTAACCCCTCCCTCGTTGGACAACAAATTCATATATTTCTTCACAGTCTACATTCAAATCGAATATAAAAAAATTTCCAGCGGTAATATCACTTTTGTCGTAGTTTATGAGAATGGAGGAATTTTGTTCCTTTATCATTTTATTATTATTATATTGCTCCCTTGGGTTCCTAGTGGAACATAGGGCTTCAACTGCACGTCTCCATTTTCTTCTGTCTTCTGCTATACTTTTCGCCTGCATCCATGTTAATCCATATTCTTTCAACTCCTCTTCACACGATCTCCTCCATGTCACCCTTGGACGTCCCACACGCCGCTTCCCTTTCGGGTTCCACTCGAGGGCTTGGCGCGCGATGTCACCCAGCGGTCTCCTCAGCGAGTGTCCGATCCATCTCCACTTTCTCCTGCATATTTGTTGGGCGATTGGTTCTTGCTTTGTTTGTTCCCATAATTCCTTGTTGGTGATTCTTTCCGGCCATCTGATCTTCAGTATTGAGCGAAGACAGTTGTTAATAAAGGTCTGCAGCCTTTTGGAAATATTCTTTGTGACCCGCCAAGTTTCTGATCCGTATAGAAGAACTGACTGACTTTACGTTTGTATTGAAAATCCGAATTTTGTTGGTGATGCTGAGTGACGAAGATTTCCAGATTGATTTCAGGTTGATGAATGTGTTTCTCGCCTTCCCGATTCTCGATTTGACATCCTCGTCCGTTCCTCCTGTAGTTGAGACAATGCTCCCTAGATAAGTGAATGAAGTAACCTCTTTCAAATCCCTCCCGTTGATGGTGATTGACGTTGGATGTTGTTGCTGTTGTTGGTTGGTTATTTTCATAACCTCCGTCTTGTCTATGTTCACCTGGAGTCCTGTCTTCGCCGGCTGCTTCTTCGACCAGTTTGTCGGTTTTCGCTTGTAAGTCTTCGATTTGTGTGTGACATCAAACATAAATCATCCACGCGCGAAATCCAGGTCTTCTAGGTTCTTCACGTCGGTCCAGGATATTCCTGTCTTCTCGTTTCCCACTCACAGTCTGACGCATAATCCAGTCCACCACAATTAGGAATATCATTGGTGATAATAAGCAGCACCCTTGTCTGACTCCTGTGTTTACTCCAAACGCCTCGCTGAGTTTTCCGTTGTGGATCACTTGGCAGGTGCCGTTGTCGTACAGCTGTTGAATAAGGTTGATGAATATTTGGGGTACGCCATAGTACTCGAGTAATTTCCAAATTACTTCACGGTCAACGCTGTCGAAGGCCTTCTCAAAGTCTATAAAGTTGAGGTAGAGGTTTGATTGCCATTCCATGCTTTGTTCTGTGATGATGATGCGTAGAGTTGCAATTTGGTCAGTACATGATTTGCCTTTCCTGAATCCAGCTTGTTCTGGTCGGAGTTCTGTCTCCAGTGCGTCCTTTAATCTCTCCAGGATGATGCGACTCAGGATTTTACTTGGCGTCGATAGGAGCATGATTCCTCGCCAGTTCTTGCAGAGTGAGGCGTAAGTCGCCCTTCTTTGGTAGTTTCACGAGGTAACCTTTCCTCCAGTCAGTAGGCACCTTTCCCTCCTTCCAGACCTTTTGCAATAATGGAGTCAGCATGTCTGCTGTCGTCTCTGGGTCCGCTTTCAGTGCTTCAGGGGGTATTCCATCTGGTCCGGCTGCTTTTCCAGCTTTCAGAAGCTTGATTGCATTCAAGACTTCAGCTTTCGTTGGAGGATTGGTGTCAACTTGCAGTTGTGTGCGCGCTGTTGTTGGTATTTCTGGACGGGTTGCAGGTGATGGTCGGTTCAAGAGTCCTTTGAAGTGATCCGCCCATTGTTTAATCTGTTTTTCTTCCTTGGTAATTGGGTTCCCTTGGCTGTCTTTTATAGGTTTCGCTTGTGTTGGTCTCTTCCCGGATAGAGATTTGGTTATCTGATATAGTGTCCTCAGGTCCCTTTTGCCTGCTGCCTTTTCAGCTTCAGTAGCTAGATTGTCGTAGAATCGTCTTTTGTCCTTCCTAGCACTTTTCTTCACTTCTTTGTCCAATGCTTTGTAAGTTGAGCTCATCGTCTCCTTCTCCTGTCCGTCCTTGCATTGAATCATTTTCTCTTTCACCATTCTCCTCTCTTCTATTAATTTCCAAGTGTCCGTTGAGAGCCATTCCTTGTCTTGTCTCTTCTTTCTTCCTAGAACCGTTGAACACGTTTCGTTGAGAATCGCCTTCAGAGACTTCCAATGTTCTTCCACGCATGATTCTTCAGTGATGTCGCGTAGTGTTTCCTGCTTTGCTCTGACAGTTGCAGTGAAAGTGTCTTTTGTGGTTGTGTCCTTCAGTTTTTGAGTGTTGAACTTGCATTGTGGCCTATCCCCAGCTATCCTCGAGGCTTTTAGTTTCACCTTGAAAGTCCCTTGTACTAGATAGTGGTCTGAACCCACATCTGCTCCTCTCCTCGACCTTGTGTCCAGTAGGCTCCGTCTCCACTTTCTTGAAATTGAGATGAAGTCTATTTGGTTCTTGGTGTTTCCATCTGGTGAAATCCATGTCGTCTTGTGTATATCCTTGTGTTTGAACACACTGCCACCAATCACCAAATCATTGAAGGCGCAGAAGTCTGAGAAGAGTTCACCATTGTCGTTCATTTCACCGAGGGCCTCACGACCCATGGTGAGTTCTCTTCCTGTGTTGTCTCGTCCCAGCTTCGCATTCATGTCGCCCATCAGGATTTTGATATCGCCATTTGGGACGTTGTCCATTATTGCTTGTAGTTGTCTGTAGAACGCCTCCTTCTTCTCTTGTTCTGAGACGTTTGTAGGCGCATAACATTGAATGACTGTAACTTTCCTTCCTTTTGAGTTGAACCTGGCTGTCATTATCCTGGAGGAGATTGGTTCCCACTGCATGAGAGCTTTGGTTGCTGTTGGTGACATCATGATGGCCACTCCCTCGGTGTGCTCATGGTTGTCCTCTAGGTGGCCGGAATAGATTACTGTCTCTCCAGTAGGTAGTTGGCACCTTCCAGTTCCGTTCCATCTGCTTTCGCAGATTCCCAACACTTCTATTCTGTACCTTCTCATTTCAGCGGCTATCTGGGCAGCCTTTCCAGTTTCGTACATTGTACGAACATTCCAGGTACCCATCCTTACTTTTGCTTTCATCGAAAGAAGGCACATCGGCTGACTGGCTTCCCGAAGGCTTTCACCAGCCTGCGTCATTTCACTTCCCCGATTCCAGCGAAAAGTAAGGCTATTGCTTATGTTTGTTCCTTTATAACATATTTATATTTACTAACACCTGTAATGTCTAGACATTATCCACCTTTCAGTTATACGAGCATATCTCATTTTGGTATTATTTGCGGGCTCTGCACTATAACCATAATTATCACTTAGTTAGTGCAATCGGAAAGAAATGTGAATTTTCGACGCGTAAAATAGGTTGAGAGATAACACTATATCCAAAATATGCATAGTCTTATTTGGAAGAATACTATCAACATTTGCAGTACTTTATACATATATATATATATGCTATTCTTGACTTCTGTTTTTACTTTCTACAGGTGAGCGTAGAGCTAGACGATTCCTTAGCGCAAACGATAAATATTTGCAAACGTATCCAATAAAAATGACTCTACCTATGCAGTTACCAACAAACAATATTTCACAACCACAGTTTCCAAAAGTCGAATCTTTTAATGATCAAGGATCAAATGAGTCTGTATCACGAATTATACAAGAATTATCACTTGATTTTGACAAAACCAAATGTGATACTTCATCTTTGTCAACTACCACCACTATTCACAGTCGGTCTCGTTCATTGTCATATCATTCTGCAACAGAAACAAGACTCGATCAAATCAGTCTGTCAGCGAAAAGCTCAGTATCTGGTTTGTTATCGTTAACTAGAAGATTGTCATTCGGTACCGGTGATGATGACACATCTACTGGGGAACATAGATTACTGGCTCGACTGAAATATGCTACCGTAAGTTGATAAATTTTTCTATTAAAGGTATTGTACAAAATTCTAAGGAAATACTTGTTGATTTTATTGTATTTGTAGTTTCTCAATGACATTTGTCAACCATTTATATGGCTGAAAAGTACCCTGGAGAGCAAAACACCTTCCTGGAATCGGAATTCAATAAGGATACCGATATCATATCTCATATAACCCTTTCTGCATGTTATTAGAAGTCTTTCATAGCAGCACATTCCAGGCTGCAGTGCTTAACCGATTCATTAGTAATCCTCATTATCTATTCAAGTGTAGAATTATTCTGCCTACAGAAGAGAGAATAATGATTTGACAATATTTTTTAGTAAATTCCAGGAAATCGAGTTCTGAGTCGTTAGATAGAATGTATAAACGGACAAAATATCCCCATATTGAGTCATAGGGAACACAAGTAAACAGCGAAGAGAATTTTATTTTCGACGATTCATTTTCATAAGCTGCTGTACAATCGTAATTATATTTAAACAAAGAATTCATATGACAACCAATCAGATGCTGGTAAAACTTGTCCTCGGAAACATATCACGTAATGTAATGTCACGTAAGCGGTGACTAATTGGAAATTAGAAAAGGGAGCAGAAGTTGTCATGGCGTAATAAGTGTGAGAAAATGGTTAATCAATATAGTTGTATAGAATAGCCAAGAACTAGTGGAAAGACAATGAAGTGTTTTTACAGAATCTGTATGAAAAAGCAATGCCAAAAGCGGTATCTTATCATTAACGTTAGACTGGATTGATTGTCTGCTGGAGAATGTGATGAGTAAGGTGGCTGCTTGAAATGTCTTCTCCAGACATTTAGAGAGGCGGTTTCTAAGAATTTCTACTTCGATATCACCTTTGAATTCCAGGTTCATGAAGAGAGCTTTCTTAGGAACAGTTGTGATGTTTGGGGAAGTAGGCTTTTCCTTCATGTTTTTGTCGATAAATCTTGGTGGATACCCGTTCTCTAGTAGGATTTCACGTAGTATATATAAGAATTACTCTATATGATTATTCATTTCTATGTTTCACGTGATGCAACTACTAGGAATTATCATTTTCACGGCTGCATCCCGGCTGATAAAAAGATGACGAATTGTGAGTTAGCTTAATCCCGAATGAATCGTACCGCCAACTTGAATTGTTCCAACAGTCTTAAACGTATTTTTTTACGCTGACATGGGCATATGTACTGGGAGTGACCAAACTAGTAGATGATATTTCGAAATTTTCTTGACCGAACTCTTGACTTCTCATAATTTCTAGAAAAAGGCAACTTTCACTTACCACAAGCTATTTCAGTCAAATAGCTAATGGAAGTAGAAGTCTTGACAGTGTAGAGGTGATTAGGATTTTCAGAGTGACATTATCAAGTCGATGTAATGTCGTAACAGCAGAAAGCGAAAAGTTATGTGTGGTATCCTCTGTGAAACCATCATATAAATGACTGTCTACATTTCTTGTCGATGGTTCCAGAAACAACTGCCAGAAGGCTACATCAGTCTTCTGCTTGTGAAGGAAAGGGAAATAAATTGTTGAGAATATTTCAAACCGGATTCTAGGATTCCAAAGCAAGTGAAAGGTCGACGCCTGCAGAAGTTTTGGAAATAACTGAGAAAGGGTTAAATGGCTATTATACGGTTATAATGACACGGAGAGAAGGCTGGCATAGGTTGCCTCCTAATATGTTTGAGGCAAAACGTAGACCGACCATCCTTTATACTAGATTGATAGACAATTAGAATTCATTGATTTGCAGTGGCCAAATGCTAGCAGCACATGAATTGAACGGTTACGTATACACACTACCATTTCCATCCAAAAGAGTAATGCAAAAACTGTGCCAGAGTGAAACTAGACGGGATCAGTTTGTCGACTAAAATCCCAGTATGTACATGTAAAATTACAGGCGATCATGATTGATTTATTTTGTTCCTTTATGTCCCCAGTGGAACATAGGGCTTCTCGCTTGAGAACTTGAAGTTCCAGTAGCAGTGATGTCGGCTTTTTGCGGAGTGAGGTTGCTAGCCTCAGCCTTCCCTCCCTACCAATCCTATTACGGGCTGTCGGTTGGGAATCAAACCACGGAAGTGGTTGGCAAGCATCCTACTGAACCATCGACTTACGCAACCCTAACTACTAGAAGCAAATGTGAATTGCACTATACTGTCTGATCTTACCTTATCACTAAGCAGTTTGGGGAAATCCGTGCCAGTCTTGATGTTAAATCTTTTCTCGAATAAACCTTATTGAACTGTTACCACTTTTCTTTGTGTTAAGCTTTATTCTACATACTATCGATAAATAGTGTAAGTCTGTTTTTTGTTTACCATACTATTTCCCTGTAACCATAATTATTCATTTTCATGAAACGGTATCTTATTTGTGATTAAACTGTACTTACTATACATGTTTCTCTTGTGTTCCACTCTCTTTTTAACCTTGTTTATTCCAAACCTCATTTTTTGCTTCGTATATTCGTTCGTTACTTACTTCTAGATAGGCCGTTTTAGACACAGCTCTACCGTTATCTTGTCACATAATGGGAGTACTTTTGAAGGTTTTCAGCCTAAATACATCATAGTTTAAGTACCGTAACTTTAGAAGAATCCTTTATTATGGCTTTTACGCGTAACAATTCAAATATGTGGTGTATTTGATTGAAAATTCAGCTGCTAACTATCGTTCAGGATCCCTTAGGAGTTTGTAATAATATTGCGTAAGATAATAAAGTTAGTAGGAGGTGATAACTTTTGCAGCATCATTGTACTACATTAAGATAAATGGATGTGTTACTTTAAAAGACTGTAATCCTGTCGCATTGCAACTCTTTGTATACATAGTCTGCATCATTTTGCTCTACTGACTCATTTGTTAGCAGCAGATTGGTTTATAGTTACGCCGCAGATAAACTAACTTCTGATTAAGAGAATGAAACCTGATGTATTTACATTGTTTTTAATAGCTCGATGGAACTTACTATTACTCGAATTATCCCACTTTTGTTGCTCCTTCCACAGACTTGGATGGTGTCTACGTGAACAGTTGTCACAAGATTATATAGCAAGAATTATTTAAAAGCTATAGCTGCTATCTAGAGTAAAGTGCTTGTACCAAATTTGAATTGAATATTTCTCTTCATGCCTTTCTTTCACTTATTTTTTCCCTGTTTTGATAAAAAAACAGATTTCACCTCGAAAAAGAAGCAGATCAATTGCAACTGTTCATCCAAACTCAAAGTTACATCATGCTCACACTTATACCTCATCTTATCAACGAACAGGCAGTTTATTCAGAGTGAAATCTATGATTGATTCAACTAATGCTGCACCGATAGCTTGCCCTGAATCACATTTAGCAAGTGGGGATTATTAGATCAAAATAAAATAAAATATTAGACTAGAATATCGGAAGTATATATATATATTAAGAATAAAAAAGGAAGTTGATCACATTGTATTAATGATTCTGTTAAATAAAGTAGCCTGTCAAAGACCATAGTTAGTTAGTCTCAGTCAATCAATCAGTATAAGTTGTGCATATTTTACTATCAGCTTCAGTTTTGCATTTTTAAAAACAACTTTATTGAGAGTTGCTGCGCTGTTCGTCATACATACACACATTCGGGACTAACTACCATAACAATGCAAAGAAGAAAGAAAAGATAAACACAAATAAACAAGGTACTACTTGTCTAATTTATTTTGCCATACTCCTGCACTTCACTGTTGATGATGTAATCAGTTCATATAAATAACGAATAATTAATTATACTGTGATAGATATGTACATTCAGAAAACTACCACTACTACAATAATAATAACAAAAACAACAGTATAATAGCGATAATAACAATAAAGACTTATTTCATTTCTCACTGCTTCACAGTATATACGTATTCTTTCATTCAGTTGTATATAAACACATACAAAGACAGACATATAACATGTCATTATCGAAACAGCACAAATCACGACATAATAATAATAATGACTAATTTAAAAAATGCGTGACACATTATTCTTTTGTTGCGGTGCTATTATCTATAAAAAGATTCAGCAGATGAAAACAGTAATATTATTTTCAAACTATCTCTATGTTACTTTCTGCTTCTCCTCTTCCAAATAATTAAGCTGAATGTCAATATAAAACAATTAATTCTTTTAAACTAGTTTTGCTTTCTTTCATTTCGTTTACTGCTCGTATTTTTGAATGAACAGCATTATTTTTATTAAACACGTTCTTGGCCATCACCATCGCCGTTGATAACATAAATGTGTCAATTTCGGATGACTAAAAAATTTTAATATTTATTTCCTTTACTCAAAGAGGAAGAAACAAATAAAAATGGACAGTTTTCTGAGGATATGGAAAAGTAATACTGATTAAATGTTTTCCAACGATTTACATTTCCTAATCTTTTCCACTAATTCTATCGGAAAAAATCTGGTTTTCAAGGTTTTGATTAGTTTCAGGATTTCATCATGAACCAAAATTGATTAGAGAACCATTTGAAAACCTCCAGGAAGTACTGGACAGTCAGTTGTTTCGCCAGTCTAGTTCGGGGATCTTCAGCGGTACGCACCCATCAGGGTTCGACCCCCAGACCTCCTGGTTACAAGGTGAGCTAGCTCGCAGGCCATTAAGCCACTGGGACCCAATCCAATGGCCAGCCCATGAATTCTAACCTCTGTCAATTCACGACAGCGCGACGTGTAGCCAATGTCTTCGGCAAGTATCCGTCCTCATATATATATATATATATATATATATATATATATATATATATATATATATATATATATATATATATATATATATATATATATATATATGAGGACTTCACTAAGTTGGTCTCTCCTTTCAAAAATATCTAAGTATCACAAAAGACACATCGCTATCAGTGAAACTTCATAGGAAAACGAAACAACTTAACTATGCATAGGTAGTCATAGAATGCTTATGATGATACAAGTTTGTTGGCTAAAGTTCAAGCTCAGAGAACACCTGAAACTTTTTGCGCATGTTCAATACTTACATGGAGCTACAAATATTCTTCGCTACCTCAAAAAATTATTTCCAGGATGCAGGGCTACTACGCCATGCCTACATGTAACTACCTCTCCTGTGCTGTATGCTACACAGGATTGGTATATGTACACGCGATATGTAGCATCAAAGTCAGCTTGTTTCTTCAGTGTTTGTGTTTCTTTATTCAAGAAATTAACATGAAGATGTAAAGTGGAACCTGGCGTTTAAATATCTAGGAGAAATCGATATGAGTTAAGAGGTATTTTTATTACTTTAACTGGTTAATATACCTGTGCTGAAACTGTGGATACTGAGAAATTAAGACCTCCGCTTAGGTATGAGACGCTTCACAACTCATTCTCATCATTGCATGTTATACAACGCACCATAGTGTTGCATCAGTTAGGCTAACGACAGTGGTCCAAACTAGTCCAACAGGCTTCTACCAACATGAAAGTCTTCACAACTACAACTGTTACGACCTAAGTGTACCTCTGATAATTCAGACAGCATCGTATCAATTATATAAAATTATTATCGAGCACAAATGTAATCAATCTCATTCAACACACAAAAACTATATTGAAACTACCAAATGTTAAATGAACGATCTTATTCTTCTCTGGAATCAGATAGGTGAAATGGTGCGGGCTGGTAAAAACCTTCGAGAAGCCAGTCAGCCGAAGTTTCTTGTCTCGATGAAAGCAGGAATAAAAGTAGGGACTTGGAATGTCCGTACAGCGCAGGTACTGGCATTAATTGGACTCGTTTAAATTCTCCATGAATGATTTAATTGTGTCTCCTGGCAGCCATCTTCGTGACAGGTAGTCGATTTACATCTTCATTGATCATTTTTTATTGACTTCGGATTCAAACTTTCTTGTCATCTGATCTAGCTTTTATTAGTTGGTAAATTAGTCAGTCTTCTCTCGATGAAAGCAAGAATAAGAATGGGGAGGTGGCATGTCCGTACAATGTACAAAGCTGGCTGGGAAGGCTGCCCAGGTTGCCAAAGAGATGCGAAAATATGACTTAGAAGTACTGAGTATCTGCGAAAGCAGATGGAATGAATGTAGATTGACAACATTGTCAATGGGAGAGTCAGTGATCTACTCCGGCCACCCAGGCGACAACCACGAGCACACTGAGGGATTGGCTATAATGATGTCGCCAGCGGCAGCCAAAGCTCTAATGCAATGGGAACCAATATCATCCAGGATCATGACAGCAAGATTCAACTCAAAAGGAAGAAGGTTAGGATTATTCAATGCTACGCACCTATAAACAACGCGGAACAAGACAAGAAGGAAGATTTTTACAGATAACTACAAACAGTAATGAACAACATCCCAAATGGTGACATCAAAATCCTCTTGGGCGATATGAACGCCAAACTGGAACCTGATTATACAGGAAGAGAACTCATCATGGGTCAAGAGGCTGTGGCTCGGAGAAATCAATGAGAACGGAGAATTATTCCCAGACTTCTGCGCTTTCGATGGTTTGGCGATCGGAGGTAGCTTGTACAAGCACAAGGATATACACAAAGCAACATGGGTTTCGCCTGATATGGACACACCACAAACCAGATAGATTTCATCTCAATCTCAAGGAATTGGAGACTCAGCCTGCTGGACACAAAGACGAGAAGGGGAGCAGATGTGGGCTCAGACCATCATCTAGTTCTAAAAGCCTTCAAGGTGAAGCTAGAATCTATGAAAACAAATGGAGACAGACCACAATTCAAGTTCAATATTCAGAAACTGAAGGACAAAACTACAGGGGATGCTTTCACTACAGATCAGAGCAAAGTCGGACACACTACGTGGCATCACTGAGGAAATCTGTATGGGAGAACACTGGGACTATTTGAAAGTGATATTTAAGGAAACGTGTACAACTGTTCTAGGAGGAAGGAAGAGACCAGCCAAGACTTGGAATGGCTGTCAACGTACACCTACCTGGAAGCTAATAGAAGAGAGGAGAGGAGGATGGTGAAAGAGATGACTCAATGCAAATATGGACAACAGAAGAAGAAGCTGAGTTCAATATACACTGCACTGAATAAAGCAGTAAAGAAGAGTGCTAGGAAAGACAAACGACAATTCTACGACACATTGACAACTGAAGCACAACAAGCCACAGGCAAAAGAGATCTCAGGACATTATATCAAATAACCAGATCTCTATCCGGGAAGAGATCAACCCAGATGCTGAAACCAATAAAAGATGCTCAAGGAAACCAGATTACCAACGAGGAGGAACAAATAAAACAAAGGGCTGATCACTTTAAAGGACTCCTGAATCGACCACCACCGGCAACTCGCCCAGAAATACCACCAACATCACTTACAGAACTGCTGGTGGACACCAATCCTCCAACGAAGGCAGAAATCCTGAATGCGATCAAGCTACTGAAGTCCAGCCGGGAAGGCAGCAGGTGATATGATTATGAGCAATAAATTGTGCTCGAAGCGTCATCAGTAAATATTAGTGTATAACACTGTGAGACTTTATCAAAAGAAATTTTACCCATAATGGAATTATACTCTACCACAGTGCACAAGTTTTATTCTTATATCAGTATTACTTCCTTCACTTATCTGGGAAGCACGGTTTCAAGCACAAGTAGTCGGAATGGATGAAGATGTTAAAGCAGGCCAGAATGGGAAAGGCGAAATACGCCTTCATCAACCTGAAGTCAGATTAGAGATCTGCACTCCGCAGCATAAACAACAAGATTTGCATTCTGTTCAACACAAATGTCAAGTCAGTTCTTCTATACGTTTCAGAAACTCGCACTGCGTATCACGAAAAGTATTTCCAACAAGCTACCGACTTATATCAACAGCTGGCCAGAAAGAATAAATAAGAACAAACTGTGGGTAGAAACCAACCAAGAACCGATCGCTCAACAAATATTTAGGAGAAAATGAAAATGGATCGGGCATACATTGAGGAGACCGTCGAATGACATCTCGCGCCAGGCGATGGGAAGCGACGAGTGGGTTGTCCTAGAATGACATGGGAGAGATCGTGTGAGGAGGAGATAAGAGACTGTGGGCGACCGCGGTCCAAGTTGAATAGTGGGAGGACAAGAAAACCCTAGTCAATTCTGGTTACAGTCGAAATCTTTATTGGCTTATGGTATAAGAGAAGATTCAAGAATAACAAGATTCAGATACACGACTATGTGACTTAAATACAACTAATACACAACCACCGCTAAGAGTTGTAATAAGCATATGTGAAAAAAGGCTAAAACAAGTAAGTCATCTATATGGAACAGTTGCGTAAGAACCTCACAAAGTAATTACACATAATAAATTTTGAATCAGTAAAGAGAAACAAAAATATCGAAAGCTCCCCTCGAAAAACTACCGAATCTAAGAACACAGATATTTGTTAAAAGTTCAGGATAATAGGACACCTGACAAAAACTACAGATAGGAATTCTTAAAGACCAATTAAGTCATATGAAAAAGAGAAGACGTTCAGCGAAGAGACTCTTCGGTGAATTCATTCACGTAACTGTAAAATCGCATTTATATATAATTATTTGTGTATGTGTACACGAGGTTTATCAAGTTTAGGTAATTAATCAGGTAGTACAAGAATGATCTAATAAAGAAACAAGGTTAATTAGACAGCAACTAAAGTAAGATTGAGTTAGTAAGTTAGATGACGTAATATAATTGACTAAAGTATTTCAACTTAGGTCAGGGTAGCAGAGGTAATTATAGGTAGAGACTAAGTAGAGGTGAAGTAGAGAATAATGCCATTTAGATTAGAACTAAAATCGAGCAAATAAGTTGGATGACGTAATATTTTTTCTCCTTCACGTTCCCAGTGGAATACAGGGCTCCAAGCTAGTGGCCTAAAGTTTCAGTAGCAGTGTTTATTTTTACAGGATGGGGTTGCTAGCCTCATGCCAAATCTTTCCTCCTTACCAGCATTATTCCCAGCTTAGCGAGGCAAAAGAGTGCGTCGGCCTATGATCGAACCCCGGACCGTGTGGATGGTCAGCGAGCGTCCTAACCGCTGTGCCACCAACGCAGGGATGACGTAATATAAATGACTAGAAATTGAGCGTTGGTCAAGTCAGTAACAGTGCTAATGAGGTGCAGAAATTAAATCGGGTGGGTTAGAGAACAATAAGGTTGAAAATGTAAAATACTACAATTGAAAAGACAAAATAATACTAATGAAGAGACAGAAGATAAAAAAAAATAAGTAGAATTTATCTGTCGGATATTAAGATAGATTACGTCGATTGCAAGTGTAGTGATTCTGTCTGTCTGGATTCAACATAGAACTTGGCACCAAAGTGCAGAAGTTCGAGTTGCCACGTTCCAAATAGCACACAGAGGTAGACAAGAAGATGAATGAAGAGAATCAATAGAGTTTGACAAGTATAAGAGTGAAACAGAATGGGTAATGGTAGAAAGGAATATGAAAGATTACAGAAATTGAATACATCTGCGCTGGCCATTGACAACGATTTTGAGCCATGTCACCTATTGTCTCCAGCCATTGATTCCTAGAGTCCCGAGGACCCCAACCCGGGAGTCTGCATCTCCCTACCTGACTCAGTTTAACTGTCAAGGATTTCATGGATTGATGCCATGTTTTTGTTTGGCCACCACTTACTCTTTTCGAACCTGCACCTATACAGCTAGTAATGCCCGTCGGGGGAGGCGATGGTTAGGCATGCGCAGCACGTGACCTAGCCATCTTAGTCTATGTAACTTTATAGCCTCGTCGACTGATTTTCCCTCTTTGCCCAACACTCTACGCCTAACGTCAACATTACTTACACCTTATTGATTGATTGAACGAACTCCTTCTGCATGCAGAGTTCAGGACTTAGGAAGTGAATCGCCATTGCTTCTGCAGTTTGAAGAAGTCTGATTCGTACACCTTTAGGAAGACTGCTTCGTATTCTGTAGACGACTTTGAATTTTGTTTAGGGTGTAGGTTGGTGTCCGGAATCTATCAGATGTTCTAAGATAGAGCTGTGGAGGCATGGTTTTTCTCCTTTGTCAAACTATGCTGGTAAGTGTTCGGTGATACGTTCAGAAAGAGAACGCTGGGTACCCCCCTTATACCTGGCTCCACACGAGCAGGTGAATTGGTAGATACACATTGATGAGGCCAGTAGTGGTAGCTTATCCTTCACGTTCAAACGAATCATAGGTTTTGTGAAGAAGGTTAGTCGTGGTTCAGCAGCGAAGGTTTTCTTAAGTGATCGCGACAGTCGATTTTTCAGTGTTACCGCAGATAAATCTCCATTGAATTGAAGGTTCATGTAGAGTAGTTTTTTCGAGACGCTAAGCGTGGACGGCTTTTGCGGTCTAGGAGTCATGGATTTTGCAGTAAATCATTCTGGATAACAATTCTCTCTCCAGTTCGTCATCTATGGTGTCCGGGGTGCAAATTCTGCGAACTCTGTAGCTGAGTGAACGGATCAGGTTTTGTTTGGTGTATAGAGGTACTCAACTGTGAAAGTTAGTAAGCTGTCTGTTTCACATCGACTTTCAGTAGACAGATCGTTTCAGTGTTCCATTCTGTTCTCGTCTTGTTAGTTAAACGTCAAGAAAGGATATTTTGGAGTTGGACTCTTTCTCTCAAAGTCAATTTTCTCACCTCTTAACTCTTGATTAATTTCATATATATTCCTATGACACCTCCGTGTGTGATCAGGTTGTTCGAAATGTGTTGCGCGAATACATTACACGATTCAGACAAATTACGTCATCTTATTGCTTTGTCTAAATTGTTTTGATAATGAGTGAATGAATGCTATTCCAGAACTTTATAGATAGTTCACTTGCAAAAAGGATTAAAATACCATCAACACTTTAAGATTTACGAAACGTTACAATCTGAAGTTTTCCATAGTTTGAAAACAACCTTTTCGTACCTATGAAATACTTCGTAAACAATTAAAGTGATATCGAAGCAGTTAGACGTCATCATCATCGTCACTCAGTCTACATTTCATCATACTTAATGTATGTTTTTTTCCTTTGGTATCATTCGGTCTTAACACATAATTTTACTATTATTATCATCAACAATAAAGAAAACCACTAGGAATTATTAGGGCTAGTCTTTGTGAAGTGAAATAGTACACTAACGTTAAACTTCAACACTAATGTACGTGGCGCCATATACACACGGCGCAAACTTACTTCAGTCTAGACACAACACATAAAACCATGACCTCTTCGAGGACATAAGCACAGACAGAGATAACAGTCTTCTCTAGATTATCCCGCTCATATAGAATTCCACATGCTGAATGAAACTTTGACGATATTTAGTCAATCAGTATAAGCATGTCAACAAAATAAATCTAACAAAAGCAGCATCACAATCATCATAACCCACCCTAATTGTACAAGTAGCTGTTTGTTCCAGAGAAAGAAGCAACATTGAAGTAACTATAAATATAAAACGTTTATGAGTATAGAGAGATCTCCAATATGACAAATGTTTGAGCCGTGTTTTATCTCTTTTAATGTGCATATATGATAAAGAACTGTCACGACACATTTAATCTTAACATAATGGTTTCTGTATACCTGTTTGAAAAAAGAAAAAACGCTTTAGTCTATTTAAAAACTTTTTTGGGGTCATTCTTTTGTCTCGATGGTAAGTTTTGTGCTTTTTGCTTCAAAGCAGATTAGGCAAAAGACATTATGATTACATTGGAAAAGAAATAAAACCCATAGTCAGGTTAATCAGCACACAGAGAATTTCAAAAACCAGACACAGCCACATCGACCATCCATGAACTACAATTAATCCAAATATAACCTGAATTATTGTCTTTACTATACTCAATAATACTGTATCCCGCAAAGATAATCATCACTACCCTGGTAACTAGATGACACTTTTTAATTATATTTCTTGTTGCATCATAATTTTTTTTCATTCTTCATCGCTACGCTTAACTCAGTATTAATCTTCTAATTTACTTAATTTCTTGTTTGTGTAATAATTTCACTTTTGTGGCGTGTGCTACTGACAAGATTTATCACTAGTATATAAAGAGATGTTCATCGGCATAAACAAACATCAAATAGAAGGGAGATAAACCTGATGATAATACGTTACACAAATACACAGACGTGAAAGGAACACAAAGAAACACAATATGGGGGCCGGAAGTAGCACAACACGGAAGATCTGTGCAAATGGTGCGTTGAAGATAAGGTGTACAAAATTTGGCTATGTATAGATACCAAATTGCAAATAAGCATTCGTTTACCAAGTCTCTCGTCTTCTACCGTTACACTTTCACTTACCATTTCTTTTCACTCCCATCACGTTTCCAACTTTTCATCAAATTATGTATAAATAAACTCTGGTTGTTGGATTATCTTGTACTCAGATCTGTTGTTTCGTTAATATACTTAGAGTTAATAAACACCATTCTTCAAATATGTCATACACCTACATGGATAATAACTTATGTGATTTTCAGGCTGTCAGTAGCTGAAAAAAAGCCGTGAGGTAAAAATGAAGCTCTTTAGATTCTGCGAATATATTCGTTCTTGCTTTATATTCAAATTAATCAATGGAACCATATGCATGAAATATATTTTAAATTAGTTAGCAATTTCGAGTTTACAGAATACGCAGTCGTCGCCATTACCTCCTCCTTTTTCTATGGGGAAACATGATCGTGTAAAATGTTTACTTCAACAGTATGATTATAACTGGAAATCAAAGCTAAAGATAACAGATAAACTTATTTTTATAAAAAGACAAAACAATCATAAACTACTCATAATTTATAATTAGAAATGATATACTACATCTCCCAACGAAATCATAGTGTTGCTGCACTTTGTGCATTTATGCAATATATAAAATTAATGTCGTTTCAGAGTTTTAAGCAGTATTCGACATTTTCCTAGACAACGTCTGAAAACAAAAACACAAAAGTCACAACATTAACACTGTGTTGTCAGAATTCAAGTTTAAAAAAGAAATAAAACTTCAATTTTCACGTGGTAGTTTGCATGGATTCGTTTGATTTTAAGACTGACTACGGAAACTGACTTCAGTTGGGAAGCCAATGAAAACAAGAAATCATTAGACAGATGTTTCGTCTGAGTAGTGATGAGAAGTAATGACCAGAGGTGTCTACCACTAAACTGTGTGTGAGGACAGGTAATCGTCGATGCTACAGGCTGGCGTCGGTTGGCGCTATAGATTACAGATAAGCAGAAGTTAGAATCCATGGACGACTGGATCCTCTTCCAGTGGTTGAATAATCAACGAATTCGCCTTGTGATCTGACGGTCCTAGGTGGTAGTTGTCTTCGATCACAGGTGCCTGAGTTCTCTCCCATGTTAAGTGACATAATAAAGGGAACAATATGGAGGTTAGGCGTCGAGTGTTTGGTAAGAAGAGGAAATCAGTCGACGAGGTGGTTGTGAAGTTACACCGACTGAGATGGTTAGGACACAGGTTACGCTTGCATGCCTAGCCATCGATAGCCTTCCCCGACGGGCGAGGTTAACTGACTGACATAGAATAGATCAGGTTGGAAAAGAGCCAGTGGTGGTCAAACCGAAACATGGCCTCATCAGTCAATGAAATTCACAACAGTTAATCTAAGCCAGTCTCGTTGGGAGGTGTAGACTTCCTGGCTAGCTGGTTGTGGTCCTCGGGATGATGCTAAGAAGCACTGGCGGTGTCTGGAGACAATGGGTGATATGGCTAGAAATCCTCGTTCCCGATGGCGCAGATGCATCCACCCGTCATGATTTATAATATCCAATAAAATTCTATTCTTCCATATTACTATTCTTGTTACCTCATATTTCTGTTTATCATCTCTCTTTTGAATTTATCTTTACTCTGCTCTTGCTTTGTGTGCTCCAAAGAGGGAGAGTGGCAACTCGAACTGGTGCACATCTGTGCAAAGTTCTACATTGAAATCAGTCAGTCGTACTACCGGCTAGCAGAGGTTTCTGAGTGCATCGGTCGGAAATCGAACTCAGACCACAATCGTGGTTGATCAACATCCTATCACTGGCAGCTAATAAGCGTTTTTGTTGATAACACACTAGCATAACTCATTATTACTAAGTAATACGGAACAAATTCATCTCTTGTGCGTCGGTGGCACAGTGCTCAGGACTCTCGCCGACCATGCACATGGTCCGAGGTTCGATCCCCTTTCGATGCACAATTGATATCTACGGTCAGCCTGAAAAATCTGGGCTACCGATATCCATGCTGAAAATTCCATACATGAACCAAAAATACAGAGTGGAATCAAGCTGTAATCGAAAATTTAATTTTAAAAAAAATTTAAATCTTTTTGGTTCCTCTCCCTCGAGTTGATTGTAATCTGAAGACATTGCGAACATAAAGAACCTCAAAATGCATTGCACCGTATTTGTATTATATACATAGTTACGCACGTTATATTTGAAATCGATGATTACCTTGATGAGAACAGTTCTGACTATAGCACCTAAAGACTTTGTGGCTATAAGATATTTTAAAGCTTAATCGAGAACTTGTGTAAACAGAGTAGAGTATATGCTACTTAAAATAATTTAATGTCGAGTTTAAATGAATTAGTAATGATAAAATGGTAAAGAAAATAGTAATAATACATACCGAATACATACCTCTTCCTGGGCAGCCTGCTTAAAGCTTGGGCTACCAAAAACTTTCATCTCCCTATTGCATATATTTTCTCTCGTTTGCTTTGTTTTAATCGACTATTGTTATTATCTACTCTTATGTGAATTTAAAATGTTAACAAACTTCCGTTTCGTAACTCCCCACTAAACTTCAGGAAAGGCCTGATTGTGAATGGCAGCGTGTTCCAATACATGAGATAACTGTTCTTCAGTTATGTCCTTCGGTCTCAGAATGCACTTTTGAACATCTTACAACTGGCTTTCTACTAGACATTGTGGATTTCTTGAAGGGGACAAAGCGGTTATATCAAAATGGAATGGGTTTGTGTTTCAGCTCAGAGAGAAATGTGTCGCAGGATATACTACTGTCAATTAATATTTCACTTGAAGATATTGTACGAAGGGAAAACATCTTGCAATAAACTCCTCTAAAAATTCTGTACATTTTGTATATACTATCCAGTATAAAGATGTTATGGTTAAAAAAGTAGATACAATAGTTTAATTTAATGACAGCCAAATTAAGACGAACACTGATAAATGTTGCACTTGTGCAGGTTTGACTGATTTCAGCACAAACTGCAAGATCAATCGAAAACAGAGAGTGATTAATAACCCGTGAAATATTAGAAATGCTTGCAGTTTTAAGGAGTGGTCATTACCTATATTTCTTCAATGACAGTGTAAATATTAGTGAGGCTGTATTGAGAATTGACGGAAAAGAGAGTTAGTGAGCTGGTGGTTAACGGAGTGAGATGCTCACCTTTAACCTGAAAGTCCTAAGGGTTATATGGATGTGCTTTTCGAAGAAACCTGAAGAACAAAAAAAATATTGATCTCTCGTTTCTAGTTTCTCTATTACTGAAGGGTCCTGGACTAGGACGAAACATGTGTCAAATAATCCCTGGTTCTCTAAATGAAGTCTGTCCTTGATCAGTTTTAAAACTTTAATTATTAGCTTCATAAAAATATTTAATACTGATCAACAGTTTGTTTCATTCCAGTTAAGACGCGTAAGCTAGGTATGCCTAAATACTCAGAATACTTGGATGTTACTACAGTGCTAAATACACACAAAGACGAGATAATCATCAGAATAATAAAAAGTACGCCACCACCATCAAAAACTATTCAAACACTTACAACAAGAAAATTTTGCACACATCGATCATACTCTGTAACAAACTTAGAACACAAAAGTATCCGTCCAGGATTTTGTTTGTAACAATCTTCAACTCTTTGTTCAGCTGCAGCACAACAACCACCAGGAGTAGGCCTCCTAAAATGCATGAGAATAAAATTTATTTCTCTATAGAACCTGTACACAAGATTATTAGAAATAAAATTATCCCCAAATTTAAAATATATTTGATGTAGGAAACAAGAAATAAAGAACTAAACTTGGACACTTCAGTAGCTTCGTTATCATCAGTTACTGTATGGAGCAGGTTATAGTGAACAGTGAAGCAACTTGGTTAACGTTTTATATCATTAATGTCCAATACAGCGCTAAATGCGAATTGTCCATCAGTAAAAACTTTCTATCAGAAGTATTCAACTTATAGGTGTACGAAATTATGTATGTCCAAGAATTTATTTGTTTCAGGTTACACCACGGATTGATATCAGTTAGAGAACCACCGTAAACCAGCACTGGAGTACTGCGCAACTGTTTCATCATCGTAGTTTGGGACTCATTGGCAGTACGAAACCATTTGGGTCCAGACCCAGGACCCACAAACTAATTCTTGAAAATCAATCTAATGCTCGCCAGTGAGTTGCTACAGGACAAAGTTGCCTAGAGTTCTAGTAAGAAGTCGTGACCAGTGAGGTCCATTTAGTTGGGAATGAGGATGCAGTTCCAACCGATGACATTGGTTGGTGTTCACACTAAAATCCCGAAATGGTAGAAGTTAGAATTCATGAACTGGCCACTGAACCGTGTCAGTCCCAGTGGCTGAATAGTCTACAGGCTGGCCTTGTAGCAGGAAGGTCCTGGGTTCGAAACCCAGTAAATACTGCCGACAAGACCCAAAGTACGACGAAATAGGTATATAGTACTCCCTGGTTTTCAATGGTTCTCTAGCTGACATAAATCTGTTCTCACCCTATATACATATTTTTTTTTCTGAGCGAACAATTGTTTACAATAACTCCTTCAGGCTCTATAGTTATATATTCATGAATACTAGAATATAAATAGTAAAATTATTATTATCATATTCAGAGCTGGACATAGGGCTTCAACAACACATCTCCACTTTGCCTTATCTTCTACCATCCTCTTCAACTTGGACCGCGGTCGCCCACAGTCTCTTATCTCCTCCTCACACGATCTCTCCCATGTCATTCTAGGACGACCCACTCGTCGCTTCCCATCGCCTGGCGCGAGATGTCATTCGACGGTCTCCTCAATGTATGCCCGATCCATTTTCATTTTCTCCTAAATATTTGTTGAGCGATCGGTTCTTGGTTGGTTTCTACCCACAGTTTGTTCTTATTTATTCTTTCTGGCCAGCTGTTGATATAAGTCGGTAGCTTGTTGGAAATACTTTTCGTGATACGCAGTGCGAGTTTCTGAAACGTATAGAAGAACTGACTTGACATTTGTGTTGAACAGAATGCAAATCTTGTTGTTTATGCTGCGGAGTGCAGATCTCTAATCTGACTTCAGGTTGATGAAGGCGTATTTCGCCTTTCCCATTCTGGCCTGCTTTAACATCTTCATCCATTCCGACTACTTGTGCTTGAAACCGTGCTTCCCAGATAAGTGAAGGAAGTAATACTGATATAAGAATAAAACTTGTGCACTGTGGTAGAGTATAATTCCATTATGGGTAAAATTTCTTTTGATAAAGTCTCACAGTGTTATACACTAATATTTACTGATGACGCTTCGAGCACAATTTATTGCTCATAATCATATCACCTGCTGCCTTCCCGGCTGGACTTCAGTAGCTTGATCGCATTCAGGATTTCTGCCTTCGTTGGAGGATTGGTGTCCACCAGCAGTTCTGTAAGTGATGTTGGTGGTATTTCTGGGCGAGTTGCCGGTGGTGGTCGATTCAAGAGTCCTTTAAAGTGATCAGCCCTTTGTTTTATTTGTTCCTCCTCGTTGGTAATCTGGTTTCCTTGAGCATCTTTTATTGGTTTCAGCATCTGGGTTGATCTCTTCCCGGATAGAGATCTGGTTATTTGATATAATGTCCTGAGATCTCTTTTGCCTGTGGCTTGTTGTGCTTCAGTTGTCAATGTGTCGTAGAATTGTCGTTTGTCTTTCCTAGCACTCTTCTTTACTGCTTTATTCAGTGCAGTGTATATTGAACTCAGCTTCTTCTTCTGTTGTCCATATTTGCATTGAGTCATCTCTTTCACCATCCTCCTCTCCTCTCTTCTATTAGCTTCCAGGTAGGTGTACGTTGACAGCCATTCCAAGTCTTGGCTGGTCTCTTCCTTCCTCCTAGAACAGTTGTACACGTTTCCTTAAATATCACTTTCAAATAGTCCCAGTGTTCTCCCATACAGATTTCCTCAGTGATGCCACGTAGTGTGTCCGACTTTGCTCTGATCTGTAGTGAAAGCATCCCCTGTAGTTTTGTCCTTCAGTTTCTGAATATTGAACTTGAATTGTGGTCTGTCTCCATTTGTTTTCATAGATTCTAGCTTCACCTTGAAGGCTTTTAGAACTAGATGATGGTCTGAGCCCACATCTGCTCCCCTTCTCGTCTTTGTGTCCAGCAGGCTGAGTCTCCAATTCCTTGAGATTGAGATGAAATCTATCTGGTTTGTGGTGTGTCCATATCAGGCGAAACCCATGTTGCTTTGTGTATATCCTTGTGCTTGTACAAGCTACCTCCGATCGCCAAACCATCGAAAGCGCAGAAGTCTGGGAATAATTCTCCGTTCTCATTGATTTCTCCGAGCCACAGCCTCTTGACCCATGATGAGTTCTCTTCCTGTATAATCAGGTTCCAGTTTGGCGTTCATATCGCCCAAGAGGATTTTGATGTCACCATTTGGGATGTTGTTCATTACTGTTTGTAGTTATCTGTAAAAATCTTCCTTCTTGTCTTGTTCCGCGTTGTTTATAGGTGCGTAGCATTGAATAATCCTAACCTTCTTCCTTTTGAGTTGAATCTTGCTGTCATGATCCTGGATGATATTGGTTCCCATTGCATTAGAGCTTTGGCTGCCGCTGGCGACATCATTATAGCCAATCCCTCAGTGTGCTCGTGGTTGTCGCCTGGATGGCCGGAGTAGATCACTGACTCTCCCATTGACAATGTTGTCAATCTACATTCATTCCATCTGCTTTCGCAGATACTCAGTACTTCTAAGTCATATTTTCGCATCTCTTTGGCAACCTGGGCAGCCTTCCCAGCCAGCTTTGTACATTGTACGGACATGCCACCTCCCCATTCTTATTCTTGCTTTCATCGAGAGAAGACTGACTAATTTACCAACTAATAAAAGCTAGATCAGATGACAAGAAAGTTTGAATCCGAAGTCAATAAAAAATGATCAATGGAGATGTAAATCGACTACCTGTCACGAAGATGGCTGCCAGGAGACACAATTAAATCATTCATGGAGAATTTAAACGAGTCCAATTAATGCCAGTACCTGCGCTGTACGGACATTCCAAGTCCCTACTTTTATTCCTGCTTTCATCGAGACAAGAAACTTCGGCTGACTGGCTTCTCGAAGGTTTTTACCAGCCCGCACCATTTCACCTATCTGATTCCAGAGAAGAATAAGATCGTTCATTTAACATTTGGTAGTTTCAATATAGTTTTGTGCTAAAGATTCTGTAGCGGTTTGATAGGTTTAGTCATTTAGCGTTGCTACCCGTAGGTCCAACTCTCCCTCTTTTCCCGGTTTGTGGCACGGCTGGAAAACTAGGAAGCTAGTTTAGTAGGTGAGGTTTAAATCCCTAACGGTGAGTCAAAATTAATATCATGTATTTATAACTGTAGAGCCTGAAAAGTTATTGAGAACAATTGTTTTTTCAGGAAATTTTCCTGGGATATTTAAATTACTGGAATCTTCATTTAACCGTCATTTTTACACTAAATAACTTCTGTTAATCCCCCTTAACTTGACTTTAATTAATGAAAATACACTATTAGAACATGAACAAATATCAGGTGTGACATAGACTGTCTGTCTGTCTGTTTTCGACATAGAACTTTGCACAAATGTGCGGAAGTTCAAGTCGCCACACTCCGTGTAGCACGCGAAGCAAGAGAAGAAAGTATAAGAAAAGCATAACAGAAACAGTGAGCAGTGATGTGAGACAAATGAGTAATAAAGAAAAACAAAAGTTTCATTGGAGATCATAAGTCACAAGGAGTGGATGCATCTGCGCCACTGAGAACGATTTTGAGCCATGTCACCAATTGTTTCCAACCATAGATTTTTACCGTCCCGAGGACCCCAGCCTGGAAGTCTACACGTTCTTACGTGGCTTAGACCAACTGTTGTGGATTTCATCGACTGGTGCCAAGCTTTTGTTTGACCGCCGATAGCTTTTTTCCAGCCTGACCCTATATCCGCTAACATTGCTCGTTGAGGGAGGCGATGGCTTGGCATACGTAACACATATCCTAACCATCTCAGTCTTTGTAGCTTCACGACTTCGTCGATTGATTTCCCCTGTTTACCTAGAACTCTACGCCTAACCTCAATGTTGCTCACCTTATTATGCCACTTTACACGGGAAATAGAGCGCAGGCACCTATGATCAAAGACAGCTAGTCTTTTCATGTCTTCCACTCTCAGTGGCCAGGTCTCACAGCCAGGCATAAGGGAGGACGGAGCGGACATAGACTTCAAATTGGAAGTTTTTATTCTCATTTCATAGACGCGTACGAAGGTGGGGAAAAGCACAAATGGTAAACTCATGATGCAGTACCGTAGGATGAAGGATAGTTGTGTTGGGTTAACATATTTTGCTATCCAGTGAGTACCGTCCAAGAGATCACACAACTTAGTGGATCAAGACTCCAACAAACATTGCTCAAAATCAGTGATGGACAAGTTGAATTTTTTTCTTCTTTTTCCGAAAGTGACAGTTTATTTTTTAATTTTCCGAATAAATACAACTACCGATTTGTTTTAACTTGGTTGTTCCTAACTACTTCACTTCTCTTTCCCTTGCATTTCTGAAGTGTTATTTTCTGACCCATCTCCAGGCACATATCTTTTACCAAGATGACAGTTCTGGTGAATTAGATAACATTGACAAAATTATTCAGGTCTATCGGAACTTACCAGTGTCAAGATGATTTCGCATACGACATTTATAACCGACATACAAGCCATACTAACCACTCTAAACTGTGTTAACGTGAATTCCAAGTCAACCTAATGATAAAGGCATTGATCCACTTTGCTCTTTCCCTTTAAACAAAAAGTATCATGCTACAATTATAAACGTGAAACGCATGGTGAGTATGACTGAATGTTTGACAATGTGCAGATGATCTGGTATTTTAGTGTATATATACTGTAGACCAACCAAATGTTCTTAGGGCAGCAATTCGGTTTCTGCGGAGCTGGTAGTATGCATAGTGATGCGGCTAATCGGCTTAATTATTCAGCTTACAGCTAAAAGGTTGGACGGTTGGAGTCCCATTTCAACTACGTCAGCCTAGATAACACAGTAGTATTACCAGTCTTCACCCCGCAATAAGTGAGGCTGACAGCTTGCGATATAAAAGACCGGTTCTGGGTGATTGGCTCCAAACAACAAAAGTTGCTCTCGTTAGTTCATTAAAACATGTAACTAGTAATGATGAGGTAGGAAGTTCTGGCGAACATCGGTGCTTATCGCTTCAGACTATACCCATTTTCAAGACCTTTAAACTTCGTATGGGATATTATACATTATGTTACATTTCCTCAACTTACATGTACTTGTTTTCCAAGCGCTCAACTGTGCGAGTGTACTCCTCTGCAGCCTTATTAAACAATTCTTCATCCTAAAACATGAATGAGAATATTTAAATCAAATTTCCTAACACATCGAGTGCAGCACAAATATGCTTCTATGAAAAATAAATCCTAACTATAACAAGACTCTGTGAGATGCTTGGTCGCTTTAACTCTACAGTTCGTTAGTGGCATTATAAGAAGAGCTTTTAAGGTGTAAATCTGGTTCATTGGTGAAAGCAACCAACTTTTAATAAATGGCTCACGGAGTTCGATACCCATTCCACCTCTGTTAACCTAAGCGACGAGTAGTATCATCAAATCATCATCACACTATAAGTGTGGCTCTCAACCCAACCCTGTGTTAATTACTCTTATTATTCTTAAATCCTTCTTATCACTCTGTGTACTTAAATTATCCCTTTATTTTTTCATATAAATTGATTTGACAAGTTAATGTGTGTTCAGATGGTTCAAAATGTATTGCCCAAATAGATTACATTTCTCAGATAATCTGCTTTTTCTAATAACACTATCCAAATTAATAAAAGGGACTAATTGTTTTAAAAACTCTTTATTATACCACATGTAGACACGCTCACCATAATCTAGAACCCACTATAGTTAATCAAAATATTTGAAAATCTGTGTACCCAGTGAGTCTTCAACAGTAGGCTAATGATTATCTCCACCATTTTTGTCAGGTAAACCAAATACATTATTAGGTAAATTGAGTAGAGAGTACATCAACAGCTTAACGTCAACACAGCACACTAAATTCTGAATTCAATATAAACACCTAATTTACTCTGAAAGAACGATGGTTCTCTTATAGAAATTAACGTGCTACAACACTAGGTTATGAAGTGGGGAGACTGTAGTTGTTGACTGTAGTAATTGACTGGGGATAAAAGTAAATAAATGTAGAACAAAAATCTTAATGTCCATCTGCCTTCTCATAAGAGCGTAAATACAGTAACTGTGACACTCACGAACTGGGCAGTCAAATATGTTATCCTGCATCAAGCGACCGGAATACTATAAATGCCGGTAGTACCATAAATTAAAGACGTAAATAACCAGGTTCAGTGTTAAGAGGAGACTTACACGGTGTTCTATGAGTCGTAGGCTCTTTTCGTATCTTTTTTCCGCTTCTTCAAGTTCATGTTTCAAACTCAAGCTATATTTCGCCTTGAAAGACTCAGGAGTATGAACCTCACCTAAAAGTTATCAATTTAAAGACTAAGAATCATACTTTCTGTTTCCTTTACTGGAGCAGCAGCCTTCCTGATCCTGTTAACTACTTCTTCACTTACCTTGAGAATACATTGTAGAAATGACAACTTACTATAATGTCATCAGGATGAAATGTCACGTCTCGTGTTTGATTTGATGAACCTGCCCCCATAACTATAAAAACTAATTATTTCACAGACAGTGTTTGTCAGCAAAAAGAAAAACGCCAGTGTAAAAAGTTTATTTTAATTACTAATAACACTGATAATCAAGAAGTAGAATCTGTGATCCACTTGAGATATGGTGGATAACCTCCCTCAATGTTTAAAACAATAACCTCAGGGCATTCATAAGGATGGATTTCCTTAACAGTGTCCGTTAATAATGGTACCATTTTTGACTGTGTTTTCGCTATCAGTAATAATTCTTCCGCTTTCTCAAGTTTGCCCTCCCAGACGTAGATGGACTTAATGGATGGAACAATATTAACGCAAGCAGCTAGCTTCTTAGTGACCAAAGTGCTGGCAATAGATTCTGCAACTGTCGAATTTGGACAAGTGATCATAGCTATAGAATGTATTGACATTCGGCAAAACCAAACGCTGCGAAAAGGTGAAGCAATCACTGCACCTATTACGAAACTACACATGTTACATATTTTAAAGCATACATAATACCACGGGACAACCCAAATTGATACTAGGCTCTAAGTACGACCTTGAGAACGTAAATTCCGCAGCCTGTAACCCAATATCCAATATCCAATATCGTTTTTACGAGCTAGTATAAACCAATTTGATTTCTTTGTGCTCGCCTCTTGATTGTGAGGTATAGGTTCTTGATCTTCGGTAAACTTCTGCGTAGCTTGTCCCGCCACTCGACTGTCGTAGCTTTGGTTGACTCCAAAGGGAGTAGTGCTGGGATTAATTATATGTGGTTTGTAGTATGAGGTATGTTAAGACTGTTACTACTGTGATTGGAGTTGATCCTTTCGCCAGTTAGTCCTTCGGTATTGTCGACAAGAGAAAAGAGATAGTAATAATAATAATAATAGTAATAATAATAATAATAGATATAATTAGTGAAGCTATTCAGACTAAGAGACAGAAACGAAAATAGGAAACGTAACAACAGTCAGCTCATGAAGTTTGAAGAATAATATATATATCGGTAATAGTAATAATAATAATAGTAATTATAATATTAATAAGTTGTCAGGAGAGTAAGACGGGAGAGAATGTAAAGAAGTAAAATGACGAGTTTAATTATCTACCCTGATTGGTAAATGCGATTTTAAGGAGATAGGCCATTTGGATGCAGTCCTTGTATCGCTGCATGGTTGTCCAGCCTTCGCTTAAAGGCGTCCAAAGACGGTGCCATAGCTACATCTGCCGGTAAGGAATTCCAGGGACGACAAACCCGCAGTGAAAAGAAGTGGGAGCGCACCCGGGTCCTTGCCCTCTGGTGAGCTATCCTTCTGGGATTTCCACGTGGAAGCCTATACCTACTCAATGGCAGAACACCTTTGTTTGGGTGATTCTGGTCATTTGTTATTTTGTAGGCAGTAATCAAATCCCCCCTAAGCCGACGGTAACTAAGTGTGAACAGGCCTAATTTCTTCAGCCTTTCATCATATGGTTTGTTTCGGAGACCAACCACTCCTTTTGTTGCCCGTCGTTGGACTCTTTCCAAGAGGTTGGCATCTCTTCTCAGCATTGGGGGTGCAATAATATTATGCACCTCAAGGTGTGGCCTGACGTATGTTTTGTACAACATTAGAAAGAGCTCAGGAGTGAGTGCACCTAACTGTCTATGCGTAAAGTGTATGACCGCATATGCCCTCGCTACATCCCCTGTGTAATTTACGCTTGTGTCCATTTTTTCCGTTAGAACTAGACCTAAGTCGCGTTCCGACGTTGTGCAGGACAAGCTTTCATTGCACAGGGTGTAACTTGCATTCTGCAGTCTACAGGTGCGCAACTTCACTACTTTGCACTTTTTCAAGTTGAAAGTCATGCCACTGGCCACCGCCCAGTCTTCCAGAAGGTTTAGGTCTTCCTGTAGCCTATCTGAGTCCTCCGGACACTTTATCGCCCTCCATATTTTTACGTCGTCAGCGTACAGGAGAGTCGGGCAGCTCAGACGGCGTGGTAGATCATTGATGAAAATCAAAAACATCAGTGGTCCTAGGATAGAACCCTGCGACACTCCTGATGACGATCTGTGCCAAGATGATCGGACTCGGTTAACCTTAGTGCAAAATTGCCTGTCGGCTAGGTAGTCCTTCAACCATGACAGAAGTGGCTCACCTATGCCTGCCTGTCTTATTTTATGTAGGAGAAGGTCATGGTGAACAGTGTCAAATGCCTTCTCAAAGTCTAGGAAGACCACATGGACTGGTACGTTCAAGTCCCAGCATGATGTCCAGTCGTCCCAAGCTGACAGTAGGTTAGTGACGCAGGATCTGCCTTTTCTGAAACCATGTTGGGCTTCATGCAGTATATTAGTCCTATCGAAATATTCCCTGATGTGGTCGTCAATAATACTTTCCAGTACTTTTGATACCACTGGGAGTAGAGCTACTGGTCTATAGCTAGCAGCGTTTTGCCTGTCCCCACCCTTGAAGATTGGAGAAAGGATGGCTCTTTTCCACTCCCTTGGCAGGGTCCCCGAATCCATTGAGTGTTGGAACAAGTCGCACAGGGGTCTACAGAGAGCCTCGGCGCACTGTTTCAGAACAGATGGCCTGATGTCATCACAACCTGGGGACTTCCCAGGTATGAGTCGCTGTAGCTTCCTTAGTACTATTGCGGGGTTTATTTGGGGAGTAGTCGCTAGGTCTTCCTCCTCTGAAATAGTGGTGCCACCATTTTGGTCCGTAACTGTAATATCCACATTGCTGTTTAGCTGTTTAGCGAAGGCTGAACTGAATGTTTCAGCCATCTCCAGACTAGTGAGATATTGACCGTTTGGGCCTACTAAGGCGCATGCCCCTTGGTTTGTCGGTTTTCTTTCCGACATGAATCGGTACAAGTTTTTAGGGTTTGATAGGAGTTTTTTAGCAAGGTTAGCCTGGAATGACCTTCTGTCCCTCCTAACTCTTGCATTACACCGGTTCCTGAGTTCGAGGTATGCATCATGGTCGGTCTGACTCTTAGATACACGCCACGTAAACCAAGCCCTCCGCTTTGCTTGCAGAATACGTTGCGTGCCTCTCTTCAACCATGACGTCTTTCTCTTAGGCTGTGTTGTGACTAAAGGGACGGTATCCGAGATTGCTGCATGGATAATCTTTTTTACCACTTCCCAGTGTTCATCCACAGATAGGTCGTCCCATGCTAAGGGCCAGTCTGCGTCGGACAAGAGCCTCCGCATTTCAGCATAGTCAGCCTTGCTGTAGCACAGACATGGTCGCGTAACATCCCATTGCAAACGCTCACGGAGGACAAGATCGAAACCTATGACTGCATGGTCACTGCTTCCCAGAGGAGTCATGATCTGGACCTTTTCGACGAGTAGCTGGTCACTAGTTAGAATATAATCTAGTTTTGATGACTTTCCACTAGGGCCCCACCTAGTGTCGTCTCCAACATTCTCAGTCAGTCCCGTGTTTCGAATAGTTTGCAGTAGGTTTCGGCCAAATTTTCCCTTAGCACACCCGGAGCCAAGGTTCAGTGATGGAGCATTGAAATCTCCAGCTATGGTGATTTGGTCGTAGCCCAAATCTCGTATTCCTGTGATAGTGCTGAGCAGTAGCTGATTGTGCTCTGCCCCACAGGTGGGAGATCGGTAGATGCCACCCAGTAAGTGCTTGGTGTGGCCTACGGTGAAATGACACCATATGGAGTCTGGGAGTTCGATAAGTGGTGGGTCCGTTGCGCGCACACATTTAAGTTGCCTATCAAAGTATATAGCAACTCCCCCTCCTTCCTTATTATCCCTGTCTCTCCTGACCAGTACCATATCACCTATACTGATTTCATTGTCGGCGATAGTGGGGTTTAGCCACGTTTCAGTAAGAATGATTATTTTCAGTTGAAGGTGTGCTTGGAGATTTCGAAGTTCACCTACTTTCCCTCTCAGCCCCCTCACATTGCTATATAGGCAACTGACAGTGAGTCTAACAACCTCAGAGTGTTGTGGGGTAGTTGACGTGAAACCGTCTGCTGGTGGGGGACTTGATGTTGGAACTAGTTGGCCGATTCCGATAGAACCGGCCCGTTGTAGTTTTTTTCAATGGATTTAGGCAGGACACTTGGGAGACACAGACTATTATTCTCAGAGCTGCATCGCTCTAGTGTCACCGAAGCTTGGGGTCGTATTAAAGCCTCAGTTTGCTGCCTCCTTATATTTCTGGGTCTGCTTTCACAGCATCGGATGTGTCCTCCAATTTTTCCCTTGGTCTCATACCACCGTTGAAGTGATATGGACAACTGCTCCGGGGAGTTGAATGTGACACACAGCAGCTTTGGAGAGTTAATCAATGTTAGATGAGCGGGACGAGGTAGTCGGAAAATGGAGATGGCTCCAGAAGCGCCAGGGGCCATCTGAGATGACAGCCATCTCCATTGTTGTACGTCGTGCATGTGTTTTTCACAAGCAGTGCCGGTTTCCAGCTCCGGAACACCGTGTACCACCATAGAGGTGGAAGGCATCAGTTCCGGTGACTCCCTCGCCATATTTCTGACGGCCCATGGTCTATCTTGCCGCGCTCTTATGTTAGAACTTCTGTCCAGGGCTAGTACCTGAGCCATTAACAGTACTTTTTCGGCCTCTTCGGCAGAGTCCAGTGTAACCCGTAATGGGGGTGGCTTACCCTGAGGCGTGTGGACACCCCTGTACAGTCTGCACAGTTTTGCTGAACTAATGTTCAGACCTAGTTTGCCACACAGGTTGGACCACTGTTCCTGATCAAACAGGGCCCGTTGTTCGAGCAAGCTATCCGTGCTCACAGGTACGTTAAAGAGGATGAGAGAGTTAGACCGACTACCCTCAGACTTAGGTTTTGCCTTCGGCTTCTTGCAGTCCTTTGCATCATTAGCAACATTAGGCTTCGTCGGTACCTGGACAGCCTTTTTTGTGTTGCCAGGCTTGCTAGTGGATGCAAGTGGTGCCTTTGTAATTTTGCCCTCCCCTGTTGTGGATGGAACCTTGCTAATCTTCACCTTGTGAGAATTGGCATTTCCAGTCAGTAGGGCTGGTGTGTCCTTCTTTAAGTCTTTGACCAGTTTCGGCAGTGCGAGTTTAGCAGGGGGGAGCTGCATGATACTGTGTTGGGGCACAAGAGCATGTTATTTCTGCTATCCGCAGACACGCTTTGTGGGACTATGCCAGGGCGACAAAGTGGACACACGTACCAAAACCATGGGCATGGGTTATTTCTCATAAACTCATAGTATGCTTTCGGTACTTCTTTGTCACAACGGCAGTGCACCCATCGTTTGCAAAAATTACATTCAAACGCTGAATCAGTTTTAGAAACTGTGATGCTGCACGCCTGGCATTCATCCCCTTTCCTTGATGACGCCTTCGAGGTCTTATGACGTCTTGAACGTTTCCTTTTAGGCTTGATGTGTTTCACACACTGGCCTACAGTTGATGCAGGTGTAGAATTCTGTCCTTCTGGTATTGCCTGTGCCGTTTCAGTACTAGACTGTGGCAATGCAGGCGTTGTATCAGGGCAGACTAAAGCTACACGAGTCTTTAGGATCGGTATGCGGGAAGGGGTTGAAATCCCTGGATTTTTTCCTTCCCTGGCTGAAGCCCTTGTGACTACAGAGTACGGTATTCTAGTGGCTTTTTTAAGGCTGCTTTCAACAACCATATTAACAATCACTATAAATTATGCTATGTACGTCTAAGAGAGCAACAGTTTCTAACCAAAAGAGCAAGAATAAGACTGAAAAAGTGTAAGGCAAGGAAAAGAAAAGGTTTTCGACTTTACCTAGTACTTTCTGAATGATCGGCTTCACGGCAATCACGTGGTAGACCAACAAGTCTTGTTTCTCTGAACGAGTGAGGAAGATGCTGCTACAAAAGTAGCACCTGAAGCTTTGGCAGTAGTTCGAGACAGCTGGACTTACCACACAGAGATTTACTATGTAAGTAATGGTTGAATTAAATTCACCGGCTAGGAAGATCAGGTTTCCCAAACGGATAATTCACAGAATTGGTATTTTCCGGTTGGAGAGGAAAAAGCACGTCGTATTCAAGGAGCGCGCCAATATCGTTTTTACGAGCTAGTATAAACCAATTTGATTTCTTTGTGTTCGCTTCTTGATTGTAAGGTATAGGTTCCTAATCTTCGGTAAACTTCTGCGTAGCTTTTCCCGCCATTCGACTGTCGTAGCTTTGGTTGACTCCAAAGGGAGTAGTGTTGGGATTAATTATATGTGGTTTGTAGTATGAGGTGTGTTAAAGACCCAAAGTTCAATTTCATTTTGGCGATAGAGTGTAAGCCGTTTTGATTTCTATGGGTTAGCTTTTTGATTGTAAGGCGAAGATTTACAATCTCCGTTAAAATTTTGTAAAGTCTGTCCTACCACCAGCTCGTCGTAACTTTGACTCCGATGGGTGCAGTAGGATTATGTATGATTCGCCGCATGCGGTGTTTCAAGACAGTGAAGCCGTTGTGAGTGCAGCTAACCCTTCCACATGTTAGTCGTTCAGCATGTTCGAAAAGTGGGATGTTATTGTTATTAGTAGAAACTGTCGGCGGATAATTAAATTTAAAAGGCAAAACGAGTAAACAGGTTCAGATTTCAGATTCAGGTCCATTCAGATTTATTGGTTGAGGGTAGAAGGCTTGGAGCCAATGTTAATCCTTTTATAGTAAATTTCTGTGGTTTTCCAAACCCTTCTTCAATAAATCAGTTGTGGTTGCAGACAACACTAATTCTGGGAGTCGTTCCAAGAGTTTACGACTCGGTGTGAGAACCAGTTTTCAACAGCAGAATGATTTCTTCCTCGCTTTTGAACTCTCCTGATATGTCCTCTGAGGTGTCCTGACCTGATGGGAAAGAAAATAGAGAATAGGTCGGGTCCGAAGGCATTGTTTAAAATTTTAAACATTGTGATTAAATCTCCTCTCTGCCTACGGAAAAGCGAGAAGAGATTTAAACTGCCCAGACATTCCTCGTATGTTAAGTTAGTCATACCGAGAACCATACGCGTTACCTACCTTTGAATCCTGGCTAGAATATGTGAGTCCCCTTTAGGAAAAGGACTACCTGCCTGGATACAGTTTTCTAGTATTGAAATCATCAGAGATTTTTAGAGGCTGACGGTATTGACGCTCGCGGATTGTACGGAGTATACTAACGTAAGATCTAATACCAACAACTTATATAGTATTCGTTCCGGGTATACCAAAGGCAAAGCAAAAGACACTATTTGATTGTCCAAATTACGAGATATATTTCGGGATCAAATCGTAGGCTGAGATGATTGCTTAACTGGCTAGTGATCGTGCACGAATGTGACACGACGGAGTACTAAACGGCATGGGTGTTTGACCGGAAGCCTTCAGCTAAACAAGTCGACTTAAACAGTGAGGTTCAGCAGCCAATGTTCAGTGATGGGTGCTGTGACCATTAATTTTGGGGAACCATTTACCGCTATAGCTCATTCCCACCACAGTGGAGTTGTGAGTACCCTAAGACAGAACCAGCCAGAAGTAAAAAAGCTCGATGGTTCCCCATCAGTAAAAATACTCTTCTGCGCGGCTTGGTAGAGTGCCTACTGGTCGTCAACCTATGCTAATAGGGCGTCTGCACATCGCTTTCTTGATGCTTGTCCGTTGGGTCTCGTACTTCGTTTATTTTTTGTCCAGCGCCCGTCGCACCTGGAGAAGAAAACAAGAATGCTAAGAACCTTGTTGAGGAAGATGTACCAGAAATAACGTTTGAAAAATGATGTGCACCTACCATACAGTAAAATAATGCAAAATTTAGAAGATCGAAGGAAGTATACATCTAATTTTTCAGTGCATGTAGAATGTACGGTCGTAGAAAATATTTTACTAGTGTTTCGGTATGCAATATGGAAAAATTGATGTGTCTGAAAAGAAAAAATAATAAATACCACAAACGAACGAGTTGGGCGAAACGCACCATGTCAGCCACGTCTCGTAAACCGTTAATGCCCAGCTCTTGCTACGCTCGGGCTCACGCTGTCACTTTAAGTTTCTCAGAAACGCTTAGTAATAACGGACGAAAAGACCAAAGCACCAGTTGTTGACTCGAGGATTCTTTATTGTTACACCAACATATAAATCAAGTATGACTGAGGTCTGTGAACAAATATTACAATAATAAATCACAATATTACTTCTGACGGTGTTTTACTCTTCTTTCTGAACAGCGACCGATGGGACGATGACTGGTGTATTGATGCCTCCGCGAAAATATAGGGAAGTTGGGTTTGAGCAAACAACCATGAATTGATCGTTCAATCTTCAAATACATTGACACACCACTTAGTTATATGATATAGGTGTGAAGATATTCCGGGAATCTTGCGTTACGTCCAGAACGCGTTTTCTTTGAGGGCTCGACAGAAGGTTCGGTGGCTTTCGCCGTGCTAGTGACTTCTTCGGTTATTTGTGAATTACTAGGATTGCTTATCTCTAGGCTCATAGGATTGCCTTCTAAGTAGGCCGGTTTCAGACGGTCGATACTGACACCGTCTTCGCGGCCTTTTTTGTCTAAGACAGAATCTATCCGTTCGTTCAATTACTTTATATGGTCCGTCGTATGGGGTTCCAGAGGTAGACGCACATAGTCACGACGAACAAATACATGTGAAGAAGTTTTCAAACACAGGTGAACGAAGACGTCTATGGACTGTGGTCGAAGGGGAGCAGGTTTAACTGAACGCACTGAGTTTGTAAGCCTGCTGAAGTATGAGGCGTGATTTACTGCTGGTGGGAAGCTCGAGGGAGAAACAAACTCACCTGACAGTCGTAGTGTTCTGCCATATACTACCTCGGCGCTAGTACAACCGGCATCGTTTTTCAAGGCGCTTTGTATCCCTAGGAGAACTAACGGAAGTGATTCTGTCCGGTGGGTATTGTTCGCAGCTGATAAACCAGCTTCCAACTGTCTGTGTAGACGTTCTACCATACCATTAGCTTGAGGATGGCAGGCTGTTGTTCGAAAACGCATACAACCTATGGTTTTAGTCAGGAAGAAGAATAAGGTGCTTTAGAAATGCCGCCCATGATCAGTTGTTATGGAGGATGGGCATCCAAAGTTTGCGATCCATCGTTCAACAGGAACTGTCTCAGCAGATACATCCTTGAGAGGTACTGCTTCGGGCCATCGTGTGAAAGGGTCGATGCAGGTTAAGATATAAGTATATCCTTGAGGTTCTGGAAGGGGTCCAATCCAATCTATATGAACGTGTTCCGAACGAGCATCATGGATGATAAGGATGCCGAGGGCTGTCAATGTAGCTGAAGATTGAACGATCAGTTCATGGTTGTTTGCTCAAAACCAACTTCCCCAATTTTCGCGGGAGTCATCGATATGGCAGTCATCCTCTCATCATTCGCTGTTCAGTGAAAAATCGAAAGCTATTAGAAACCCTGTGTAATAACCTTATTGTTGGTTACATATTTGCGTTAGAATAAAGGATTCCCGAGTCGCCAATCTGTGTTCTGGTTTTTTTCGCGTTGGTTATTACAGATTGTTTCTGAAAATCTTCCAGGGACAGCGTGAGGTCCAGGGTTGTGAGACCTGGACATTGAAAGTTTCTGATAAATGGCTGACAGTTTCTGGTAATTTCTGTTCGTTTTTCCTGATGCAAGTCTTCGCTGGACAAGTATTATCTGGAACTTTTCTCGATTTTTTGGTCAAGTTCAGTGACGCCTGGGTCAAAGAAGGGATGAAGCGTCTTGGAAACAAGCAGGAAAGTAAGTAATGCTGAGATGCATGTTAATTGTGATGATATGTATGATGCTCAGCATGATGAGTCTGTTGTTCATGGTTCGCCGTTTAGGGATAGTAAGGGTTTATATTCAACTAAATATGAGCCTCACTGTCTCGACGGAAACCCAGCTGACTATTTACAGTTTGCAAAGGAGTTTGAGATCATGTTGAGTGGTTTTTTATTAAATAATGAAATGAAGTTAATTCATTTGATGAGGTACTGCACTGGAATCGCTTCAAGAGCTATACAGTGCTGTAAGTTTATGAAGCCAAAAGAGGGCTACGATGAGGCTATGAGCATACTACGTCAAAGGTTTGGAAGACCTTCGATGATTGTAGGGAAATTATTCGAGGCTGTTACGAGTAATGGTGGTCAATTACAGGATGACTCCCAGGCACTCACTGAGTTTTTGGATAATCTGCTGACTTACAAGAATGCATTGATTTCGATGAATTGCATGAGTGACCTCAACTCGAGTTTTATACTAGAAGTAATAGCAAGACGCCTACCTACTCGACTTCATATGAAGTGGTTGAAGATAGGCTCCCGTATAGAGGATGAAGGTATCGAGCCAAAGTTCGATGCTATTCTGAAACTGGTGAAAGATAGTGTCAACCAAGCTATGAGCAAGTTTGCCAGTATATTACATCTCACCCCTAGAATAGAGCAGTCTGAGGGTAAAACGCAATCATTGATGACGAATAGGCCTCAGAGAGGTGGATATCGAGAAGGCTCCATGATGTCTGGTTATGCATATAGACCTAGTGAGTGTAACAGGTTTCGTAGTACATCCTTAACAGATAAGTTACAAGATGCAATACAAACACGGTTGTGTTTTACACGTTTGCAAGTAGTGCATACAAAGGTGAACTGTGAATCAGTGAGCAAGTTTAGTGATAAGCTAAATGTTTAATCAGCGTCGTCAAGTTCTGACTAAGAGTTATGTGACGATAATGGTGCAGTGAAGAAGCCTGTAGTTGCAACTGGTAAGCCATTGTTGAATAGAGTGTCACAGACGACACCGCAGTTTGTGCAGGCGAAAAGAGTTACAGTTTCAGAGTTCAGTTCTGACTCCACAAGTTTTCAAAGTATTACTAGTCAGAGTAAAGGTACAAAACCTCTAAGGATTTTTGAGGAGGAAACCAAATTGTCTACTGCTGTTATTAAAGAGTTTGAAAATGATGAAGTTAACCAGATAGATGATGGTAGAGTGAATATTTGCAATAATGATCATGATAGTACACTTTTGTCTATGGTTCATCGTGATTAGATGAGGGGAACGCATACTACTGCTGAATTGAACAAAGGTTCTGTACAGCTTGAACGTGAAGTAAATTTAAGAGCAGATGCAGCTGCAGAAGGTGTGGATACTTGTGAGACCGTCAGTGTAGTTGATCAACGTGTAGCCCACCTGTCGATAGACGTTAATGCTAAATTGGAGCTAATAGTAAAAGACAGCAGTGGTAGAAATCTTGCAGTTAGACAACTTTCTGAAGGCCGAGTCACAACAGCTTCTGATCCACGGCTAAGTTCATCAACTGGTATCAATCAGTTGTCGTTGGTGTTGTAATCCACAATGACAGAGACATCCATGCACTCAAGCGTCTTGTGCTATGACTATGCCAGTATCGGTGAATTTGAAAAGACGAAAGATATTGGTCATTTTAATGAGGATAAGTCAACTGTGTACGAGAGGTTAATTGTTAAATTGACTTGCATGAGTGAAGGTTTTTCAAGTTCCAAGTTACTATTTGAATGCTATTATCTTTGGTGTAAATTACTCTGTGCCTACGCTTGGTTGACCAGATGCGTCGTGTGTTTGTTAGTCATCTATATTCTACGATACAATGACATGGGCGCGTTACCGTTCAGATTTGAGGATATAAACGACAGAAGGAAATCGGCAAATGAACTCTTCGACAATTTTCCAACCTAGGGCGTCAACCTGAGAAGGGTTGTAGGCGTACTGCTGTAAGTCCTACAATTCTTCAAGGGTAGTACGTTGAAGCGCAGTCCATCGTACTTGGGTTGTTATTTTGTACATTTGTTCATGTTGTATATACTGAATTGATATCATCTGTCATCTAGCTGTTGGTAACTTTGTTTGAGTCCGGACGACTTCCACTTGGATCATCAACCTGAGAAGGAATGTAGGCCTACTGTTGTAAGTCCTACAGTTTTTCAAGGGTAGTTCATCGAGGTAGAATCCACAACATTTGATGTATTGATAGTACAAATGTTCGTGTTAAGTAATTGAGGGGGTTCCAATTAATGTAATTGTCGGTTAATCTTGTTTGTGTCCGCCCATTCTTCAGGGCTGGACTTATTCGTCACGTACTCTAGAAGTTACGTATGGAACTTTTTTTGCCAATAATTTTTAATAAAATTGTATTATATGTTATCTAGATTGAGGGAAATTCCCACTTTTTGGCTGGTTATGTTGGTGTCCGCCTCATGTGATCTGACTGCGACACACTTTTAGCATATTGGTTGCAATGATTAGTGTTTCAGATGGAATGTATCAAAATGTCGGTGTAATGAGGGAGATAGGATAGTTAGAGGGTAATGCCATTTACACCACTCATTTACTCCATGTAGAAGCTGCATCTTTCGGCATAGTATCATTCAATGAAGACTTCATGTCTCAGGATATCAGTACAGCCTATTTTCGTGTGAAGAACAGTCTTTTTTGACAAAATAATTCTCTCAATACTTGGAAATCACCTGCAAATGTTATCAGAATCGTTGGTGGGAACCTAAGTTGTCATTTAGATGTGCTTTTCACTCTATCTGTGGTTGGACAGGAATTATGGTAAGTTGAAAGGTTATCTCTAAATGGATTTCATATATATTGGCACTGGTTGATGCAGTGTGCTATGGGTTATGTTAATTAAATGTACAAAAATATCTCAACTATAATAATATTGTGCCATTGTGTACTAAGCTGACTGATAGGATAACAAACGAAGGTGGTTGTCACGATTATTGCAAGTACAGTGCAGTGGAGAAGGCAATTACTCGTTTAAGTTTCCTTGTTGTTCCAATTAATGCACTAAATCATTACGCGGTATGATTATACGCATGAGTCGTGGTGATTACTAGAACTGAATCTATTCAGCTTTATTATCATCAATATGAATTTATTCTCCTTTACAATTTCCACTGACTGTATACTTAATGCTACAATATTTTTGATCACCAATAGTGGAGATGAATTTCTCCTGAGATTTCCATTTAGACAAAGCAGTACAGATGCTCTATGACGATTGAATTTTCTAGTTTGCATTATATGACATTATTATCCTCATCAACACAACAGGTCTGTGTACTTTAGAATAGTTTAAGTGTTTCACTATGTTGTTAGCACTGTGCATAGCTGTCTAGAGTTGAGGCATGTTCAGCTTATATTTGATGCCTATAGTCTCCTAAATGTGAAAATGTGATTTCTGTAGGATTCACAAAACCTTGTGGACTAGACATTACTGAGATTGTGGATTAACTTCTAAGTTATACACTTGCAATACTTCATTTCATGTAAAAGTGTTTAGTGTGAAGTTGATCTGCAAGTAAGCTTGATGAGAGAATGACGCCTCAATAGTATGAATGTTTCGGAGATTGCCTTGAAATTTGCATATAGTCCTCAAATGCAGGAAAACATATGATGTATATTTATGTATACGGCGTCAACATAAATATCAGCTGTAGACTACAAATACATTTATCTCCTTGAGATAATACTTAGTTTTAACAGAATGATTGTATTCATATTGTATGCTAATATGTAGAATTATCTCTTGTTAACTTCATGTTATGCTAGTTCTAACATGTACTTTATTTTTTCCAGGTATACGGAGGTTGTCGAATATGAAATCAGCGGAAACATCATTCGGTCAAACTAACTTTATTACCCTTCATCAGAATTTTCTTTTGTAAATTAATCAAGTGTTTAATATACTCTTGATTACTTCTTCCTGTAGACTTCTTCAATTCCTCGCTATACTCTGTGCTTTTGTAATAAGTGAATTAGGAATAATAAACGCTAAGCTTAGTTAGTGGGATGGAGATTTACTGTAGTATTATGAGAATGTTACTTTAGTCATTAGTAGGATTTCGTGTCTGTTTCTACACAATAGCACATTGTAAAAGCTAAGTGGGATTTAGCAAGTTGAATAATAATTCTGTACTGTTTGATACTCTAAAGTCGCCTTATCTAGCCAGTTGAAAGTCTGTATACTGTTAAACGCCAAGTATGTAGTACAAGTAAATGTAGTAACTTAGGCTTGATATCTACTTCACTAATCTGTTAATATGCAGTGACATCATCAAATAGACTGTTCACTTGACGATCAGCTAAGAAACAATTTTTATTTATTTTAATATGCCGTTGAATCATAGGATGTTATCTAGTATCCATCATTTCTGTGATCAAAAACTGCGGTATTTGCATGTCTACTTTATAGATGTTAAATAACCTACGCCTGTATGCATCTAATTACCTCCAGTATTCCCTATTCATTTGGTGTGTGTAAACTAAACAAGTCTTTCATAAATTCTCCCATAAATGCCAAACTTTCTAGTGTTACAAGCGTTAATAAGACCTGCTTCCTTTGTTTCAAATCAAATGAGGTATATACGAACTAAGGGAAAGTTACTCTTACTTAATCTTTAACCCTCACTCAGAGCCTTTAACGATCCCAAACAGTTCTCCTATAAACACAGTAGACGTACTTTAGATGCAGCTGCAGTCTTGCTTCACAACATTTTCTCCAGTATAGACAATGGGGCTAAATTCGCTGCACCTTCCTAGAGTACACATCTGCTTTCGACTCACTACCTAGAGATATTCTGTTAGATAAGCTTGCTGAAACTCAAACTGAGTATTGGATTGTTAGATGGCTTCATTCTTATTTATCAGGGAGAAAGCAGTACACTGTAGGTCAGGGGGAAGTCGTCCATTACCAATTGTATTTTTGTTTGATGAAGTTATTGTACGAATGCATACGAGAAGAACTTTTTCAAACACGCGGACGATCTAACTACTTCAATGTCTGTTAACTGCCAGCTACACTGTACTAAGATGAACAGCTCTCTATTAGGAGTGGGAAAATGCTCTTAAACTAAATCCTTCGAAATGTCAGACTGTTATTTTCAGTTTCCGATGTAAACGAAAGTTAGTTGAAGGTGTTAATTCCTATGACCGTTGCAAAATTGATAATAGTGATATGGAAATGAAGTCTGACTTTAAGTATCTCGGACTGATTCATCGCAGCGTGTTGGCCCTAAATGTATGCCACATGCAGGCATAATGTTTATGAGCTAGGTATGCAAATCATGGTAGACGCTTGTACGGTACATTCATTATTTATAAAACTAACTCGCACGTAAGAACTATGGTTTGATCAGTTATACAACGTTTAATACATTTAGACACAATTAACCTACGATGCTTACTTCTATGACGCATTACCTAAAACTACATTAATATAGTTTCCGCTGAAGGTTATCTCCTATAGTTACCACCTTAGTGGGCAACTTAGCGTTATCTTTGAATAACGAAAATTCCGAGAACTTTCTTGGTAAAAAGATCGTCCCTTACTCGAAAAAATTAAATATACCCTAGTCTCCACAAAAACGTTCAGAGGTATTCATCCTATCACCGCAAACGACTCACTATTTGCAGCCATTTAAAAAGTAAAAATAAATTTACCGATGGCAGCGTGCTTATGATTTCTAGATATCATAATGTACCATGAGGAAAACGCTATCTCCATGCGGTTATAAGTCAGATGTGCGAAATTAGTCAGAAACACAACAACCACGATTCTCAGTCACATAACATCTTACTTCGCTACCTAATCGTATAGTCGTATTAACGGATGTTTCGCCGAAGAAAAGAAGACTACTGGTTCAAGGATAATTTATTTAGTTTTTTTTAAGATCGTGAACATCTGTGTCTATAGTCACGGAAGAATCACAACTTCGAGGAAACCACCAATCGTAGACTACAACCCGAAACGTTATTCTTCCTAATTAATGTCTTACCTTTAACTGGGATTGTTTGTACACTCACCAGATCACCGTATTTTATCCGCTTTGAAAACCGTTTTGCAACCCATCGAATGGATGTTAACACTGGCTCTATTACGGGTAGTCCTAGTTCATTTATTGCGATCTAGTACATCAAGCAATAATAAGCATAAGTAACACTTACCCTTAAGGATTCCAGGTTCTTTTAGTTCCCCCAAAATATACACAAGCACAACAGATTCATACTTTTCATGCGGCTCAACCTTATTTGGCTTAGATTCTCTCACAATATATTTTTTTAAATGATAGCAGACACACGGATGGTATATTCACATTCTCAAAAAGCTTCAAAGCTTTTTCAACTTCAACCCAGGTTCTAAATTCTCTGGGTTTAATTTGTTCTTCGAAAACCTTGCTAATACCAACTCTGATGGTGCTCTCTTCAACAGATTCACTCGCAGATTGTTGTATGCTGCAAACATGAACGAAAAAGACACTCTTTTTCCAGATTTCTACATGTTATGCAAGTAACTGAGCCAACAATAGTAACGGCAACCAACTAATGGACTGGAAACAACTGCTTCTGACAGCCAAACATCTTCATGTGCACAATTTCAAAACCCTCTACACAGTACTAATTCATTAACAGGGTGACTCTAAAGAATAGCGGCCCAAACCGAAACGACCTTCGAACAAAAAAGTGACCTTGAGGAAGGAATCAGCTGACTGTATCATTTTCGGATGTAATCATGGATGTTTTCGATTACTTTTTGGATAACGGACTGATAGCTTTGTCGAAAATTTGCCAATGCGGAGGAGTTATGCATATAGAAAAATAGACAGAAGCCATTGATGGCTTTGTATACAGATGTATTGAGTGCCAAAGGAAGAAATCGGTTCGAGAAGGTTTGTCGTTGTTCTTTAGTTTACAGATCCCTTAGGAACTTTTCTCTCAAGGTCTAAACTACCTATGACGAAAATTTTAATGATCTGTAACTTCTGGGTCCTGAAAAGAGCAGTCACAGCTACAGCTTATGAAACAGAAAATTCAGAGGTGTCAGCAGTGCAATGGTACAACTACTGCAGAGATGTTTCCTCCTGGAAAATGAACACCCTGACTCAAGTTCTCGGAGGAGTCGGCAGCATAGTCCATATCGATGAGACTGTACTTATAAAAAGGAAATACAACCGTGGGAGATTACAAGCAAACCAGTAGTGGATACTGGGTATCTACGACACGACACTGCGCAAAGGGTATATAGAAGCGATTCCCAGTCGCAGTGCAGCAGTATTAGTGCCTATTATTAAGCGTTCGGTGTTGCCGGGGACGACTATTCATACAGATGAATGGAGCGGATACCGTCAATTATCGAATCATGGGTACATTCATCATGTTGTTAATCATACGGACGGTTTCCGGAATCCTTTAGATGGAACCCACACCAGTTCCATTGAAAGTTTTAGGAGTCGTCTAAAAAGACGTATAAGAGCGGTTAATGGATCGAGAAATCCCATGATTTACAGTTACCTGGATAATTTTTTGTACCGAAACTGGTTTCATACGACTATGAAGACTCCTATGAGAAACTGGGAGGTTTTTTTGAGACATATACGCGAGCGCCATCCTTTGTAACTGTTTATTATGATTGCATTACTTATATATAAACCGTTTTTTACAATTATGCGCCTTTCTTTTTGAGCCTTCTCATTGGCCGAAGTTGTCCCTGTCAAGGTCATTTTTGCGTTAAAAGGTCGTTTCGGTTTGGGCCGCTATTCTTTAGAGTCACCCACTAACAGCTGAAAACCAACTAAAACACTGAAAGCCGCATGAATGCAAGGTATGAAAACACTTACACCGAAATGAATGCACTGGCCTGGTAGTGAAAACTTTCGAAACCAAAGAAATAATTCATTTTAACAGCAACGGAAACAAAAAATGAGGTGAAACGCAACATTTGTGAACGATACGCAACAAGATAAGTCGTGTATAACGGCAGGATAAACGGAACAACAAACGCGTCAACGAACAGTTACGGAACCGCGATCCAACATGGCCGACTAAAATGGACGAAAATGACCTTCGAGCGTCTCACTCCACCAATGACCTTGATAAGTGACGGATAATTTCAGCCATTCTTCAGCTTATAATCGCCAACATGAGAAGGGTTGCAGGCATTTTGGTGTAAGTGCTGCGATTCTTTGAAGGAATTCCATCAAGACATGATCTATGAGGTTATGTGTACTGTTTTTATATACATCTGGTGTGTCATATCACTTGGTGTTTTTTGGATTCACTGCGTTTAATTGTTGTTTTCGTATCTTGTTGTTATTGCACAATTTGTTTTAAATTTTCGTCATGCTCACTTCTGAAGTTGTTTCTTGTCTTCTCCATCCGTGAATGAATTGATTGATGTTAAGGACAGCAGATGGGTCGTATATGCCGGGGAGGCTATTGCTGAGAATGAAATGCATACGGAGATAATTGTTAGCTGTGGTCCCACACGCCGGGGAGAAAGAGTGTAAACGACTGAGGCTCGTATACGTCGCCGTTACTAGAACTGAGGCAGAATGAGTGACAAGCGATTTCAGTGGTAATTGGTAGTGAGTAGATAAGAGGATGTGCGTAGAGTATCGTGAGGTATTTTCATAGTGACGTTGTATTCTGCAAGAGTCATTCTAGCAAGTGGCGATTGTGTTACAAGATGTCAAGAGGATGCCTTTAACTGGAAGGCGCAGGTCGTCATTGATGTGTGAGATTGTGCTCTGGGTATGCTTGTGGTGTGTTGGCTTTTCTGTTTGTTTTCCATTTCAGCTGTGTCCGTGTGACCCAGGTTCTCGCAATGGCATCCAAGTCAACGTGTATTGGTCGTGATGGAAAAAAGGGGTTGGATCCGTATTTTGGCGGGGAGTGTCAATGTAGTTGAAGATTGAACGATCAATTCATGGTTGTTTGCTCAAACCCAACTTCCCTATATTTTCGCGGAGGCATCAATACACCAGTCATCGTCTCATCGGTCGCTGTTCAGAAAGAAGTCAGGCCAAAACTGTCAGAAGTAATATTGTGATTCATTATTGTAATATTTGTTCACAGACCTTAGTTATTATGCTGCTCATATGTTGGTGTTAGAATAAAGAATTCTCGAGTCGCCAATCGGTGTTTTGGTTTAGGAGGTCAAGGTTATCTCCTACTCTGACACACAAAGATAGAAGAAACAATGAAAATTCAATCATATGGTCGTGAATATGCAGTGCACTTTAAGTGTCGTGATGAATATATGAGCAAAATTGGCATAAGCATCAATATGTTGAAAAGACGACGTCAGCAATGGTAAACACTAATGAACTTTCGATGAACTTGTTTATTCGAAGCGGTTTCTTGTTCGTTGGGGGCAGTGATTCCCGTCGTGACTTCCACGTTTGCTCGTTGATAGAACGCCTGAGCAATACACTCAGAAGAATCAGTGTGTATCATGGTGACGTTATGTGTAGAACTTTTTAGTGTGTTGATGGTAACCAGCTGTGAATCATACGGTCAAGCTGCTGTGTAATTGACTTGCCATACTGGTTTATATTTGGTGGATCAATAAACCTTCGACTTACTGTCTGTCTTTTAATACCGCTTATATTGAAATCAAGTTGGTTATTGCATATGTGAAATAGTATTCTGAGAGTTGCCTTCTGGCTGCAGCAATTTTTTTCTTAGAGGCAGCTGTATAATTTCATTGTCTCAGAACTCTCATGTGTGATAAACAGGCTGCAGTATTTATCTCTACGCTTGGGTGCGCTACGAGCCACTCTGCTTGTTTGCGCGTGACAGTGTTTTTGATCCTTTGGGACAGAACGAGTTATGTAGGGTTGTATTACTGGGGCGAAAATTAACCTAAATTTGTTTCATATAACTTCTAGGTGAAAATGTGGACTTATGTGCCATTTCGGCGATTTTACCTTTGAGGCGATGGAATTTATGTCTACTTTCTAAACGTCTGGTTGGGTTGGGGTTTCGGCGTGATAATTTTTTCTCAAGGGAGGAAGATTTTGTATTAGGCCTACTTCGTCACCATGGTGGAAAACATGTCCAAGGTTGGGAAGTAGTCCTGTACGTCATGCTATGTTGGGCTAAGGCTAGCGAATAGTGGATTCCAACAGCTTCGGAAGTTGTCTGAGGATGACGTTATAATCCTCATCTAGTAGATTGTAGTAGACTGTAGAGCTGCGGATTGTCTTTGATGCAGTCTTCTAGGCATAAGTCAGGAGGGACGTAAATGCCTGATCCAAAAATTAATTAACATACCATCCACCTCAGTTTTTGAGTCCAGCAAGACTTTGAGAAGACGTAGTGGCTGGTTAGTTGTGAAGTCAGCTTTTTTGTCTGTAAGTAACTTGTCTAAGATCGGCTTGACTAGGTTGGGATCATGTTCAAACTTTCTCTTGGGGTCTGAAGCCGTTGATGCTTCTACTTTGTGGAGAATGAGTAACCTGTAAGTGGTCACTTTTGCTTGGGGTAGCTTTTTCGATCCGTCTTTTTTATAGTGGCTATGTCTCGCATTCTGCGAATGAATAAATTATTCTATTCATTGTTCTCTTCGCCATCTGCCGCTGGTCATGAATACCTAATATCCACAAGTATGAATAAAGCCGGGTCCAAAAATTCAAGGGCCGCTTCAACTGGGCGATTCTGAACTCTACTACTCCTTTTCCTTTGGCCATGATTAGGCGAACTTTTGTTAGTCTGCTGTCGCCTTTTCGTCATGTGTGCTGACAGGCTTATTGCGTATAATGGGGATGAAATGAGTGTCCGACCTATGACTGATATTACCCTGTGACGAGAAGACCTCTCTTTGACAATGGCGCATAGAGCATGCTTAGTGTCTTGCCAGTGACGCCAGCCGAGTCATTGATGTCTGAGAAACAGTTGCTCTTATGTGGTAAAAGATTTTCGCTGTGCACTAGCTTAAATGCCCCACCAAGCATATCACTGACTTCTTTGATTAGGAACTCAGGGAACTCAGTCGTACTGCAGCAGACACCACACAGACAGTTTTCTAGGGGTTTGCAAAGTTAGCACCGAAAGTGAATGCCTACAGGTCGAAATTAATGCAGAAGATCCTTTTTCTGTAAATGCTAACCTACAGTTAAGAAGCACCGAATGCTACATTGCATCACGAAGTTTCAAGGCTAACAGAGGTGGGAAGTTTTTTTCAAGGTCGTTAATCCAGCTGGTTACTTTAGGTAGCGGTATTTCCTTATTCACCCGGTGTGAGGTGAATAACTATGTACAGTAATTATGGAAGCACTGCAGCAACACCTTCACGTACTTTCATAATTTAATACCCATTTAACTTTGTAGAGGTTACCGCTGTCATCCAGGTTTTCGAGGATATATCTTCCAAGATTCTTAAGATACGTTTACTTGGTATGTTCTCTCACAAGGCTTTAATTGTTAAAATAGCGAATGAATTGGAAACACTGAATAAAAGCATTAGCATAACTGGAAATTCTAAAGCTAAATCGGATCTCTTGTAAGTTTTCTGTGACGGCATATACATAGATTTATTGTTAGAAACAAGCGTGAAAAAGATGCCCTGGGACTGGTTGATGAAACTAAAAATCTTTTTATAAATCTTTCTAAAGAGCCGTTATCGGATCAGGTATTACTGTTTAAATGATTCTAAGTGGTTTTAGATAACCAAGATTCATGTAGAGAAACTCAGAGTTGACTTTCAGCGGGTGCTTCACCGGTTTCAAAGGACACAAGCTGTAAGATTCATTTTTTTATTAATAATATCTAGCCACCGTTGCTATCATTCTTGATGACATTCTGGAAGCATCTTCATAATTGTCAAGTAGCAGGCAAAGCTGGAGTCTAAACTAAAGGAAAGTCATTGAACTTAAGCAATGACTCAGCAACTAATTGAGAAGAGCATTTTAAAGCCATCATTCTTCTTAGTCAAGAGTTAGGTTAAGAATGCGAATCGGAGTTGAGTCACTTTTTAAAAATTTAACCTATGGCGCTATGATCTGATTTGTCGTAAACAGATGTTTATGACCACGTGAAGTTCCACATAAGCTGGGACATAACCTCACTAAACAACATTATTGCGTTCCATGAAAATAAGGCTTTTATTACCAATATTGAGTACGCCTCCTGAAAGGCCTAGCAACTGATTCCTATATTGACAACTGTTACATTATTTTTGTCAGTGATTGTTCTGATCTCTTTCAATCTATATTAAGTAAAACGCGAATAAAAAAATTTCAACAAGCGAAGGAAAGTGAAATAAATTATTTCGTTGTATGTCTATGTGTGTGCGAAGCAACAGTCTTGATCGTCCATGTTAACCTTATCTATGAGTGATAAAAACTAGGTTACTTTCCAAAGCATCTACGCACTTCAGCAATCATAATTAGATCAGGCTGAAAGTGCATTCTTCGTGGATTTATCCTTGTCTTTTAATCGCTCGGAATTTGTTGGTTTGACTTACATTTGACCTCAAGCCGTATTACCTAGTAGGACCACTAAACTAGATATGTATAGTGAATGCGGTTTGTAACTACCAGTGATTGACTATGTTTTTCCTCTTTTGTATCCTCATCGGGTTATGAGAATGAATTAGAAGGAGTGCCACTCCTCGTAGTTAAGGTCTGGTTTTTGCATTAGAAATGCATATCGTGAGTAGGATCAATTTTTGTTATAGGTATACGTAGGCGGTTTTCTTTCAAAAAACTGATAGTCTCTGTTGCACAGATTCTGTAAGGTACGTCATATATCAAACTTTGAATAGACATAGTAGAAGCAAAGCATTGATGTTATAGGATGGTGTGGTGCTAAGCCGTAGTCTTTAGTTCAAGGGTTCAAAGTTCAGTTTTTCATGCCCATATGCTAGCAGGCACAGCTATGGCAGTTAGTGTAATTCATAGCATCGGGGAAAATTGAACTGAAACCGTTTTCATTCAGGACATCGCACTTACGTGTAGCTAGTGTTCTAGTTGCAACATTTTACAGATGATACCTACCTGTAAAAAAAAATCATAATGAGCAGAAATATATGAAAGAAAGAATAATCATGTGGGAAATAATGTGGCAGTTCACTAAGAGTGAATACATTTGTGCCATTGAGAACGGTTTCGAGCCATCTCACTAACAGTTTCTAGCCGGGGGGCTTCAGCAACTCGAGAACTCCAACCAGGCAATCTGCACCTCCCTATATAGGTAAAAGCAACTGTCAAAGACTTCACGAACTGACGTCAGGTTTTGGTTTAGCCATCCCTAACTTTTCCAATCTGATTCTGTGTCGGCTAACGTTACTCGTCTAGGAAGGCGGTGGTTGGGCATGTGTATCGTAGGTCCTAGCTATCTCGATCGATGCAGCTGCAGGACTTCATAGACTAAATTCTCCTTCTTGCCTAACAGTCTAAGCCTAGTCTCAATATAACTCACCATATCAAACCATTTAACACGGATAGGATGCCAAAACCTATGGTCCAAGACAGCTTACCTCCATATGTCCCACCTTCAATATACATTTCTCATTACCATAAAAAGGACAAAGTGAAATGTTGTCGACTACTTGCGTCCTTTGGCCGATGGCTAGATATCACGTCTGCACCAGAGATGACGTAAGTTGTCGAATACCCTACGTGCTTTTGGCATTCGTGCTGAGATTTCGTCAGGAATCAGTGCATTAGGGCTGATTCAACTTTCCAAATAAGTGAAGTGGTCAGTATGGTCAGACATTTCACTACCTATCCTTTAACTAGGAGTCGGTGTAGATCAATCCTTCAGTATCATGATAAACACGAATCAAATGCGAAAGATATTACTTTTGATCAGTGTATACGGAAGACTTCTCATTTCGCTATCATCACCTAGATCAACGATTCATAGATGATCCCCATCCAAGCACTTATGAAGACAAAAAAGTAGCTCAGGGAATATACTCTTTTTGGTTATCTCATTTCTTTTAGCTGTACAATTACATTTATATAAAACTTTTTCACGAAAGATGGTAATGAAAGGTGTGCATTGTCATAAGCATAGTTACTAGCATTAATCAATACATTCGATAAGTTGAATAAAAGTGATGGAGTTACCTAGTGAGTGAATAAGATGGCCTACATCACCCACACACTAAGTCGACCAAACTTCTCAGATAACAAGTTGCCGAAGTCGATAAGGGTTACAACCATCAGTACATTTTGATAAAATTGAATAAAGATAGAAAAATTTGGTATCCTTGAAGGATACCACTGATTGTCATCACTTCAGGTGACAACCCTGCATAAGTTCTTATACAGCTGCTTGAGTCCCGGTAGTGTTCCCTGTATAGTATGGTGTTTTTTCTCGACATTCCGTTCAGGGCTAGAATTGGCCACAGTTAACCCCTGTCGATGAAGCGAAATGCCGTCTTCAGGTCCAGAAATATAGCGTGTTGAATGCCGACAAGTACGCTTATACTCCAGAATCTGTATGTAAATGTGGAGCTGTATTATTTTACTCCTAACAAATTCTACGTCACTCTGTGTGTTTTAGCCCAGGTGTGCTACAACTAAGTCAGATATTTTGTGTTCCATGCTCTATTTGTTTCAAGATTATTTGCGTTCTCAAGTGGTGGCTTGTATATAGTTTAAAATTGGCTTTAGTCTTACTTCTGGCTCGTTACTGCAGGCAAAGCAGTAGAAGTCAAAATCACCCTCTACCTGTTTAAATGGAGCTGTGTCACTCATTTAGACATGTCGTTGAGGTATATTTTTTCTCTTACAGTGTTTGAAACTTTTAGTCCAACCACATATTTTGTGGTTATCTTAAAAGAACATTTTGATAATTTTCCTTAGTCAGGTGTAGAGATGAGCGATGAAAAGCTATCTTACAGGTATATACTCAAAGAGACATGAAGATATGCCATGGTAAAGTACTTAGGTTTTACTTTTTAACTATTTTGCTAATGTTGTTATGTTATGTATTGTAACCATATGTAGTAAAATGCTCAACTACTTTTTCAGTATAACTTATACATTTACATAAATGCACTAAATATGTCCTCATAAAGCACTGTCAATTATTTTGTTTATCGCTATTCGTAGTGTAGAAATAAGTGATTTATTAAGTAATCTTATTTCCAATAGTCGAGTAGGTAGTGTGGTGACGATGGTATAAAGAAAATTTATGTTATTGAAGAGTTTATTACATCAGAGATAAGTTTGTGTAATATAATTGAAAAAATAGTACAGTTTCTTATTTGACTGCTAGCTAGTCCAAATTATCACTATCTAAACTTATGTTATATATAGGGAGACGGCACTTCCTAACTTATTTTAGTATAGTTTGGAGCACAAACTTATGTTTCTTTATTTTCCTGCTTAGGAAATACAAAGACGACTACTTACTGAAAGTCGGCCACCTTCACTCGTTGGTGATTTAATCAATTTGAACCCGGATGAAAGTGATGAAGCCAAAATCAGCCAACTACAAGCGTTCTCATCACAGGATGCTGAAATTCAAGAATTAGGAAGAGTTCTAAATCAGGAAGATCAGATGCGTTCCATTGAGGTGAGCTTTTGAATAGTGTTTTTGGCAAAATAAATTGTAGTCGTGATGAATTAAAAAGTGACTATACTTTTAAAATATTTACAACCAGTACATAACAGTGTTCTTACTGTTGTGTTTTTTTTCAAATTCCACATTCCGTAGAAATAAGTGTGTGTGAACCCTGTTAGAAGTTTGTTAAGGTACTCACATCCAAATTGCACTTCATGCTGTCTTAGAACAGTGATTACGATACAACAAGAATAATTGATTGCCACATTATATCTAGTTATAATTCTTACAAATATATTGAGAAACCAACAGCTTAGGCTTATGCCACAAAATTTCTCCTTATCAGCAGTAACATGAAGGAAAGTTGGGAAATAAATTCATTAACGAAAGTTCTGTTACGAGTAGTGATGAATCATTGTAAGGAAGCAGGAATAAAATAAGGCGAATAATAAAACATGTAGTTTAACTGTAATGGTAGGAAAATAAAGATTTTGTAAAAGAATGTTTGTTTGCAATTTGTTATCTCTACATAGCCAAATTATGTACACCCTATCTTCAACGCACCATTTGCACAGATCTTCCGTGTTGTGCTACTTCCGGCCCCCATATTGTGTTTCTTTGTGTTCCTTTCACGTCTGTGTATTTGTGTAACGTATTATCATCAGGTTTATCTCCCTTCTATTTGATGTTTGTTTATGCCGATGAATATCTCTTTGTATACTACTGATAAATCTTGTCAGCAGCATAAGGCACATAATGACACACTGACAATCTAAGAAAATTGAAAAAATAAGTGCTTCTCTAGGCTATAGAGTGTTTTTCCTAATATTTACGACTATAATTTTGTTTTTGATGAAATCTGCATTGACTCCATTATGGATAAGATTTTATTTTGATAAATCACACAGTGTTGTACAGTTATATTAACTGATGACGTTTCGAGCACAAACTATTGCTCAAAATCATATCAAGTTGCATTGACTCCAGTCAGATCCACGCAAACCCAACAACCACTTTCCAACTATAGAATTGGTTTGTTTTATGGACTATATTTAGCTGCTACCTAGCCTACACCGCAAGGCTTCTCCCACCGATTAAAGGCTTTATAACTTACCAGTGTAATTATTCCCAACTGACGTCAATACATTACACTGAATTGGGCACAGGTTATAATTTGAGTAGGTCACCACTTAGGTAGTTTCATAGTTTCGAATTGTAAAATCATCAAAGTTAGTGGTCTTTATGATTATTTTGCTATTTTCTTTTTTGAAAGTTTTTAGTGTTAGTCGTTATGGTTATGCCACTAAAATCGCCCCCGTACTACAATATATAAAATGCCAAATGTTTTCTAATATTCTTCAGTCAATATCGATTATTGGCTTTGTACTTGAGTTTTGCAGTGTGACAGCTTAAACCGCTGCACTTCTGAGCAGACTTCTACATTTTTAAGTTAATGAGGTGTTTACATCATATTTTTGACTGCTGCTGGATTTACAAATGAATGAGAACTAGAATCTTGTAGGAACAACTGTACTCTATAAGTGTTTTGATGTGTAAAATCTTTATGCAATACACAATAAAGAGCGTAGTACTTTGATATTCCCACTTAGGTAGATAAAGATTAAGATTAGATTAAGAAGTAATATTTTGCATATTACTTCACTGTTCCCATCATTCCAAAGAGAAGGGGAAATCAACAAATGGGAGAATGCGACCATCAACTGGATAAGGAACAGTAGACGTAATCATACAGATATGAAGTTCAGTTGTGTTGAGGAAACAAGCTGAAATGAGTGTATCCGTTTCAGTGAAATCGACGTAGGTTCTTATCCATCATTTTAAGTATCTCAGTAATTCTAATTTGGATTTCTTTGATTAGTCCTATGACTGAAACTCTTATTTACCCTTACCTTAGTCATTGCATATGTGCAAGTAATTGTCCCGACCGATAGGCTGCTACCTTAACGTGGTGGTCGGGCTTGCATATCGCAATGACCCAACAAGCTATACCGGATGGAACTAATTTTCCTGTAGGCCCTACCATACCAGGATAGCGATCAGACTAACAGCAGTTACCGGCATAGTGTAAGATTTTTTACTATCCTCTGGGGATGTCTGTGGGCGAAGTCGTACTGCTGGGGTACAGGATGTAACAGCAGTAAGGTGTTTCCCTCAGATGACCTGATGCCAGCTATGGTGTCTCTCCACTATGGAGGAGGTTACAAAAGGTAGACCCCCCAATGTACATCTCGACTTACCCTAAGGTGGTCAGCAACCGGCGGTAAGTTACTTATACGGGACAAAATCAAAAAGCCAGTTCATACAGGCCGTGTGTACCTGGCCTCAAGCAGTTGTCCCCTGGGCCCTGTGATCACGTGACACTAATTCTCTTTCTGTTTCAGGTACCCCAAGAATAAATCAACTTTCACGGTGTGAACAGCCGAGAAGTAACAACCGTCCACACACTTTAAAAGACCCACGAAGCCTTCCTGATTGTCATTCTCCTTTATTCCTGTCACCCTCATCGTCTTACCTCCCAACCACTGTCTACTATTCTGCAGTCTAGTCAGTCCTCTTCAGTTCACTGTGACCATAAATAACGATGAAAGCCAGAAAACCCCCTCCCCCAGGTATCCTCTTAAAGCCACGCCGCCAACATCATATTGGAACATTTAACGTCAGGACCCTCTGCTAAATCGGACAACGGGCATCACTAGCAAGAACTCTGGCATCTCTAGGCATGGATTTATGTTGTGTTTCGGAGACACACACACAAAACCCGAGTGTGGTTATTCACTTAACTTCACCAACAACTTCACCTTGAGGGTGTCAGGAGACTCCTCACAGAGTTCTCGAGAACTCGCAGGTGTAGGGATAGTATTGGGTGTTAGGGCGGAAAATCACTTCTTGATTGGATCCCAGTAGATAGTCGTATGTGTGTAGCCCGTCTGAACTGGTCTGTCAGAAAAAGGACGGACGGCGTTACCCTTCGTTGTCTTTTCAAAGTCTGCTTACGTCCCAAGAGACTGCAGTTCGGATGAACTAAAGGACGATTCCCACCAGGAACTGTCTAGTTTGCTGCAAAAGGAAAAACGCTCAGATAAAGTTGTTTTAGCAGGCTACTTCAATGTCCAGGCAGGGAAGTTATACCAGACTGAGTATATAGGTGGTACGTCCACAGTGTCCTGCCGACGAATCAACAACTGTGACCGTCTTCTTCAGTTCTGTTCAGATAATCGCCTGTTCCTAGTCAATACTCACTTTAGGCACAAAGAGAGACACTGTGTAATCTGACGACCTCCATCACCAAATCAACGCTAGACTCAAATATGCCACATAACGATAGGGTATCTTTGGTGAGGGTCAGTATAAGACTGCTGCTCTTTCTGAAACACGTGCATAGACTCCGATCACGCCCTGATTGAACGAGCATAAAAATTTTAGCGACGAAGAAGTTGCACTCCCAACTTTTATCAGGATGCTGAGTTCCTATTTAAGGAAGAAATAGCGTAACGAGTGTCTGAGGTCGACCGCAAGACTCCTCTTGAGAAAGCCTGTCATAACATACAGTTAGCTGTAGACACAGCCGTAAGGTCTGTTAATAGCACAAAACCGAAAGTTAGTAAGAACCAGTGGGTTTCTACTACCTCATCCGAACTGATAGATGCTAGAAGACTTATTCCGGCGAGCTCTGAATTCAATGAGGAGCGAAAGCTGCACAAAAGGAAACTTACGAAAAGTCTACGCAAGGGCCGTGAACAGTGGTGGGTGACAAAGGCAAAAGAGATGGAAAAAGCATCGGCGATAGGCAACACTAGGCAACTCTTTAGATTCATCAGGGAAGTGGGTGGGAGAAGGCAAATCATAAGTGAAACAATCTTGGAGAAAAATGGCACCATAATTAACTCTCAGGATAGACGCCTTGAAGGCTGGTAAGAACACCTTGAGGAACAATTTAACTTGCCTACAGGCACACTGAACCTCCACGCCATCCAGTACACACCCGAATGGGATATAGACACTGGTCCGCCGTCTGTAAGTGAGGTCACAAAAGCTATCTGTAATTTGAAACGAGGCAAAGCGGCAGGACCCGACGGAATTATTCCGGAGGTGTTTAAATATGGGGGTGACATACTAGTTTGTAGATTAACTAAGGTACTAGGCAACGTCTGGGAATCAGAGACGGTTCCATCAGACTGGGGTAAGTCACTTGTTATACTGATATTCAAGAAGGGAAACAAGTCCTCGTGTGATAATCATAGGGGGATCAGCCTAACGAACATAGTTTCTAAAATCCTAGGCTCAGTAATCATGCATAGACTAAGCAGAACTCGGGAGGAACAAACGAGGAAAAATCAAGCAGGCTTTAGACCAGGTAGAGGGTGAATAGATCATATCTTCACCCTCCGACAGATTCTAGACCACAGACACACTTTTTGGCGTCCAACAATTGCCATATTTATTGACTTGAAGGCGGCCTTCCAGTCCGTGGTTCGAAAGGTACTATGGCAATGTTTGACTGTGAAGGGAGTGCCAAGAAAGTACATTGCACTAATCAAGGCACTCTATTCAAACTCACGTAGTCGTGTAAGGACTTATGGGGAAATGTCATCTGAATTGATAACAACCAGTGGCGTCCGACAGGGATGTCCACTTTCCCCATTCCTGTTTAACTTCATCATAGATTTGCTGATGGAAGTATCCTTAACTGAACGTAACGACTTAGGAATCGACTTGTTACCAGGGAATAGTCTTATGAACTTAGAATATGCAGATGATATATTCCTGTTAGGGGATGCTGACTACGTCAACTCCTAGCTTAGTGATAGGGAGTGAAGTAGTGACAGAACATGTTGACCACTTCACCTATTCGGGAAGTTGTATCAGCACCAATGGACTGATTGGCGACGAAACCTCAGCACGGATCCCAAAAGCTCGAGCTGCTTTCGCTGACTTACACCATCTCTGGTGTAAGCGCGACATCTGGTTTTCAACCAAGGGACATGTGTACTGCTCAATAGTTCGCTCCGTCCTTCTCTATGGCTCTGAAACATGGCCAATACGAGTTGAAGACATGAAAAGATTGACTGCTTTCGATCATAGATGTCTGCGATCTCTGTCTCACGTTAGGTGGTTTAACAAGGTAAGTAATGCTGACATTAGGCGTAGAGTGTTGGGCAAAGAGGGAAAATCAGTCGACGAGGCTATAAAGTTACATAGATTGAGATGGCTAGGTCACGTGCTGCGCATGTCTAACCATCGCCTCCCCCGACGGGCATTACTAGCTGATATAAGTGCAGGTTGGAAAAGAGTAAGTGGTGGCCAAACAAAAGCATGGCATCAGTCCAAGAAATCCTTGACAGTTAAACTGAGTCAGGTAGGGCGATGCAGACTTCTGGGTTGGGGTCCTCGGGACTCTAGGAATCAATGGCTGGAGGCAATGGGTGATATGGCTCAAAATCGTTGTCAATGGCGCAGATATATTCAATCTCTGTAATCTTTCATATTTCTTTCTACCATTACCCATTCTGTTTCGCTCTTATACTTGTCAAACTCTATTGATTCTCTTCACTCATCTTGTCTACCTTTGTGTGCTATTTGGAAGGTGGCAACTCGAACTTCTGCACTTCGGTGCCAAGTTCTATGTTGAACCCAGACAGAGGACTGATTCCGGCGAGCCCCAAATATGACGAGGAGCGGAAGCTGCTCAAACTAACAAGAACTCTTCGCAACGACCGTGAACATTGGTGGGAGACAAAAGCGAAAGAGATGGAAAAGGTATCTTCGATAGGTAACACCAGACAACTATTTAGACTTATCAGGGAAACAGCTGGCAAAAGGCAAATGATGAGTGAGACAATCTCCGAGAAACTGGCACCGTAACTAGCTCTCAGGATAGACAACTGGAGCGTTGAGAAGAACACTTTGAGGAGCAATTTAATTGGCCTACAGCCACACTCAATCTACTGAGCATCCAACACCTCACTGAATGGGATATAAACACAGGTCCTCCATCCCTAACTGAGGTCACGAAAGTTATCACAAGTCTGAAACGAGGCAAAGCAGTGGGACCTGTTGGAATGACTCCTGAGGTATTGAAGTACAGTCGAGACAGTTTACCGTCTGCATTAACTAAAGTACTAGGAAGCGTCTGGGAATCAGAGGAAGTCCCTATCGGCTGCTTTAAGTCATTGATTATTCCGATATACAAGAAGGAAGACAAGTTTTTCTGTGATAATCAAAGGGGGATTAGCTTTACCAATGTGGTATGTAAAGTTCTGGGCTTAATAATCATGCGTAGACTTTGTGTGTCGCGGATGAAACAAACACGAAAAAGCCAGATAGGCTGTAGAACAGGAAGAGAGTGTATCGATCATATCTTCACCCTTCGACAGATTCTGGAACATAAGCATACTTACCAGCGTCCAACAATCATTATATTTCTTGACCAGAAAGCGTTATTCGATTCTGTCGACCAAGAGGTTCTCTGGCGATGCTTGGTTGTAAAGGGAATGCCGAGGAAATGCATTTCACTGGTCAAGGCACTCTACTCGAACTCATGCAGCCACATGAGAAGAGCCTATGGAGGGTTGTTTTCTTAAGTGGTGACAACCAGTGGTGTCCGTCAGAGATGCTCACCAATGTCTCCATTTCTGTTTAATTTCATCATAGATGTACTAATGGACTTAACCCTAGCTGACTTCGGAGACTCAGGGACTGGTTTGTCACCAAAGAATAATCTTGTTGACTTAGAATATGCAGATGATACAGTCCTCCCTCCTGGATGAAGATGCTGACGAAATAGAGCAGAGTCTTCTGAACACCTTGAGCAGCAATCTTCAAATGCTTACCATGAGATTCATGCGCTCCTGTCAAATGCAATTTGATGCTTGCTGCAGGACTGGATTACATCGACTCTTAGCTTAAAGATAGGGAGGTGGTGAAGTGGTTGGTGGGTCGTGTTAAGCACTTCACTTATTCGGAAAGTTGTATCAGCCAACGCCAGCGGGTTGATCGCTGATGAAACCTCAGCACGGATGCAAAGGGCTCGTTTGGTGTTTACCAACTAACGCCATCTCCAGCGTAGATGTGATATCCGGCTGTGCACCAAAAGATGTGTGTACTGCTCAGCACTTCGCTCTGTCCTCTTTTATGACTGACTGTGAGATATGGCCATTGAAAGTGGAAGAGATGAAAAGCCTGGCTAGCCATGTTTGATCATAGGTATCTGCTTTCTATCTCCCGTGTTGATCATCTTTACTCCTCTTTTATTGAATATAAAAATTCCTACTACTAACAAGTTGAGTTATTCCATTCATTGATATCAACTGGTAAGAATGAAGTGATTTTCTACCTTGGTGATAAGCTGAATTTCTAATTTGTCAGTATTTTTGTTTTTCATGATTCACTTGTGTCAATTTGACAGTGTAATATCAATATCAAACAATGCAAATATTGTCCAGTATGTTGTCCCAGTATTATTGATTCATAGTACAGAAACTGACTTGAATACAAGTTTCTATTATAATTGTGTAAAGTTTTTTTATATCTACACCTTATATATATACTGAATGTTAATGTTGGTTGTAGCCTTTTGAAGCTGATTGAGTCAAGTATTCACCCAAAACTAATTATATCCATTTATAGATGTATCCTGACAATTTTAGGGTGAAACAGTGGTTCACTGACTTGTAAAATTTTAAGCGCCGAGATGATATTATCTTTTCTTTCATAATAAGTGTACCTCATGATCTCGTGAACACCAGCGTATGCGTGGTTACTCAGTCCTGCTTTTTATACTAAGACAAACCGGTAACATATACGTAAGACGCTTAGGTGGATTTCTTAATTCAACTGATTTTTTTAAACAGAACACTTGCAGTTATATAGCTTAATAGATAACATGTCACAGACTAAAACAATGTTCGGAAATCTCGACAGTGATGTCAGTTTTAGACGTATGAGTTACTTGTTGCATATTCATATCTGCAAATGAACGATACTTGTAATCGTAATAACTGGGCTGTTGTATTTGTGTAAAACAGATACATCAATATAAAGTCACGAAGAGTTCGTTTTATGTGTGTACCTCTTTACTCAAGAAAATTTCCTAAAGTCAAATGTCGAAACTCAGTGAAGATATTCTTAATGTATATGGTTCCTTATGTCTTGTTGTGATTGTATTATAGAGCCATAAGGACTTTATGTGTTCCGCTGTTGAAGTTTATCATTTGTAGTATGTAAGAATGCTTAGATCATTTTGATTAATTTGTGTATCCCTGTTTCTTATGATTTTTAAAATTTTTTACAAACTTGTTACTTTTTGGTTTCCAGCGGTTTAATAACTTTAAAACTTCTGTGTTAGCATTTAATTTGGTTAAAAGCAGTATTCTGTGTCCACTTCAATTCGGATAAAAGGAGCTTGACGATCGTCCATTTTATACGATGTTTTGTTATATCAATGCATGAATGTCTCCCATCAAACAGGATTCTTTTGCTCAAGATTGTATGCACGATTTGCATACTTTTAACACATTTGAAGTCCTTTTTCTGTTAACGATGGTGTCAACCATTACTCCACGGATTGAAGAACATACGTCTCAATGAGTAGCCCAACTTACCTGAAAAATGTTCTGCCTCTTAGCGCGAAAGATGCGTAATCGCTCATGTTCAACAGTATAATTCTGTACTTTTAGCAACACTTTTGTGTTAGGAACTCAAGCATCATTCGGAACTGAAGAGAAGCAAATTAGTTAGACATTTTTTGACGTGGTTTGAAACATAAACATTCAAATTTTTTGACTAAAGAGTGTTATGATAGTGTATAACTGTTATGTTAAACAAAAACCTTTCCGAGTTTTTGTGGTTGTGACACACTTCTAAAAGAAGTGCCGCTGCATGTGATGACAATCGCAGATGTCTTCTGTAATCATTGTAAAAATCCTGATTTAAGGTATACTAATTAAAGCCACTTTTATCACTTTTGATCTTCTGAACGCCGTGAGCGAAATTTCGAGTTTTACAACATTTGTTAGATATAAGTCGACGCTTAAAAGTGGGTGCGTACGGACTCTCAATGACAACAAGTTTTTGTATTAAGTAGATTATGTCATTTCTCACCCAGTTAAAGGTAGAAAAAGATGGTAGTGGATTTCAGTTGTTCAACATTGAATTCTACCTGGGCACTACATAATGTATGTGGCTCATAGAATAGGGTATAAAGATTTCATTCTGGATAACAGGGTTGCACTACACTTACACAGTAACATAACTGGGTACATGTTTTTATACTAGGTAATGATTCACATTCAGTATCAGGAAGCTAGTTGTTGTATCTCTGGGGCGGCAGGTTCTGGACTGAAGTTCTTTATCATATTCACATTGCCATTCGTGAAATTACAAAAGTAGGATTACTTTTCTGATGGATAACAAACTTTTTTTCATCATATACAAGCGATCGACTCATTGTTATAAACATCTTGTTTAAATGGTAAGGGAGAAAACATTATCACAAAAGAATAAGTTTTACAAAAATCCCGGAGGACTACCTGAAAATACCACATACATTTTCATACTACTAACTTTTGTTTTAGTAGTGTTATATTTTTTACGGAAACTCATCTGCTGAATAATAGAGCTGTGAAATACGATGTTGACCATTGATATCCTCGTATGTTGCTGTTACTATCTACGCTTGCCTTCATATATGCTGTTATAATTTTAAGGTTCGGACAAGAAAACTTCGTTTTTGGCCCTGTTCAATGAATCCTAAGTACAACTAATTTATGACTTCAGATTAATGTACTAGTTTTTTTTAATGATAATAATCACTTTATTCCACAACAATAACAATTTACAGCATGGAATTTTCAGCGTTTCTTTTACATATTGCAATGGTTTAGCTCTGTTTATAATTATATAAATGTATAAAATGTTAAAATATTGATAGTTAATAGGAAAAAATAAAAAAAAACCCAACAAAATCACACCATTTCTAGGTCACAGTGAATTATAAATAAATAATATAACAAATAACACATGCATTAATATGCATCATTTCATTTTATAGTTTGGTTATTGATTCAAAAGTTGTAAAAGTTCTTTTCTGATATTTGTCTCTTCACACAATACTCTTGCCAAATATGGCACGGTCGAATTTTTATATTTTGTAGTACGAGCATAAATGTTTATAAAATTTCTTCTGGTCTTACCCGAAGAGATACAAGGAAACAATTGTGAATAAAAAGGATGTTCACTATCAGATAAGATAACTTTAGCTAAGTGTTTACAAGAATTCATATGCCTATTGACAACAGTGTCATTTAGTTGAGTCAAAGGGATAGCACTGACCCTACTTACAGCCCTCAATGTTCTTCGTAGTATCATATGCTCTTTCTTGAGTAGCCCAGGGAAGAATAATGGAGAACAATAAAGAATGATGGGCAAAACACATGAATTAATAAATTGTATGATAAGAGATTATATATAATACGATTAGGACACATTATTGATAAATTAAAACAAAATTAAAAGAGCAAACCAAAGCAATTTTGCAAAATGTTGTAAGGTGGAATTTTTGGTAGCCCTATGTTCAAGCAGGCCGCCGATTTTATTAAATTGTTATTAAATCGATAAATCGAGAATGCTTAAATATGATATTTTTCAGGACTTAAAGGGAAAATAAAAATTTCAGCAGAATATATCTTTTCAGCTTGTTCGTTCTCAATAACTGTATAATCTCAAACCCTATAAATTTTCGTGCTACAAGTTAGCGTAGTTTGAAGTATTACTCAATTGGGAGCAGTAAAAACGGGTTAAATTAAACAGAGACAATAATTTCTCAACATGGCATTAGAAGTTACAAGTGTGATAAGAGATGAAGATTAACCATAAAGAGAATAAAAACTGCAGCTATACATACTTAGAAAAATATGGTTGCACAATATGTAAAGTAATTTTCCAAAAAACTGGAGGCGAGAGAGAACGAAGTTGAAGAGGCTGATTTGAAAGTAAAACGAAGCAAACAGAATTCACTTCATGGTAGATACAAGCTTCTTTGGTGTATATAGCTCCACTTGTGTTGTGCATATTGCTACATCTTCTGTAGATTTTTTCACTTTGTAAATGAGTACAGATAATTATTTGATTGAAATGTGACAAGTGCACTTCTGTTTAAGACATTACCATCCATTTGTGACCATGCTCCATAGTATACTTTAACTCGTTTTGGAAGAACACGCATAGAATATATATATATATATGGCTCCACTGGAGTACATGTGTGTATTGAAATGAAAATCTGGATCGTGACAGCATTTAAACCAGCAGCATTCTAGTTATTATTGGCTTAGACTATGACAATATCCAGTGTGTAGCTAAGTCATTCAAACACAAGGTTATGAATGCACTAGTATTTGGACACATTTGTTTTAATGTTTTAATAGCCCAGCAACACTTCTATGCTCTGTCATCCCTGACTTAACCCTGTACTAAATGAGTTAGGAGATTTCGCGGCTACTGAAGTTCAAAAATATCCTAGTTAGTTTGTTGGTCCAGAATTCCTTGGTCTAAACACTGCTGTGACATAGGTTCAGCTTTAGTCATGATCTTTGTATGCTGAAACCTTGTTTGGAACTGATGAAAATGATAGCAAAGTCAAATCACTGCATTTCACTTACTCGTTTGTAATTTTTACTGAGAAAGACATCAATTTTATAACCTTGTGTATAGACGTATTTAATCGGTTAATTAGTTTCTACATGTTTATATCTTTCTAAGTCTTGAATCAACTAACATTTGTTCATTGTTGTGTGTGTTTTTCAGGAAGATATTGTAAATGTGAATGAAATTTTTCATCAACTTTCCCAGTTGGTGTATGAACAACGAGAGGCTATTGATTCAATTGAAGATAATATTGAAGTGGCACTAACTAATGAACACTCCGGTCATTCAGAACTTGTTCGAGCTGCGGACAGGCGGGTAAGATTAGTCTATATTAAAAATGTGATTCTTAAGTAATTTTATTTTAAAAATAACTCATAGTGATACAGTATTATTTACTGATGACGTTTTTGAACACAATTATACTGATCTTAATCACATCAAGGTCATGATATCGCTAACTAGTCTTTGTTTTTCAGCTATATACTTAGTGGCAAATGCGTACACTTAAAAGCTTCGTGTAATTGCGAAGCATTGAATTTAGAAATTAACTTTCCCCTTAGATATAAGTATAAAACTTGGGCACTGTGGTAGAGCATAACTCCATTATGGATAAGATTTTGTTTTGATAAATCACACAGTTTTGTACAGTAATATTAACTGATGACGTTTCGAGCACAAACTATTTGCTCATAATCATATGAGCAATAGTTTGTGCTCGAAACGTCATCAGTTAATATTACTGTACAAAACTGTGTGATTTATCAAAACAAAATCTTATCCATAATGGAGTTCCCCTTAGATACTTACTTTACTTTACTTCGGCTATCTCCTACGGGAGGATGAGCCGGCTTCATGAACATCTCGAATCATCGCTGCCCAGGCGCGGCGATCTGATGCAAGGTTTTGCGACAGGGTTATCCAATTCTTGTTCCACAGACGGAGTCCGTAGACGGTTTGTAGCCCCAGGCACTCCATATCAGCCTTGACTGTACCAAGCCATGTTTTCAGCTGTCCACCCCTGCGACATCGTCAAGATGGAAATGGCAAGGGATTTAGAACTGATTTGACCAGATTGTCATCTGGTCGGCGCAGAACATGGCCAAACCACCGAAGGCGACGTTGTTGGACCAGTACTGGAATTTGGTTATTGTTGTAGAGAGTTCATGAAGTTCCATGGGAATTAGGTACGAGTGATGTCCCCAGCATCGCTCGGCCTTTTGTTTGAGAGTGCAGCTCTAGCCTTTACACAACCAAGTGTGACCTACAAGGCAGTAGGAGTGGAGTAGGGAGTCCACTATCCATTGGCAGCCGGTGACCGGAGTCCGGTTCATACGCCTTTTTGAATGGGGCCAGACATCCAGGGCATCCAATAAGCCCTTTGTGCATACGTCTGCCGGTGAGCTCTGGTGAGCTTCATACGCCAGTCGTTGGAGGTTTGGAATCGGGGTTTAGCCATCTCCTCTAGACTGTCATCCAATGGACAGTCAACTTGGTGAAGAGCGCCGGGCATCCGCTTTTGCCCTTTCACTTTGGTGAAAAACACCTCCGCCACGTGAAGGCAGTGAGTAGGACTTCCTCAGGGGAGGCTATGTAAGACGCCCGGTCATATGGGAGCATTTCAAGAGGTGTGCGGAGGGGTGGCCAACTCGCAGCGCAAGGCACCTACCCCCGACCATCCTGAGGCTTTGGAGGCTTCCTCTTAGATGCATTTCAATCGCTGGGACCTGTAGTTATACAGTTATAATATATCTAGGGCAGATTAGAAAAGGAATTTGATGTGTAACAGCGAGAGACAGAGAGCAATAGCATGTGCTGTTATGAAACTGTAAAGTTTCTTACAGAAGTAAAAGAAATGGAAAGAATGCAGTGCTTTCTTAGCATTGATTAAATTGTTTTAGAAGATATAGACATAAAGACATAGTATATCAAGTAATATATTTGGACTAACAATGATAACTTGTGTTAATACAGAAGCCATTCAAGAAGAAAAACGTGACGTTGGAAAGGACCCAATAAGCAATAGACAATTATGAATAAAAGATGCTTGATGGAGAATGGATGATATCATTAGCCCATTGTATATGCTCACAGTAAACATTCATCTCGTCCTCACCAGTCATGCTGTCATGTTTTCTTCAACATTGTTGAAACACTCGAACTTATGCACTTATTTTTCATTGTTTGATAGGATCTTAAAACTTTACAAGATGAAACGATTTCTATGTATGTAGTGCGCTTCAAGTCTACCAGCTTTCATGAAAATCCTGTTTTCGTTATAGGAGATTTGATAGATTCAGAGTTTGAAACATCACATTATTAATTTTTAGTTTGAGGTGTTTGGAGCCATATAGATTCACAGTTGATTCTGTATTACTTCATAGCCACACTGGTAACTGTAAGTTCCAATGTAAATAACGGAATGACGCAACCGCTAATCTCAGATTAATAATAAAACAAATGTATAACTCCTGGAATAATTTGAGCGCCGAGTCAGATTGATTCATTATAAATTATTTAAATTAATCCCAGCGTGTTAAGAAAATCGGATAATCCGAATAAATCTGCTGAAGAAGCTGTGGCTTACACGGCGAAACGTTCAGAAAAATCTTGTTTTGATTTTCTTAACACGCTGGGATTAATTTAAATAATTTATAATGAACAAATGTATAACTGTTCAATCTTATCGTCAGCCTACTGGATTCTGACGTGTAATATGTGTTCAACTATATCAGTGCAAGACTGTCGATCACAGTCTAGTTATACAAGTTTCCGATCATGATGCCAATATTTATACAGTTTTGAATCTACTTGATAAGTTCGCTGTGCTGATGAGATTCAGTAGGCGCGCGAAACTAATATCAAGCTGGGTTTTATGTCGACTAACTCTTAACACATACCGAAACACTATGTATTTATATGACTAATTAGTAAGTCTGTTCACACACTGTCTGTATTTTTACCCTATATATAAATTGTCTCCGTATCTTTGCTGTCAGAAATTACATAGAATTAGTTCCCCTTATAAATTTTTGTAAAGGAAAAACAATAAACATTGTGGGTTGAATCGAATTCAGTTTCATTTTGTGTGCTCTAAATTTCCCAAAGCACACTAAATTAATAATTTGCGTACAATGTGATAATATAAAATGTCATTGACATTTATAATAAGAGGAAAAGATACTCCCAGAATGGAGAAATCTCAGTTTGTTTCACCTCAGTAAGAACAACACCTGAACATGTTCTTTTTGAATTTTAAGTTCTGGTTCAGTGGATCTTTTCAATTCATGAATAATCCCTACCCAAACATTAATGAAGATAAAGCACGTGGTAGTTCAGCAATGAGGCTCTTTTCGATGAATTCATTTTCTTTAGCTGCACAATCGCATTCGTATACAATTTTTTCATGAAAGAGGGTAGTAACAAAAATGATGAGTTGTCACAAACGTACTTGTTAACGTTAGTTAATGCATAAAAAAGTTGAATAAGTGTATTATCGTTACGTAACAAGATGAATAATTTAATGAATGAGTTTTGATTAGGATGCACATAGAAACGAAGCAAAATATGGAGTTATGTATGAATTGTAAAGAAATACAAGAGTTATAAGGAGTTAGAAAAGTAAGCCTACAGACATCAAGCTAGTAGAAATCAACACGGTTGTTGCCATGATAGTGGTTGAATGAATCTCTTTTCTATACATAACTCTGGTTTTTCCAACTTAATGGCTAAGGCTTCAGCGATACAAAGGAGACAAAGGTGTATTGCCTTTGGTAGGTTATTCTTGACTCTGTAAATTACTTTGGAAGCGGTATTTGTTGGGATGGAATGACCAGTGTTGATGAGATGTTCGATTATCGCACTCCTTATACAGCTACTTTTTGTAGCCATGCGGGATAGTGTTCTTGAACCCTTTTGGACAGGATACGCGTCGAACTACCAATTTACCAGCAACAGGTGGACTTATATATGCACAGAAGTTATCAGCTGTGAGATCTTGTCCCTGAGGCTTCTACAGACCAATGGACAACTGGAGAACACTACTCTCAGCGTTGCTACAAAGAATTTTCCTTTCAAAGATGCTGAAATTCTTCTCCTAAGGATATCACAGGTTAAGTCTCCCTTGAAATCCAGGTTCATGTAAAGTTTCTTTTTCGGAACAAGTAATTTTTTTGATGTGGTTTTGTTCTCTGAGCTGGATAGTTAGTTTGCGAAGCTTTCATCACCTTACTGGGTGACATCTTCAGCGCATACTTCAAATTGAAGTGAGCTTTTAGGTTTCTCCACGAGTTTATTAATCATTCCTCCTGGTGACCTTGGACGTGATTGGTTGTTTATGTATGTTTTCACACCTTCTAGGTTACTTGTGTTGGAACTGATTGTTTCTGTGACTTGAACTTTGGCCAATCGTGTGTGAAGTTTCTTTCTTATTGGTTGATAAATTTTGTCTATCTCGATGTGTCTATTGATTGATGATTCACTGGAATGCCAAGCTTCTAAAAATTCTCTAGCATTCTTGTTATTTCCTTTGTCTAATATTTGAACGTTGTCCCAGTCGAATTGATGTCCGTGGTTGTCTGTGTGTAGTGAAATGAGGGAGTGGATATCATGTCTTTTGACGGCTAGCTTATGTTCGTGGATACGAAGACGAAGGGGACGTCCACTTTGGCCAATGTAGTGTTTTTCACAGTTGTTACAGTTTATTTTGTAGATGATGTTGGTTTTGTCTTCTTTTGCTGTTGAGTCTTTTGGTTGACATAGAATTGAGTGCAGCGACTTTGTTGGTTTGTGTACGACGTCAATTCCTAAAGGTTTGAAGAGTCTTTTAGTGATTTCTGAGATATCCTTTATATATGGTAAGGCGATTTTCTTTGTGTTTTCTTTGGTGGCTTTTGTTTTGGTAGGTTGGCTTGGGGGTATATGTCTCTTGATGAAATTCCGGGGATATCCATTCTTTTGGAAGACGTCCATGAGATACTTTTCTTCAATTTTTCTTAAGGTGGGAGTGCTGCAGTGGGTCCTTGCTGAGGCGAACAACTACAGGAGAATTAGAAACTCAAGTTTATAGGAAATCAACTCACACAGACCAAATACTGAATTACAACAGCAACAACCCAATAGCACACAAAAGGAACTGCATACAAACACTATTCAAGAGAGCAAGGACCCACTGCAGCACTCCCACCTTAAGAAAAATTGAAGAAAAGTATCTCATGGACGTCTTCCAAAAGAATGGATATCCCCGGAATTTCATCAAGAGACATATACCCCCAAGCCAACCTACCAAAACAAAAGCCACCAAAGAAAACACAAAGAAAATCGCCTTACCATATATAAAGGATATCTCAGAAATCACTAAAAGACTCTTCAAACCTTTAGGAATTGACGTCGTACACAAACCAACAAAGTCGCTGCACTCAATTCTATGTCAACCAAAAGACTCAACAGCAAAAGAAGACAAAACCAACATCATCTACAAAATAAACTGTAACAACTGTGAAAAACACTACATTGGCCAAAGTGGACGTCCCCTTCGTCTTCGTATCCACGAACATAAGCTAGCCGTCAAAAGACATGATATCCACTCCCTCATTTCACTACACACAGACAACCACGGACATCAATTCGACTGGGACAACGTTCAAATATTAGACAAAGGAAATAACAAGAATGCTAGAGAATTTTTAGAAGCTTGGCATTCCAGTGAATCATCAATCAATAGACACATCGAGATAGACAAAATTTATCAACCAATAAGAAAGAAACTTCACACACGATTGGCCAAAGTTCAAGTCACAGAAACAATCAGTTCCAACACAAGTAACCTAGAAGGTGTGAAAACATACATAAACAACCAATCACGTCCAAGGTCACCAGGAGGAATGATTAATAAACTCGTGGAGAAACCTAAAAGCTCACTTCAATTTGAAGTATGCGCTGAAGATGTCACCCAGTAAGGTGATGAAAGCTTCGCAAACTAACTATCCAGCTCAGAGAACAAAACCACATCAAAATTATCCACCTGAGCTACAAATCTTCTCTATCATATCTAAGTAATTTTTTGTTCCGCTGGGCTTTTGGTCTCAAATTCTTGTCGACTAACTTTGGCGGGTATCCTTTTCCAAATGAACTGTCGTCAAGATTTGACAGAATAGTCCTAAAATATAATTGGACGCCGAGTGAGAAGTAGACATTTGTAAAAAATTATATTTGTAAAATCTCAGCGACATTGAAATGAGTAATTCCAACGTTTCGTTCGGCAATCCAGTCCGAACTTCTTCAGAGAAATTAATCGAAATTAACATAACAGGTTTATATATAAAAGGAACATCTTTAGTTTTTAAAAACTTTGTCCAATCATGATTTATAAAACAAATATTAACAAGTATAATAAACAAAATTGTACGAGTTGTGATCAAAATTTGACCTCAGACTTACAAATATTGATCTACCTTTGTTAAACATTTTAAACACAGTGTGTATGTATGTGTGTGTGTGTGCCGATAAACAGTTGTAAAACAATGTCTTAACGTCTCCATAAGTAGATATAAAGAGTCGGGAAACTTTGACCAAGTATTATTAGTTAGTGATACATATCCATTCTTATTTATTAATCAGGATTTCCTATGCGTCATCTAACATCACACCTTCATGTCTGTTCAAACTGTTAGTATCTAGAATTTTATGATTAGACGTATTTTCAAAATTATGGTGTTTAGGATTAGAGTTTAGTTGAACAACCCCGTCAAACTTATTACTTTGTCTTCTTTCTGAAAATTGAGCTGCTTTATTCGACCTACTGAAGTTGTCAGGTGACTGGACAGCTAGGAATTTAGGATACGCATTCTGCTGCAGACAACGGAGAGTGGAAACACGATGATTGTGCCAATTACATAGTTTCTTTGTTAATTTAATTCGATTGCAAAATAATTCAAATGAACTGTCGTCAAGATTTGACAGAGTAGTTATGGAGACGTTACGAAGTGTTTACCCACACACACACACACATACACATGGTGTTTAAAATGTTTAACAAAGGTAGACCAATATTTGTTAGTCCGGGGTCAAATTTTGATCACAACTCATACAGTTTTGTTCATTATACTTGTTGATACTTGTTTTATGATTCATGATTGAACAAAGTTTTTAAAAACAAGAGATGTTCCTTTTATATATAACCCGGTGTTGTGTTAATTTCAATTAATTTCTCTGAAGAAGTTCGGACCGGATTGCCGAACGAAACGTTGGAATTACTCATTTCAATGTCGCTGAGATTTTACAAATATAATTTTTTACAAAGGTATCCCTTTTTGATGAAGGTTTCGTTTGGGAAATGCAGTTATGCTTCCAGCACCTCAGGACTTCAAATTCTTGGTATCCGGGTGGCATGGGACTTAACTAGATTTCGTTTTAGGCAACCAACTGTGGAAACTTGTTAGTTGACCGTTCCAACTGGGTTTTCCATGGACTGACCTCCTTAAGGTTCTATTGGGTCGTCTTGGTAATTCTGGGGCCTTAGCTGTTGAAAATGGTGAAAATGTCATCTACGTACCGTTTATATAGTTGTAAATTACCAATTAACGACTTTAATGCACCATTCTCAATGCTGGGCATGAAATAGTCTGCTAGTCATGAACCCAAGGGAGATCCCATTGTATTGCCATCCTTTTGTCTGTAAATGGTGTCACTGAAAGTGAATTATGCATTGAGAGTACATCTCGACAGCAGTATTTTCAAATAAGTTGTTGGTATTCCAATGGTAAACTGGTTGCCATTTATACATTTACATGTAAAACAGTTTCTGTAAGTTTGACATCGATGAAAAGTGATTCGATGTCGAAAGTTAGCATGCTTTTGTTAGTAACATTTATATCTTGTATGTAGTCGACGAATTGGAAGGTATCATAAAATATATATGCATATATATATATATATATATATATATATATATATATATGCATAGATGTTTCCTTACAGGTTCCAGAATATCAGCCAGTCATTTTGATACAGAATGATAAGGGGAATCTGATATATCTAAAATTGGATGGAGGGGATGACCAAGCTTTATGTGTCTTCGGTAAACCATAAATCCTTGGTATTACTGAACCTGTCGGTCGGATTCGAAGATAGAAATCGCAGCTAATTAACTGGTCAGATTTCATTCTTCCCCAGGCATTTGTAAGCTGTTTCCCACTTAGTTCAGTTTTGTTTCTTTAGTTGGGAGGTTAAGAAAATTTACTTTTCTCGGAGAGTGTATTCTTCATTTTACTCCATAGTCTTTTCATTCCAGAAGAACTGCACCAACACCCTTGTCAGGAGGGTTTATTAACAGTTTTATGTTGTCTTTCAACTGTCTTCTTCTCAGTGCTGCTTTATTAGGTGGTTGCAGATTTTTGTTTTTGTACTGAGGTATGGATGGCAGCAATCCATGATTGTTGATTTCAATCGTTGTAATTCTTCGTCAGAATTTGGGATCAAATCATTCGTGTGGCTGATTAAATTTTCAGAGTGCACATATGAGTATGGAGTTTGTTGACGTTGAAGTTGATACTGCGAATTTTTTTTCTTCACACATCGTATGAATCTGTAAGTGTGGGGTTAAACTTAAGATATACCTTAAATGACCGAACTCACTAAATGTTTCACCGCTTAATAACCTTATCAGTACTCTACCTAGCGTGTACGTACTGACAAGCGAAATCAAAGTGAAAAGACTTGAGATGGGAAGTGTGTCTTAAAGGGAGTTGTGTGTTACACAAATGAAATGTCAATTTTTATAAATGGAGATGTTACACAACTTATCTGTTGCTTCGACTGGGTAGTAAGCTCGAAGAGTGCGCTGGATGATAGCACAACAAGAGAGCGAACCACGTGTTTACAGTCACGTCGAAAAGCAAAAGATGGTGTGGCGCCAAAAGTGGATGGATGCGTTAAAATAAAAATTCAAAGGTTCAAGGTGCACTCCAAATCTATAGTGACCAGTTGTCATTATCGTCGTGTATATGACACAACACTGTAATCTCATTCAGGCTTGCACATTTGTCACACGAATACTATTTATTTTGTTACCTGATTACTCATTACAGAAAAAATAAATATTTAAGATGACAAATCATACTGTAAATTGGAATCGGACAAAACAAAGTAATTCAACACACTAATGACAAGGTGCGATTAAGATTTAAGGAGGTGAAGAAGGTGGGTTACATTTGACATATATGATGATATGATACGGTGTGAAATTCTGGTAAAACAGTGAAGGGATAGACTGAGAAACAAAGCTGGCATAATATTGAATATAATGGGTAGTGAAATGTGAGTAAGATGAACAGTGTTTAAGGATGGTGATAAGATGGAACAGGCAATAAAATGGTAAAGAAACAACAATCAGTTACGAAAGCAATCGAAGGTGAACCACCAAATCATTCTGTACGCATAAATTGGTCTTCAATTGTCGGATTACTGCTGTTTCTGATTATCGTAGTAATCTACTTTATGTATGTATTGTTGTGCAGATGTAAAAGTACTTATTTTGTCTTTATCGTACCAGTAAACTTCAAACTATTTCCATTTGACAATAATATCATAAATTAAAATTGTACACAAATTTTCAATTTAGAGCACACTAAATGAAACTGAATTCAACTCATCCTATATATTTCAGGATTTCATCTTGAGGAAACCTCCAGATGTTTCGTCAGCCTAGTTTGTAACTCTTCATCAGCACGCACCCGCACCGTGGGGTTGGAACCCAGGACGTTCTGGCTACAAGCTAGCTCTTAGAGGTGTCTACGAAACAACTGTCCAGTACTCCTAGATTTTCCAATGGTCCTCTAACCGATATCAATTCACGATGAAATCCTGAAAATCCCTGCAAAACTGACACTTGATCATCTAATATATATATATATATATATATATATATATATAGATTCGACATTTTCTGAAGTGAAATCACGCATTCAAATCCATTGGAAAGTGCTTGAGTCTTAACATTTTAGTGTGATATAATAATTATCTTCAACAAGTATAGCCAACGTATCATTATTTAAAAAAAATTATTTGTAAAGGTTATTGCAATGGTTACTGTTTTATTATAATATCGTTTATGTTTTTCCCTTCTTTGTAGCAGAGATCCCGAAAATGTTGTTGTATATTTGTAGCTACTTTGTTTGTGATCATTTTAATTGTGATAATTATCCTATTTATTGAGTATCCTCCGAAACGAACACAGTAGAAGAAAATTACACGCATGCTCACAGAAACACAAGTGTCTATACTTCCTCTGTATATATACACATATAATTTATGCAAACTTAATCATGAATCATTTTCTAATCCTGTTCAGAATAATTTTTACAGTCATCTTATTCGTAGTCGCTAAACTCGCCATTTTATCATTTTTATTTTTTTAGTCCTAAAATGAAGTGTATAAACATTGACACCCATACACACACGCTTATACATTTACTAATGCGTATCATAAGTTGACGTTTCTTATTTTGATAACATACATGAGAAGAACAAACAATCGTACTTTCACACATACAATATATTTTATTGGTCCTAGTTTGCCTTTGTTACACCTTTATTATTATTATTATTGGAAGTAGTAACAACTGCACACCAATGATAGTGAAAATAATTACCATTAATTTTTATTTTGTGATTGAAAGCAAGAAAAACCTCTGTCTGTGTCATGGTGTTTTGCGTTTTCTTTTTTTATTTAAAAGAAACATTTTCCTGCCTATTTGCATTTTATTCGAATAGCAAAAAATTTCTTTCTTTGATGATAACACCAATCCATTTCATTCTAGTGTGTTCATCTTTTCTCGCCTCACTTTCACCTCCAATTTCACTGTTATTATTATTACTTTACATTGAGAAAAATAATGAACATTGACTACTAAGCTGATGACTGACTTATTTGTTATTGATTCAAGAAATCTTTGAAAAATCAATTAATTCCCTTTTTCTTACTTCTTTCTGCTTAAGTATTGATTTATGATGATTTCACAGATTGGTTACAGGATTTCATCATGAGCTAACATCAGTTAGAGAACCATTGGAAAACCTGCAGGGAATAATCGGCAGCCAGATGTTTCATCAGTCTAGTTTGGAACTCTTCAGCAGTACGCACCCACACCACGGGGTCGAAACCCAGGACCTTCTGGTTACAAGCCTAGTGAGCTTGTAGACCACTAAACCACCGGGACCTGATCCAATGGCCAGCGTATGAATTTCAACTTCTGCCAATTCACGACATAGAATGACCACTAGCCAATGTCTTCGGCGAGTATTTATCCTCATGCCCGGAAAGAACAAGAAACCAATTAGTAAAAGAGAATATCTATACATGATTCTACGTTTTCTTTTCTCTCTTAGTAATAATATATTTGTATTGGCTTCTGAATACAATGATAGCTGTAAATAATGATCATCATAATAACAGTAATAATAGTAATAAAAACAGTGTATTTTACGAAGAAAGTAATAGGGATAATAATTGTAACAGCAATAAGAATAAGAATAAAGTCAGTCATCGAAATGGTCATCAGTAAATGTTTCTTTTAGGTGAAACCCTATTGAATTTGTTGAGTTTGATGGTGTTAAGTAGTGCACACTTGCATTTAGATCACCAGCATATATATATGTCATTTATATATGCACTTAGGATGTCTGTCAATCCTTGTTGATTTTCTTGAGGTATATTCAAAAAAGAAATATTTTGTATTTAAATATCTCATTTGTTGTGTTATTTTCAACCTTATCCCAACTAAATACTACTGTCGGTTTATTAAGGTAAATAAAAATGCTTGAATGTTGCTTTTGATATATGCATATATGATGTAGGTGTGTACATCGTCTTATATGAATGATTAGGAAGGAGGAAGACAAAATTAAACATCAATAAACCAATAGAGATGTAGATATTCACTCCAGTTCTCTTCTTCCCATCTTCTTTAAATGTCTCTCTCTGTCTGTCTGTCTGTCCATTGTCGTTTTGCTCTGGATCTAACGGGAATGAAATTGTTGTTCCAGTGTGTTAATTAGGAGTGGAAAAATTTTGATTTTTATCCTTCTAGGCAAAACAAGAAAGTGGTATTATGTATATATATATATTCTTTCCTTTACAAATAGTTCAATTACTGTTTCATTGCATGTGTATAAAGAGAATTAGCTAGTAGATAAAGAATAGTTTGCAACAGGCAGTCTTTTGATTCATTATGCTTAAATAAAAATCTTTTGTTTGGCTTAATTCATTCACAACAGAGAAGAGTATCTTGATTTTGCTTGTTGACGCGTGTGTGTTAAATTATTGAGATTAATATTCAATGAGACAGTGTACTTAACATGAAGGAAGGTAACAGTGATAAGCAGTCAATTTGTTTTCAGCAGTTACTCTAAATGCAGTCTACAAATATAAATGCATTTCAGAAAAGTGAAGAAACAGTAGGCGAAACATAGGCTCAGTTGGTCGTTTTACTGTCTCATATATTTATGTTTTCAGTGTGTGCATATGTATCGTTATTTGACACAATCAAACAAAACTCACCGTACAATAAGAATTATTGTCATTATTGGTATTATTTGTGTTTAAGTTCCTTACGGTAGTCTTTGTCGAAATCTCTGTTTGAATGGATTCCAGTGTTGTACACTGATTCTTATTCGATATTGGTACTGTTGAAGTTTTCTGTTTGGGTTTTTGAGTTTTCGTACGCACTGGTCCTGATTGTTGTTGTTGTCGTCGTCTTGCATGTTGTTCTTCATCATTTTGTTGTAACCTAACGCTGGTATTATTATTGTTATTGGCTGGTGATGAAGTTGACTCAGATTTATTGAAGTTTTTTATTTTACAATAGTTGATCATATTACTTTTCTTGACTTTATTATTATTATTATTATCCCTATCGCATAATTTAATTTCTGTTTTCTGTGAATTTAAATCAGTCAAACTGAAAGCTTTTTCGTGATATGTTAGGGATTCTTTTCGGTGAACAATATGACCGAATGAACTACACTCATCAATATAATTACTGTTGTTTTGAATGTTATTGTTATTTTTCCTCGCATTAATAATAATATTATTATTATCATGATCATCACGATTGAAGTTAATACATAAGTTTGGCTGTGAAGCTTGGACTAATTGTACTTGTTCCCAGATATGCTCATGATTCATGTCAATCAAAGGTGTATATTGTCCACTTTTGTAAAAATTATGTTGTTGTAGTGGAAGTCTTCTAATTTGTTCACTATTATTATTGCTTGAATAGTCTTCAATCATTGTCTTACCAAAAGATGATATATTTCGTGAACTAGGAGGGTGTTTTGACTGTAATGTTTGATAGGGGTTACCTTTTTTAAACAGAAAAAGTAGAATAAACTTCAGTACTTCTAATTACATCAATGTGAGTTATGCTTGTTTCACATAAAAGCTGAATTATACTATTAGTTCCACGAGATAACAGGGAACCTACTGCAACTAGGAAGCATTGTTTCAATCACAGGTGGGACGAGTGAAGATGTCACAGTCAACCACAATCGGAAAAGCAAGATACTCTTTTACCAGCCTTAAACCAGTTTGGAAATCTTTCTCGCTCACTCAGCCAACAAGATTCGAATTTTCAACACAAATATGAACTCAGTCTTTTCTTCTATACGGGTCAGAAACTTGGCCAGCCTGTCACGAAAACGATTTCCAACAAGTTGCAGACTTTTATCAACAGCTGCTCACTTCGTTGGCTGGCTCGATTCTGAAGATCAAATGGTCGGCCGACCAGCCAGAAAGAATAAGCAATACGAAACTCTTCAGTGGAACAAACCAACAGGTGGGAGTCGATTGCTTAACAAATAATATGTAGGAGAAAATGGAGACCGATCGGCCATACGCCACTGATGAGGCCGTCGGATGACATCACACGTAATGCAGGCCATTGCTCGAGTGGAACCCTAATAGGAAACAACGATTGGGCGTTGCTCGAGGGTAACATTGAGGAGATCATTTGGTGAGGAAGAGATTAGAGATTATGGGCAATCGTGGGGTTAGTCATCTGAAGATGACAGCAGAAAATGGAACGAAGTAGAGATATGTTGTTGAAGTCGTATTTTCCATTTGGAACTCAAAGGAATAATAAAAATAATAACCCACTGGGTGTAGACTAACATGCAACAATGGGCTCCAGAACATCAACCTTTTTTTAACCTAAAACTAACTTTTTGCAGCTATTTTGTATAGTTTTCTGTATTCATATGTATTTCTGTCTTTTTTACTGCTTCTTTTGCCAATTTTGTGGATTTTTCCTGTAGATCTTCCAGTTTGCATGACGTTAGACATAAATCGTCTACGTAGTCCAGGTTTTCTTGAGTTTTCTCGTCAGTCCAACGTATGTCTCTTCTCGCTTCCCACTTTCTGCTACACGATCCAGTCCACCACAGTCAGGAATCTCATTAGTGACAGTAGATTGCCCTATCTTCGCTTCAAAGGCCTTCACTAAATCTATGCTGTTAGACAGTCATTTTCAGCCATTGACAGTTAACTAATTGAAGTCAGACAGGACTGATTTTATAACAGTTCATAAACCATGGCTGGTGTTGTTTTACATTTACCACATACCTGAGGAACACTATATATCGAAGATAAGCTTTTTCAACACTACTCACCTTGGTCATTTTAAACTCATGCTTGGCATGGAATCTATACATGACATTTTCATTCCGACATCCCATATTTACCATCATTGTCTTACTTGTTATTAAACTAGTTTCTTTTTTAATGTTTACTCACTGGTATTAACCTAGATAAGTGTCGATAAAGTTAACATTTACCTTGTACACAAACGTGAAGTTAAAATATATGGTTTCCGGAAAATGAAATGTTTTTAGATTGTCTGACAGTTTTACCTGAGATATACAACTGTGTAGTCCAGATTAAGATATCCAACCCTACTGACTCACTTACCATTCTTTCTCACCATTACATCCAGTTTCAGAAGCTAAAGACATGAGAAGATTCAAGACATTTCACTCTAGAAACGGTATCATAGCCAATTTTTATATGATGAAACTATACATTAAGTAGTGATACGGTGGCATTTAGACTGAAATATCTTGAGTCTTTTTTTCTTGTCTTTAGCTTTTGCTGGGTTGTGTCAGTTAATGGTTAAACAGAACAGTCTTTTTTATGGTATTGGGTTGTCAGATGTTTCTATGCCTATTGAGTGTTTGTTTCTTTAAAATATTTGGAAACATTTTCTGTGAAAAGTACACAACAGTTTATAAATGTCCACTTGTTCAAGAACTTAACTGGCTAGAGTTCCATAGAAGCGGTAGGCTTAAGTCATAATATTACACTGTAAAGAAGTTTTGCTTACACACCAAAAGAAAGCGTTATCATAATCAAATAAAAGTATACCTTGTAAAATAATATTTTCCCTTCTTGGCTGTGTATCTACATATCCATAGAGTTCAGTGTTCTGTCCTTTGTAAATTGATTGTCGTTGTTCTGTGGTGCATAAATTATTATTATTATTATTTCGATTATGTACAAAAATAGGATCATCATGAAGCAAGGCTATTTCACCAGTGTTCAACTTGATAGCTGTTGATGGTGACGACGACGTTGGTAAAGTACCGAATAGATGACTGCCAGCTGACAGTTGAGGATGTGGTTCAAATAACATAGTTCCGACTGGACAACAGTTGAATTCTTCCCCGGGATGTGATAGTGTTCTTGTGGAAAAGGTTGAATGCGAATGTGAATTATTTGCTATTTCATGTAATTGCTGTGTGCCTTGTGAACCTCTGTTGTATATATCTTGAACTGTCATGTCATTTGGGCGAAGAGTCATACCAACAACCTTTGTTGGACAGAAAAGGAAATTACTTAATGTAGTTATGTAAAACTTCAGCTTCACAAATAAATATCTCATAGTGGAGAATGCTTACTGTTGAGAAAGGCAAATATGAAGGATTCTGCGTGCATGGTAAACATGACTGTAATGAAACTAAGGCAGTTGAAATTCTTTAATGGAATCGACATAAAATTTCGAAGCACCGACGGTCACTTTGCTTCAGTATTCATCGAAATGGAAATGTGGCTTATTACCTTAAGCACTTGGTTCTCCGCCTGTGGGTCCCGTGTCTAAGTCCTGTCCTATCTACCTACTTCAGCCTGGTTAATTGGGTTGTCATAAGTCCTCAGACGATAAATGTGGTTCACAGCCCAGACCACAAAAAAGCCTGTTCCAGGTAGCTAAGTTCTAATAACAACAGATCTCATCGACAGTTAAAGAATTGATTCAGGGGTGAAATATCTATTTAGAGCGTCTGACCCCACCTGTTATTATATGTTTGCGAAATGTCGGTGATAAAAGTTCTTACACCCGACTTTTCCCTGTATACTCATAGCTATTATCTCCGGATGGTAATATAACTAGCTCCACGTGATATTTACTTATTCTGAACTTGTTGTCATTATTTAAACGAAATTCCATTTGAATGCAGCACCTATTTAAATCAGTTGAATTTAAAACTACCCATTTCGCTCAAAATTTTAAAACTAAGAGTTGACACATTTCGCAAACTTGATTTCTGTAAGTAAATACTACAGTTGAACATATCGAAACTCTGTGGTTTTAGTGATTCATGTTCGAGTTTTCCTGACATTCTTTCGTAGAATTTGATGGAAAGTAATGGCTAACTGCTCACAATTCTACTTTTGCTTGCGGAAATGCTAAGTTTACGAAATCGATAAGTCTCAAGTCTAGAAATTTTACATTGGCCAACTCAACACAAGAATAGATTATTTGGGAACTAGTTGTAAGAGATTATAAGATGCTCGGTTATATCACTTATCAAGCTTTGGATATCGTTCAGGTAATGGTAATGTGGCTTATGTATCATTTACGTTTATCTTTACTTCATTTAAGTCCCTAATTTGGTGAGTACATATATCATCCATTTATTGTCGTTTTAATATTCACATTTCCACGAAATTTAGCATTCATTATGTACAAGATGATAGGCAACTTGATAACGAGGCATACAGATTTGTTTACTGAACTATGAGTTTAATCTCTTGTTTTAGGGCTAAAAATATCATTGCTAAAACGCAAAAATCTCAATAAATGAAGCGAACCTCAGATTCATGCTGTTATTTTCTTTTTAACGTAATCGAAATCAGTTGAGAAGATGAGAGGTAGGTAACAGACTAATTATCTCGGAAGTCCATATGATATATCAATGCTTCAGTTCACAGTTGGAAACCAGGACTCTCCTTTCTTAACTTAAAATCTGTGATTCAGTTAGCTAGACGTTAGACTTTCAAACCTTATTCATCATGTATGATACGTGCAGTTTACCAAGTACTAGAGTTATGTTTGGTACAATCACTTTCGCCAATATTTAGGTGTTTTTGTTTATTTTCCTTCACTTTCCCCAGTGGAACATAGGGCTTCAAGCTAGTGGCTTGAAGTTTCTGTAGTAGTGTTTATTTTAGATATGATAGAGAAGATTTGTAGCTCAGGTGGATGATTTTGATGTGGTTTTGTTCTCTGAGCTGGATGTTTAGTTTGCGAAGCTTTCATCACCCTACTGGGTGACATCTTCAGCGCATACTTCAATTTGAAGTGAGCTTTTAGGTTTCTCCACGAGTTTGCTAATCATTCCTCCTGGTGACCTTGGACGTGATTGGTTGTTTATGTGTGTTTTCACACCTTCTAGGTTACTTGTGTTGGAACTGATTGTTTCTTTGACTTGAACTTTGACCCTTTATGTGTGAGGTTTCTTTCTTATCGGTTGATAAATTTTGTCTGTCTCGATGTGTCTATTGATTGATGATTCACTGGAATGCCAAGCTTCTAAAAATTCCCTAGGATTCTTGTTGTTTCCTCTGTCTAATATTTGAACGTTGTCCCAGTCGAATTGATGTCCGTGGTTGTCTGTGTGTAGTGATATGAGGGAGTGGATATCATGTCTTTTGACGGCTAGCTTATGATCGTGGATACGAAGACGAAGGGGACGTCCACTTTGGCCAATGTAGTGTTTTTCACAGTTGTTACAGTTTATTTTGTAGATGGTGTTGGTTTTATCTTCTTTCGCTGTTGAGTCTTTTGGTTAACATAGAATTGAGTGCAGCGACTTTGTTGGTTTGTGTACGACGTCAATTCCTAAAGGTTTGAAGAGTCTTGTAGTGATTTCTGAGATATCCTTTGTATATGGTAAGGCGATTTTCTTTGTGCTTTCGTTGGTGGCTTTTGTTTTGGTAGGTTGGCTTGGGGGTATATACCCCCAGCTCAGAGAACAAAACCACATCAAAAGTGTTTATTTTACAGGATGAGGTTGCTAGCCTCATGCCCAACCTTTCCTCTTTACCAGAATTATTTCTGGTTTAGTGAGGTAAAGGAGTGCGTCGGCCAGGGATCGAACCCCGAATCATGTGCATGGTCGGCGAGCGTCCTAACAGTTATACCACCGACGCTAATATTGAAGTGTGCCGAACTGTATATGATCCATGAACTATCCACAAAATATAATACGAAAGGCATATTATATCTATCTAATTCATTGTGATCGACAAAAGTTGTATGAAAGGTAGACAGTATTCTCAGCTGTCAAATAACTTGCTACTGAAGACAGTAGTGTAGATATAAAGACTGACAGTTATCTTAAAATTACTATCTAATCTTTATTGCCTTGATCTGCTATAGACTGAATCATCAAATTCAAAGTGATACTGTAACGACAGAAGGCAAGAGTCGGGCAACAGATTGTTTATTAAGGAAATCAACACATATTTATAGATTTTCATGTACATTATTATAGATTATTGTTAGCAGACAAATACAGTCTTCTGATTGGTTGTTTCCCACAGAAAGTTAACTATGCATCTCTTTGTGGCTGTTTCTTGAATGTCAGATCATCTATATGTTAACTGTATCCGCCTACGCAAAGCCTTTGTTCTCACTTTCCCCACGACCAATATTGGGGACATAAACATTGACGTAAATTACTGTCCACCAATTTTGACTAACAGCGAGCTCTTACCACAATACTACCACAGTATTCTTTCAAAAGCAAAAGAGACTGTAAGCTCAACTGTTAAAATTCTTGGCACTTGATATGATTCTTTATACCATCAGTGTACGGAAGTAGATGATCAGGATACTTGTGCTATTTACTATTCAACTTTTAGAGCTGAATCATTTTGGGCTTTCACAAATGATATATCACTTATATCGAGTCGAGTATTACTGCAACCTTTTTCTTTCCATCGAATAAGAAGTAATAAAACGTAGAACAGAGAAATGGGGTATTAAAACAGAGTAAGAATGAGTTAAACCAGGTAGGAATGCATCTGCTTCATTGTGATTGATTATAAGGCATCTTCTTAGCTGTCTCGACTTACATACCTACATTTCTGTACACCACTCAGTTTGACGGTGAATATCCTTATGAAATGATACGGTATCTCGGTCTGGTCATCCTTCTCCACCTTCTATGAGGATTCTACTCTAAATTAAGCGCTGGGTTTGCGTCGGTGGCCAACCATGCACATGGTTCGGGGTTCGATCCCCTGCCAGCGCATACCTAATATCAATGATCGGCCTGCAAAATTTGGGCTACCGATATCACATGCTGAAAATTCCATGCTTTTGCCGAAAATACGGTGTGGAATCAAGCTATAATAAAAAATAAAAATATTTCTAGTCTATCTTAAGTAATGCTGGCTTAAAGTTTACTCATCTTACCTAGGATTGTGCGCTTAGCTCTTATATTACTCATTCCTCACTTTATCCAGAGTTATTTGATACTCTGAATGTGGCGACAGTTAAATATTTGGGGTCGCCACATGTCCTCTTTTCTAATGACCATCCTGAGTAATATACTCTACCCACAGTTAGCAATACGATGCAGCCCTTTAACCGTAAATGGGGCAGTTTGGCGAAAGTCAGACATATAGATAAATAGTTTATGAACTAAGCTTCATATGAGCGAAACGGTCACTTTGATCTAGCTACATAGCATTATAAGTTGTTTTAAGTAGTCTGGAAAGAATTATGCGAGACAAGAATATGTGCTATACAGTTGTCATCAGTGCTACTGAACATCCATCGACGTGTAAAACAGCGGTATTGTGGTGAGAAATGGCTGCTAGCCAAATCGGTAGATAGTAATTTACGGCTATGTTTACGTCCTCAATATGGGTCGTGAGAAAAATACGAACAAAAACTGATTCAACAACCAGCCACAGCAGACGTTGCGTAGGCGGATACAGTTAACATATAGATGATCTGACATTCAAGAAACAGCCACAAAGAGATGCATAGTTAACTTTCTGTGGGAAACAACCAATCAGAAGACTGTATTTGTCTGCTAACAATAATCTATAATAATGTACATGAAAATCTATAAATATGTGTTGATTTCCTTAATAAACGATCTGTCGCCTAACCCTTGTCTTCTGTTGTTACAGTATTATATATATATATATATATATATATATATATATATATATATATATATATATATATATATTTATATATATATATATGAGTATATTTGATAGTCATCTCAGTTATTTCAGTTGTGCTTACCGTTTGATATTTATTTCCATCCTCATTTGCTTTCGCCTTCTCTAAAATAAAGGAAGTTTTATGTGTAATAACAAAAGAACTATAAAAAGCTTATGGGTAATCTGATCGATTATGCATTATTCAATCTTACTTTTTGCTTTACCTTCTTTTTTTGATGACTGTATGAATCACAACTTCTAGCTTTTGGAGTTCAGTGATTACTAGATCACCAATTTTCCAACTCTGTATTCATTTGTATGCATTAAATTTTTTTGGATTCAACACTAAACATGTAGTCTCTTTATTGCAGTAAAGATGTGGCTCATTGACTTCAGCACTTTACTTTCCAGCAATGGATCCCAGACTTGAATGTAGCCTTCTAAAATTCAGCTTGGATAGTGCTCACTCAAGTGTGAATCAATTGTGTAGCCTAGTGCATAGGAAAAGCCTGTTGCCAGTTCACTGAGTTCTTATTCCTAACCTAGTTTCTTCATCTGACGTTAAAATTGACCAATATCAGCAAGGTGAGAACCTTGGTCAAAAAGATTAGGCAGACACAGTCATTACCCCAATCGCGTAATCGTCTGGATAGTCCCGAGGCTATAGCAACCAGGCTTCTGTCATTCTTTTCCCAATTAAAAATCCTAGTGATTTACCAGGCGAGTCCTAAAAAAGTAACCACCTTTTCACAAAAAAAACAATAGCTCTCATGTTTAGTAATAAGGAAATGTTGATAAGCATCAAATCAGAAGGAAATCAGCACCCGAAAAATGATTCATTACAGCGGTTTATCTGCTGATAACTGTAACGCCGCTGAAATAAGAGTATTTATTATTAAGCTATACAACAGACCAACACTGAAGATCACTGAGAACGAGTATACTGTCTATTGTAATTCACTAGGTAGTTCTCATAACTGAAGTATTATCATTTTTAAAATGTCAAGTGTTTATCCTAATTCCATTGTTAACTAATAGTACTCAGCCATTGTTGTTATTAGATGGCTGGAGGCAATCTCCAGTGAGCCTTGGACCTAGGTTTCGTGCTTGTTGGCACTCAACGGTCACCAAGGTGTATCTAAAATCTTGAAGGAACTCATGTCCCTTCTGAGATTCGAGCCCGTGTCACTCAGTGTCGGTTGCACTCAGAAACGTTACCACTGAGCTATCCAAGCTCGTGAAAGACCGTCTCTAGGACTGTACTAAATACTTTTGACTGGACACTGACTAGGTTCTTGTATCCAGTCGTATCTTTGGTGCAGACTGAATTCTATCAGTCAATCATAAATATCCAATACAGTCCTACAGGAGGTCAATTATGAGTCCGAATAGCTACTCAGTAGTAACCTCTCGTACTGCAGGTGACACTGGGTGATGCGGGTTGGGATCTCAGAAGGGACATGAGTTCCCCCTTTCAAGTTTGCAGATATTCCTTGCTGACTGGTGAATGCTAACTAGCAAGAAACCTACGTCGAACAAGGCTTCCTACCGATTGCCTTCAACCACCTAATAACACCAATCCTGATTTTACCTTGATGGGAAACCACCTAGTGTTATGGTAGCCACACTGCAAACTTGACTGATATAATTCAGTCTGCAGTAAGCAAAGGACTAGACACATGAGACTGGTAAGTGTCCAATCAAAAGTACTCAGCCATATTCCAGAGAAATAAAAACACTGCTAAACAGAGTTTAATTTAATAACCAGTCTTGTTTACCATTATGTATATACAAACCTGTTCTAAACGTTTTCCTGTGCTTAGACTTTCACATCCCAAAGTAAACACTTTTGTGACTAACATAAAAGTCAATGACCCAGTGTAATTTTCACTCTACAAAATTTGGTGACGACGATCCGTGGAAAAAGTATCAAAGAATTCTCAGTTTCATTAGGTGATCACAGATATTTTTAATTGAAACATATGTTTCTTTCAGGTTCAAGAATTGGATACTTAAACAATCCCTTATAGCTACAGATCATCATGATTCCCGCCAGAGTGGAAACTAGAATAGACTGTTTCCCTATAATGCAATCAAAATGAAATACGTATTACTGGCTGTACACAAACACTGTGAATTACAGAGTGCTTGTCAGTCTCTCTCGCCCTATATTTAACAATATACAACTAATATCTAGAATAATATTTTCTTGTGACTCTTCTTCCAAAACACTAAAGCGGCTTTAAACTGATCAAGGTGACAAATTTTTATAGCATCACCTGTAAATAATATCTGTTTATTGTAGGTGTGTCTATGTGTGTTTGGAAAAGAGAGAGAAGAACTAGTAGGAAAACACACTAAATAAAGAAAGCAAAACGACTGTGATAAAATCCAAGAAAACTGTTGCTTAGCTTTACAATGATGTATTTCGATAGAAAACGAAGAAACATATAATTTCTGATATATGGTAGTCTTGAATGACTAACTGTGCATGGATAGCAGGATTGAAAGAATAATGAATTACCTGGGACAGGTAATTTTCTGGCATCGAATAATGAAGGAGAGAAAAAATGCATCACAAATACTAAGTGAAATGAGAAAATGAAATGAACGGGAGAATAAGGTTAAAATGTTCAATATTTACTGTATCCAATATACAAGATGGCAAAAAATTGAACTATTGTTAAAGACTTATATTTAAATTAAGTCAATAATTTTCATTCAATAATAGTGCAATGAATCTAGAGCCATAATAACTTTACTTAAAGCCAGTAATTCCCTTTATGAATTTAGATAAAGCAATAAGAAGAAGCAATTTGTCTGAATCGTCTAAGATGTATTTGCGCAACACATTTCGAACAATCTGATCGCACACGGACTTGTCATAGGAATATATATGAAATTAATCAAGAGTTAAGAGGTGACAAAATAGACTCAGGTCAAGTAAAAAGGACGTATTCAAGGCCAAAATAACAATGAAGACCACTTAACCAAATAGGAGGGGTAATAGTACATCTGCTATGGTATGAAAACAAAATTTACCGAGGAAGGTTTAGTGTGATGACGAATTGTTTTTGAATGCATAAAGGTGGCTTAAACTTCCTAACTGATAGCTAGGACTTTGCCAAATTTTAAGATACGCCCCAAACACGTTTTATAGGTAGGTTGAAAAGATATGTTAACTTCAATTTTATTTCCTGTCTCTATAATATGTTTCGCAATATAGCAGCTAGGTCGCCTGTTCTCATCATCAATGATTGCTGGGGATTATATTTGCTTCTGAAGCCATTTAGGAATATGCTCTTAAGCCAGCCCTTACTTGCAGAGATCGATAAGTCACCCCAATGTATGTGTGATCACACGTACGTTCAAATTGGTAAGTACAGTGGGATGTGACATCCCTCTTCGCATGTTCTAAGGGCTCAGATGGATATATCAGCTTCATATTCTCAGTTATTATGCTATTAGCTGCATAAAAAGTCCTTCTAACGGCAGTGTTCGATCTTCGTCTAGTTATCAAGCTGCTATGACCACCCATATAAAGTAGCTTGATGTACACGTCTTTTTAGCGACGAGTTGGAGGTGAGTCTTGGTGTTCTGACTGCTTTATATCTTCCGATGAGCTTGTCTGGATAATTATTATCAACCAGAGTTTGATTCAACTTTCATTCTTCCTCATCAAGTGTGTCTACAGTGCATATTCGTTGCATTCTACTAAAGAGGCACCTTACTAAGGCTCTTTTGTACCGAACAGGGCAGAAACTGTGATAGTTAACATACTATCCTGTTCATATAGGTTTTCCATAAACAGATTGTTTAATTGATCCATCAGGCCGTCGTTTAAGCAATATGCCTAGGAAAGATAAACAATTATCTTCCTGTTCTACAGACGTAAGTGATATGCTATTTTGAACTTCGTTCATTCGGTTCAAAATTGAGATGGCAAAACAAAGCTTATCACTCATGACTGTAATATCGTCTGCATGTCTTCTATAAAGTGGCACATTTTCGATTAAATCCTCCGATAAGCTGTCAATGCAAGACGTATAAATATCTCCAAAAAGGGGCATTTACAGACTTCCCATAGCAACACCATCAATCTGGCGGAAACAATCTCTGTCAAAAGTAAACATAACATTGCTAGTACATAAAAGTAATAAATAACTTAATAAGATGTAGGGAACGGGATGAAAAATTAGAATACACGATGCAGAAAAATTGCGTCTTCTTATTGCTTTGTCTAAATAACTTTACTGTCCTACGGTAGGGGTAATCAAACACTGCATCATAATTTCTTTTCTGTGTATCTCATGAAGAGAAAGCTACTATGAAATAGGGCTGACTTAATCGTGATGGACTCATTTCTCTTCAAGCCACCAGTCTGTAGTATTATAAAAGCGAAGATCAAATATAGCGTAGTTTCGTTCCTATCACTGAGTGAAGAATATTTTCCTCACTTTTCAAGCCAACTGGGAAGTAAAGGCTGAGAATCAACACTTAAAAATTAAAACAGAGTTTGGACTATCGGAGAGATGATTGAAAATGGAGAACTCTTCGCTGACTTCTGCACCTTCAATGAAATAGCGATTGGTGGCAACGTATAAAAGCACAAGGCTACATAGGATTCACCAGACGGGCGAAACAAAAGTCAAATTGACTTCATCTCAATCTCAAGGAAGTGGAGACGCAGCTTATCGGACACAAAAGTAAGAAGAGGAGCAGAAATCGGCTCAGACCACTATCTCGTACAAGGCACTCCTCAAATTGAATTAAAAGCTTTCAAAAAAAACATAAGCTGCAGATAGACCACAAGCCAAGTTCAATACTCAAAAACTGAAATATCAGGTCACAAAGAGCATCTTCACTACAATCATAAGTAATATGGCGGGGACACAAATCAGCACTAACGAAGAGATTAGCGTCGAAATGCGCTGGAATAGTCTGAAAGCGGTGTGGAGTCAAACCTTCATCAAAGTTCTAGGCAGGAAGAAGAGACAGGACAAACAGTGGCTCACTATGGACACGTGGAGGCTAATAAAAGGGAGAAGGATGGTGAAACAAAAGATTATCCAATGCATCGACGAGCGACAAAAACAGGATCTTAATGCAAACTACAATACACTAAACAAAAGAGTAAAGAAGAGTTCCAGAAAGACAAAAGAAAATATTATGAAGCCATGGCAAGTAAAGCAGAGCAAGCTGCAGGCAAAGGAGACCTCGCAACACTCTATCAAACAACTGGGTTCTTATCCGGAAAAGATCAAAACAAATTAAGCCAGTGAAGGATAACAATGGAAAGCCAATCACCAAAGAGGTGGAACAAAGGAAACACTATATTGAACACTTCAAAAGACTTCTAAATCGACCGCCACCTACAGCGCACCCAATAATACCGTCAGCGGAAACACAACAGTGGACATCAACCGTCCGGCGAGAACAGAAATCCTGAAGGTCATAAAAGTGCTAAAAACTGGAAAAGCAGCAGAACCAGACGAATTCCCAGCAGAAGCATTAAAAATAGACCCAGGGACATCAGCGGACTTGATGACACCACTACTGGAGACGGTGTAGAAAGACGGCAAGGTACCTGAGGATTGGAAGAAAGTCTACTTTGATTTGACACTAGTAACTAGTGTGTTGCGTCTAGTGCTCTGATTGGTGTAGACTGTAATTCTATCAGTCAGGTTGTAATGTGACCACCATTCTAGCTAGCTCACCATCACGCTGCACATTGATTTGATGGTATTAGATGGTTGGAGGCAATCGGCAGGAAGCCTTGCTCGGTCCAGGTTTCGTGCTAGTTGACACTCACCAGTCAGCAAGGTGTATCTGCAATCTTGGAGGAACTCATGTCCCTTCCAAGATTCCAAACCGAATCATCCTATTCGGGCTCGCGATTGACCTCCTGTAGGACTGTAGTGGGTATTTCCATTGGACACTGGTAACTAGTGTGACGTGTCTAGTCCTTTCTTTGATGCAAACTGATAGAATTCAGTCACTAATTACTAGTAACCAATGAAAGTACCCACTACAGTTCTACAGGAGGTCAATCGTGAGCCCGAATAGCTTAGTGGTAACGTCTCTGACTGCAGCACTGGGTGACGCGGGTTCGAATCTCAGAAGGGACATGAGTTCCTTCAAGATTGCAGATACGCCTTGCTGATGAATGCCAATTGGCACGAAACCTAGGCCGAGCAAGGCTTTCTGCCGATTGCCTCCAACCATCTAATACCATCAGAAAGTCTACTTATTCAAACTGTCAAAGGAAGGAGACTTAAATTAATGAAAGAACTGGCGCGGAATTATGCTTATGTCTATCCCGAGCAAAATACTAAGCCGCATCATCCTGAGGAGAATTAAACAAGCTCTGGATGAAAAATTCGAACGGAACAGGTTGAACTCAGGAGGAACAAGTAATGCATCGATCAAATCGCAACACTACGAATCATCATTGAACAGAGCTTGGAATGACAGTCACCTCTCCATCTCAACTTTGAAATGGCTTTCGACAGAGTCGATCAAGAGATGATCTGAGAAATACTTCCTATAATACTTGGTGCCACCAACAATTATACACCTCATCCAACAGTTGTACAACAGTCTCAAGTAATCCACAAGGGGAAACTTACGGATTCCTTCGAAGTGAAGACCGCAGTAAGAAAACCTGGCTGCCTACTAAATCCAATGATTTTCCTGATTGCGGTAGACTGGATAATGCGACAGACAACGGGCAGCGAAGAAACATGCATGAAATGGAGCAACACAAAAATTGGGGTATCTGGACTTCGCCGATAATATATGTGTGATCTCCCACAAACTGGAAGATAAGCGAGTGAAAAGCAGCAAGTTGGCAGAAGAAGCACCAAAGATAGACCTTCACATGAACATAGAGAAAACAGAGTTGATGAGGATTCCCGGCCAACAGCAACAACAATGAGCATAAATAGGAGAAATCTGAAACAAGCAACCTCCTTTACCTACCGTCCTGTGAAGCATCGTTTCAACTACAGGCAGGAGGAACTGATGAGGATATCAAAACAAGGATCAGGAAGGCAAGGTGAGTTTTCACTACTCTCAAGTCTGTGTGGAGATCAGCAGCACTCAGCTTGAAAAACTAGGTTCGAATTTTAAACTCCAACGTGAAGTCACTGCTGCTATACACATCAGAGACTTGCCGCGTCACGAAGGGCACTTCGAACAAACTACAGACCTTCATCAACAGCTTTCTTCGTTCAATACTTAAGATCAGATGGCCAGAAAAGATCAGTAACAGGGATCTCTGGGAGTGAAACAACCCAGCAGGAACCGATTGTGCAACAAATATAAAGGAAGAAATGGAGGTGGACTGGCCATACTCTGAGAAAACCATCAAGTGACACCACACGTCAGGCCATCGCTCGAGTGGAACCCGAATGGGAAGTGGCGAGTTGGTCTTCCGAGGGTGACGTGGAGGAGGTCATGTGAAGAGGAGACAAAAGCATGTGGGCAGATGTGAAGCTAGGTGAAAACGTTGGCAGATAACCGAACACAATGAATACGTGCGGCTGAAGCCCTATGTTTCTCTAGGAACTAGAGGAAACAATAATAAATGAAATCGGACTATAAAATATACCCCTTCAGGGAGAATAAGTCAATTTAAGCAAATACATTCAATCTAGCTAGAACCTTATATCAATAAGCACTTATGAGAGTTAAATCACAATTATTATTTCATACACTAGCGCTATAGATTACTGCCCAGACTGACGTCGAAGACCCTAACAAAAAAATCTGTAACTTAGAGAACAAAAAAATGATTACTGTTTTAAAAGTTCGAAGAAAATATTCAATGAGCTGCTCACTAACGATTGGCCTTATTCAGGTAAGTAGTTACCTGAGGTTCTAGTGGGAAGTCGTAACCAGTAGGGTACAGTAGGTAGGATGTGAAGACAAATACTCGCCGAAGACATTGGCTAGTGGTCATTCTATGTCGTGAATTGGCAGAAGTTGAAATTCATACGCTGGCCATTGAATCAGGTCCCAGTGGTTTAATGGTCTACAAGCTCGCTAGGCTTGTAACCAGAAGGTCCTGGGTTTCGACCCCGTGGTGTGGGTGCGTACTGCTGAAGAGTTCCAAAACAGACTGATGAAACAACTGGCTGCCGATTGTTCGCTGCAGGTTTTCCAATGGTTCTCTAACTGATGTTAGCTCATGATGAAATCCTGCAACCAGTTCCTACTCAGTTTTTCACGTCTCATTGTCAGATGGCTTGGAAGGCAGAGAAAGAGGTGGAGATTTCATCAGAAACAATATACATTCCTACCAATGGAGGTATCACTTCAATGAAACCCATTTTAGTTTTTGTCTAAAAATCAAGTGAAGTCAGAAAACTAGCACTTGATAAACAAATGATAATTAAAGTCTGTTCACGTAATACGATGATATTTGTTTTTATCTTCTCTTTTGATATGCATGGAAGATCTGCGTTCAGAATAAATAGAGTGGTATGTGAATCTCAGCGAAGCAGTCATGAAACTGTCTAATTCTATGATAATATTTTTCACATTACCTACACCATACCATACACCTAGACATCTATATCACTTGAAGGGTCCAGTTAATAAAAATTAGAACAAAACAAGAACGATAAATGGTACATTTGTCCAAGTTTACTAGTTGGAAGAACTGTATGGAATTTTTCATAATAATTTGTTCTGAAACCGAAATCAGCTGTAGAAGTGATGATAATCAAGTGATACCATCCACTTGGTCCCGCCTTGCTAATAGGCTGTATCAATAAAAGCCACTTTCCGAGATGTACAGTAATATACAGTTAGTGACTTGTCACGAAATGCTAAGTGTTTTATATAACTGGCAAACCTGCAATACGTGATATTGTTAAACTGATTCAAATTAATCATTGATATTGTTTTACAATGAGATCAACCCTATAGTCCAATAAATTCTCAGTGTTCATTAAAAGAGGATTTAGTGATCATCACATACCTTTAGAAGACAGTTTCCTCGCATCCATAATAAAACGTCTCCTTAAAATGATCAACATTAGACACAGTAATAGTACAAGAACAATCATGGCTACAATTAGACCAACAATGGCTGACCAATGATAACTATTCATATTCCTTTGATTTGTAGACATTCCGGGAGCATTTGCACTAAAACTTGCATGTTGATAAACTGATCGTGAATTTTTATCATCTGTCCAAGCATTTGTATTACCTCTTAAACGTCGATTAAAATCCAGACTCCGCTTAACATCAGCAAGATTCATAAAATTATTGTGATTATTATTTTCAAAGGTCAACCCATTCACTGAATTTGCTGGATATACATGCAATGTTAAGAGTGCTGTCGAGGATTTCGGTGGTTGACCTGCATCACTTGCTTGAATCAACAGCTTTACGTCAACTGGCTGACTGCAATCAAGTATAGGATGGATTAGAAATAACTGTCCACTGTAACTGTCAATATCAAAGTGTTCTTCTGTTGGTCCACCCAAAAGTACTTGCGATAATGGAGCCCATTTAACATGTCTTGAATTGGAAGAATTTCTTATTTCTAATGTCTTATTAACACCATTTTGTCCGAAATCCGTTACTTCTTGTACAACTGATTGGTTTACTTGTGACTTTTTATTGTGAGACTCTGAACTTCTTTCTAATTTTTCTTGACTGCCCAGGATGGTACTACTGCTTCGTTTAACTTTTTTAATTTGCTGCCTGCCACTGCTATGACGTATAATACTGTACTCAATATCGCCATTACGCCCTGTGTCAGAATCATTTGCGTGTACCTGAGCAATAATTTGACTTCCCAACTGGGCACATGATATGTTTAGTACACTACCTGTACCATGAGGTGTGGGATACCGGAATTCTGGTGCATGATCATTGACATCTGATATACTTATATGAACAATGGCAGTTGCACGTCTTGGTGGATTACCAGCATCCTCAGCATATACTGACAGTTCATAACTGTCTTTTAGTTCACGATCCAATAAATTCGAAGTTTTACTAAATAATTCATTGGAATGGTATTTGCCAGTATCCATAGTATTTTTACGTACTGTCAACTTTCCTGTATTTTTGTCTAAATCGAATTCTTTACTTGGTTGACGCAAAAAATACTGAACCTGAAGAATAAATAGGAGAATAATAACAAATATGAGGACATCATTAGTACAGATGTAAGAAACTATCAGTATATATATATATATATTCTGCACAGTATGTAGGCGTTTCTCTTTATCTATTCTCATCATGGAGACTTTTAAACATTTTTTCTGGATATTCACTCCAATAGCGTCGGTTATACAGATTTTTATGGCACAAAGCGTCAGAGCACTGATGAAAGTTTGTTTGTATGCAAGAGGAAAAAAACAATATGACCTCTTCCGGGAAATACTCCCGTTAATACTACTATCTAGCCTTCTTGTTATCAGGAAATGATAAAGTGTTTTCGTTCCTTGTTTCATTTGTGAACTCAGTTTCTGGGTGAGCTTTAAAGAGGACTTTGGTATTCATTTATTCTTTCGCAGTATAAAAGTATCGTTCATATATCTACAGTAGAACCAGAGTTCGCTGAGAAAATTTTCAATTTTATGATTCTCTAATTTTGACATACTTTTAACATACTGGCTAACTGAGGACCCAGAAGGGAGTCCATCGCTACACCCTTCAATCGACAATAAATTTCGTTGTTAAACTAAAACTCCACTTTCATCGTCTAACTCAGTAACAGCTTCTGTAGTTTTTGAAATGGTTCACATGCTTTCATATTATTTCCTTGCAAAGATTCACAGATGAAACCAATGGTCTTTAATTAAGGGATATTAGTGAACAGGGCAGTGACATTCATAGAAGCATTGTTTCAGAGTTGATCCTCTTATCTCTTACTTCTTCTGTAAATTGGAAGGTGTACTTCAAGCTGTACTTAGCCACTTTTAACTAAAGTGGTTTGAGTATGCCTGCTAACAATCTTGATACTTTATGATATGGTGAGTTACACATGTTTAATACTGGTCTCATTGGCAATTCGGGATTATCAATTTTAAGCATCCCACACATTCTATGTTATATCACACAGGCTGTAGATTTTCAAGAATTTGAGGAAACACTGCATAACTGGATACTTGAGCTTTCAATGTCTTAGAAGATTCCTTTACTACTTTCTCTATATCATCCTTACCGTTAAGTGGTCTGTGGAAGTTTTCAGAATCTTGTAGATTATGACTTCATCTGATCACGTATATGGCCTAAATGTTTGAACAGTAATACAGATTACACCAATTCTGAGTACCGTATTTCTGCATCAGTATGTGAAACTTTTGATTATTGATACGTGGTCATTTGAATGAGACATACTGATTTTTAAAATATAATTCGTTATTATTCCACCACTTTAAGTCATTGAAGTTTATGACTACATTCAGGTAAACTCAACCGACAGACATTTAACTTGCATCACGAACCGACTTCTCATTTAGAGGAATGTTGAAAACTAGGGGGTCAAGGGTAGCTGTTCCATATTGGTTTGAAACCCTTCAACAGTACACACCAGTGACTTAACTGTTGGCTGGATACAAGACCTCTAATTTGCGATGCAAGCCTATCTACTACTCAGTCGATGGGACAGATTCCAGTGGCCTATTATTCCAACATCTGCTAATTTGCGATATATAGTACCACCGCTAACCAATGTCATAGGTGAGTATTAGTCTTCATACCAAACTTCGTCAATATTTCAGTAGCCCGGCGCCGAGAATTTGTACTTTTAGATTCCTTTTTCTGGGTGTGGAATTAGGTTTCTCAAACGAATAGTAGCTGATAAGCTTTCTTTTGTAACTGACTATTTATGCAATTGCTTTGCATTCTGATAAATCACTGTAAGTGTACTTGTTTTTCGTGACTATGCTAATGTGACTGGTATTCGATCTCGAGGAACTTTGTATTTATTGATTATAATCATATTTCAATAGCTTCCACACAATTATAATGTTTTTATTTTGGTAAAATAAACAAAAATTATAACAGTTGGTGTAGTCATGGGCAGTAAGTTTGCTCGAGATATTGCCAAAACAGAAAACTTATCACTGTGTATAAACTAACGAAAAATATTTATAATTAAATTGATCTATTCCACAATGCATAATCTTCTTACTGATAATAATTTGTGTTTATTTATTAGCAGCTAGAACATCATATTACGATTGTTATTTTTGTTTATTTCTTGTTACTTTCAGTGAAAATACTAATTAATAATCTAAACTCGACAATTTTAATTATATCTCAAAACATATTCAGTACTGGATAGCCGCTTCCTCCTAGTTTGGGGCTTGTCAGGTGTATGCGTCTTCCAGTGTTCGAACATAGGACTTCCAGTTACAAGGCTAACTAGTAGACGATTTAGCCAGTGGCCCATAAACTTCAACTTCTGCCAGTTCGCGGTTTTAGCACGACCACCAGCCAAAGTCATTGGCGAGTACTTGTTCTCGCTCCCGACCTGGTAGATCTGGTGGAACCGGGAGGTCTTGGATTCGAAACACGGTGGGTGCTTACTGATGAGGAGACTCAAACCGGGACGTTGTTGATGTTGATTCTTCACGAAATCTTCGATCGAACCCCCAAAAAATCAAATCCCTACACACTGCTCTTGAAAATATTCCATTCTGTTATCACTTCAGAAACCTCATAAACACTAAAATTTATCGTAAAATTCACTGGTCAATCAAATGGAATTATTTATACAGTTGAATTTCTATTTAATTCGATTTGCATTTTCCCATCGATTGATTGAACCGAAGTGCTTGGTCTCAGGTTGACATGTCGGCTCCTTTTGCAGATGCATCGACTATGTCTGGTTATGAAACTTGAAGTCAGTTGGTGGATGGTAACTAGCAGTGAAATCCAGGATGATGGGCATTTCGTCCTACTTGGGAGTTGCCACTGGATGTACCTGCATTCCCCAGTGAGTCAGCGATAGTGTTCCCAATGAGGCTCCGACATGACCAAACACCGTCGAAACATCTCTAGAAGGATCCGACATAACAACCCGAGACCGAACACTTCGGTGGAATCAATCGACGGGAAAATCTAAAATTAAATTAAATAATTAATAAGACTCGTTGCGAAAGAGATGGATTCGTGACCCAAGTAATCTAGTGGATAACGCTTTGACGTTTGAAACTATGGGCACTGGGTTCGAACCTCAGTGGAGACACTATCACTGACTCACTGGGGAATGCAGATACATCTAGATGGCCAGTCTTGGATAGGACGGAATACGCGTTATCCTAAATTCCATTGCAACTCACCATCCACCAATTGACTTCAATTCTAATTTGTGTTCAACATTTTCTTGCTTCAAATGTCAGTATATCTTCATTGAAGTGAAAGAGATTTATAATTTTCTTATCTCCTGTGTACATTGCATAAATCCAGATGACACCAAAATGGCTGATCACGCTACATTTCATTTTTAAACTCTTATTAAATGTTATATTTTTGAATAAACAAGAGGACAGTGTATTTTGTGAACATATCATTTAAAACAATAAAGCCTATACTATTGATTGTGGATGATATATGTGATTTATCATAGCATTTCTTGACTTCATACACAATAACATCAAATTTCAATTCTTAAAGTTATCATTAACAATGAATGAAAAAAGCAAGAACAACTGTTTTTGTAGAATAAAATGGTACTACCAAAGCTTCATTAACAAATACCCAAGGTCTGACGGCTGGAATATCAAACAAATCACAGTGGGAAAAAAGCCCGTCCTCATTCAACTTTATATTAAAGCAATTCTCAACAGAAGATTGAGGACATCACTAACCAGAGTCTATCCTGCAGCTAAGCTGGTTCCCGTATAACAAACAACTAGCTCTTTGGTGCAATCAAAAGTCGACAGATATCCTTCTTATGTTAAATTCAGCTGTGTTTAAAAATTTACATGTATCTGCTGGAGCAGTTACTTTGGGAGAACAGAAAGAAGAGCACACCTCCGATTTTATGGACATGTGCCAAAAAGCCTTTGTCTAAAGAGAAAAATTGCTTTCAACAGTGCCATCGCCAGGCATCTCCTTGACACGAGTAATGAGGTGGACGTCGCAAGATCGTTCAAAATTATCAATAGGCAAAAACGTTCATTCCTCCTAAAGTTTACCGAAGCAATCTCCATCAAGTGCCTTAAACCCGATTTACGCGTTCAGAAAGAAACAGCTGTCAATCTATCCCTGTCATTATAAGTGAATATTTTTACCCTCTCGTTCATCTGATTACGTAATACCGAAAGTGTATGATTATTACTTTTTGGAATAAAGTGTTTATTTTTAGCATTGTATGGATGTATTGACTGACTGATTTTTTGTTTAAAAATCAACTCTATGCAAGTATGTTAAAATTGTTTCTGTAGATATATTAAATAATGTTTATGTGCTGTGAGCAGTTGATGAGAAGCCAACGAAAAAAATCATAGTACCAGTTTATTCTGTAAAAACTGTTTTTCTTACTTTATTCAAATTCATAGAGGAGAATAAATGTATAAAATAAGTGAAAATTTTGTTTTTAATTTTAAATCTACTTTGAAAATAATAATTATTACAAACGATTATCGATTAATTAGACATAAGAAAATACAGAAGTTTGAATTTTCATATCAGTGTGAAAGGGTATTATTCAGGATTTTGTATAGCTTTGTTTCACATTTAGTTAGTCATAATCGTATTTCATAATTTTCTCTTAAATTCATTCTGAATGGAACCAACATAAAGCGTTTTTTAAAGATTAATTCTTTTTCTCTCCAGTGGATAAAACATCTGAAAAGCAATCAAATTCTTAAACATTTGAACTCTTTTGAGATTTTCTAAAAGTATAGTTACTGAACAGAAAATATTCTTTCCGATAACCTCATCACCAGGTTCTACAGTTATATGTAAAGATAACAATGGAAGAATTAGGGTTATTAAACAACATTAATGTGGTTTAAATAACATCGAATCAATAATAGTAATATCAACGAGTTACAGTTCAAAAGCATCAAAATAACAATACACTGAATATCAGACAGACAAATTAGGAAAAACAATAGTAATACAGAATTCACGAATTTACAGTCTCTATTGAAGGTAGTAGTGACTGGACTTGCTTATTTGCACACAAAGCACTGGTTGTTTCACGCGAATCGCGATAGCCTCAGCTGTTTGTAGTATGCGGTACCTGGTTGTTTTTGGCAATTTATTTGGTATCCGACAGATAATAGAGAAGGACTCTTCAATGCTCGTTTTGTGGCCGGTTTGGACCAGGTGGTCTAATATCGAGCTGTTTATGCCTTTCACTATACCTTTATTTAACCACACTGGTAGGTGTTAGCGGGCAAGCACGAAAAATGAATTTCCTGCGGGAACGGCCAATACAACTCGCCCCACCAAAAGCGCACTTGAATTGGTAGATACAAATAGAGGTGACTAGCTAGTCTAGGTACTTCATCTTTCAATTGAGGAATCCCCATCAGTCGTGTAGAAAACAATATCTGTAGTTTACCAGCATTATAAGTTCTTTGAACTGATTTTATTAACTTCTTAGTAATTGTTTCGCTGGGTATATCGCCCTTGAATTGTAGTCGTATATATAAAGGCGTCTTAGTTATAGATGGAGAATAGTCCCTTTCCGTTTTCTTGGTCTTGTGTTTCTTGATAAATTTGTCTGGATAGCTGTTTTCATTTCGGGTGTCATATACAATCTTTATTTCATGTTCAATTATCTCTTCTGAGCATATGGTTGAGGGTCCTCACTAAATTTCTTTTGTACTCGAGAGGAACGAAGCTATGAAAAATGTGTATATTGTCCTGTGCTTGTGCTTTCCTATGCAAATTTCTCTTTATACTACCATCTGGTTATCTTGTTAGTAGGACATTTAGGAAAGCGAAAATTCTGTTTTGAGATTCCTCTTCACACTTGAATTTCATAGCAGAATGTACTTCATTGAATTGAGTTATTTGTTGTTTAAGTGGACTTTTAAAAAATGCATATTCATGACTTTATCATAACTAATAAAGACTGAGGAACCAGTTCCCATTAATTAATAAATAGAGCTAAAGAAACATATATATATCTGAGTGAAGTGTATTTTAATTACCTAAATGTTAATCCAATAGTTAATAGCTAGTAATAAACGTATTGAGTTCATTCATTTACAATCGATTTAATTTAGAATAAGTTCGATGAAACAACAGCTGAGAAGAGTAGTTATTGATTTCACAGCTATTATTGATTATAATTTGTATGCGATCTCATGTGTGTATGTGGCCTATTCTACTTGAAATAAAATAATTATTATCATTATTTAGAGAAGTTTATGTATATAACAAACTAAATTAGTAATGTGTCAGTATTTAACATTGAGGTAACTAATTACTTGAACATCACTCATATTATTGGTATTATCAAATATATATTCGTGATTAAAGTGAAGGAAGGATATCACAGACATTTCATCTATTTATTTATAAGTACATAATAATCATGAATGATTTGTAGAATTACAGGAATAATGGTGGATTTTACTATAGTTTTTGCCATAAACTTAGTTTGTCACGTACGGATACTCATCAAAAATGATGTCTTGCATAGATACTGATAAAAACTTCGAAGATTGGATAAGACAGTTTAATAGTTTGCTGAGTGCTTTCACAGACTTACCAATAATAAGATTGTCTTAAATATCTTTGGTTTAGTCGACTAATGTAATTGTAAAGAGATGATAAGTGAAGTTAGGGCGTTAACTAGGAAAACAAAAAGTTTTTTTCTCCAACCGCCATCTATTTGAAATCTAAAACTGCATGTTCCATATCAGGCTATGAACCAGACATATTTTGTTACAGTGAATTATATGCTGAACAAGACGGAGAGGGACTTGAGCCTGAGACCTGATGGTCAAAACTTAAGTGCCAAGGTCAATCGATCACATGCCGACACTCTCCCTAATACTACTGTGGTGAGAGCTAGCTGCTAGTCAAAATTTGGTAGACAGAAATTTACGTCAATGTTTACGTCCCCAGTATTGTTCTTGAGAAAAATAAGAACAAAGACTGATTCAACAGCCAATCACAACAGACTTTGCGTTGGCGGATACTATTTGCAGATAGATAATCTGAACTTCAAGAAACGGCCACAAAGAGATGAAAGATTAACGTTCAGAGAGAAAAATACCAATCAGCAGACTGTGTTTGTTCGCTTACAATAATCTATAATAATGCACATGAAAACCTACAAATATCTGTTGATTTCCTACATAAACGATCTGTTGCCTGGCCCTTGTCTTCTGTTGTTGCACTACTATTTATTTTTTTATTTTTGATTACAGCTTGATTCCACACTGTATGTCTGGTACAAGTATGGAATTTTCAGCATGGATATCGGTAGTCCGAATTTCGCAGGCCGACCATAGATATCAGGTGTGTGTCGGCGTGGGCTCGAACCCCGGACCATGTGCATGGTCGGCGAGAGTCCTAACCACTGTGCCACTAAGTACTATCACCTCAAGTTGTGATAATGTTCAATACTGCTTTTGGGAATATCAGCTGACATTCTCAGCTTTTTACAGTTTCTTAGCGGGTTCCTTAGCTAACTAGATAACCAATGAGTTGATAAATTGTGTTTGACTAATTTGGGCATTGAGATTGATTTTCTATGGCGCTCTAATCATAAAACATTTCTGAAGTTGAAATACTAAGGCTACAGTATTGTGTGGTGTCTGAATTCGTAAATATAGTAATTAAGATGGAGGGTGTAACGACAGATTCTCAACTGAAATGCCATCCTGTCGTATAGATTGACATTATTATTGGCAATCGCTACAAAGTAGGTGTGCTACGCTCACAATTCATGACATAAACAAATACTCATTATTCAAGTAATTTTCTGCGTCAGATAGTAAACGGAAGGCAGAACACAAAAATCTCACTTTATGTGTTAACTATCAGCTTTACAAGCCATTAGTGCATCACGTGGACTTTTGCGGAAAATGTTTAATATAATCACCCACAGTTAGACAAAATCAAAACTGTGTATCCCCACTTTCAACTAGTCAAAATAACTAGCTGATTGATTGCTTACCTGATTAATTAGTAGCGTCGATTATTGTTATTTGAAAGTGTAAAGAATGAAATGAGTCAAAAAAACATTGTTTCATAATAACTAATTACATCTGATTATACTTTCATTTGTTTAATTTCCTTATGTATTTAAAGATTTCATTTCATTTATCCACAGACCAAAGGTATTCAACACGATGGGAACTGCTAAAACACTCTCCAATGAATCGTGATTTATAAAAGACAAATGTAACTAGATCCGATGTAAACAACAATTAATGCAAATAATCACAAACGATATGTAAGGGGAAAACGGTATGCAGTGTTTGCGAATTTATAGAAGGCTTTTATGAGACCCAAAACAACTGATATGTTGTGAAGCTGTTCATTTTAAACTACTCTATGATCCTGTCCATATTTTAGTCTAAGTAGTGCCTTGTGTATGGGAATAATAAGGCTTAACCTAGAGCGCTTTTTATAATGTCTGTTTTCGAGTGACGTGGATATAGGATGGGGTATGATATTATATCTGTTTACTCATCGCTAATCATTATAAATTATGCTGTAGTTGTGAATGGTTGAAATCTCATTAAAAGGTGTACCTTGATGTGAAGAAGACAACGGCCTGCTTAAAACTTGGGCAACCAAAAACTTTCATCTCCCTATTGCATATATTTTCTCTCATTCGCTTTGTTTTAATCGACTAAGATATGACCTGTATTGGTATTATCTACTCTTATGTGAATTTAAAATGTTAACAAACTTCTGTTTCGTAACTCCCCACTAAACTTCAGGAAAGGCCTGATTGTGAATGGCAGCGTGTTCCAATACATGAGATAACTGTTCTTCAGTTATGTCCTTCGGTCTCAGAATGTGCTTCTGAACATCTTACAATTGGCTTTCTACTAGACACTGTGGATTTCTTGAAGGGGAAAAAGCGGATATATGAAAATGGAATGGGTTTGTGTTTCAGCTCAGAGAGAAATGTGTCACAGAATATACTGCTGTCAATTAATATTTCAATTGAAGATATTGTACGAAGGGACAATATCATGCAATAAGCTCCTCAGAAAATTCTGTACATTTTGTATATACTGTCCAGTTTAAAGATGTTATTATTGTTATTAATTAAAAAGGAGCCGTTTAATTAGAATTTGAAAGTATCAGTTAGCATTATCCATCAGTTGATAATGAATTCATATGTATATGCGTGTATAATATACTCAACAAATGCATCGGGTTTCGAAACATTTTCCATTTATTTCCTGAAATTCTTGTTGAACTTAACATTTTCACCATTCATACTAAGTATTTTAATATCATAAAAAAGCGATAATTCTAGTTACTCTACTTAAATTCTAAATTGAATGAATGTAAGAAGAAATAATAATTTACTTAGTTGTCTAGAGGAATGGAAAACAATAGTCTTTCATTCTTAGACATTTGAACAAAGCAGGTAAAACACGATAATATGAGTTCATTTTTATTACTTCATGAACTATCTTAATCTATTAACAACTAAAATAATGCCAAGACATACAAATTACAAAACGTACTCTTGAACATACTCCCCTTATATCATTTTGGACGTATTTTAATTATTTTCTTTCATTTCCATTCCTTTGTGTTTGGAATGGAACATAAGTCTTCAAGTTTTTTGAAGATTCAGTAGTGACGGTGTTATTTTTACGGGGTGAGTTTGCTAGCCTCAAGCCCAAATTTCCGTATCTTTTCTGCTAATTACCAGAGAGTAAATTAATTGAGACTTAGGAGTTCCTCTGCTGGGAATTCGACCTGGAGATCCTGCGTGGTTGACGAGTATGGTAACATTCAACTTTTGACGCACATGTTACTTATCAATAACCTGTTGTCAGCCTGATAATATTTTCCAGTTATTTATATGTTTTTATATCGTTAATTTGTAGGCATTTGAAAAAATCCATGAAATAATAATGGGCTCATATTATCCTGATGCGCTTGGTGTTCTTTTGTTGGTGGTTCATTGGTGGAATACCAGTCAGCGGAAAGGGAGACCAGGGTTCCATTCTTGATCCGTACACTTTTAAACCACGACTAGCTTACTGACTAATAGTAAGGCCGGAAAAGAGGGAAGGTTGGACGTGAGGCTAGCTTCTTCATCCCACCAAAACAACACCATCACTATTGAAGACATATGTTCCATTCGGAACCCAAGGAATGAAGAAGAATTTTTTGTTGTTGCTTTGTTCATGTTTCTCATTGGGAAGAATCGTATTTAGTTTCCCAGATATGCTAATCAGTCTGTGGCTAGATGAATGAATAAAACAATCCATCTATATCAAACCTGTTTGTGCGGAACAGTATCTAAATTACAATAAGTTATGTTCATTACAATAAAAGAAGCTCTAGTGAGCTGCTTATTTAACAGAACTCAATTGATGTACGCTGCCAATACGCTAGATGAATAGAATAGAATACTAACAGGGGCACTGATTGAAAATATTTACCTTGGAAAATTCACATGACTAATGAAACTTCCTATCCATAAAGAAAGGTGTATTAGTGAGTCTGATTTACACAAGTGACATTCAGGCACAAACTGAAGATTTCATTGAGACATGTTATGCTACTATAGGTCTCATTACTGAGACTTTCAAAATGAATATTACCACACATAATAAAGATTCATCAATCCTTGTGAGTATAGGCTACAAAATATGTATTTCAAAGAGGTTTCAAAAGCAGATTAAGTCTACTGAACTTTTGAGTGGTCATGTTCTCCAATAGTTAAACGTTATTGAAGCGGAGCACGAAATGGAGGTGAGTATGTCACTTAAACCCATCTACATGATCTGTTGGAGGAATATATTATGAAGTTTGTGAAGGCATTTGGTCACCTTAATGTATTCTCAGAATTTTCGTCATTACCTCTTCCCCTTTGATAAATTCCGTCTCGATAATATGGTTGATTCACCTTCACCACTATTTCACTGATCAAATGAATCTTCTTAGTCAACCAGATCATTTGAATGGATTGTTCGTAATCAGTAAAGTAAATACAATACGCGATTCAGAAAAAGTATGTATTCATATGATTTAATTGAAATTATATACAGTTTTTATTGACTTCAGTTGTTTTAATTCATTTGCAGAGACATGATATACCTTAGAGTTAATTCATACGAACTGTGATCAAGATTTGACCGGATAGTTGCAAAATAATTCGGGGCTGAGTGAGAAGCAGATATTTATAAAGTTATATTTGTAAAATCTCGGAGAAATTGAAATGATTAATTCCAACGTTTCGTTCGGCAATCTGGTCCGAACTTCTTCAACATAACAAAGTTTATATATAAAGGGACACATCTTGTTTTAAAAATTTTGTCCAATCATGAGTCATGCAACAGTTATCATAATGTATAATAAATAAATAAATAAATAGAATTGTATGTTTATATAAAAGTACATCTCTTATTTTTATATATGAATCAATAGGTATACTAAACAAAACAAAACAAAAATTGTATGAACTATGATCAAAAACTTTTTTGACCTCAGACTTTCAAAATTTGTCTACTTTTGTCAAAATATATGTGTATATGCAGTATATGCACGATACAATGGTGTGTGTGTGTATGTGTGTGTGGGTGGAACAGTCATAAAACATTTGCTATTCTCATAACTAATCCTTACAAACCAAAACTATAGAAAGTTAATCTGATGCTCTCTAGTGACTTGCTACGGGTTGGAGTTTCCTGAGTTCTAGTGAGAAGTCGTGACCAGTGAGGTCCAATTAGATGTCACGTGTGTGGATGGATGTCCCACCAACGACAATGGTTGGGGTCGCGCTAAATCACGAATTGGTAGAAGTTAGAATTCACGAGCCATTGAATCGGGTCCCAGTGGCTGAATGGTATACGAGCTTGCCTTGTAACCGGAAGGTCTTGGGTTCGAATCCCAGTGGGTGCGTATTGCCGATGATTCGCAAATTAGGATGAAACAGCAGCTGTCCAGTACTCCCTGGTTTTCAATGGTTCTCTAACTGATATCAATCCGTGATCAACTCGTAAAACATAACTAATCCTTACAAACCAAAACTATAGAAATTCTCATAAGAGCTGTGATCAAGATTTGACCGGATAGCTACAAAATATTGACATTTTTATAAATATAATTTAATTTTTATAGATTTGTTATTCTCTCCATAAGAAGACGTAGACAATCGGGAATTTGATCAAGTGTGACTTGTTCATACATATCAAATTTTATTTTATTTATTAGTCAGGATTTGCCATGCATCAGCTAACATCACACCTTCACGTCTGTTTAAACTGTTGGGATTCACCCATATATGTAGGGCTTCTGCAGTCAGTCTCTCTTGATATGAACCAAAACCTTTCTGTAAAACCTTAGTCTTATCAAAGTCGATTTTGTGTCCCGTTTCTATTGAATGTAGTGCAATCGCTGAGTTGTTTTGTAGCTTCTTCAAGTCTTCAGAGCTCTTTGGAACCACCTTTAGACATTGTTTATGCTCTTTCATTCTTATATTTACCTGTCTAGAAGTTTCTCCTACATATACTGCGTTACAATCCCCACAATTGATCTGGTATACGCAATTCTGCTGGTTTTCTTGTTCTATTTTATCCTTAACCTTCACCAGTAATGAGCGTAAGGTGTTAGATGCACGAAAGTACACTCTTATGTTATGTTCGTTAAGGATTCGCTTTATTTCATCGGATGTTTCTTTGCGGTAAGGAACCACCGCTGTACTAACCCAATTCTTAGCAGCAGGTTTTGATTCATCCTTATCTTCACATTTTAAGTATCTTTTTATGAAGGCTTTAGGATAATTATTTGACTCAAGAGTGGATTGAACTAACTTTAGTTCCTTGTTAATATCTTTAACGATGGTTCAATTGCTGGAACTACTTCAAGGCTGATAAACGCCTTTTGTTTAAATTGAAATTAAGTCCCTTTTTAGTCCCCCAAAGATGTGGTTAAGTTACATAGATGATACCTTCATCATAATCAAACGTAGTTTGTTAAATGAACTTTTTCAGCTAATAAACAATATGTCAGAAACCATCAAGTTCTCCAAAGAGGTTGAATCCGATGAAAATGAGTTGGCGTTTCTGAACTGTTTAGTAAAAAGAAAATTAGACGGCAAATTTAAAATAAACATTTTCAGAAAGCCGACAAATTCGGATAGATACCTAGATTACCATTCAGCTCACCCATTTACCACCAAAGTAACTGTGGCCAAGAATCTGATCAACAGAGCCAAACGTCTAGTTACTGAGGAGGAAGATATTAACAAGGAACTAAAATTAGTTCAATCCACTCTTGAGTCAAATAATTATCCTAAAGCCTTCATAAAAAGATACTTAAAATGTGAAGATAAGGATGAATCAAAACCTGCTGCTAAGAATTGGGTTAGTACAGCGGTGGTTCCTTACCGCAAAGAAACATCCGATGAAATAAAGCGAATCCTTAACGAACATAACATAAGAGTGTACTTTCGTGCATCTAACACCTTACGCTCATTACTGGTGAAGGTTAAGGATAAAATAGAACAAGAAAACCAGCAGAATTGCGTATACCAGATCAATTGTGGGGATTGTAACGCAGTATATGTAGGAGAAACTTCTAGACAGGTAAATATAAGAATGAAAGAGCATAAACAATGTCTAAAGGTGGTTCCAAAGAGCTCTGCAGACTTGAAGAAGCTACAAAACAACTCAGCGATTGCACTACATTCAATAGAAACGGGACACAAAATCGACTTTGATAAGACTAAGGTTTTACAGAAAGGTTTTGGTTCATATCAAGAGAGACTGACTGCAGAAGCCCTACATATATGGGTGAATCCCAACAGTTTAAACAGACGTGAAGGTGTGATGTTAGCTGATGCATGGCAAATCCTGACTAATAAATAAAATAAAATTTGATATGTATGAACAAGTCACACTTGATCAAATTCCCGATTGTCTACGTCTTCTTATGGAGAGAATAACAAATCTATAAAAATTAAATTATATTTATAAAAATGTCAATATTTTGTAGCTATCCGGTCAAATCATGATCACAGCTCATATGAGAATAGCAAATGTTTTATGACTGTTCCACCCACACACACATACACACACACACACCATTGTATCGTGCATATACTGCATATACACATATATTTTGACAAAAGTAGACAAATTTTGAAAGTCTGAGGTCAAAAAGTTTTTGATCATAGTTCATACAATTTTTGTTTTGTTTTGTAAAAAATTATATTTGTAAAATCTCAGCGATATTGAAATGAGTAATTCCAACGTTTCGTTCGGCAATCTGGTCCGAACTTCTTCAGGGAAATTAATGGAAATTAACATAACACAGGTTTATATATAAAAGGAACATCTTTAGTTTTTAAAAACTTTGTCCAATCATGATTTATAAAACAAATATTTACAAGTATAATGAACCCAATTGTACGGGTTGTGATCAAAATTTGATTTCAGACTTAGAAATATTGATCTACCTTTGTTAAACACTTTAAACACAGTGTGTGTGTGTGGATAAACAGTTGTAAAACAATGTCTTAACGTCTCCATAAGTAGATATAGACAGTCGGGAAACTTTGACCAAGTATTATTAGTTAGTGATACATATCCATTCTTATTTATTAATCAGGATTTCCTATGCGTCATCTAACGTCACACCTTCATGTCTGTTCAAACTGTTAGTATCTAGAATTTTATGATTAGACGTATTTTCAAAATTATGGTGTTTAGGATTAGAGTTTAGTTGAACAACCCCGTCAAACTTATTACTTTGTCTTCTTTCTGAAAATTGAGCTGCTTTATACGACCTACTGAAGTTGTCAGGTGACTGGATAGCTACGAATTTAGGATACGCATTCTGCTGCAGACAACGGAGAGTGGAAACACGATGATTGTGCCAATTACATAGTTTCTTTGTTAATTTAATTCGATTACAAAATAAATCAAATGAACTGTAGTCAAGATTTGACAGAATAGTTCTATAATATTTGGGCGCCGAGTGAGAAGTAGACATTTGTCAAAAATTATATTTGTAAAATCTCAGTGATATTGAAATGAGTAATTCCAACGTTTCGTTCGGCAATCTGGTCCAAACATCTTCAGGGACCAGATTGCCAAACGAAACGTTGGAATTACTCATTTCAATTTCGCTGAGATTTTACAAATATAGCTTTATAAATGTCTACCTTAGATTTACATTTACGAAGGCTTGTCATCAAGATATACTTGTATTTTAATTCAGGTATAATATGATTTATTTCAAAAACTCAACAACAGTCCTGACGTCTTCACTTCACAATGCTGTTCTAAACAACACTTACACTATTGAGTAATGTACATCGGTGGGAGTGACCTTCGAGACAATAGTTTTAAGTAAAAGTGTAAAGTCATATTCAGTTAACTGAAATAAAGTTATGTGTGTAAAGAAATCGATTTTTCTATTCAATGTAATCAGAGGATTGTGAACATGGTATTTTTTTTCCACCCAATATGGCTCCATTAAACTTTTATACATGATTGCTTGGGATAAATAGATGCACCTTAAATCGATTGTATATATATTCACACGTATGGATCAAGTGTTTCTACACACATAATTAGTTTCCCTTGTTTAGCTAAATCAATTTGTTGAAAAAGACAAATTGCCCTTATATGCTACCAAATTTAGTGATTCCGTGATAAATGTAAATTCATGAAAGCATGACAAAGCATGCAAAACATTAACAGAAAGGAGAAAGACATCTAACTGAGTAGCGTCTTTCACCAAAAACAAAACAAAGGCAAATAAGCAAGTAACTGAATGTGTATGAAGTGTGTGTGTATGGCTATCGCTGTGTATTGGTGTGAGGTTTTCCCTTCATAGGGTTCTTAAACTGTTCATCCGCTTTACTAAGTAAAATGTTAATGCCTAAAAATGTGCGAAATTATAGTGTTTTTTTAAATTCGGTCAACCATAGTATATTATGGGTACCCTTTTTGATGAGAGTGGTAGTAGTAGTAGTAGTAGTAGTGTTGATAATACCAATAGAGGAATTCATGGTATATATATATATATATATATATATATTTGACACTTCTTTACGGTCTACTGCTTTGTGACACATACCTCTAATATTAACTTGAAGAGAAAGAGATAAATCCATTGGTGCTATTTATTATCACGAAGTGAGAAAGAGAGGACAGAAGAGCATTAGAATCATTTCTCATCATCACACTCAGATAAGTCAATCAAGCTTGATAATAGAAATTAAATAAATCAACAAAGGAGAGAATTTATACTTCTATCTCTGTCGACATAGACTCCCTTCAATAAGTTAATTGATAGTAGGATTTTTAGGTTTTTCGATTAATAAATAAATATTGGCTTTCCTTCCTGTCTTCCCCATTTCCTTCTCTCTCTCTCTATCTTTCGTTGCTTAGCTCCTACTTTTCCTTAAACTGGCTGATGAATACACCTTAATTCAAGGAAGAAAATGTAAATATCCTGCATATGAATAAATCAAATTGATTATCCATTGTCAGTGCCCATGTCAATAAACAATATGTAAACACTATAGGACACTAGAGTGGAGTCACAACGGGAAGCGACGAGGGTGTCGTCAATGTTAGGGTGACATGGAGGGGATTGTGTGGCGAGAAGGGGGAGATGAAAGAGTTTGGGCAATCGTGGACCCAGCTGAAGAGGATGGCAGGAAATAGAACAAAGTGGAGTTGTGTTGTTGAAGCACTATGTTCCGCTAGGAACCCAAGGGAATAACAATAATAAAGAATACTACTTTAGACATACTATTTACTATTAAATAAGTAATATACATGTTTATCTGTTGAATTAACGGTAATTGTTTAGGTATGACAGAGAGATGAACAATTTTTGAGATTTCCTGTGGAATTGAATAAATAACAAGCGAAATAGAATGAAATCTCGATAATTAATTTCTTAATGTTTCATTTTCACTGATAGTAAACTAAGCTGACAAAATTAATCCACTTACCACTGTACTTTCTTAGTCAATGACACTTTTACCAGATGTAGGACTCGATTTATTACAATTATCCATCATTTCGTCATTTACAGTGTTTTGGTGAGATGGACTGTTGTTTAGAATTTGAAGTCAAGGAAATCTACTTGATCGACTATTATAAACTAACAACAGATATTTTTTGATTGGTTTTAATGTTAATTTTATACGGACACTTATTCCCTTGTGTTCCGAGTGGAACATAGGACTTCAACAACACATCTCCACTTTGTTCTATTTCTTGCCATCCTCTTCAGCTGAGTCCACGATTGCCCAAACTCTTTCATCTCCCTCTCCTCGCCACATAACCTCCTCTATGTCACCCTCGCACTGACGACCCACTCGTCGCTTCACATTTCAATTCTACCCGAGTGCCTGGCGTGCGATATCATTCGACGGCCTCCCTGCTGCTTGCCCAATCCATCTCCACTTTCTCCTGCATATTTGTTGAGCGATCGGCTCTCGCCTGTTGGTTTGTTCCCATAGTTTCTTATCGCTTATTCTTTTTGGCCATTTTATCTTCAGTATGGGGAGAAGGCAGCCGTTGATGAAAGTCTGCAACCTGTTTGAAATCATTTTCGTGACACGCCAATTTTCTGACCGGTATAGAAGAACTGACTTCACATTGGTGTGGAAAATGCACATCTTGTTCTTTATGTTGAGGGTGGAGGATTTCCAAACTGGTTTCAGGTTGATGAAGGCGTATCTTACCTTTCCGATTCTGACTTTACCATCTTCATCCGTTTCGCATGTAGTGGAAACGATGCTTCCTAGTGAAGGCAGGAAGAAATTTCTGTTAAGTCTCTGTCGTTGATGGTAACTGGTGCTGTTGGTTGGTTACCCTCATCAATTCCGTCTTCTCTATGTTCATCTGGAGTCCTGTCTTCGCCAACTAATTCTTCAGCCAGTTTGTTGGTTTTCGCCTGCAAGTCTTCGAGTTTATGTGACATTAAACATAAGCAATCTGAGAAATCCAGATCTCCCGGAGTCTTCTCACCGGTGGTTCAGTGTACTCCTGTCTCCTCGCTCCCCACAGTCTGACGCATAATCCAGTCCACCACAATTAAAAATATCATCGGTGATAATAGACAACCTTGTCTTACTCATGCATTCACTTCGAAAGCCTGGCTGAGTTTCCCGTTGTGGATCACCTGACACGTGGCGTTGTCATATAGCTGTTGAATGAGGTTGATAAAGACTTGAGTTACGTCGTAGTGTTGAAGCAGTTTCCGAATAATTTTTTGGTCAACGCTGTCAAAGGCCTTCTCCAAGTCAATGAAATTGAGGTAGAGGTTTGACTACCATTGTCTACTTTGTTCGATGGTGATGCGTAGATTTGCAATTTGGTCAGCTTATGATTTTCCTTTCCTGAATCCAGCTTGTTCCGGTTGTGGAGTTCTGTATCCAGTGCATCTTTTATTCTTTCCAGGATGATGTCACTTACTATCTTACTTGGCGTGGACAAGAACATTATTCCACGCCAGTTCTTGCACAGCCCTAGGTCGCCCTTCTTTGGTGACTTGACGAGGTAGCCCTTCTTCCAATCAGTAGGCACTCTTCCTTCCTTCCAGACATTTTGTATTAATGGAATGAGCACATCTGCTGCAGTCTCCGGATGCGTTTTCGTTACTTCGGGAGGAATTCCATCCGGTCCTGCTGCCTTCCTGGCTGGACTTCAGTAGCTTGATCGCATTCAGGATTTCTGCTTCGTTGGAGGATTGGTGTCCACCAGCAGTTCTGTAAGTGATGTTGGTGGTATTTCTGGGCGAGTTGCCGGTGGTGGTCGATTCAGGAGTCCTTTAAAGTGATCAGCCCTTTGTTTTATTTGTTCCTCCTCGTTGGTAATCTGGTTTCCTTGAGCATCTTTTATTGGTTTCAGCATCTGGGTTGATCTCTTCCCGGATAGAGATCTGGTTATTTGATATAATGTCCTGAGATCTCTTTTGCCTGTGGCTTGTTGTGCTTCAGTTGTCAATGTGTCGTAGAATTGTCGTTTGTCTTTCCTAGCACTCTTCTTTACTGCTTTATTCAGTGCAGTGTATATTGAACTCAGCTTCTTCTTCTGTTGTCCATATTTGCATTGAGTCATCTCTTTCACCATCCTCCTCTCCTCTCTTCTATTAGCTTCCAGGTAGGTGTACGTTGACAGCCATTCCAAGTCTTGGCTGGTCTCTTCCTTCCTCCTAGAACAGTTGTACACGTTTCCTTAAATATCACTTTCAAATAGTCCCAGTGTTCTCCCATACAGATTTCCTCAGTGATGCCACGTAGTGTGTCCGACTTTGCTCTGATCTGTAGTGAAAGCATCCCCTGTAGTTTTGTCCTTCAGTTTCTGAATATTGAACTTGAATTGTGGTCTGTCTCCATTTGTTTTCATAGATTCTAGCTTCACCTTGAAGGCTTTTAGAACTAGATGATGGTCTGAGCCCACATCTGCTCCCCTTCTCGTCTTTGTGTCCAGCAGGCTGAGTCTCCAATTCCTTGAGATTGAGATGAAATCTATCTGGTTTGTGGTGTGTCCATATCAGGCGAAACCCATGTTGCTTTGTGTATATCCTTGTGCTTGTACAAGCTACCTCCGATCGCCAAACCATCGAAAGCGCAGAAGTCTGGGAATAATTCTCCGTTCTCATTGATTTCTCCGAGCCACAGCCTCTTGACCCATGATGAGTTCTCTTCCTGTATAATCAGGTTCCAGTTTGGCGTTCATATCGCCCAAGAGGATTTTGATGTCACCATTTGGGATGTTGTTCATTACTGTTTGTAGTTATCTGTAAAAATCTTCCTTCTTGTCTTGTTCCGCGTTGTTTATAGGTGCGTAGCATTGAATAATCCTAACCTTCTTCCTTTTGAGTTGAATCTTGCTGTCATGATCCTGGATGATATTGGTTCCCATTGCATTAGAGCTTTGGCTGCCGCTGGCGACATCATTATAGCCAATCCCTCAGTGTGCTCGTGGTTGTCGCCTGGGTGGCCGGAGTAGATCACTGACTCTCCCATTGACAATGTTGTCAATCTACATTCATTCCATCTGCTTTCGCAGATACTCAGTACTTCTAAGTCATATTTTCGCATCTCTTTGGCAACCTGGGCAGCCTTCCCAGCCAGCTTTGTACATTGTACGGACATGCCACCTCCCTATTCTTATTCCTGCTTTCATCGAAAGAAGACACATCGACTGACTGGCTTTCCGAAGGCTTTCACCAGCCCGCATCCTTTCGCCTCTCCGATTCGTGCGAAGAACACGATTTTTACTTGAAGTTTTGTCTTTTAAATATATTTTGTGTGTGTTGAAGATGGAATTATATTTCATCTATACTGGCTAACCAGTATATTTAGTTGAGCTTTCTAGTAAATTACCTTTCTGTTCTCTGTAGAAACCTTGCCCAGTTAACTAGCCCGCTAGTTTTCTAGCCGGTCCGTAGCCCGGGTAATGAGGGAGCGTTGGGCTTGGAGCTAGCAACCACACAACACTGATTAATATGTGTGTAAAACTTGAGCACTGTGGCAGTAAGTAATTCCATATTAGTTTGTTTATTAGATGTATCACACAGTAAAACAGTATTATTTACTGGATGACGTTTTGGAACAAAATTTATTGTTCATAATCATATCAATTGTAATCACACGAATTTGAAAATTGAGTTTTACAGTTTTCTTTGTCTTATCCTATTTGTCGTAAGGTGGGGGGGGCAGTAGAATTTTCCAGATATCTGGGACAGGTGTTGAATCATTCCCATTACATGTATTTGCAGTTGATTCTATAAACAAAGCTTCTGTTATCAATCTCTCTCTCCACACTGTCACATTAGATTTTAAGACTGTCATCCTATTGTATGGTTGTGTGTAATTGTATGTAGTGCTATAGTTGAACTATTCTCTAGATTTCTTATCTTATTCGGGTCAACCAATCTAGATTTTGCTGGGTTTTTATGTTCGGCTAGTGTGACTGCCGCTGTTCTACTAGTTTGACGTATGTATCTGAACTGACAATCATCGCAGGCAAGGTATTAAATAAACTAAATTGTTTTGGAGTATTGGTTTTGCAGGGATTTTGTTTGATTTTATGGAGGATTTCACCATGAGCCGACATCAGTCAGAGAACCACTGGAAAACCTGGGAGTACTGGACAGCTGTTTCATCCTAGTTTGGGATTCTTAAGCAGTATGCACCCACCGGCTCACCATAGTGATATTAGTGATAGTGATAATAATAATATTAATAACGAAACCAACAATAAGGAACCTAAATCATCAGTAGTAATTCCATACAAGGAAGGAACCTCGGAAACCTTACGCGGAATTCTTAACAAAGCAGGAATAAAAGTGGCATTCAAACCGACATACTCAATTAGAAACAAGCTTTGTCCGTTAAAGGATCCTGTGGCGCCTTTAAAACAAAACAATTTAGTTTATTTAATACCTTGCCTGCGATGATTGTCAGTTCAGATACATACGTCAAACTAGTAGAACAGCGGCAGTCACACTAGCCGAACATAAAAACCCAGCAAAATCTAGATTGGTTGACCCGAATAAGATAAGAAATCTAGAGAATAGTTCAACTATAGCACTACATACAATTACACACAACCATACAATAGGATGACAGTCTTAAAATCTAATGTGACAGTGTGGAGAGAGAGATTGATAACAGAAGCTTTGTTTATAGAATCAACTGCAAATACATGTAATGGGAATGATTCAACACCTGTCCCAGATATCTGGAAAATTCTACTGCCCCCCCCCCCACCTTACGACAAATAGGATAAGACAAAGAAAACTGTAAAACTCAATTTTCAAATTCGTGTGATTACAATTGATATGATTATGAACAATAAATTTTGTTCCAAAACGTCATCCAGTAAATAATACTGTTTTACTGTGTGATACATCTAATAAACAAACTAATATGGAATTACTTACTGCCACAGTGCTCAAGTTTTACACACATATTAATCAGTGTTGTGTGGTTGCTAGCTCCAAGCCCAACGCTCCCTCATTACCCGGGCTACGGACCGGCTAGAAAACTAGCGGGCTAGTTAACTGGGCAAGGTTTCTACAGAGAACAGAAAGGTAATTTACTAGAAAGCTCAACTAAATATACTGGTTAGCCAGTATAGATGAAATGTAATTTCATATTGAATGCATACCGACCAGCCGGGTTACTGCCATTTAAAGCATATGATCTATTCGATCTATTGAATCAGTAGGAATATTGAGGAAACGGATATTTCCGGAAACACACCATAAGAATAATTATTAGTTAGCTGAGAATGCACCCTCAGTAAATTTTAGCGGGATGGTTGCCTTAATTTGTGGAAAGTAATATCAATTAATAACATTGTTATGAATATTGTTAATATTATTACTATGATTATTATTATTATTTTGGTGTAGCTGTCAGCGAATAATAATCTCATTACTGACTTATCTCTTCGTTTTTCTGTAAAACACACGTGTGTATATACATATATTTCTAGGTAAGAAATGAAAGCGACACTATCATTGTTGTGCATATTATTATATCATACGTTATCAGTTTTATATAGAGAATTTATTGAGATGTTAAGTTTAAATTATTTGTCACTATTACAGAAATCAATCGGATTATACATTAATTATAATTGCCTGGAGTCTAAATAAGTCAAGAGCAATACTGTTCCTATCGAGATAATCTCCCCGCCCTTCCAGACTCCAATGAAGGGATGCATTCTGAAGATTTCTAATATTCTGAAAAGATTATTTACTTAATCCCATTGTTGGATAACCTTACTTCATTCTATTATTATTATGACTTATTATCATTAAATGCTTAGGAATTCCAATGGGAAGCAGTCGAACACTGGTTCATACCGTTTTCCACTTAGTACCAACCCATGACGTAGTAATCTAATAGCATAATGAGTTTCCCACACATCAGATAAGATTCAAAGATTAATACACGTATACAGATCAAGTCACTGAATTGTATTAAATAGTCGAAGTTGATCATTTGAAAATCCACTGAAAATAAGGGTTACCAGAGATACCAAAATATTTGATTCTAGGCACATAGAAATTCTTTAGTACTGTGATACTCTTCCAAGATTTCAGTCTTATTTTTCTAGTGGATCGACTGAATATCCTTACATTCAAAGGAAAGTCTAAGGTGATTTGAAAGTAAAGTCCCTTCTGGGCTTAAGTTTGTATATTCAAAGTGATAGCTTGTCGTGCTTACAGACTAACTGCATCAACAAATTGATGACAGTGAATATGTATATGTATATATATCTTGATGGCTTTTCATCTTGCACTAAACAATTAAAAACAAACTGGTCTTTATTAACATGCACTTATAAAAAGTTGAATACTCTGGAGTTTTCTAATAAGTTACATACTTCTTCTCTAAATATACTACTTACTGAGAGTAATGCTTTAGGCTTAAAAGCATAAGTTCCACTACGCCTTTAAGGAAACGAAACTAATGATGTAAATACAAAAGTACTTATCTCATTGAAAAATGCTTTCATTCAAAATAAATTAAGGTATGAATAGTATATACTATTCGTTTTGTGCTAATTTATACTCAACTTGAATACTCTGTAAGAATTGATAAGCGAGTTGAGAATGAACAAATGAAATGTTACAACACCATTGTTTAATAATGTGACAATATGTTTATGTACTTTATACAGAAAATATTATAGCCTGTCCACGATTCCCACACTTCAGATGTTACATTATTTCAATCATACAGAGTTTACGCGTGTTAAGTTCAAAACATGTTTGTTTCAAGCTTACTTCGACAAAACAGCATGACTATTTAAAACAAGAAGTTGATGAGCAGCTTGCTAATTCACATGAATAAACACAGTTTAATGAGCTTTTGCAACCGAAACCATGGTTCAAAGAGATTTATCTAAATCTCTGAGGTCATTTATGTGTGTTCCGAAGATCAGTTATTTGTGAGAACAAATAGCAGTTAGTCAGTGTATTTCTCTCAGGATATTTATTAGTACTATCATTATCATTATTTCAAATTACTGATTAGTGAGCAAAAAACATACATTTTGATAAATTTCACATCAGGTTCTGCAATTATACATCTGTAATAGTTAGAGAATACTTGATATTGACAACACCAATGTTTTTTCATAACACCAAATCATTAGGATGAAATTCAAGTAATGTATGTGGGTACATCGTTATTATCAACCACTTGGGTTCTGTGCTGGATGTAAAACTTGAACAGGACATTTCCATTTAATCCTATTTTCTGCAGCCAATTTTAGCTATTTCCAAGGTTGCTCATATGCTAACCTCTCCTCCTTAAACGATCCGTTTCATATCATCTTGCAGCCAATAAGTTGTAGTTTTTCATTCATGTTCCATTCCAGTGCTTGGCACATGATGTCACTCGGCTATCTCCCCAGTGTGTGTCCAGTTCATCTCCATATCAATGTCAGTAAAAAGTTTGAGGATTGTGTAACAGATTAAATAAATTATAATTATATTTCATCTGTATATCCTTCAGCATGTTTATTTGGCAGAAGGTTCTTGGTTGTTCCGTTCCCAAAGTTGCTTGTTGCCAATCCTCTTTAGTTAGCCATCCGATCTTCATCAGCGAGCGAAGACAAATGTTGATGCACATTTGTAATAGCCTGTTAGAATTCCCTTTTTGACGCACCAAATCTCTCCGAACCGTATAGAGTCACTGACCTGAGATTGGTGTTGGAAATCCGGTTCTTGTTCTTCATACTGTGTGCAGTACATTTTCATGCGGATTTCAAGGTAATGAACATCTAGGCATATTGTTACTAGATTATGATTTATTCTTTTATACTGCACTTAATAAACTATCAAACCCACTAGGTATCGAATACGCCAAACTGTAGAAGCCGTAGCAATTCGATTTAGAAAGCAGGATCTCAGGAATAAGTGCAGCAACCATTATTTCCTTGACCTACTTTTTTAGTTTGATCTCCTTTTTTGTATAAATGCATTCCCCCATACCTTTCCTATAACTTTTTTCGACAAAATTTATCTGATTCATCCACCTGCATATCTCAGCACTTGAGCTGGATTCAATTTTCAGTGGAAACACCATCTTCGAGTTTTGATCCTAATGGTTTAGTGATATGTGTTGTCAACTAATATGGATATAAAACTGTAGAGACTTTTGCAGGATTTACTGATCAGTGCCTTGAATCTTATATTGAGCATTGTTACACAGCTATTATTTTTGCTGACATTATTATCACTGTTATTATTATTATTTTAAGTGCTAATATGAACAGATTAGTAATCAGGTCAGCAGATATAACACTCCCTCCTAACTACATGATAGTGCTGACCAAAATAAATAGCAAACCGAATGAAAATTTAGTATTCGATTGAAATGAGTAGCTTGAAAACTAAAGTACTCCCAGGAGCATCTAAATTTCCGTGATTCTTATTTTACTAGATAACACACGCTGTGAGACTGAGTTATTGAATACTTGCTCAGCTATTATGCAGTTTCTCAGTGAAAAAAACTATTCAGATTTTTAAAAAACATCTGGCAGACGTTGTTATGTAGAAAGAGTAGTAGGCTAGATTTTATTTTATTTATTTATTTAGTTCTTGATTTGCTTTAAACAAAGGTATTAGGTAGTTTTATGAATCTCATGCAGTGTAAGCTAAATGAACTACTTATTCTTTTGGAAAACCCACACAGTAATAACTATAATTGTATTACAGATTAGATTGCTGTAGCCTTAATACTACTTCTTCTACTAGCCGTGTTACTAACAATACTACTGTCGTCAGTAGTAATATGCAAATGTGTAATATACAAAATAACTTTTAGGATAGGATTAATAGAAGGATATCACGTAGTTGTTCAACACCACCTTTGAGTAATATTTACGCCTCAATGACATCATCAGTCATCAGAGACGTAAACTGGCAACCCATTTCCCTCGTTATTGCATAAAATCAATAACAACATCAACCAACTACCTAAAACTGAAAGTATCTCGGCAGTGACTGTTCGAAAGAATCAATTTGCAGGTAACCTCAACTCATCAGGGTCTCATAACTGTTGGTAATAGTTATTGTGGGAAATATGAAACTTTCAGAAGGCTTATGCTCTACATCAGAGTTAAAGTACCGTCTATAACTGCCAGCTGGAGACCAACTGGTGTGATAGAGAAACCTGGACATTCTGATAGCACTTATGTCTATAAAACTTTAGAAATCTGGTGTAGATATTTTCCTTATCAAAAACTTCAACCTGTGGATATTCCAAACTTCCTTAAAATGTTCCGTGTAGTAGACTAGTTCGGAGCTCCATAAATCTAATTTCTAAATCATAAATAAGTATTCAGAAATCACCTCTTGTCAACCATTAGTTCTTGCCAACCAGATTGAAATTATATAAACACTGTATAACCGTTTTGATCTTTGTGAGATAAGCTTACCAGTGGTTTACGCGGTTTGACTCACCTCAGACATTCAAGTATTGGTTGGTTACAGGATTTAATCATGGGCTGGCATCGGTTGGAGAACAATTACAAAACCATCTGGGACTACTGGAAAACTATTTAGTCCTAGTCTGGGACTCTTCATCAGTACGCACCGATACCGTGGGGTCGGAATGCAGGACCTTCCGGTTACAAGGCGAGTTCGTAGACCATTAAGTCAAATGAGTTTAAACTAACAGAACCCTTATTATCATATACAATCGAATTCTCCGTTTAAATTTTCCCAACAAATATGTACTTTTGAGATTGTGAATTAGACTGAGTAAAACTTTTGCATCATATTCAATTGTTAAAGACATACTGAAATATTTCATATTTGTGTGTAATGTACCAAAACACAATCTGACATACCTTGCCATTAACTCCACTATCCTCATCGATAGCATAAATTTGACCAACTTCTGTGTCCGGTGGACTATTTTCCGGTATGGAGAAGAAGTACAAATCAGTAAAATGTGGTGTGTGATCATTTTCATCGAGAATTTCAATTTTAACTTCAGCTGAAGCTGTGTGTATATTAGCACCAGAGTCGGATACGTAAACATAGAATGTACGCTCAGGCTCTAATTCCCTATCGAATACTGTATTTACTCGAATCTCTCCAGTATTTGACTGTATACTGACCCAACTGGCATCAGCCTCATCAATCCAAAAGTGTAGTCGGGCATTTTCACCAATATCAGCATCTGTAACATTCAGTCGACCGATAACTCTTCCAGGTGACCCATTTTCTGGACATGTTAATAAAATTTTATGCGATGATATTATAGGTGGATTATCATTTTCATCCAATACTTCAATATCTAATCTATAAGTGAATTCGAGTGGTCTTACTGCATCGTGATCTCTACATGTAAGGAGGACTTGATGTCTCGATGTTGTTTCTCTATCTAAACGTTGGGCAGATATAAGCTGGTAGGTGGCAGAACCGGACAGTGCTTCTATCACTTTTGGTACTCTGTAATCAGACTTCATTGTTTCTAGGTTGTTATTACTGTCATATAAGTTTTCATAATGAGATGCAGATGAAGAGGATTCAGTTGCTAGACGAAAATGTTCACTGGTAATTGTACATGTTACAACTCCCCCATCACCCGTATCTGGATCACTAACATGAATACTGGCCACTGGTTGACCGGGTGGCTGATTCTCCCATATACCAAAAACAGATGTGGCATGATTATTTCCAACTATATTTGGATAAATGTTACCGTTTGAAAGTACTGGAGACAGTGGAGTTGCAATTATATTGGGAGGCACATCATTTATATCTAGAACTCTGATGACAAGCGTAGCTCGAGCTGATAGTTGACGTCCATTACGTGGATTATCATGCACCACAACTGGAATAACAATTTCAGGACCACTAGTCTGTAGTGAAATCGTCTCATAGTCCAACTGGGATCTTAGCCGTACTTCACCAGTATTCGGCTGAACTGATAAATATTCAACCCCAATTAATCCTCCAGGCGCGCTTGTATCAATTAAATATTGAAGGCGAGAGTTCTCACCTGCATCTGCATCTCGTGCTTGAAGCCAGAAAATCAATGCGCCTATCTGTGTATCTTCTGGTACAGAGACTAAAAATCTTGGATAATCACTATCCATTTCTAAACTTGTTTCTTGCTCATAGTTTGAACTCTGTAAATCACTGTGTGACTTTTGTTTTAGCCATTTAGGTGGGTTATCGTTGACATCGGCCACATGTACACGAAAACTGATTTGACTTGAACGGGGAATTTGTTTATTACCATCCACAGCAATCAGTGTTACGTCATAAGCTGGAACGGTCTCCCGATCTAATTGACTTTTGAGTGTGAAACTTATACCATCTCTGTTCAGCGTTACTTCGAAAGGTTTATTCAGTAAGTCAGGTATCAAAAAATTATTCTGCTGAGATTTTGACGTCTGATCTGATGGTAAATTAGGCAGTGGACTGATTGATAAGTTCACTGAATTCAGTGAATTCGAACCCACATCAGGATCCGTAACTCTGAAATAATGCAGAACACTACCAATTGGCGTATCCTCCATGATGTTTAGATCAACTAAGTGCTCTGGAAACTGAGGGGTGTGGTCGTTGATATCTTCTAAATGTAGATAAAAGTACACCAGAGCTGCACGACTTGTTTTGTCCTGCTGGGGCCCACGGAAACTGTCTGCATTCCGAATCACCTCACTATCTGACTGTACACTAATATGTGCCACTAAATAACACTGCTGACCTGGATTAAACTCGACTGACTTAATTTTCCAATCAGTTTCACTTGAAAATGAGGCCGGTATACTTCCGGAACGTGAGTTACAACAGAACTGTGCTTTTACACTTGCACATAATGCTTCTCGATCTAGTCGTGCAGCAACAGTTATCTTGCCAGTTTTTGATCCTACACGAAATAAGTGACTGTCGAATGCATTCAATAGTCTGTATCGATAAGCTTCAGTTGTAGACATTAGAAAATCACTTTGATCAGCTAGAAATTTGTTTATTTCGGAATGTTTACTCAAATCCAGAACAAGGCTACCAGGTGTTATCTCTTCTGATGTACTTGCATAAACACGTGCTATTGGTAAACCATTAAAATTGATCATAGAAGGTGATGCAGACCTGCTGAAACGATTTGCTGTTGCATCCTTAGTATTCTGAGTTACGACATTACGCCAGATGAAAAATAACAAAATACGAATTGAAATATCATCTAATAATAATAGTGATTTGAGCATATTCTTCATCATATGAAAGGCAAATGGAAAAATACACATGGAATGCAGAGGATAGCTATTTCTTGATATTCATCTTAAGCACTGTTTGCCATCTCATATACGTATTGTTTTATAAATATAAATCTGTAAAATAGAGAAAAAGAGAAATATAAAAAGGGGCATTAGAATTTGATTGAAAAATTCATAACTCTCACTTTCCCAGTGAAACATGGAAGCCATTTGAAAAGAACACTTAAAAGCACGTGATACTTCAATCACTTTTCGAAACAGTTTTCTTTCACATTAAAGAAGAGGAAGGCAATTCAATGTTACATCGTTGTTCTGGGTGACAGAAACTGGCAGCCTGCTTAAAACGTGGGCAACCGAAAACTTTCATCTCCCTATTGCATATATTTTCTCTCGTTCGCTTTGTTTTAATCGACTAAGATATGACCTGTATTGGTATTATCTACTCTTATGTGAATTTAAAATGTTAACAAACTTCTGTTTCGTAACTCCCCACTAAACTTCAGGAAAGGCCTGATTGTGAATGGCAGCGTGTTCCAATACATGAGATAACTGTTCTTCAGTTATGTCCTTCGGTCTCAGAATGTGCTTCTGAACATCTTACAATTGGCTTTCTACTAGACACTGTGGATTTCTTGAAGGGGAAAAAGCGGATATATGAAAATGGAATGGGTTTGTGTTTCAGCTCAGAGAGAAATGTGTCACAGAATATACTGCTGTCAATTAATATTTCAATTGAAGATATTGTACGAAGGGACAATATCATGCAATAAGCTCCTCTGAAAATTCTGTACATTTTGTATATACTGCCCAGAATAAAGGTGTTATGGTTATTATTATGAAAACTTATTTTCTAGACACATTCAATACTAGTTTCAGTTTTGAGTATGATTTTGGAATACTGCATAAATATAATAGGCAGTTGGTGTATAGATCATCTAGACCTGGATAGTAAGTTGTACTGATCAGAGCTAGTGGCTTTCAACCACTCTTATCAGTCTTGATGGCTGTTTATGTTATCGAGCATTTCAAATATTGCGATGTAAATACTTTTCATTTTCCAAGGAGATACCGGTGAATTTTCGCTGTGTATGGTACAATTTGCAAATGAAACACCTATGGATATCGTGATGTTATCCGACTTGGTATACATCAAATGTTAAAATTGGTTAGATAAAATTCTTTCTGTGGCACATCATCCTGCGTGTCATTTGTATTTTTTTTACTATTAATTTGTCTATTTATTGCAGAAATCAGGATGAAGAAATGTGTGCAGATACACCCATTGACTCATATTCACAATGGAGTCAACTCTTTCTCAATAAATATCCACAGTATAAGTGTGAATTCTAACCCCTTATTCTTGTGATTTTTCTGTCTACCATTTTCTCGATGGTCAACAAATATGTACAGTTTTATGACCGAATTCATCGTTATTTACTTTATGGTATTATTTTTTACTTCTTATATTTTGTTACTTGTTGTATTCACCCTGTTTTATTCTATTAACTAGAAGTCATCGATAAGTAACGACATTTTATTCCGAGATAAATAAGCAAAATTACAAATCACTATCTTGATATTTGGTTTGTCTATACAGTTATGTTTGGCTAGCATTGGTTTTAACCCACAACAAGCATTGGCTTGTCTATTGTTATATTTAAAGCATATGTTGAAAACAGCTTATGCTATATCACGGACATAGATGTTTTACCGGTAGTCACTAGTTAACAAAGAGTGTAAGTAATCTATAAAAAGAAGAACTCAGGATTACTTAGAAGAGTTAACAAGTATTATCTAGTACTGTGGCCTAATACATAGATACCAAGCTGTCTGTAATATGACTGACTATGCTTGTTGGATACTTTGATTGGTCAGTGAAATTTAGCCCCTGAAAAACCATCCAAACTGTTCCAAAGAAATCTGTCTATATCAATTTGTCATTCAAAAGAGATCATGTACAAGAGGTAGTCAAACGAAGACTCGATAAAGCTATCAGGAGAACTTATTATACCGCAAAACTTGTTTTTATCAACACCACCAAGTGAGTGCTTCAACAATCTGGGAAAAACCAGTTACCAATCCTCGACATTTCAGAATGCGTATATCAATTTGAGTGTGTTTGCGGAAGCAAATACATAGGTCGTACAGAAAGGCGATTGTCTACTCGCATGATTGATCATTCGCCAAAATGGTTGAAAACGGATGAATGCAAAGTGCCAAAAACCTCAATAACAAAACATCTTGTGGACTATGGATATGACATCGACGCTATCAAGTCATTCACTATTGTCAGCAGACAAACAAACAGCAAGATGCTTGCAATTGTGGAGGCTTGTGCAATTCGAGGTTATATACCAGGTCTATGTGTACAAAAGGAAGTCGTCGTCACTCTGAATCTACTATGGTAATACGTTTTACTTATTAACTGTTTTTATTATTATTAACATTTTATTCTACGTCTTATTATTATTGATTCACTTAAAACTATATTTTATCAGTAACATTATCTTAACTCGTTTCAACATTATTATTATTAAAACTATTACTATTGCTCAGTTCGCAATTCTTGATATATTGTCTAATGACAAGTTGTTCATCTTGGTGATGTGACTGCAGTGTAATGCATTTTATCTTAATTTTAATCTCTCATACTCTTTTTCCCTCATCTATTTGAACATGACCTGAAAAATGTTCACACATGTCATTTTGCATGAATCATTCAACGTAGTTTATTTGTTCATCAGTCTTGAGTCTGTGAATGTAATTTCAAAAGTATATATATCTGTGTATGCAGAGTATTCAGCTAACGATTCTACGGAAATTTGATGAATTCATTAAATCCTCCTTTATTAACCGTTTAAATTTCTTTCGGGAAATAAATTTTTTAACTATTGTCTACACTATAATACCTTCTAAAAAATAAATTAGCGACTGATTTTCAACTTATTTTAACTTGAATTGAATTTTTGATTTTCCCGTCGATTGATTGGACCGAAGTGCTCGGTCTCAGTTGACATGTCGGCTTCGTGTGCAGATGCTTCGACGATGTCTGGGTATTTAATTAGTATACAATTGGTGGATGGTGGCTAGCAGTGGAATCCAGGATGCGCATTTCGTCCTATTTGGGACTTGTCAGCTGGATGTACCTGCATTTCTCATTGAGTGATGATGTTCCCACCGAGGCTCGAACCCAGTACCCATAGTTTCAAACGCCAAAGCGTTATCCACTAGACCACTTGGGCCACGAGAACCACCTCTTGTGCAACGGGTCATATTAATTATTGAATTGAATTTTTGATTTTGCCATCGACTGATTGGACCGAAGTGCTCGAAGATGCTTTAAGTCATCCTATCAATATCAAAGATGTCAGTAAAGGATTACAGCGATGACAACTGATGGTCTGCATGAGTAACAGTTCAAAAAATTCGTTAAACTAATCATGTTTGAACTATGTGATAGTGTCCTCAAATTTAATCAAACCAAATGAGTAAATGTAGAGGAATATGTGACAGCATGTTATTCGAATGAAGACGGAATCAACAAACAAACGAAGTGGAGCATTATCATTTACCAAATTAAAAAAGCCTCGTAACCAAGTGTAGTTTCAACTGCAGTTGACACCTCAAAGAAACAAAATATCCCAGTAGTCATAAAGTACCACCAAACAACATGTATCAGGGAGAAGTTCAAAAAGGCTATAGGGAAGTTTCTTAAAGCTGTAATCTCTCGGGAAAAGTAAATTGAAACTGTTACTATGTCCAATCGCATAGACGATAGAACAATAATTAACTTTTAATTCAAAAAATTTTTAAACTAGCAGTCTAAAAGCAGGCAAATAAATCTTATCGGCAAAATGACAACTAATAGTTATGTGGGTATTCATGTCATATACGGACCAGTTTAATCTAAATACATGGAAAAGAAATCTAAGGTGAAAAGTGTCTATTTTATTGAAAAACAGTAGCACTACTAACCAGATATACTTACGTCAAATTCTTGGAGTTCTTAATTTATAAAAAACTTAAGTCGAGAATCTCAAGAACCAAGTTTATAGGCAAACTTTAGTTCGATGAAATTTACCACTACTCTGTTGGATATTTAAGATGAACTTTCTTTTATCAGTCTAATCCATTTTTTCAATCGAGTGACAAGTATTTGACGCACACACACACATCTACACAGAGTTGATGCATAAAACTATCTATTAAATGATGATAAATTTGCACACAGTCATGAAACTTCTTAAGAATAACCTTGTTAACTTATCAGGTATGAGTCTTACATAGTTTCTTTAGTCAAAGATTATAATTAGATTGAGTGCATAAGTTACCATTACTGTCAATCATTTATTTATTTATTAATCGTCTTTTCGTTTTACCTCTAATGTTAATGATTAAAATTATGAGAAATAATGTAATTACGAAAAACAATAACTAGAAATCCATCAAATCATTAGGCAATATATTTTCTAAGATTTCTGCAATTATCTAAGACAGATATGCATTTTTGTATTCGATGTTCAATATTGTCTGTGTTTGAAATGTCTTTGTGCGAAATACGCACATATTTTGAAAATCCAGTTCTTGACAGTTTGACAAAATTGGTGATTTAATAAAAATAAAAATCTCTACAATAAGTGATCATAGCAAGAGTGAATGAGATAACAATAATTATAATAATAACAGTAAATGTAGCATAAGTGAAGAATCTGATATTAGAAACTATGATGTGTTTGTCACTTGATTTTATTTATTTATACTTTTATTTTTGACATAAGTGTAAAACTTGGGCATTGTGGTACAAGATAACTCCATCATGGATAAGATTTTATTCTGATAAATCACACAGTGTCAAACATTAATATTATCTGATGACGTTTCGAGAACAAACTATGGAGTTATAGTCTTATTTTTTACGGCATTTATAGTAATGAGTCGAATGTTGAAAACAATAAAATAATTCCGCATGAATCTAACATTATATATAAGTTGATAATGCCATAAATGTTGTGTTTGTACATAAACAGTAATGACAACAATCATTCTGTTACATCTAGGGCTGAAAAGGTGTTCTTAACAGATGCCCCTTGAACTGTGAAAAAAATCAACGCCAATGAAAACCCAACAACACAGTGTTTGACGTATTTGTTTTACAGTGTTTTGAATGGCTACTTAATGATGATTTTTATCGCTAAATAAATAAATACATAGCTTAATTCTGAACAAAATATTTACACAGTTTACAGAGTTCTCGAAGTAATTTGTTGCATAACATTTTCTCAGTTAGGGTTTTCAAGTTTAATAGCAGTCTGTAGTAAAGCACGGGACGCAATGCTTTTAGATTTGAAGCTTTGATTGGACACCAGCCAGTGATTGCCGATTGCCTCAACCATCTAATATCAATAATAAATAAAAGTGCACCGTGATGGCGAGCCCCCTACAATGCTGGTCACGTCGCAAACTTGACTAGTAGAACTCAGCCTGCACAAAAGATAGAACTAGACACATTAAACTAGTTATTGACTAGTATCTAATCAAAAATACCCAATACAGTCCAACAGAAGGTTAGTGGCGGGCCTAAATAGCTGCTCAGTGGTAGCGTCTCGGACTGCAGGTGGCACTGGCTGATTCAGGCTAGAATTTCAGAAGGGACGTGAGGTTTTTCAAGATTGCAGATACGCCTTGCTGACTGGTGAGTGTCAACTAGCAGAAGACCTAGGCCGAGCAAGGCTTCGTGCCGACTGCCTTCAACCATCAAAGATCTGCAGCTTAGATATGATATATTTTATATGATACGATATTTTTCATTCGTCTCCGTGAAATGCGCACCGGTAGTTTGAGAGCCAAGTGTAAACGAGAGTGAGTACGTTTTGTGATTCAGGGACATAAGTGAACGCTTTAGACCAAAAGAATTAGAGAAAATATGATGCGCTGCATTAGGTAGCCTAGTGATTCAAGCAGGCCACCACGAAGTTATTTTCTGACTCATTTCATTCGGTAAAGAACATTTGTTCAAAATTTTATTCTTGACAAAATTAAACCTAATGTGACAAAATTTGAATAAAAATATTTATCTCCTGTTACTTACTACTGCTAATTTTAATAAGTAATAAGAGGAAGTGAAAGTACGAATCCATGACCATCACGGGTATCAAACAAGGATTTTCAGGTTACGAGGCCAACCTTGTTGACCACTCAGTCACTTATGCTGGGGTCCAGTAGCCTATGAATTCTAACCTCTATCATTTCGGGATTTTAACTCTACCAATAACCAATATCCGCACCATGCTCCGTGTGAGAACACAAATACTCACCGATGATATTGGCCGACAATTGAGCTAAAATCGTAAATTAGCAGTAGTTAGAATTCATAGGCCATTGGAATCCTTCCTAAGTGGCTAAAAGGTCAACAGGGTTGACCTCTCAACCTAAAACCTCGTGTCCTCACTGATGAGCAGCTCCAAACCAGAACGAAACAGCTATCCAGCACTCCCTGGTTTTGAATTGTCCTCTAACTGACATCAATCTGTGATCAAAGTTGAAACAGATCAAATTCATACAAACTAAACTCTTGAAAATAATAGCGGTTCTATTACAAACAGTACATTTAATACTGTGTGGAATTCTTAGCATGCAGTAAAATATTTCATCTAATTTTCTGTTTGAATTACTTAGTAAGGGGAGAAATAATTAACTAAACATTTACATTAATATTAATACCAATAAAAATATAAACTGAGGACTAAAATTAAACAGAAACAGCTACAACAATACACTGATGACAGAAAGAATTAAAGTACGGTTTATCTGCTATTTCCCAGTAATTTACTATTTTCATACCTAACACTTTCTTCACAACATATAATATGTGTCATATAATGTATTGTTGAGGTTTTGTATTTAAATCGTCCGGGCATGAAGTCCTTTATAATTCCTTCCAATCCTGGCTAATGAGATGCAAGCGGTGATTTGTGTACAAAGGGGATGCTCAGAGTCCGACATGAGTTCAGGTTTTTATCAATAATAATGTTGACGAGTCGACTTATCGATGCCCCGCTTGTTCTACCAATAGCTCTTAGCGCTCTTCGCAATGTGACAAAGTTTTTCTTAAGTAGGCCAGGAAAGATTAAAAGGAATTAGCAAAGAAGAATGGATTTAATACAAGAATTAACAAACTGTAAATGTAGAGAATCAATCATACTAGTTGTCTTAACTTGCTTACTCAGAAGGTTAGAAAAAATAGCATGATGTAAGAAAAACAGGAAAGATTAGTGGAGAATAATATATGCATTTCTTTAAGTAAGCAATAATCAGTATTATGTAAACATAAAAGTAGTAATTGCAAATATGTTAAAGTATATGAAGGAAGATTTAGTCTACATTCAATAGACTGTTAGCTGGATCTTGTCAAATTTTTGAAATAACAGTTGTATAGGATTGTATGTTTACTCCTGAATTATTTCTTTCAATGTCAACTTGAGTTTGTGTAACAAACATCTGTACTCTACTCAAAAAGAATTAGAATATTCAATGCTAAACTGTATGAAGAGTTGTTAAATATCTTTCATATCCTAAATACAATGCAAACAAGTTCAGCTAGTTGGAGCAACAGTGCAATTAGAAGTGGGGGGGGGGCGGGCGGCGGGAAAAAAGTGGAATATAAATGACATATAATGTTATACTTTTCAATCTAAGAATAAATTAAAAAGTTAAATTCAAAGCTTTTTCTTCAGTCTGACAGCCTGAAAAAATGTCTTTACTAATTTGCTAGCTGCTTGTTTTTGTTTTTGAGTAACTGACTGGCATAAGCATATGCTCCATTCACTTTTCTATATGCATAAATTCATTGATAGTGAATCCTTACAAAAACAAGATGGCGTCAAACACCGGAATGACTGTGCATTTCCTCCTATTCACCATTTCACTCTTCTCAGTGTAAGAATAATGATAATACGCTTAATCAACGCCAACTGCGAATGTACACATCTAATGTCAGTGAATTCATTCTATTATTCCTCCACCCCATTCTCGTAATGATTTCCACACTAAGTTAGCATTAATTCGTTGTTCTACTTTGCTCTGTTCATTATATATATATATATATATATATGCATTTTTCATATTTTAATGACTCTGCATACACGTTTATTGATTTCACTGAATACTAATTTCTTCAGGTTAGTTTTTGTCTCTCGGATTTTTATGAGAAGACAAAGCAGTAATAAATCATTCTCAATAATGATAACAAAAATATGTTATTATGAAGATTATTCAGTGGATGAATCCCTGTTAACTCTTCTTGATTAGTTTCCTTATTTTTTGCAGCTCATTTTAGAAATAAACACACCAGTTGTGTATTTGTTATGCTGTTCTTTTTGTCTTTGTCTGTGTTGTTCTCATGCAAATTTCAAATTCCCTCATTTTTTCACGCTCACTTTATTTTTGAAAGGAGGAAGAAGAAAGAAACGAAGAGGGAAATTTACAACTTCAGCTACATGAAAGATTTCTGTCTCTTCCTGTTGTCATTTTAACTCGTTTTTTCTCTTTCTTGTTTTAGTATACAAGAAAAAAATTAATTTTCGACAAGGTATTTTTTCTATCTTTGTATGCTTATATATATATATATATGTCATGAAAGTGGAGAAAAATTTAAATTAATTTATTCTTGAAAATGAGTGATGGACAGAATTTTTGGATGAGATGGATATGCTATGGGTATTGTTATTACTCTTGTTGTTGTTGTCGCTGATAGATGCTGCATAATTTTGTAGTGAATGTCAATAAAAGCCTTGAAAATGAACTCTTCAGTAGATAGAACACAACTATGCTGAAACAGCTAGATTTTAGTTAGACATAGAATGATGATTGATCCTGCTAAGTTAAATAACCTATAAAAACAGACCTCAGTCATTGTACTGCATTCACTCGGATTTAATCACAAAATAGGGTGGAACAGGGTAAAAGTATAAAAAAGTAATATAGTTAGGTAGTGATACAGAGAAGTTAATGACTAAAACTTTGTTTATCGATTCGACAACACACACATGTAGTCAATTGGAATGGCGTAACGCCTATACCGCAGATATGGAGAGTGACAATAAACAACCAAAGGAGGTTTAAGAGAGATAAAAAGAGATAATATATATGAGGCAAGTTGTGAAAATGTGTAATTAAAATAATATGATTGTGGGTGGCAATAATTTATGCTCGAAACCTTGTCATCCAGTTGTTAGTATTGCATCATCATCACTGTGTCATATTTAAAATAAAATTTTCTATTATGAAATTACATTCTATCATAGTGCCCAGGTACAATAATATGCTCTTCTTTCATTACGTTGTATCGAAAATAGGGCACAGGGCTTCAAGTTGCCAGCTGTGGAGTTTCAGTGAATGTGGCTTTTTTACTGGGTGGGACAATCAACCATACCCCGGACTTTCCGTTCTTACCTAGCTTATTGCCGGCTAGGCGGGGTTTAAGAGTCCTTCGGCGTCCGAGAATCGAACCAGCACCACGTAATTTGTTGGCGACAATTCTGTTGGCTAACCACCGCCTCATTAAGGCATTATCATGGTTTAAATCATACAACAACTAAGTTGTCTACTATCTCATCGCCTTTGGCAGATCGGACCAATAAAGTTCACGAGAAAACCACCGGAGCATTTTACAGCCTAGGTGCCGTTATTGTAAAGTGAATGTACTTCACTTAAATGACTTAATCTTTTGCGTTTTTGCGACTTCATTTCGTGCTAAGAACATAAATGAACTAACAATTTAAAAGCAGAAAGAATAAATTTCAGTTGATGAAGTAAAATTTATGAATCTACTAACACTGTAACTAGTCTCTTTTTTATTTCCAGGTATTTTTTATAAGATTAGCCGAAACTGTTTAAAGAATTATTTCATGAGAATTTTTTAGACTCCATATGGAGATTACTAGTTAACGGTTGCAAGAAAGAGGACTTCATTGATGTGTTACGGAAAGCCACTAGTGATTACACAGAGTTTACATGTATTCTACTACACACTACAATAATTGTTTTAAAACTGATATATGACTTCAGGCTAGCAAAGCGTATAAGTGCTGAAAGTATTTCTTTCAGAAACCTGAAATATTCACATCACAATATGTAATTTGTCTGGTACTATGACCATTAAGAAAGTTAGCAGGATAGCGTAGTGTTGTATTCTATTAATCAGTATAATTGGCTGAAAATCGCTACGTCAATCAACTGACCACAGAGGTGAGCAAGCGGTTCAGTGAATAGTCTCTTCAACTGTTGGACTGATTAAAACTACATGTATATCCTTTGATTTAAGGCTTTAAAACCCAGGTTTCTGTACATTTAGGTACTAACAGATATTGAGGAATCAAGTTATTTGAGATTTTATTGATTTCAAGATAGATTCCTCCAAGGTTAGGCATCATTTGGCAACGAAATAAACAATTTATCCGTTGAGCATTCAGATACCTTCCGATTTTCATTCAAAAGAAAGGAGTTATCTAAAACCACTAGTTCATTCAATGAATTTAGACAAAGCAATAAGAAGATGTAATTTGTCTGAATCGTCTAAGATGTATTTGTGCAACACATTTCGAACAATCTGATCGCACACGGACTTGTCATAGGAATATATATGAAATTAATCAAGAGTTAAGAGGTGACAAAATAGACTCAGGTCAAGTAAAAAGGACGTATTCAAGGCCAAAATAACAATGAAGACCACTTAACCAAATAGGAGGGGTAATAGTACATCTGCTATGGTATGAAAACAAAATTTACCGAGGAAGGTTTAGTGTGATGACGAATTGTTTTTGAATGCATAATGTGGCTTAAACTTCCTAACTGATAGCTAGGACTTTGCCAAATTTTAAGATACGCCCCAAACACGTTTTATAGGTAGGTTGAAAAGATATGTTAACTTCAATTTTATTTCCTGTCTCTATAATATGTTTCGCAATATAGCAGCTAGGTCGCCTGTTCTCATCATCAATGATTGCTGGGGATTATATTTGCTTCTGAAGCCATTTAGGAATATGCTCTTAAGCCAGCCCTTACTTGCAGAGATCGATAAGTCACCCCAATGTATGTGTGATCACACGTACGTTCAAATTGGTAAGTACAGTGGGATGTGACATCCCTCTTCGCATGTTCTAAGGGCTCAGATGGATATATCAGCTTCATATTCTCAGTTATTATGCTATTAGCTGCATAAAAGTCCTTCTAACGGCAGTGTTCGATCTTCGTCTAGTTATCAAGCTGCTATGACCACCCATATAAAGTAGCTTGATGTACACGTCTTTTTAGCGACGAGTTGGAGGTGAGTCTTGGTGTTCTGACTGCTTTATATCTTCCGATGAGCTTGTCTGGATAATTATTATCAACCAGAGTTTGATTCAACTTTCATTCTTCCTCATCAAGTGTGTCTACAGTGCATATTCGTTGCATTCTACTAAAGAGGCACCTTACTAAGGCTCTTTTGTACCGAACAGGGCAGAAACTGTGATAGTTAACATACTATCCTGTTCATATAGGTTTTCCATAAACAGATTGTTTAATTGATCCATCAGGCCGTCGTCTAAGCAATATGCCTAGGAAAGATAAACAATTATCTTCCTGTTCTACAGACGTAAGTGATATGCTATTTTGAACTTCGTTCATTCGATTCAAAATTGAGATGGCAAAACAAAGCTTATCACTCATGACTGTAATATCGTCTGCATGTCTTCTATAAAGTGGCACATTTTCGATTAAATCCTCCGATAAACTCTCAGTGTACGATATATAGATATACCTCAGTTTATTTTTTCACCTTTTAACACTTCAGTGATTTCATATATGTTCCTTTGACAAGTCCGTGTCTGATCAGATTTTTGGACATGTGTTACACAAATGCACATAAGTTATCCTTTGAAAAATTATTCATAATTATATTTCCTTATTTCTGTTTTGTTTGATAGGATTCAGTGGAAAGTAGGTACTAACTTGATGGAGGAGTGAGTCATGGAAATCTGGTCAGATTAACAGTTTTCACTATCATTGTAATAATTTGAAATTAGATGCTTATATCAGTTAAATATGTCAGCATGTACTTTGTGTATATTAGTATTTACCTAAAGAAATAGAAAACTACACCGAAACTGTAATTGGAGTAGTTTGTTTAGTTTAAATCAGAAAGAAGGAATTATACACTGGGCGAGAAAAAGAGTGGAGAACTAATTCAAAGCTTTTTTTAATAGACTTTAACTCAGACTTTTTTATTTCAAATATGAGGTTGGAAACATTTATTTCCCGAAACGAAAGGTTAATAAAGCAGGATTTAGTATAACCATCAAATTTCGGCAGAACGTTTCCTTAACTGAGTACTACTCTACATACAGGGACATATATATTTCATTGGAGATACATTGGGAGATATAAATTTGATAAGAAAATAAACTGCATTGAATGATTCATGCAAAATGACATGTGTGAATGTTTTTCAGGTCATGTTCAGATAGATGGAAGGAAGGAGATTCTACCGAAGAGCGCTACCGAAATTTGATGAATTCATTAATTTCTGATAAATTGTAATTATATTTCAATTGTTTGCACACAATGGTTAGTTTATGTAATTGGTAATATTTCGAGCAAAATAACTACCCGTGTTCACAATAACTATTTGAATTGTTTTGTGATTTGAAATATTACCATCAGCAAAACTTATCATTGTGTGTTAACCACTGAGATATAATTATACTTTATTTGATCTATTCCACAACGCTCAAACTACTTACCGGCCTTAATTGCTGCTTTATTAATTTTGCCGAATGGTTTTCTAATTATTAGGCATCATGTGAAAAATCCATGGACAGGACATGGAAATACATTTCAAAAATGTTGTTACAATCCAGTGTAAAAAGAACTTATTCAGAAGACTGTTCAACAGAGCACGAAAAATTTGTTCTAACAGTACGACTGAACATAAAATAAAGTCTCTGAAGGATATTTTATCTAAGAATTGATACCATAAGAAGTTCATTAATAGTTAATATCAGTAAAAAGTTTGAGCATTGTGGATTAGATCAAATAAAGTATAATTATATTTTAATAGTTTACACACAGTGATAAGTTTTGTTATTGGTAATATTTCGAGCAAAATTGCTGCCCGTGTTCACACCACTGTTGGAATTGTTTTATTCACACATTTATGATTTGTACTCATATATAATCATATGATACCATATTTTCTTATCAAATTTATATCTCCCAATGTATCTCGAATGCAATATATATGTCCCTGTATGTAGAGTAGTACTTAGTTGAGGAAACGTCCTGCCGAAATTTGATGGTTTTACTAAATCCTGCTTTCATAACCTCTGTTGCTTGTTTCAAAAATGTGAGAGAATGATGAGAAATCGGAGAATTTTAAGATTTTTCACTGTTGTGAATAAGATTGAAATAAAAATATTTATGTGCCTTTAATGTGTGGGTGTATGCATGTATATTATTCTTTTCATTTGTGTACACAGCTTAAAAATGCAGAATGTGAAATTTCTACAGACTGAAACGCGTATAGCGGATTACTCGTGAATCACATTTATTGGTCATAAGACATTAACAAAATAGACTAATGTTTCCCTCTGAGAACGACGTATGCATAACTAATTGGCTTACAAAGATTTACTGTTTAAATATGCTTAAAAATTGGATTTTAAATCAAATAAATTTATAAGTGAAATAGCCACAGGTTCGGTCACTAGTTGGCATCTATTAGAGAACCACTAGAAAGCCTTGGAGCACTGGAAAGTCGTTTTGTCCTAGTTAGGGTCTCATCATCAGTAGGCATCCACTGGAGTTTGAATGCCTATAAACCAACACTTGATAACTGGATCGGCCATATACACGATAGGTTTGGCGAAACTGAACAATTTGAAATCAATGCGATATATAACACTGAAGACTGGTACTTATTTAAAGTACTATAGACACTTTGATTTAATTGTTTATCCGATCACATGATGCTGGTTAAATTGGAACATAGTAATGGGGATAATCTGATAGATTTACCCTTTTTCGTTGATTCAGTCTCAATTTATTATAGACAAATTTATTTTTCTAAAGTTTACAATATGGTGATCAGATTAGAGAGTGAATCTGAGCGTTTTACTCACCAATAACACTTATTTGCTTTACATTGCATCATTATCAGTTCATATATCTTGTAGTTATTTTTTTTATCAAACAGCACATATATACTAGCCAGAACATTCTTAGTTTGCAAATAAATTTACTTAAATTTATTAGATTCTTCTTTAGATAGTGGATGTACATTTGGATGATGAGATTTTTTAATTGTCGCTAACCTCAGAAATTTGTATGCCTGAATGTCATTGTTAAAGCATCTTGTCTATTATCTGTTATGAAATGAAATGCAAAGTCTCACTTCATCCTGGAAATAGTATACGAAATATTACTGGGAAAGTAGGCCACAACAGCATTTAAGCTATTTCACTATATCGTCATATCATGCCGCAAATTTGTACTACTTATTCGGTTTTATTCGAAATCCTGTATTTTTAAGAATCTAATGAATAACCATCTTATTGTCTGCTTTAAGGTAAGTAAGATTCTCTCAGGCAAAATCAGTCACTCTGCAGTTATTTTGTAGTGATCATGATATACAGCAAAACAGATATGAAGTACTCATTCATGTGACATAAGTGAAAACAGACCATGTTCTCTACTTCAATTCACTACCTAATATCACTCTTTAGTTAATTCCATAGCTTTATTCATCTGAATGAAATTTCCTATGTGTATTAGCTTCATCTGTTTGACCGACTTTAGCAGAAATACCGGTCTTAACGCGTATCTGTCATAATCAAAGAAACGCCTAACCCATATATGTCAGCAGATTCCACTTGATAAAGTATAGATCTTTTTCAAGAAGCTCTAGCCCTGCTGATGAGTTGTAAAGCAATAACAGTAGCAGTAGTAATAAAAGATTAGCCTAACTCATTAAAGTTGGCTGAGTGTTTTCGGTGAAAAAACGGAATACGACGTTATCGGCGTATTGAAGTCAAAAGTAGTTGGATAAAGTTAACAATAAGTAGAAAAGATAAACGTCACAACAGATGGCGTATGAATAGTCGTACCACTGGTCTACCACTGGCACACTCGCACACAACACACGCACGCACTCACGCATGCACACACACATCGGGTATTTCCTTCTCACACTTAAATTCTTAATTTTGAAACAAAAACAACATACGACGTTCGTTTTGTGTACACATTATCATGTACTAAAATGTGTGAAACAGTTATTATTTATCATAGTTTATTTTGACTGACAGAATTTTAAAGGAAATATTTCACTGAAATAAAATTTCTGTTAAAAGTGCCTCAGGCAAAAATCCACACGTATGAACGGACATAAACACACTTGTAAGTGCATATACATTTGATACGGAGACAATAGGTGAAATAATTATAGGTCACATAGTCAAAAATAGGTATATACATATTTTGCTTTTAATATCCATTCTGTTTTATGCAAAATATTTCAATAGGCGGAAAGTTAAAAATAACAAGAGTGGATTGATAAGTTATCACTTGTATATATATATATATATATTACAAGGCGAACTAGTAGACTTTTTGACTGTACTGCACAACAATACAAGAACAGGAGTGGAGTTAATATTTTCACAACTGAAGTAGAAGAATTATATAGCTGCTTAGGTTCCCCTTTTTTCAAATTGTTACCGGCACACACTGTGTCAGGAATATTTTTATTCAACACGGGATTGAAACACCATCAGTATATCAGAAAAACTGTTAAAACTTTAAAATGATTACTATTGATTAAAAATAGGCGAATCATAATTCATTTCTCTACTCTACTGATTTATCTGTCATCCATGAGTCTATCTTTATTACAAACAGAGATGAGATGCTGTTGACAAAATTAACAGATCATTATTTTAGTAATTTAACCTAATTGTTGCTGTTGTATACCGAAACCATATCTCTTACGTCTTTTGATTTGTAGCATTTCATTAAAATTAGGAAATCTTTTGGAGTCTGTTTATTAAATGTGAAAGAAGAGGTGTTCAACGATATCATTCTCAAACTTTATAATCACATATTTTTAGAAAACTTCTATGGCAACAAAAAGGATCTTTACAAAGTTTTAAATAACAATTATGCTATACTGATATGGTGAACGACGTCCAGCCTGGGAAATAAACCAATCAGTTGTCTCGTAAATGGGTAGGCAGACAATCAATAGACTATCCTTTCTCATGTGTACAACATTCATCCATGTTTACACTCTTTGTTTCTTTGTTCCCCGTATATATGATTATTTCCTATTGTATAAATAACTTTTTCTCCCCAATTCGTTGTATGTTATCGCGTAAGCGGCAAGCTGAGAAATCAGGTAGTTGTTAAAACATTTGTTGTTGGACTTGACAAGTGACATTCGTGATCACTGCGTCTGTACTAACTCTGGCGTCCATTCAATTCAACTCCAATATTTCCAAAATATAAAAAGTACAGATAGACTTTATCGAGTAGAAATTAAAATGTAATGCAAAATGACAGAGTTGAATTGAAGTGTAACCAAAATCTACAACTAATCTCAACAAACTTCATTAGTCCTCCTTTTTTAAATTTTCGTTCTGATGCAGCTTGAATTAGTTACATAAAGAAAATCACTCACTAAGTTCACTTTTTGAAAAATATCAAGTAAAATATCAAGTGTGCGTCGGTGACACAGTGGTTAGGACTCTCGCCGACCATGCACATGGTCCGGGGTTCGAGCCCGCGCAGACGCACACCTGATATCTATGGTCGGCCTGAGAATTTCGGGCTACCGAAATCCACGCTGAAAATTCCACACTTGTCCCAAAAATGCGGTGTGGAATCAAGCTTTAATCAAAAATAAAATAAATAAAAATAGTGGCATACTGCAGGCTACAACGAAGAAAGGACCTATTCTATTGACTTTATAACTACACTTACTTCATGATATAGACACTGTTTCATCTCGACTTCTTGTTGTTATTGTTTTTTGCATTATGTTTTCAATGGTTTATAACACACAAAATGTTATAAGAAAACATATGAGCGAACAGCATTGTCCTTTTCACTTAGATCTTCTCCAAGCATTACTCTAATTTACATACTATTATCTATGTAATTATTATCTAATTAATTATCTATGAAATTTTTGACCTATGACGGTGAGTTTGTGGAATTTGTGTAACAATAATAATAGTACTGTGTTAAATATTATGAACATCACTAATAACGATGATTATAGTGATAACAAAATAATGATAATAAGCTTTATGCAGGTGGCGATAAGAATAACAAAGGTAGCAATATGTGTATATGTAGATAATTCAATAAATAAATTAGGTCAAATCTTAAGAGTTACGTAATACTAAGGGTGAAGTAGACAAATAATCAAAGTTTAAATATATTTCATTAAAACACGAAAGAAAATGAAAATAAAAAAGAGTGGAAGGTTTTTATAGGCCAAAGAAGAGACTAACATAGAACAATCTTCTTTTGTATGGAAAGACGAGGACTGCCCTCTCGAAATAATTCCCATAGCTTCAGCTATGCGTAAGAGGTGGGTTCAAATTCTGTTCAAAAGGCTCGATGGAATGCGATAAATAACTTTGAGAGCACTACCTCTGTCCACTTGGTGACCGCTAGCAATCAAATAAGTTAAAATGGAACTTCTTATAGATTTTATTTGACCTTTTCCGAACCATGAAGGAAGATGCTCAGTAATAATTCATTTGTTGCGCTGTCTAGTTGTTCGCCATGTATAGCCAGCATTTTTGGCAGGAGTAGCTAAATTTGTAGATATCCATAGAAGTGGCACAGCTAGGCAGCTTGTCTTTCACTTGAACAATCATGATTGGTCAGCTGTAAAATGACAAACAAATAGAGGGTGGTGGCAGTATAAATCCGTCTTACTGTTCTAAATAGTCTTAGATGTAGGACTTCACTAGCCACGTCCCCACTAAATTGCAATTTTAGGAACAGTTGTTTCTTCTTAACTGTTGTCAGTTTCTCTTTATTATACCCGGTGTTCATATGTCTTCTCACAAATCTACTAGGATATTCCATCTAGACCAGCGTATTTTTGATGTGTGTCGGTGGCACAATGCTTAGGACTCTCGCCGACCATTCACATGGTCCTGGGTTCGATCTCCTGCCGATATATACAGTGGGCCTGCGAAATTTGGGTTACCGATATCACATGCTGAAAATTCCATTTTTGTACCAAAAATACGGTGTGGAATCAAGCTGTAATCAAAAATAAAAATGAAAAGTATCCTAATTCATTTTCTACGGAGTCATCTGTACAAGTCCGTCTTGCTCTATTCGTGAGGCATATGAACAAATGGATTTTTTATCGCATTGGTACAAAACTGAGGAAATGTGTATATTGTCCTAAAGATGTAGGTTTTCTGTGGATATCTCTCTTGCGTGAACCATCCTCTCCTCTGGCCGACTGTTCATCAAGGAAATGTTCATAGTATATTCCTTATTTTCTTATCATAGGAAAGAATATAAGGTAAAAACATGTGAGCAGTGTTTTCCCGAAAAAAATGAAAGAATATAACTGGCTTTTCTCTTAATAAATGAATAATTTTATAATCCCAGGTGAAAATGAATTTATATTTCCACTTAAAACTTTGTTACATACTACTTTATAGAGAGAGAGAAAAACAACAATAAACACTGAAGTTAAGTTTTTGTTTGGTGTGTTAAAACTCTTACAGGAATTTCAGACAAAGCTTATGATCAAAAAGTCAACTGCTTATCTCTAATAACTGTTACATTACTTTGAATACGCACAAATAATCTAAGTTTGAAAGTGTAACTTATAAAACATTGTTCTTCTAGGTGTTTAAAGGCACAATGAACAGTTGTTATTTTTGGCGAAATGCATGTGGAAACTCTACTCTTAGAAATATCAATTTTTTTAAATATTCTTCTTTTTAGTCGCCAGGATGAGTTAAGAGGAAATTTTATACATTTCCTACAGTAAGATATTTTTATTCTCATATTATATATCAGATAGCTAGAAACAATAAGTAACGAGTAACTCTGGCAACGGACCAACAAAGAACCTGCTTCCAAGAAAATATGACGAAGGTAATGGAGATGGATCGGAAATACTCCGAAGAGACTACTGAGTGAGATGTTACACGCCCGACGGTAGAACGAAACCCAAACAGGAAGCGATGAGTTGAGCGCCTGACAGCACCATGCAAGAGATCATATGAAGAGGAAATGAAAGTTTGCTAAAAATAATCAAGGTGGTTTAAAACAACAACAAGGAATAGGATGGAACCCGGATATGCTAAATTAGCTCTGCATTCCACTCAGAAACCAAAAGATGAATAATAGTTTCTCCTTAGAAATGCCTGACATTATTCAAACAGTTGATCATCAGAAACAATTTTAATTTTCACATCATTAACCTAAAATAGTTTAAGCTCAGTTTTCCTTGACATAATTATGTTAGCCTGGTAACATATATTTATATCTATATAAGCATACATATAAAAATGTATATTCAAAATGGCCAAGTTTCCTAGATCGCTAAGAGTATAATCGGTAACAAGCCTGCGAAAAAAGGTGTTGGGTTGGAGGCTAAAAGGCACATTTAAAAACCAACAAAATTGACACGCAAACTTCAGAGAACAAGGAAGTATAAAAAGTAAAGTTATTCTTCGCTGGAATCACAGAGATAAATGATACGAGATGGTGAAAGCCTTCGGGAGGCCAGTCAGTGGGTGTGTATTCTTTCGATGAAAGCAAAAATAAACATCGGCACATGGAATGTTCGCACAGTGTACGAAGCTGGGAAGACCAATCTCGACGAAATGCAGGATAATGGAGAACTCTTCGTAGACTTCTGTACTCTCAGTGACCTGGTGATTTGAGGCGGCGTTTACAAGCACAAGGATTTCACCTGATGGACACACAAAAGATGGATAGACTTCATCTCAGTATCGCTCAAAAAAGTGTAGACTCAGCCTGGTGGACACAAAGTCGATAAGGGGAGCAGATGTGAGCTCAGACCATCATCTAGTTTAAGGAACTTTCAAAGTCAAACTGGAAGACTTCGAAACGACTGAAAATAAGCCACTGTTCAAATTCAACACTCGGGAAACGAACTGAAAGACGAAACTACAAAGGATGTCTTTACTCCATCCATCAGAGCAAAGTCGGAGACACTACGTGGCCTCACTGAGGAAACCCATGTGGAAGAATGTTGGAACTCTCTGAAGGTGATGTTCAAGGAACTGTGTACAAACGTTCTAGGAAGAAGGAAGAGGCAAGACAAGGAATAGCTCTCTACGGACTCCTGAAAGCTAATAGGGGAGGGATATGGTGAAACAGAAGGTGATATGGAGTGATCATGTGGGGAGAAAATAAAAGACTTTGGAAAATCGTGGGGTTAGCTAATGAGTACTTCAGAAAATAGGACAAAGTTGAGATGTGCTGTTGAAGCCGTGTGTTCCACTCGGAGCTAAAGGGAACAAGAATACGTATATAAATATAAACATTTTAGAATAAATTCAAGGACATCTATTTTGCATGAGATATTTCAGCAATAGCATGATGAAAATATTATATGATAACTTATTTATTATGTTTTACTAAATTCCCTATGCCATAGAAAGTAGCTATCGGTACTTGCATACACACATACATAATATTAAATATTTTACTAATGATACCGCCCAGCTTGATGTAAGCTTGAACAGAACACAAAGTTGAGATGAGTTCTCATTTGTTATATATATATATATATATATATATATAATTTTGCATATACAGAAATTACACAGTGGTTATCTGTTTCTTTACAGGTTGATCCCCACTCCAGATAGATAATACCACTGTGAATTGATCAGCAAGAATTAATCACTTGGGTGTAATCAGGATTAAATATTGCAAGGGATATATTAATAAGGCTTACATTTTGTACACTGTACTATAAGAAGAATTAACGTCTCTTTCTAAATGGCTAATTTTTTTCCACTGTACTCCATTATAATATAAATAACTAATTCAATGGTAAATATTTGTTCGGATTTATAGTTGTTTTGCCTGCTTCATAATCATTAATTTTCAGTTAATATTTTAATCCATTGAGTACTTACTAACTGCCTGCTCAAAAGTTGTATCTACTACTTACCTACCCCTTCATATACCTGTCTAAAATTAATTAATTTAATACTACAAAATCCCTTTTTTGTACTCAAAGAAAACAATCAAAAGTTTAGACAAAATTCATCCTTCAGTCTTCGAATTAAGTAGGGAAACACTCTTCAACTTCATTCCTAAATAATCCTACAGGATTTAGATATTTTGTTTCTTTATCTTATTTTTGTTTTTCTGGAAAATTCTGTATGTTGTGTAAAGATTCGACCAGAAACAGAATAAATATTCAAATGACATAGAATATACCTATGAAGTGTATTTACACTTATATGTGGCTTTTATAGATATTTTAAAGGGGTGAATATGTGCCTAAACTTGGATTGATGAAGTAATAAGGTAAAGATTATGTATCAAAATTGATTGATTAACTGACTGACTGACTGAGTGAATAGGTGTCTGTATCAATCCACTGACTGTGAGGGGATTTACTTATTTAGTCAGTTGATTTGGATAGAAACAGAACTAGACTCATAAAATCTGGTCAAAATGTCAAATACACTCACTCCCTTAATACACTCTTATTTCTTCTTCATTTTGCTTCCTCAACCGCTTTTCTAAAGCAATTGAATAGAAATTTCAGGCCATAGTTTTGTGTTATTTAATCTGTATTATGTTTTAAAATACATTGGGGTCATTTAACTCAACTTTATGCTCATTTACTTTAATTCACAGATTTTTTGATGGGAAATAGAATATTCAACTTATAAAAGATTAACTTCAATTATTCATATTTTGATTGGATACTAGTCAGCAACTAGTGTAATGTGTGTGGGTGTGCGTCGGTGGCACAGTGGTTAGGACTCTCGCCGACCATACACATGGTCCGAGGTTCGATCCCCTGCCGGCGCACACCTGATATCCATGGTCGGCCTGCAGAATTTGGGCCACCGATATCCATGCTGAAAATACCATACTTGTACCAAAAGTACAGTGTGGAATCAAGCTGTAAATCAAAAATAAAAATAAATAAATAAAAATAGTCTGTGTAGTGCAGACCGAATTCTATCAGCCAAGTTTGCAATGTGGCTACCGTGCTACTAAGCGGCTCGCTATCTCGCTGCACTGTGAATTGTTGGTATTATTATTATTATTGAAATACATCTCATTTACTCTATTTCATGTTGTTTTAATAATCGCAATACCTCCTAAATAACAATCAGTACTCGCTCCCATTTTCAAATAGATTTCAAATTTCTGCTGTGGAGATTTAAAAGGAAATGGAAGAAAAATATAACAGATTATTAGTGTGTGTTTTAAATAGGACAATACTGCTCTGAATGGTATATAATCAGAGATTCTACGTAACATACTGAGATTTCCGGACCATATATGAAGGTATTTTGTAGAATAAAGCGATTAATCTTATTAATTATTATTATTATTGGAGAACAGATGATATATATATATATATATATATATATATATATATATATATAATACTAAGTCACCTCACGCTAGGGAGAATAAAAGATGCACTGGAAGCAGAGCTCCACCAAACGGAACAAGATGGTTTCATGAAAAGCAAATCGTGTGCCGATCAAATCGCAACTCTGCGCGTCGTCATCGAACAAAGCATAGAATGGCAGTCAAATCTCACTCCACCTAAGACTCCATCAGCTTCGAAAAGGCCTTCAACAGACAATGCTGACTGAGAAGTACTTTGGAAACTATTTCAACACTATGGCGTGCCTCACTTTTTTACCAACCTCATTCAACAGCTAGCTATATGATAATGCCATGTGTCAGATGATCCACAACAGAAAAGTTAGAGGAGCGTTCGGAGTGAATACACCAGGAAGACAAGGCTGCTTGACTATTATTACCGATGATATTCTTAATTGTGGTGGACTGGATTATGCGTCACAGTGTGTACATGGTATGAGAAGACAGGGATACGTTGGACAGATAGTAAGACTCTAGAAGATCTGGATTTCGCGCGTGAATAGGTTATGTTAAATATCACACAAACTCGAAGAAGTGCAGACAGACGAATACCAACAAATTGTCTGAAGAAGCAGACGGCGAAGACAGGAGTGCAGGTGAACACAGAGAAGACATGGGTGATGAAGATAACTAACCAGCAGTAACAACAACCAGCACCAATCACCATCAGCGGGAGAGATTTAACAGAGGCTACTTCCTTCACTTATCTAGGAAGCACGGTTTTAGCCATAGGCCAGCGGATCAGATAAAGATGCCAAAGTCAGCTAGAATCGGAAAGGTAAGATATGTCTTCATCAACCTGAAACCAATTTGGAAATCTTCTGCACTCCGCAGCATCAAGAACAAGATCCGGATTTTCAACACAAATGGGAAGTTAGTCAGTTCTCCTATACGGGTCAGAAAATTGCATTACCTGTCACGAAAAATATTTCCAACAAGTTACAGAACTTTATCAATAGCTGCCTTTGCTAGCTCCATACTGAAGATCAAACGCCGGCCAAAAAGAATTAGTAACAAGAAACTCTGGCTGAGAAAAAACCAACCAAAAGCCGATCGCTCAACAAATATGTGGGAGAAAATGGAGATGGATCGAGCATGCGATGAGGAAGCCGTCAAATGACATCGCACACCAGGCCCTTGAGTGGAAGTTGGATGGGGAGCGACGAGTTGGTCCTCAGTGCAAGGGTGACGTGGATTAGATCGTGTGGCGAGGAGGAGATGAGATATTATGGGCAGTCGTGGGGTCAATCAGCTGAAGATAACATCAGAGAATAGAAAAAGTGGAGATGTGTTGTTGAAGCCCTATGTTCCACTTGGAACTCAATGGAATAATAACAAATGATGTTGTGGTGGTGTGAAACAGTCAAAGTGTCCCAACGGTATATTATCCTCATATATTCTCACAGTTCGATATGGCACCGACAACAGAATACTATGTATATTTAAACATTCTGTTTCATGTCGTTTGATGTAAATCAAAATCACACACTCCGTGATTTGTTAACAAATATAAACTGTAGATATATCAGCAGCGGTTTGATCAATGAAAAATATATTTTTGCTTCCATGTCTTGCCTTGTGTTGTTACAATGTAATGCATACTATCGTAATCAAATGCACTATGGAGAACCATAACTTCGATGATTTACATAGGGTTACATCCAAACCTGTGCATGAGAGGCATGACTCTTAACTGTATTTTCATCCTGTGCTGCACACTAATTCATAATTGGTTACTGAAGTGAAGTACAAGAAACTCAGTGACTCTAATACTAGGCCAATTCATCAAATCTTTAAAATTACAAATGCCTCTAAATGAAGGCTGAAAATATAGTAGAGAGATCAGTGTACTCTGAGATCAGAGCACTCTGAGTATATGCAAAAAATTTTAACCTGTTTGCACAGTGTACTGTAAGTTATATTTTACTTAGAATTTAAGTATCTGATATTTGCGGATCCATTAAAAGTCAGCAAGTAGTGGACAACTTCTTAGCCCAAATTTTGATACATTGCAGTGATCTGCAAATCAGTAGCGGAAATTCGGTGATTTACGAATTGTGTCTTGTCATTAACACATATGTAATGTTAACCATATCCATAATAATAACAATAATAACAGTATTACTGCATGTTTATGGTAACAGTTTTTAATTTTATCCATTTATAAACTCTTCATTCAGTATATACCTTTATCTGACTTAAACTGTCACATGAATTTGAATAGATTGGAATAGTTGTGAAGATATCAGATAATTCTTCTGATGTGTAAAAATTAAAGGAAGCATGCTTTATCATGGATTATCACTTTCAATATTGACTTGCAGACTGGTTAGTTATCATCTGACTCAGTGGGATTCTAACTCTGTTAGTCAAATACGAAGAAATAGTGAATTATTAGGTCTATAGTACTGACTCCTGGTACATCCTTTGTGAAATAGTTAGCATAAATAAGCATTCTGCAGTCGATGTAGTAGCAAAGTCACCAACATTGTGATACTGAGAAGCTTGCTATTCCCGGTTTAAATCTGGGAGCAGACGCTAAAGAATCCTTTTGATACATTGAATCAAATTCGTGATTTTGGTTAACGTAAGTAGTATATCAGTCAGTCAATAGTAGATGGCATCATGTATTTATGCTTGCTTTTTCAGTTGCCAACTATGGTATCATCAAGATCTGAACTATTTCCGTTTCCCAAGAAAACTTTGGTGAATTTCATAATTTAAATGTTTCGCATTAATTCGAAAATTGTGAGTCTGACTCAGTGTATTACCAGTTCGCCCATTTAGCTAACCAGAAGTCTATTGGTTTGAAATGATGCGGCTCTATGATGAACTTGGTCCATTCAGGAGTTTGTTAATTTCATTAAGTTATGTAAGCCATACCTCGAGGATTTTATTATTATATATCGATGAATACTTATCATTTTTACTGGAAAACAGATTTACTATGTCAATATATTCTGATGTTTTGTTTGACTAAACGGACAGTGAACACCACAGGGAATATATGAACCATTCATTGCATAGCGTAGAATAACCACTATTCAAAACAAAGTCACATGGTTAATATCCATATCAATAGCCAAATCAATAAAAACATACAGAAATTGTCTTCATCCCTTATGTCTACTTTATTTTAAAGTGAAATCAACAGAAGCCTAATTAAATTTTTAAAAATCTCCAATACTTGGTTAGTCCACATTTTCTCATACTTTACTCAACTTCCCAAGTTGACAGCGGTTACAGTTCATAGGCCACTGGATACCACCCCATTGAGTGAGTGGTCAGACAGCTCGTCTTTTGACCTGAAGGCTCTGAGATGAGTCTCTAGTGTGGTCATGGTTGTGTAGTGCTGAAGAGGCTCAAATTAAGAGCGAAAGGCTATCTAGTAATCCTTGTTTTTCAGTGATTTTTAAAACTAAATTTAGTCCATAATCAAACATAAAACTCTACCAAGCTTATAATTTCACTATTGGAACATGCACTACTTTTTGAATTATAAACTGCCAAACACATCTTCATGTCACATAAATTCAGTGACTTTCTATTTCGTTTGTATCTTATTTTAGAAGGAAACTAGCTGCCATCCATTTCATCTTTCCAATCAACTGCAATCGATTCTTTCTATCAAAATACAGCTGCTGACAGAATTTCGTTTTTGTCTATTTCTAACTGTTGTTTTTCTTCAGCTATAACTGTAAAGCCTGAGGCGGAAGTTATTGAGAATAATTATCTCCAAAATATTTCTTATTTTTAATATTTAATGAGAATTTTTAAATCAACTAATTAGATGATTTAAAAACTGTTCGGCAGCAGTCTCCATTTTACTGTAGTGAAGCACAAGTTGTAAGCGTATTCTTAGGGGTGAAGGTAAACTTCTAGATATTAGTTAGGGATATTGAAATTTTGTTCATGAATCTGACATTGGTCATTCATGAAAAAATACCAATTGGTAGAAAATACAAATAATTCACAGAATTTCTTCATGATGGCTATATTCTCGTTGGTTAGTTTATCTACACAAAAGTTATTTTCTTCTAAATCTGTGTGAAGCGAGAGCTAACACTGTCCTCTCCTTGTCACAAAAATACACACTCATTTCTCAAACAGAGGGGAGTCCTAATAGGGGAAAAAGCAATTAAAAGCATTGTTTCATTTTTCTTCCGGAAAGTAAACGCTTGTCAATATCAAACTAATTACAACCTTAAGCAATTGTAAATACGCCTGTATACGTATTGCATATTAAAGGAAAGTTATTGTGTCCAATCCAGCTTATGCAACAGTTTAGTCACTCGAGAAACATCATTAACAAAATGTTTCCCCTTTTATTATTTTTATCTTATCCGTCCTTAAAATAAATCTGTATTTTATCTTAAGAATGGAATTTAAAAGTATAGGATTACGAAATTTACGAGTCAGAATGCTTCCTCTACATAGATGCACACATGCGTACACGTGTATACACCTAATAAAACGTTGAAATGATGTTCTAGTCTAGTCGATACTATTGTATTCTTTATCATTCTCATTTATATATCTACATATGATTGCTTCATGCTTTCATCAGTTGTCTTCCACAGTATTTCCATAAGTGGAAATATTACCAATATTCTATATGGATCATTTTGATGATCGAGCAACAACAATAACAAGGTATGATGAATAAATGCAACCTGATCATAACCAAATGAACATATCTCTTTACACCAATATGATTAGTTTGATGGAGTATAAACGTACGACTGGAACCTCAATAATAAACGAGGAATCGGGTGTCTGACAGTCACATAGAGTTGACCATGTGAAGGGGAAATGAAAGCTGGTGGGTGACTGTTTGTTAATTTTTATTGGTATTCATACTAACTACTAACATCTGTATAACAAACTTAACTTCATCTGACAGAAGATGCATTCCTGAATTTCATTGAAAACTACTGCTTTGTCATAAGTGAAAAAATACCTGCAATAAACAACACAGATATTATTCATATTTGAAATTTGACGCCAGCCAAAGAATGACTGATCACTATGCAGCCCATTCAAATTCAAAATCACAAGAAGGACAGAAACTAGAATTGCCAATGTATTACCATTCGATCGCTTTGCTTTCCAACAACAAATATTCAACGCTTCATCATTTTTTCTTGATGATATTGTCTACTGATAACATCACTTCGAAATTCTTGACTGTTTTAAAAGTTTCTAAATGATGCAGCAATTTCGACTGGGCACCAGTTAATAACTAGTACGTAATGTGTCTAGTCCTTCGTAGTGCTGGTGCAAGCTGAATTATGTCAGTTAAGTTTGCAACGTGATAACTATTCTAGGTGGCTTGCCATCACGTTGCACGAAACCTTGGTCCTGGCAAAGCTTCCGGGTAATTGCCTCCAGCCTCTAATATCAACAACAGAACTATTGTTTGACACCAATTCTCCTCCTTTCTCCCTAGACTGAAGAAGTTATCATTCAGTAATGAAGAAAATAGTTCATTAACTAGTTTATAAGTAAATCATATAGTAATCTTAGAAAACGATTACAAATTTGTTTCTGAAAAATCAAAAATCTCTGCACCAAATGTGGACGACAATATATCTCACATTGGTTCTAGGAATTAAAAAAATTTTCATAAGTATTCTAAATATTGAAGTCAGCTAGCTGGTGGTGAATAATAATGAAATCCAGGATAACACACGTCTCGTCCTATTTGGGACTCGTTTCCTGGATGTACCTGCGTTCCCCAACGAGTCAGTGACGGTGTTCCCACTGAGTCACGAAAGCAGTGCCCACAGTTTCAAACGCCAAAGCGTTATCCACTAGACCACTTGGGTCACGAGAGCCAACTCTTGTATAGTGAGTCTTCTTAATTACTAAATTCAGTTTTGGATTTTCCCGTCGACTGATTGGACCGTAGTGTTTGGTTTCAGGTTGACATGTCGGTTCCTTGAGCAAATGCTTCGACGATGTCTTGTCATGCGACTTGAAGCCAATTGGTGGATGGGGACTAACAGTGGAACCTCCGTGGGAGCACCATCACTGACTGAGGAAGGCGTGTACATCTAGATGACGAGTCCCAAACAGGACGAAATATGCATCGTGGATTCCACTGCTACTCACCATCCACTAATTGACTTCAAGTTTCATAACCAGACATCGTCGATGAATCTGCACAAGGAGCCGACATGTCAACCTGAGACCAAGCACTTCGGTCCAATCAATCGACGGGAAAATCTCAAATTGAGTTATATATTCTATATATTGTCCAATAAATGATATACTATCACATGAACTCATACAAAAAAAGATAAACTACGTTTCAGAAAGAGCAGATACAACTTAGTAGTTGAATGTTCATTCAGTATAAACCACAACAAGTAGGCTTCTCACAGCCTTATTTCACTCCAAGTTCTTCACAATGGTGAGAAACATTTTACGGTTAACAGCTACTAACTGACCTTCAGGTCTGATTTCATGGTAGTATCATTCGAAGTTTCTGTAATCGTCAATCCATCCAAACAAATCAGGTTGGATTTAAGTGACTTTTTCACACAGACAAATTATTTTTAGTGTAAAACACCCTTATAAATGAACAGAAGTGCACTAGTTTTTAGGCAACATAGAATTCATTACAGAAGTAATCTTAACATCTGCACATTCTCGTCCCACATGGACCAGTTTGTAAGACCATAGATATATATATATATATCGTACATCTATAAAAATCATGTCACAAGTCAGACTGTGTACACTGCAGTAAAGACTTAGGAACTTCACGCTTTAACAGAGATAAGAAGCACGAAAAGTCATTCAACCTAATTTATAACTTACCTAAAATGTTCATTTTTTGTTTAAAATACAAAAATAACCGAGAGAGAGAGAATTACGCTTTCCATTCCCCATTAACATGTATAAAATTATAATAATGTCCGTTTAAAGCAATCAGTGCTAAATTTATTTAATTCGATACATTCAGATTAGATTTTTAAAATGTTCAAATCATGTATTTATTCTATTAACTCGTTAGTTGATTGGTTTGTTTAAATTCATCCAACAGTGTTTTCGACATACATATATGTTACATTGAACACCAATTAAAAGAAACAACACGTTTACCAATGTTGAGACACTGAAGTTAAAACAAGAGTAACTGTGATCAGTCTGTTGTAAATTAAATCGTTAGTATTATTATTATTGATATAGTTATTATTATTATTCCTTAGAAGAAATACGTTTTTTCACACTGTCAAGTATTGCACCTTTACTTATTCTATTGTTCACTGTACGCGAGTATATACATGCATGCAAACATGACTAGATGATAGGTGGAGCTTATGATAAATAACAATTTTGAATAATGTTTGTACAGTCCTTCATTTTGAGTAGTTTCTTTCATGCTGAAGTTTATATATATACATATATATTATATCACAGAAAATGTCAGCTGTTAAGAATAGTCTTCGTTGACATTTTTCACAGTATGCATAATATCCATGTCAGTGAGCACTGACAGCTAGCATTATGGTAAGAATTTTTTAAATTTTTATTTAAATTAAAAGCTCTACGTCCTTTCCGAAACTGCCTTAAATATTTTGTTCAATTTGGCTTCGTTTTATCTCTACGCATATGAACTGACAAAATTCATGTGTGTGTGTCTGTTTGTCGATCAGGTAATCAGTCTTCGCCTATCTGCTAACTTTGTCAATATGTCCAAGTGTTGGTTTGTAGGGATTTGATTGGTTTACAGGATTTCATCATGAGCTGACATTAGTTAGAGAACCATTGGAAAACCTGGGAGTACTGGACAGCTGTTCTGTCCTAGTTTGGGACTCTTCAGCAGTAGGCACCCACCGGGATTCGAACACAGGACCTTCTGGTTACAAGGTGAGCTCGTATACCATTAAGCCACTGGGACCCGATACAATGGCCCATGAATTCTAACTTCTACCAATTCACGACCCCTAGCCAATGTCTTCGGCTAGTATTTGTCCTCACACCCGACCAGCTGCACCCTACTGGTCACCACTTCTCACTAGAACCCCAGGTAACTACCTACCTGAATAGGGCAAGTTGCTAGTAAGCATCTCGTTGATATTCAAGTGTTGGTTTGTAGGGGTCGCGCTATATCGTGAATTGGCAGAAGTTAGAATTCATGGGCCATTGTATCGGGTCCCAGTGGCTTAATGGTATACGAGCTCACCTTGTAACCAGAAGGTCCTGTGTTCGAATCCCGGTGGGTGCCTACTGCTGAAGAGTCCCAAACTAGGACAGAACAGCTGTCCAGTACTCCCAGGTTTTCCACTGGTTCTCTAATCAATGTCAGCTTTGTCAATATGTCTTGTACTGCTGTTTGTTTTCCTATTTTCATCACTAATTCATGATGCTGAGTTTCCAACTTACGTCATGTATTTTCTTCTCTGATGAAATGATTTATGCTGTAGGAGTATGCTTAAAACAGAAAAATCAAATAAATTTCTAGCTGCGAAGTGTGACAGAAGTGTCTTAGAGGGATACATTTTAAGTCACATACAAATTTGAATGTTGATTTAAAAAACTACACAACTGCCTATATATATATATATATATATATATATATATATATATGTAATTTCTCTGATATATAAGTATGACATGTACGGTCCTTATTTACCAACATTCTAATTTTGTCAATACTAACTGTCTACTTTACTTTAGTTCAGTCCGTAAGGTGTAGAAAAATAAAACATGTGATTCAATGAAGTCTATTTAATGATTTCATATGCTATAGCCTTTACAATTGCGATCATGAATGTGTCCAGCAGTTTTACGCTCAAAATACAGATAACTAGTACAGTAAATGTATTAGTAGTTTATTAGTAGAATACTTGCCAACTGCGTACATGGTGTGGGTTCGATTTCAGTTCGACTTAGTCCCAAACCTAGCCTAACTGGTTGTAAATCCAGTAAAAAGGGGAAACTGTGTGTAAGACTAGAAAATTAACCTTGTAAAAACAACATAACTACTGCCGAAGTTTCGAAGCGAAAACACTGAAACTCCGTGTTCCACTCCGAAAGCAAAGGAATGGTAAAAATAGGGTAAATGTCGCCTTGTTACGATTAATGACCTTTGGTGATAACAATGGAATCATGATGGACAACTTTTGTAGACAATGATTTGTAAAATAAGCCGAAATATTCAATGAACGAATTCCTAATTGACCTAATATTTCCCTTTATCAGCCATTAAAAATTATGATTGGTATGTTCTGTAAAGGATTGAACAATCCAGTCATGATCTCATCTGTGTGTTCATCTATCCTAAGAAGTGTACATTACTAAAAGGTTAAAAACAATGATATGAAATTCATTGATATTTTAACAGTTTCCCTGAAAAAGTAGAGTCAACTGAAAATGGCTAAGAATGAAGATGCTCTGTGCAGTTGTGCAGCACTACACATACACATAGCTTCAGGAGCAACAAAGACTTGGTCACTCTAGCTTCTCAACAAATATTCAGCTGTTTGGTTCACATAATACACACAATGGACAATATGACAGGGAATTTAATCGTTGATCATAGATATTTTTGTCTATATTCCATAGAGTGAGTTAATTTAGATCAGAATTAAGGAAGTTGACTAAAAGGCGAAAGTTTATGGGCTGTATAAACCTTCACTTGTTTTAGATATGAAGTTCACAATTTGTTTATTGCTTACCAAAGTGGAAATAGGTATGAGTAGTTGTTAGTTTGACATTATCACGACCAAGCAAAAAGTCTGTGACTATCGACAAGGTGAGTATGGGGAATTATAAGTCATCTGACTTGGCTCCAAAGTAGGTTATTTATAAATGGGTAGATATTACTCAAATCAATATAGCTTAATATCAGTGATTTTTACATATACTCAGATTAACAGGATTTTGTACTAGTTATCCTGCCTAGAATGCTGTTATGGAAGTTTCTTGAAGAATGCAACTAATCACGTGACCTATTAATTACGAAACTTCTTTCCCAATTTCATTTCACCCCTGATATCACATAGTGCTGATGAATTGATATGAGTAGTTGAATACGGCCTACATCAATGAGTAGTGTTTCGCAACCACACTGAAGCCGTCCATGCACAGGATTACCGTTTTGTTCGTTTGAAGCAGAGCTTATCATCTGCATGTTTGATCTGACTCAGTTCAAAGACCTAGACCACTTCAAACCATATGAATTCTGACTAGCAACTTGGGAAAATTATTTCGCGATTTTCAGGTTACACCCCAATCTGCCTACGAAACACCACGGGTTGATGTTAATTTTATTCAACTACCCCTTTCCAGTATTTAGTAGCATATAGTACCACGCATTTATGTTCGCTTTCTTGATTTACATTTACAACGTCGAGTAGATCTGAATATTTCCGGAGTCCACAGTACACCATGGTGAAATTTCACTGCGAACTGTGTAAACTGTGAATTAATCCACAAACTGGAAAGTCGATTCATTTAATTCCGTTTTAGCTTTTCGTGCATTTCAATCCATTATCTTCTGCAAAGTGTTTCATAGTCATTCTCTGTTTCATTTCATGTTGTATCTGCCTAAACGGTAAAAATCTGTTTCATAAAATACTGTTCAAAATTAAATCTAAATTGGAGTTTACTATATGCCTACTTCATAATTTACTGTGTTCGTTCCACTTAATTTCGCAGATTCATTTGTTATTCCTCATTATTTTGGATTGAATGAAAAAAACACGAATAAAATGAATAGTTAAAAAAAAAACTCTTTTCTGATGTACAAAGTCAATCATGAACAACTTTTTTATAATTGGGGACAGTAAAGAAAGTGATAAGTCTTCATAATCACAACTTCTAATATTACTCTACACATCAATGGAGTTGAATAAGGGTGTCAGAGTTACGTAATAAAGATGGGGAATTAGATGGAAGAGCTGTAATTATGATGCACATAGAAATGAGGGTGAATGTGATACTGTACATAATTAAAAAAAAACGGTGAATGAAAGAAAACACTAGGGTCGTTACGACGAATGTGGGAGAGGTTAAATAATCCTCTTTTGCATGCAAAGCAACAGTTCGCCTAACCGAATCGATAGAGTTTCGAGAAACCAAAGAAGATGAAAGTGTAGTGTTTCTGACAAGTTGCGATCCAATTCAAAGCACAAGAAAATATAAAAAGTAAAGTTATTCTTCTCTGGAATCACAGAGACAAATGATACAAGATGGTGAAAGCCTTCGGGAAGCCAGTCAGTTGGTGTGCATTCTTTCGATGAAAGCGAAAATAAACATCGGCACATGGAATGTTCGTATAATGTATGAAGCTGGGAAGGCCACCTAGGTTGCCAAGGAAATGAGGAGATATGTTTTAGGAGTGACGGCTATGAATCTGTGATGGAAAGTAGAATGAATGTGAACTATCCAAATTGTCAACTGGATAGTAAATAATCTACCTTGGTCACCCACCCTGACGAGAACCACAAACATACTGAGGCAAAGTAGTTTGGAAAGTACTTCAGCACTATGGCTCACAGTGCCTATAACTTTGTCAACTTCATTCAACAGCTAGCTATATGACAATGTCATGTGTCAGATGATCCGCAAAGGAAAGCTCAAAGAAAAGGCTTTTGACGTGAATACAGGGGGGTAAGACAAAGTTGGCTGCCCACTACCATCACCGAAGATATTCCCAATTGTGCTGAACTGCATTATTCAGGAGACTGTGCATAGAGAGCCGGAAGACAGGAATACGTTGAACCGATAACAAGATTCCAGAGGATCTGGATTTTGCAGATGATTTCTGTCTAATGTCACATCAACTCGAAAACTTACGGGCGAAAACCAACAAGCTGGCAGAAGAAGCTGGCAACAAAGGCAGGATTTCAAGTGAACATAGAGAAGACGGAGGTGGTGAAAATAACCAAAAAACAAACAAACAAACAACTACAACCAGTAGCGATCACTGTCAATGGGAGTAATTTGAGAGAAGTCAGTCACTTCCTCCACTCATCCAGCCAGGTAGTATCGTTTCAACTACAGGCCAGTGGAGTGGATAAAGATGTCAGTCAGGTAGAATTGGAAAGGCAAGACAGAACTTCATTGCTCTGAAATCAGTTTGGAAATCTTCTGAACTCCGCCTCAGCATTAACAACAAAACTCGGATTTTCAGCACCAATGTTAATTCAGTCAGTCAGCCAGCTCTCCTATATGGGTTTGGAACTTGGCGAGCTCGTCACGAAAAGCATTTCCAACTGGCTACTGCATTATATATCATCGACAGGTTCTCTGGCTTGCTAGGAAAGATAAGATGATCGACCGGAAAGAATGCATAGTAGTAGTCGAGTTTACAAAACCACATAGTTAGCGGGTAGCCTTATGTAAAAGATTTCATTTTCGGTTTAACTCACAATAAGGTGAAAAGAGACAGTGAAATTTTGATGATAGCAACAAAAAGATTTTGAGTTATCCATCAGTATGATATCACCGGTCACTAATACACACGCACACACAAGCAACATTCTACAGTATTACATAAATTGTGCTTGTTGATTTCATATTGACGACTGCATAATTAACTGTCGTGTCAGTCAATCAATTCAGATGACAAACTGATGAGTGATAAGTTGTGTGAAATGAAGAAAGAGAAATTCGAACACTTCCTAAATACAACACACAAATAGTAGTTGTGGATGTAGCGATATAGACGTTTTCTAATATGATATCAGTCCATCTCTAGTGTCCTAAGAACTAATTAATAGGGCTAGAAGAAGTCATAAATACACTAGATGATGAACCTGATTTTTGTTTTGTTTCTTTGTATTAAGACATTTGTGATTAGAAGCATCGTGTGTGTAGTAAAAATAATTTTTGTAAGCTAAACAACCTCCTACAGACATTCTTAAAGGGGCTCAATATCTATTATACTCTGTGCTGTATTTCAAAAACACTCATATACTTTTAACTTGGAAAAGTTCTTTTTAAAATTTTTCAAACAGCTAAAAAGAATTTTTCGTCCTGTTTACTTCGAAATTCCAAATTTATTCCAAACAGTACTTCTAGTACAAATAGGGAATTTTCAGCATGTAATACAATATTCCATGTAATATCCTCATCACAGGAGAAATAATTAGAATAGGGCATTTACACTAATATTCTTCAATATTTATAATATACATAAAATATAATATATAAAATAATATATTATATATAATAAAATATAAAATATGTGATATAATATATATATATATATAATCAAATCACGTGGAAATATTAACCACAATGTAACAGTGAAAACCTGAAAAATGCCATCTACTTACAGTCCCGCAGTAGGTTGGTAATTTCTTGTCTTACACTTTTCTCATCACATAAAATTTGTACTAAATAAGGTACTGTAGAGATTTTGTACTTAGTCGTCCGAACATACAGTCTTCTATACTTGCTTCTAGTTCCACCCGATGAAATAGATGCAAGCAGAGAGTTGTGTGTGGAAAGGATGTTCAGAGTATGACAGGATAATAGTTGCTAATTTCTTACAGGAATCCAAGTGTCCATCTACAATAGCATTAACGAGTTGGTTTAGCAACACTCCAGTCGCCCTACTGACGGCTTTTAGTGCCCTACGCAGTAGAATAAAGTCTTTCTTAAGTAGCCCAGGCAAGATTAAGGTATGCGGGAGCAGTAAAAAAGTATAGGCAGAATACAAGAATTAGCAAACGGTAACAGTAGAGACAGAATGATACTAAATCATTTTAACTTCCTTATGTAGAACGTCAAACGATACATCTTTCTGTAAACTAACATGATGTGGGAAGACCAGTAAAGGTGATCAGAGGAAATACACAGTCCAAGGTAATAAACATTCGATTTGGCTTCAACTTCAGTGCCATCTATGATAGTGGAACAATGAGAACTAACCAGTTCACGTAAGTCGCGCTTGCATCTGAAAGTGAAATTAACCACCTGACATTTGGAGGGATTAAGCTTAAGACCATTTGACGAGGACCACCGACTGATTTCTGATGAGAAGTTATTCATTTAGAAGAGTCTGACTGAGAAGTAACAGGCATAGAAACAGTCAGATCATCGGCACACTTAACGAAATCGGCTTCGTCAGAATGAGGCAAGTCATGCAAGAAGAAGGAAAACAGAAGAGGAGAAAGAACGGCCCTTTGAGTTAGGAACACCAGTTAGAGTAAGTGAGACAGTGTAGGACTTCCCATCGTAGACACTGTACTGAATCTCTATCAGAAAAATAGGAATCCGACCACTTATTGGCCCAGCATTGTGCTTGTGTTGAAGTAAGCTTGTTTGACAAAAGAGGCCTAGGTACGGAGTCGAAGGCAGGTGTGTAATCTAGGAAGGCATACCGAACATATTTAGCCCCTCTATCTAAATTAGAGACAGTAATATGATAAAAGACGAGAGTGGCATCTCTAGTACACCCACTATGTTTATGAGTAAATTGATTAGGGTCGCTAAAAGCCTTCAATAAAGGTTCAAGGTTAAGTAAAAGCAGTTTTTCCATTTAAAAAGTTGAAGTAATGACAATGGGTCTAAACTTTGCAGTTGGTGCACTTGATGATTTAGACACAGGATCGATTTTAATTTCCTTTCAAGAAGTAGGCACAGTGTTACTGGAAAATGATTTATTGAAAATACCGGCGAGATGATGACATAAAATGTCAGCACATTTGTTGAAGATAATAACTGGTACACTATCTGGACAATGGGACTGGGTAAGTTTCAGGGATTTGAAACACTCGACGACATCTTTTGAGTTAAAGCCAGAGAAGCGGTCATGATTTGTATTCATAGCATTTGAGATCATAACATCTACTGCATGACATATGATGGACTTATTAAGAGTACCAGCATCGACTGCAGTGGTGGCACAGTGGTTAGGACTCTCACCAACCACGCACATGGCCTGAGGTTCAATCCCCTACCGACGAACACCTGATATCTATGGTCGGCCTGCAAAATTTGGGCTACCGATATCCATGCTGAAAATTCCATACTTGTACCTAAAATACTGTGTGGAATCAAGCTCTAATCAAATAAATAAATAAAAATAAAATTTGCTTGACCCCGATGATTTCCTTAAACAGCTTCCACATTTCTTTTGAGGTTTTGCATGATTAGAGCTCAAGATTATATATATATATATAATCTACATCAGTTTTAATTCCTCACAAGCCTTTTTAGAGATAAAAAACCAAAGAAAATTAGGAACTGTGAAGGACAAAATTCACATTAGGATGAAGAAATTAAAATTCACAATTGCTTATAGGTTATCCTTCAAGCAGTTTTCACTTAGAGATGACGAAAATTCATCAGAGAAGTTTTATTGCTTGAAGTAATCTCTTGCTAGTCAGGTTCTCTGCAAATTAATGACCACTGAATTTCGTATTCAGAATTCTTGACCACTTTTACTCCCAACATATTTCTGCACCATTAAGTTGTCAACTACCTTTCTGACTCCTCTCAAAATGGAATTACCTCTTGTTTGACAACATCGTAAAACCTCTTTCTTCTCTACATATTGGAGGAGATTTAGTATATGAATCAGCACATTTACTTGCTCCATTATACAGGGAGTAGTCAGGAGAATTTACTCAATAGAGCTCTTGAAAGGTAGGGAAAATTCGAAACTGAGATAGACCCTTTTGAATCGTTGGTTGAGAACCATCAAATGTCACCCTAGAAGATGTCATCTTCAACGAAATTTCCCCCTGCCTACACTCTGAATTTACTTTACAGCTAAATATTTTGTCAACCAGTTCGTTTTGTCTAACATTCACCCATCATTTCATACATTGATGTTTTATTTACCGGACCGCCAGCCACCTATGCTTTCTTCAGGATCTTACCTAAGCTTTTATGAAATTATATCGATTTACCTTCATCTTCTCACCTCTTGAAACTGTTACGTTTGAAAAAGGTTGGTATACAATAAGCTTTCTCTTCCACTAACATTAGCATTTCTGTAGCGAAATTTTGGAAAACGTTTCTTCCGCTTAGCTATAATTTTTATGATAATCATTAAATAGTTAATTGGTTCCAAAATAGAAAAAATATTGCCATTCGCAGGCAGTTTTGTAATCATTTTATTCCATTCATTGGAAAGTCAGTAGTGAGTGCGAAAAACTTTCTTTTTATTACAACATACGACAGTGTATAAGAGGTGGAAAAAGCTGAATAGGAAAGACAAATGAATACACTTATTCAAAATACAAAGTTATTTGTTTATTAATGGCTACTAGTGGGACATATGACTCTTTTTCTATTCTATTTTGGAGTCATCATCTGATTGTACCTACCCCGCTATTATTTATTAACCCTAGTGACATTATGGAAGCCAGTACCTGTATGCCAAGATGGAGTTGGTCAATTCCGTTTAGGTATGTCAACGGAAAAACACAAATTTGAATAAAGTATTCAAATCACGCTGAAATTCTTTATTTAGGATTGTGATAATCGTTTTCTGTACCGAAAGCCTGAATACTTATTAGAATGTTTTGTAGAAGGCGGATCAAGGCTCATCAAACTTCTCACAAAAATAAGTTTATAGGAGTGTAGTAACTTAGACGAAACACTAGGTGAAGTGGCCTCTTTAAATAAGATCTATAAGTTCTTGACTCACAACAAACTATTAGTGCTTTCTTCTATGATTTATTTATTTTTTATTTTTGATTACAGCTTTATTCCACACCGTATTTTTGTTACAGGTATGGAATTTTCAGCATGGATGTCGGTAGCCCAAATTTTGCAGGCCGACCATAGATATCAGGTGTTCGTCGGCAGGGGGTCGAACCTCGGACCATGTGCATGGTCGGCGAGAGTCCTAACCACTGTGCCACCGACGCCGTAATGCCGCTAACTCATAGGCAGCTGCAAAAATTGGCAACTTCAACAGATGCACCCCAAATGAATAGTCCTTTGCTCACATAGTCAAAATAGAAAGTACCTTTCCATAAAATTGACACCAAATCAGTCCTGCGAGTTATAGGATCTGTTCAACTCATTTGGAAATGTGCAGGTTAGTGAAATCTAGTACAGTGGCCTGTGAGTTTTAATTTGGGACAAGTAGTGCTCATTGACACCGATTACTCAAAATTTTGTTTCCGTTATTTGACCAACAACTATACAAGTGAAACTGACTGGCCAGTAATTTAAATCAACAACTTTAAAGTGTACTCTTATCTGTCAATATTACGATGATTGTTATGTGTGAAGTATATTTTGGTGAATTTAAAATTTTCTCTGGATCAAATATTTTTAATCTTATTAAAAACCCTAGAAACTTAAGCACGACCTTTTCTGTTTTCAACACTCTTGAAGAAATTTCTAACGCTTTAGATAAAGGTTTCCGTTCTATGAGTATATCTCAACCGACTCAAGTATTCATTGAATTTTTAACTTATAACATGTCCAGTAAATATTTTCGTTTTCTAATGTGGTCTAATAATTTAAAGAAACTTTTATCTTTCTAGTCAGTAGAACTAAAATCTGATTTGTTCAGATGCATCATAAAGAATCGATTAACGTCAGTCAACTGACATCAAATGAACAAATGTTGAATATCAAAGAGTAATGGATAAATATTTCATCTTGTTTCCAGGCTAGATGACAGTTTCCAACTAACACTACTCTTTGAATAAGGCATTAAGAAGACAAATTTCGCGAGATGATATCATTTCGTAGTATATTTACAACCGCTTTACAACTAACATGGTTCGCAATAATAAAATAAAATGCATGAAAATTACTGTTATATAAAACTAAAGTACATACTAATGACCAATCATATTTAAACAGGTCATGCAGTCCATGGTAGGCGAAGATTGAAGTCTATTGATTTTTGTACACACATTTTAGGCTGTATATGATTGATCCAAATTGCTTCCATCACTTTCAATAACCTTGAATTAGAGTTATGTGAAATAATTTTGAAACAGTCAGTAATACTGATTTTGTGACCTGACATTAATAAGTGTTTTGCAATGGATGATGCTGGATTTCTATTCAGATCGATAGCGTTGGGATTTCCTATATGATTTAGTAGCCATTTTGGAACATGTTCTTTTCGACGACATTGGAACATTCTGTTGATTCTACCTATATAGGTGTCACCACAGCTGCTGGTGAACTTGTAGATACAGTTTGAAGTAGAGTCCACAGAATTTTGTCCTTTAACACTACTCTTGAAAATAACGGAATCTCGGGGTAGCAGATCACCATTACAAAAGCAACCTTTCCAACATCTATAGTCTTATAGCTATGCTAATAACTCAGAGATCAGTCATACTGTGTTGCGGTAGTATTAAAATAGCTCTTATTTTTTTAAATTGACTAAAGGGTTTTTTGGCATACAAGAGAAGATAATGAGATACGAATGAACTAGCAGTGGTTAGCTTAACTTTAGGAATCTTGTATTTAGTTGGTTAAATGAATTCTTAACATCAATCTTCTTCACGATAACATTTTTCATGATACAACTTGAAATTTTAAACCACGTGAAACAGACATTGACTTTCTTCTGAGCTTCCTATTACTGGTTATCACTTATGGGAAGAAACATATTCACATATAATTCTTCTCAGTTATTTTGCTTAGTGAAATAAGCCTTTATATGGATTGATGTAAGGAATGAATCTAAAGTATTCAAAGAATAAATATTTGAAAGTTTACATACCCATTGGGTCTTTTTCCTGAAATTGTATCTATAAAATGCTATTCCATAGTTATAAGATCCTAAATGCTTATTTTGTAGACGAATTATAGTTTCACTGTGAGAAATAATGGCAGCCCTAGTTTATTTCTATTTTGCAGAAGGTTTCTGTTCTTAGTCACGAAGATAAATACCTTGAAGTCGATTTTCCATTGAATGAAACCAATTCTCCTTTGAACACTTCATAAAGTCATCTCACTAAGTAAGTGACATTTTCTGTGGCAAAAACCACATGCTGTTTATTTTCTTGCTTTATATTTGAACAGACATGGAATCAAATAGATTTTATGCCATTTTTATTCTTCATAGCTGGTGTTTGCAAGCCTTGTTTCGTAAAAACTGATCAGTTTTTGTTCCTGCCTCCGTTCAAAGATTTACAAAACACAAATGAAATTCAGATGATAGTCTTGCACATTTTCGAATTTGTAGGTGTTTCTTAACTAACAGCTTATTTATAAACCCATTTGTTAGTCGTGAACTGGCAGAAGTTAGAATTCAAGGACCATTGGATCGGGTCCCAGTGGCTCAATGGTCTACGAGCTCGCCTTGTAACCAGAAGGTCCTGGGTTCGAACCCCGGTGGGTGCGTACTGCTGAGGAGTCCCAAACTAGGACGAAACGGCTGTCCAGTACTCCCAGGTTTTCCAGTGGTTCTCTAACTGATGTCAGCTCATGATTAAATCCTCCATGCAATCAAACAAAATCCCTACAAAAACCAATACTTGGAAGTTATTTAACTGTCTAAGATGCTGTGGTGCTCAAGATAAAATTGGGTTGAAGATCAGGCTAAATTTAGGGTCACGTGTATCTTTTGACATTAGATGTAGGTGGTCTGAAAACTAGATTTTACATTCCGTCGTAATTATCACAAGTATGAATCCGAAAAATTAATGTAACTAAATCTTCATCATGTTTATATGAATTTATACCAAAAACTAATACTGTTAAGGAAATCTAATTATAAATTCCTATATGTCTCAACTTCATTATTTTTGAAACGGTAGAAGATGAAAGACTTGATAAAGGAATGTTTATTTGCCATTTGGTATCTCTATATAGCCAAATTATGAACACCTTATCTTCAACACACCGTCTGCACACATCTTCCGTATTGTTCTAATTCTACCCTCCCTTCGTGGTATGCTTCTTTGTGCGCCTTTCACGTCCCTCATGTGTCACTGCAACGCTGTATCATTTGGTTTCTTTGACATTAAATCTGTCTCCCTGATATTTGATACTTTTATGCTGATGGACATCTCCTTATATGCTACTGATAAATCTTACCAGTAGTGCAAGCCACATTTTTACTCTCTGCTACATACCACTGCCGTGTTTGTTGAATACGGTCTCAGTATTCCCTAATATAGATAATCGCCTTGAGTCGTAAATCATGTTCAGAAACTACTTGAAAATAATTACAAAATTGTACTCTATTCTACTAATATTTTCATAAATTTTATAAAATACATTATAATCTGTGAAGTTATTTCAATGAAACATAGATATTTTGCAGCTGTATTACTTATCAACTGCCCCCAATGAAAAAAAATTATTTGATTCTGTCATTGCCGACAGTGCAACCAGGATATACTCAACTGACCATACTCTGAATTATTTTAACGGTTGTTGGTAAATTGAAAGGCTCAGGAAATTGATGCTAGTCACTTTATTCAGTCAACTGGTTATCTGTATTATAAAGTTATATATATATAAGTATTATCACAAAATTCTTTTTTCGAATCTTACGCCTGACTTCAGTTTCCATTGATTTGAAAGAAAATCGATAGAAGATAAATGTGACTACATATATCTCACAGCTTAAACTTTTGTAAGCACTACTCAGGTGCATATATATATATGCATCTGAGTACAGTTATTTTACGATATATAGAAAAAGCGAACATAACAATTAATATAGCAGAAACTAGCAACGATTTTGTTTCCTGACTTTCTCTGAAATTTTGAAAACGAATAACTCATTCACCTGTTGCCTAAACTGTCTGTTGTTTTTCTTTTTGTCAAGTAAATATTTCAGTAACCTTAATTATAAATACAACACTATACTATCTGCTTACAGTTACTTACCCATCTATGTGTATTTCTACATATCTATCGAAACGGTCAGTTAGCATTCGAACTGTCAGTTTGAAAGGCCAAATAGAGTAAACTCAAGAAAGAAGGATATAAAGGGGAGAACAGAGAGTAAATAATACGGAGAGATAGTGACAAAAAGAGGAGGTGGAGGAGGACAGTGAATCAAACTGAGTAGTCGACAGACGTCTTTACAACAGAACAGCTAATCAAGTGTGTTACTATTATTGCCATGGTATGCTTTTATTGTATTTTTCTTAATACTGTGTATAAGTGGGTAGATAAAATGTTTATTGAATAATTTTACGGTAATCAGATTGCTGTTGTCTTAGTACTCCATGTTTAGCTATGGTGGACAGGTTGAACTAATTTAGATTCTTTGTCACGAATTTGTACTACCCTCATTGTTCCATTGAAAACACTGAGTGATATCTGTGATCTGCCGCACGTTCAGTCCTAATTCTCGTTCTACAATATAAAACTCCCTAATCATATTTGTCTGCTTCTGTATCCCTGGAATCCTGGTGGAAACACTCGAAATTATTGAAATGCTAACGACTTAGAGAAGTAATTTTCTGAATATGGTTTGTGAAACCAATGGAACTTAATAGTCTTTTTTCTGTTGGCTGCTATGTTACTCATAACAGTTTAATCATTGTAAAATGAAAGCTTCTCAGCTCACAGATGAAAACTGGAAAATCTAGAATTTTAAACTCGACAACTGTGCTTTCATTTCTGTTGTTGGCACTGTTCTCGACATGAGAGACAATGTCTGTTACCCCAAGGTTAGATACCACTAGTACCAACCAGTATGTAGAAGTATGATATACTGATGGAGTATAGTCTCTTGTTAACTGTTTTTAACCAGTCGGCACGAATAGAAAGTATATTGAAGGCTTATTTGACTAATGCATTAGCTGTAGCTGTAGATAATCGTTGTGATTAGTGTTTAAAACTTGTGGTTATTCACAAAAGAACACTTAATCCAGAGAATTTATTTCACTCAGTTAAGTAAACAGAGGACTGCTGTCCGATAGTGAATAAGTAATTTAGTAACAACATTTTGGTGATTTCACTTATATCTAATCCATTACAGATGAAGAACCTGATGTGACTGCTTCATACTTTAGGATTTATACAGTAACCTCCTGACTCTATTCGAACTGGGCACCTTAGTCTAGGTGACTTGTTTCTTTTTATATTTGAAAGTAGGGTATATCTTACGCTTCTTGAAAATCTCAAAATATCGAACTTGAGGGACACTTTGACGTCAAGGTAATAAGGCTAGAACTAATTCATCTAAAATGAGAGGGATGTTTTGAACAACAGGGCAAGACTGAAGAAAGTAGTCCTGCTAAGAATCGAATTAAATCAATGAACTGAACTCATTGATATCTGGTAATAGTAGTAAGTGTTGAGGTTATGATTATTTTAACTGGTTTATGAAAAGATGAACTGTAACCCTATACATTCTGTGTTTACATTTTCCATCAAAAATTATTGACTTCAGCTAAACAAACGAGAAGCGCTCAATAAAAGCTGAATATTTAAGACGGTTCCAGTTACAAGAGAATCAACAAAGAACAGGAGAACAAATATAACCGTTAACAGTAATTACATATTCAGTTATTTGCTTGTTTAAATTATCAGAATGGTATGAAAATGTTTGACATGCTAAGGAAGATACCAGAAAAGCCATAATTATCAAATTTACAACTAATAATAGGAAAATACTGTTAAGTCATTCAAATGACTAAGATCAATGTGTTGGCTACTTTTCATTTTCATTTTAATCTGTTCACATATCTAAACGTTATTTACTGGGAAAATAGTCTCTCCTTCCGATAAACATGAAAATACACTAGCGTATGTATGCATTGATGTACAGACAGGCTACTTTTGTGACCATCTGATGAATGATGGCGATTGTTTTTGCCTCAAATGGATGATTTTAATGCCTTTGCTTTCTATCACCCGAGTAGTGTTAATTGTGTAGCTTCTGGACGATGTCATCAATGTGAACAAACCTATCAAAAATCAAACTACCCAGGTTATTACTCATTTCCTCTGTTAAATAGGTATTTGCTGACTCGCTTCAGTTTTGGTATAGATTTCATAGTTGGTTGTTTATCAAACGATATATATCCAGTGCACTTTTTTATTCCGTCTTTCTTCACTGCTGTGGGACACTATTATTGACAATAAAAGATATAAAAATTAGCCGTCTTACCATAGAGGTCTGCTTTCAATTCCCTGAGATAGATTACAGCAGTATGATCATTAATAATGAGTATAGGCGTTTTATCAGATAAGGAGAGGAAGTAAGTCAATGAAGTTGTGAAATTCTATCAATTCAGATGTCTGGGACACGTATTGCTTTTGCTGAGCCACTGCCTTTGCTGACAGACAGCATCAGCTGACATAGGATTAAGTACGAAAAGTTAGAGATGGTCATCTCAGTACTTGGTATTAAAACTTGAAATCTTTTATCGTTAGTTTGAGACGTGCATGGGTGTTCACAGTCCGTGGAATTCTAAGAATAAGTAGTATTTACCTACTCATATCTTAGCTCAAAATCATTCTTAATGGCAGAAATGAATTCACTTATTGCCATCCTTCAGATCCTAAAAGTCCTCATTATTCCTGAGGCAACTATTTCTCCTTCTTTACACTTTAATTTGTGGTTGATTTGATTGTACTTCTTTTCTTTACCTTTATGTTAAACTTTATGTAGTGTGGCAGTGTGAAATACTACACTTTTTTGGCAAGTTCTACACTGATCGTTAATTTAAGTTCAGTTAAAATAGTTATATACAAATCTCCTGACAGTTTCTGACAAGGTAATAAGACATAACTCTAGAAAATGAGTGACTCTGATCTCTTTGCAGTTAAAAACGACCAGATAGCATAAGATCAAAGCCTAAAATAACCCCTCGATAAAATGAAGTACATTCTGCTAGGAAATTCACGTGTGAAGAGGAATCGCAAAACAGAATTTTCGTTTTCCTAAATATCCTCCTAACAAGATTACCAAATGGTAGTATAAAGAGAAATTTGCATAGGAAAGCAAAAGCACAGGGCAATATACACATTTTCATAGCTTCGTTCCTCTCGAGTACAAAAGAAATTTAGTCAGGTCACTCAGCCATATGCTCAGAAGTGATAATTGAAGATGAACTAAGGATTGTACATGACACCCGGAATGAAAACAACTGTTAATCGCGATAGATAGATAGTTTGACAGATAGCTAATCGATATTATATGACCCTTTTGTCACGATTATTGGCTAATTTAATGTAACCCTCACCAAGTGATGTGACCTTGAGTGTTCTGTATTTCCTGTCACTCTATTGTGTGTATATATAATTAACTGTTCATTTTGACCGTTCCTTCAATACTGTTCGGTACGTTTTTGTCTTTTCTTGAGTGACAATGGATTTTGTGCTTTTCTTGGTGTAATTGTATGCTTTATTTTATGTTTTAGAAACAGATAAAGTTTAAGTGAAGTTACTCTGTTTTTAACTATAGTTAAGCCATGACTCTGTATCGTCAGTACTGAGGAAGGACTAAATCTGTAGGCAAAACTAATCCTACAAAAAATTATATTTGTAATCCTACAAAGTTTCGAACAGTATGGCAAACGAAAAATATGAGACTATGCCGACGTTACCTCTACAGTCAGAAAAGAGTAATGAAACTGATTTCCCCGGAAGCAACGAGTATAAGTCACGCTATGTGGTAGAGTTGGAGCTAGCGAAAATGTGCATAGTCCATATAGAGAAAGAAATTGAATTGGAATGATTACGACAAGCTAGTCGCGAATGTTCTGGCCAAAATAAATCGCCTAACAAACCCTCTACAAGATATGAAAGAGAAGATTTGTAGCTCAGGTGGATGATTTTGATGTGGTTTTGTTCTCTGAGCTGGATGGTTAGTTTGCGAAGCTTTCATCACCTTACTGGGTGACATCTTCAGCGCATACTTCAATTTGAAGTGAGCTTTTAGATTTCTCCACGAGTTTATTAATCATCTCTCCTGGTGACCTTGGACGTGATTGGTTGTTTATGTGTGTTTTCACACCTTCTAGGTTACTTGTATTGGAACTGATTGTTTCTTTGACTTGAACTTTGGCCCTTTGTGTGTGAAGTTTCTTTCTTATTGGTTGATAAATTTTGTCTATCTCGATGTGTCTATTGATTGATGATTCACTGGAATGCCAAGCTTCTAAAAATTCTCTAGCATTCTTGTTATTTCCTTTGTCTAATATTTGAACGTTGTCCCAGTCGAATTGATGTCCGTGGTTGTCTGTGTGTAGTGAAATGAGGGAGTGGATATCATGTCTTTTGACGGCTAGCTTATGTTCGTGGATACGAAGACGAAGGGGACGTCCACTTTGGCCAATGTAGTGTTTTTCGCAGTTGTTACAGTTTATTTTGTAGATGATGTTGGTTTTATCTTCTTTCGCTGTTGAGTCTTTTGGTTGACATAGAATTGAGTGAAGCGACTTTGTTGGTTTGTGTACGACGTCAATTCCTAAAGGTTTGAAGAGTCTTGTAGTGATTTCTGAGATATCCTTTATATATGGTAAGGCGATTTTCTTTGTGTTTTCCTTGGTGGCTTTTGCTTTGGTAGGTTGGCTTGGGGGTATATGTCTCTTGATGAAATTCCGTGGATATCCATTCTTTTGGAAGACGTCCATGAGATACTTTTCTTCAATTTTCCTAAAGGTGGGAGTGCTGCAGTGAGTCCTTGCTCTCTTGAATAGTGTTTGTATGCAATTCCTTTTGTGTGTTATTGGGTTGTTGCTGTTGTAATTCAGTATTTGGTCTGTGTGAGTTGATTTCCTATAAACTTGAGTTTCTAATTCTCCTGTAGTTGTTCGCCTGACTAAGACGTCCAAAAATGGTATTTTGTTCTCGGATTCCTCTTCTCTTGTGAATTTGATGTCGTTGAAGACGTTGTTTATTAAGTTGTGAGTTTTATCTAATTCGTTTCTTTTGATTATTACAAATGTGTCGTCGACGTAGCGTATCCAAATCTTGGGTTTGATCTTTGGTAGAATTATGTTTTCGAGTCTTTGCATCACTGCTTCTGCAATCAAACCTGATATTGGCGATCCCATGGGTGTTCCTTTGACTTGTTCATATATTTGGCCGTTGAATTGGAAGTATGTTGTTAGGCATAGATTTATGCATTCCATCCAGCTTGTGTGTTGCATTTTTGATTGTTGTGGAAGTTGTTCGTCGTTGCTAAGTAATTGCTCCATGGTTTCTTTTGCTAGTTTTTGTCCGATAGAGGTATATAATGCTGTCACGTCGAAGGATACCATTATTTCTTGTTCATCTATTTGGATGCCTCTGATTTTCTCTAGGAATTGGATAGCAGAGTTGATGGAGTGATCACAAGATTCCGTTAGGTGTTTTAGTTTTCTGAATAAAGAAACGAGTTAGATAAAACTCAAAACCTAATAAACAGCGCCTTCAACGACATCGAATTCACAAGAGAAGAGGGATCCGAGAAAAAAATACCATTTTTGGACGTCTAAGTCAAGCGAACAACCACAGGAGAATTAGAAACTCAAGTTTATAGGAAATCAACTCACACAGACCAAATCCTAAATTACAACAGCAACAACCCATTAACACACAAAAGGAATTGCATACAAACACTATTCAAGAGAGCAAGGACTCATTGCAGCACTCCCACCTTTAGGAAAATTGAAGAAAAGTATCTCATGGACGTCTTCCAAAAGAATGGATATCCACGGAATTTCATCAAAAAACATATACCTCCAAGCCAACCTACCAAAGCAAAAGCCACCAAGGAAAACACAAAGAAAATCGCCTTACCATACATGAAGGATATCTCAGAAATCACTACAAGACTCTTCAAACCTTTAGGAATTGACGTCGTACACAAACCAACAAAGTCGCTTCACTCAATTCTATGTCAACCAAAAGACTCAACAGCGAAAGAAGATAAAACCAACATCATCTACAAAATAAATTGCAACAACTGCGAAAAACACTGCATTGGCCAAAGTGGACGTCCCCTTCGTCTTCGTATCCACGACCATCAGTTAGCCGTCAAAAGACATGATATCAACTCCCTCATATCACTACACACAGACAACCATGGACATCAATTCGACTGGGACAACGTTCAAATATTAGACAGAGGAAACAACAAGAATGCTAGAGAATGTTTAGAAGCTTGGCATTCCAGTGAATCATCAATCAATAAACACATCGAGATAGACAAAATTTATCAACCAATAAGAAAGAAACTTCACACACAAAGGGCCAAAGTTCAGGTCAAAGAAACAGTCAGTTCCAATACAAGTAACCTAGAAGATGTGAAAACACACATAAACAACCAATCATGTCCAAGGTCTCCAGGAGAGATGATTAATAAACTCGTGGAGAAATCTAAAAGCTCACTTCAAATTGAAGTATGCGCTGAAGATGTCACCCAGTAGGGTGATGAAAGATTCGCAAATTAACCATCCAGCTCAGAGAACAAAACCACATCAAATCCCTCTACTTCTCATGAAGGGCTTATGGCTATGTTCAGAGAAAAGTCACGTCGTATTAACTTTACGCCTAAATTTGTCCAGTTCCTACGACAAGTTGACGAGATATTATTCTGGATACGTGAAAAAGAAACTTACGTAACATCAGAGGATTTCGGTCGGGACTTGGAACATGTTGAAACTCTTCAAAAAAGGTTTGATGAGTTTACAATTGATCTCGAGTATGAAGAAAGTCCTGCCGAAGACATCTATCGGAAGGGAGATGAACTTCTAAAGGAGAAATTTTCTGAGGATGTGCTAGTCATAGAAGAGTTCAGAGAGGTCCACAGAGCTCTAGAGCGTCTGAAGGACCTGGCTAAGAAACGACAAGAAAAGCTTCTGGAAGCCTATGAGATACGGCGCTTCTTTAGAGACACAGATAAAGCTATATTGTGGGTGAATGAAGGGTCCATTCCTTTATCCATTAAGGACTGCGGTCGTGATCTTGCCTCAGTTCAAGGCTTACAAAGGAAGCACGAAGCATTAGAAAGGGATTTGACTGCCCTAGATGAAAAGATTGTTCAACTTGGAGATGATACTAAGGGGCTTGCACAGAAGCATCCTGAGTCGCAAGACACTGTACAAGGCAAGCATGACACCTGAATTACTAAATGGGAGAAGCTGAAAGGTCAGGCTGTAGATAAGAGAGGTAAACTGGAAGAGTCATTTAAGATGCGTAGCTTTTTGGCTGACTGGAAAAACTTGAGTATCTGGATGAATGACATGAAAACGTTAATATCGGCGGATGATCTGGCAAAGGACGTAGCTGGTGCTGAAGCCCAGGTAGAGCGACATAGGGAATACACCGCTGAGATAAATTCTCGAGCTGACTGTTTCGATACATGTATGCAAGAAGGTCAGGCATTAATAAGTGTTGGCCATCCCTGTAGCGGAGAGATAGCTGCTAAACTTTCCGCTCTTGAAAGAGAGAGAACCTCTCTGATGCAGTTACGTGAGGAAAGACGTGAACAGCTAGAACAGTGTATGGGCCTCCAGTATTTTTACCGCTACTCTGAACAGTCGGAATCTTATATTGGTAAGCAAGAGGCCCTCTTAGAAATAAAAGATGTGGAAGACTCGCTCGATTCTATGAAAGCAGTCATAAGGAAACATATAGACTTAGAAAAGTCACCTTAGCACAAGAAGAAAAGATGCGACATCGCTGCAAAATTAATCGAATCAAATCACTATGCAGCTGCACAGGTTCATGAGATTCACGAATGTCTTCAAGATAGACGAAATGCATTAAAGAAGAAAGCTCAGGAACGCCGTCAGCGTCTTGAAGATTCCCATCGTTACCAATTGTTCGATAGAGATGCAGATGAAATGCAGTCATGGATATCAGAAAAACTTAAAAATGCAGTTGGTGAAAGTTACAAAAACTCCACGAATTTGCAAACATGGGTGCAGAAGCATCAGAATTTCGAGGCAGAAATACAAACCCACCAATCCCGCGTTGAAGATATTAAAGAGGCAAGTCAGGATTTGTTAAATGCAAGCCAATACAACTCACCAGAAATAAAAGTAAAGATTGAACAACTGGGTGAAATATGGTCTCATCTGATAAATGCCATGGGAGAGAAGAAGAAAAATTTAGATCAAGCAAGTAGGCAACAACAGTTCGTTCGCAACGTAGAAGATGTCGAGTTATGGTTGAGTGATGCTGAAGCTCAGGTGGCCTCAGAGGATGTCGGTCGTGATCTAAACGGTGTAATGAATGCAGAAAAGTGGCACAACTTGCTTGAATCTGATGTAGCTGCTCATCGTGAACGTATAGATGCATTCAAAGTCCAGGCTGATACGTTTGCTGCAGAAGTTCATTTCGACACTCCTACTATCCAAGAAAAACAAAGACAGTTAGCCCAATGTTACCACAACCTGCAAATCCCTCTAAGTCAACGTCGTGAGAAGTTAAGAGATGCCCTTCCCTCGGACACATCTTTACAGCTTGAATATAGTGATTATAGTGAGCTGCTGAAGTTACTAGTCTATTGTTGTAAAAATTCCAAAGTACATTCGCTTAACGAAATGGAATCAGAAATATGGCATCAGTATGCTGAAAGCTTCACTACTGGCTCAGTAGCCACTCGCAAAGATACCTCCACGTTATGGGTTAAAGATAAGAACCCTGTTGTTGAAAACTATATTGGGTTTATAGAGTCATACCGCGATCCCGTTGGCGTTTGTGCAAAGTTTGAATCATTTGTCGCTGTTGTAAATAGATCAGTGTCTACAAAATTCCAACGACTTGTAAATAGTGCTGAAAGGTTGTTAACAAATTTACCATGGCCTTCGACATTTGAAAAAGTTAATTTCTTACAGCCAGACTCTACTAGTTTGGATGTAGTGACGTTTGCAACTTCTGGAATTCCTGTTGGAACTAATATTCCTAACTATGATGACGTACGACAAGTTGATGAATTTAAAAATGTTTTTTTGGGTAATGTACTTCGTGCTCGCTTCAAGGATCCTAAAACAGAATTTCTACGTAATGAAGATGAACAAATGTACGTGGAACATGTTGAAAGTTCCTTTGAATTACAAGTTGGACTTTATGAACTGTTGGGATATGGTTCTGGTAAACTGTTTTAGCGTGATTGTTATGGAAAACGAAATTTCCACACGAAAACTACTGAAGATATCATAAATGGAGGTCCTGTAAAAGGTTGGTATGAACCAGGAGAAACGTATGACAGCAAGTTTTCCAACCTTTCCTCTGCAATAGATAAGTGTCGAGCTGAGCGCGTTGGAATTTATTTATCTGATTTACCTCTTGTTCTGGAGCAGTTCGGTTTGAATACTGACTGTGCTCAAAGTGCTCAAGATGTAGTCTATATCAATTAGTTGTCAATGATTCTTTCAGTTGTAACTTCCATGGAGTTTTATTCTCCAGCAGAAAATGTTGATGACATTGAATTATGGTGTCAAGCACATTATTGTGCTTGTTATGCAATTCTGCGAGTTATGATTGAAGGTGACAATTCTATGGTACGTACAGATGAAGTAGTCAGTGAGAACGATGCACCTGATTTATGTATTTTCTCTGGTCGTAAAAGGCTTTTAACTGTGACTCGTTCAGCAATTGGTGAATTTTTAAGAAAATTACAATATTACAAAGGTAAAGCGAATGCTAAAATGGATGTGCTTTCTTCCAATACTATAGTCAACTACTTCCACAACATTTGACTGATTTATTCTGGCATAGATGGTGACGTGAATATCTTCCGATGCTGCAAGCAAGATCTAAATGGTTGGATATAAAGCGTAACCTACAACCTAGTGGTCTTGTCTTAGTTAACAGTACTGACACACACAGAGGTCTCTGGCCAAATGCTGTAGTTAAGCAGGTGTACTATGACCAAGATGGCCGCGTCAGGACTGTGCATTTGGAAAGTGCAACTCAAGAAGTCGAACGAGATATAAGAAGCGTGTGTCTGTTGGAAGAAGCAAACAACTTGAAGGTTCCAGATACAACAAGTCAACGTGATGATCGTTCGCAGGGAGTGTTAATCGTGACAGATAGATAGTTTGACAGATAGCTAATCGATATTATATGACCCTTTTGTCGTGATTATTGGCTAATTTAATGTAATTCTCACCACGTGATGTGACCTTGAGTGTTCTTTATTTCCTGTCACTCTATTGTGTGTATATGTAATTAATAATTTAATAATTCCCATTGTAGCATTAAGAACACAATTTTCAGCGAAGAGACTCTTTTCAACGAATTTATTATCAAGCTGCACAATCGTATATATATGGTTTTATGAAGAAATATGTGCGAAGCTCTATTCTGGAACACCTGATCGACTTCTGTCACTCTGTCAACCCTGACTATGATTTCAAGATCATATATAGAATTCATGCTAACTTCCCGCGTTTTCTTCGTTACAGACTTCTAAAGACAGCTGAGGCCTTGGCAATTCATGACTTTAAGCCAGACCTTTGTGTACAAAAGAAGTATGTACAATCCCTACTTCTGCCTTGGCCGTAGAGGGATAGACATTTATTTATTTTGTTATTCTATGTACTTTTCCCTTATTACTTCGATTATTTTTATTATTATTATTACGACTCTCACTCTGAATCTTTTCCACTTAACCTACTTGACATTTTAAACCAAAAATTATTCATGTATATACTTTTTATTTTTACAGTATTAAATTCTATTTTATCAAATTTCACACCATGTTACGTAACATTTTATATTCGTCTATTAATCTTATAATTATATACATCTTAATATATGTGTAAAACTTGGGCACTGTGGTCATAAGTAATTCCATACTATTTTGTTTATTAGATGTATCACACAGTAAAGCAGTATTATTTACTGGATGACGTTTTGGAACAAAATTTATTGTTCATAATCATATCAATTGTAATCACACGACTTTGAAATTTTAGTTTTATAGTTTTCTTTGTCGTAATGGTAGTAGAATTTTCCATATATCTGGGACAGGTGTTGAATCACTTTTATTACATGTATTTGCAGTTGATTCTAAAAACAAAGCTTCTGTTATCAAGATGAAGCTGTGTGATACATCTAATAAACAAACTAATATGGAATTATATACTTTTCTCCAAAATCTATACACCTTATGTATTATTCTATGTATGACATTAATTATTGTGCCACTTGACTTAAACTATGAATATAATCACAAATATTTTCATTTCATTTCATACTATTATTATTTTATGTATTCACACCTTTGACCTAATTACCTCACCTGATATAATTTCTTCATTAAACCATATATATATATATATATATATATATATATATATATACATATATAATTAATTGTTCATTTTGACCGTTCCTTCAATACTGTTCGGTACGTTTTTGTCTTTTCTTGAGTGACAATGGATTTTGTGCTTTTCTTGGTGTAATTGTATGCTTTATTTTATGTTTTAGAAACAGATAAAGTTTAAGTGAAGTTACTCTGTTTTTAACTATAGTTAAGCCATGACTCTGTATCGTCAGTACTGAGGAAGGACTAAATCTGTAGGCAAAACTAATCCTACAACAGCTATCCAGACAAATTTATCAAGAAACACAAGACCAAGAAAACGGAAAGGGACTATTCTCCATCTATAACTGAGACGCCTTTATATATACGATATACCCAGCGAAACAATTACTAAGAAGTTAATAAAATCAGTTCAAAGAACTTATAATGCTGGTAAACTACAGATATTGTTTTCTACACGACTGATGGGGATTCCTCAATTGAAAGATGAAGTACCTAGACTAACTAGTCACCTCTATTTGTATCTACCAATTCAAGTGCGCTTTTGGTGGGGCGAGTTGTATTGACCGTTCCCGCAGGAAATTCATTTTTCGTGCTTGCCCGCTAACACCTACCAGTGTGGTTAAATAAAGGTATAGTGAAAGGCATAAACAGCTCGATATTAGACCACCTGGTCCAAACCGGCCACAAAACGAGCATTGAAGAGTCCTTCTCTATTATCTGTCGGATACCAAATAAATTGCTAAAAGCAACCAGGTACCGCATACTGCAAACAGCTGAGGCTATCGTGATTCGCGTGAAACAACCAGTGCTTTGTGTGCAAATAAGCAAGTCCAGTCACTACTACCTTCAATAGAGACTGTAAATTCGTGAATTCTGTATTACTATTGTTTTTCCTAATTTGTCTGTCTGATATTCAGTATATTGTTATTTTGATGCTTTTGAACTGTAACTCGTTGATATTACTATTATTGATTCGATGTTATTTAAACCACATTGATGTTGTTTAATAACCCTAATTCTTCCATTGTTATGGATACATATAACTGTAGAACCTGGTGATGAGGTTATCGGAAAGAATATTTTCTGTTCAGTAACTATACTTTTGAAAAAATTTAATAGGTACTTTGAATCAATTCCAGCGTTTCGTTTACCACACTGGTCCCCTCAGGAAAATTAATCAAAATTATATATATATATATATATATATATGAATAGTCATCAAAACAAAATCGACAAACTCGCATGAACTGTGATCAATATTTAACCACAGACTTACTATTTTATTATTATTATTTTATTTTATTATTCACTACAAACAGCGCATTCTTATTCATCAGGTTATAGCCATCATTTTCGACCAAAGTTCATGGTCATGGATAACGGAATATGAAAAATATATGCATAGTGTATGTGTGCATGACAGATTAATACTATACCACTTGTTAGCCTTTCTATAAATAGATATCAGGATAATGGATTAAGCATAACAAATCAGGGCTTGTCTTGCATCAGATTACATCATACCTGTCACGCATATTCAAGCATAATGAGAATCACCCATATGCCTACTTCTTACTTGGTGCCCAAATATTGCGGAACTTTCCAGGCCTATCCTGATCTCATTTAACACAGATCTGGAAATCTCTGCTTATTAAATGTTTACTGTGAGTAGTTTCAAGAAACTGCTATCATATCTTTTCGAGTTTTAAAAAATGTTGACATCTTCAGCAAAAGACAAAGGACTAAAAATGCCGCCCTTTCACAATAGTTTATTCACAGGACGGTTCTAAAGGTTAAAAATTTAAATGACTTTGTTTGCATTTTGTTGCATTTTATTCATACAGGGTGTCTTTATATCCAGTTAATTTCATACTAGACTACAGAAATTTATCATTGACGCCAATGATATTCATTTATTTTCATTTCTGTTTCTGTATTAATATATATATACATATATATATATATATATATATATATATATGCATATATATGTATATATGCATATATGCACACAAATGGAAAATGGAAACATTCCTGCACGTCTGTTTTGAAAACAGTGTTAAGATATTTCTGGTAGTCTGATCTATCCTAGCCTCAGAAGTATCTAAGAGCACAGTGCTAATTTCAATATTATTCACGTGTTATGGACAGGCTGAAATGTGCGCAGATGTATAATTGTATGCGAACAAACAAATTCTGTTTATGTTATTAACATGTGAGTTGTAAGCATAGATCTTTTTCTGTGTATTACTGTTTTCTGTTTCTGTGATAACTGACCCTCATATTTCATAAAATTTCAAGATCTTATCGCATGTGATGAAGGCTAGTTCGTCTATGTTACTAACCTCGACATAAGTGTTTTCTATCATGAGCTAAGAACATACTGGTTAGCCAGATTAATCACCCGTATAAATGAATGGGGTCACCGTAAAATATAGAATATTCACATATAAACTCGTCTTTAGCTACAAATTCTTCCCCAATTTTAACAGGGTTGCAAGCAAAATCTCATATGAAACTAACCTCTTGAAATTATGAACATATGAACTAATGAATATTTAACAGTTAGTCCACAGATTGGTAGTAAACAGGCTTAAGACAGACATCCTGACCTGTAAGATTTGTCAAATCAGACGTGTTGGCAGATACTTACCCATTACATCCGGTTATAAATCAGATTTTGACCTCCAGTGGGTGGGGGTAAGGGTAGAAGTGAAGAGTTTTAAACAGGAACCAACTAGTCCCTTTGATTTTCAATAGCTATCTATTTCGTATTGGATTCCCAAAAAGTTCACCTCGAAATCAGTCAAATTTCCTCAAGTGGACATTCGAATTTTTGATGCACTAATACACGCACATCAAATAGGGAAGATGTAAAATAGTTTCAGTAGGTCTTTTTATATCCCAATGAATGAAAATAAAGATACTGTTTTAACTGAGCTTCGACATATAATACTGCCTGTAAGAATACATCCATCGTCTTTTCATTCATATGCTTTGCATCATCTGTTTGATCTGCTAGCAGCTAGGAATCTTTCCAGATGACACTTATCGTAAGTATATAATGAATGAAATATTCCCATATTAGATAGTTGGAGGCAATTGGCAGGAAGCCTTGCTCGGCCTAGGTTTCGTGCTAGTTGACACTCACCAGTAAGCAAGGTGTATCTGCAATCTTGGAGGAACTCATGTCCCTTCCAAGATTCCAAACCGAATCATCCTATTCGGGCTCGCGATTGACCTCCTGTAGGACTGTAGTGGGTATTTTCACTGGACACTGGTAACTAGTGTGACGTGTCTAGTCCTTTCTTTGATGCAAACTGATAGAATTCAGTCACTAATTACTAGTAACCAATGAAAATACCCACTACAGTTCTACAGGAGGTCAATCGCGAGCCCGAATAGCTCATAAAATTCTCTTTTCAACTATTCATTTTTATAAGCTGCTGTACAATCGTAATTATATTCAATAAAAAATTCATAAGACAACCAATCAGACATTGGTGAAATTTGCCGTCGGAAACATATTACGTGATGTAAGGTGTAACCTAGATGAGATGACTAACTGGAAATTAGTAAAGGAGGCAGAAATTGGCATGACATAATAAGTATGAGTGCGTCGGTGGCACAGCGGTTAGGACGCTCGCCGACCATGCACATGGACCGGGGTTCGATCCCCGGCTGACGCACTCCCTTACCTCATTGAGCCAGAAATAATGCTGGTAAAGAGGAAAGGTTGGGCATGAGGATAGCAACCCCATCCCGTAAAATAACCACCACTGCTACAGAAACTTCAAGCCACTAGCTTGAAGCCCTGTGTTCCACTGGGAATGTGAAGGAAAACATTATTATTATTAATAAGTATGAGATAATGACTAATCATGTAGAATGGACACGAACTAGTGGAAAGACGATAAAGTGTTTTTATATAAGATATGTATGAAAAAGCGATGTTATTAATAAACACTAATAGAGTGGTAATAAAACAAGGATAATGAGAATAATAGTGATAACAATAATAACAGTTAACTTGCATAATAAAAAGAACCAAAATTATAGTAAGTACGTTACGTTGGTCACGGTAAGGCGATAGAATGTATGTGGTGCTTTTGAATGCAGAGGTGTGGTTTTAGATCCCGAATAGCCAATGATTCTGCTATGTTCAGATAGCGTATCAAAAGTCCTTTTATATGATATATATCCGGTATATAACCTTATTGAAGTTGCCAGGCTAATGTTAGTTGATATGCCATCAAAAACCAAAAGTGAAAAATATGGAATAGGTTTCGATTTTCTTCCAAAATCTGTTTGAAAATTAAATTTAAAGCGTAGTGAAACTATGAATGTTCAAATCAACTTCACTTTTAACAGTTGTGACGAAAACTGGGCATTGGGTATGTGATATTTATTATCATAGAAGTTTTTGTATTGCCCAATGAATGAAAAACAAAACGATATTGTTTTTACTGAATCTCGCTATTTAATACTGCCAATAGATTTGTCAAAGTATTATTAAAACCAGAATCTACAAAATCTCAGCTTATATATACAACTTAATCATCGTTCTTGGACATTAAGTAATTTTTATGTTTTCAAGTATTGGTTTTGTAGGGACTTTGTTTGATTGCATGGAGGATTTAATCATGAGCTGACATCAGTTAGAGAACCACTGGAAAACCTGGGAGTACTGGACATCTGTTCTGTCCTAGTTTGGGACTCTTCATCAGTACGCACCCACCGGGATTCGAACCCAGGACCTTCTGGTTACAAGGCGAGCTCGTAGACCATTGAGACACTGGGACCCGATCCAATGGTCCTTGAATTCTAACTTCTGCCAATTCACGACATAGCGCGACCACTTCTCAATGTCTTCTTCGATGAGTTACTGCCTCATCTTCAACCTGCTGTACCCTACTGCTCACGGCTTCCCACTAGAACCCCAGGTTAACTGCCTGAATAGGGCCAGTCACTAGTGAGCACAGATTAATTTTCAAGTATTGGTTTTGTAGGTATTTGGTTGATTGCATGGAGGATTTAATCATGAGCTGACATCAGTTAGAGAACCACTGGAAAACCTGGGAGTACTGGACAGCTGTTGTCGAGCTGGTAAAGACGAAAAAACTAAATTCCTTAGGGCTTCAAATAATCGTTTGATGAGGAATTCGGAATGAAATAGAAACATCATTATAACGAAAATTGACAAAGAAAAAGTCACTGTGACAGAGAATTGAACTGATTCTGAATAGGAGTTTGCATCGAAAATTCGAATGTCCACTTGAGGAAATTTGACTGATTTCGAGGTGAACTTTTTGGGAATCCAATACGAAATAGATAGCTATTGAAAATCAAAGGGACTAGTTGGTTCCTGTTTAAAACTCTTCACTTCTACCCTTACCCCCACCCACTGGAGGTCAAAATCTGATTTATAACCGGATGTAATGGGTAAGTATCTGCCAACACGTCTGATTTGACAAATCTTACAGGTCAGGATGTCTGTCTTAAGCCTGTTTACTACCAATCTGTGGACTAACTGTTAAATATTCATTAGTTCATATGTTCATAATTTCAAGAGGTTAGTTTCATATGAGATTTTGCTTGCAACCCTGTTAAAATTGGGGAAGAATTTGTAGCTAAAGACGAGTTTATATGTGAATATTCTATATTTTACGGTGACCCCATTCATTTATACGGGTGATTAATCTGGCTAACCAGTATGTTCTTAGCTCATGATAGAAAACACTTATGTCGAGGTTAGTAACATAGACGAACTAGCCTTCATCACATGCGATAAGATCTTGAAATTTTATGAAATATGAGGGTCAGTTATCACAGAAACAGAAAACAGTAATACACAGAAAAAGATCTATGCTTACAACTCACATGTTAATAACATAAACAGAATTTGTTTGTTCGCATACAATTATACATCTGCGCACATTTCAGCCTGTCCATAACACGTGAATAATATTGAAATTAGCACTGTGCTCTTAGATACTTCTGAGGCTAGGATAGATCAGACTACCAGAAATATCTTAACACTGTTTTCAAAACAGACGTGCAGGAATGTTTCCATTTTCCATTTGTGTGCATATATGCATATATACATATATATGCATATATATATATATATATATATATATATATATATATGTATATATATATTAATACAGAAACAGAAATGAAAATAAATGAATATCATTGGCGTCAATGATAAATTTCTGTAGTCTAGTATGAAATTAACTGGATATAAAGACACCCTGTATGAATAAAATGCAACATAATGCAAACAAAGTCATTTAAATTTTTAACCTTGAGAACCGTCTTTTTAAGAAACTTGTTCATCATGTTACCCAGTCCGTTTTACGAAGAAAATCATCATTAATTATTTATGTTTGTTCGTTATCCAGACATTTTGTTTGTATTCCTGTTTTAATCTATATTTGTATTGCTTAATTCCATTTTGTTATTTACGACACTTTATTTCTTGACCGGAATGGTATAGGAACAGCAGACATTAAGGAATATCACAGTAAAGCCATAATTATCGGATTTCTATCTTATAAGTCATTTAAATGATTAAGATCAGTATGTTGGTTATTTTTAATTTTTACTTCAGTCTGTTTACATATCTGATCCTTGAGTTATATATTTCACAAAGGTATAAACCAACTGATGAGTTTCCCCAAGAAAATACTTTTTCTTCTCTGCGAATGATTTTCTTCCAGTGAATTAATAAGTATATTTAACTATTTAAAAAAATTAAAACCTTAAATGTCAGCATGTCATTTTCCATATTCATTTGCCAATGGAAGTGTCTATAATACCTTTGAAGTAATTGATGTCCCACGTTAAAACCACTAGACACGCTTTAATTATGAAACATTTTTAGGATATTTTAACAATTGCATCAGAAAGTAAAACGTTTGAATGAGGATTCGCTGTGATCACATTTTTCAGGTTGATGCTGATGAAATTTCACCATCCCTGCTTTTTATGAACTTTCAAGTGAACTATACTGTTAATTAAAGTCCTCTATGACAGAAACCACATTATTATATAACTTCAAATTCAAAGCATGTTTTTGATATTATTAGCCTGATAAAAAACTTAAGAGTGGTCTTAAGTCAGATGTACTGTAGGTAGACAGTATAGTGTATGACTTTGGCAGACATATAATATTTGTTAACCAGTGTGATTATCCTTACTATTAAACTTGAATGAACGTCAAATTCATCAAAATCAGTAAAGGTGATGAGTTTATCTTACCGAAAACTGCATATACGCATTTGACCAGGTTATCTCAATGTATTCATAGGAGAACAATTAAAAATGAATATGTCAACATTAGAAAAGTAGTTGAATCTCACTTCAGGAGAGTGCGGGTTTAGTATTTTTGGGTCCTCTGATTTCTTTCACGGTATATATATAATTGGAAAAGTAAATCCATTCACCTTGAAAGTCCATTAATATGTCAAATCTGTTTAAATCAATTGCATCAAATATCTACTTCATTCTCCCATTCAAGATTGCATATCTACGATCACTTGTGAAATAGATTTAATATAAGGATACATTTTCATATCATTTTCATTTCAATATATATATTACTGAAAAGTTGATGTCTTGTCATCCACCTTTTGTTGTTTTGCAAAATATTTGTTTATTCAATAAACAATCGAAATTCTTCTGTCAATTTTAAGACATTTCCATTCTCAATGCATTCTATGAACTCGAAAATGACTTTCTTGTGGTTGTCTGGCAGTTGATTTATTTGTTTCCAAGTATTAATCACTATACTGTTGTATGCCAGACATGTTAATTTTCAATCAAGTCAAGATGTTTAATTCGTTTCCTCCTGTGTTACAGATAAGCTGCGTAGTTCGAATAGCTGTTTTATGCAAACAAATCTGTGGATGGAAGCTCCGTATCTACGAAGTGATAGAGATTTGGTATGATTAACAGAATTTTATTTTATTTTTTTATTTTTATTTTTGATTACAGCTTGATTCCACACTGTATTTTTGGTACAAGTATGGAATTTTCAGCATGGATGTCGGTAGCCCAAATTTCGCAGGCCGACCATAGATATCAGGTGTGCGTCGGCAGGGGATCGAACCTCGGACCATGTGCATGGTCGGCGAGAGTCCTAACCACTGTGCCACCGATGCACTACATAAAATGATTACGTAGGATAATTGTTCGCTGTAATAACCTGAATGCTATGTCAATTTGAAATCGTATATAACTTTAGAGGCATCACCCCTTTATCGTTATACGTATTTCAGCTTTTTTTCCACTTACTAAGCTTTAAGTAAATACTTGTCTACGCCTCCATTTACTAAGAAATATGTTCGAGGTTAAAAGTTCAGAAGGATAATGTAGAATCAGTGGCTGAAATTTGATAAGTCATGAATAGAGTTGTGGGTATAGATGTGTAGACGTGTAATTCATTGGCTTTTAGCGTTGAGCTACGGTTTTAATTTTACTCTTCATTTGTTCCATCTAGTAGGTAGTAATGTAAGCTCTCAAACATCGAAAGTACTTAGTTGTTTATCAATTAAACTTCGGCTTGATGATTCGATGTATCGCATACTTTAGCGAACAAATATAAATGTAGTGTAGGCTTCATCAAAAACTGAGATGAGCTAGAAAATCATCGAAAAACGAGGAAGAATATTGGAGAAGTGTCTTCTTCCAATTCGAGACTCTTGATACAGAATGCAACTACTGGAAAATCCTAGACAGAAGCCAAGACTGGATTATATAGACGAAACCATGTCGATAGAGTCTACCATGAAACCTTGAAATCCCATTCAAAACCTTCATCTAATCATTTATTGGCTTACCTTATCGAATTTTTATCAGCTACAAGGTTCGATGTGTAAAAGACACCAAAATTAAACAGATGACAAAAATTCGTCGAAAAGACGGAAGAACGTTAGTTTGAAACACTGAAAGAAAAACACAAAAAAGCTGTCCTCTCTCTTTTCTATATTATCATTCAGTTTGTCCTTAAGAAGAATTACTATTAAAGGAAAATAATGGAGACGTACATACATACTCACAAGCATATACACTACACCATAATTGAAAACCACTAACAAGATGTCTGACATAAATGAAATTAACTGTATGATAAATAATGACAATGACACTTTGCTGTAATAGCAGTTGTTGTTAGTGCAGTCGTGGTAGGTTTTATTATTTTTAGTAGTAGATATATTATTAGTGAAAAAAAATAAGGGTGAAACAGAAATTCTACAGAAACATAAAAGGGTAGAATACCCTTAGGATTATTTTTGTGGAGATAAGTAGCTGCTTAACCTCACAATGATTTCTAACATATACATGTGTACACGCACTAACAAACACACCCTGCTATTATGTTCTATATATGTATGGATAATGTAGATGATGACACAATAGACGACCTCGAAATTTTGTTTCACCTTCTCTACCACCACTAGAGAGGGTAAATAAAAAAATAATGTAAATAAACATAGACATCTTCAAAGAAGATTAAGAATGAAAGAATTTCAATGGTGTTCCATATTTGTTTTCTGCTCTAAAGAATCAATAAAATATGAAAGAATGGTAGAGGAAGAGTTGAAAATATAAACTATTAAAATGTCTCATTTTTCACTCTTCCGAAGTATTTCTAAAAACAGATACAAAATCAGGTGATATATTCTTGTGTAGTTGGAAAAGTAAATCCATTCACCTTGAAAGTCCATTAATATGTCAAATCTGTTTAAATCAATTGCATCAAATATCTACTTCATTCTCCCATTCAAGACTGCATGTCACTTGTGAAATAGATTTAATATAAGGATTCATTTTCATATCTGGTGGATATTCAAGCATTCATTTCACAACTATATGTTTTTGATGTGGTTTTGTTCTCTGAGCTGGATGGTTAGTTTGCGAATCTTTCATCACCTTACTGGGTGACATCTTCAGCGCATTCTTCAATTTGAAGTATGATTCGCAAACTAACCATCCAGCTCGGAGAACAAAACCATATCAAAATCATCCACCTGAGCTACAAATCTTCTCTGTCATATCTACAACTATATGTGCTCACTGTCTTGTTAAACTAGTGCTACATGTCACTTAGCTTCTCATCAATACTGGCGTCAATTTTTAGATTCAAGTATTGGTTTGTAGGGATTTGATTGATAGTTTACAGGATTTCATCATGAGCTCACATCGGTTAGAGAACCATTGGAAAATCAGCTGGGAGTACTGAACAGCCAGCTGTTCGGTCAGCCTAGTTTGGGACTCTTCGGCAGTGCACACTCACTTCGCTAGGTTGGAACCCAGGACCTTCTGGGTTATTGTTATTAGGATTATACAAATTGTGGAATTCATCAAATTTCGGATGAAATTTTCGCGCACATCTACTAGTATGTGAGTTGTCAGCATGGGAAACGTTTTGAGGAACTAATTAGTTCCAGAGTAACTTATGGTCGTAAATCTGAAATCACTTAAAATATGTTAAAGCCAGAATCATCATTTTCATTCCTAATAGGCTACTTCCTTTCTTCTAGAGAATAGAATTTACCTTGAGTCAAGCTAACGTCTAATCTGCAATTATCTTTTATTCTTTATGGTTTCATTACTTTTTGGATTTTTCATTCTTGCTTTTAGTCGTTGTCCATATTAGACACACATACACACAAGTTCTTTCAAGACTGCGGATACGTCTTTCTGACTGGTGAGTGTCAAGAAGCATAAAGTTTAGGTAAAAGGTTTTCTGTCGATTGCCTTCAACCATCTAACAACAATAATTCTGACTACACTGTGATGGAGAGACACCTAGTGACATGGTGGCTACATTGCAAACTTGACTGACAATTCAATCTTCACCAAACAAAGAACTAGATGCATGCCACTATTTAGTGTTCAGTCAAAGTTTTCATTTGGTGTTTAGAACAAGAGAATTACGAAAGATATTATCTTATGGTCGTACGTTTAACATAGCAACATCGAAAAGCTGACTAGAAGTATATCTGATCTTAATCTTCATTTATTCACAAAGACAACTATACAAAAGAAATTTCTTTATTGACAAAGCTATTTTCTAAGACTACATAATCGTACTTATAATTGCCAAAAATGTACAGCAGTCTGTCATTGAGTTACAAGGGTTGATGTATGGGTTTCTGAAGACAGAAATACACAATAAACGAGTGTACAATGAAAATGAGAGTTCAAAAATTTGGCAAGGTGGAAACTGTTATTGCTTGAAAAACAAGATGGTTGAGTATTTATCTAACGAGTGCAAACCCATCTGAGTAATTGTATCACTTATGTCACCTCTCTTATCATATAATAACAGATTGCTTTTGATAATTATCAGAACGATTATGCAGCCCTAGAAGAGGACTTCGTTGATAATAAAAATTTTCTTCCCATAATATTTAGCTACTTTCTTCATGATCTTAATATTTTATTAGAAGGGCTTGGTACGAAGCTGAGCTGGTTGTTAATGCCAATCACTGTATCATCTTGCCAAGCGTAGTCGGCAATTTTCCCAAAACAGCATCATAAGCACTCTCAAATACAACAACTGCTGCACTTTTTCTTATCACTTTCTTATTGAGGCTCATTAAAGGAAATTTGTTCATCAAATAATAATTATGATCACTGTAATTACAGATAAACACTATTCTAACGCTTTATCGTGCGTGATTCACCTGATAATAGGAGGTTTTTGTATAAATTGTCAAATTCATACATTTCTACGATTTTTAAAATGACAATATCAATTCAGCTAACACGAATGGAGTATAAACTTCATGCAAACTGGATATCTTCATTGTCACATCACGTGTAAACAAGGAATAACCAAAAGACGACTTACTTCATACACTAAGACAGTTTACCAGATGACCTACAGTCTATGTTTGTTAACTGCGTGAAAGAAGTTACTGATAAACGTATGGAAAAACGCGATGCCCATCTAATGAAAACACTGAACAAACAATCACCACGAAGTATATTTCCCACATATCGTGAAAGGTATGTTCATAGTTTTTCTTGTGTTTCTCTCACTCAGCTAGAACTAAAAGTGTTGTCATTAGGTTCAAAGTTTTGTGATGTTGTAAATCGTTTATTAAGACTAGAAACTGAATCACAGTTTCAAAACATTTGTTGTCAAATAAAAGAATTAGTTCCATCATCTCAGTTGCAGCTAGAAGGACTAAAAGCCTCTCTTGTTGCAAAATGTTATCAATATCAACTAAGATAACTGACGTATATGAGGAATATTATCAGTATTAGTGGTCCTCTAAAATGAATTTGTATTACTATAACTATGCTATATGTGTGCATTAGCAGCACAATGGTAGAATGCTTGCCAACCATGCAGGTGGTTTGGAGTTCGGTCTTCGGCCAACGCACTCCTTTACCTCACTAAGACAGTAAAAAGACTTGCAAAAAGGGAAGGTTGGGCTTGAAGCTAGCAACCCCATACCGTAAGAATGAAACCACTGCTACGGAAACGACAAAGCTCTAGCTTTAAGCTCTATGTTCCACTGGGAACGTGAAGGAATACAAAATGCGTTATGTACAACTTTACAGTGAATTATTATATATTATTCATTATTTGTTACAACAATAATGACTTCAGTCTACTGCTGCAGACATTTAACTGTTGCCATCCAGCAACAAAATTCACTCTTGAAATAGAAAACGAATCATAAATTCCTAACAAGAAGAACTGATGACCCGTTGCACAAGAGGTGGCTCTCGTGGCCCAAGTGGTCTAGTGGATAACGCTTTGGCGTTTGAAACTATGGGTACTGGGTTTGAGCCTCGGTGGGAAAATCATCAATCACGGAGAAATGCAGTTACATCCAGATGATGAGCCCCAAATAGGACGAAATGTGCATCCTGTATTCTACTGCTAGTCACCATCCACTAACTAAATAAGAGCCGATGGGAGCCTAAGAAGATCAATCCATAGGAAAGCTACTTGGGATGGTCAACTAACAGGCTTCTATAGCTGGATACACATTCAACAAAAGCGGAATTTAATTAAATCCGCTACCTGCATCCGACGCATTTGTAGTCCCAATGTTCTGGAAATAGAATTAGATCTTTTGAGAGAAACCTTCATCAAATATATATCTACCAAGATTCATTGACAAAAATGTCAAACCGAGAATTTGGAGAAATCAAACTACACTTTCGCCGAAAAAGAAACTCTACATGAATTTGGATTTCAAGGGAGATTTAACAAGGAATATTCTCAAGAGAAGGATCACATCATCTCTGAGAAGAACATTTTTTGCAGGAAAGCTAAAAAGAGTTTTCTTCAGTCGCCCACTGATCTGAAGACGCCTTAAGGACAAGATTCCGCATCTGACCACTTCTATTATGCATATATCAGTTCACCTGCTACTGTCGAGACAGGTACATCGGTCGTTCGACGCGCACCCTGTCCAAAAAGATTCAAGAAGATTATCCAGCATGGTTACGAAAAGGCAATAGTGTTGCTATTAGGAGTGCGATAATTGAACACCTGGTTAATAATGGTCATTCCTTCTCAACAAACGCCTCCTTCAAAGTAATCTACAGAGTCAAGAATAACCTACTGAAGGCAATACGGTTTCGTATTTTTTGTATAGCTGAAACTCTGGCCATTTACATGGAAAAACCGGAGCTGTACATAAAAAACAGAATTACCCAACCACTTCTACTAACATCGCAATAACTTTGTTGATTTTCGATGACTGAATTTTATTTGTTTGCCCGTTTCTTTAATTGCTTATGATTCTTTTATTCATTTAGAACTCTTACGAGATTGACAGTAGAATAATATCAGTTAGAGAACATTGAAAATCAGTTGAAAGTAATGTACAGCTGTTTCATCCTAGTTTGGAAATCGTTGTCAGTACTAACCCACCGGGGTTCGAACCCAGGGCTTTCCAGTAACAAGGTGAGCTCGTATACCATCCAGCCACTGGGACACTATTAAATGGCCCATGAATTCTCAATTCTTCTAATTTGTGAATTGGCGCGACCACCAACCAATGTCATTGGCTGGAACTCCATCCTCACACTTGACTGGATGAACCTCAATGGTGATGACTTCTGACCAGCACTCAAGGAAACTCCTTGGTATAAGAATACTACTTGTGAACTGTGTTGGATTATAATTCCATTATGGGTAAAATTTTATCTTAATAGTCTCATAGTGTTACACCAAAATATTTACTGATGAAGTTTCTTGAACAATTCATTGCTGTTCGTAATCATATCCAGATACAAAACTTTCTAACTTTGTTTAAATAAATCCATTATTTTTCATGGCTTCACTTAATTGGTAGTAGCATTTTCCATATTTCCGATATGAGTGATGAGTCATTCCCATTGCTTTCAGTAATCAACCTCTCTCCACCTACCTATATTACTTTTTAGAATTTTAACCCTCTCCCACCCTATTGTGTGGTTGTATCTTAATGCATGCAGTGCAATTGCTGAGCTTTTTTCTAAATTACTTATCTTCGTGGGATCAGCCATTCTAACTTCCGCTAAATTCTTATGTTCCGACAACCAGGCTACCCCCGATCTAGTAGTTTGATCTATGTAGTTGACCTCACTCACAGTCACTGGAAGGTATTTTGTAAATTATATTATTTTGTCTGATTGGGTCAACCGACAGTGTCCTTAACCTACAGAGCTTGTCCTGCTTGAGTGAGTCACTTTGTAGGTTTGTATGCCACTCGAATTTCTGCTTTATTTAGACTCCTACGTAGGGTGTCAGATGTCCCCTCCTTATATCGTAGAACTGTAGATGCCTTATATTCTCTCTTATTTATGTTATCATTGTCAGTTTCCCCATTATTATTTTTATTTTGCTTTTGACCTTTTCTGATCTTCCTAATGAATTTTATAGGATAGTTGTTTGATACCAACGCTTCTTCTATCTGTTTTATTTCATCATTTAGGTCTTTTCTTGTACTATTTAGTGCTACTGCTCGGTTTGTTAGACAGACACTTGACTAAGCCTGCCTTCATAGACAGATAACGGATGAGATGAATTTAAGTCTAAATATCTATTAGAATGCGTTGGTTAGTGTGCAGTTTACCTTCTTCTATTCGTTTTATTTTACAATCTAACATAGCTAATTCTCCTTGTTTATTTTCCTATCCAAATTTGAATTTTATTCCCTTTACTAGTGGATTTATATGTGTCAAGAAGCTAGAGATATATTCTGTTTTTAACACTGTGAGTGAAAGTGTTATCCACATATCTCCACCATATTTTTGGAGTAGGATTAAATGTATTGAGAGCAATATTTTCCCAGCTGTCCGTAAAGATATCTGTTACGATAGGAGATATTGGTGATCCATCCCATTGCTACACCATCTCATTGTCTGTGTATTTTGCCATAGAATTTAAAGATATTAGATGTGAGGCTTAATTGAATTCCTCAAATAATTTCCTCAATGGGCAGCTTCGTGTTATAAGTGAGTTCAGGATCTGCAGTTAGTTCCCTTTTAACTGCTTTTAAGACCATATTGATTGGTGTATTAATATCAAGACTGGTTATATCAAAACTAAACATTGTTTCATTATTCTCTAGTTGAATGTCACCTAGTTTCTTTTTCATCTCATATGAATTAGTTAGCCTAAAGTTTGAACGGTTTCTAACGAGACATAATATTAGAGCTAAGTGTTTTGATAATTCATGAGTAGGGTCTTCCTGAAATCTACTATTGGTCGTATGGGGTAACCTTGCTTATGTATTTTAATAGTACCATACTTTCTGTTTCAGAGATTAAGTTAAACCTTTTTAGACTCACCTAGCGACAGCTTCATTCTGCATATTAAATCCGCTGTAGATTTCTTAATCTTATTCATTTTTATACCTACAGACTTCTTAATTTCCTAATATGGACCCAACTCAATATGTTCAGTGACTTTCTTGATATAGTCAGATGTGTCCAAAACCAACGTAGAGTCTCCTTTATCAGCTTTTGTGATGGTGATTTTTTCATCCTGTTTTAGACTAGTTAGAGCTAATCTTTCCGATTTTGTTAACTTTGATTTTGCTTTCTTTTGATTTTTGAGGGTTAACGCACATTGTGCTCGAACCTCTTCTGCTGTCGTCTTATCTATTGAACTTAATGCCACTTCTATGTCATTTTGACATTTAGTCCTTTTTCAAGTACTTTTATCTCACTAGAGCTTAGTTCTCTTGGTGGGAGGTTGATCACCCATTTCGTTCTGTCAGTAGAGGACGAAACGTTGTTATCGAATTCTTCATTTATTGCGTTCTTTTCTTCTATTAGTTTGTTGAATTTTTTTAATTTGTGTGGTTTTGATTTCCTTAATTCTATCTCTCTAGGTGTTTTGGAATAATTACATAGTCTTTGTCACTGACCATACATTTGAGTTTCTGTTTGAGTTTTTCAATGTCATTTCGTATATTGTTTAGTTTCCCAATAATTCGATGTAGTTCTTGTCTTCGACATATTCTACTGACATGTTGGAGTGCTGATGTTATTTTTCTTGAAGTAATTGGAGTATGTAGGCGTAAATATTTAGGATTTTTAAACATCAGCTGTTGAAAATGCGATGGTTTCTGAATCGCGCTGCTGTTTGAGAAAGTCGTGTGAGTTTGTTGTCCATTTAGGAAGACCATATGCATCACTGATATAAGAATAGTAGTTGTGCACTGTGGTAGAATATAATTCCATTCTGGGTAAAATTTATTTCGACAAAGTCTCCTAGTGTTATACAATAATATTTACTGATGACGTTTCGTGCACAATTTATTGCTGTTCGTAATCATATCAAGGTACTCACACAACTTTCTAACTTCGTTCATATAATTGCATTATTTTATCCAGGAAACTCCGTCCTGTATCAAGTCACTAACGAGCATCAGATTAATTTTCAAGAGTTGGTTTGTAAGGATTAGATTTGGTTTTACCAGTTGGACCACGGACTAATATCAAAACTCTTAAGTAATTTGTTCATCTGTGTATCCTGAGAACAAATCAATCATCAAATTATACATATTATTACGTTACCCCTTTTTGACAATTTTTTGTGTCAACTCATCACCTTTGTTAATACACTAGTTTCATTAACACCTTATTTTCTTGATCGTTTTCGTATTACGTAACTCCATCCAAAGCTTACCAGTTTTCACCTGTTTAATTAAAATAACCATAACCAATTGTATTTTTGTCTGACAAACTTAATGTACACATGTATACAAAATAACACAAATATTTGCTATTGTACAGCTAAGTAAATGAATTCGCTAAAAAGAGACTCTTAGCTGAACTACGTGTTTTGTTTTCATTAATGCCTGAATGGGTATTATCCATGAATATGAAAATATCTTGTCACCTACATCATCACTACACGTGCTTTTCAAAGCACAGTGCACAGTTAACTGTGTTCTGTGACTACATTTCAAGAATTAATAAATAGAAAAATAATACAGAAAACAATTTCTGTATCCCGTGTACACTTTTTAATAATAATAATTTTCGCTTTATTCCAAAAACAGTACTAATGATACAGCAAGGAATTTTCAGCATTCAGTACAATATTGCATCTAATTTACTCAAAAACGACAACAAAAATTAAAAATACGCATTACATAATAATAATAAAACGAATGTTATAGCAGCTACATAGCAAAATACCGCATGCAATACGGAGAAAAATATGCATAAAGTATAAAATTGTAGTAATAATAGTAATACCAACTAAAATGAAATAGCAGAGTTATGATTAAACGATAGAAAGTGTGGCACCATAAAATACAGAAAGATGAACAATGAAAGGGTCGATTCAATGTGCTAATTGCATAGTAGCTTATGTGTTTCACGCCTAACTGAGTCTTCGTCACATAAAGTACGGGCTAACTAGGGTATTGTAGAATTTCTGTACTTAGTGGTACGAGCATATAACTTTTTATACATTTATATTTTTTATTAGCTTGTCGTCCTACCTGATGAGATACAAGGGGATAGGTGTGAATAAAGGGGTGCAGAGGGTCTGACAGTATAGCCATTGCCCATTTTGTACAGGAATTTATATGCCTCTCGACTATAATATTGGCGAGCTCACGCAGTGGCAGACCACATGCCCTACTCACAGCATTTAATACACTTCGCCAATGAAGTACTGATGAGGTCTTGAGCAGACTCCTGTTCATCCTGCTATCTGAACTTATATCACTGAGTGCTAAGTTACGAGACTCTACTACTTACTTTTTATATGGCATGTGCTACTGACAGGATTTATAAGTACTATGTAGACACAGATATAAATATATACATGATCTGCAAGAATATCGAATACCAGATAGACGGATTTAATGAGGAAAACAAGGAATGAACGATGCTTGTGTAACAACATAAAAGTATGAAATTAAGATTTAGAAGCACGATACAGAAGACAGGTAGACGTATTCTATCATACTTGCACATCAAGTTGCCCATAAAACATTCCATTCTGTCGTTACACATGTAGTAGTAGATTACATATGCAACAAGATCCTCTTTACTAAGTCAAACAGTTACAATTAATCTCGCGAATTCGATTTCAGCTGATAGTCTCAGTGAGAACAGCTTCAATCACTGGAGAATGGAAGTACATCCAGCCTACGAGTCCCGATTAGACGAAATGTACACCCTAGATTCTACTGCTAGTTACCACCCGCCAAACCAACTTATAATACCTTCTATGGGGTAGTTACAGATATTCAACTAAATGGACCATGAGGTAATATCGCATTTAGGAAAATGTAAGGTCCATTAAACTTGGCTGCCACTATCAAGATGCCTAGCCTTAATAGCAAGAACACAAGCGTATACTTTATTCTGGTGAACCACAAACTGTATAATAAAAGTGGTTTCTTCCATAAAGACAATAATTCACACATCAAATGGATTGAATCAACTCTATCCTTCATACTTAAAAGTCAAAGATCAATAAGATTGGATAGCTGCAGAAGTTGCACTTTCATTGTAAATAAAACTATCTACAATTTGTATGATGATTTCAGTCAACTTATTCCCTAATAAAATGATCTTCTTCACTAAAGTGAAACAGTATACTCTGATCATCAATAAAAAATGTTGTATTACCAAATGTGTTTTTCTTCTCCTTTGCTTTCCAGTGGAGCATAGAGCTTAAAGCTAGAGCTTTGTCGTTTCCGTAGCAGTGGTTTCATTCTTACGGTATGGGGTTGCTAGCTTCAAGCCCAACCTTCCCTTTTTGCAAGTCTTTTTACTGTCTTAGTGAGGTAAAGGAGTGCGTTGGCCGAAGACCGAACTCCAAACCACCTGCATGGTTGGCGAGCGTTCTACCGCTGTGTCAACGACGCACAATTACCAAGTGTTACATAAATTATACTTGACTATGTATTAATACTCTTAGACAGTATCCAAGTACCATTCTTATATCAAATAGAAAAAGTGGTTTACCATAGTGTCATCTTCCATTGTGCTTTTAATTATTAAATCATTGCTGGATTCGAATCGACTCTAAGTGTTCTACTATGCTTAATTTGTATATTCTTTATTTAAAGCTAGATTTCTCCAGGAATCATATGTACACATTGTTTTAGAGTCTCAAACTAAAGAAAAAGTAACTGTGTAATGCTTTTTAGGGTGCAGTGGTGAATTATAATAATCACTCTATTCCAAACAATAATAATTATACAGAATGCAACTTTCAGTGTTCGTTTCTACATAGTGAAAAAATTCAGCTCCTTTTATAAATATGTATATTCATTAACTCATTAAAAATGCCCATGAAAATTTTCAAAAGAATGGATATGGAACAAAAAGTACTATTGTCGATAACTTCATCATCAGACTCTACAGTTATATATATATATATATATATATATATATATAGATATAGATATTATAGTGAGTGAATGAAATAGTGTTATGAACAACATTAGTGTTGTTTAAATAACATCGAATCAATAATATTGATAGATTACAGCTAAACAGCATCAACATATAATTAGCTGAATGTCAGAAGAATTGGGAAAGATAATATTAAAAATTCATGAATTTATGGTCTCTATTGAAAGCCAAGGCAGTGGTGGGGTTGGACTTGCTTCTTTTGAACACAGAGCACTGGTTGTTTGAGGCGAATTGCAATAGCGTCTGCTGTTTGGAGCATGCGGTGCTTCGATGAATTTGCCAATTTATTTGGCACCCGGTAGGTTATAGAGAAGGATACTTCCACGCTGGCTTTGTGGCCAATTTGCATCAGATGGTCCAATGAATTGCCGAAATCATTGAAGCACCGCATGCTCCAAACAGCAGACGCCTCAAACAAACAGTGCTCTGTGTTCAAAAGAAGCAAGTCCAACCCCCACCACTGCCTTGGCTTTCAATAGAGACCATAAATTCATGAATTTTTGATATTATCTTTCCCAATTCTTCTGACATTCAGCTAATTATATGTTGATGCTGTTTAGCTGTAATCTATCAATATTATTGATTCGATGTTATTTAAACAACACTAATGTTGTTCATAACACTATTTCATTCACTCACTATAATGTATATATTCATTAAATTTAAAATAATAATGATAATTGTATTGATAATGAGACCACTTATAAACACAATGTTGGTGGAAACATAATGAAGTATAAGTAGACAGTATCACAGATAATACACGTAACAATAATAATCTTTGCTTATACTCTTTTTGCAGTCCAGTTACTGATTTAATGAGTTTATAAGTTCTTTTCTGACATCTGATTCTCTCTCTCTCTCTTCACACAGAACTCATGCTAAATATGGCGTGGTACAATTTTGATATTTAGTAACTGTACGAGTGTTAATTCTTATGAATTTTCTTCTGGTTTTTCCCGGTTGAGATGCAATGAAAAAGTTTCGAATCACAAATAGGATGTTCGTTGGTATCAGACAAGATAACTCTAGCGAACTGTTTGCAAGAACTGAAGTACTTATTGACAGTAACGTCAGTTAGTTGCGTCAAAGGCACATCGCTAACCGTGTCTACTGGCAGTCTTCAGTGTTCCACGTAATATGACGTAGTCTCTTTTGAGAAGTTGAGGAAAGAATAATTGCGAGCAATAAAGAAGGGGAATGGGTGAAATACATGAACTGATAAATTATAAGAGAACAGTTTGAGCTATTCCAGCAGAAAGTGTCAACTTCTTTATGTAACATGTCAAAAGAGAGATTTTCTTAGAAATCACCAGGATATGAAATGACCGACAGAGATTCGAAGATAAAGTGATACCGAGATGTGAGATAATCGATCATCATAATGCCGTCAGTATGACAGGATTCATACGACTGAATTGGAACATTCAGGTCTTGTTTGCATCTAAAACTGAAGTCAAGAGCGACTTTTAGATGGATTTAGACCAATTGTTAGCTTCGGGTAAGAATCTATTCATACAAGACCAATCCAAATCAGAAACTACTGGGATAGAAATAGTTAGATAATTGGCATAACGAAGTTAGCTTTGGAAGAATATGGAAGGTTATGAAGAAAGAAGGAAAAAAGAAATGAAGAAAGCACAGGGCCTTGTGGGACACCAGTTTCGGTTTGCAACGAAGTAGAGCGTTTTCCATTCAAATTAGTATGTTGTTTTCTACTGCACAAATGAGAAGACAGACACCTAGTTAAGCAAGACTCAGTCTTTACTGAAACTAGCCTGCTTAGCAAAAGCGCCGTAGGAATAGATTCAACAGCAGTAGTGTGGTCTGAAAAGGAGGCTCGAAAAAACTTAGCGTAGTTATCAGGATATGAAAAAATATTGTGGTGTAGCACGACGACAGCATCTGGTTAGTCAGGACGAAATCTCCCTCTAGAACTTCTCATTTTTGGTTCATAAATGATGAGTTAACACTTTGGAATTAAAATAAAACTCTTGATAGCTCAATAGAAAGTAGTCTGAATACACTAAATGTCTCAATTACGAGTAATAAATCTACTTATGTGATATAACTGCCTTATATTCCTAGTATATAATATATATATATATTCTAAACTATTAGTGTGTGAAAAGCACATTAATTTTATTCAGAATAAAATAGCGAGTGAAATCAAGTATGAAGAAGTGGTAATGTCTATCTCCCATTTAGTCTTGACTAGTGTAAATGAACAAATAGAACTAATTTCTGTACACCGAAACAGTGTTTTAACAGAGATTACGTCCTTCGCTTATCTAGGCAGCATCATTTCCACTACAGGCGAAACGGATGAAGATGTTAAAGTCAGAATCGGAAAGGTAAGATACGCCTTCATCAACCTGAAACCAGTTTGGAAATCCTCCACCCTCAACATAAAGAACAAGATGTGCATTTTCCACACCAATGTGAAGTCAGTTCTTCTATACCGGTCAGAAAATTGGCGTGTCACGAAAATGATTTCAAACAGGTTGCAGACTTTCATCAACAGCTGCCTTCTCTCCATACTGAAGATAAAATGGCCAAAAAGAATAAGCGACAAGAAACTATGGGAACAAACCAACAGGCGAGAGCCGATCGCTCAACAAATATGCAGGAGAAAGTGGAGATGGATTGGGCAAGCAGCAGGGAGGCCGTCGAATGATATCGCACGCCAGGCCCTCGGGTAGAATGGAAATGTGAAACGACGAGTGAGTCGTCAGTGCGAGGGTGACATAGAAGAGATTGTGTGGCGAGGAGAGGGAGATGAAAGAGTTTGGGCAATCGTGGACTCAGCTGAAGAGGATGGCAAGAAATAGAACAAAGTGGAGATGTGTTGTTCAAGTCCTATTTTACACTTGGAATCCAAAGGAACAATAATAATAAAACAATATTTTGGTACAAATATGGAATTTTCAGCATGAAAATGATTGTTCAGTAGGTATGAATGAGTTTAATCTAGTGAGAAAGAACAAAAGAAGGACAACTGCATTTTAATATATTTGTAAAACTTGGGCATTGTGATATTATGTAATTGCGTATTAATTTGTCGATTAGACCATATGAGAAAATTAGGAAGTCAATACACACCGTTATAAATAAGGTTAAGAAATCCATAGCGGATCTTATACGCCGAATGAAGCCGTTTCTAGGTGAGTCTGAGGGGTTTAATTTAATGTCGAAAACTAATAACCCCAGTAAGATGTATGGTGTTGTTCAAGTTCATAAGTCAGGATACCCTATTACGCCCATAGTTGATTTTAGAAACTCACCTACTTATGAATTTTCTAAATATTTAGCCATGGTATTAAATCCCCTAAAAAGTCACTCAAAATCTAGACTAACTAATTCTTATGAACCAAAACGCAGATTAGATAATTTAAATTTAGATAATGGAGAAAAAATGGTTAGTTTTGACATTGTCAGTTTATATACACGTATACCAATAAATATAGCTATATAGGTAGTCAGAAACGAACTCATTTCTGACCAAGAACTCGAACTTAGGATGAAAGTTCCACCTGAGGAGATAATGCTGGGAGCGCAGCTATGCCTGACTTCCATAGTATTTAAATTCCAGGGGAAATATACAAACAAGCTGAGGGAGTTGCCATGAAATCACCAATATCCCCAGTTGTAGCAGATATATTCATGGATAGGTCGGAAAAGATAGCGATTGAAACGTTCACCCCCACCCCAAAAGTATGGTGGAGGTATGTAGATGACACATTCACTGTACTTAGAACACAGGATATAAATAGGTTTTTGGAACACATTAACTGGAAGGTGGAGGCAATTGAATTCACTTATGAATTGGAAAGTCAGGAAGTGGAACTTCCTATGTTAAATTGTAACTTAAAAAAGGAAGAAGGGAAGTCAAACACTGGGGTTTATAAGAAACCAACACATTCAAGCAGATACTTGGACTTCAGATCATCCCATCCTATGTCAGTAAAAGTAGGATTGGTGAAATGTTTAAGCGACAGAGCACAAAATCTAAGTAGTACCAAGGAGAATCTAAGGCCGGAGGAGGGGAATATAAGAGAAGCTCTGGAACGTAATAATTACCCTGATAAATTGATCAAGAATTATGTAGGAAAGTGTAGAAGTGAAATTAATAGTAGTGATAGTGGTAATAATAATGTTAATGACAACATGCATGTCAAACATTCGCAAGATAATGACAACATCAACAATAAGGAATCGAAATCGTCAGTAATACTTCCATACAAAGAAGGAACCTCAGAAACCTTACTCAAAATTTTTAACAATGCAGACAGGAATAAAACTGGCTGGCATTCAAGCCCACAAACTCAATTAGAAACAAGCTTTGTCGGTTAAAGTATCCTGTGGAGCCTTTAAAACAAAACAATTTAGTTTATCTAATACCCTGCAATGATTGTCAGGTCAAGTTCATAAGTCGAAGCAGTAGAACGGGGTCAGTCAGACTAGCGGAGCATAAAAACCTGGCAAAATCTACATTAATTGACCCGAATAAGATAAGAAATCTGGAGAATGGTTCAGACATAGTAATTAAACACAACCATACTATAGGATGGGATAGGATGATAGTTTTAAAATTTAATGTCACAGGGTGGAGCGACAGATTGATAACGGAAGCTTTGTTTATCGAATTAACCGCAAACACGTGTAGTAGGAATGATTCAACACCTGTTCTAAACATCCTGAAAATTCTACTAACCCTACGACAAATCGGAAAGGATAAAGAAAACTGTAAAATTCAAGTTTCGAATTTGTCTGATTATATTTGATGAAATGATTATGAACAATAAATTGTCTTCGATACTTCGTCATCCGGTAAACAAGAATACTGTTTCGCCCTGTGATATCTCTAATAAACAAATTAATATGGAAAGATGGCTGCAGTGACAATTTTCTAATATTAATAAAATGGGAATTGCTATGAATAATTATAGAATTACAATAATAAGATAAAGTGAATATGAACCATGGCAGGCAATTCAGCTTCAATAAACGTAACTTCTAATTCACCCAGGCACAGTTTCTTTTTGTCACGCTTTTAATTTCCGTAAATTTTTAGTCGTCATTAAGATTAATTAATTGATAAACTTTATTATTCTGACAGTAGACAAAATTTTCAAGTATTTAGAAGTAACTAGAAGGAAGTGCAATGAAATGCTCCTCAGCTAGGTTAAAAACAGTAACAAGGAACTGTTGAATGCTTTCACTTGACTTTATAAATAATGACTCATTATGCGAATGATGCCACTTTGAAGTAGTTTATGGGTTTTTTTGTTTTATAAACTTGCATAAGGTGTTAAGAAGAAATTTTGCTAGATAAGATGAATTGTTTTCATTCCACATGATTTTGGTCAGTTATATATGACGTACTGTAAGTGATTAACGATTTCATTCAGAAATAGTGGAATAAAACGCATAAAAAACAAATGTCCATACTATACAAGGAGGTAAAATTAGATTATGGTTACGTAGAAACACTCTCTTAATGTCTGTAGGGGAACTGTCCGAAACTTAAAAGTGACATTAAGTAACGCCTGAGGTGGTTATATAATAATGGGAGAAGAGGATTATTCTAACTAAATTACAACTGAACAAGGCAGATAATATAAAAGAAACAGTAGAAAATAGTCAGAACAAAAGTAGACAAGGAGATACTCCAATTTAGGTTATTAAAGGGTGAAAGCGCACTGAACAAAGTATTTTAGTCGAAAAATGGCAGTTGGTGAAAATTGACTGATAATTTATAATGGTTGTTGTTTAGATTGAGTAATCTGACCTTGACTAGAGAAGGCTGACACTTTTACACCCCTTTGGAAATGGTATTAAAAGCTTAATAACTGAAAATTACTACAGACTAAGGTCAAATGCTGTTATAGCAAAACGACACAGTAAATCCCTTACATATTTCTTTCACTTTTGAATAGGACATTTTTTCTATTCCTTCACGTTCCCAGTTGAACATAAGGCTTCAGTCTACAGCCATGAAGTTTTGGTAGGAGTGGTTTTATTTTTATGGAGTGAGGTTGCTAGAGTCATGCTCAACCTTCCCTCTTAACCGGAATAACTACCAGCTTAATGGGGTTTAAGAGTATGTCAGTCAGGGATCGAACCTTGAACCATATGCATGGTTTCTGAGCGTTCCACCACTGAACCACTGATGCACCTTGGATAGGACATACTTCGGAGAAACCGATTTACTAATTACATGTGGCATTTGCAATACCGTACGCATTTCATTGTTTCTTACGTCTGTTATCTCAGGAGGATTTATATGTGTATATCAGTATATGGAATTCCCTTTCCTATGACTATAGGAGAAGATATTTTTCCTCAGTAATCTTTACTTTTATTCTTGATAACCCAGATTCATGCAGCAAAGTTAGTTGGAAACATTTTTGACTGCAAGGGTTAGACACCATATGGCATTATGTTTGGAAAAAATCACCTAATCAAATCCAATAAAAACTTTTAGAGAAAAAAGTGTAATATCATGATATAAGGTACTACTCTGTTAAGTATACTAGTTACGGAATATGCAAGCATTGAATTCAAAGGAAAATAATGTGAACATCATGCTAGTTATTATTAGTTTCACAAAAGAACAATACTACAAGCTTACACTTTCAAGTAGTCATCTGAGAATGAGTGAAAAATTACTCAAGAGATAATATTTCTGTGGTAATCAACTGACATCAGTAAGTACAGTTCAGTAAAATCCGGTATTTAATTAAAATCTATCCGATAAATAAAAAATTAATCTTAAAACCAAAACAATTTGTTGTAGATGTAGGTTAACTTACCAATTGATTTCACACTGTTGGTGTAAACTGTAGAGTAGTTTTTCAAGGTAATCCCTTCCTTCAGTGCAGTGTGCAGGAATGCTGTATTTTATTCGAATGAAATACTTGAAGCTGTAAACAGAAGAATTCATGCAGAAAAAATCACATGTACAGATCCTTCGTCATTCAGTAAACTTTCAGATTAGCTTATTACAAATGAATTCACAAAGCGCAATCGAATTTCACAATCTTGGACAGGTAAAATAGAATTTTTGAAGAAAAATCCCATCTTTTTCGCAATAAACGGTATACATGCATACACGCGTACACAGTATTGTTCAACTATCAATTGGTTATTGTATCCAGTGCTTTCTAGCTACTTCGTTTTCTTCTTCTGAATTTCACTGAATCAGTCTCCCCATAATTTTTAATTTTGTTATTTATTCCTCCCTATCAAGAATAACAACAAGCGCATATATACATCCACAATCAGAGATACACATACACACACACACTCGTCTACAATTTTTGTACACAGTGGGTTGAAACTCCCTTGCACTAATCCAAACAAAATAAGTAACAAATAGTATCAACGATGAATTAATCACAACCCTAAAATCTGATTGGTTCGCTTGAACTAAGAAATGATTGGCCAATTTCAAAAACAAAAACAAATAAATCGAAAATATTTGATCTAATTCCGATAAGGGAACAACGATTTTCACCTGCATAATTCAGTGATGTTTCAGGATGCATCTTTGGATAGAGCATGAAGAATAAACTCCACTTTCTTCTTCGTCAGTGAGTCCCAGAAATTACACTTGTAGTTTCATGTGAAACAGACTGGAAAGTGCTTGTAATCTATATTTTATAAGTCACCTGTTTATTTCTGAACTTATTTATATGATTATCCCGAGTCATTTGAGTTAGGCTCACTGGAGAACAATGCTATGAAGAAGTAGACAGATTTAGGTCAGATAAAATGACATGAATTGGGACAAGCGAAATTCTTTTCATCATGAGTTGACATCGATACAGAACCATTGGAAAACCATCTGGAGTACTGGACAGCCAGCTTTTACGTTAGCCTAGTTTGGGACTCCGCAGGACTACACGCCACCACGTTTCGAACCCAGGACCTTCTAGTTACAAGCCTTGTAAGCTCGTAGACTATTCAGCCACTGGGACCCGATCCAATGGTCCATGGATTCCAGCTTCTGCAAATTGACAATATAGTGTGACCACCTGAATAGTATCAGTTGCTAGTGGCTCCACTCAGGTAGGTAGTTACCCAGGGTGTAGTGAGAAGTCGTGACCAGTGGGTTAGAGCAGGTCGGGTGTGAGGGCAAACGATCGCCGACGACACTACCTAGTGGTTGCGCCATGTTGTCAATTGGCAGGAGTTAGAATTCATGGACTGGCCACTGGACTGAGTCCCAGTGGCTCAATAAACTACGAGCTTACTAGGTATGTAACCAGAAAGTCCTGCATTCTAAACGTTGTGGCGCGTAATCCAGGGAGTCCAGAACTAGGCTGACAAAATAGCTGGCTGTCCAGTACCCAGTTTTCTAATGGTTCTCTAACCGATGTCAGCTTAATATGAAATCCTGTAACCAATCGAATCCCTGCAAACTAACACTCAAAATCTTTTGTTTCAGTTACCTGAAAGTATTTACCGTAGAAGAGGCGTTTTATTTCTATCTCTTCACTAAGGAATAACATATCTCTCCCATAGTCCGTGTTATTTTTTATTTTATTCCGAATTCTCATACGTCATTTGAAATTGTTAGACTAGGTTCAACATGACTCCATTATGGATAAGATTTTATTTTGGTAAATCACACAGCGTTGTACAGTTATATTAACTGATGACGTTTCGAGGAAAATTTATTGCTCATAATCATATCAAGGTACTCACACGACTTCCTAACTTCATTTATATAGTTCCATTATTTTTCACTTGATTTTCACTTGATTTGATTGGTAGTAATATTTTCCATATTTCGAGTATGAGTGATGAATCATTTCTATTGCATGTGCTGGGTGTAGACTCGATGAACAAGGATTCAGTAATCAACCTCTCTCCACCTACCTATATTACTTTTTAGAATTTTAACCCTCTCCCACCCTATTGTGTGGTTGTATCTTAATGCATGCAGTGCAATTGCTGAGCTTTTTTCTAAATTACTTATCTTCGTGGGATCAGCCATTCTAACTTCCGCTAAATTCTTATGTTCCGACAATCAGGCTACCCCCGATCTAGTAGTTTGATCTATGTAGTTGACCTCACTCACAGTCACTAGAAGGTATTTTGTAAATTATATTATTTTGTCTGATTGGGTCAACCGACAGTGTCCTTCAACCTACAGAGCTTGTCCTGCTTGAGTGAGTCACTTTGTAGGTTTGTATGCCACTCGAATTTCTGCTTTATTTAGAATCCTACGTAGGGTGTCAGATGTCCCCTCCTTATATCGTAGAACTGTAGATGCCTTATATTCTCTCTTATTTATGTTATTATTACTAGTTTCACAATTATATTTATTAGTATTATGGACAGCTAAAGAAATCGTGCTCTTAATACATTTAATCCTACTCCAAAAATATGGTGGAGATATGTGGATAACACTTTCACTCACAGTGTTAAAAACAGAATATATCTCTAGCTTCTTGACACATATAAATCCACTAGTAAAGGGAATAAAATTCAAATTTGGATAGGAAAATAAACAAGGAGAATTAGCTATGTTAGATTGTAAAATAAAACGAATAGAAGAAGGTAAACTGCACACTAACCAACGCATTCTAATAGATATTTAGACTTAAATTCATCTCATCCGTTATCTGTCTATGAAGGCAGGCTTAGTCAAGTGTCTGTCTAACAAACCGAGCAGTAGCACTAAATAGTACAAGAAAAGACCTAAATGATGAAATAAAACAGATAGAAGAAGCGTTGGTATCAAACAACTATCCTATAAAATTCATTAGGAAGATCAGAAAAGGTCAAAAGCAAAATAAAAATAATAATGGGGAAACTGACAATGATAACATAAATAAGAGAGAATATAAGGCATCTACAGTTCTACGATATAAGGAGGGGACATCTGACACCCTACGTAGGATTCTAAATAAAGCAGAAATTCGAGTGGCATACAAACCTACAAAGTGACTCACTCAAGCAGGACAAGCTCTGTAGGTTAAAGGACACTGTCGGTTGACCCAATCAGACAAAATAATATAATTTACAAAATACCTTCTAGTGACTGTGAGTGAGGTCAACTACATAGATCAAACTACTAGATCGGGGGTAGCCTGATTGTCGGAACATAAGAATTTAGCGGAAGTTAGAATGGCTGATCCCACGAAGATAAGTAATTTAGAAAAAAGCTCAGCAATTGCACTGCATGCATTAAGATACAACCACACAATAGGGTGGGAGAGGGTTAAAATTCTAAAAAGTAATATAGGTAGGTGGAGAGAGGTTGATTACTGAATCCTTGTTCATCGAGTCTACACCCAGCACATGCAATAGAAATGATTCATCACTCATACCCGAAATATGGAAAATATTACTACCAATCAAATCAAGTGAAAATCAAGTGAAAAATAATGGAACTATATAAATGAAGTTAGGAAGTCGTGTGAGTACCTTGATATGATTATGAGCAATAAATTTTCCTCGAAACGTCATCAGTTAATATAACTGTACAACGCTGTGTGATTTACCAAAATAAAATCTTATCCATAATGGTGTTATACTCTGCCACAATGCCAAAGTTTCATACTTAGAAGTCGAACATGGTGACTGCTAATTTTTGGGTGCTCCGAATCTAATTTATATTCACCATTGACAGAATCATCAAAAGTCTTTATCGCGTTTTAATTTCCTCTTAAGAAAGAATATGCATATTTCTCTCCTTAATGTAGTTATCAATGCCTGTCAGTTTCATGTGGTAGCATAAAATATTTCATTTTACTTGGGATCTGATTTTTCATATTTCACTCATACTGGACTAATAATCAACCTTTGTAAAATTGACAAATAAATCAATATCTAGAGATAAGAGTTAAACAAATTATAATTATATTTGATCTATTTCAAAATACTCAAACTTTTCACTGTCTTTCGATAAAAGTTATTTCATCTTGTAGAGTATTTTGAAATCATTCATTTAATTTATTATCACGGAACATTTGACTTCATATCATTTGATCTGGAAGTTTTAATGACCTCTTTAGGAATTCCATACGAAATGTGACTCATTGCCATAAATCTTTTATTCACAAGTCAGATGAATGCTGAGTAATAAATCTACAAACACGACAACTTGACTATTTGTATGCAGTAAAAATATTCAAGATTTAATTGTAATAACCCTATGGTAGTCCTTTACTCATGATTTAAACTGTAAAGAATATATTGTTGATGTTATGACTCATTAGATTGGGCATTCACTTTTCAAGTAATAGGTTACTTTTTGGAACCACACTTTACCTAATGTAGTTTTAGCAGGCATCTCAGAATAGTTATAGCTCATTGTGTAGTGCATTAACATGCATACTTTCTGTGAGTAACGAATGCAATAATATGAAGTTAAGAATCACTCAAGAAAACCAGTAACAAGTATTAGCCCAACCAAAGCTTTATTTTTGTCTGCTCAAACCGATTAATATCAAAGAGGGTGAAGAAATAGTTGCCTGGTGTTTGCATCACGTTGATCTGAATGTGCAAATGAATTCTAACCATTCAATATGCGTGGTATTAAATTCATGCTTTCAGCCTAAGTTCTTTTCAATGGTGTCATTCAAACCAATGTTATTATATGAATGCTTCTGCATTTCGAAAGAGACAAAGTCAAAATTTCACTGCCAACTGCACACTCTAAAAACTTATGATTTCATTCTAAGACTTGAAATAATTCATTTGATAAAGTGAAAAGAAGTGAGAAATAACAACCAGGGAGTCCTGTTTTAACCATCATGTCATTGCATCCGAATGAGCTATCAAATAAAGGAAGAAAGGTATTATAACCCTTTACTGCCTTATAAGTTGTCATAAATAATTAAAACATCAGTCAGTACTCAACTCTTCATTTGACAATTTCTAACTACTAATGACGCACCATGCAAGACATCTGACCTCCTGAAGGATTAAAGTCTGAATTAAGAGCCATTAGGTCCACACTTTAACATTAAGTCGACAAGTTTAAGACTCTGAAAAATGTCCTACCGTCCAAAAAATAATAAAAAATGTTAATGATCTGCATTATCCTTCTGATAACCATACTGGTAGAGATGGCTTTCTTGGCCTAAGTGGTCTAGTGAATAACTCTCTGGCGTTTGAAACAATGGATACAGAGTTCGAGTCTTAGAGCGAACACCATCACCGAGTGGGAAATGCAGGTAGATCCAGTTGCGTAGTCCAAAATATGACGAAATGTTCATCTTGGATCCCAATGCTAGTCACCATCCACCAAGTCGCTTCAAGTTGATCCTCAGACATCGCTGAGATGTACATACAAGGAGCCGATATGTCAATAGTGATCGAATTATGTAGAATGATGTTAAACTTTGAGTTTATCACTAAAGTAGTCAATACATAGAAACATTTAGCATCTAAATTACTGAACTGTGTAAAATGAACTGTTATCAAAATAGATAATGAAATACAAGATAAAGATTCCTGTCGCACATTTCAGTTTTTACTCTAACAATGTAGATGGATCGGGTGTACGTTGAGGAGGCCATCGAATAACATAGTGCGCAATGCAGGCCATCGCTGGAGTGGAATCGGAATCTGAAGCGAAGAGTGGATCATTGGTGCGAGGGTGACATGTAGGAGATCGTGTGGCGAGGAGGAGATGTTATGTTCTGCTGCTGAGTGAGTTATTAGAGTTTTCCCCGTCGCCAATTATGTTATGTACTCGTTGAGTAGTTAATAGGGAAATCAGAAGACCACCAGGTTTACGATGATACTTGTATTTTCCAGACAAGGAAAATAAATGTCACACAAGTGTGTGTGAGTGGAATGGTACAAGTGTTCGAAAAAGTGTGTGAACAAAGAATTATGTACAAGTGTCTAATACAAAAGTATATATAAAAATGGCTAACACACATGAACCAATAAGATAACGTCTTACCATGATTGGTTGTAATGTCATGTGATAACAAGGTCATACATTGTTTATTTAGTTAGTGGACAGATAAAAACATATTGTCAGTTGTAATGAAATATCGATCCATTTACACATAGCAAAATATAATAGACTGTCAAAAACAAAACACACATTATGTGGATACATATCAGGAGATGAGAGATTAAGGTCAAACGTGGACACAGATAAAGAGGACAGCAGAGAATAGGACAAAATGGAGATGTGTTGTTGAAGCCCTATATTCCACTCGGAACCCAAGAGAACAATGATGATAAGCTGACCTAAAAATCTTGCATAAATTTATAAAATATTATCACAGTAGGCAGGCAGTTAATGATCAAGATAAAAATTAACTGTGTTTCATTCGCAGCTCGGCTACGATACCCAGTTGTTTACTACGTCTTAACTTTTAATCCAGTGACTTTTCGGTCAAAGTGTTATCACATCTAGCCACCGGAAAATTCTCTTATTTTCCTCTGCCCACACAATGGGTATCATCTGCCTTGGAAAATTCACGCTTTTATCACAGGAGTACAGAAGAATGCCTGCACTGCATTCACCCGCATGTAGTTATAAAATAGGGTGGGACAGGTTAAGAGTATTAAAAGTAACATAGGTAGAGAAAAAAGTTGATCACTGAAGCTTTGTTTATCGATTCAACACCACACATGTGTAGTCTCAATGGTGTAACGCCTTTGCTGGAGGTATGGATAGCGGTAACAAACAACCAAGGGTAGCTGAAGGGAGAGAAAAAGGGAAATATGTATAAGACAGATTTTCAAACCATGTGATTAAAAGTGATATGATTATGACTGGCATTAATTCATACTCGAAACCTTTCCATCCAGTGGTTGATACTGCATCGTCACAGTGTGATATTTAAAACTGACTTTTTTTAATATGGAATTACATTCTACTACAGTGCCCAAGTTCTACAATTATATTAGAAGAGTGCTTTGTTTATACTATGTAGTTTTCTGTGTTTTGCTTTCATAATATTAGAACAAAACATGTGACCAAGCAATATTGCAATATTAATTAATGTTATTAATATTAATATTGCAACAATATTAATTGCAAAACAATATTGTTTCCAGTCAGATCTTCAGGCTTTACTCTAATTTACATACCTTTATAGACATATATATATATATATATATATATATATATATATATATATATATAATTTTTAACCAAATGACGGTGAGTTTGTGGATCAAATAATAGTACTAATAATAAAAATCATAAATTATTTGGAATAATTCCGGGGTATTTCGCTGTGTAAGCCACAGCTTCTTATCAGTCAGTTCTTATCAGTTGTTGAATAGACTTGAAGAAGACCCGCAGACGACACTGGTTAAGAATATCAGCGACTTACAAACCTTTGGAAGGATACCCACTTTGATTCAGTCTAGCGATCTCAAAGTAGCCAAAGTAAATATGGTGCATCCAGTACCGTTGACATGAAAATCGCCACATGCTAAAAGCAGACTCCGCCTTCAGAATGCTGGCACTGTGGGGCTTGGTATTACGTAAAATCATACACATAAAAACACAATAAATGTCGGCGATGCGGCACCATCGGTAATAAAGGTGGATATTGTAAGCAGATTCTCCGACCAAAATCCATAAAGCAATCCCGTTGACAACCATTGCCAGAATCCATGAGCGTTACAGCTGCCTACCACATCAGCACGCCCGCTCTACATAAATATGTTTAGGTAGAAATCTTTTCACAGCCTGCTTGGATACCAGTAGACACGTCATCCGACATTACGACAATACCGAAGAGGTGTTATGGAGAAAATTGGGATGTCCCACTTTGGAGAAGACAGACCAGATAGCAGTCAGTGCATGTGGTGGAAAACTCCCTTTGACCGGCATATAAAATGCAAAATCGGGTTCCGTGAGATCCAATTTATTAGTACTTGCTTTGTAAATAATGCGAACCTGGATTGATTGGGTTTGGATTAAATTGAAAGCCTAAGGCTCTTGGAATTCCCGCCTCAACAATATATGGGACCAAGTTAAAGCGAGAGATTCTTCAAGTTCACTTCAAGGATTCAAGACGTGGTTCCAGCCAGAATCGGGACGTAGAAAAGCCATGAAAGCGGTCCTACGACCCAACGTCACACCAGTTTTCCTATCAAAAATGCCCGTCCCACACGCCTCACAGCAGCTAGTATAGGCTGAGCTGGAAAGATTAGAAAAAGCTGGCATCACAACTCCTATAACCCAAACAGCTGCTGAAAATGCATCAGAGCCTCAGAAACCAGCACCTTCGACGTCATCTTCGGAAGTAGCTCCACTACCGAAGCTATCCAGTGCAAAGACCCCTGTAGTAACATCAAGAATCCCTGTTCCTACTGCATCCAAACCTACAGCTGAAACTCCATCACCTCCGGTTCGTCGGAATAGTGCTGGGTGTTATTTTCAGAAGGGTGACCTAATCTATGCTCGAGATTATTGCCAAAGAAGATCAAAATGGATTGAAGTTCGGATTAAGGTTACATGTGAAACAGTAATTTATGAAATGTGATCAGGAATTTAAACGTGAATGAAACATAAAAACTAATTACGACGGCGCCACGGGACGTCATCAAAACCTAAGACGCCCATAGATCGCTTATCTGATACATTTAACTGCCTCCGGTGTATACGAAAGTACAAAAGCGGGAGTCATGGAACAAGAAGGAATCTCAGCCCAGAAGGGCAATCCAGTCGCAATAGATCCACGAAGTACGTTTCCAATGGAGAAGAGGTATTACTTCAATTGTACACGTTCATGTTCCTTTCTTTGACAGGGGAGGTGATAGATCAAATTTTCTACATAACATCTCCGCATATCTGTTTGTATTTCTCTCACCACACTTACGACCTCTGAAATCCTGTTGGTTGTTGACTGTTTTAATTAATCAACGTCATTTTAAAGCATCATTTTCACTGTTGACACGAAAGAGTAAGAGCTCTCCAAATCAGCAATCAGACTTCTCTTCTTTTCTTCTTGTGTCACTTTTTCGGGGGTATCATATCGCGTTTTTGTTGCTAATAGTGGTTAGAACAATAGACTCGCGAATCGAGTAGATAGGAAATTCGTTAAAGTGACCACAAGTATATTAACGGTCATATCAAAATTGGTGACAGGTTATATCATCCCATTAACTGCTGTCATATAATTCTGCAATTTATGAAGTGAACTTCATACATAACACTATGATTCTTGAAAAGGACAATGTCTTCATATATATCTCCGCAACAAATGCGAAATTTACATAAATCGGATCGCTTTGACGGTCGGTTTTGAACATGTAATTTAATAGAAGTATGTGTTTCTCAAATATTTTCAATCAATGTGATGAGAAACGAAAATCTCATCGGTCAGATGTTTCATTTGCATTTTTTATTGATTAGAATCTATAAAGCTGTACTCACAGAAAAAGTTTCCGCTTTTCTGTCTGGTGGCTGAGCAGATGATTTACAGCACTGTAAAGAGATCACTTGAAACCAGTATGCTACTCTTAGGTAATGATAACTTTCTTATGAGAGCAGAACATATCACAAGGTGAAAACATAAAACACTCAATTACGGCTTTTTATTTCATTGTCAAGCAGTCGACATTGAATCATCAGTCCTTATTACATAAAAAGTAATACAAAAACACTTACAAGAATGAAGTCCACAGGAGCTTTGACTTTACTGAGCCCTGAGCTGTATTTTAGACACTCATCGAGCAATCCATTTGCCTTCTAAATGTCTAAATGGAGACTTTTTTCTATATTGGAAAAAATAATCCATCAACTCATTGTGACCATATCTTAACATTTATTTTAGAATGCCTTAAGAGCCTGTAGTGGAGTACAATAAACCATCCACTTTTATGGTAGGAAAGACTTCCTATAAATATCATTCCTGATGACCTTAAAAACTCGATTTTGTGGGAATAAATGTCATTTTAATTAGGTCTTTTTATTTATATATGCATTAAGACACTAACATCAGATACTACTTTTGAAAAGTGACCGTATTAATTTCTGTGTGAAGTAACATATCCCCAGAAGTGTTGTTGATTTACCTGTTTTGATATGAAATTCCGCTTTTAGTCTGGGCATAAATTTACCTTGTAGTGAATTAGTGATGGAGACACCTTAAATATCAAGCTTAAATACTATCAAATTCACAGGGTTAGTTTTAATTAAATGTCATGGTAAAAAGAAAAATAGCCGGTATAAAATATATGATTAAGATAAACATTGGTCAAGACTTAGGCAGGATTTACTATTTAGGTTAAACTCATTTTGACATTCCCATGGCTGTACTGCTGTGACTGATATTCGGTCTCGAGAAACCTTATGGCTCATTTATTAGCCATAGGAATGTCATAGTGTTTAAAGATTCCTGTAAGAAATTTCAAAAGACTGAAAAATGAACAAAGAATATGCTTATCGATAAATTCTTCGTTAGGTTCTACGGTTGTATGTCCAATATATTGAGAGAATTATTGTTACAATGACCAAAACTAACTCATTGTGTTCTGAACGTGAGGAACCGATCTTAGCGTCCTACTGTATAGCTGTCCAAAACATTCTTGAGAGAGACACAGTCACAAAACGCTCCAAAGTTAGCAAAAAGACGATTATTCATCCATAGACCTTTGTTTCTATTCACAATAATAACATCGAAAACTCAAAATTCCCACAACAGTGTCGTTAGGTAGTTGTACAGTCAACAAAACTTCAAAGTACAAAACAAGTATTGTAGACAAAAAGTAATTAACTAAAGTTCAACTATAAGAGGTACTTGAAAAATTGAGAGGAGTATTCTCGACAAGGTAGTGTCATAAACACTGTCCACAGGAATCGCCAACACTTCTTGCAGAAAGTCCAAAGTGAGAATAACCACTGATTCACTCAGACGAAATCACGTCGTAAAACGACATATTAATGTATCACACAATCACAAAGAAAAGCATTAAAATTAGAGATTAAACAGGGACAAAGACAAATGATAAGAATCAAGTCTACCTATAATATGCAAATGTCAGAACAACTATATACGGTCTAGGAAAAAAACGGATAATAGTTACGAAGTCACTTGAAACATTCAAATAAGTGTAAATATTGGAATTATTCTTACATGATATAATATGTCTATCCACAATAGTGTTAAACAGTTGGTTTAACGACATCCCACTTGCCCTACTAACGGCTTTTAGTGCCCTTCTCAGCAAAGCAAAGTCCTTCTTAAGTAGTCCAGGAAAGACTAATGGGGAGCAGTAAAGGAGGATGGGTAGAATACAAGAATTAACAAACTGAGAAAGCAAAGACTGCTTTATGACAGACTTTCTAAATTTCCTAATGTAGAACGTTAAGCGAAACATCTTTCTAGTAACTAACAAGATGTGAGAAGACCAGGAAAGATCGGTGGAAAAACTCAGCCCAAGGTACTTGACATTAGATGTATTTTCAAACTCTGTGCCGTCAATGATAGAGGGGCCATGTGAGCTAACTTTGTTGTAAGTCATGTTTACGTCTGAGAGTGAAATCGACTACCTGACATTTAGATGGATTAAGCTTAAGTCCGTTTGAAGAGGACCACTGACTAATTTCCGACAGAAAGTTATTTAATTTGGAACAATCTGACTGAGAGTTGACAGGCATAGAAACCGAGAGGTCATCGGCATACTTAACATACACACAGGCTGGGGTAGCAATGGTCACTGCAATTGTTACTTCTGCACATATGTTCAGTTGAGCTGCAATGTCCTCAGCTATTTGGAGTGTTCAGTATTTAGAAGGCTTTAGTGATTTATTTGGGATGGATTAGATGATAGGAGATCTGTGTATAGAACTGTTAGTAGTTTTAACTACATTTTTATTGATATATGTAATTTTGTATGGTCAGGGTTGACTTGTTCTCACTGTCTAGGATCAGTCTGTTTCCTGTCGCTATTTGATGGGCCTCTTGGATCCAGAGGTAATCAGAACTTAGTATTGGTATTTGGTCTTTAGGTGGGTTATTTATTGCCTCCTTTTATGGATCACTAGTCTCAGCATTATTATTCTTGCAGTTTATATTAGCCCATATCAATTTTAGCAACATTATCGAATTTGAAAAGCAGTGTTTGTGTCATTGATATCCCAACATTTTTGAGAACACCAAGTCTATCGTCAGTGTTACTGAAAATATAGGTGTTACAGATCCCATAACACAAGAAGCAAAACAATACTGTCTTCGAATCTAGAGGGATTCAAGTGTAGGAATCCTTAAGTTGTTCAGTTCATGTCGTTTTTTAGACATAGATCTCTTGTGTTTACTTTCGTCACTTTTGTCATTTGGACACGTAGGACACTCATTCAAATGAGATATCTGCTCCAAGGTGGATTGAATTTCAAGATGAAAGTTGTTAAAAAGACGGGATACGTATAACTTTTCTGTGTCATTTATTAAATATGATGAAGACGTTAGTTGCCTAGGTTATCTGCAAGCAGAGTCTAGTGGCGTTGAATCCATAGCTACAGATTATGTTATTTATAGGTTTGAATGTTTATAGTTCATCTCAACAAACTTACCTTGACATACTGAGTAGGTATCCGAGCAACTAATGTGTTAGGTTCGTATAAGCATGCACTGTCATGGTCAAGGAGAACTTGATAAACAGTCAGACTGAAACTAACAATTTTATCTAAGTGGTTAACACTGTCGACGTAAGTGAATCGACGGAAAAAGTCGATAAGGTTATTAAATGCACACTTGTCTTCTGAAAAGCTTTAAAAGCTTAATTAACCCCTGGACAATAGGATGGAAAAGTAAGTCTGCAATCATGAGAAGAGATAAGAGGTTACACGTTTCTTGATACCTGAAAGATTATATAGGAAGAAGATATACGGTGGTTTTGAGGACTGATACACATTGGAATCTAAAGAATAACTCATCCTTGACTCCCAATTTTCTCGTTTATTTTCTTTCAGTTTCTTCTCCATTATTCCTCACATTATTGTGTATGAGTTTGGTTCTAGTCTAACATTCCGATTCTCCAAATAAACACTAGGAGTTTGCAAGAGTGAATATTGTTCCAGCCTCATTATTCTCCTTTATATACGTTTATTTATGACCTACATTAGGTTTAATAGAATTGTTGTCAATCTGACAGACTGTTCACTTCGCAAACTCTTATGCCAACAGATACTCGAATTAATTACTTAGTATCAGATGAACATGAGTTAATTTGTTTGAGAAGATGCTTTTTATTTATTTATAATATGAAATTCAACAATATACTGGTAATCAGAAGAAAAGCCACATATATTACATCAATAAAAATTGGCCTTTTCAGTGAATTGAAAAGATTTCATTAATTCATGCATTCTCAAAATAAAATTTGTCAGTTCTGAAGAATGGTATGTTACTCATATATTTGCATATGAAAATATTTGCGTTCACGAAGAATGAAGTAATAATTTCTGCTAACGTCTTGCTTTTAGTCTTAATATTAGAACAAAACATATAAGCGAATAATATTGTTTTCAATTAGATCTTCTTCAGGCTTTACTCTAATTTTTTTTCCTTCACGTTCCCAGTGGAACATAGGGCCTCAAGCTAGTGGCTTGAGGTTTCTGTAACAGTGTTTAATTTTACAGGATGAGGTTGCTAGCTTCATGCCCAACCTTTCCTCTTTACTAGAATTGTTTCTGGCTTAGCGAGGTAAAGGAGTGCATCGGCCGGGGATCGAACCCCGAACCATGTGCATGGTCGGCGACTTAAATGTAAAAAAATTTTAATCAGTGACAGTGATTTTGTGGACCAAATAATAATAATAATGTGGTAAATGTTTTGAACGAAGTTAATAACGATGTTTATAATGATAACAAAATAATATTGATAATAAGGTGGTAAGAATAACAAAGATAGTATATATATATTTTTTATTACAGCTTGATTCCACACCGTATTTTTGGTACAAGTATGGAATTTTCAGCATGGATATCGGTAGCCCAAATTTCGCAGGCCGACCATAGATATCAGGTGTGCGTCGGCGTGAGCTCGAACCCCGGACCATGTGCATGGTCGGCGAGAGTCCTAACCACTGTGCCACCGACGCACTGTATATGTATATATGTGTATATGTAGATGATTCAATAAATAAATAAATTAGGTCAAATCTTAAAAGGTAAAATGGAACGATAATCAGAATTTAAATAAATATCACAAAAGTACGAATGAGATGGAAGATAAGAAAAGGTGGGGGGGGTTTGAATGGAATTCACCTAGGCCAGAGGAGAGACAAAGGTAGAACAAATTTCTTTTGTATACAAAGACTAGGACTGTTCTCTCGAATTCCCATAACTTCGGCTAAGTGTAAAAGACGAGTTTTGATTCCGTTCGAAAGACTCGATGGAATACGATAGATAACTTTGAAGGCACTATTTTTATCCACTTGGTGACCGCTATCAATCAAATGAGCCAAAATAGAACTTTGTATGGATTATATTTGACATTTCTCGAACCATGAAGGAAGATGCTCTTTAATGCGTTTGTTAAGCTGTCTAGTTGTTCGGCCTATATAGCTTTCTCCACAGGAGCAACTAAATTTATTGATACACATGGAAGTGGCACAGCTAGGTAGCTTATCTTTCACTTGATCAGATGATTTCTGTCTAATGTCACATCAACTCGAAAACTTACGGGCGAAAACCAACAAGCTGGCAGAAGAAGCTGGCAACAAAGGCAGGATTTCAAGTGAACATAGAGAAGACGGAGGTGGTGAAAATAACCAACAAACAAACAAACAAACAACTACAACCAGTAGTGATCACTGTCAATGGGAGTAATTTGAGAGAAGTCAGTCACTTCCTCCACTCATCCAGCCAGGTAGTATCGTTTCAACTACAGGCCAGTGGAGTGGATAAAGATATCAGTCAGGTAGAATTGGAAAGGCAAGACAGAACTTCATTGCTCTGAAATCAGTTTGGAAATCTTCTGCACTCCGCATCATCATTAACAACAAAACTCGGATTTTCATCACCAATGTTAATTCAGTCAGTCAGTCAGTCAGCTCTCCTATGTGGGTTTGGAACTTGGCGAGCTCGTCACGAAAAGCATTTCCAACTGGCTACTGCATTATATATCATTGACAGGTTCTCTGGCTTGCTAGGAAAGATAAGATGACCGACCAGAAAGAATTAGCAACAAGAAACTCTGGGAACGAACCAACCAACAACCTGTTGCTCAACAAATAGCCCAAAGAAAATGGAGATGGACTGAACATTCACACTGAGGAAACTGTTGAGTAACAACATCACTTGCCGACTACACCCTTGAGTGAAACCTGGATGTGAAACGATGAATGGGGCGTCAGTGGGAGGGTGGCGAGGAGGAGATCGTGCGGCGAGGAGGAGATGAGAGACCATGCACAATCGTGGGGCAGCCAAAGAGTACTTCAGAAAACAGGACAAAATAGAGATGTTCTTTTGAATCCATATGTTCCACTCAGTGTCCAAGGGAACAGCAATAGTAATATTCTAACACTGTTGTTAATAATTGTTATTTTTATGTTTACTTTATCTCATAACTCATTCCAATCTTTTCGTTCTCAGTTAGTTATTCAGGTAAAAAATAAGCAACAATTCAGTGGAGAAAATCATCATTTCTTACGAAAAAACTGCTGCACGGTTTTTGGTAAATATAAATGTGATCATTTAGCGTTTGGTAATAATTTCATCGACAAAATGTTTCGCCACCAGATTGTGCTTTATTCTCTTCATGTGTCAACTGGTGGTTTTGGTGTTTTGAACCAAAAAAGAACCCTGGCACAGAGAAAGATTTTACGCTTTTTATCATTCTTGCTACAGTGGACACGATAACCATTTTTCTGATGAGCTGCATAGATAAGAAAGAATGTCCCAGACATTACTGGAAATGTCACTGTCACAATCAGATCCCCCAAAATTATCGCTCTTTGAAAAGTCACAAGCTGAATGTAACTGACGAAATAAAATTTCGAATACCTGAGATAGAAAGAAACAAATCATAAAGGACACATTCTTTGTTCGAATTTTCAGAAGTCGAAAAGGAACACTTTATAGACTATACAGATTTAATTTCAAGAAGACGTTGTGGAGGTGGAAATCTTAAACTATCAAATGGTTTCTAAAGCAGTTGACACTTATTTGCGTTTTCTCACCACAACAGAAATAAATTTTCAATTACTACGGTATATTATTAACTCCAGTCCAAATGTATGCTTTGTCAATGGGTTCAAAATTCTGTGATATTTTGACAAATTCGAATGACCTGGACATAAAAGTTCGGTTTGAAGATCTGATCTGTCAGATGAGCTATCTTCCTCCGGTGTTGGAAAAGTCACTTGAAATGCTGCCATCGGTATGTTAATACCAACCCAAATGTGAAACGATTGATTTCAGTTGAGCACAGAAAACAAATATGTGAGATTTTAAGCAATAAAGACTTGGTTCTGATGTGTCCCAATGAAGTCCTTGGATCGTCCAAAACAATCATCAAGGCTACGTTGAGAAAACAGTATCCATCATATTAGACGGCAGTAAATTTTTTATAAGAAATCAACCAGAAAGACCAGACTGAGCAAACTGAAGAAAAGATAACGCAAACGCCGAACAAGAGGAATAAATCCATTACTAACTCTTAACTGTTCGATCAACTACGACCCTCTGGTTCTGTAATTCTCCGGGTAAATGGTCTTTCGAAAGTACACAGAGAGGATGTACCACTACAGTCAATCATGGACATGGCAAATTTACTATACCACCCTTGTGTCAGATGGCCGACAGACATCTTTCTCTGTATTAGAAATTGCCTCAAGCATCATAGTATCCTGGATTCATTTGAATTTGTCGATTCACTGAATTATGTTAATGTGTTCGAAAGAGAACGATATCTGTGAATGGTACATCTCTCTTTGCTAATATCTCTCTGAATGAAAATACTTACTTTATTTACGGATATATCAAGAATAATAATCTGGATGTAGGTGTTCAAAACAGCTACTTAAAAGAACTACAGCTGAGATGCACTTTCAATGTCCAGTTCCATTCAAACACAGGCTATACAGACAAAGAGACGGAGCGACAGTGATTTTGCTATTGGGTCATTTACTTTGTGACAAGTCCAGAAAATGATACTTCACGAACCACAATTGAAAGTTTTCATATACACATATATACAGATACGTGGATCATACTTTCATCATAGATGAAGAGAATACTGACATAGGGATGAAAACAAAGGAATACAATAATTGAGACCATTCTATCAAGTTCACGTCAGAATAAGAAATGAACTCTTCAGAGATCAACCTCCCAGAAAAAGCCAACATGGAATGGTCATTACGCGAATTTCCATAATTGAGTTCATTTAGGAAGAAAGAGAAATCTGATCCATTCTTTGTCTTGAAGAATGGGAAGGATATGCACCTGTAATAAAGTTAACAGGGAACTGGACAGAGTCAATCAAGTTTGAATTGAAAATGGATATCCATCAAGATTCACCGAGAAAAACATAAAGCTAAAGCAAAAGCCTAAAAAATCTAAAGCGGTACTGAAGAAACTGCTATTATGAATGCTGAATTTAAAGGTGATGCCGCAGCTGGGATTCTCAAGAACCTCTTATCCAGATCATCGAGAAACGCTTTTTCTCGGCTGAGCTATGGATCAACTTCTACAATGGACACATTGTATATAAAGGATAAACTGCCTCTTTGGGCTACTTCTATGTGCGTGTTTATAAATTCACTTGCTTCTGTGAAGCTAATTGTATTTGTCACACAAAGCGCACACTTTCTGAACGCATCTCTGAACATTATCCGGCATGATTAGCAAGCGAATAATATAAGACAATTACTAGCTCACTTCTAGAGCACTTGATGAACTCAGACCACATAGCTCCACCACATAGCCCCACTGTCCACAAGGTAAAACAAAATGGTACAAGAGGCGTTAGGCGTTGGCATTTGTTTATGATGAACGTGTTGGCGATTCATCGACACAATCCCACACTCTATGTACAGAAAAAGTTTTTCCAGTCTCCTCTTCTGCCATAATCTTAATCTTTTCCATAACTGGTCTCTTCAATCTTTAATAATCAGTTCACTATTTTCACCCTCACGTGTTCCTTTTGTATATTTTCTTACCATCATAGTTTTCAAGTGGACCCTTAACTGCCTTTGTTCTCATTCAGTGACAATTTCAACCTTATCAAATTCCAAATTTTTTCTTCCACTGTTCTGTTCACTATTAGTTAATTTTTAATTATATTTTAGAAGCGTCTTCTGAGTATTTGTATCAGTAATATCACTCCTATATTACTCAACAGTTGACCACTATACGTTTTTGGCAAATATAAATATGCCTGTACAACCCGTGAACGTGATTTTTTAAATAAAGGAAATTTCTTTTGCTGAACTGTATCTTATTTTCGTGATGACTCATTGAAAATTTACGCAGCAAGACAATCTTTTCACTGACAAAGATTTTGACTTTGTCAGTTAATTATAAGATCAAATTCGAATATGTAGAATGATGGGTAAATGATTTCATTTTGCCTACTTAGGTAATGATTTAAATCTATACGAGTGTCGACAAATTCTTTTAGCTGAAGCAATCAGAATAGAATGAGAAAGTTGCATGTAAGCATCATATCACTTATTGTGTGCAATTGTTTTGTTCGTCTAATTCTTTATATATGAAGATGATATAGTAGTTAACTGTCTTTGAAGGTCACGGACAATACCGATTTGAACATAATAGAGTGGTGAACACAAACAACTTAAGACTTGGTTGCAGGTAGCTTGAGAGTCGAGAAACTTAAAGAATAGAATCCCCATATTGGATGCTAACTTATACAATTTCCTCACCCACAAATCATAATAAAATTCTTGAACTCCACACTTTTCTCCAATGTGAAACGACAGACACTGAATTGATTGCTGGTGTTGTAATACATAAAACACTCATTATCTATTATCATAAAAGTTATAAAAAATGTAACGTGAATATTTCGACAAACTGAAAATTAAGCGAAATCAAAAGGTGCATCTGAAACTAACCTTTAAAAAGCAGTTAAATACTATGTAATCTGCAGAGATTAAAGTATTTGTTAGAATAAGCGACTTTAAGTCGGCGATTAGTGGGGTCAACCTAGTCACACGTGACATTTGCTAATCGAAGATTGTAAACTATGGTGATAGTACGCACAACTGACAGTCAGAAATAGTAAAACTGAATTCAATTAGGCATCTTCAGTTTATTTTATCTACTGTGAGGTCTGAATATCTTCTAGTCGATTCAAAATGGAGACGTTTTGTGCATTGATAAGAAGAAAAAAAATAAAAATTACGATATCCTCTCTCGTTTTCACTTGTTCTATAGATGATGTTGACTCATAGTGAATGCTGTTTAGATACTGAATGAAACTTGACAAAATTAATTGACATCAAATTCATTATTATAGTGTTTACTGTAGACTGAGATATCACCAGTGTGCCAACCCTTACTATGTGATGACTCTAAAGCAAATCTTACGGGAAATAATCAATTTAGTAAACTTATAAGATAATAATAATTAGTTTCTAAGCCAGTTATTGAAGAGTAATAAATTTATCAGGATATGAAGCATTTATGTCTAATTTCCTCAGGCATATGTGACTCAAACAGTGAGAAACTGAACACTAAGCAGACACTAAAAGTTAATGCTTCGCTTAATTATTTCTTTAAAGAGGTAATTTTGATAAAAGCAACTTGTGAGAGCTTTTGAATCAAGTAGATGGTTTGCAGGCACAGGGTCTATTTTTTACGAGTTGATCACGGATTGATATCAGTTAGAGAACCATTGAAAACCAGGGAGTACTGGACAGCTGCTGTTTCATCCTAGTTTGGGAATCATCGGCAGTACGCACCCACTGGGTCTATTATCAAGGTGGTTTGTAATAACTCGCTTCAATGACCCAGTAACTTATACCCTTCTAGACCAGCTAGTAAGTATTAAAAAAGAGTGAGTGATTTTCAGGACTTAAGGTGTCAGACCTGTTAAGTTATTCAGTCACACACGATACTGAATGAATTGGAATTTAGATACATTTTATTATGATATTTTTACATTGCTTCACATGTTTTTTATGTCGTCAACAAATTCAAGCAATTTTTGAGTTGTTTTTTGTCTGTGTTCCCTTCCGAATACGTATTACCTATTTAGACAGTATTCCTCATTTTATCAATTTATGTAATTTCTACACACTGACTACTTTTCTTCTGGTATTTTTGTCTAAACTACTAATAGTAACATTATTAACCCGTAAAACGTCAATACTTTAATCAACTTAAAAAAATTATGGGGGATAACGAAAGAATCATATTTATTTCTCATTGAAACACTTGGTCGGTGTTTACATACTTGTGCGTCCGTACATACACCTATTTATTATACCACATGCACGTGTTTGCATTACTTTATATCTATAAGTGGATGGAATTATAAGTGTAAGCTAAATGATAGTTGAAATATATATTGAAAAAACAAAACAAAAATACAGAAGAAGCTTTCATCAAAAGATGAATGACACTTTTCATAGAATAGTGTAAGTAGAAAAGTAAGAGGGTGGTAAGTAACTCCATACTCCATCTACAACTACTACTACTACTGCTGCTTGACAGTGTTATTATGAATAATTACAATATTGAAGATGTAACGACAGTAAAGATGAAGAGAAAAATAGAAAACTGACTAACTGTTATTTCTCCTTTATATTCAACACAACTAAACGTCAGTCAAATGTTTAGTTTATCAGTCAGCTAAGATAGTGTAGATTAAAAACTTTCTGTCGTACAGACACACACACACATGCAAATATGCATGCATACATACTCATGTATCAAAAAAACACAATACCTCCTGGTCACCTAGTTACTTTCATCACGTCTTCTGTTTCTGTTAATAACCCCACCTATTATTTCGTTAGTACTGCTTACAAAACTTCTTATCTTGCACTAGAAGATGTAATATTCCGTTCCCTTTATCACACAGACACAAACAAACGCTGGAAGACTGCATTATGCAAAATAATGAAAACATAGACTTATTAAAGCCTAAGGACAGATTACTTCTGAACAAATAGATCAGGTATCAGTTGTTTTATTGCAATAGTCTAAGCAAACTGAAGAAGACTTGAGTCATTCTGCCTGTTAATTGTTTAAATGATACCAGCGAGTCTGCTTGCTATCCTGTGTCCATCAGGTATTAGGTGATTGGGAAGTTTACACTGTTTGCCATCTTGAAGCCGAACCTACTTAGTACAGGTTTAAAGAATCTGTCGTCATCAGGTTTTCCATTTAAACGACAGTAATAATTAGAGAAACATTGTTATTTACAAACATTAAAAATTTAAATTACATTAAATTAATAGAACAGATTGCATTTCAAAAGCATCAGTAAGAGAGAAATAGAGAGAGAGAGATAATATGCATTAATATAACACTAAAGTAAACATCTACAACTGGTATTAACAGCAGTTCAGGTTTATGTACTTTTGGTAGGCCGTATAGTCTTAGTGTGTATGTGCCCTTCGGTCTGATTTCGTCATATAAACTGATTCTAGACATGCACAATTCAATCTAGCATGTTTAGTGAATTGATTGGTAACTATCCTAAAACCCTTACAGAAATGTCTTCTAAAATATAGTATGGAAGATTTATTTGAACTCACAGACTAAATTAAAGATGTTAACAGTTAAGATAAAACTATGTTACCTTTAGGCATAAAATCTCTCTCGAATTGAAATGGTGAATTGCCTATGTGAACAAATAAATGAATATTATGATCCTACTAGAAATCTCCAAAGAACTGTTACTGAAGTGTACAAAGGATGTGAATTTTAAACTAGACGGTGAAATGTATAGACAGATGGATGGAGTGACGATAGGCTCTCCATTGGGTTCCGCGTTATACAACAAATTTCTTTCTGAGTAAACCACAAAATAGTCATTTGAACAACCTAAGCAGAAAATTCTGACCTTACTGCCAGCATGTAGATGATGCCTTCATTCTTTGTGAAGAGGATTTGGACAGAAACTCAATAATATCTCAATTCAGTAAAGTACATTCAGCTGTGAAATTCACGTGTGAAGAAGAATCTTAAAGTAAAATTATCTTTTTACACGTCCTACTGAGAAGAATATCAGACGGTGGAAATTTACACAAGGAATTTGCACAAGAAAAGTACTTTGACTGGCCAATAAACACATTTTCATAGCTTTATTCCTCTCTGGTAAAAAAGAAATTTGGCAAAGACCCTCTGCTATAAGGTCAGAGCTATTTACTCAGAAGATGCGAGTGAAAGCGAACTTAAGCCTGTACACGACACTTTAATTGAAAACAGCCACCCTGAAAAGTTTATCACTATACACATGTCCAAGAAAGTAGAAAGAATTCTTCTGTATCTGTTAAAAGGAAGCCTGTATATACCCTGCTACAATTCAGAGGGGAAATACCAAGTGAAATAATAACTAACCAGTTGAGGAAATCGATCCAAAAAACGTTTAACACCGGTAAACTGTAGCTTGTATTTTCCACACAACCGGTAGTAATTCCAAAACTGAACGATGAAGTACCCAGGCTAGTCACCTCTAATTGTATCCATCATTTCAACTGCTCCTATGGAGCCAGTTATATCGGCCGTTGCTCTAGTAAACTAATTTTTCGCGCTCGGGAACACCTACCAGTATAGTTAAATAAGTGTTGTTAAAACCGTTAACAGTACTATATTTGACTGCCTCATGCAAACAGGCCACACAACTAACATTCAAGAATCTTCTTCTACCATCTACCGTGTATCGAATAAGTTACCAAAGACCCTCAGATACAAAACACTCGAAATAGCAGAGGCCATGGCAGTTCTCCTGAATCGACTGAAGCCCTGAATGCGAAAGAAACAGGTCCAGCCATTATTGCTACCGAACCTACAAATCCATAAATTCTGTTACTTCCCTTTATTTATCTGATGTTTACTTTAGTGTTATATTAATGCATATTATCTCTCTCTCTCTATTTCTCTCTTACTGATGCTTTTGAAATGCAATCTGTTCTATTAATTTAATGTAATTTAAATTTTTAATGTTTGTAAATAACAATGTTTCTCTAATTATTACTGTCGTTTAAATGGAAAACCTAATGACGAATTTATTGAGAAGAATACTCTTTGTTCATTAATGATTCTTCAAATTTTCTATTGGCATCCGAGTTGAAGAAAAGTAGTTTTTATTTACTTGTTTTCTGTTACAATATGGAAGGTTGATATTCAAAATTTCTATTGGTTTATTTGAGGAGGTTAACACTAAATTCTTAATATGGTCAGGTAACTTTCAAAACAGGATTCATAGCTTCTTATGAAAGACATGATGCAGAGCTGTATATTGCAGTCTAAGTATTCAGTTCATTGAAGATATTACAGAAAAGCATGTTTCTGTGTTATCGAAACGATTATAACTCAACGTTATTGACTACTGATAAGTATTTGGAAACGTTTCAATGATAATGTAGTTCATTGAACTTTGCGATTCCTTTACTAAATAAAGACTTCTAAGAGAGGATAAGGTTCTGTGGGTTTTTTAGTTTATTGAGTGCATATTTATGTCAGCAGATGCTAATATGACCAGTTTTAATTTATTCATGAAATCATCATGAGCTATATAACACTGATAGTCAGAATTTACGTAATATAAATGTTCGTCATTATTTACGCAACCACAATCAGAATATATTTTGTGAATTTCGCAAGGCTATATGCTAGGACTACTGTGGTGAGAGCAGGCCGTGAGAAAATATGAGCAAGGCTGATTCACCAACCAATCACAGCAAAGTTAACGTGGCAAAATATGATTCGCAGATAGAGAACTCTATTTGTCGAGGAATCCCGAAACAACCAATCAGAAGCCTGCGTTTGTCTGCCTAACTTCTGATAAACAACCAATCAGATGACTGCGCTTGTCTACTTGCATAAGCTATAATAATGTATGTGAAATATGTATAAATACGTGTTGATTTTCATAATAAAACGATCTGTTGCCTGGCCCTTGTCTTTTGTTGTTACACTACCAAGTACAAAAACTCCACAATATCATTTCTGGAACAGCTGTTATGTGATGAGAAATCCGTTAGGTATGACACGATAAACATACTGAGGCACTCTAACAAATAGTCCCATTAGTTTTTGTTTTCTTATCCTCGTTACTATTACACTGTTGTTTTTATCTTCTATTAAACACCAATTTTATACTTCATATCCTGTGGTGCATTGTTTAAAACGTAAACGCAACGCTGTTTCTTCTTATTTATTTATTTTTATTTATCTTCTTTTTTGGGTGTTGCTTTTTTATTTTAAAATCTTATAAAATTTATGAGGTATTTAGATGCAACATATTGTAATGCAAGTTGAAGATTCCATACCTGTACCACAAATACTATTTTGGAATAAAGCTGTTATTATTATCATTCCAATATTAGATTGCAACGTAAAAAGGAAAGATGGGAAGTTAAGCACTAGTGTTTACAGAAAACCCACACATTCAAACAGATATTTGGATTACCGATCATCCCATCCTATGTCAGTAAAAATAGGATTAGTGAAATGTTTAAATGACAGCACAAAAACTAAGTAGTACCAGGGAAAATCTAAGACAGGAAGTGATACACATAAAAGAAGCCTTGAAACCTAATAATTACCCGGATAAATTAGTCAAGAAATATGTAAGTAAATGTAAAAATAAAATAAATAATGATAATAGCGATATTGATAATAATAATGATAACAATAATAGTAGTAATAATAATAATATTAATAACGACACCAACAATAAGGAATGTAAATCATCAGCAGTAATTCCATACAAAGAAGGAACCTCGGAAGCCTTACGCAGCATTCTTAACAAGGCAGGAATAAAAGTGGCTGGCATTCAAACCCACAAACTCAATTAGAAACAAGCTTTGTCGGTTAAAGGATCCTGTAGAGCCATTAAAACAAAACAATTAAGTTTATCTAATACCCTGCCGGAATGATTGTCAGCTCAAATACATAGGTCAAACTAGTAGAACAGGGGCAGTCAGACTAGCCGAACATAAAAACCTAGCTAAATCTAGACTGGTTGACCCGAATAAGATAAGAAATCTAGACAGTAGTTCAGCTATAGCACTACATGCAGTTACACACAACCATTCAATAGGATGACAGTTTCAAAATCTAATGTCACAGGGCACAGGGAGAGATTGATAACAGAAGCTTTGTTTATCGAATCAACTGCAAATATATGTAATAGGAATGATTCAACACCTGTCCCAGATATATGGAAAATTCTACTGCCCATACGACAAATAGGAGAAGACAGAGAAAACTATAAAAATCAAATCTCGAAGTCGTGTGACAAAAATTGATATGATTATGAACAATAAATTTTGTTCCAAAACGTCATCCAGTATACAATACTGTTTTACTGTGTGATACATTTAATAAACAAACTAATATGGAATTGCCTACTACCACAGTGCCCAAGTTTTACACATATATTATTATTATTAAGTTGTTAGAGTGTTACGATGTTGATAACTTGCCTTACCCTCTTGTATTAAAGTGCTGAGTGCTGTGTGACTGAATGGATATTAACATGATTATTTAGTAAATAGAAATGTGATGTTTACACCATTAAGTTTAATCAGAAGTGTATTCATTGAAATCAAAAACAGATATGTGTTGTTCAGAAAGTATTTTAAATATGTATAACTTGAGGTGATCCATGCTTTGTGGGCTCGTACCTAGATTCCAATCAGTCACCATGTGTCCTGAATGATGTTGTGGTTCTTAGTGTATTAAACAATGTTGGACACCAGTTTTTCAGGTAGGAGACAACTAACAGTTTCAGTAGGAACCTATATATTTAGACTTTGGTCGACTATAAAACAAGGATTCTACTTTGATCACCGCTGAGTTACGCGAATTACACATGCCATTAGCTTTCTGTTAATCACATTTTACAGTATAACTGGCATGGATTTTTTCAGAGGTTGTATTAAAAATTTGTTACATTTTTATGAGTTGATCACAGATCGATATCAGCTACAGAACTATTGAAAACCAGCTGGGATTACTGGACAGCTGTTTCATCTTAAAATCTTCATGCAACTCTCCCCATTAGTAAACTTAAACAAAGCAAGAACGATTGTACTAGGATAATGTAAGCTCATCTTGTCTGACTTGGAGCATCCGCTTTACCCTCAGCTTTCACCTTGCATCTCCTCAGGTAGAACAAGAAGTAACTTCAGAAAACTGTATGCTCGCACGTCTAAGTATGGAGATTCTATGATACCATACTTGGCACGTATTTTATGTGATGAAAATAGTGTCAGGCAAGAATTAACTAACCTTTTTTCATCTAGTAAATAAATAATTTCCTCCATCCATCCTTATACACTTTCAAGTTTTACTTTTGTTATTTCTATTATATTTATGGTCCTGTTGCTTCTTTGTTTTGCTCTCATAATTGTAAGCACCAGTTGATCTCTATGACTGATGTAATCTTTGTTTTCCTCCTCACCATATCATGTAAAGAGAACATTATATTCAATATTTTTAAACATGCCAGGATTTCTATACCGCATTGACAATACTGTGTGTAAAAAGCCCACGGTAATTTTTCATTTGTATTATTATTATTACCCTAGCTGTTATCATTATTATTATTTCCATTTTATATGCTGCATGTTTCTGACATTACCCCTATTGTAAATGTGGAAAATTTTCTGTGTGACTAATTTTTATTTATAACTTGAGGAAATCAGACGCAATATTGTGATTAATGCTGAAAATTCCATTCTGTATCACAAGTACTGTTTTTGGAATAAAGTAAATCATTATTATTATTATTTCAAGGAATCTTCTCAACAGGTTACAACATGAACGATAAAAAAATATGAATTACATTAAAGATTTAAACATACTTCTCCACTATCACAAGGAGTAATTGGTAGAAAGTAAAAGTAACATTAGTCTGGAATGATTTAACTAATTAAGAGTAACAAACACTGACTATTTATAGAATAATTAGACAATTAAGCTTGAAAACAAAAAACAAAGTTGCGTTTATACGTGTGTGTATAGAAACCAGATTTATCTAGAAAGAGCATAACAAAAAGTAGATTGCGTAACTAAAGAAAATGTTTTATCTAATAACCAACAGAAAAAAAAGAAAAGAACAAGGTAGGGTGAGTCGTGTTTAGATGAGAGAGTAGAGTTTTCTGAACAAGAAAAAGAGTGACCCATAAAAGTTGTATGTTTTGCTTTCACCAGGACAATGCAAGATTCACCACTGTCTCATTCTGTGTACATAGATTTGGTTTAAGTCGTTTGATAGCAGTTGCTTCAGCAAAGCGTAGCAAGTTATGTTTCTTTTGCTTGTTGATTATTTTGAACGATTTCAAGTTGTCTACAATATGACCAGTGTCCAATAGATGTTGCGCAATCGCACTGTTTAATGCTTGCGGACTTTTCAGCCTCAGGTTGTTTGGTATATGTTCATAAATGCGGATACTAACTCTTCTCTCTGTTCTTCCAATGTATGTGCATTGGTACATGTAAATTGGTAGACGCAGTTGGAGGTAACATGAGATGGGTATTTGTCCAATTTTGATTGTCGCAAACAACTAGTTGCTTGATAAACACACACAAGCTTGGAGGCTGAATATGTTCTTTTCAAGGCAGCGTTCAGTCTTGGAACCATCAGTAGTACGCACCCACTGGGGTTCGAACCCAGGACCTTCCGGTTACAAGACAAGCTCGTGTATCATTCAGCCATGATGCAATAACTCATGATATCAATCCGTGATCAACTCGTAAAAACAAAACTAATCCTTAAAAACCAACTGTAGAAAATTTGTTACATCTAATAAGCTATGCTAGGCAGTCGTAAACTCCATTTCTCCTAAATCAGAAAGTAAACTGTTGGTGTTAGTTTTTTACTTATGAGTAGAATTCTTTTCAAAAATAGCAAACATTTGGATATCTACTATGTTTGCTTATTTCTCCCTAATGTCTCATAGTTGTGGTCGACTGGTTAGGTCTTGATTCAACAGAACACTGTTTCGATATAGCGGAAATATTGATTCAGACATGTGGAAAAAAAGTAAGCAAACAATATCCTTTCCGATAACTTCATCTTCTGGCTCTACAGTTATATATATATATATGTTAATATACGCAGAGTATTCTAATATAATCGTCACTAGCAATATTGGTGTCTTCAAATACTATCGATTTGTTAAGTAAGATCAATGAAAATAAAGTTCAAGAAAGACGCTTAAATCATAATAAGCAAAAAAATGTAATATCAAATTGGATTTCAAATGAAATTAGGGAAATTTCCACAGCAAACTGAGGATCATAAAACCTTGATGGCCAGCGGGGTAAGGAAAGCGTCTGAACCAACTTCTTTTGAATACATAAACTAGTCTTCTTAATGTAGATCCAAACAGCCAGCGTCAGCAATATGCAGTAGACTAACTCTTAAGGTAAAGTTAAGATTAGTTGGTATGCGGTACCTGATTTTGAAAGACTCCTCGCTAACATCAATCTTGTGTTCCGTATTCACGAGATGAGATAGAATAGAGCTATGAATGGATTTCGTTTGTCCTTTGCTTAACCACTAGCCAGGATAGTGTTCGTAACTCCGACAATAAACGCGTCTAATTTTACGACCTATGTAATTGGTCCACTCCACAGGAGCAGTCAAACTGATAGATATACATAGAAGAGACGAAGTCAGACAGTTTATCTTTAACTCCCGAACGCAGATTAGGGGTGATTTTGAAAACACAGAATAATTCGGCAGCACTGAATGCTCTTTCCACTTCATTTCTTAGGTATTGTGTTAATATCTCACTGATGTTATCCATGAGGAACTGAAGTTGTAAATGTATGGCCTTTTTGGGAATTGTTGGTACTTTGGCCTGCTTCGACTTTTGATTAATATTCTTATGGATGAGTTTTTTGGGTAACCGTTCTCGCTCAGCAACTGTTTTATAATAATAAACTCTTCCTTAAGACATTCATCAGAGCGAACTGCTCTTGCTGTGTGGACCAAGCACTTTATTTCAGAGGCACGAAGCTGAAAAAATGAGTGTACTGACCAGTTGATGTAGGTTTTCTGTATACATATCTTATTGTACCGTCCTCTTCTTTAGTCATCAGGATGTCTAGGAGTTAAACAGTAGAGTCTTTTTCTTTCTCGATGGTAAAATTTATTGCAGGATGAAGATTGTTAAATTTGTTTAGGATGTTCTTTTCTTCATCCTCATTTTTCATCATCAAAAATGTATATCATTCACGTACCAACAGTAGAATTCTAGTTCATCAGTTACATCTCTATATTTTCAAGGAAAATGTTGACTACGATGGGTCTTAGTGGTGACCCCATTGGAGGACTATCAATTTGTCTGTATAATTCCTTATTAAATAAAAAGTGAATATTCTTTGTGCATTTCCAAAGAAGGTCTTTTATAAAAGACGTAGTAATGCTGACATAGATGTTTCGTCTTATGAGTTCTCCGTACACAAAGTCTACAGTTTCCACTGTTTGTAGAAAATATTTCATTCTAACCAGTAAGGACAAGAATCATTGACAAAGGCCGCACTATTCTCTGTTCTTCATCATTTGAAGATCATACAACATCATAACTGCAATCACTTTAATATAATTTAGATTCAGTTTTAAAAACAGTCAACTTTTTAAACCATCTTGAAGAGTTGAGGGGTTGATCAGAGAATATCCACCTATCTCATATCTCTTGAATACCAGTCGACCAGTCCATTTAAATAAATGATTGCTCTTTTTCCTATGTAGCCTATATTCTCACTTTATTAGTCAAAATTTCGTAAAACATTTGTAAGACGCCAGATAGACGACAGCTGAAGGAGCACAAAATGAAAAGAGGATGCCGCCACCATCTTCTAATTAATATGCAAAATCAGAAAAAGAGAGAAAAAAATTACTGAATGAAAATGAAGCATTATTTTTTTCATTCTTGACAATGGCCAATTAATTATCAAAGATGTGAATGTGCTAGAGTTATTCTGTTCAAGTGACAACAAGGAATACAAAATTTATTGTTTAGAACGTACTTCCGTTTCTTTCCAGTACTAACTGACGAATTCAGTTTTGACTAGACTGTGATTGCAAACGCCGATTAGCTGATAAAAAGTTTTCTGAAGCATAATTCACACACATACACATATTCATACAAATGGTGGACAAGGTGTTTTGAACTGCATATACTTCATCAACGGTGAAACTAGTTAGAATTCCCTTTCTATTGTGCAAAACTTCGAAATAAAACTGAAGTTGATGAAGTATCTCAGTGCCTTAGTCATTTATATGCGTTATTATCTAGGGCAGTTATATCCATTGCCAGTTTATTCCATGTCTCGTTATTTCGCCGTACATCGACACTATATGTGCCCATTTGTTGCTTCAGGATTCTGATATTCCAGTAAGCGGAGGTCAGTAATTGTGCATCTTGAAGGAAGGCAAGCAAGTGACAATCAAAATGTGCTGTGAAAAAAGGCGACTCCATATCTAGAAAGTAATCTATTAAAAAATAATTTTTGTTTTACAGGATAGACATTGTCACAAATGGAAACTAGCAGATGACATGAATAGAAATCAAATTCTTTTAAACCCCAAAACTTAATAACAAATGATGACCTGCTTAAAAATTGGGCTGCCGGAAACCTCCATCAATATACTGCATATAGTTTCTTCTGTTCTGTTTGCTTAAGTCTATTAAAGTATTATCTTAATAGTATTGTTTAGTCTGGCGAGTATTTGAAACATTTATGACCTGCTGATTAGCAAGTTTCTGCTAAACATGAGAAAAAGCATTATCTTCTATGGCAGCTTATCCTAACCGTTTCTGAGTGGTGTCATTGGTTCACAAAATGTACTCCTGAACCTTTCTTAATTGGCATTCAGTCAAATGTCGTGTATTTCTCGAAGGAGAAAAGAAGAGATGTCATCATAAAGGATTGGTTTTCACTTCATATCAGATAGAACTGTGTCACACAATCAACTGTCGATTGTTCTTTTATTTGAAGATCAAAACGAAGAGAAAATATCATGCAATAAGGTCCGCTAAAAATTATGTACATTACATAAATATTCTTTCAGAATAAAGCTATTATTATCAGTAGTAGTAATAGTAGTAGTATTAGGTTTCAGGTAGATTTTCCCAGGTTTTATCGAAGGATCATGACCTATGAGGATGCAACGGGTTACTCACCAGTTACATTTAATATCAACAGTTCTACAGCACTAACCAATTAAAGGTAAAAATCACAAGCTATAAAACTTCACTTTGCTACCTTTATGGTACATTTCTATCCTAAAAACTTGATGATTACCGTCTCGAACTGTTGTTAGGTTGTGAATTCACACAGCCGGAACAAAATGGTTGTTTATCCCATTTTTGCAGTAATCTCCTTGGAGATATCAGCTTGAGACGAATATAAAACAAAGTCTTCAAAACATTGGTTGAATATTCCTTTGACATCATAACAATTAACATTATATTTTTGAAAAGATTTCATCTTATCGGTTTTTAAAGATGGAAATGAAGGAAAATATTTTTAAAAAAATGACTACAACTCAATTTGATAGTGTAAAATATTTCCATATTATGAATTAAAAGTCAATCTGAACGAAGAATATTCTTTTCAGTAATTTCTCTTCAGGTTCTTACAATTATAAAATATAATATTTGTGGTCGTTACAATAAAGGCCAGTTATGCGGTGGCGGATACATTTTTAACGTAGAATAACAGATTGGACATCGCATCGATGTCAACACAGCTTTCAGGGTTATATACCGAACTCTGAAGTCGTTATCACGTACAGTTTGCTTACGTCTCCTACACGTAGCTGAAGCTGTTGCAATAAGATCGACTAAACCGGAATTTTGAATCCAAAAAGAACACGTCCAGACGCTGTTCCTACCGTGGCCAATCTTGGATTGAAGATTCGTCTTCTCACCAAGAGTGCTCCTTCCTCTCAACCCTCTTGGATTTTTTCTTTTTACTTTGTTTATTATTATAAATATTATTACTATAGTTATTATTATTCGTCATAATTTATGCCCTTTATGCAAACATTCCCGCAATACTATCGAATTTTCATTTATACGGACTTATTATTAGTGGTATTATCTGTTTTCTTAAAATATACGCATCCACTTGTTTCATTTAACACTACAATTCTGTTATGATTAATCATCACCATTGTTTCCCATTTTACAATATTTTCTAATCGATTTCAACCTAGCACGTTTGTCACACAAATATGACTATTTACTTTGACACCCCATAACTAATCTGTTATTCTACGTTAAAAATGTATCCGCCGCCGCATAACTGGCCTTTATTGTAACGGCCACAAATATTATATTTTATAATTGTAAGAACCTGAAGAGAAATTACTGAAAAGAATATTCTTCGTTCAGATTGACTTTTAATACAACTCACTTTGTACATTAACTCTGATTTCATGTTAGCAGCTTATAATGGATATAAGAATAAAACTTGTGCAGTGTTAAACAGTATTATTTGTTGATGAAGTTTCAAGCACAATTTATTGTTGCTCATAATCATATCAAGGTACTCACACAACTTTCTAACTTCCTTTATATAATTTCATTATTTTTCGTCACTTGACTTGATTGGTAGTAGCATTTTTCATATTTCCGGTGTGAGTGATGAGTCATTCCTACTGCACGTATTGGGTGTAGACACGATGAGAAAGGATTCAGTAAAGAAAAAATAACCATTTGGACATTTGGAAAGCAAAAAGATCAAGCAAAGAAACATTCACATTTCAATTAGATCAACATCTCTGGCTCTAATATATATATATATATATATATATATATATATATATAGTATTTTTGTTACAATATACAACAATATACAATCAAGTGACACTGATGTGTTTGTTAACAATAATTAGTCAGTGTCAACACCCCATTGACATAATGGAGTGATAATTAACGCAGAAAATTAATACACACAATTAAAAGGTAGAAATGGTTGCAACGCATGGATTGCGTAATGCACAATTTTTGGAAATGCAGAGCAATTAAGGAATAAGCGTGTGTTCAAGTTGTTAACGTAACAGATTTTTGAATAAAAACAATAAAACGATATGGAGAATTATAATTTTTGAAGTTTTAGGAGGAGGGGGCGAAGTAATCCCGTTTATACATTCATGTAACAATGACTAAGGTAAGGAAAGTGGCTTTACAGATTTCTTCTGAACAAACAGGTTTGGCTGTTTTAGGCGGGTTCCTATTGCTTCAGCTGTACTTAGAAGACAAACACGTAAAGTGAAATAAAAATTAGGAGGAATGCGATGAATAATTTTAAGTGCTGTATTAACATAAACTTTATGCTCACTATGTATAGGGTGCGCTAAAACAGAGCTAACATCGTCACATGAATGTATCAACGGGATTACTTCGCCCCCTCCTCCTAAAACTTCAAAAATTATAATTCTCCATATCGTTTTATTGTTTTTATTCAAAAATCTGTTACGTTAACAACTTGAACACACGCTTATTCCTTAATTGCTCTGCATTTCCAAAAATTGTGCATTACGCAATCCATGCGTTGCAACCATTTCTACCTTTTAATTGTGTGTATTAATTTTCTGCGTTAATTATCACTCCATTATGTCAATGGGGTGTTGACACTGACTAATTATTGTTAACAAACACATCAGTGTCACTTGAGTGGTAAATTGTTGCGTATTGTAATCTTTTTATTCCTTTTACGTTCCTAGTGGAACATATAATTTCAAGCCAGAACTTTAAAGTTTCCGTAGCAGTTGTATTTATTTTTATGGGATGGGGTTGCTAGCCTCATGCCCAGCTTTTCATTTTTACTAATCTTCTTACTGGTTTAGCGAGGTAACGGAGTGCGTTGGCTAGAGACCGAACCCTGAACCACTTACATGATTGGTAACCATTCTACTGTTGTGCCACCAACGCACAAGGTGAGTTGGAGAACCTCAAAAGTTTAGTGGTAAAAGGACTTGACAAGGAATTCATAACATTTCTCAACATTTTATCAAGTCACTTCCTCTCAGTACCATGACACATAAACATACATTAAAACAGAACATACTACTATCTTCTTTCTCTGCGTATAATTATATTTTTAGCAAATTAATTCGTGACTGCATTTTCCCTAGTAGCATTAGTATTTGTTGAAAAAAAGAAATTCTGTTTAAGGCCATTTCAAAATAGTGAAAACCATAGTGACAATGACATTAATTCTTCTACTTGGCTGAAAAGACAAACGTTTATTTTAATTTAATTTAAAATGTAAGGTGGTAGATAGATACAAGTTCTCAAATCGAAAAATGACCTTTTTTGTAATACTGTTTTGCTGATTTGTATAAAATAAAAATTTATTGCCTTTTTTAGAGCAAATAATGTCTACACACTTTTACTTATTTATTATTCAACAGAGTTGGTATTATTCACCATCACTTTTACTACTGCTATTTTTTTGTTTGTTATTTGTGTGTAAATACTCAAGGGAGATTGGTGTTGTAAAAATATCAAAGTTAAGGTAGAATAAATATATTTGCTTGTTTAAGCAAACTTTTTCTTTTTTAGTTTTTAACTGTTGCTTTGTTTTGATGAATTTCATGCATGGGAAAAACTTTTTCAATGGAAATTTAACTTTCAAAAATGAATATAAGCAAATTAAGCAATCTAACAATCAAAAAACGGTGGAGAGCAGATTTTTTAATAATGAAAATCACCATAATGGATACTTTAAATGTTTTATTTGGTTAGACGGCAATAACTGACTGTTTGCCTCTTAAATATCTAAAAAACAAAGCACATAGGGTATAGATAGATGTCATAGTAAAAAAGTAAACTCTTCAGGTATTAATTTTAAAGCGATGCAGAGTGAACGACAAGGACTGTTGAGGAGTTCATATATACATCTTTCGATAACATGGTAATATATAATGAGTAACAGTCTGTTTTCAATCCAATATGATAACTTTATTCGAAAAGATATTTCCTTTATAAACTTCATTGTGGATAAAATTCCAGGGCAAAATGTACAGACAAACAGAAGCTGTAGCAGCGGGATCGATCACCAATATCTCCTATCGTAACAGATATCTTTACGGACAGCTGGAAAAGTAGTGTTCTTAATACATTTAATCCTACTCCAAAAATATGGTGGAGATATGTGGATAACACTTTCACTCACAGTGTTAAAAACAGAATATATCTCTAGCTTCTTGACACATATAAATCCACTAGTAAAGGGAATAAAATTCAAATTTGGATAGGAAAATAAACAAGGAGAATTAGCTATGTTAGATTGTAAAATAAAACGAATAGAAGAAGGTAAACTGCACACTAACCAACGCATTCTAATAGATATTTAGACTTAAATTCATCTCATCCGTTATCTGTCTATGAAGGCAGGCTTAGTCAAGTGTCTGTCTAACAAACCGAGCAGTAGCACTAAATAGTACAAGAAAAGACCTAAATGATGAAATAAAACAGATAGAAGAAGCGTTGGTATCAAACAACTATCCTATAAAATTCATTAGGAAGATCAGAAAAGGTCAAAAGCAAAATAAAAATAATAATGGGGAAACTGACAATGATAACATAAATAAGAGAGAATATAAGGCATCTACAGTTCTACGATATAAGGAGGGGACATCTGACACCCTACGTAGGATTCTAAATAAAGCAGAAATTCGAGTGGCATACAAACCTACAAAGTGACTCACTCAAGCAGGACAAGCTCTGTAGGTTGAAGGACACTGTCGGTTGACCCAATCAGACAAAATAATATAATTTACAAAATACCTTCCAGTGACTGTGAGTGAGGTCAACTACATAGATCAAACTACTAGATCGGGGGTAGCCTGATTGTCGGAACATAAGAATTTAGCGGAAGTTAGAATGGTTGATCCCACGAAGATATTATAATTATTATTGTTTCTTTGGTCATGGAAGGAAACATACGGCTTCAACAACACAACTCCATTTTGTTCTATTTTCTGGCATCCTCTTCAGCTGGGTCCATGATTTCCCACAATCTTTCGTCTCCTCCTCTCATTTCACGATCTCTTACATGTCATCCCCGCACTGACGACACTAGAATCGCTTCCCGTCAGGATTCCACTGGAGCAGTGATCTTCACTGTATGTTATGTCATTCGATGAACTCCTCAATGTATGCCCAATCCATCTCCACTTTCTCCTGAACATCTGTTGAGAGATAGGCTCTCGCCTGTTGGTTTGTTCCCATAGTTTCTTGTCGCTTATTCTTTGTGGCCCTTTTTTTTATTTACAACTTGATTCCTCACCGTATTTTTGGTACAAGTATGGAATGTTCAGCATGGATATCGGTAGCCCAAATTTTGCAGGCCGACCATAGATATCAGGTGTGCGCTGGCGTGGTCTCGAACCCCGGACCATGTGCATGGTCGGCGAGAGTCCTAACCACTGTGCCACCGACGCACAGTATGGAGAGAAGGCAGCTGTTGATGAAAGTCTGCAACCTGTCAGAAATCATTTTCGTAACATGCCAATTTTCTGACCAATTTTCAGCCAGTTTATTGATTTTCGCCTGCAAGTCTTCGAGTTTATGTGACATTAAACATAAGCAATTTGAGAAACCCAGATCTCTTGGAGTCTTCTCACCAGTGGTTCAGTGTACTCCTGTCTCCTCGCTCCCCACTGTCTGACGCATAATCCAGTCCACCACAATTAAAAATATCATCGGTGATAATAGACAGCCTTGTCTTACTCATGCATTCACTTCGAAAGCCTGGCTGAGTTTCCCATTGTGGATCACCTGACACGTGGCGTCGTCATATAGCTGTTGAATGAGGTTGATAAAGACTTGAGTTACGTCGTAGTGTTGAAGCAGTTTCCGAATAATTTTTTGGTCAACGCTGTCGAAGGCCTTCTCCAAGTCAATGAAATTGAGGTAGAGGTTTGACTACCATTGTCTACTTTGTTTGATGGCGATGCGTAGATTTGCAATTTGGTCAGCTTATGATTTTCCTTTCCTGAATCCAGCTTGTTCCGGTTGTGGAGTTCTGTATCCAGTGCATCTTTTATTCTTTCCAGGATGATGTCACTTACTATCTTACTTGGCGTGGACAAGAACATTATTCCACGCCAGTTCTTGCACAGCCCTAGGTCGCCCTTCTTTGGCGACTTGACGAGGTAGCCCTTCTTCCAATCAGTAGGCACTCTTCCTTCCTTCCAGACATTTTGTATTAATGGAATGAGCACATCTGCTGCAGTCTCCGGATGCGTTTTCGTTACTTCGGGAGGAATTCCATCCGGTCCTGCTGCCTTCCTGGCTGGACTTCAGTAGCTTGATCGCATTCAGGATTTCTGCTTCGTTGGAGGATTGGTGTCCACCAGCAGTTCTGTAAGTGATGTTGGTGGTATTTCTGGGCGAGTTGCCGGTGGTGGTCGACTCAAGAGTCCTTTAAAGTGACCAGCCCTTTGTTTTATTTGTTCCTCCTCCTTGGTAATCTGGTTTCCTTGAGCATCTTTCATTGGTTTCAGCATCTGGGTTGATCTCTCCCCGGATAGAGATCTGGTTATTTGATCCCTGTGGAAGCGTACTGCCGATGATTCCCAAACTAGAATGGAACAGCAGCTGTCCAGTACTCCCTGGTTTTCAATGGTTCTCTAACTGATATCAATCCTTGATCAACTCGTAAAAACATAACAAACCCTTACAAACCAAACTATAGAAAATATTTGATGTAATGTCCTGAGGTCTCTTTTGCCTGTGGCTTGTTGTGCTTCAGTTGTCAATGTGTCGTAGAATTGTCGTTTGTCTTTCCTAGCACTCTTCTTTACTGCTTTATTCAGTGCAGTGTATATTGAACTCAGCTTCTTCTTCTGTTGTCCATATTTGCATTGAGTCATCTCTTTCACCATCCTCCTCTCCTCTCTTCTATTAGCTTCCAGGTAGGTTTACGTTGACAGCCATTCCAAGTCTTGGCTGGTCTCTTCCTTCCTCCTAGAACAGTTGTACACGTTTCCTTAAATATCACTTTCAAATAGTCCCAGTGTTCTCCCATACAGATTTCCTCAGTGATGCCACGTAGTGTGTCCGACTTTGCTCTGATCTGTAGTGAAAGCATCCCCTGCAGTTTTGTCCTTCAGTTTCTGAATATTGAACTTGAATTGTGGTCTGTCTCCATTTGTTTTCATGGATTCTGGCTTCACCTTGAAGGCTTTTAGAACTAGATGATGGTCTGAGCCCACATCTGCTCCCCTTCTCGTCTTTGTGTCCAGCAGGCTGAGTCTCCAATTCCTTGAGATTGAGATGAAATCTATCTGGTTTGTGGTGTGTCCATATCAGGCGAAACCCATGTTGCTTTGTGTATATCCTTGTGCTTGTACAAGCTACCTCCGATCGCCAAACCATCGAAAGCGCAGAAGTCTGGGAATAATTCTCCGTTCTCATTGATTTCTCCGAGCCACAGCCTCTTGACCCATGATGAGTTCTCTTCCTGTATAATCAGGTTCCAGTTTGGCGTTCATATCGCCCAAGAGGATTTTGATGTCACCATTTGGGATGTTGTTCATTACTGTTTGTAGTTATCTGTAAAAATCTTCCTTCTTGTCTTGTTCCGCGTTGTTTATAGGTGCGTAGCATTGAATAATCCTAACCTTCTTCCTTTTGAGTTGAATCTTGCTGTCATGATCCTGGATGATATTGGTTCCCATTGCATTAGAGCTTTGGCTGCCGCTGGCGACATCATTATAGCCAATCCCTCAGTGTGCTCGTGGTTGTCGCCTGGGTGGCCGGAGTAGATCACTAACTCTCCCATTGACAATGTTGTCAATCTACATTCATTCCATCTGCTTTCGCAGATACTCAGTACTTCTAAGTCATATTTTCGCATCTCTTTGGCAACCTGGGCAGCCTTCCCAGCCAGCTTTGTACATTGTACGGACATGCCACCTCCCCATTCTTATTCCTGCTTTCATCGAGAGAAGACATATCGACTGACTGGCTTCCCGAAGGCTTTCGCCAGTCCGCGTCATTTCACCTTCCATATTCCAGTGAAAACTAAGGTCTTTCTTTGAATTTATTGTAATGTCAATATATTTCTTGTGTGTTGAAGATTCTCTAGCGATTTGATAGGTCTAGTGATATAGGGTTGCTTGCCCTACGCCCAACTTTCTCATGACAGGATTTATAAGTACTATGTAGACACAGATATAAATATATACATGATCTGCAAGAATATCGAATACCAGATAGACGGATTTAATGAGGAAAACAAGGAATGAACGATGCTTGTGTAACAACATAAAAGTATGAAATTAAGATTTAGAAGCACGATACAGAAGACAGGTAGACGTATTCTATCATACTTGCACATCAAGTTGCCCATAAAACATTCCATTCTGTCGTTACACATGTAGTAGTAGATTACATATGCAACAAGATCCTCTTTACTAAGTCAAACAGTTACAATTAATCTCGCGAATTCGATTTCAGCTGATAGTCTCAGTGAGAACAGCTTCAATCACTGGAGAATGGAAGTACATCCAGCCTACGAGTCCCGATTAGAACGAAATGTACACCCTAGATTCTACTGCTAGTTACCACCCGCCAAACCAACTTATAATACCTTCTATGGGGTAGTTACAGATATTCAACTAAATGGACCATGAGGTAATATCGCATTTAGGAAAATGTAAGGTCCATTAAACTTGGCTGCCACTATCAAGATGCCTAGCCTTAATAGCAAGAACACAAGCGTATACTTTATTCTGGTGAACCACAAACTGTATAATAAAAGTGGTTTCTTCCATAAAGACAATAATTCACACATCAAATGGATTGAATCAACTCTATCCTTCATACTTAAAAGTCAAAGATCAATAAGATTGGATAGCTGCAGAAGTTGCACTTTCATTGTAAATAAAACTATCTACAATTTGTATGATGATTTCAGTCAACTTATTCCCTAATAAAATGATCTTCTTCACTAAAGTGAAACAGTATACTCTGATCATCAATAAAAAATGTTGTATTACCAAATGTGTTTTTCTTCTCCTTTGCTTTCCAGTGGAGCATAGAGCTTAAAGCTAGAGCTTTGTCGTTTCCGTAGCAGTGGTTTCATTCTTACGGTATGGGGTTGCTAGCTTCAAGCCCAACCTTCCCTTTTTGCAAGTCTTTTTACTGTCTTAGTGAGGTAAAGGAGTGCGTTGGCCGAAGACCGAACTCCAAACCATCTGCATGGTTGGCGAGCGTTCTACCGCTGTGTCAATGACGCACAATTACCAAGTGTTACATAAATTATACTTGACTATGTATTAATACTCTTAGACAGTATCCAAGTACCATTCTTATATCAAATAGAAAAAGTGGTTTACCATAGTGTCATCTTCCATTGTGCTTTTAATTATTAAATCATTGCTGGATTCGAATCGACTCTAAGTGTTCTACTATGCTTAATTTGTATATTCTTTATTTAAAGCTAGATTTCTCCAGGAATCATATGTACACATTGTTTTAGAGTCTCAAACTAAAGAAAAAGTAACTGTGTAATGCTTTTTAGGGTGCAGTGGTGAATTATAATAATCACTCTATTCCAAACAATAATAATTATACAGAATGCAACTTTCAGTGTTCGTTTCTACATAGTGAAAAAATTCAGCTCCTTTTATAAATATGTATATTCATTAACTCATTAAAAATGCCCATGAAAATTTTCAAAAGAATGGATATGGAACAAAAAGTACTATTGTCGATAACTTCATCATCAGACTCTACAGTTATATATATATATATATATATATATATATATATATATATAGATATAGATATTATAGTGAGTGAATGAAATAGTGTTATGAACAACATTAGTGTTGTTTAAATAACATCGAATCAATAATATTGATAGATTACAGCTAAACAGCATCAACATATAATTAGCTGAATGTCAGAAGAATTGGGAAAGATAATATTAAAAATTCATGAATTTATGGTCTCTATTGAAAGCCAAGGCAGTGGTGGGGTTGGACTTGCTTCTTTTGAACACAGAGCACTGGTTGTTTGAGGCGAATTGCAATAGCGTCTGCTGTTTGGAGCATGCGGTGCTTCGATGAATTTGCCAATTTATTTGGCACCCGGTAGGTTATAGAGAAGGATACTTCCACGCTGGCTTTGTGGCCAATTTGCATCAGATGGTCCAATGAATTGCCGAAATCATTGAAGCACCGCATGCTCCAAACAGCAGACGCCTCAAACAAACAGTGCTCTGTGTTCAAAAGAAGCAAGTCCAACCCCCACCACTGCCTTGGCTTTCAATAGAGACCATAAATTCATGAATTTTTGATATTATCTTTCCCAATTCTTCTGACATTCAGCTAATTATATGTTGATGCTGTTTAGCTGTAATCTATCAATATTATTGATTCGATGTTATTTAAACAACACTAATGTTGTTCATAACACTATTTCATTCACTCACTATAATGTATATATTCATTAAATTTAAAATAATAATGATAATTGTATTGATAATGAGACCACTTATAAACACAATGTTGGTGGAAACATAATGAAGTATAAGTAGACAGTATCACAGATAATACACGTAACAATAATAATCTTTGCTTATACTCTTTTTGCAGTCCAGTTACTGATTTAATGAGTTTATAAGTTCTTTTCTGACATCTGATTCTCTCTCTCTCTCTTCACACAGAACTCATGCTAAATATGGCGTGGTACAATTTTGATATTTAGTAACTGTACGAGTGTTAATTCTTATGAATTTTCTTCTGGTTTTTCCCGGTTGAGATGCAATGAAAAAGTTTCGAATCACAAATAGGATGTTCGTTGGTATCAGACAAGATAACTCTAGCGAACTGTTTGCAAGAACTGAAGTACTTATTGACAGTAACGTCAGTTAGTTGCGTCAAAGGCACATCGCTAACCGTGTCTACTGGCAGTCTTCAGTGTTCCACGTAATATGACGTAGTCTCTTTTGAGAAGTTGAGGAAAGAATAATTGCGAGCAATAAAGAAGGGGAATGGGTGAAATACATGAACTGATAAATTATAAGAGAACAGTTTGAGCTATTCCAGCAGAAAGTGTCAACTTCTTTATGTAACATGTCAAAAGAGAGATTTTCTTAGAAATCACCAGGATATGAAATGACCGACAGAGATTCGAAGATAAAGTGATACCGAGATGAGGTTTATTCTCTTATCAACTATCTTGCTGGAAATTATTTGACGCATCTACTTAAATGGTATTTCAGAAAAGTTAATGATATTCTTAATATTTATGACGTTCATAGTTTTTTTCAAAATTCTAATCTTCACTACTTAGCCTTGTCTTTCTTTGCAATAAAAAACAAGCATACCCATCTTTTTTACCAGCCGAATAATAAAAATATTTCATTTATAGAAAATTAAAAACAATTTACATTTACATCATTAATTTTGTTTATATTGTGAAATAAAATTCCAAAAACTTGCTAACTTTATTTCCACCTTTATGACTTTTAATTATTCAATGCATTAATTAATTCAGTAATTGCAAAGAGGAATATCAGAATATTTATATGAAAAATATTAACAATTCTCTGAATAATATTGACTTGTGTATATTGATTAGTATAAATTTGAAAGCAGTCGTTACAGGGTGAAACAGTAAAATGTGCCGGAAGATAAAATTTACTGAAGTTGATGAGAATATTTATGGCTAAAGGTATATAAATATTATAATGTTGCATTGTTTGAGTTTGCGTCTTCAGGATTTCGTCACACACACAAGCACACGTCACACCCATTTAAGAAGTCTTTATCATGAATTAAGTGTTACTTTCTAGAGTTCATTTACTGAAGTTTGATTTTTCTCAAGTTTGATCACGACTTGATGTCAGTCAGAGAATGCTACTGATTTGTAAATTTGATATAAAAGAATGCATTAATTACAAATATTATGTACCTCAGAAATTTATATCAACAAACAACCAATTATTTTGGTTGCATAAGATCGGAATTTGAGGTTATCCAACCGCATTAATAATAAGTGTTCTGCATTGGCCTAGTGATTTAATTTGTGCAGACTAGTGTAAACTAGTCTAAGAATGTTTAAATTAGTATGGGTCTGTCTAAGCTAGATTTATTTTCTTGCTATCTTAATAAGTATATATTTAATGAACACAAAAACGTAGAAACAGTTGAGTAGAATATGTTTTATTGCATTGAAAAGAATAAAACAAACGAGACTGATAATTGTAGATATGAAAAATGAAAATGTTCACAGAGTAAATGAACAAGAGAACATCAAGCTTATTATTACTACCAAAATTGTGGATGTAGTATTAGTAACAAACACAAATATTCTATGAGTGAAGTCATTTAAAAATGAACAAGATAATATTTTCTTGAATCCAAATAATTTGAAACTTTTTTCGATCGATTCAAAGCCATCATTTCTTTCTTTATATGATAGCGCGATTTGCAAACTAGAAATGCAAAGCCATCTAGAATTGTTAGAATTTCCATATTTCGTTGTATGTGTGTGTGTGTTTAGGCAGTGATATATCAATTCACAGAGTAAATATCTTATTTCTTATTTGAATTATGCTGGGCATTTTTAGTAAGTTCTTAAAAAGAAACAGAATAATACAATCCACTTTCTTCCTAATATATACTAAAACTGATACTCATTGATAGTGATCTAACAGCCAGCATCTTAGGTTTCCCCCACCATTGTAGTATCCGCCTTCTCCTTTGTGACACATTCAATCCTTCTAATGCCTTGAATTAGTCTTTGGTTGACTTGTTTCTCTGTCAGTTCGTAAGCAAACGTAATTCGATATTTTTGAAGTAGGATCTTGATAACATTTTCCTTTATATATGCAGCATATACTTTCACATGTCTTCCAAATTCAGTGCTTATTTTGTGATATCTTTAATTCGTACATAAACAAAGGCCGGATTTAAAGTTCTTGTTTGGTAATGGCTGTCAGGATGGTGAACTTACATTCGGAAGTAAACTGCCTCTAATATTTGACTGTTAATTTGATATTCTTCCCTCTGTTATTTACAGGCAGACAGACTATTGTTAGTATATTTTAAATAAGAACCAAAGAACCAACAAATACACCAATCCAAGCAACTAGTTATCTGTTTCATACAAACTAACTGACAGAATTCAATCAATTTAGAAGGCTGAAACGATTACTGAGTAGTATCTGACAAATAAATTATAATTATATTTCAATAGTTTACACACAATGATAAGTTTTGTTATTTGTAATTTTGCTCGAAATATTACAAATAAAAAAATTTATCATTGTGTGTAAACTATTGAAATATAATTATAATTTATTTGATCTAATCCACAATGCTCAAACTTTTTACAAATATTAGTATCTGACATCTTGAGGTACTGAATTCTTGTCTCCGGGTATAAATAGCTTGTATTTTAAATTATTAAACAGGGTAAATGGATGGAGGGGAACTGAAGGAAGTTGTTAGAAAATCACCTTAGACAGATTGTTACCGTGTAAAGAATTCAATCCTGCATAAAACCTTCTTTTGCTTAGTTTATTGACAGGAACTGATCTCCACAAGGACTTTAAACACATGATTCATTGAGAAATTGCAATATCACATTGTTTTAATTTGCGCTTTTAGTTAACTCTTCTTAGGTTTTTCCTTCCATCTTAGTACTCGAACTGCTTGACATACTTTCCTCCTTGTTGTTCTCATGATGGCTACTTTTAAATAACAAAACTGGACAAGTGTTTTGAAGTATTTAATTATGTCATTGCTGAAAAATGTCTGCTAACATGAATCCTTTATCCAAAGGTTTTTGAAGGCTGTCAGCAGCCTCCGGATACTGGCTGTTGAGCTATGACGCCTATTTGCTGGTTGGCTATTAATTTCACTTCTTTCACTTGAGGTTATTTTTGATTGGACACTGGTCAGTAACTAGTGCAATGTATCCAGTCCTATCTTTGGTGTAGACTAAATTCTAATTGACTATTGTTCCATCCCACCTTATAATTGTTCCACAATACACTTTCTGATATGATTCTAATTTGCCTTTACTGGCTATTGTATTAATTAGTGGATTTATAATTATAGAGCCCGGAGAGGAATTTATCGAAAACAATTGTTTGGTCTAATTATTTTCTTCTGAATAATTCTATCGGCCAAGTTTGCAATGTGGCTACCGTGCTACTCGGTTGCTCACCATCACGTTGCACTGTGAATTGTTGGTATTACATGGTTACAGAAAATTGGTAGGAAACCTTGCCAGGACCTGGATTTTGTACTGATTGGCACTCACTAGTTAGCAAGGCGTACCTGCCACTTTGAAGGAACTCGTCCCCCTTCTGAGATTCGACTCCGCGTCACCCGGTGCGCCGTGATGGCCAGCCACCTAGCATGGTGGCCACATTTAAAACTTGACCAACAGATTTTAGTCTGCACCAAAGATAGGATTAGACACATTAAACTAGTTACTGACTAGTGTCTAATCAAAAATACCTAATACAGTCCAACAGGAGGTCAATTGAGAGCCTGAATAGCTGCTCAGTGATAACGTGCCTGACTGCAGGTGGCACTGGCTGATTCAAGCTGGAATCTCAGAAGGGACATGAGTTTTTTCAAGATTGCAGATACGTCTTGCTGAATGGTGAGTGTAAACTAGCAGTGAACCTAGGCCGAGCGAAGTTTCCTACCAATTGCCTGAAACCATCTAATACTGGAGGTCATGTTTGAACTTAATAATAATAATAATTTCGCTTTTATTCCAGAAACAATACTTGTGGTACAGGGTGGAATTTTCAGCACATATATACAATATTGCATCTAATTTCATCGTACATTTAAAAGGAGTATTACAAAAAAAAGAATAAATACAAAAAAACAACAACAAAACCAAAAAGAAACACAAAAATAACAAAAATGCAAATAAAAATACCTAGTAGAAGGGAAGATAAACACCAATAATGAAAATATTTCAGTATTTAGTAGTGGAAGCTATGATATGTGTATGCGTGGTGAACAGTAACAGCTATAATCATACAAGAAGTTATGAGATGTTCTTAAGAATGTTTATAGCCAAGATGATCAGTTAATTTGATTGAACTACACTAAACAATCATAAAATAAACATTTCAGCGTTGTGGTAGTGTGAGTAATCATGCATAATACAAAATTTTTAAGATGGTGATAACGGCGTTCACAACCAAGATTGTCAGTTAAATAGTGCCGAACAAAAAAAAAACAACCACAAAACTAATATTACATGATGGTTAATGACAGGACAATTTTTTAATAATCATAGTGATAATATAGTCGGACCCAGTAGATACACAAAAGAAGGAATAGAATAAAGAATAAAAAATAAGCCAATGATAATAATTTTAAGCAGCTAAGTATGTTTAAGAAGGTTGTTCACTATAGAGTACAAATAAGAGAGTATAAGGGCCAAAATTATGTTATTAACAACAAAGCAAGTCATAGGTTTCGCGCTTAACATTGTCTCTGTCACTTAGAACACGGGCCAAATATGGTATCGTTGAGTTCCTATACTTGGTTGTACGAGCATATATTATTTTGTACTGATTTCTGGTTCTACCTGATGAGATGCAAGGAGGGAGTTGGGAAAAAAAAAAAAAAAAGGTCAGAGAGTATGGTTTTGACCATTTCTCACATGTATTCAGATGCTTATCCACTAATGTTGTGACGAGCTGACTGAGTTTTACACCGCTAGTCCTACTAACTACCTTCAACATCCTTCTCAGGATGGTATAGTCCTTTTTCAGTAACCCAGGAAAGACTAACGGGGAACAGTAAAGTAGAATAGGTAGGATACGAGAGTTGACAAATTGTGAAAGCAGAGGTTGAGGGACTCCAGTTAGTCTGAGTTTCTTAATGTAGTAGGTTAGACGAAACACTTTCTTGGAAATCATTTGGATATGAGATGACCAAGTAAGGTCGGAAGATATAACTAATCCGAGGTATTTTGCATTAGACTTTGTTTCAATTATAGTCCCCTCAATTCTACAGGCATCATGAGTGCTTACTAGTGTTTGTAGATCTCGTTTATGCCTAAAGGAGAAGTCGACAGTCTGGCATTTTGAGGGATTCAGCATGAGGCCATTTAGTTTAGACCACTGACTGATGTCCGACAGGAAGCTATTTAATTTGAAGCAGTCTGACTGAGACTTAACGGGAAGCGAAACAGTCAGGTCATCTGCATATTTGACGAAGTTGATTTCGTCTGAGAGAGGTAAGTCATGTAAGAAGAAGGAAAAGAGAAACGGCGAGAGAACAGCACCCTGAGGAACACCAGCTTCAGTAAGCAAAGGAGAGGAAGCTACACCATTATATACCGTGTACTGCATCCTATTGGAGAAGTAAGAGTGCAGCCAGTTGATAGCCCAGGACTCAGTTTGTGTAAGGCTAAGCTTGTTTAACAAAAGGCCTCTAGGTACAGAGTCAAAAGCAGATGTGTAATCAAGGAAAGTACAACGGACATACTTGGCCCCTTTGTCTAAGGAGGATACAATGTTGTGATGAAACACGGCAGCAGCGTCTAAAGTACTTCTATTTTTTTTTTGATTACAACTTGATTCCACACTGTATTTTTGGTACAATTATGGAATTTTCAGCATTTGATATCGGTAGCCCAAATATTGCAGGCCAACCATAGATATCAGGTGTGCGTTGGCAGGGGATAGAACCTCGGACCATGTGCATGGTCGGCGAGACTCCTAACCACTGTGCCACCGACGCACAGTGTTTGTAAGCAAACTGCTTCGGATCATTTGAGAAGCTTAGGGAGGGAATGAGTTTTTGTAACAGTAATTTCTCCATCAGTTTTAAAAAAGGAGAGGTAATGGCAATTGGTCTAAACTTAACACTATCTCCAGAACCAGGCTTAGGTACAGGGATGATTTTAATATCTTTCCGCAGAGAAGGTACAACATTATTAGAAAAAGAAGTATTGAAAATGTTTGTGAGTGGGTTAATTAAAATATCAGGACATTTCCTTAGAACAATGGGAGGTATACCATCAGGGCCTAGACTTTGGGAAGGTGTAAGAGATTTTAAACATTTAAGAACATCAGAAGTATTGAAACTATGAAAGTCACTGGTCGTATTATTAGTTAAATTGAAGGCAAAAGGGACATTTGTAGGGCAGATAAAAGATCTATTGAGAGTATTTACATCAATAGGAGAGGCACAAATACTATGCTTACCACAACCTGTAATTTCTCTAAAAAGCTTCCATATGTTTTCTGAAGTTTTACAAGACAGTATTGTTTGATTATGAATATTGTTTAGTCTCTTGATTTCAGATTTAATTTGAATGTTTATCTTCCTAAGACCAGATTTTTCTTTGTCTCGTACAGCTTCTCTTTTTCTCTTCGAAGCTTTTTGAGATGAGGGGAAGAGAAACGGTCCATTCTTTTGAAAAGTATTTGTTTTGGACAGCATATATCAAGGCAGAATTAAGGATAGTCAGTCAAATTGGAAATAGTATCATTCAGTGTGTGTTCGTTGAAAAGATCCCAGAAACGGTTCACTAGTCACCATCATAGCAGTGACCAAACCACATTTCTCTTTCCTGATCATGATCATACTAAATTTGAGAAGTGAATTAGATGACTGACTATTGACCAGGCTATTTGAAGTGGACTTTAACTAACTGATTTACCGTAAGTGAACGGTGATACAAAGCTAAACAAAAGCCTTGATCGTGAGAAGATTCAACTCTTTGGGTACCTGATGCTAGCCTAGTACTGTACTCTGTATGAAGAAAGTGTGACTAAGGTCTAATCAACAGTTTGCTGTTGATGGGTTATTGAAGGGTATAAATACACAATCAAGGTGATCAGTGAGATAACTGCAAATGCAATCTGCAGTTTACTCCACAGTTCCCACATTAAATAAAAATTCTAATAATTGTTTGATAGCTCTTTGTGAAAAAATTATCTTAAATATAAAATGTCAGAGTGTAGAAAAGCTTGAGAAGTACAATGATCATGGATTTCTGAGTTCATAAATAAGCCTCACACTTCATATATTTCTACTCTTTAGCGGAACCACTGAATAGAGTCTAGCTGTTAGCCGTCAACTCTTGATTATTCTTGCTGTAGACACTTTCACTTGCGTATCTAAACAAATAATCGATGAACCTTTTTCAAGACTTCAGTACCACTGGTTCTGGACACTTTTACGAATGCCACCAAATCTTAGGATAGATAGGTGTAGTGTGTGATTAGTCTAATGAATAATCATCTCTTCTGTAAAACAATAATCCTTCACTTTCATCTTTAGGAGAATCACTGACACATCCATTTACTTAAGAAATTTAGTCAGCATATTCTATCAACTTAGTTGAAATATGCATCTTGGAGCTTTGATTGGATAGACAAGTGTAACCGTAACGACTCAGACACATACATACACACAAAGTATATAGATAACAATTATGATATTAATAGAGATGACAATAGCTGTGATGAATACAACATAACGCTAAAAATAACGCTCACATAAAATATTTATGGTAAAACAATTGAGCTTTTACAGTTCACTTGCTATCTATGCAGAATGGAATTCTTTCTGACCTCAAAAATATTTTTCTGTAAATCTAATTATATTTGCCCCTTCAGAATAAACAGAATACATATTAATAGAAAATGGAGAATCAAAATATTTAGAGAGGTAAAAATCAAAGGTAACTTATGAGAATCAAAGAAATGAACGGATGAGTAGATGAATTTTCAGCAGCGAAGATACACACACACATACACATGCATGCAGACATGCATGTTTGTGTAATAAAGGGAGAAGTATTTTCCTCAGATGATTATCTTTGGAATTTTCGATACTACTGAGATGAATCCATGTAGGTGATTGATGGAATTATCTAGTATTTTGTGCATAACGAGATCAAATTAGCATTATATATATATTTATCAGAATGACGACAAATGTTAATCAGTAATATAAGCACATTAATTGAATTATATCACTGACATATTCATTGAGATTTCTGCATGCTTTCCCTCTTTTTATTAATTATTTTATCTGGACAAAGACTATCTAGTTGCCTTTGTCGTTTGCTATATATCCCAGATTATTTGTTTATATTGTATGTTTTGCTTTGTAAATTTAGATTTATTCGAGCAGAAAACAGGATTTTCCAGTTGAAGAAGAGGCAACTGTGAAGCAAGTCAAATTGTTTCATTCTCAATTCTGTTTGCATAGAAAACAATGCGTATATTCCAAGTAGCTATTTTTTCGGATTCCCTGTTGTTGTTGTCCTCTTTGGTTAAAACATCTTTTTTTCTTTTTCGTAAACATGATTAATTGTTTATTGAGTTATGTGAAATAGTTTGAGTTTCATAAACTGATCTTATTGTGAAGGAACGAATTTAAAACGAATGGGCAGTTAATTACAGAATTCATAGTTGGAAGAAGGTGTAATTTTTCATATCATCATCGTGATTACTGTCTGCTGTATCTTTTGTTAGGACTAATAATAGACTGTTTGTGATGTTTTCGCTGTATCTAGCTCTTCAGGTGTATTTATATGGTCTTTCAAAAACTATTAGCCTTCTCAACGAAATTGTTTACCAGAAGAAAAGAATAGAAATGTTTGAAATAATATAATACATTCACATGTCGAAAGAAAGTGGTGTCTTAATGTCTTACCCAGTGAGTATAAATTCAACTAAATGATTCTTCAGGACTTAATCTACCTGTAGGTTTGCCATGCCTTACAGACAAATAGTCTTAGCTGACTTGTGGTGTAAACGCAAATGACTCCATCGAAAAACAAAACAGTGTTAGTGCAATAGTGAAAAATTAAAAATTATATATATATATATATATATATATATATATATATATATATATATATCAACAGTCTCATTAGTCTGAAACTTACCATAAGTATATTCTTCATAAACACTTTAAATCAATAGGCAACAATTTTGGCAACCTTTGTAATATCGTACTTTGAAAATAACTGATTGAGCTGAGCTCAGCTTTATCCAAGATAAAATGAAGGTGGTTCAGAATTTCAGTTACATATCATTGTCTAGATTACCACCTTCCCTTTCAACTTCTCTATGTAAATGCTAAAGAGTAGTGTTCCAGTATTGACCTCTAGACGTGAAGTAAAGTACTTACCTGCAGAATCTCACGTTGACATGAACCCATAATTTTCCTTTTTCGAATAGTTCTATAAAACTCGAATAGGTGGCACTGAAACATATTAACATATTTCATTGTCCACTTGCTTATGACAAATCTCAACATTCGTAAAATTTCAATTGAAAAGAAGTTTAGAGGACATAGCATCTGTATATTATATTTGAAGAACTCCGATGAATAGCAAATGCTATTATTCTGTTTATTAATCAGTGTTGTGTCGTCAGACAACGATAGAGACACAAAACACTATTTAGGTGTAGAATACATGGGAATACCTATATATATATATATATATATATATATATATATATATATATATATAATACTGTTACTATTTCAAATAGTACAAATAATGCTCCTAACACTATGAATAATAATAATACCACTATTACTACTAGCACTAGCAATATTACCACAAATATTACCAATAAAAGTAATGGTAACAACATGAATAATACTAGTATTGAGACTAATAAAAGTACCACCAGTAGTATTCGTAATAAGAAAAAGGCACAAACAGCGAAGAAAATTTTCTTTTCGATGATTCATTTTCATGAGCTGTACAATCGTAATTATAATTAACACAGAAATTTTTTGACCAATCAGATACTGCTAAACTTTGTCCTTGAAAATTATACAATATAATGTGAGGTGTAAGAAGGGATGACTAATCGTAAGTTAGAAAGGAGACAGAAGTTGGCATGACCTAATAAGTGTGAGATAATGACTAATCAATAAGCTAGTGTAGAATGGACAGGAACTAGTGGAAAGGCTATAAAGTAGTTTTGTATAAGATCTGTGTGGAAAAAGCAATGTTATTAATAAACAGTAATAGAGTGGTAATAAAATGTGGATGGTGGGAATAGTAATAATAATAAAAGAATTAAGAACAGTAATAATAATAATAATAATAATAATAATAGTGAAGTTGCATATTAATAGAAAGGAGCAAAATTATAGTAAGAAATTTACTCTGGCCATGGTAGGGCCAGAGAATGTATGTATCGTTTTTGTATGCACAGTTCCGGTTTTAGGCCTCGAATACCTAATGCCTCAGCTATGTACAGATGTTGTATCCGGAGTCCTTTTGTACGATAATGAGGGACTCTGTGTAGCACTATGAAGCATTCATGTGGGGGTGCTTGATGTCCGGAGATGACAAGGTGTTCGAGGATTGAGCTGTTGCTATTCTTCTTTTCTCCTCTGGCTAACCAAGCTGGTCAGTGTTCCAGGATACGTTTGTGAACTTGACTTTGCGTACGGCCGATATACTTTGCTCCACATGCGCAAGTAAATTGATAAATACACACTGAAGTGGCCAAAAGCGGTATCTTGTCCTTAGCGTTAAACTGGATTAACTGTCTGCAGGAAAATGTGATACGTAGAGTGGCTGTTGGAAATGTCTTCTTTAAACTTTTTAAAAGGTGGTTTTCGAGAATTTCCGCTGCGATGTCACCTTTGAATTCTAGGTTCATGAAGAGAGTCTTCTTAGGAACCGTTGTGATATTTGACACCGGAGGCTTCTCCTTCATGTTTTTGTCGATGAATCTTGGTCGATACCCATTCTCTAGTAGGGTTTCAGGCAATAAATTTAATTCTTTCTCTACCATGTCTTCCGAGCAGATTTTCCTAATCCTTGAGCACAATGTACGTACCAAGTTTCTCTTTCGGATCAGTGGAACAAAGCTCTGAAAGTTGATAAACTGTCCGGTTCATGTTGGCTTAAGGTATATCGACCTTTGAATCGTACAGTCATGTCTTCTAGTGAGTAGCGCATCGAGGAATGGAAATGAGTTGTTCGATTCGCGTTCTACGGGGAATCTTATTGATGGATGCTTTACGTTGAAGGTTTTGAGGAGAGAATCTAAATCACATTTTTCATCACAGATTATAAACGTATCATCTACGTATCTCTTGTATAAGTGCAGTTTACTTATCAAGGGAACAAGGATGTTGTTTTCAAGAATCGCCATGAAACAGTCGGCTAGGAATGGACCGAGAGGGGACCCGATGGCTACTCCATCTTTCTGTACATAGAAATGTTCATTGAATTTGAACTGGAAAGTGAACGTACATCTGAGAAGAAGTTCCTTCAGGTTGTTAATGGGGAGATGAACTTCTATGTTGTTGGTTTCAATGTAATTACAAGTGAAGCATATTGTTTCATTTAGGGGGATACTTGTGAATAGAGAGGCGACATCTAGTGAGATCATTTGTCTTTCATACACGTTGACATCCTTCACTGAGTCTATGGAGTCAGATGTATCTTGGAGGCTATATTTTGTCATATGTCTTTTAACTGGTTCGAGGATATCAGCTAGCCACTTCGCGATTTGGTGATATGGTGAGTTAACCATGTCTATGACCGGTCAAAGTGGGACATTCTCTTTATGCACTTTAGGCAGTCCATACAATCTTGGAATAGTTGAACTGCATGGTTTTATTTGCTCATAAACCTCCGGTGTTATGACTGAATCTTCTTTCATTCTCTCCAGCAATTTTGTAAGTAGGTTTTCTGTTCTTTCGGTTGTGTCTTTCTGGTTGGGTGATTCAAAGAATTTGGTTTTGTCTGATAGTATATTTGTCAATTTCTCATTATAATCGGATTTATTCATCACTACAATCACACTTCCCTTATCAAGAAGGACGAGGATTATGTCTTTATTTTCTTGAAGTTGTTTAAGTTGTCTTCTGTGTTCTTTAGTCAGTAGATAACGGTGGCTCCGTTGCGTACGAATGTACTTGTAATACCAGTACTATTACTAACACTAATACTGCTAATAACACTAACAATATTACTTGCAGCACAAATAGTAATGATAATACTATTACTACCGACAATAACAAATACTATAGTACAACTACTAGTACTGCTGATACTAACACAACTACTCCCATTAATAATGACATTCCTGGTATTAAAGCATTATTACTAGAACCAATACAGCTAACATTAATACTGCCAGTACTACTATTACTACAATTAAAACTACTGTCATTAATACCATTAATATAACCGCAACTGATACTACTACTACCACTATAACTTCATTAGTTATAAACACCACTAGTATAAGCATCACTCAGAATAGAAATACTTCCACGAACAATAGCATCGTTAGTGCAGATAATGAAATTGCAACTAAAACTAACAATACGAGAAATAAAAATGGTGGCACTAATATTTTTTTTGATTACAGCTTGATTCCACACCGCATTTTTGGTACAAGTACTACTGTGGTGAGAGCAGGCTGTTAGCCAATTGGTAGGTCACTAATATTGGCCGTGAGAAAATATGAACAAGGCTGATTCAACAACCAATCACAGCAGACTTTACGTGGGCAAATAAGATTCGCAAATATATGGCTTAACTTTCCGAGAAACCAGAAACAACCAATCAGAAGACTGTGTTTGTCTCCTTGAATAAGCTATAATAATGTAAATGAAATATATATATAAATACGTGCTGGTTTCCGTAATAAAACGATCTGTTGCCGGCCCTTGTCTTCTGTTGTTGCACTACTACTGATAGTTCTACTATTCATATTAGTAACTTTACTAGTCCTGTTAACGATAATAATAGTACTGATACTCTGATTAGCATTACTATCAATATTACGGCTATCACCACTACTATGACAGTGATAAAGGTAATGTAAATCTGATAAGTCACCCGTCACTATTAACAGGACAAAGGATTTCTTCTCACTCCCAATTGACACCATGTAGAAATTCCACCTCTGCTGTGCTCACTGAAGCTGGTGTCCCCCAAGGTGCTGTACTTTCCACACTTCTCTTTTCTTTCTTTCTACATGACCTACCATCTTCAAATGACATTAATTTGGTCAAATATGCTGACGGCCTAACTGTATCTTTGCCTGTCAAATGTCAAAGTGACTGCACTAAACTAAACGGCTTTTTATCAGAAGTCAGCCAATGGTCCAAGGAAAATGGTCTCACCCTAGACCCCTCCAAATGTCAAACAGTTAATTTCCCCTTTAGGCACAAATCTGACCTAAACAAACTGGTTAGCACTCACGAGGTGTGCAACATTGATGGCACTTAAATAGAAACCAAGTCGGAAATTAAATACCTAGGCGTCATTCTATCTGCTGATCTTTCCTGGTCGTCTCATATCTTGATGATTTTTAAGAAAATATTCCGTCTTACCTTCTACATCAAGAAGTTAAGACATTCTGGTATAACCCAACCCTTACTCCTACAATTCGTCAACTCCCGTATTCTGCCTATTATTCTCTATTGTTCCCCCTTAGTTTTTCCTGGGCTACTGAAGAAAGACTATTCCTTATTACGCAGGATGTTAAAGGTTTTCAGCAGGGTAAGCTACGTGCCACTTAACCAGCTTGTTAATATTCTGGTCGACAGGCACATGGACTCATGTGAAAAATGGGCAAAGTCCATTCTATCTAACTCACAACACCCTCTTCATTCACAACTCTCCCATCGTATCTCTTCAGACAAAACCAGAAGCCTATATAGAAATCTATATGCTTGCACTAGTAAGTACAAAAGCTCAACCATACCCTACTTAGCTCGTGTTCTGTTCTATAATGTAAGCATTAGGCGTGAAACCTTCAACTTACTGAGTAGTCAGTAGAAGTACTTGATCTTGTCTTTCCAACTCATATCATTTGTAAGTTCAACGTTTTTCTTTCTTTCTTTTCGTTTTCTCTCATTTTTCTGTTATGTGCATCTTTGTTTCTTTCTTCTACTTACGCCAGAAAATCTGCTAACACCTACTTTTCTAGCACCTTCAAACACTGTTTAATTTTGGCTTTGCTAACGACATGCTAATATTTTGTTTTCTAAACTAACTGAGATTACCCTTAATCTATATAGAATTTTGTTCTATTGTTAATTTACTAACTGGATGCAAAACTGTAGTAAAATGCTGAGAGTTCCATTCTGTATCGCAACTACTGTTTCGGAATAAAGCTATTATCATTATTATCATCAGGAGGAGGGCACAAAAACAAATTACAATACCATACAAAAATGGTACATCAGAGTCATTTCGAAGAAACGTTAAAAATATTGGGATCCGTACCACGTTTAAACCAATGAATCTAATTAAAAATAAGATTAATCAACTAAAAGATCCAATAAAACTGATGGATCAAAGTATTAATGTAATTTTCAAAATATCTTGTGCTGAGTATCCGACTAAATATGTAGGCCAAAAGTCCAGATAACCTATTATTAGAGAGAATGAACATAAATGCCTGACTAAAAGTCAACCAGCAGGAACAAAAGCTTACAACAGTTTAGAAAGACATTCACCTATAGCTCCACATGGATGGGACAAACACCACAATATTGATTGGAACAGCTGGTGTGATCACGGGCAGTAATTTTGCTCGAAATATTACCAAAAACAAAAACTTATCATTGTGTGTAAACCACTGAAATATAATCATAATTTATTTGATCTATTCCACATTGCTTAAAACTTTTACTGACATTCATTCAAATTATAGTTTCCACCTGATTCTCTCAAGCTTATCTCACCTTGGCTCAGTGTTTTGTTTTGCGTCGTTAGTAATGTGTGACAATGTATTATTTATATAACCATAAAACTTTGGCACTCTGTTAGAGTATAATTCCATTATGGATAAGATTTTATTTTGATAAATCACACAGTGTTGTACAGTTATATTAACTGATGACGTTTCGAGCAAAATTTATTGCTCATAATCATATCAAGGTACTCACACAACTTCCTAACTTCATTTATATAGTTCCATTATTTTTCACTTGATTTTCACTTGATTTGATTGGTAGTAATATTTTCCATATTTCGAGTATGAGTGATGAATCATTTCTATTGCATGTGCTGGGTGTAGACTCGATGAACAAGGATTCAGTAATCAACCTCTCTCCACCTACCTATATTACTTTTTAGAATTTTAACCCTCTCCCACCCTATTGTGTGGTTGTATCTTAATGCATGCAGTGCAATTGCTGAGCTTTTTTCTAAATTACTTATCTTCGTGGGATCAGCCATTCTAACTTCCGCTAAATTCTTATGTTCCGACAATCAGGCTACCCCCGATCTAGTAGTTTGATCTATGTAGTTGACCTCACTCACAGTCACTGGAAGGTATTTTGTAAATTATATTATTTTGTCTGATTGGGTCAACCGACAGTGTCCTTCAACCTACAGAGCTTGTCCTGCTTGAGTGAGTCACTTTGTAGGTTTGTATGCCACTCGAATTTCTGCTTTATTTAGAATCCTACGTAGGGTGTCAGAAGTCCCCTCCTTATATCGTAGAACTGTAGATGCCTTATATTCTCTCTTATTTATGTTATCATTGTCAGTTTCCCCATTATTATTTTTATTTTGCTTTTGACCTTTTCTGATCTTCCTAATGAATTTTATAGGATAGTTGTTTGATACCAACGCTTCTTCTATCTGTTTTATTTCATCATTTAGGTCTTTTCTTGTACTATTTAGTGCTACTGCTCAGTTTGTTAGACAGACACTTGACTAAGCCTGCCTTCATAGACAGATAACGGATGAGATGAATTTAAGTCTAAATATCTATTAGAATGCGTTGGTTAGTGTGCAGTTTACCTTCTTCTATTCGTTTTATTTTACAATCTAACATAGCTAATTCTCCTTGTTTATTTTCCTATCCAAATTTGAATTTTATTCCCTTTACTAGTGGATTTATATGTGTCAAGAAGCTAGAGATATATTCTGTTTTTAACACTGTGAGTGAAAGTGTTATCCACATATCTCCACCATATTTTTGGAGTAGGATTAAATGTATTAAGAGCACGATTTCTTTAGCTGTCCATAATACTAATAAATATAATTGTGAAACTAGTAATAATAACATAAATAAGAGAGAATATAAGGCATCTACAGTTCTACGATATAAGGAGGGGACTTCTGACACCCTACGTAGGATTCTAAATAAAGCAGAAATTCGAGTGGCATACAAACCTACAAAGTGACTCACTCAAGCAGGACAAGCTCTGTAGGTTGAAGGACACTGTCGGTTGACCCAATCAAGCAGTGACTGTGAGTGAGGTCAACTACATAGATCAAACTACTAGATCGGGGGTAGCCTGATTGTCAGAACATAAGAATTTAGTTAAGGTAGTAATATTTCACTGTTATTCCAGAAACAGTACTTGTGGTACAGGGTGGAATTATTAGCACATATCTACAATATTGCATCTAATTTCATCGTACATTTAAAAGGAGTATTACAAAATATATATATAAAAAAACAACAAAAACCCAAAAAAGAATCACAAAATCAACAAAAAATGGAAATAAAAGTACCTAGTAGAAAGGAAGATAAACACCAATAACGAATAATATTTCAGTATTTAGTAGTGATATGTGATAGCTATGATATGTGTATGCGTGGTGAACAGTAACAGCTATAATCATACAAGAAGTTATGAGATGTTCTTAAGAATGTTTATAGCCAAGATGATCAGTTAATCTGATTGAGCTACACTAAACAATCGTAAAATAAATATTTTAGGGTGTTTTTTTTATTGTCAGCACTAATGCGGTGTTTGTTGTGGTAGTGTTAGTAATCCTGCATAATACAAAATTTTAAGATGATGATAGTGGCGTTCACGGTAAGAATGGTTGACCCTGAAAAGATAAGTAATTTAGAAAAAAGCTCAGCAATTGCACTGCATGCATTAAGATACAACCACACAATAGGGTGGGAGAGGGTTAAAATTCTAAAAAGTAATATAGGTAGGTGGAGAGAGGTTGATTACTGAATCCTTGTTCATCGAGTCTACACCAAACAAATGCAACAGAGATGACTCAATGCAAGTACCAGAGATATGGACGATATTAATACCACCTTGAAGTTCTTTCAGTTACTACGTTATATTAACGTAGTTATATAAAACCCTTATTTCTTTGGAGTTTCTTGCCAAGAAGTTGCAAAAATTATTGTAATTATTCGCCTTTCGAACACTGAATCCGTGGATATAGTCTTGTTGACAGATAATACCTATTTGGTATATTGTGACGTTTTATCACTTATTAATATCTAACTGTATATTTTGTTGGATTTACATGTGCAAGTTGGCTCAGGTCAGTGAGTCTATGATTTTAGTATCATTTTAGTTAATTGTGCTTAAATTTGATATTATTATTGTTGTTGTAGCTTGTTGCCCTTTTTGCTGTGAATTATTTTCCTTTTGCTGGTGTTGTGCTAGCTGTTTTATTCCTTGTTTTCCGGTTTTAAGGGGAGCAACTCACAAGGTTGCTTCTCTCTATATTTTATCTTAATATAACATCCCCTTTCTGAGGCGGGAGGCTAGCAACCCCAACCTGTAAACAAAGTTGCTACGCAAACTTCAGTCCGATGAATCTCCTTGCGCCAAAAGAAAAAGTCTGTGTGGACATGGGACGTCCGCACTATGTACGAGATTGATAAAGCTGCCTAGATCGCAAACGAGATGAAAAGATATGGAATTCAAGTACTGGGGATATGTGAAAGCAGAGAGAACGGGAACGGATTCACCAAATTGTCAACGGGTGAGTCAGTGATCTACTCCGGTCACCCAGAAGATAAGCACACGCACACCGAGGGCGTGGCTATCATACTGTCACTAACGACAACAAAGGCCCTGATGCAATGGGAGGCGATCTCGTCCAGGATAATGACCGCCAGGTTCAACTCCAAAGGAAGGAAAGTGTCAATTATACAATGTTATGCACCCACAAACAACGCAGACCCCGAAAAGAAAGAAGAATTCTACAGACAACTACAGGCAACAATGGACAATACTCCAGCTGGCGACATGAAAATACTAATGGGAGACATGAACGCCAAACTGGGACCAGACAACACAGGAAGGGAACTCATCATGGGTAGAGAAGCTCTAGGAGAAATGAATGAAAATGGAGAACTCTTTGCCGACTTCTGCGCCTTCAACGAACTAGTGATTGGTGGCAGTGAATACAAACACAAAGATATCCACAAGGCTACATGGGTGTCATCAGATGGGCAAACCAAAAACCAAATTGACTTCATCTCAATGCTGCTCAAGGAAGTGGAGGCGCAGCCTACTGGACACAAAAGTAAGAAGAGGAGCAGACGTTGGCTCAGACCACTATCTCGTACAAAGGACAGTCGACAATCCAAATCAAGTTAAAAGTTTTCAAAGAAACAGGAGCTGCAGATAGACCACATACCAAGTTCAATACTCAAGAACTGAAGGACCAGGATACAAAAGACATCTTCACTGCAAACATAAAGGGCGAAGGCGAGACACAAATCAACACTAGCGAAGAGGTTGTCGTCGAAAAGCACTGAGACAACTTGAAAACGGTGTGGAGTCAAACCTGCATGGAAGTTCTAGGCAGCAAGAAGAGACAGGACAAACAGTGGCTCACTACGGACACTTGGAGACTAATAGAAGAAAGAAGGATAGTGAAACAAAACATTATCCAGTGCACCGATGAGCAACAATACTCTGAACAAAAGAGTGAAGAAGAGTGCCAGAGAAGACAAAAGAAAATATTATGAAGTCATGGCAAGTGAAGCAGAACAAGCTGCAGGCGAAGGAGACCTCGTCACACTCTACCAAACAACTAGACACCTACCGAGCAAAAGTTCGACACAGATTAAGCCAGTAAAGGATGACAGCGGAAAGTCAATCACCAAAGAGGTGGAGCGAAGGAAACACTGGGCTGAACACTTCAAAAGACTTCTAAATCGACCGCCACCTACAACGCGCCCAACAATACCAACAACAGAAGCAGAACTACCAGTGAACATCGACCCCCCCCCGACGAAATCATAAGTCCTGAATGCAATCAATGCGCTATAAGCTGGAAAAGCAGCAGGACCAGATGGAATCTCAGCAGAAGCATTGAAAATGGACCCAGAGACAACAGCGGACTTATTTTATTTATTTTTTTAATTTTTGACTACAGCTTGATTCCACACTGTATTTTTGGTACAAGTATGGAATTTTCAGCATGGATATCGGTAGCCCAAATTTCGCAGGCCGACCATAGATATCAGGTGTGCGTCAGCAGGGGATCGAACCTCGAACCATGTGCATGGTCAGCGAGAGTCCTAACCACCGTACCACCGACTTGATGAAGCCATTGCTGGAGAAGGTATGGAAAGAGGGCAAAGTACCCGAGGATTGGAAGAAATGATACTTATTCAAATTACCGAGGAAAGGAGACTTAAGTCAATGCAGAAACTGGAGCGGAATTATACTCCTGTCCATCCCAAGCAAAATACTAGGCCGTATCATCCTGGAGAGAATCAAACAAGCCCTGGATGGAAAACTTCGACCGGAACAAGCTGGATTCAAGAGAAACAAGTCATGTGTTGATCAAATCGCCACTCTACGGATCATCACTGAGCAAAGCTTAGAATGGCAGTCACCTCTCTATCTCAGCTTCATTGACCTTGATAAGGCCTTCGACAGCGTCGATCGAGAGGTGATTTGGCAGCCACTTTGCTACTACTGGGTGCCATCGACAATTATACACCTCATCCAACAGTTATACGACAGGTCTGCATGCCAAGTAATCCACAACGGGAAACTGACGGAAGCCTTCGAAGTGAGGACGGGAGTGAGGCAAGGCTGTTTACTATCGCCAATGATCTTCCTGATTGCAATTGATTGGATAATGCGACAGACAAGAGACAATGAGGAAACAGGCATAAAATGGACTCACACAAAAGACTTGGAGGATCTGGACTTCGCCGATGATATATGTCTGATTTCCCACAAACTGGAAGATATGCAAGTGAAAAACAACAAGTTAGCGATAGAAGAAGCACCCACAGAAGATAGGACTTCAGGTGAACATAGGTAAAACAGAGGTGATGAAGATTCCTGGCCAACACCAACAGCAACAACAACAGAAAACAATCAGCATAAATGGGAGAAACCCTAAAGAAACAACCTCCTTTACCTACCTGGGAAGCATCGTTTCAACTACAGGCGTAACTGACGAGGATATCAAAGCGAGGATCGGGAAAGCAAGACAAGCTTTCATTACTCTTAAGTCTGCGTGGAGGTCAACAGCACTCAGCATCAAAAATAAGATCCGGATTTTCAACTCAAATTTGAAGTTAGTCAGTGCTACTATACGGATCAGAGACTTGGCTAGCGCGTCATAAAGAGCATCTCGAACAAACTTCAGACTTTCATTAACAGTTGCCTTCGTTCAATACTCAAGATCAGATGGCCAGAAAAGATCAGCAACAGGGATCTCTGGGAACGAACCAATCAGGAACCGATTGTGCAACAATTAGGCAGGAAGAAATGGAGATGGATTGGCCATACGCTGGGGAAACCATCAAGTGACATCACTAGACAAGCCACTGCTCGAGGGGAACCCGAAAGGGAAGCGGTGAGTTGGTCGTCAGCGTGAGGGTGTCATGGAGGAGGTCATGTGAAGAGGAGATGAAAACATGTGGGCAGACTTGGAGCGGGGTGAAAAAGTTGGTAGGAAACAGAAGGCATTAGAGACGCGCAGCTGAAGCCCTATATTCCTCTAGGAATTAAAGGATATAATAATTAGTAATTACCACCAGTCAAATCAGAGGAGGATAATAAATAATCTAAAAATTCTATTTCAATTCACCTATATTATGACATTCTAACAGGTTACTTATTTTGATGATAAAATCATGTTATTTCTCATCTGATTACACTTGATCAACAACACTCATATTATTATTTCTGAATGTACATATCTTATATCGATTTTTATTCAAACGCCTAATCAAGTTCACTCAAGTATATGAATGAAGTAAAAAGTTGTGTGACTTGATATGATTGTGAGCAACAGTTTGTGCTAGAAACGTCATCAATTAATATTACTGTACAACACTGTGCAACTTATCAAGATAAAATCTTATCTATAATTATGTGTGACATTGGTTGCTGTTTCGATATGTGTGTTGCGTGTGCACATGTGGTAGCTAATGGAGCCTTCGTGTTTCTACGAAATCATCACTCACAAACTCACTTAGTCAAATTCCACAACCACTTCCAACCTACTACATTAGACAGTACTTTTTTACCACACACAACCCAACAAAAAATCAATCCAATCCCAAATCCCGATCCACACATCAGCCCATCAAATGAAAAGATACACACACTCACTCACTAACTCACGCGCGCACGCACTCACGCACTATATCTCTAGCACAAATTCACTCAAATACAATCAAAGAATCTCAATTCCTCTGAGGGACACATCCACATATATACACATACACATAAACACACACACACACACTCACATTGACACTCATGTACACTTAGATGGCTGTCCTATTCACCCCTGTCTCACTCAGATAAGTGATTTCCGAACAAGTCGAGATAAATCGCTGTACTGAATGTCCTTCTCTGTCTGTCTCTCTCTATGTGTGCCTCCATGTCTGTGTCTTTGGCTGTGTGTCTCTGTGTGTGTATTTATGTCAGCGTGTCTGAATGTCAGCGAGAGCACCACTGACTAAGAATATCACTCTCATCATATCTCCAGCAAACAAGGGCTTATCAAGAATGCCAATTAGAAATCTATACTCTGACAATAAATAATTTCAGAGTTAATAAGAACAGCGATTAGCGCGAGTATTTGGACTATAACGAACTGCAGAATGGCGATGATTATATCAGTTTCAGTTGTGGACACCCTGTGGGAAGTTAACACTAGTATCTCAAATGATAGATGTCTTAACCACATTGATGTTAATACTACTACTACTATTAATAAAATAATCACAAACTATTATTAGTAATGATAATACTAAGATTATGAAGGTGAATAATTTGACGAACATACATATGAAGGAGGAAGCTCGCGATGAAGGCAAAGAAGACAAATAATGGGAAGCTGAAGACTCGTAATAGTAGTAATAATCGCAATACCACTAACAGTATTATTTATAATAATGATAACAATAATAGTAATAGTAGTATCAAAGTGGAGAATGATTCGAATGAAAGTTATAGTATTCACGGGAAGACTGATTAATAATGTATGAGTGAAATAAAATATGAGACAGACAACACTTGCCTCCCGCCCTCTCCATCCTACTACCGCAATCCTCCCCGAATAATCTATCCCCCAAGTTTAAGACAACATACTGTGGTGAGAGCTGGCTGTTAGTCAAAATTGGTGGACACTATTTTGCGTCGGTGTTTATGTTCCCAATATTGGTCGTGAGAAAAATGAGAAGAAAGGCTTTGCGTAGGCGGATATAGTTAACATATAGATGATTTGGCATTCAAGAAACAGCCAAAAAGATATGCAAGGTTAACTTTCTGTGAGAAACAACCAATCAGAAGACTGTGTTTTTTTTGCTAACAATAATCTATATCATGTATATGAAAATCTATAAATATGTGTTGATTTTCTTAATAGACGATCTGTTGCCCGGGCCTTGTCTTCTGTCATTACAATACGTGTGTCACCAGAATCATTTTCCTTTCACTTCACATATTCACCTCCATTGAAATGCACCCACCCGCCTGCCTTACAACAACTCCTCCTCCCAATACCCCTAACCCACCACCACCTTCTCATCCTCCTTTCCATCATCATCAGGAATCCCTCAAAATCGCTGGCTCCAGAGTGATAGAACCCTCTAAATTCTCTTTATTAGCACGGAGCTTTAACGGACTGAGCTACGGAGCCGACCGTTAGACCACCTCATCCAATCGACACATACGAGAAGGATTCAACACACACACACACACACAACACAAAACAAAACAATACAATATAATTCAACACACCAAATCTATCATCCCGTCAGCATATTCTACCACTACACTACACTATATCCACTCACGAAACCAGTCAGTTGGGTTCACCACACACATACAACATTCAGACAACCACTCCCCAACCCAACGACACATTCTCAGTCCCCAGCCCCCTCACATAAGCCAGAACCCACATACTGACAACACGATTGCTTTCACGTGACGCGTTTGATCAGTTCAAGAAGCACATATGCACACCATGCACACACACATGCACACACCGAGACATAAAATGACATCTCTAATCACAGTCCGACTCAGACTGATAGTCGTGGATTGACTGGTACGCAGGCAGTGTGAGAATACTGCCTAATGGGATGGCGATTTGAGGGATTCATGATGATGATGGAAAGGAGGATGAGAAGGTGGTGGTGGATTAGGGGTATTGGGAGGAGGAGTTGTTGTAAGGCAGGCGGGTGGGTGCATTTCAATGGAGGTGAATATGTGAAGTGAAAGGAAAATGATTCTGGTGACACACGTATTGTAATGACAGAAGACAAGGCCCGGGCAACAGATCGTCTATTAAGAAAATCAACACATATTTATAGATTTTCATATACATGATATAGATTATTGTTAGCAGAAAACATCACACAAAACTCAGAATAGCATATACACAATTTAACAGTCTGTTAAACAACAGAGGCAGAATAAAACTTCCACAGTTAAGTACTGCATTAGCAACAAAAAACAATGAATATAGGGATATTCAAATTCATGTGATTTGATGTGAAATGAAATCACATGCAAAGAGATTGATTTAAGGAAAACTATCTATCTATCAATCTATCAATCTATCAATCTATCAATCTATCAATCTATCTATCTATCTATCTATCTATCTATCTATCTATCTATCTATCTATCTATCTATCTATCTATCTATCTATCTATCTATCTATCTATCTATCTATCTATCTATCTATCTATCTATCTATCTATCTATCTATCTATCTATCTATCTATCTATCTATCTATCTATCTATCTATCTATCTATCTATCTATCTATCTATCTATCTATCTATCTATCTATCTATCTATCTATCTATCTATCTATCCATCTATCTATCTATCTATCTATCTATCTATCTATCTATCTATCTATCTATCTATCTATCTATCTATCTATCTATCTATCTATCTATCTATCTATCTATCTATCTATCTATCTATC